>CM042691.1:206487120-207902896 GCA_023614405.1 Avena insularis | reverse complement strand
CTCCTCTTCCAAGCCTCCGTCTTGTCGGGCTTGATCTTCCAGGCTTCCTCCCTTGCCTCCACGTCTTGGTGGTGTGAACCTATCATGCATATGTGATGGAGTAGCAAGTAGCATACCATTCAATAGGGTAGGAGGTAGGATACTTATAGAGAATGGATTCACGTTTAAATTCCATGTGACTTGGCGTGATTTGAGATTGATGTAATGCTGCGGCTGGTAGATGACCATCATCCTCAACCTAAAATAGCAGTCCTCGACTCCATGATAAGCTTCATCACGAAGTAGAAGGGGTGAAGGACATCCTTAATCTGAGGTTCACCATATAGTAGTCCTCGGAAGATTGACTTGACAACGCCAATGTTCACTTCACCTTCCATGAAACCTACAAGCTCACGACCATGAAGCAACACTCCAGCGTATCAATTCATGAACATTATAGCAGGTCCTCAAGTAGAAGGAAGTCACCTTAAGCTTGTAGATAGCTTCGATGAGAAGGGTAGCCATGAGTAACTCTACTTGGTTCTTCTTGACCAACACATGGTTGGTAGGGGTTGTGTATTGTTGCACCTTCCTTTATACAAAGAACCAAACAACAAATGTTTATTATTGTGATAGAAGAGCATGTCATTTGTGGCATGTCGTCTATTCACCACTATTAGTACAATGCCATGTATATGCAAATGAAATGCATATGAAGGTCGAGAAGTGCACGCCCCAAAATCGTTTGAACATCATCCAAATGTAGGAACTTCAAAAACTCCACTTACAACATCTTATTAGCATTCAGCAATCAGAATAAATTTGATCAACATCTTTGATGCAAAATAGAATTTGGCAAAAAACACATAAGGAAGAATGTCCAAAGCAACATCATTATGTGCAAACCATCCAACTGGAAAGGAATTGTTAGAGCATGTTGGATATTTACACACAAATCATCGAGAAAGCAAATATCTCATGGGAATATGAGTATCCCAAAGGAAGCAAAAACAACACGTTTGCGAAAGAAACCAAATGAAGAGCAAATTAATCCTTATTTGCAAGCTTAGCAAGGCCAAAGTTTTGGGAAGCTCTCATGTGATACATGCTCTTAATGGCATTATGGTTGCACTGAAACATGGGAAGAGAAATTGTTCTTTTGTTGCAACACAAAAGCATCAAAATCCAATAGCAAAAAGAAACATGATTGTCATAAGGGAGATAATACCATTAACATGCTTGCAAGCAAACCATAGGAAAACGGTGTCAGCATAGAATTACAAAGCATGCAAAAGGTATGGGCTGGAAGCACCGATCTTGAACTCACTTGGGATATACTCTAGAGCTCTTTGTCCTTTCGTGCTCATGAGAGTTGACATGATAGTGCAGTGCCTACACACACATACATACACAAAAGGAAGAGTATTATTGCATGGTGAGGGATAAACATCAATAATGACGTGTCTCTTCTTGTGCACATCACCATTAATGTGATCAAGTATGAAATAAGGTGCATAGGTATGCAAGTGAGAACATGTATCGGCAATCATCAAATCACCAAAATTGAAGAAAGTATGGGACATCATTATAAGCATGTGATCAATTGTTGCCAAACAAAGCCAATGAAATATGGCATTAAATATTATTACAAACAATGGAGAACTTAAATGGCTAGCATGACAAAGGCAAGTCAAAACAGTGGAGGATACACACAAGATGCATAGCATGGCATGTTTATGGTAATGATATCACTTGTCGAACAATTCACTTGATCAATATTATGCAAAGGCAAAGCATCACATGGGGTAGGTGAAGCATAATAGCAATGTCTGAAATTATCATCCATAGCATGCTATCCTCACAATTCTGTCATATCCACTATTTGAGTTCTTAATCATCAACACCACTTATTTGGCCTTATTCATACCTCTCATATGGAAGTGGGTGTTGATGTAGGGAGTAGCACCTCTCCTGGTGGGCGGCAAATCTTCTTGATGTAGCCATGGCATAACGTATCTTCGTCCACCATGTACATACTACTCGATCGAGGCATCCTTGGCTTCATAGTTTGGGCGTCTTCATTCATGGAACCTAATAGCACAACATAAAGAGAACACACTAGAGGTAGAGGAAATCGTTAGAAATTGAAATGGTCCCTTGACCTATCAACTACCACTCTCGACTCACTGGGGTGCTTATCACCCATGCCCTCAAAGTAGGAGCACTCAATCTCACATAAGGTGGAGTCACTCATCTCCTCTTGTTCTCACTCAAGTGGTACAAAGTGGCTCTCTCAACTCACAGGATTAGTACCATCATCACTCCAAGCATATAGGGATGGGCTGGGTTCCTCATCTCATGGCCTCCTTTGGTGAAAATCCCATGCTCACCATTAATGACCTTGTAGCCTTCAAGGATTGGATGGCTTGTAAGATGGGCATCTTTCTACGCCTCCACAATTGAAGGAAAATCATGTTTCGGGCGTCTTGCCCATGTATCTTGTAGTAGTGGAGGTAGGCTCATGCCATCCAACTTGGCGAAGTAGGGGTCTTCATTTCCTCGTTCATAGGGTCTTGAATGCACCAAGCGTGAGTCGTTGAAGCTTGATGGCATGGGCCGAGCTTGCTCTTGGTGCCATTTGGCCAGGTGGCACTAGTAGTTGGTACCTTGTGCTTCGTGGAGGTCATTGGCGATGCCTTGCTTGGAGTGGTTGATGTGAAAGCGATGCACTTTGTCATCCATGGCTACGCGACGATGACCCTTGTCAATCGTAGCATTCTTCTAACGGTGAGTTGTTGTAATGGTGTAAACATCATTAATCTTAGGCGACCCTGCTCATGGTTTTGTTGATGCGTTGTCCATGTCCCCTTCTTGAAGTTGTGGAGGTCACTCTCGAACTTGTCCATTTGATGATGGACCATAGGCGCCTTTCAGCGAGTGTAGGCTTCATCTTGGCGATGCTTGACTTGAGGCTTGTCATTATGCAATAGTTCTTGAAGTCGCCCATGTGCTTGCAGAGATGCGTTGTTGTTGTAGCACTCCATGTCACCCAAGCATAATGGAGGCCATTGTCGGTGTGAGTGCTCCATCTATGTTATCCATAGCTTGTGGAACATATGCATAGTTGGCTCATCATAGTTTCTACATAGATATCATTCTCTTGGTCCGGGTCCCCTATAGACATGATTCACAAAGATCCAAGTGTTGTTGTATATGGAGAGTGGTTGTCACATCCAAGATTTTCCAAATCTTGTAATGTGGAAAATCTGAAATAAGCAAAATAAATAATTATTGAAAAATTAGGGGTGAAAAAAACTTTTGTTTCTAAATAGGAAACTTAAAATCCCATCTTGAGACAAACTTTGGTCAATGTTTGAATCAACTAAATTCAAATCAGAGTGGATTGCAATCTTCATAAATGCATGCGGAAATATAAACACTTACAGAATAACCCAAAACTAAAACTAATGGAAGGAAAACATTTCCAAGAAATCTCTAAGATATGGATTTGATCCAAATAATAATTATCAACAAACATTTTACAAATGATCAAGAAAGACAAATAGAAATATTATAAAACCATAGAAATTGGTTTCACTTAATTTTTAGAGCCATAGATAAAATCTTATGAATTTAATAAGATAGAAATTGAATTTTCCAAAGCCTAAATAAAGCACCTATCTAGAAATCCATACCCAATGAATTTGAGAAAATAATCCTAAAAAGATTTAAAAAAAAGGATAAACAAAATATTAAATAGATTTTACAAAATTAAGAAATCACCAAGTTTGGATCTTTAAATAAAAGATATGGATTTTTTACCTTGAGATAGAAAATATTAAATAAGGAATATTTAAGAAGACCAAATGAAATCTTACGGCAATCCATAAGCAAATGGAATAAATATAATCCAATCAAATAAAATAAAGGATAAAGATTTTCCGAAAATAAAATAAAATGCGCATAAACCAAATTCTATTTGAATAAAGACGAAATCAATTTTAAATGATTAATAAATCTGATACTCTTAAAAGCATTCCCAAATAATTCAAGGTGAACTATTTGACATCCAAATAAACAAATAAAACCTACTGAAAAGATTTGGAAAGATTTTGCAATTCAAATGGAGTTTTGAAAAACATTATTTAAATCTTATTTGAATTAATACAAGAGGCTTACTTTTAATTAATTAATATCCCTAAAAGAATAAATATATTATTCTAAATTTGACTTCAGAATGTATGTCGCTTAGAAACATTATTTGAATATACTCAAATTTTGGTTTGAAGTTTGAAATTCAAGAAGTTTGTTTGAAATGGATTAAACAAAAATCAATGAGATTAATGAAAATAGAAAAGAAAAAGCAATCAATTTACAAAAAGCTAGAAGCCTTGACCCAGCTAGCCACTCCCTCTCACCCCTTGCAGCAGATTACTTTTCATGTGACGAACCCCACTTTCGGTCTTTTGACTGTCAGGACCCACTTCTTACTACTCTCTCACCTCGTGACCACCCAGGCCCCACTGCCACCTCACCATCGTCTCCACCCCGCGCGCTGACCTCGCCCCTCTCCTCGCTGCCGTTTCTGGCCGGAAATGAAACCCGTTAATTTGCCTCTAATGCTGCAGTAAACCCCGCCCTGACCACACACACTTAAACACACCTGCCCCTCTCCGTTCCCCGAAACCACCTACTCACGCCCCAGAGCTACTTCCATTTTGGCTGCCATGGCCCGAGACTCGGCGGAGCTCTTGAGCTAATTCAGTCCTCCATGTTGCCCCTCGCCTCCTTGACCCTACGAGCACACTCTCCATCACCAAAGCGCATCTCGGGGTACCTCCCTCACGCACGCGTGCCCTATATCCCACAGGAACAACTTGGCCGAGCTTCAGCTTTGCCCGTGCAGCAGCTATCAGGCGGCGCCTCCCTAGCATGCCCATCTCCCCTCCCATCTCTGGATGACCCTCCTACACTCACCCACTCTCCCTTTGCATCTAACCATGCTTTCCTTTTCCTCTAGCATGCTCTGAAGCCTCGTCTTCAACATCGTCATCTGAGCACACCAGACAGGTTCCCAGCTTCAATGACTCGGTGAGGCATTCATTCGTCCATCCTCATGCGCCCCTTGACTCTCTCGCTGCGTTGAGCATTAAGCCACGTTGAGCATTATAGTAGCCTGTCACGAACCTTTTGGTGATCCCATACACTCTTGTTCCCTTGCTTCCTGATTAGCTGAGGACACGGCGTTAGCAGGCGTGCGCCGCCTCGGCCACTGCGTCGAGGCGCGGTATTTGAGGTCAAGGTGCCACCAGGCAGCTGGATTGGATAAATGATCCGTGATCATTGGATGCGATTGATCCCACTTATCGAAGGGTAAGGTTGAACGAGGCTGCGGTTGTCATTAGATCCAATGCACCCGAGAGGCTGATCCAAGCCGGAAGCAGTACCAGCCTATCGAGAATTGCATGCCATCGCGATGGCTAGAACTTCGTTTAAAAGCAGAAACTTTTCTATTAGATGATCCAAATTTGTAAAATTCATAACTTTCAAACCCTGCGTCCAAATTTTTTGCAAATTTGATATCAATGGAATCAACAAACCAAGTAACTTTCCAGCCATGGCCTTTATTTAGTAAATTGCTTCTATAAAATGAGGCATTGTTGTTTTGCAGAAACTTGTGTAGACATATTTTTAGGTATAAAATTCTTTCTAAGAATTACACACAGGGATAAAATCTTTGGAAAAGAAATGGTTTGTTTTGAACCTACTGACCATAGAAATCAATTTGCGGTTTTCAAAAAGCCATATTTGAGTGAAGCAAAAGAATAAATCTTTGAATAAAAGCATTTCTAGCCAAATAAAAATGTTGATTATGGTTTAAAAATGATTTTGGGGAAAACCTAACTGGGAAATGTTTTGATTTAAACTCTCGACCCTAAACACTGCAAGTTTTTATGATTTGAAAATGTATTTGATGAACCCTATAGGTTGTTTCCTCTTACTAAAAGCATTTTTCAATACACATAAAATAATGCTTTGTGGTTTAAAATTTGGTTTATAAGTAAAAATCTTTTATAAATGCGGTGTTTTGCCACTTTATAAAATGACCAATCACGTGTTTTAGAATGTTTATAACCTATGAAACCAGTTTTCCAAATAAAACAATCTTTTTGCATGCTTGCATGCATTGCTTTATTTTTATTATTTTATGTGATAATGTTTGCTTGAATGAGTAGATTGAATTATTGCTTTAGCGATTGAATTGTAGTGATTTGAAGAGTGTGAAATATTTCAAGATCAAGGAGTGAATTAATATTCTCTACCAAAAGGAAAGTGATGATTCATACTTTTTGTCCCATTATTTTCACTATGCATTAGTGATATTTCTAAAGTAGGACTTGCATGGAATTTTGCTAGAAAGGGTATAAACTAATATGTGGGAAATCCTGAAGTAGATGAGAGACCTTAGTAGAAATTCCTAAGTTAAGATTCCTACTACTATCATGCTTAGCTTAGCTAGTAGAAAACAAAAGAGAATTGAGATTATATTTCATGCTTCATGGAATATTTCTAAGTCAAGGACTTTGTGTTTTGTTGTAATAAAACAACTAAGTGGAATGAATCACCTGGGTGGAATGGAAAAAGAATAGTTTGTGTTGAGTGGTTATGCAAGTCGATTATCTTTGGGAAAACTTTAAGGCATCACCAAGTCCAGTATCTTAGCCCAGGAAAACTTTCAGTATCTCGCTTGTGGATGGCCACCAAGGAACAAAAGAGAGATTTGAATGTCAAATGTTGAGAAGCTTCAAGTGCAGCCACTTGGCATTATGGGATCTACACGGATCACTTATAGAGTTTACTGTCTTTAACTGTAAATAGACAGTTGGTGTGAGGATGATAGGTTGGAGCGATCCATTCCCGGTCTAAGGGAAGGCTTGCGAAAGATCTTGTCTTGGTGAAACTCAAGTCTTGTGGGAGAGAAGATGCTACCTCTTAGCAGAGTGTAAAAAATCTAGAGAGTACTTAGCCATGTCCTGGTAAGGACAATTTGAGCATCAAGACATAGGAAGCTATCGAAGAAATCTCCTCATCCAAATTTCTAAGTTAAAACTTGTGGTTGAACAAGGGTTGAAGGATCTTCTCAATTTCTATTGGGAGATGCCTTGGGTGATTTTGTCAAGCAAAAAACTTAGTGTTGTTTTCAAATGATAAGGAAAGATCTATTTTGAGAGCAAAGCAAGCCTAAAGCTCCACTTAGCAAATGCTTATAGATGATAGACTCCTTATACTACCATAGTATCACTTGCCAATACTAATTCAGAAATGTATTGACCACCTTGTAACAAGCTTTAACTTAGAATTCTTGTGCAGGTTTGTTTGATGTTAGTAAAGATGTGTTGAGTGGGATTACAGAAGTCTACTGAACCAACATGTATTTGCATGTGGCACCTTTGAAGATGAAAAGGACCCCATACTCAACTGTTGTATATTGCATACATTGTAATGAGATAGCCAGAATGAGCCTTATGTGGAGATGTAATAAAATTATTTTTATTCCCGGTTATAAAGATTGTATTATGACCTTTGTTTCTTGATATTACATCTTAACTGTGTGGATGCTAGGCTTTATTGATCCAGGACTAGCATTGCAATCACGAGGATCATTTCGCTTTATAAAGGAGGGAGACTTCACAGATGGTATCGAACCTTTTGTGTACGTATTTGCATGTAGGATTGTTAACCCCCTAGGATTGGACAAAACCCCTTAGAAAATAGGAGTTGTATTTGTTTCAAACTTTATTTACAAACAATCTTTGTAAACTCTTTCCTCAATCATTTTGGTTGGTTTGACTCTACATCTCTCTATTTCAAACTTTTGATGGACAAGCCTCCACCTGTAGTAGAAAGACCACACCATAATGCATGAAGGACTTCACCAACTCAAGTGACTTCAACTTTATTTTCACCAAGGACTTCAACTTGGATATCACTAAGGACTACAAGAAGTAGAGCCACCAAGAAATATTGCTCCAAGACTTGAAGACTAAGGAAACCTTACAACTTAGAAGGAACCATCATCACCTTTACAAGTTTTATGACCAAGACACAGGAATCTCTCAGGATACAAAGATCTTGATCATGAAGAAGCAACCAAGAAGGATGGAATGAACTCCTAGTGAACCATATAGTTGGATCTCCATATTTAGATCGAAGCCAAACACACCAACTTATGTGGTGTAACAAAAATATTTTATTGCCTAAAAAATGTGCTTGAACTTTTTTGTTTTGAGTGGAGATGTTTGTTTTGTGATTGCTTGCACATTTAGCACGTGTGAATTGTGATGTATTGATTAGAACTATTCCCTTAGAAATCTTTTACCCATATCCTAATTGAAATCCAACCCAAACAGATGACTACACCAAGGAACTCCAACATCAAGGATGGTGACAACTTAACAACCAAGAGGTCAACATGAGAGAACAACCACTAGCAAACCAAAGCCCAGTTGAACCAAGTGTTAACTCGGTTTTTAGCCGATAACAATGACAGTTAAGACCCAACCATGCAAAGTTTTGGAGAATTCAATCCCAATTGTTACTGCAAGGGATGACCACTCAAGCGATCAACATGGAGACAACTCTTCCCAAGGAGATTATGACAACAAAGGATGTCAAAGGATGATATTTTAGAAGGAACTCCAAAGCTTTATGTGTCTGTGGAGCCAAGGATCACACTTCAAGGAGCATGAGGATCAATGCCCCAATTGTGAAGAAACATCCAACTAATCCGATGCCCCACATCTCAAGCTACTTGTTTCCTATGTGAAAGGAAATAATCATGTCCCTATCCAATGCCCCATCTGCTCCATAGTTCAACAAAGGAAACAAGGTGGAAGAATCTACAACAACAGATTGCAGGACTTCCATGAGAGAACAAAGTCTACCAAGAAGGATGAAGACAAAAGGAAAAGGCCTCAGCTTGCACCTCATGCAGTATGACTCAATTTGATGGACCAAGAAGGAGACATATGTATTATCCAAGGAAAATAAAGAAGACCAAAATTTTTCCTACAGCACGGGAAGAATAGATATGAAAGTGAACTAGGGCTGCTCCTAGCTTTGGAGAAGCGAAGAAGGGCCGAAAGCCAAGTTAATGGTACTCATTGCAAGAGATGGGACACACTATGCCAATGAGGTGTCATCACGAAGAAAACAAAAATATAAGGAAGATTAGCCAAGTGTGGTTGCAGCAGCACCAAAAGAGCTAGGACATTATGTATCAACTTGTCCATAGAGATGCATGAAGAACTCAATCTTGTCACATGTTACAGCTGTGGTAACCAAGGACTATGCAAGCAATTGTCGGAAAATATGAAGCACAAGATAAAACCTATGAAGGATCTCAGCCTTATCCCACATGTTTCAAGTGTGGAAACAAAAGGACACTATGGAATGTTTGCCCGAAGTTCCTTAGGGCCCAGAAACAAACCAGAAGTAGTCTAGTTGGAAGAATTTTTAGGGTGGTAGTACCTAGTTGGCTTTGAGCCAACTTGTAGCCCTTATCTTTCCCAAATCTCGGGCAGATTTATTTTAAGTGGTAGCCTGTCACATCCAAGATTTTCAAAATCTTGTAGTAAGCAAATAAATAAGCAAAATAAATAATTGTTGAAAGTGGGGTGAAAAAACTTTTCTTTCTAAATGGAAACTTAAAATCCCATCTTGAACAAACTTTGGTGATGTTTTGAATCAACTAAATTCAAATCAAGTGGTTACGGAAATCTTCATAAATGCATATGAAATATAAACACTTGAAGATAAGCCAAAACTCTAAAACCACAATGGAAGAAAACACATTTCCAAGAAATCTCTAAGACCATGGATTTGATCCAAATAATTTATCAACAAACATTTAATGATCAAAAAGAAAGACAAATAAAATATTATAAAACCATAAGAAATTGGTTTCACTTTTTTTTGGAATATAGATAAAATCTTGTAGATTTTAATAAGATGAGAAATTAATTTCCAAAATAATAAAACATCTATCTAAAATCCATACCCAATGGTGAGAAAAATAATCCTAAAGATTTAAAAGGATAAACAAATATTAAATAAGATTTTACAAATTGAAATCACCAAGTTTGGATCTTTAAATAAAAAGATATGGATTTTATGAGATAGAGAAAGAAATATTAAATAAGGAATATTGAAAGACCAAATTAAATCTTGGCTTAATCCATAAGCAAATGGAATAAATATAATCCAAATCCAAATAAAATAAAGGATAAAGAATTTTCCAAAATAAAATAAAATGGCATAAACCAAATTCTATTTAAATAAAGACAAATCCAATTTTAAATGATTAATAAATCATATTAAAAACATTTCCAAATAATTCAAGGTGAATTATTTGACATCCAAATAAACAAATAAAACCTACTGAAAAGATTTGGAAAGATTTAGAATTCAAATGGAGTTTGAAAAACATTATTTAAATCTTATTTGAATTAATACAAAATTATTTTAATTAATTAATATCCCCTAAAAAGAATAAATATATTATTCTAAATTTGACTTCAGAATGTGTTATTAAACATTATTTGAATATACTCAAAGTTTGGTTGAAGTTTGAAATTCAAAAGTTGTTTGAATGGATTAAACAAAATCAAAACAGATTAATGAAAATAGAAAAAGAAAAACAATCAGTACAAAAAACTAAGATTCACTAGCCCACTAAGCCCAAGATCCAGCCCACTCCCTCTCACCGCGCGATTCCTTTTCGCATGAGCAGACGAACCCACTATCCTTGGCCGGGACCCACTTCTCTCTCTCTCACTGTTGACACTAGGACCCCCGCCACCTCACCATCGTCTCTCCACCCTTCTTCACCGCCTCTCCTTGCCGTTCGGCCAGAAATGAAACCCGTTAATTCGCCTCTAATGCTAGAGTAAACCCGCCGACCACGCACATTAAACACTCCTCCTCTCTTTCCCTACACCACTCTGAACTCCAGGCTCCCCCGATGCTTCCATTTTCTCGCCTCCGTGGACTCGCAGCTCTTGAGCAATTCCGTCACTTCCCATGCCCTCGCCTCCTCGACCACACGAGCACACTCTCCATCACCAGGCGCATCTCTGGTCTCTCGCCCGTGCCCTATATCCACGCAGCGACTTCACAGGCTCCGCCGTGCTTCAACTCCGTGATGCCTCCCAAGCGCCCCCCTCCATCTCTGGATGACCCTCCTACACTCACCACTCTCCCGCGCATCTAACCATGCTTTCATTTTTCTCTGGCATGCTCTGAAGCCTCGTCTTCAACATCGCCGTGCAAAGCACACCCATTTGCTCCACGAACTCGGCGAGCAATCGATAGTCCTCGTTGCCTCCTCCCTGGTGAGTCATCCCTCTTGTTCCTTGCTTCTAGATCCAATGCACCAGAGAGGCTGATCCAACCGAAGCAGTACCAGCCTATCAGAACACGCCACGTGGCTCAGGCTTTGTTTTAAAAACAAAAACTTTTCTATTAGATGATCAAATTTGTAAAATTCATAACTTTCAAACCACAAGTCCAAATTTTGCAAATTTGATATCAATGGAATCAACAGACCAAGTACTTTCCAACCATGGCCTTTCTTTAGTAAATTGCTTCTGGAAAAATGATTGTTTTTGCAAAAACTTGTGTAGACCTATTTTGGGTATAAAATTCTTTCTAAAATTATTTTGGGGATAAAATCTTTGGAAAATGGTTTGTTTTGAACCTAGTGACCATAGAAATAAATTAGCGGTTTCAAAATATATTTGGTGAAGCAAAAGAATAAATCTTTGAATAAAAGCATTTCTAGCCAAATAAAAATGTTGATTATGGTTTAAAAATGATTTTGGGGGAAAACCTTTGGGAAATGTTTTGATTTAAACTCTCTGACCCTAAACACCAAGTTTTATGATTTGAAAATGTATTTGATGAACCCTATAGGTTGTTGCCTTGCTAAAAGCATTTTTCAACCACATAAAATAATGCTTTGGTTTAAAATTTGGTTTATAGTAAAATCTTTTGCAAATAATTTTGCCACTTTATAAAATGACCAATAAGTGTTTTAGAATGTTTATAACCTATTAGAAACCACTTTTCCAAATAAAACAATCTTTTGCATGCTTGCATGCATTGCTTTGTTTTTATTATTTTATGTGATGTTTTGCTTGAATGGTAGATTGAATTATTGCTTGCTTGATTGAATTGTAGTGATTTGAAGAATGTGAGTATTTCAAGATCAAGGAGTGAACTAATATTCTCTACCAAAAAGGCAAGTGATGCTTCATACTTTTGTCCCATTATTTTCACTATGCATTAGTGATATTTCTAAGTAGGACTTGCATGGAATTTTTGCTAAGTATAAACTATGCCATGGGAAATCCTAGTAGATGAAACCTTAGTAGAAATTCCTAAGTTAAGATTCCTACTACTATCATGCTTAGCTTAGCTAGTAGAAAACAAGGGTGGATTATATTTCATGCTATGGAATATTTCTAAGTCAAGGACTTGTGTTTTGTTTAATAAAACAACTAAGTGAATGAATCACCTGGGTGGAATGGAAAGAATGGTTTGTGTTGAGTGGTTATGCAAGTCCAGTATGCTGGGGAAAACTTGGGCATCACCAAGTCCAGTATACTGGGGAAAACTTGGTATCTCACTTGTGGATGGCCACCCAGGAACAAAGAGATTTAAGATGTCAAATGTTGAGAAGATTCAAGTGCAGCCACTTGGCATTATGGGATCTGTCTGGATCATATAGGTTGCAATAACTTAGCCAAATGGACAGTTGGTGGTAGGGGATGATAGGTTGGGCAACGTCCATTTTGGTCTAAGGGAAGGCTTGAAGATCTTGTCTTGGTGAAACCAAGTCTTGTGGGGAAAGTGCACCACCTCTGCAGAGTGTAAAATCTAAGTACTTAGCCATGTCTCTGGTAAAGGACAATTTGAGCATCAATACATGGAAGCTATCAAGAATCTCCTCATCCAAATTTCTAAGTTAAAACTTGTGGTTGAACAAGGGTTGAAGGATCACCAATTTCTATTGGGAGATGCCTTGGGTGATTTTGTCAAGAAAAAACTTAGTGTTTTCAAATGATAAGAAAAATCTATTTTGAGCAAGCAAGCCTAAGCTCCACTTAGACAAATGCTTATAGATGATAGACTCCACTATACTACCATAGTATCACTTGCCAATACAATTCAAATGTATTGACCCTTGTGGCTATAACTTGTTCTGTTGCAGGTTTGTTTGATGTTAGTAAGATGTGTTGAGTAGGATTACAAGTCTACAACCAACATGTTTGCCTGTGGCACTTTGAAGATGAAGGACCCCATGCTATTGTTATATTCTGCTGCATTGTAATGAGCCAAATGAGCTATGTAAGATGTAATAAATTATTTTATTCCTGGTTATAAATTTGTATTATGACCTTTGTTTCTTGATATTACATCTTAACTGTGGATGCTAGCTATTGATCCAGGGACTAGCATTGCAATCACAGGGATCTTTTCCTTTATAAAGGAGGGAGCTTACAGTGGTAGAGGGTGTTGGGGATGCCACGTCAAACCTTACTTTACCTTGGAAGATAGTATCGTGCAAGTGGCCACACTTGAGAGCGATAAACCAAGCAAAGTGAAGTTCCCGCGGAACACCAAAACCAACTACTAACCAAAAAACACACACACAAAGCCTATGGTGGATAGGTATGGAAAGTGGCTCAGAACCAATCCAAAATCAAGATGTTGTATTGCCAAGTAAATAACCAAAATGATCACAAAGCAAACAAGTCAATCCACAAGATAGGAAATATGTACAAGGAAACCCACACGGTGGGATAAATGGGACTTGTGCGACGGAGAAAGTGAGCTAAGAACCAAATGATTACCTAGCGAAGACTATAAGCTCGTGTCACACAAGTACAAGGAGAGGCAGCTAGTTCGATTGCACAAAATTGGTGGGCTACAAGATATGCACAAAACGACCTATATGATGTTCATCGAGCTTGCGCTTCCTATTCTATGAGGCACATGTATATTTATTTATTTTTCTTTTCTTTTTTCTATTTTTTTTCTTTTTGTATCACTCTTTTATTTTCTTTTTCTTTTCACTTGCCTCTTCCTTGTGCCAACAACTATACAAGATAACTATATGAGATAGTGCTCACAATGTTTGCTCGAAATTCTACAAGGTATCAAATGTGCATAGCAATCATAAGAGGAACTAGTCTCAATATGTGTTTGTTGCTCACAAATATAGTGGGGTTCACAAAGGAATGCAGAGTGGGGAGAATTTATACCTTTTGATCTTCACCCTTTATTGTTGATTCTGCCTTACTCACGGAATTTGGATGGATTAGATAGCATGAACAACGTGGATGATGATGTAGATCTCCTTCTCCTCTTGAACGAAAGCTAAAGAACACCAAAATCCGAGTTCGAATGCAAAAGTTATGCTCAAAACGGTGAGCGGCTGAAATCTGGGAATCTGTTTTTGTTCTGTACTCGGGGGTAGTACCGGTTGCCTGAGAGGTAGTACCGGTGACGAGATAGTACCGATTTTGGGACCGTAGTACGCTGGTCCTGGGGCGCCCAGATTTGGCGTTTTGCGATTTTGGGAAAATCTTCAAGAAAAACATCAAATCGAAGGGGGAAATCAAGGAATTAGGCTATGGGAACGCAAAGGAAGGTAGATCAACAAGTTTAGCAAGTAATCCACAGATCAAAACCTACCAAAACACACTCAAATCACAGATCGATCCAAAACACGAATTGGGGCTGTTTTTGGTGGAATTTTCGAATTTATGGGGAAAAGACCAAATCGATGAGAAATCCGTGGCGACCAAAAGCTGCTGATACCAGATGATGGAGGAGTTAACCTCTTGGGTGGCCCGATCTTCACGGATCTTGTCGTGGTGGTGACACGGCAGATGCCATGGGTAGGCTAAAGTGAGGGGCCTATGGATGCTAGTGGGATCTGGGGAGGGAAGATGCAGTTAATTCTACACACAGGAGACTAAAGCAAAGATCTCTCTTTCTTCTTACTTGGGCTACAAGTGCTCCTCGAGCTGTATGTAAGGAGCAAGGAAGAACTTTACCAGCCTAACGGTACTAAAAAATGAGCCGATCCCTCCCTCAGGGTCCAAGCCTCCCCTTATAAAGGAGAACCTTGGGTGCCTTTAGAATATGCTTGTCCCAAAATAGCGATTCGGTCTCCTTTCCTGTCGCCCTTCTAACGGCACAAGGCTCCAGAGGGCCCCTCCTGCGTGCCTCGGTCTTCAGGACTGTCATCTCCGTGACCTCCTTCTGCCCCTCTGACGCTCTCCGCCTTTGTCTCTTGTGCTTGGCTCCGCTCAGATTCCTTCTATCCTGCAACTAGAGTTCGACTTTGGGTTTCTCCTTCTCCTGCAAGCTTCGTATCATTTGGCCTTACCTCGCGTAACTCGGCTTGTCCTTCACCTGCATCGAGATTACTCGGGCTAACCCGGCCGAGTTACGTAGTATCCCGGCCGGGTAATGCCTTGCCTTTATCATGAGGGTCCTGCCCTTCCCTGTCTTGGCCGACCTCAACAGGATTCGGCCGACTCTGACAATAACTCGGAAACTAGACGGGCAACTTCCTTTCGTCCTTTCCTGTCTTTACCCTACCCGAGGTTATCTCCCCAACATTAGTCCCTGAAGCTGGTATGGCCCTGCCGACAACTTCGGCCGGGTCGTATCAGTTTCATGGCATTTGCTCTGCATGGTTTCCGAGTTACTTTTTTCTCGTTCACGGTATCACCGTATCTTATCGCGTACGCTTCGTCCTACGTGTCGTACTCATCATTGTTTCCCTAGTTTTTTGTTCCTCTCTATTCTTGTGAGCTACGATTCTTTCTCCGCCCGTCGTCGACCGCAATGCCTCGCGTTTCCATCGGGATCGTGGCTCTTTCTTTCACCGTGTGGTCGCTTTCCACTTATCGTCGTGTGTTGTTACTACCTACACGGTCAACCGCCACACCACGATCCCACTACCTCGCAGTAGCGGTTATAAAGAGGCGCGCTGAGGATTCACTTTCCCCCTTTGCTTACCTCCGCCCTTCTTCTTCCTCGCGCCTCTGCCTCCGCTCACGCTTCCGCTGCCGTGCGCTCGTCTGAGTTCTCAACGCGAGGTCCCGCGTCGCCTTCACCCCTGCTTTCGCGCCTTCCTTCTAGAGATCTATGTTCTTCTTCTTTACTCATGGCAGTTCTTTCTCTACTCCACCGCCGTTTTTGGGTAGAACCACGGCGGGCCACAGAGCTCTAGATTTTCCTCCGCCGCTATCTCTCCCTCCGCAAGTTTCTCCGGCGATCTCATGTCTAGTTACATTAGTAGTGCGCTCATGGCAGGGTTCCTCTCACTCGCCGCGAGATCGAGTGGCTTATTCGGACTCGTCGGATTCCCGCCGAGGTAGCTTGTCGCTTACCCGGCAGCGAGTCCTCTCCAGACCTTAGGGAGGGAGAATATGTAGTTTTCATGTCGCATTTCGCACGCGGCTTTGGTCTTCCTCTTAGCGACTTTGCTAGGGAGTTTCTTGATTACTTCGGCCTTCAGCCGCATCATCTCCCTGCCAACGCCATTGCCTCTCTCTCGGCCTTTATCTCTCCTCGGAGGGATACTTTGGCTGTGGCTCCGTGTCGCTGGTCAAAGTTCTTCACCCAATGTGGGGCAGCTTCCATCACTCCTCGGAGGAAGTCCGAATTTCCTCGTTTTGCGGGGCTAGAATCGTGCACGAAGTAGCACAAATCCTTCTTTTATGTCAAGAACAGGGAGAATGAAGATAAGATTCGGCTTCCTGCCTTCTCCATTGGTCCTCCTTCCAAGAAGAACTGGACTTATAATCCGAGGAAGAGTCACGCTTTGGCCGAGGCTTTTGAGATTCGGCTTAAGGAACTGATCCGCGCCGGGCTACGCGGCGAGGATCTGATGACTACTTTCGTCAGCAGCCGAATCTGCCCATTCCAAAAACGCACCCACAAACTCTGCTACATGAGCGGTCCTCTCGACCCCAATCGAGTCTCGACCATGGAGCTGGACAACTACCTCATGTTCAAGCGGGTCCGAGCTATTTTTAAGACGGAGATGCACGAGGATTGGGCTTGGGGATTGAAGCCGTTCACCATGGCGTCCCCACCAGTAACATTAGTGCTTTGCTTTCCAATTGCTTTATAACTGTTTTTGCTAATCTTCCTCTTTCTTGTCTTCTGAGGTTTGCGGGCGAAGGATGAGGACGCCGTGGTTTTATCACTCCCGTGGCCTGCGGATCGGAACACTCCGGACAGTGGGGAGCCGGACTCAGAAGAGTTCGTCCCCAAGTCAGATCTCGCTCCGGCTCGTGCTCGTGGAAAGACCCCGGCCCACGAAGAGGAAGGTGATTCGGATGAGGTCCAAGTTCTAGAGGTAGTTGCCGCAATGCCAATTTCTTATGCATTTCAGGCTTCTACTTTCCCAGCTAATCCGGCCGGTCAGGTTCACGACGCCGAGCCTCTCGCTTCGCCCCTGTTACCTCGGAAGCGTGGGGCTCCCGGTGCCTGGAGACGTCTCCCAAGAAGCGAATGAAGAAATCCGCTCCGAATCCTCCCAGGCGCAAGACCATGCCTGGAGTCACTAGGTGAGTTTCTTTTGCTCGTATTTCTTGTTTCTCTCTTTCTGCTTTTTAGCTTGACCCTTTTTTTATTTTCGCAGCACTCCACTTTCTGTTAAGCCCGGCGGTCCCAGCATGACGAGTCGTATGACTCGGCAGCCATCTCCTCCGCCTACCGAAGATACCAGATTCCAGCCACACTTTGCTGCATCTCCTCCAGCTCGGAATCGGACGCCACCTCGCCATGACGCACCTGAGATTCCTCCGGTTGATGTTGATTCCACTCGGCCCACAGATATCTCTTCCGAGCCTGCTGCCTTCTCTGTGAACCCTGATGTCTCTACTGATCCTCTTTCTGCCGCCGCGGTTTCCACAGTGACTCCTTCCCCAGTCGAGGGCGTCCATATCTCGGCGCCCCCTGCGACCATGACTCCTCCGGCTCCTAAATATGTTATTCCCATTGCCGAGGTATCAGCTCCTACTGATGCCTCTTCTAAAACAAGAAAAGCCGTCGTCACTAAAGCTTCCTCCTCCCAGAAAGGTCTTGCCGGCTCTTCTCAGCCAAGTATCGCCGATGTGCTGCGCAAAGGAACTGCCTCCGCCAAAGCCTCCGTTACCCCGGCCGCCAGTACCCAGCTCGCTCTTCATAAAAGCCATGCGGCAGCGGTGGTTACACAGCACGTCCGAGGTAAAGTTCTAACTCGCACGGCGAGTGGGAACAGCCTCGGCTTGCTGGTTGAATATGCCAATAACTGGAATGCTGCCGATCAGTTCGAGGGTAATCCAGATCGTTCAGTTTTCCGACATCAGCGCCAAGATCGTTATTCAGAGTGACAAGATGAATGGGGTAATTGCTTTTTATGGAGTTTTGACTAGTTCTGCAGATGCTATTATATATATTCTAGTCCCCGAAGCTAGCAAGCTAATGACTTGTTATTCATTTGGAAGTTTTATGATTCTCTACTCAGTTGAATTTCATCTTAGAATTCGAACCTCTATCCAGCTAGATCTGCCTTAAATTTTGCTTGATTTGTCTCTATCTGAATTTCGATTATCCAGCCACCTAGGTCCGAGTTAAGTTTTGCTTGCCTTCACCCGGCTGCAACCATCACCTCGATGCTTTGACCGACGGGCACACTCTGCAGACGGCTCGCTAAGGGTGGCTCTCTGCGCAACAACAACTGGTGAGGATAAATGTGGAGCGTCGACACCGTAGACCTGGTCGCTGCCAAGTGATGAAGACGTCGTTGCGCGGAGGAGCTTTTCCCCTGAAGCTACCTGCATTGTCGCTGACGTAGTCACAGAGATCAAATCTCCGGACCAAGCCAGAAAAAACGCGCTCGCCAGTGTTGATGAAGTTTCCGTCCGGATCATGACTCAGCTGCATTGCTGGCCTGATGGCGCCAACGTGGTGGTGACACGGCGGATGCCATGGGTAGGCTAAAGTGAGGGGCCTATGGATGGCAAAGATCTCTCTTTCTTCTTCCTTGGGCTACAAGTGCTCCTCGAGCTGTATGTAAGGAGCAAGGAAGAACTTTACCAGCCTAACGGTACTAAAAAATGAGCCGATCCCTCCCTCAGGGTCCAAGCCTCCCCTTATAAAGGAGAACCTTGGGTGCCTTTAGTCAGGCAAGCATATTCGAGAATATGCTTGTCCCCAAATAGATTCACGGCCTCCTTTCCCTGTCGCCCTTCTAACGACGGCAAGGCTCCAGAGGGCCCCTCCTGCGTGCCTCGGTCTTCAGGACTGTCATCTCCGTGACCTCCTTCTGCCCCTCTGACGCTCGGCGCCTTTGTCTCTTGTGCTTGGCTCCGCTCAGATTCCTTCTAGCCTGCAACTAGAGTTTGACTTTGGGTTTCTCCTTCTCCTGCAAGCTTCGTATCATTCGTCCTTACCTCGCGTAACTCGGCTTGTCCTTCACCTTCATCGAGATTACTCGGGCTAACCCGGCCGAGTTACGTAGTATCCCGGCCGGGTAATGCCTTGCCTTTATCATGAGGGTCCTGCCCTTCCTGTCTTGGCCGACCTCAAGCGATTCGGCCGACTCAATAACTTCGAAACAGGCAGGCAACTTCCTTTCGTCCTTTCTGTCTTTACCCTACCGAGGTTATCTCCCCAACAGATCTCTGGTGGGTCGATGGGAAAGCGAGGGGAAAGGGAGAAGGTGAGCGAACACACACCTGAAGAACACGATGAACACGCAAAACTCACATGATACAAGGCCGATTGCTTCCGAGCGGCCACGGTCCGATAGAATCCTCGCAAGGAAAGATCGGTCAACGTGCTCCCTCAAATCCACATCGGAGAGGGAAGAACACCTTGGGGAGGGTCTTGACAACTTGGAGACGAGATACCGAACTCCAAGGCCTTGTTCAACGATGGATGCGTGATGCAAAGTCCAATCGAGGTTGGTGACGATAGTCGGTCCCCTTGGTAAAGGGGATGAGGCAAAACTAGAGATTCCACAATGGGGGTTGTCTTTAGTCTATCATCTATGCCTAAGGGATACATGAGGGGTGGGGGCTCTATTTATAGGCCAGCCACTAAACAAGGGTAGTTTGGGGATAAACTAGGCGAATAGGTAAGTAAAGGGGAATACATGGACTGTGGCCCAACAGGTGCGCGCAGGCACGGACATGACCGGTAGTACCGGACTTAGGACCGGTAGTACCAGTCGTAACCGGTAGTGTTGGGCCACGCGGAGATAAACAAAAAATTTCCTCTAACGTGGTGATCCCAAGATCTAGCTGAGGTAGAAGGCCACGAGGTTTAACCACTAGCAGCGGTTGCGATGATTCTTGATAAGCCGCGTCGATTGATGTAGTGCAGTCCTCACGATCCGATCGTCGTGCTGATCGCACACCTCTGCTGGTATCCACACATTACAAGGAGGAGCAGGGTTTCCAACACATGGAATGACCTAACCAAAAACGATTAACCTTTCTGGGTTAAGGTTCTCCACTATATATAGGGAGTGAACATGGGCTCTGCTCGCGCGACCCATTCACTAAAGCCCATATAACACTAGTCACCATGAGTCCAACTCACTAACTCGGTCCTAATCCGGTTTAGGTCCAACCCAACTAGATTACAGGTTCAGATCCAATCCAAACTTGCTCCCACTCTTAAGTGTGTGACCCGAGCTCATGGCTATTTGGACACGATTGAGTCCGACTCTCAATCGATCGATCGGTAGCGGCTCCTAGCGAAACGTCTGACTCCCAAGTACCAAAGAGTCATGACTTGCCTTTCCAATGCGACTTGCACGTCCGAGTCCTTTTGCCTCACGATATACCTTGTTAGACTATAGGAATAATTGTCATCCCTTAAATAGTCCGACTCTCTTCTCGATCCGAGATAAGTGATTCACCCGACTAACTCTTAGTCGATCGCCTCGATTAACACTTAAGCAGTCGTGCATGGCCATGCTTTCCGAATCATATCTCGAGAGGGCCCGAGAATATCTCTCCAAGTGGAGGGCAAAATCCCATCTTGGTTATTCACATCACGCATCTTGATTCTCGATCGACCGAACTGCCTTTATAAGCCCGATTCTGGATCAGCGTTTGAGAACCTAAGTCGGTGATCCTCAACTCGGACTATGCAACAACCTCAGGTCTAAGGATTACATTGATTGAGATATACAAATGACAACTTGTTCGTTGTACCTCAATATGGGTCAATCCGACTCGCTAAACTCTTTAGCCGAATCTGTGTAAGTTGGAATAGCATCTCCATGCCCATGACAAGTGGAACCGAGTCATCAAGCCAACTTTCACATTGGTCTAAGTTGTGTGTCCAGCACAACCTCAATGACCAAGGATATTTAGTACAAACAACATGAATGCATAGTTCCACAGAATCACATATTCAATGATACACATCGGTTTATACAAGGACTACTTAATATATTTATGAACACAATGGGAAATCTCATCATATATGATTGCCTCTAGGGCATATTCCCAACAGTCTCCCACTTGCACTAGAGTCAATCTTCCGACATCACATGTCTAGGAATCTAATGCCCATGGCTCTCAGGTGCGCCTCATGCTTCGGCTGTGGTAATGGCTTTGTCAACGGATCCGCAATATTTGCATCCGTGTGTACCTTGCATAACTTGATATCACCACGATCCAGCATGGCGAATCAAGGGTACCACATGAGTATGTGCTTGTTCTTGGTGTTGTCTAGGTTCCTT
Organism: Avena insularis; assembly: GCA_023614405.1. NCBI lineage: Eukaryota > Viridiplantae > Streptophyta > Magnoliopsida > Poales > Poaceae > Avena > Avena insularis. Next base: position 207,881,085 of record CM042691.1, on the reverse strand, counting down.
GGCTTGTGCAATAGCACCATTGTTGTCACAATACCGTCCAACGGATTGGGCGAGCCTTGAACCACACCAAGATCCATGAGGAAATTCCTCATCCAAACACTTCCTTCTTGCCTCACGTGACAATATACTCAGCCTCTGTTGTAGACGCAGACACAGTCTCTTCCTTGGAACTCTTCCAGCTCACAACACCTCCGTTTATAATAAACACGTATCCGTATTGCGAACGAGCATCATCAGAGTCGGTAAGATACCATGTAACCCTTTACACTGAGTTCATCTTCACCACCATAAACCAAGAACATATCCTTAGTCCTTCTCAAGTACTTTAGGATATTTTTGGCTTATCGATGGATCTCTCCAGGATCAGCTTGGTATCTGCTCACAACACTTAGAGCATAGGAAACATCCGGCCTAGTACAAATCATGGCATACATGATGGATCTGACTACAGAAGCATATGGAATCGCACTCATCCGACTTTGCTCATCAGTTGTCGAAGGACACTGAGTCTTGCTAAGTTTTACACCATGGGACATCGGTAAGAACCCCTTCTTAGACGATTCCATGTTGAAGTTCTTCAACACTTTGTCCAAATAAGTACTCGACTCAATCAATGAGCCTCCTTGATCTATCTCTATAGATCCGGATTCGAGAGGATGTATGTTGCCTCACCCAAGTCTTTCATTGAGAAACTCCTTTCCAATGATTCCTTGGTTTCTTGCAACATCTGGACATCATTTCAATCAGTAATATTTCATCCACATATAAGATTAGAAAATTTACTTTGTTCCCACTAAACTTCTTGTATAAACAAGAATCATGATCACTCTTGATGAAGCAAGCGATTTGACTACCTCATCAAAGTGAATATTCCAACTCGAGATGCTTGCTTCAACCCATAAATGGATTTCTGAAGTTTGCATACCTTATGATTAGCGGATCGACAAAACCCTCGTGTATCATATACCGTCCTCGGTTAAATTTCCGTTAAGGAAAGCCGTTTGACATCCATCGCCATATCTATAGTCGAAATAGGCCGCTATAGCTAACATGATCCGAACTGATTTAAGCATCGCTTCTGGCGAAAGTCTTGTCATAATCAACTCCTTGAACTTGTCGGAACCCCTTCGCGACAAGGCGTGCTTTATAAAGGCGGAAACATTTCCATCCATATCAGTTTTCTTCTTAAAGACCCATTTGCACTCATCGGGTCTTGCACCGTCTGGCGATCAACCAAGTTCCAAACTTGATTTTCATCCATGGACTTTTTCGGATCTCATGGCTCCAAGCCATGACTCAGAATCAGATCCCACCATTGCTTCCGAATAATTTGCCGGCTCATCATTGTCTAACAGTAACACATCACGAACACTTCGTAATCTCGCCGATCTTCGTAGTACAGGTGTTGTTGCTGCTCGACTACGACCTCCAAGGTTTTTGCCGACTGCCACTAAGGTTCCTCTCGAATTTCTTGAGTTGCACCGTTCTCCCACTTACTCCCCGGTGAGAAACTCTTTCTCAAGGAAGACACCGTTCGGCGACAAACACTTTGCCCTCTTCTCGGTTGTAGAAGTAGTAAACCAAGGTTTCCCTCGGATACCCCCACGAAAACTACATTTATCCGACTTGGCTGTAAGCTTGTCCGATTGAAATTAAACGACAAATGCTTCACAACCCCAAATCTTAAGAAAAGACAAACTCAGCTTTTGCTGTCCACATCTCATGAGGTGTCTTCTCTACCGATTTTGATGGTACTCTGTTTAGTGTGAGCATCTTTGTTTCTAGACAATAACCCCAAAATGACAAAGGCAGATCTGTCCGACTCATCATTGTACCATGTCCAACAAGGTCCGATTCCACCTTTCGAAACACCATTCCTTTGTGGCGTTCTTGGGAGTAAGTTGAGGAACTATTCCACAACTTTTAGATGGTCATCAAACTCATGGCTCATGTACTTGCCTCCTCGGTCCAATGAAGAAACTTTATTTTCTTGCCGAGTTGATTACACTTCATTCTGGAATTCTTTGAACTTTTCAAAGGCTTCGACTTATGTTTCATCAAGTAGATATATCCATACCTACTCAAATCATCGTGAAGGTAATGAAGTACTCATAACCACCCCGGTATCGTGCTCATTGGTCCACATACATCACTATGTACTAGTCCCAACAAGTCGGATGCCCTTTCGCAACTCTTTGCAAAAGGTGTCTTGGTCATTTTTAGTAGGCAAGATTATGTCTCGAGCGACTCCAAGTCGAGCGAAGTTAGAGTCCATCATCATGGAGCTTCTTCATGTGTTTCCAACTTATATGACCAAGCCGATTGCCAAAAGTAAGTCATATTCAGATCATTTGGTTTCAACCTTTTAACATTTATGTTATAAACCAACTCACCATCAAGATTCAAAATAAATAACCCGTCTGGCGGGTGCAAAGCCGTGAACATATCATTCAAATATAAAGAACAACCATTATTCTTGATATTCGACTCATAGCCTTGCCTCATCAAACATGAAGCGAAATAATGTTTCGTGAAACCTTTGGAACATAATAACAATTATTTAGTTCCATAATGAATCCGAAGGTAAATGAAGTTGCATCGTGCCGACTTCTAGCAGCAACTCTTGCTTTGTTGCCGACTCGAATATCAACCTGCCTCTTGCTATGCTCCTAGTTCTTACCGGTCCACCCAGCGAGTTGCGGATGTGAATAACGATCCGGTATCATATACCCAAGAACTATTAGGTGCATCAGCAAGATATATGTCTATAACATTGCAAACAAGTGTACCAGTGGAAGTCATACTCCACTCTTGGCTTTGTCGGTACTTGCTGTTCCTCTTCCTGGCCATCCCTTGCGGTAGAAGCAAGTGGATCCTGAAGGAGATAAGTCCACGAGGAAGCGCTTGGGACGGGTCTGAGCACCTTTCCTCTTGACTTAGCCTTCTTCTTAGTCCAAGAACTCTTCTTGAACTTAGCCTTACGCACCATCAACACTTTGGATCCCTTCTTGAGATCCGCCTCTGCCTTCTTGAGCATCCCATGTAATTCAGTGAGCTTCTTATCCATACCATGCATGTGGTAGTTCGAAATGAACTGCCCATATGCACTAGGAAGAGAGTTCAGAATTATATCCGTAGAGAACTCTTAAACTTATGGGGTAGCCAAGCCTCTCTAGAGCGCACATAACCAACCATTTTGATCACATGCGGACTCGGTGGATCACCATCCTTAAGCTTGCAACTCAGCAAAGCGAGACTTGATACCTCTCGGTCTTCGCTTTGAGCGGAACATACTTTTGAGGCTTTCGATCATATCGTAGGCCTCAACATGCTCGAACTTTTTGCAAGTCCGGTTCCATGTGAGCAAGCATAATGACTAATATCCGTGGACTCATCCTTAGCCCGACGGTAGGCATTGGTAGCTGCGACAGTCGCATTCTCATTCGGCTCATCTGGAAGTGGGTTTTCTAGGACATGGTCCTTCTTTTCTTGTTTGAGAACGATTCTCAGATTTCGATACCAGTTGGTAAAATTAGTGTCGTTCAGTTTATCTTTCTCAAGAATGGTTCTCAGCATAAAACCGGATATCAGAGTGATTGCTACTTGGTGCCATGATCTACAACATAAAATATGCAAAACTTAAGACATGTATTCATAAAAGCAAGCATATTAAACATTTTAATATTTTATGCTCCACTAGAACCAACACCCCTCGATGGTTGCTTAGTGATTCAGGATCCTAAATAAGCAAGTCTAGTGAGCTTTAGCATCACGCTAGCCAAGTGATCTAGGTAGACAACTCCTTGTCAATCGCATCTCATCGACTCCTGTTGGACGGGTGGCATCACATGCCCCGGCTCCCATCCGACTTTTCCCCGAGTCCCACAACCATTGTGATAGACCCGTCTAGCTTACCGAGTGTTTCTGCAGTGAGAGTCCGACTCGAAACCACCTAGTCGGAAAGAATTGGCAGCACCTCAATTTTATGAGCCCACTACCAAAAATGTCCGACTTGTGATGGTGCAAACCTTTGGCGGAAAACCGACTACACCTTCTTTGAGGGATTAAATTTTACCGACTATCTAATAGAGGTAAAAGAGACATAACAATAACACAAAATAAAGCAATTATAATGTGAAATGGTATGGCTCTCTTCATGGCGATCTCCATCTCCACAAAGCACCTGTAATCCGACTCATGCCAACTCTTGTCACTTGCGTCTTACTCCATGTCGCCGACATGTACATGCATGCTACATGCCTTAGGGTTCTCCAAACAACTACACTAGCTTAGTAAAGTAAATTACATAGGAGAATCCGACCGGTCGTTATACAATAAAATGACACCTAGGCTCCGGTAGGCCGACAAAAACCGTGATTCAGATCACGTATGGATTACACATACATCACATGCACATGAACCATACCATTCACAACTTCCTACAAAACAAGTTATGCATAGATGCAATATCTACTGCTTGTGAAACTCGTAATGACATCTAAGGCGCCGATTTTTCCAAAACACAGATCTCATCTACGATCCGAACATGGATTCCGACCATCGTTCGATTCGATCAAACTCTTTGATCTTGATCACCACTTCTGGATTTCGTGTCAGTCTGCCCCGATGGCGGAAGCCGACGGTAGGGTATGTTGTTCCACGACCTCAGCGGTATGATCACGGAAATCAGATCTACCATTCCCGATGTACAGTTGATCCAATCAACTTGTACAAAACCGATCTATCTCATAGATTGACCACCAAACAGCACATAGATCTCATCTACAGCCAACCGCATATCACATATGCGAGATCTCGAGCCTAAAACCAGAAGCTTTCGCTCAGATACCACTATTGGGCCATGCGGAGATAAAACAAAAATTTTCCTCTAACATGGTGATCCCAAGATCTAGCTGAGGTAGAAGGCCACGAGGTTTACCACTAGACGCGCGGTTGCGGATTACTGATGAAGCGCGTCAGTTGATGCAGTGCAGTCCTCACGATCCGATCGTCCTGGTGCTGATCGCACATCACCTCCGCTGGTATCCACACGTACAAGGAGGAGCACCGGTAATGGCGTAGGTTAAATTGGCGGCGAGGACTTAGGGTTTCAACACATGGAATGACCTAACCAAAACGATTAACCTTTCTGGGTTAAGGTTCTCCACTATATATAGGGAGTGAACATGGGCTCTTCTCGCGCGACCCATTCACTAAAGCCCATATAACACTAGTCACCGTGAGTCCAACTCACTAACTCAGTCCTAATCTGGTTTAGGTCCAACCCAACTAGATTACAGGTTTAGATCCAATCCGAACTTGCTCCCGCTCTTAAGTGTGTGACCCCCAGCTCATGGCTACTTGGACACGATTGAGTCCGACTCTCGATCGATCGGTATGGCGGCTCCTAGCGAGCGTCGACTCCCAAGTACCAAGAGTCATGACGACTTGCCTTTCCAATGCGACTTGCATCCGAGTCCCTTTTGCCTCACGATATACCTTGTCAGACTATAGGCGAATAATTGTCATCCCTTAAATAATCCGACTCTCTTCTCGATCCGAGATAAGTGATTCACCCTAACTCTTAGTCGATCGCCTCGATTAACACTTAACCAGTCATGCATGGCCATGCTTTCGAATCATATCTCGAGAGGGCCGGAGAATATATCTCCAAGTGGAGGGCAAAATCCCATCTTGGTTATTCACATCACATGCTTGATTCTCGATCGACCCGAACTCGCCTTTATAACTGCCGATTCACGGATCAGCGTTTGTGAACCTAAGTGGTGATCCTCAACTCGGACTATGCAACAACCTCAGGTCTAAGGATTACATTGATTGAGATATACAAATGACAACTTGTTGTTTACCTCAATATGGGTCAATCCGACTGCTAAACTCTTTAGCGAATCGTGTAAGTTGGAATAGCATCTCCATGCCCATGACAAGTGGAACCGAGTCATCAAGCCAACTTTCACATTGGTCTAAGTTGTGTGTCCAGCACAACCTTAATGACCAAGGATATTTAGTACAAACAACATGAATGCATAGTTCCACAACCGATTCACATATTCAATGATACACATCAGATGTTTATACAAGGACTACTTAATATATTTATGAACACAATGGGAAATCTCATCATATATGATTGCCTCTAGGGCATATTCCCAATAGGTAGTACCGCTCTGGGACCGGTAGTACCGCTTGCGGTCCTGGAGCGCTAGTTGGAGCCGTCGATGGCGGTAGCGACGTAGAATCTGACCGGTAGTACCGATTCTGACGACCGGTAGTACCGTCGGGACCTGGCAGCTGCCGACCTGTCTTCTTCCGTATCCTCTTCCAAGCCTCCGTCTTGTCGGGCTTGATGTCCCGGGCTTCCTCCCTTGCCTCCGTACTGGTCGGTGTGAACCTATCATGCATATGTGATGGAGTATGAAGTAGCATACCATTCAATAGGGTAGGAAGTGGGATCGCATAGAGGAACGGATTCACCTTTGGAGTCCATGGCGACTTGGCGTGGTTGGAGACCTTGATGTAGTAACAACCGTAGGTCGGGCTGCATCATTGTGGCATCGCCGCCCTAGCCCGTGTTAACATGAGAACTTTGTAAAGACTTCACTCTAAAGGACATCCTTGGGCTTAACAATGTTTCTTTTGCCAAAGATCGTGTTTGTAGGGCTTGCATTGAAGTGAAGATGCATGAAACTCCTCACAAAGTGCTTAATCAAATCACAGAGAGATGTTTGGAGCTCTTACATATGGACCTTTTTGGTCCTCCCTATCATGATAGCCTTGGAGGCAAGAAGTATTGTTTGGTTATTGTGGATGATTTCTCTAGATACACTTGGGTGTTCTTCTTCAAGTACAAGAGTGAGACTCAACAAACAGTCATCGATTTTTCTAATGAGGTTCAATGGAAACACAATGCAACCATTCTCTCAATTCGAAGTGACAATGGCACCGAGTTCAAGAACTATACTTTGGATGAGTTTCTTAGTGATGAAGGAATCAAGCATCAATACTCCACTCCCTATACCCCTCAACAAAATGGTGTTGCAAGGAAGAATCGCACTTTGATGGATGTGGCTCGATCTATGCTAGCTGAATTCAAGTCTCCATACAACTTTTGGGCGAGGCCATCTCCACCACTTGCCATGCAACCAACCGGCTCTACCTTCCAGAAAAAGAACAAGACCCCCTATGAAGCTGCTCAGGAAAAAGCCAACTGTTAGCTATATTCAAGGGTTTGGTTGCAAGTGCTACATTCTCAAGAAAGGAGTTCGGTTGTCCAAGTTTGAATCCAAGGCTCAAGAAGGATTTTTTGTTGGTTACTCAAATCATTCCATGCTTATAGAGTCTACAACAAAGCCAATGGAAGAGTTGAAGAGCGAGCAATGTGAAGTTTGATGAAAACCATGAGTCTCTTGTTAGACAAGTGTTTGTGATCCAAGTGATGAAATTCCTCCTAAGGCCATAAGAAGAATGGGTGTGGGTTTCCACCTCCCATTGAGGATCCCCTTGTGAAGGAGAAGGACCAAGCTCTACTCAAGTGGAGCCCTCACTCTCACAAGACCATCTTGTCTCTCAAGGACCTACTATTTTGGCACAAGCTCCCTCAAGCTCTTTCGAAGCTTCTCATGCTCATGACTCTCCAAGCTCCAAAGATCAAGCTCTTCATCAACAACATCAACCTCCCCAAGATGGGGCTCCTCTTCAAGGCACCTCCCAAGGTCAAGCTCTTCATCAACTACATCAACCTCCCCAAGATGGGGCTCCTCCTCAAGGTCACGGCTCTCCTCAAGGTCAAGCTCAAGATCAAGAGCCAATGATAATCAAGGCTCTACTCCAAATGATGACTCCCAGTGGAAATTGATGAAGATGATCCTCGTGTTCATGCTTATAGTCAAAGGGCTCAATGGTGGCAATGACCAAGTGGTTTCTCAAGAATGTGTTGAAGCACAAGCCCGCCATCAAGCCTATCATCTCGCCAAGCTCGTTGAGATGGCCATATCCTTGATAATGTCTATGGAGATTTCAATAAAGGTTCCACTACTAGGAGGCAACTAGCCTCCTTTAGCTCTCGCCATGCTTTTATCTCTCTTGTGGAACCACAGAAAGTCTTCGAGGCTCTTGAAGATGATGATTGGCTTGACGCTATGAACGAAGAACTTCACAACTTCAAGAGGAACAATGTTTGGACATTGGTTGAGTGTCCCAAAGATTGTCAAACGTCATTGGAACCAAATGGGTTTTCAAGAACAAGTGTGATGCGAATGGAATAGTTGTGTGCAACAAGGCAAGGTTAGTTGCCCAAGGATACTCACAAGTTGAGGGCATCGACTACGGTGAGACTTATGCCCCCGTTGCTCGCCTTGAATCCATCTGTATGCTTCTTGCTTTTGCTACTCATCATAACTTCAAGTTGCATCAAATGGATGTTAAGAGTGCTTTTCTTAATGGTCCTTTGGAAGAATTGGTATACGTCAAGCAACCTCCGGGCTTTGAGGATCCACTTTTCCCGAACCATGTCTACAAGATCAATAAGGCACTCTATGGCCTCAAACAAGCCCCATGTGCGTGGTATGATTGCCTTAGAGAGCTCTTGTTAGACCATGGCTTCGAAGTGGGCCTCATTGATCCCTCTTTTTACTAAGAAAGTTGGAGGCCACTTGTGTATGCCAAATCTATGTTGATGATATTATCTTTGGGTCTATTAACAAACTTTTAATGAGGATTTTGCCAAGCTCATGACCGATCGCTTGAGATGTCCATGATGGGGAGTTGAAGTTTTCCTTGGGTTTGAAGTCAAGCAATTGAGAAGGGACTTTCATCAACCAAGCCAAATACATCAAGACATGCTCAAGAGTTCAAGTTTGATCAAGTCAAAGGTGCCAAGACTCCCATGCCAACTAAGGTTAATCTTGATCTCGATCCCAAGGGTAAGGATGTGGATCAAAACTCTATCGCTCTATGATTGGTTCTTTGCTCTATCTTTGTGCATCCCGGATATTATGTTGAGTGTGGGTATGTGTGAAAGATTCCAAGACGCACCAAAAGAAAGCCACATGGTGGCAGTCAAGAGAATCTTTCGATATTTGGTTCATACCCCAAACTTTGGGTTGTGGTACCCCAAGGGAGCCAGCTTTGACCTTATTGGATACACGGACTCGGATTGGGCTGGTGACAAAGTGGGAAGAAAGTCAACCTCTAGAGCTTGTCGGTTTCTTGGAAGATCTTTGGTTTGTTGGTCCTCGAAGAAGCAAAAGCGTGTGTCTATGTCCACTTGCCGAGAGTACATCTCACAGCAAGTTGTTGTGCTCAATTTGCTATGGATGAAGCAAACTTTGAAGGATCTGGGACTATCTTTTGACAAGGTGCCCCTTCTTTGTGACAATGAGAGTGCCATTGCTATTGCTCACAACCCCGTGCAACACAACCGGACTAAGCACATTGAGATTCTTCATCATTTCATTCGGGACCATGTTGCTAGAGGAGACATTTCTTTGGAGTATGTTCCCACCAAGGCAAATCTTGGATCTTTTCACGAAGCCTCTTGATGAAGCAAGGTTCCTAGAGTTAAGGCATGAGCTAAATATCATTGATTCTAGCAATGTGGCTTGAGTATCTTGCACCTACCCGTGTCTCAATGTGTATCTTGTTTGGATGTAGGCATGGATTTAGGGGAGTGTAGTTCCTCTCATGAACAAACTATCCCTATTATCACATTAAAGTTTTCATACTCTATAGTCTCTAAAGGAGACCATTTGAGCTTCATGATGAGTGTTGGTAATGAACCCAAGATATATCTTCGTGGTGTCAAGCCATTTACTCTTATATAAGGTGGCCTCGACCACCACCCATTTTGTCTCTTGTCTTATTTTTCTTTGTGTGCTTGGTTATTTTGTGTTTTCTTAGTTCTTGTTGGCTTTGGTTCTTCACAGTTTGAACTCTCTATCCTAAGACTTTCCTTTCCTCAAGCCCTTTCTATTCCCTGCATGTTCTTCCTTGTTTTCTTCCAATACTGAGAAGATTTTCTAGCGTCACCTAACTTCCGTCAAGACGTTGTTTCAGAGGAACCAATTGCTGACCTAGATGCTGCCACACCTAACTTCCGTGAGGCTCTGTCATCTATATAAAGTGGGCCCTAAACGGAACTTCTTCTTATTTTCCCCAAGACCCACCTTTTATTTGAGCAGCCGGCGAAGACTTCTCCACAAGGTGCTCCGCCCTTCGTCCTGCCACCCCTCCTCGGATCTGCCTCTGTGGGAACCTTCCCACCTCGATCTCCCGCCATGGACTCCAGATTTGCCTCAACTCCTCCATTAATGGAGATTGTCACATCCCAAATTTTAGATTTGGTCTTGCATATCATTCATAGCATTGCATCATGCCTTTCCATTCAAAACCGTCGAGTGAAAAGGATCGGCTGAAACCCTATTTTCAAACCCTATTCTATTTTGCTCACGAGGCTCCTACCGAGGCTTTAGTAGGACTAGCATCCACCCTTTGTAGCCTCTATTGGTTTCGCCCCAACCTTGACCCTAGATTGTTCCCTCGATTTTACAAAACCGTAGGAGCAAGAATCACTCGATTCGAGCTCGTCACGGGAAGTTGCGCCGTTTATGAAAATATGAAACGGGTCCGAATTTTGGACCGATTTCAATCCTTTTCCCAAGCGTCCTAACCTGAAACGGACTAGGACCCGCCACCACAGGGCAGCCGTCGCCACCTGCCTCGATAACCGAGCCCGACCCCGCCCCGCGATCTCCCCACCTGCGATCGCCTCCCGAGGCGCGCCACCTGCCTCGATCCACCCGCCGCCGCGCAGCTTCTCCCGCCTCTTCTCTTCCGCGCCGCTGCCCGCGCCGCGCCACGTTAATCGTTTTAGTTGACAGATTTCGGTAGAAACTTGTAAATTGCGTAGAAATTAATCCGCTGGGCCAAAAATTGCAAATAAAATATGAGTAGCTTCAGTAAGTCGTGTAGAATCTTGCTGTACCTTTGGTTCACACTCTTGCAGCAAGATTTAGTGCATTTTAATCAAATAGGTTAATGGCCTTTTTAGAGTAATTAATTCGTAGAAAAAGATCTGTAACTCCAAAAATTGCGTATGATATGTCCCTGGATTCAGTGAAACGAGGGAAATCTCATCGTGAATTAAAAGGATAGGCTTACAGTAAAAACTTCTGTAGAAACTGTCTAGTGGCTTTCTGCAGTGTTTTAATTACTCGGGGAGTTTTATAATTCCTTTTTGAGTAATTCCAGTTGGTACTGTTTCTAATTAGCAATACCTATGTGGTAGAATTTTCCCAAGATTTTACAAACAGTATACTATCGGTAGTGAATTATTTGAGTTCTAGCTCTAGTTTTGAGCATTACTTTTGCGTAATAGTTTTCCTAGCGCTAAAACTATTTTCCATGCATGCAATCAGTAGTATTATTGAATAGGATTATGTGGTGCAGCTGTAGCACCAATTCACTTGCCTTGCATACCTTCATACATCATCTTTGTTGCATATGCTTGTGGATTGTTTGTTTATGATTGCAATTGTATCGTGTAGATTGTGACGAGTGCAACGCTTGCTCGTGTGTGGATTGTTCTTCCGACCGCTACAACCAAGGCAAGTAGATGCTACTTTGTTCATGATATCGTCCTACTATTTTTAATGCATTGTCGTGTATTTTGTAGTTGCATGTGTAGGATGATACTATCGCTATGCTATGTCCTATTATGTGGTAGGGCCTTCCTTGTAGATGAACCATCGTTGGTAGATGTGCTTAGCCATGCTTTGTCAAACGAGGGCTGGGTTACATCATTGAGACTTGTTTCTAAAAGTATTGGTTTGTGAAAACTAAAACAACTTAATCAATGAATCTTCTGGGTGTGATGGTATTGATAATTTTTGGTGGTTTCATTGCGGAAAGGCACCCAGGTATCGAGAGAAATTGATTGGCTTCTTTATTGTGTAGCTTACGTGTACAACCATGTGCCAATAATGAAATGGGCGGTTGGTTGGACTTAGTAGGTTGTATTAACTTCAACCAGCGTATCGGAGATGTAGAATTTTGGTAGGTTGGACCGGTGCGTGTCGGGATTGAGGAGCTACTTCCCGAACAGTCTCTTCTTGGACTTCTCCCTATCATCACCGAAAATGAGAGTGATGGTACGAGCTAGGCTGGCCAAGTCATATGGGTAAAGTGTACTAACCCCTGCAGGGTGTATAATCTAATCGATTAGCCGTGTCCCCGGTTATGGACAACTGAGTTGCTTGATATTAATTTCATGACATGTTTCTCGCTCATTCAAATTTCATAATTGTTTAATATTGTTGGGTTAACTTAATTGGGATCTTTTCAAAGAAAAATCAAAAACTGTTTACGAAAGTAGGACAAAGGTATTTGCAAATGCAAGCCAGACACAGCTCCACTTGCCAAATATGCATGTAGATGTTAGTACTATTGTCTCCTTTACTAGCTCTACTTGCCATACATTCCATGTATTGACCCTTCGGGGCTGCTACATTTCATGTTGCAGGTTATTCCGATTCTGAGTAATCGAATTAGGCCACGGTACTCCACTCGACACTTGTTCACTTGTGGGCAATTTGAAGAATGGAGGATTTACTTTGTTTATGTTGCTACCTGAATAATTTGAGCTAGCTTGAGCTAAGCTTTTATTGTAATAATGGTACTCTGGATCCTTGTTATTTATGATACACGGATAATTGCTATGTTATTTCATCTTATTCTATTGTGGGCCAATGAACCGATCCAGGGATTGGCATGTCACATAGAAGCCACGGTCTTTTCAGAACCACGGTGTTACAAGATGATATCAGAACCCGTGTGTCGACTGTAGGATCGTGACCTAGGATTGGATTAGGAAGCCTTAGATTTATTAAAGCCTATGTTAACTCTATCTTTCATCTTATGCCTTTCACCCTCGTAAATTCTTACCATATGCTATTCTCACACTTTCCTCTTTTACTTGATAGATGGGAGAAGTCAGGACTGAGTATGCAACCATGGAGTCACCAAGGCCCTTTGCAAGGCAGTTAGCTCAGCTCTCGCAGTCATTGGGATTGCCACTGCCTATGTTCAAGGGAAGAAGGTTGTACGCCTATGGATATGGAGAGGATGCATGGGAGATCACTACCTTCATATTCAGGGATGCCGCCTTGCCAAACCCTGTGCATTTGATCTACACCAAGACATCACTGGCCAGGGACTTGGAATCAACTTGGCCATGCATGAAGCTCTGTCTCGCCAGTGCCATCAAGTCCGACACCTACTGCCAGCAGACTCACCCTACCGTGATTATGGGAGGCGTGATGAAGATGGGAACATTGTGGTTACCCCGGGCGACAGGAACAACATGCCGCCCCGTCGGAGGGACATAGAGGACATGGAAAGGGAGAATGGAGCTCTAGCTGAGAAGGTGATGATGATAAAGGAGATTGCAGATTTTGCTAGCAATGGTATGGTGGTCCAAGGACAGGAGATTGACACCCTGCATGAAGCTGTGGGAGTTCTGGAGAATGCCCTGATAGCCAGAGATGCAACCATAGCTCATCTTCATGGTACGGTGCAGGCGAACACCCAGAACATACAACAGTTGCAAGGGACCGTCCAGGAAAGGGATCAAACCATTGAAGCTATGACAACCCAGATTTCCGCCCTCCAAGCACAGCTGAATCCACCCTCTGATGATGACAATGGAGATGATGGCAACAATGGGGATGATGATGACAGTGGGAACGATGATGATGATGAGGACGAGGATGATGATGATGGAGACGATAATGGTGGAGGAGATGAAGCTGTTGCAATTGCAGCTGAGAGTAAAGAAGAAGAGGAGGATCCAGAAGAGGTGGAGTTTGAGATCTCAAGTGATGATTCAGGAGAGGTGTACGCTCCGCCGCCATGGTTGTACCGCGAGCCGAAGCGTCAACGCATGACAGCAAGGACCTACCGCAACCTCTTCAAGGAGTAGATAGAAGTCCACCAATTAGTCCACGTTAGGCAAATTCGTTAGGATTAGTCTCGATCGTTGTGAAGCTTAGTTCATGTTAGTTTAAGAGTGATTAGTTGCTTATTTGTGTACTCCACTATCCCAGGAATTATTTGTGCAAATTTTATGAAAGAGTTATGGCAATTTTGGTTACTATCTGTGTTATTTTCGCTGCAGTTTTCTGCTGATACAACAGTACTGTACGATTTTTCATATTTTTCTGGTAACTGGGAAAAATCTGAAAAAAATTGGGCTGATGCGAAACTCTCTGTACTGTATGTGAAAAAATCAGCTAAATTTTCTGACGAGTCTAAGTCAGGCGGAAAAATTAGCGAACGCTGCTGGACTGTTCTGGCAGATTGCTGTTTTTGTTGTTTAGTTGATCGACTGTTTGGTTAACCATTGCCAACTCTTGTAAAACTATTTCAGTAGGTATATACTGCTAGGATAACCCCTGGGATGTTGCTGGATCACTTGTTTGTTGATGTGTTGTTTGCTTGTGATTGTCTGCTATTGTTTGATGTTGTTTGATCATATGCATGGGTAGAATCCTATTATCTTAGTTGATTCTTTCTAAATTTACCTGTGTTGAACCGCAGATGCCTTCCCGCCGTCAACCCACTGAGTTGGAGCAACTCATGGCAGCTCAGGCACAGCTGACCCAAGTGATGACTCAGTTTATGGCAGCTCAGAACAACAACAACAATGGAAACAATCAGCCTCAGGGAGATGCTCTCACCAGATTTCTGAGGTTAAGGCCAGCTAAGTTCTCTCTTGGCCGAACCAATGGTTGCTCTCATTGGTTGCGTTCAGTCAACAAGGATCTCGTAGCTGTTGGATGCTGATGCTGAGAAGGTGAGGTTTGCGCTCACCTCTTTGGAAGGACCAGCCGCTTCTTGGTGGGACACTTTTCAGATCACCCACCGCTGGATCTTGTGACTTGGGCAATGTTTGAGGAAGGTTTCAGGACCAACCACGTGTCTTCAGGAGTTACGAGCCTGAAGAGGAAGGAGTTTCGCAACTTGCAAACCAATCGCACCGTGGCGAGTACATTGAGGAGTTCAACAACCTGTCCCGTTATGCTCCGAGGATGTTGACAGCGATGCAAAAGGAGGAGAGATTCTGGATGGCCTCGGTGATGAGCTTTGATCTGACTCTGGTGGTTTATTGCCCCACTTTCCAGGAGCTTATGGACAAGGCCAGGATGTTGGAAGGAAGCACAAACAGGTGGAAAACATAAGAGAAAGTAGCAATCACCACTCTGGTTTACATCACAAGTCTCGCACTTCATATGATGGATACTCAAGCATGGAGGAAGTGACCATGGGAGCCATGACCGCCACCACCATGGAGGCGATGGGCATCGTCATGACAACCATAGGAGCACCCACCACAGCCACAAGGGAGGACACTCTCACCACTCTGGAGGACACGGTGGACATGACCGCAACCGTGATCGCAACTTTGTGAAGAAGGATCTGAGTGAGGTGACATGCTTCAAGTGTAACAGAAGGGACACTATCTTTGACAACTGTCGGAGAGGAAGGGACTGAAGCCAACCAACAGAGAAGGCCACGTGAACCACATGAATGTGGAGGAGATCCCAGATGAGCGACCTTGTGATTGGTAAGTTTCAATCAACACTTACCTGCACTTATACTTTTCGATCTTTGGTGCATCGCATTCATTCATATCAAGGGCATTTGTGGATAAGTATAAGTTACCCTCTGAGTCTATGAAAAGGTCTATTAGAGTGAGTTCACCTAGAGGAGATATGATAGCTAGCGGGGATGCATGATTTAGCTGTGAGGATTGGACCACACAACTTGCACATTTGGTAGTGTTGGAATCACGAGGGTTAGGCGTTATGCAGGTATGGATTGGATGTCTATGCATGAGGACAC
Source organism: Avena insularis (assembly GCA_023614405.1). Classification (NCBI taxonomy): domain Eukaryota; kingdom Viridiplantae; phylum Streptophyta; class Magnoliopsida; order Poales; family Poaceae; genus Avena; species Avena insularis. The sequence continues at coordinate 207,865,167 of CM042691.1, read as the reverse complement.
ATAGATTGTGCACGTGAGTTGTTCCTCAAAACCCGGATGGTAAGAGAATTAGATTCAAGTCGACTGCGACCGGGAAGGTGTAAGTTGAATTCTCTTAAGGGGTTAGCATGAATCTTGTGCGGTGATTGGGGATTACCCGGCGTGTTTCGGAAGAGCTGCCGGGGATGCCACAGCGGGGAAGTAGAGTTTCTTATCGACTGATGCGAGAACAGGACCTATAGCAAAGAAACCATATAAGATGGATGTGGATGAGCTGAAGGAATTGAAGAAGTAGTTGAAAGAGCAGCTGGAAAAGGGATTCATTCAGCCTAGTTAAATGCGTCATGGGGTGCACCTGTTATGTTTGTGGAGAAGAAAGACAGCAGCAAGAGATTAGTGGTGGACTATCGCTCGCTGAATGAAGTAACCAACAAGAACAAGTACCCTCTGCCGAACATAAATGATTTGTTTGATCAACTGGAAGGAGCAAAGGTGTTCAGCAAGATTGATCTGCGATCGGGCTACTTTCAATTGAAGATCCGGGAGGAGGACGTACCAAAAACCGCCTTCACCACTAGGTATGGTTTATATGAGTATCTGATTATGTCTTTTGGACTAACGAATGACATACTTCATGACCATGATGAACAAGGTATTTATGGAGTACTTGGACAAGTTCGGTGGTGTTTATTGATGACATCTTGATATATTCCAAGGATGATCTTTGAGCATGAGAAGCATTTGCGTTGATTATGGAGAAGCTGAGGGAACACAAGCTGTATGCCAAATTCAGCAAGTGTGAATTTTGGCTTAACAGTTGGTTTCTTGGACACGTAGTGTCGGGAGAAAAGTCATTTGTTGATCCAAGCAAAGTATTTGCGATGGCGAGTGGGAAGCGCCCAAGAATGCGGAGAGATTTGAAGCTTTTGGGACTTCTTTGGATATTACAGGAGGTTCATTGAAAACTTTTCCAAGATTGCTAAGCCGATGGTGAACTTCGAAGAAAGAGAGGAAGTTTGAATGGTCGAGCGTATGTGAAGCCAGCTTCGAGGCGAAGCGTCGACTAGTGATCGCTTTGTTACGTGTTTACGGGCCTTGAAGGATTTCCAAGTGTCTTGTGATGCTTCTCGGCGGGGACTTGGGAGTGTCTTGATGCAGGATGGGAGAGTGGTGTCATATGCCTCGCGACAACTTAAACACCATGAGCGGAATTACCCCACACACGACTTGGAGTTAGCGTCAGTGGTTCATGCGCTCAAGGTATGGAGGCATTACTTAATGGGAAAACACTGTGATGTGTACACCGACCACAAGAGCCTAAAGTACATATTCACGCAGAAGGAACTGAACATGAGGCAACGGAGATGGTTGGAACTTATCAAGGATTACGATATGAATCTGCAATACCACCCAGGAAAGGCCAATGTAGTAGCAGATGCTCTGAGCCGGAAGGTTTATGCCAATGGATTGACAATTGGTGAATTGCCTGAGGATTTGTGCAAGCAATTCAAGGACCTTAGACTGGAGGTAGTATCTGAAGGATACTTGGCAACAATGGAAGTCCAACCAACGCTATAGGACATAATCAGGAAGGCTCAAGTGGGAGACAAAGAGATGGATGAAATAAGGGAAAAGATGAAGGAGGGTCGAGCAAGGGAATTCAGCGAGGATGAGCAAGGAACCTTGTGGTATGGAGATCGTTTGTGCGTTCCCAACGATCCGGAGATAAGGAAATTGATTCTGCAGGAGGCTCATGACTCGCCATACTCTATACATCCGGGCAATACGAAGATGTATATGGACCTAAAGGACAGATTCTGGTGGAACAACATGAAGGGAGACATCGCGGAGCATATTGCCCTATGTGATGTATGTAGCCGAGTGAAAGCGGAACACGAAGCAGCCAGGACTACTACCATTGCTGCGGATTGAAAGTGGGATAGAGTGGGAATGGATTTTATCACAGGACTGCCCAGGACCAGGTCAGGATATGACTCCATATGGGTAGTGGTCGACCATTTGACCAAGGTAGCCCACTTTATACCGGTGAAGACGACCTATACGAGTGCAAAGTTGGCCAAGATTTACATGGACAGGATTGTGTGACTACATGGAGTTCCCATGAGTATAAATGTCGATAGAGGCACCAGTTTACCTCACACTTACGGCGCCGGTACACGAGTCACTTGGTACTAGATTGGAGTTTACAGCGTTTCCACCTGGTGATGGAGCACCGAGAGGGTGAATCAGATTTTGGAGGACATGCTGAGAGCTTGCGCCTTGGCCCATGGTTCTAGTTGGGATGAGAATTTGCCATACGCTGAATTTTCATACAACAACAGCTATCAAACCAGCATCAAGACGTCACCGTTCGACGTGCTGTATGGGAAACGGTGCCGAACACCATTGCTATGGGATGGAGTAGGAGAACGTCAGTTGTTTGGGCTTGATTTGATCAAGGACGCTGAGGAGAAGGTCGCCTTGATTAGGGAGCGAGTGAAGGTAGCACAATCAAGGCGAAGAGCTCTGGCGGCGTAAGCGCAAGGAAGTGGTGTATGAGATAGGTGATAGAGCATACCTCAGTGTAAGCCGCCATTGAAATCAAGAGATTTGGAATTAAGGGTAGCACCTCGATTTATTGGACCGTCTGGGGGTCTTATACGCAGGAGAAGTTGCTTATCGGTTGGAGTTGCGGAGGCTACATCGCTGTTCACAATGTGTTCCACGTGTCCCGGTGAAGAAGTGCCATCCGGAGATGGTGGATACACCATTGAGAGACCTTGTGCCACTAGAGGAGGATCAGCTTGAGAACGACTTGACCTATGAGGAGAAACGGTCAAGATGCAGAGGCGGAGAGGACTACCCGTACCAAGACAATCAGGTTTTGCAAGGTGCAATGGAGCCACCACACCGAAGAGGAAGCCACTTGGGAGCGTGAGGATGACATCCGAGAGGACTACCCACACATATTTGCTAGCCGCGCCGAATCTCGAGGACGAGATTCATCTTAAGGGGGTTAGTCTTGTCACATCCCAAATTTTAGATTTGGTTCTGCATATCATTCATATCATTGCATCATACTTTTCCATGCAAAACCGTCGATTAAAAAGAATCGGCGAAACGCTATTTTCAAAACCCTTTTCTATTCTTCTACGAGGCTCCTGCGGGAGACATTAGTAGGACTTGTGTTGTCCACCCTTGTAGCCTAGTGGTTTCACCCAACCCTTGTCCCTAGATTGTTCCCCTCAATTTTACAAAACCGTAGGAGCAAGAATCGCTCGATTCGGAGCTCGTACGGAAAAGTTACGGCCGTTTTATTTAAAAGATAGAAAATCGGGCCGATTTCCGTGTCCGATTCCAACCGCGCGCCGTGTCCGCGTAGGACCCACGAGGGGCCCCACATAAGAGGCAGCCGCCGCTGCCTCGATTCCCGCACCCACCGACCCCGCCTCCTCGAACCCCGCGCGCGCCGCCTCTCCCAGGAACCCGCGCCGCCGCCCTCGGTTCTCGTGCCGAGCCGCCGCCGCCTTCGGGATCTGCGCCGCCGCCCTCGGTAAGCATGCCCGCGCCGCCGCATCCTCTCCCCGCGCCACCGCCTTCACGCCCGCTGCGCGCGCTTCGCCGCTTGCCTTGCCGCCGCCCGCTGCTACTGCCGCACCGCCCGCAGCTGCGCTCGCGCCCTTGCTGCTTGCCGCGCCGCGCTGCCGCCCTTCGCGCCCGCCCTTGCGCTTGCGCATTCGCCGCCGCCATGGCGTGCGCTTCGCCCGCCGCCGCTGCGCTTCGTGCCGCTTCGCCGCCGCCTCGTGTATTCCGTCTCTACCTTGACCTTTGTTCCCCCCTTCGGCGAAACGCCGTCGCCGGAACCGATCGCCGCCGCCGTCCCGACCTCGTCGCCGTTCGTCTCCGATGAGTCCGCAGCCGTCGTTGGATTTCAGATCAGCGGTCCAGATCGGTCGTTGACGGTCGGTCTGAAGCGTTGACTAGTCGAGCGCCTTCAACAGCGTTGACGATCAAACCAATGTATTTGACCGGTAATTTCGTTAATCGTTTTAGTTGACAGATTTCGGTAGAAACTTGTAAATTGCGTAGAAATTAATCCGCTGGGCCAATGTGTAGGTTCAGTAAGTCGTGTAGAATCTTGCTGTACCTTTGGTTCACACTCTTGCAGCAAGATTTAGTGCAGTTTAATCAAATAGGTTAATGGCCTTTTTGGAGTAATTAATTCGTAGAAAAAGATCTGTAACTCCAAAAATTGCGTATGATATGTCCCTGGATTCAGTGGAACGAGGGGAATCTCATCGTGAGTTAAAATGATAGGCCTACAGTAAAAACTTCTGCAGAAACTGTCTAGTGGCTTTCTGCAGTGTTTTAATTACTCGGGGAGTTTTATAATTCCCTTTTGAGTAATTCCAGTTGGTACTGTTTCTAATTAGCAATATATATGCGGTAGAATTTTCCCAAGATTTTACAAACAGTATACTACCGATAGTGAATTATTTGAGTTCTAGCTCTAGTTTTGAGCATTACTTTTGCGTAATAGTTTTTCTAGCGCTAAAACTATTTTCCATGCATGCAATCAGTAGTATTATTGAATAGGATTATGTGGTGCAGCTGTAGCACCAATTCACTTGCCTTGCATACCTTCATGCATCATCTTTGTTGCATATACTTGTGGATTGTTTGTTTATGATTGCAATTATATCGTGTAGATTGTGAGTCTGGCAGCTTGCTCGTGTGTGGATTGTTCTTCCGACCGCTACAACCAAGGCAAGTAGATGCTACTTTGTTCATGATATCGTCCTACTATTTTCAATGCATTGTCGTGTATTTTGTAGTTACATGTGTAGGATGATACTATCGCTATGCTATGTCCTATTAAGTTGTAGGGCCTTCCTTGTAGATGAACCACCGTTGGTAGATGTGCTTAGCCATGCTTTGTCGAACGAGGGCTGGGTTACATCATTGAGACTTGTTTCTAAAAGTATTGGTTTGTGAAAACTAAAACAACTTAATCAATGAATCTCCTGGGTGTGATGATATTGATAATTTTTGGTGGTTTCATTGCGAAAAGGCACCCAGGTATCGAGAGAAATTGATTGGCTTCTTTATTGTGTAGCTTACGTGTACAACCATGTGCCAATAATGAAATGGGTGGTTGGTTGGACTTAGTAGGTTGTGGTAACTCGAACCCGCGTATCCAGAGATGTAGAATTTTGGTAGGTTGGACCGGTGCGCGTCGGAATTGAGGAGCTACTTCCCGAACAGTCTCTTCTTGGACTTCTCCCTATCATCACCCAAAATGAGAGTGATGGTACGAGCTGGGCTGGCCAAGTCACATGGGTAAAGTGTACTAACCCCTGCAGGGTGTATAATCTAATCGATTAGCCGTGTCCCCGGTTATGGACAACTGAGTTGCTTGATATTGATTCCTTGACATGTTTCTCGCTCATTCAAATTTCATAATTGTTTTAATATTGTTGGGTTAAATTAATTGGGATCTTTTCAAAGAAAAATCAAAAACTGTTTACGAAAGTAGGACAAAGGTATTTGCAAATGCAAGCCAGACACAGCTCCACTTGCCAAATATGCATGTAGATGTTAGTACTATTGTCTCCTTTACTAGCTCTACTTGCCATACATTCCATGTATTGACCCTTTGGGGGTGTTACGTTTCATGTTGCAGGTTATTCCGATTCTGAGTAATCAAATTAGGCCACGGTACTCCACTCGGCACTTGTTCACTTGTGGGCAATTTGAAGAATGGAGGATTTACTTTGTTTATGTTGCTACCTGAATAATTTGAGCTAGCTTGAGCTAAGCTTTTATTGTAATAATGGTACTCTGAATCCTTGTTATTTATGATACACGGATAATTGCTATGTTATTTCATCTTATTCTATTGTGGGCCAATGAACCGATACAGGGATTGGCATGTCACATAGAAGCCACGGTCTTTTCAGAACCGCGGTGTTACAACGGGATTTTCATAATTAATTAGAGTATTAAGTGGCCATACACGGTGGGAGTGTGCCACAGCTCTAGTCACCATCGAACCCTCACAGTGGATGTTGGACGGCTGAGAACTAATTGAATAGCCAAGTATATATTAGGGAAAGATTTTTTTTTAAACGGGGGCAAAAGCTTTGCCCCAATCTATGAATTAAGAAGATAATTGCCCGGTTAACCAGGCAAAAACCGTTACAACAAAACCTCACGAGAACAACACCTAAAACATGCAACCTCCAACCGACAAGCACAACCGCAGCTTACTACCACCGCAAACCACAAGCCAATGACACCGAAGCACTATGCCACGAAACACAAAGCAACGATACTAACGCACTGTGAATCACAAAGCAATGATACCAAAGCACCATGCCGCAAATAAGATGACAGAAAGGACGACCCACAAGGGTCCATCAATCAAGCAGCTTCCAAAACTTTCCGCAATATGCCACTCTTCCTTCTTTTGATCTTGCGAGGTGCCTTTCTGAGAGACTTTTCCACCTTTCTGATTAGGCCTTCTGAACCTTTTCCTGCTAGGACACAAGCAATATCTTTGCCATATCCAGGGCTAACCGCCTCTAAACTGGCAAGCAAGTTGCAAAACTCTTTAACAAAAAGAGCCTCAGAGTTGCATGCCCCTCCATCGTCCACAGAGGAATGCGACTGTGATGGCGAAGGCGCCGTGGCCACCGCTAAGTCTCCAAATGAACCCAACTCGAACGGAAGCACCACAACACATTCCTCACTCAACTCATGAAGCTCTGGCGTGATCTGAAACACCGGATCCATGATCCCATCCATGCCTTTACTCTCGTAGGCAACCGGCAAATCAGGTTGCAATAGCATGCATGGACTACCACGAGGAGAGACACAACCGTAGAGATGCTCCTCCTCAACCACATACGACTTCTGCTCAGTGGAATCAAGCGAAAATGAAGCCTGTGCGGGGTCGAGCCCGATGCCACCAGAAGTGCAAGCCTTCGTCAGCTCCAAAGAATCATCAACACACGCCAACAACAACTTGAGAGTTGCCACCTCTTCACGAAGGGGACGATCCACCTCCTCAATGCGGACCTCAACCAGCTGAAGGAGCTCCATGTGCATAAAGGCAACCTGGGTCTGAAAGAGAGAATCCAAACCGCTGTTAACATTGAGCTCCTCGCTACACCAAGGAGAGGTCTGGCGGCCTTTGCACGCATAGCGGCGAGTGGCACGACATCAGCCCAATTCCGGGCCGATGAGGAAAGACGGGGCTGAGCGACCGGAGAGCGACTCCGCTGGCAAAGAATCATCTTTAATGAGGAGCTACAAGTACCATGCAGTTGTAGTACTGTTATACATATGGGGCATCACTTTTGCTTCGGTCCCCTCCCTTCCCCCCTTCTTTCAAATTTAGACAAACAAAAACTCGATACCGATTGTTTAGAGGACTGTACGAACCCACTCGAAGTCCGTATGGTCCTCTTAGACGTATGCTCACCGTATATATACTCGTGTGCCTATGGAAGGCGAAAATCGGAAGTTATATAACAGCAACAAAAAAAATTAAAATATGACATGCAAAGACGTAAATAATGGGAGGTGGGATCAGCCGACCGCAACGTGGATTATACCGATTTCGACCGAGTACACATATACGGCGACACACGTGGCCTTGATATAAGTTTTGACGGGTCAAAAAAATAAAACAGTCCATGCAGCTTAAGTTTAAGGGGGAGGGGGGGGGGGGGGGGGGGGGGACCAAAGCACACCTTATGGGGCAGTTGTACTTTTTTTAGGGAATGAGGCATTCGTACTTAGTTTGCCTCCATCCAGTGTAAGGTACATTCCCCAAAATAGCTTTTTCCTGCTGGCTGGTACGCTGTAGTCTGCACGCATAGTCTAAAATTACTCCTCCAGGGCATCACGCCCGCTGGATGTGTATGAAACGGTCCAATGTCTAAGCAAAACACAGTTATTACAGCATCCACACATGTTCACAGGGATCTGTTTACCAATTGTGACACAAGTTACCGACACTGGGATGTACGTGGGGATCAAACCCCTGGTGACCGAATCCACACTCAATTAAATATTAGAATTATGAAAAAGAAAAACAATAAAGCAACTATTGGATGTTAATTTATGAATTAATTGGTTTCTATAGTCGTTACTAGATGGTCTAAAAATTTATTTGTATTTTTTTTACTTTTGACGTTCTTTGTATGGCCGTTGATGATTATTAATAGATCGGTGGAATATAAAAAAAAAATTGGCCATAATTATCTATAATTATTTTTATTTTTCTTTAGAACAGGATATGCACTTTGCCTATTCATTGAATAGTTTCACATGTACTGTCCAACTTGAGTTACCACCATTACGAGGATAAATAGGATTGTGACTAAGTGCTATTGAAAATCTGGCACAACCTTATCACAGTAAAGTCTAGATCAGGAAGTTAATCGTAAGTGGAATGTACATGTACAAAGACCAGATATTGTATCACGGATGTTGTAATAACCTTTAAGGTCATGCTCGCATGTTGCAAGTCATGATTTTCACATTCTGATAGTTGTTTCAGAGATCAGCACAAGCTCTCGCATTATCTAGGCTTTGATTTCCTGTTAGCCCGACATAGCAAAAGAAAAACTCCCCCATTTCATGCGTTGTTTCCCTAAGAACTCATAGTAAAGCCAAAATTCAGTGCGAGTTATAACATAAGAAATGGGACTTCTATCAGGCTGTGTGACTTTGCCCGTGTGCAACAATTCAAGAAAACTATCTCTATGTTTCCCTTGCTTCCTACAATGGCTGTTGGCATTCATCAGAACATGATCATCGGTACTCAAAATTTTCTTACACACATCTCCTTCCAGTTTCTTCTAAGATCTCAGCTCATTAGCAGAACCTAGACACATAATCGACGACCAACAGCATATGCAAAATCAAGAAATGTTACGAGATATATAACGAGGCATGGTGTGTTGCAGCTAAACTTCTAGTACTAGTTGATAAACAGCAACACAAGCGTGATGCTGAACGGTGCGGTTCATGAGGAGCAACAATACCTGGAATGGCAATACTTGCATGAAGGAACTGTTGATCCAACCTTGATTAAAATCAAGCTATCCGAAAATGCAAGTAAATTTCGTTGATCATTTGGGATGTTTGCTAGAGTATGCGGGAGTACCAAATATCTTTTTAGCAAAATCTTTCACTCAATCTACAGAAAAGTGCTTCTTATGCCAGCCAGCTGCACATAATGTTCGGACGAGGAGAGAGTGTTCTATACTTCTATATGACCGCGTAAGAAACACACTGAATTTAAGCACATGTACTATCATTAGAATTAAGAGGACTAGTACTACAAGACACACATTTTTATATTCATTAACTAACGTTAACTCGGGTTTGTATTATCCAATATGGATAGCTGCGACGTGTCATGGCAACACTCTCTGTAGCCCCTTCCCAACAGCGGTAATTTCATCTTCCATAAATATTTCCTGAAGAAACGTGTATGGAAATTCATAATATCAAGGTACAACGATTTAACAAATCAACTATTAGATTGAGTTAAACCCCAAACAAATATATATTTTTCATTTGTCAGTCAAACACTATCAAGTGTTGAACTAGGTGTAGCCATCGTGTCCGCTTAATCCATGTTAGACTCTCCTAAAAGATATATATGGAGAATTTTTGGACAACACACACTGGCCACAAAAAATTGTTTTCGCGATATTATAGTGAGGGAGAATGATGGGAAAGAGGATTGTCCCATTACATGAGCTCTTTTACAGTGCCCTTAAATGAATATATGACCTCTATTTCTTCCAATCTGATGAATAAGAATGGTTGGTACTCCAACGATAGATGTATAGGAGTACCAGCACCAAAAGTTATGGAGTACCCTGACTTCAAGGGAAAATTGGTAATCGAAAGTATTAAGGTTTGACGTACTACTTCAGGACGTTAAGACTCCCCTAATTATCCGATGTGATAAGCATGCAACAGGACTAGCCGGGTCGCTGGAGACCCGTCAGCCAAGAAATTAATGGCGAAATGAAAAGACTTAGTCTCCATATAAAACCAGCACATGTACGGGAGGTGAATACAAAAGAAAAAAAACACGACGCTGATGAACATATAATCAAACATAATTTTTTTTGCAAGATTCTGACAAGCTAGAGCCGCCCTACTGCATCAATATTTTGCAAAACTCTCCACTTGTCCAAGGATTATGAATCGTCGGATCGGGAGGGCTCACCGGCCGCCAAGGAGCCAAGTTCTCCTTTGTGCGGAGACGACGACACTGGGGAAGACGAACCAGCAAGGGCTGCGTGATATCAGGGACATGATGGCTTGTGATTGATCGGAAAATCTGGTGGGAACTAGAAATCAGGTCAAAGAAGTCTAAAATACCCTTTTGAGTGAACGATTAGATCTAGTTGGTACTCCCACCCATGTCTATGGAGTACCGGGTATCGTAAAAACCCTCTACATTTGGGGGAGAATGTTACGTCCCCGGCCTCTGCATCATCTATGGATGCATACAGCAATTAAGCATGAGTACTAGGATTTTTATCTTAGTTATTAACCAAGCTTTGCCCTCTACAGAAATACCATGAAAGCATGGTCCTCAAGAATAAGAAGGAACTTAAATTTTATTTTTATGAGTATTTGAACCTATGTGTTGGAGTTGGACATCCACTCCGGATCCACACTAACCAAGTGAGTTAGGCTCACTTCCTTCACTCTGGACACATGTGTTACTGCCAATGCACACCTCATCTTTCAGGTCTATTGCATAAGTATGCTTCTTCATGCCACACTCTTGCAACTAATTCATAGATGCCATACGCCATGTGCTTGGTATATACATATATACATTATGCCCAAACTTGCCTATTGTTTGTCATCTTTGCAACAGTGTGGTATACTATCAAAATTTTGCGAAGTGTGCCCCACTACGGCCGACACATCATAGAGGATTGTTCACATCTCCTTGCAGTTTAATTATTCTTAAATCTCAGCTCGTGGGAGGGAAAAATCAACCGCTCCATAGAAATGTAGTACTTCCTCATGACCTGGCAACAAACGAAAGGCGAGCGACAACAAGCATAGCAAATGGTCTAGAGAGATATAACAACACAGAGCAATGGCAAGCACTTTAGTTAAGTAAATCACACGGTAAGTGTGAAGCCACTGCATGTTATAACTGATTCTGAGTAACAACAGAAAGCATGACCAATGGACCATAATACAACAAGGTCATGATGGAATCCTGTCATACCGAAGGGCCACAACTGGTGTGCCCACACCAAGGGTCCACGGTGATGATCCAGAGACCAAGCCTTTGGCTCAGTCAGCAATTCACTGCTCGTTCACCATTTTACCATGATCCCAGCAGTACGCACATGAGGAAGAACAAATCACGGCATGCACAACAAGTCCATACAGTGAAGCTAATCCTCACTGGTGAGAGACAAATTGGAGTTCAGAAAATTCAGCAAGATTAAAACAGGGTTGTTAGCTATGACTTCTTATCTGGGCATGTGCTTGAAGCATAAGTTACGTAACCCCACGATTATGATCAAACCAAACATCACTGGGAACATGTCACACTAAATCATCTGATTCCATACACCCAGTGCTTGCTACGCTGCATTCAGATGCATCAGTATTATGTAAATTGGTCTATGGTTGCTTTTGGTTTGCAGCAGTGTGCTCTAAAGTGTTTACCACTTGAACAGAGACATAGGTTTTGGTCCACATCTCCTTTCAGTTTCTTCTAAAATCCCATCTAATCAGCAAGACACGACTCAGCAAATAATATGGCACCAAATGACCTGACAACCAACAGAAGGAGAGCCAACACATGCATGTCCGAAGTATATTGCAGGGCATATATAAATATATAGAGGTGAGCAATAGCCAAACCTTTAGTTAAGAAATCCATGTGGTAAGCGTGATGGCGCTGAATGGTGTAACTTATGAGGAGTAACAATACAAGCATGACTAATCGACCATAATGTTGTGTAAGAAAATGGAGCGTATATAATGCAAGTGCATGTATCTTGGCTAATGCTGTAGCACATGCTTTCTTACTAGTAAGATTCTACGAGCTTTGCTTCGGTATCCCCCCTAGACAATAATTTCAGCTGGTTAGCGGGTTTTGGGTGCGTGCGGGGTGGAGGTCGAGACGTACTGGCGACTCGCGTATGTGTATTATACGGCGCTGATGTGTACAAGAGAGTAGCGGTCGGACCATAGAACTGGGAAGAGGTCGTTTCCTCTGTCTGCATCGTCTTTCTTCCCCAAATTCGTCACCCCCACCTGTCCGGCGAAAAACTGCTGCTTGCTCCCCGGCAAGCACTTCCCGACGATGGAAGGAGTTGGCGAATCGGTCCCTGCTGCCTATGTGAATAAGATGATGGCGGGATGTGGGGGTGTGGAGGAGGTTTGTGGAGGCCTTGGAGTTGCGGCAGATACCGCAGCCGCAGATGTCCCGCTGGTGGCGGATCTGTTGAGGGAGTAGGCACATGGTATTTTGGCTGCAGCCGTGGCTGTCGAGGGCGACTTGGTTGCAGATGAGGTGAATCTGTACGTGGAGAAGGCAGTGGGGGAGACTGCCATTGAGGAGGTGAAGACCGGGAAGGAGGCTGCAGCGGAGAAGGCGATGACGGTTGCGGTGAAGGCCGTGGCAGAGCTTGCGGTGCCGGATCAGGCGGTGCCGGAGCAGGTGGTTGCGGAGCAGGAGGTGGCTGACAAGGTAATGTTTCATTGACCTCGTGTAGCAGACGATCTAGGCTTTTTTGATTGAGAGTTTTGGTTTAGATACATAGTTAGTTTAGATGATCTAGGCTTTATTTGTTTAGAACATGATCTAGGGTTTGTTAATGATGCGCCCATGCTTACTGTAATGAAGTGTCAGTTGATAGTGAAGCTACCTGCAAAGAGAACTAGTGTGTGTGTGAGATCAGATGACGCAATATAAAACCTAGTTGAATTAACATCTCGACTCTCCTTTGTAATCAGTTTATGGATGTTCTTTTCTCCATGTTAGAGTATTATATGGACACGATTATTATGGTAGTTGTTGATAGTTAGGACTCTAGCCTAACTTGACTTGTACTCCAAAATAATCCCTGTACGTCTATATATACTCGTCCATGAGGCTCAATAATACATCCAACATATTCCGTCAATCTCTCTCTATCGTTCTATATGGTATCAGAGCCAAGAGGTTTCAAGTTCAAGACCCTGCTCACGCAGTATTAAAAAAAGAAGATTCTGCGGCCTGCACCAAACCCACGCTAAGGACTAAAATAGCCTAGACGTGAGGGGAGTGTTGAGAATATAATACACGTCTAGCTCTTTCCATCAGTTCGTACTTTTGGTCGAGATAGCTAGTGCATTAATTCAATACTCCACAAGGATAGTCCTGTACACACAGAATCACAAATATGTCCTCGACAGTTAAATCATGCTACTACTCTGTTTCCACTTCACTGAAAGTGCTGCTCCAAGATGTCCCAAAATTGATTATGTAAATCACAATTTTGAGAAGCATATGGCATATGACGTTCACATGCGATCTAGAATAGTTTCTGAAACAAATGACAAGATGCTAGTAAATTATCATGAACACCAAGATATTAAATATGTGAATAGCTCTTGAATACCTGGTACCATCAAATCAATCTATCTGAATAGGAAGCCAGGCCCACTGTATGAAAGTGGTAATAGCAAATATTAATACATTATTACGTGTATTCACTAATGGTCATCTTATATCTGTAGCAATCTTGCACAAATGTTTATATTGTATTAGAACTATTAGATGATTTGTTTTAAGTAGTAGCAGATTTGTTCTTCTGAATAATTACAATACAATGTGTATGATCTATGATAATTTATTAGAGAAATTGGAATAAAATTAATATCACACTTGAATTTGGTTTGATTTAATGCATCCACGTATATTTGTCGTGTAGGAGGCTGTGTCATCTTGTTGTCACGAAGAAGAAAAGAAGGCTAGAGGAGCATGAGGATGTCCATCAATATGATGTGTCTTACCAAGTCATCGATGGGGGGAGCCCAGTTTTGGTGATTCCTTGACTTTATCTTTATTTGCATGTTCATTTTGTCACATAGGTTATTTGAATGCGTATTAAAGTTGATTTTTCTCCATGCAGTTTGACTCGCTGAACTCGATCAAATCTGAGGATGAGTACAAATGTTGATTCCTTCATTTCGAAGGAATTGATCAAGCTCTATTCTGAGGCCCCTGGAAACTATGCGAACGGTACTGTGTACATATGCCATACCATCCTAGCAAGCAAAAGGGTGGTATTCTTGTGAACCTGATGCAGCATGTGCGTGACCTAGCCTCGGAGTGTAAAAATGCTCACAGAAGGCTGAGCATGTTGCTGTGTTGCAGGTCCTTCGTGAGGCAAACCTGACTTAGACTAGACTAGCCATTGGCGGATGGTCCTATGTTCATAGTAGATGGTGATGTTTATTTTGATGGACTGTAAGAACCTTTTTTGTAGTGGTTTTAGTACTGGACAGTGACTAGTAGCCTACTGGATTACAATGTGGTCTTTTGATGTTTGCAGTGGTCTATTTCCTTTAAGAAAGCGAAGTACCCGTGAACAATGCCTAGTAGTAATTATATTTGGTAATTTCTTATATATGTTCAGTTGCCCATTTTGTTTTTTAGTATGTTTTTTAATTTGTGTTACTGCAAAACTATGCGAAATGGTACTATTAGTGTTCAAAAATAATGTACAATACAAATAGATTTGATATAAAATTTATTTGAAGTTTTTGAACAATCCAATTAGAATGTATGTAGTTTGAAATAAAAAGGAAAATAATCAGTTAACAAATGCTTGGCAGATATGCGTGTGTAATTTTCTTCAATTAAACATAATATTTTCTTATATTGTCCAATGTTTTAATTCTTTAACAAACGCCGATGATGCATTTGACATGCTTGAAAAAACAGTCTCAGCTTATTTCATTGAGAGCTTTGCTTCGGTATCACCAAAGCGCCGGCGATGACCCTTTTTTGTTCGCCGGCGGTAGGGTTTTCTCTACTTGTATAGGCCTGGTTCACCCAACTCCTACATACCACCTTGGACCTCAGTCAGAAGATTTTCCATGTCCTCAGGCGGGCCACAAGTCGGGCCTCGCTACCCGACACTAAGTTGTTTCAAGCTCCATCGTGGCCTGTGTGAGCACATAAATTCCATGATTAGAAATTTCTGGTGGGGGTAAGAAGGGAAAGAGGAAGCCTGCCTAGGTGCCCTGAGATGTTATGATTCAACCTAAATATATGGGTGGCCTTTGGTTCAATGATGTGGAGCTATTTAATCTCACCATGGTTGCGTAACAAGCATGCAGAATTCTATGAGATCCAGAGTCGCTAAGTGCAAGGGTGCATAAAGCAGTTTATTTATTACTCGGATGCTGATGTCCTAGATGGTGAGCTAGGAAGCTCTCCATCTTAGATCTAAAGGATTGTTCATGAAGGCATTGGAGTGTTAAAACAAGGTTTAACTACTTCCTCCTACCCATATTAGTTGACGTGAATTTGTTTAAATTTGGATGAATCTAGACACTATTTAGTATATAGGTTCATCCAAATTTTGTCAAATCTAAGTTAACTAATATGGATCGGAGGGAGTAGAAGAATTGGAAATGGGATGTCAACCAATATTTGTGATCATAATTGGATCCCATGTGAGGAGCATAAGCAGGTTATTACTAGCCGGGGAGCTTCAGAACTCAACTACTTGGTCTCAAAATTGATTGATCCCACAACAGCTTGTTGGAGAGAGGATGTGCTGAATGCGGAATTATTGCCAATGGATGTAAGGGAAATCTTACAGATCCCATTAGTATTGTTAAACAAGATGATCCATGGGCTTGGGGTTATGAGCATAATGGTATGTTACTTTAAAGTACAAAACAATCTTATAGTCCCAGTTCGTAAGAGACTATAGTCTCGGATGTGCATCTGGGACTATAGACTCGGGACAAAAGGTTCTACCTTTAGTCCCGGTTCTGTTACGAACCGGGACTAGAGGGTCTCCACGTGGCCCCACGTAGTGCGCTGGGCTAGAGGACCTTTAGTCTCGGTTCGTAACACGAGACGGAACTAAAAGGTTTTCTGTTGTGACAGCGTTTTGGCGCAATCGACTGCCGCGGTAGGAGATGGGTTTTAGGATTTTCTTTTTTTTTCTTTTTTGTGTTCAATTATTTTTTATTTTGTGTTTTCATTTCAAACAAGTTTTCGTATACACATATTCTATGCTACTCCATACTGTATATGTTGATGCAGCATACAGACATATATACAACTTGGTATATGTATACCAACCAGGACTAGAGCTTGTCTATTTGATTACATGGAGATCGTTACGTTACATGGATGCTATATTATCTCCGCAAATTGTATTCTTTTTTTGGATTTATGACCTTCCTGAGCAAAAATTTCGACAATTTTTCTTGAATTGGCAGTAGGCGTTGCTGTGATAGGAGCTTATCATGTATCGCATCCAACTATATATAAAGAAGTAGATCATTATAAATGAAACTCAACAAAAATTATAGTATAAAATAAATTGTGAATATATTATTTACGTACTTCAAGAAAGTATGTGCCCTGTTTCATACACCCGTGAATGAACTCGCATACATAGTATCCACATAAATTAGTCCCCTGTGGCTGCCTCGCACACTTTTCGTAAATATAATTCAATCAAATAATAATCAAGCATGATAATTGTATGGAGACTAGAATTGAAGAGATGCGCAGATCTAGCCCTCGTAGTACTTACCGAGATCGGATGAAAAGTCGGCTCCTTACGCCATTCACCCTTAACCTCCTTCGTGAATCTTTTCCAAACCCTGTCCGGCAAAAAAGAAATGAATGAAGGAATTAGTTAATAATTACTTGATATATCAGAGAATGAACTAAAGAGACACATAAACATGTTGTGGTAATGATTGAAAATACTTTTGGAGCATATTAAGTATGTTGCGGTACTCTTCCATGTTTTCTTTAACGAGTCTGAGATTTCAACTCTTGCATGGTTAACGTCAATATTTAGAAGAATCTAATAAAAGCTGTGCATATTTATATACTCATCAATTACACTTAACATCGAGTAAACAAAAAATGAATGTGTACAAGACAGTAAGACTGTCACCCGTAGTTGTAAGAAAATAGTATTTGTATAGTGTAATGTTGCTCCTTGAAAGACATTAGCAAGTTAAGCTCCGTTTCCTCAGGCTTCGAACTTAGCGTATGTCCATTAACTATGTTTGGGTCAACGAATCCAATGGAATAGATTCTCTTTGTTCTACATTCCTGAATCTTCATTCTGCATAATAGCGTATAGAAAAGGATATAGTGAAGATAATTACAGACAATGAATGGAACGAGCTGAGCTAGAAACTTAATTACTACAGACAATAGCAGCTGATGATGGACTTGTCGATGGCTTCTTAGTTGAATAACTGAAATAATTCACAAGGATTCATGCCATCTGGAAGTCTTGCAAAAGCCATTAAAAGGATCATACAAACCAAGGCCGCCAAAACACCACCACCAAGCATGACGATGGCAGCTCATCGCTAGCTCCCCGATGAAATTTGGAAACACCCAACTGCCCCATGCAAGCCATGAGCCCAAATTCTTTTCCGATTCTATATGCTAACATTATTTTTGTAAGCTTACTGCTACTGCTCCAAATATTTAATCTCCGTGACGATTTGAACATCATCCAAATGCTTCTTCTTAGTATTAGTATTTACAAAAATAAACCTTGTAGGTTATCATTTCTATGTACATATACAAACTAAAATTTTCTATTGGCAGGATACATAATCTTCATTCGCTAGAGCAAGTATCCAGATGATTGGGAGGAACGAGAATTGGACGACGTGAGGTATAGTATGGGGCATCAGGTGGCATTAATTCCCCATGGTTGTGTGTTAATAGCTTATGAGACAATTAAGAAAGCTGCCATTATACCATCTTCTAGAGAAAGGAATGCTATGGAATCTAATTCTCTCACATGTACTTCGAGAAAAGGAAAACTTAGGCGTGCGAGTGCAAAGCAAGAAAATGCTCAGCTTAGGCATACTAATGAGATGGTATAGTAGAAATAAGAGATGCATAGGCAGCTCATAATTGTACATATAAATTAATGCACATATTTCAAATTAGTGGGTCCCAACAATCAATTGTAGTAATGTTTCTTTCCTTTTTTGGCATACTCTTTTCAAGGAGCTAGAAAAAGAGATACCAACAGATATACTAGGCCATCTAATTGGTGTACAAGAAGTAAGTACATGACCAACTAATGTTATTTTTATTTCTCGTTTAATTCAATTAACAATTTAATCCCTTGTCCTTGGTTGAATCAGGAGACATCTAACTCGCATGATATGAATCGCAAACAGTTGATGGCAACGCCGATGGTGGAGACTTGAGTGAGGGCGATGATGCAATCAACTCAAACGGGAACATCGGTGATGATGCGATTGACACCGCCAACCTTGGCAGCAACAATATTTCTAGCAATGGAGGCACACATGGCTCAAACAACGTTAGAGCATGTGCTAGAGGTGGTGTGGCTATGCTCTTTTGTGTATTGTTCTGTGGTACGAGTGTACGACTTAGGCTTGAGAATTGCTATATGGGTTGCAAGATGACTTGTTTTGTGGATAGTGTAGTACTTGATATTACCTTAGAGCATCTGTAGCAGATATCACAAATTGCGGTACTGCAAATGACGGATGCGGTAAACCGGAAACCTAGTTTGCGGTGCGAGAAAGTGCGGGACAAATCAGATGCCGCATATTGAACCGCAAAATAGAATATTCCGTTTTACGGTTCATATATGCTGCATCTGTTCTGCCCCATATGTCGTACTGCAAAATAACATATACTACAAATCGGATTCTTGAAACCAATAGTTCAAACCAATACACTTTTTTTACAACAACAAGCCATTAAACAGCATGAACAAAAGAGAAATAAACATGCTAGGCTTCCTGATGATTAGCTTCACCATTCGTAGCAGCACTTGTAGCAACTCTGCGAGCTTTGCATGCCTCGAGGATCTCCCTCCTTCGATATTCCCACCACTCTTTTGTGATCAGATCCATCTTCTCGGGGTCCATGGTCATAAATCGAGTTTTGTTGGCGATCGCAGCTGCCCTAGCTTTTTCCTCTTCGTGATGGATCCTCCTCTCCTCAAACTCAGCTTTGCGCTTCTCATCCTCATGAGTTGCTAGCCACATTTGTAGTTTGGTTTCTTCTCTCTTGTCAGCCATCTTGAGCTTGGTTTCCATTTGTTGCTGTGCCACTAGAAACTTCTGCTTCATCAGTTCATCAATCTCGTCCCTTAACTTTTCGTGCTCAACCTTTCTCTTGATCTCTTCTTTCACCTTCTTCGCACCATCTGGCCTTTTTATTTTTTGCTTTCGGTTCCTCGTCTTCCTCCTCATTTTCTTCCTCCAAGTTAATTGTGGCACCGTTTCTAGGAGGTGGTGCCTCTCGATCCCGTACCCTCCACTTATCACTGTCCTGCAGCAATTCCTAGCAGTGATGGAGAGCGAAAGGTTTGTTCCTCGATGTAGCCATGTCCCTGTAACTTTGTTGGGCAACCTTGTCATATTCATGAATGTTTACCCCACTAGGTAGGTGATTCTTGACTTGCTCATAGGCGTCACTCCATTGGCTGCAAGATTGTTTGATTGTATCCCACCGTCCTTGGAGAGATCTCACTGCACGAGTGCTTCCTTTCGACACTAACTTGAAAAAATTGTCTTTGATCCGCTGCCAATATTTCTTTTAGGATTGATCACTTCTGGTGACAGCATCCATGGACACATCTTCCCAAGACCGGATCAATGTCGTGTCTTCCTCCACGGTGTAGTTTGTTGATCTCTTAGATTTTACATTATCTTGAGCTGCATCAAAGGCCTCCTCGTCCACCTCCTCTCGTTCATCATCGTCCCACTCATCGGTCTCAGGGACTCCTTGCTCCCCTTCACCCCCTCTTCACCATGATCAGGCTCATCTGGTAGGTGTGCACCTCCATTAAGGTTCACCCCCGCGTTTTTCATCATGTCAACAAACGAACATGGAATCGACAGAAGATCCTCACTACGAATACCCAAAATTAGTGATTTTGATGCAATTAAATTCTACGCGAGGTGTGCGACAAATTCGGGGGAAATTCGACTGCAAACAGATCAGCATAGGATCTACCTTCCAGGAACAGGGGCGAATTGGGTGGGCGGACGCGGAGAAGCCGCCGGACGCGGGGGAGTAGCTGTCACCAGCGTGCACGCAGAGAGGGGCTTCTGACTGATGGGTTTCTTGGACTTTGGGATGGAGGGCACCTTTGATCCACTGATTTTATTCTGACCCCGACTGCGGGGGGAAGCGCTCCTAGTCGCTTCCTCGCTGGTTTCTCCACCATCGCAAGCGGAAGACTATCATCGACTAGAGTGGCCGCCAGCACAGATTCCGTCATGGAATCGGTCGGCTAAGGCTGGGGAGTCTCCATGACGGCGGTGGTGGGCGGCGGCGCGGCGGGGATAGGCTACAAGCGTGAGGACGACAAGATCGAAAAATGGCGGCGGTGGCGGGAGCAAAAATGTCCCTCGTGCCAAGCAAAAGTAAGGATGTGGGGTACCGCATCCGGAACCCTCGATACGGGGAATATGCGGCACCAAAGCGACGATATGCAGGAAACCGTAAAAAAAATTCGGATGTGGTATGGTTTAGGATATCTGGAATGACCACTTTTTCCGCCTCGTACCGCAAACTGGGGGTTATTTTGCGGTACATGGGGATATGCGGTATCTGCTAGAGATACTCTCATGTTAGCAATTAGGGCTGGATGAAACTGATTTGTTGTTGCATGAGCATGATGTTATGGTATAGTACTTATCAAATGTGAATGTGGCTTTGTAGTAAACTGATACATCACGTATGTAACCAAATTATGCTATGTATGTAATATTTTGTCATATTGATCTGAATTGAATAGTCAGGATTATGATTTGGAAAAATGTGCAACAATTGTAAAATCTAGGAGATATCAGCTTGTTTTCCTAAGAGGCAACAAACTAACAAAAAATAGAGCAAATCTCTACTAATAGTATAATTTTCCCATCGGTAAGAATTAACAGAAAAAAATAGCATCAAATTTGTTATGTATCGTCGGTTAGCCGATAGAAATATCTATCACTAATGGCTATATCTGAAGGCTAGCCAATAAGAATACAAATTCTCCAGTAAGCTCAATCTAGTGTAAATTCATTTTACTATCAACCGTCCGACAATGATAGCCGACAACAAGAGTATTCATGTAGGTCCTTCACCAAACCTGCATAGAAATGGTTCAAAGATGTCCACCAGTCACTTGCGTGCGGGTGAAAAATGAAATAATATCATTACACAATAGTTCACGATGGAACCCATAGAACATATATACTACACAACAGTTCACGATGGAACCCATAGAACATATATATACAACAACGGCTCCATGAGTCAAGAATACAAATATAAAGTACAAAGATCCAAATCACCTTAAAAATGATACAACATTCGAGTACATATAAGATGCAAATTGGACTAAGAGTCCTAAAAATTAATCAATGGCGTCCATAACCCTGCCCAGGTCAAGCCGGAAGGTTAACCTTGCTAACATCTTCAAACTCAAACCTGTCAAAACAAAAGGGATGCCGACAAAGGACAAAGGAGAAAGGGAGCGGTCAGTACTAAGGCCAGTACACGGCGAGTCTTAGAATTCGGTGGATCTCGCCTACATAGGTATGATGGACTGAAGCGGCAGTAAAGCATGCACTAAACAACCTATAGAGACTGATGCTCAGATATGTAGAGCTCGTTGGGAAGCCCAAGTGGAAGGTATGATGAGCACATCAGCAAGTTTCCATCAGTTATGAAACCAAGGTTATCGAACCAGTAGGAGTAAGGAAACAACTCCAAGGTGTTCCTAGCAACTTGGAACCTGCACAACACAACCACAATACTTTGCCCCAACTTACAGTGAGGTTATCAATCTCACCGGTTTGCTGAAAACAAAGGATTAAACATATAGTGTGCAAGATAGTAATTGCTTGTAGTATTTGTAAACAGTAAATGGTAAACAGTAGATGGTATATCAATGGTAAGGAATGGACCAGGGTCCACAGTTCACTAGAGGTATTCTCCATAAGATAAATAACATGCTAGGTGAACAAATTACAGCAGGGCAATTGACAGACTGAGAATGCATAACAATGCATATACTAGACATCTTGATCTCTACGAGACTTGATTGGGCATTACAACATAATACATAACCATAATCCAATGATACGTCCAATTTGCATCACCATTCTATATCATAATTTGCCTCTATTCATTGATAAATTTCATATTAAGAGGTGTTACTTATGTCTTTTTATCTGTTTTTGCATGTTGGATGATTCTTGGAGGATGAACTGCCGGAGTCAGGATTCTAATGGAAAAAGAGGTGTTTTGATGCAATTTCGCGAAGATCAGAAAAATATTAGAAAAACTACGAAAAATTCTATTTTTCCAAAAGACGAAGGATGCCAAAAGGGGAGGCGGAGTTGGGCCTGAGGCCCACACACACCCCAAAGATGCCACCCTAGGTCATGCCACAGGTGTGGCCACCCTGGCCCACCTCTGGCTCCGCCCTCTCGCCTATATCTTCTCCTTGAAACCCTAATACACGGGGAGTGACCACAGAAAGATTCCGCCGCCTCTACGAGGCGGAAAACACCGAGAGAGAAAGAGCTCTCTGGCAGACAGATTTCTGCCGGGGAAATTCCATCCCGAAGAGGGGAGATCGTCGCCATCAACACCATCATCAAGCTAGACTTCATCGGGATCATCATCATCCACACCATCATATCCACCAGCACCATCATCACCACTCCATCCCGCTATAACAATTGTGTTGAATCTTGCATAGTTCTTAGGGGAAACTTTCCGGTGTTGATTACTATTGTAGTTGATGCTTGTGAGTGGAACCATTGAATTATTGTTTATTTTCAGATTGTTATCCATCATTATATCATCTCTGATCTTGATCCATATGATGTCTCGTGAGTAGTTCGTTTCGTTCTTGAGGACATGGGAGAAGTCATGTTGTTAGTAGTAGAATTGTGTTGAGGTATTATTCAATGGTTGAATATTTAATTTGTGGTGCTATTCTTCTAGTGGTGTCATGTGAACATGGATTACATGATACTTTACCATTTATGGGCGTAGGAGAATGCATTGTGTATTTGGCTACTAATTGTGGGGTTACCGGAGTGACAGAAACCTGAACCCTCGTTAGGAAACCATTGCACAAGGGAGTGTAGGATCTCAGAGTTTAAGGTTGTGGTTAGGTTTATATATTAATTGCTTTCTTGTAGTTGCGGATGCTTGCAAGGGGTTTAATCATAAGTATGTATTAGTCCAAGTAAGATCGGTACATTAGCACAGGTTCACCCACACAACACTTCTAAAACCAAAGAAGATTAATTAGCTATATGAAACTAAAGCACTTGGAAGTATTCCCATGTGTCCTCGAGAAAGTTTGGTCCTCATTAGAATTTCCACCGGCTTGTCTTTTGCTAAGAAAGGATTGGGCCACCTGCTGCAATTATTTGCTGTTTTATTTACTTGCACTTTATTTCCTTGCTTTATCAGAAAACCCCTAAAATCCGTTTGCTAAGTATTTATAGAGATTTCCTGCTCCATACCACTAGTCAACACCTTCTGCTCCTCGTTGGGATTGACACTCCTATTTATCGAAAGTACTACAATACACCCCCTATACTTGTGGGTCATCATCCAACTGCATCTATGACTAATAATCCACCTTCAGGTTATCATCCGAACTACTTCAAGTATTAAGTTGCAAGAAACAGATAATTGCATTAAACAAAGTGTGTAAAGTAAACAATACAATTGCCCTTGGACAAAGGATTGTTGTTTCTCCCTAGTAGCAACAGCACATCTACAACCTTAGAAGTTTGTGTCACTCTCCTAGATTACTAGAGGCATGAACCTCTACTATAGAGCATAAATACTCTCTCTTGGAGTTACAAGCATCTACTTGGCCAAAGTATCTACTAGCAACGAAGTTCATGCAAGATCACAAATAACATAGACATGATAAATCAATAATCAATCTGACATAGTATCTCAATATCCATCGAATCCCCGCAAACACAACATGTAGGATTACAAATAGATGATCTTGATCATGAACGGAGCTCACACGATCTAAACATGATAGCACAAAGGAGGAGAAAGAATCATCTAGCTACTGTATGGACCCATAGTCCAAGGGTGAACTACTCATGTATCACTCCGGAGGCTGGCATGGTGATGAAGAAGGCCTCTGGGATGATCTCTCCCCTCCGGCAGGGTGCCGGGAAGATCTTCAGATCCCCCCGATCTAGGGACGATGGTGGCGGCGGCTACAGACTCTTTTGTGGACTTCTGATTGGGTGCTTAGGGTTTCTTCCTCGGGGTGTTTATATAGGCGAATGGGCGAGATCGGTTGAGGGCCAGGGGGACCACACCATGCCTGGTGCGGCCTAGGGTGGGCCCGGCCAGGGGGTGGTGCTGCCACCCTGTGGTGCCTCTTCATCCCCCCTCCGGACTCCGTCTTTGCTCCGGTAAAATATTAACTTTGGATTTTGTTCCGTCCAATTCCGAGAATATTTCTTTACTAACTTTTCTGAAACCAAAAACAGCAGAAAACAGGAAACTGGCACTGCGGCATCTTGTCAATAGGTTAGTTCCAGAAAATATATAAAAATGCCTCAAAGTGTAGACAAAACATAAGATAGTTGATACAAAACAGGCATGGAGTATCAAAAATTATAGATACGTTTATGACGTATTAGAGACTCAGTACAACTATCGGCTATCAGATAGATATAGAACTATGTGGAACCAACCTAATACTACCACCAATCATACCCATCCTGGTATTTCCCCCTCAAGACCAAATGAGGAAGTTATGTCGAGGAAACTCACAATGTTGGAAGTTTTATTTATTCTTTTCATGGTGGTTATACGACTTACTAGTAATATCATATCCAAGTTAGATTATAATATTAAACTTTAGTGTAAATTGTCTATGATCGAGGAACTGTGCTCCAAGTCGTCCATAACTGCAGACACAACTTTTCGAAAATATTTAACCCTGTAGGGATGCACCAATGTTTCCACACACACCTACA
Organism: Avena insularis; assembly: GCA_023614405.1. Taxonomy (NCBI): domain Eukaryota; kingdom Viridiplantae; phylum Streptophyta; class Magnoliopsida; order Poales; family Poaceae; genus Avena; species Avena insularis. The sequence goes on along the minus strand of CM042691.1, from coordinate 207,839,883 downwards.
CCCTTGTTTCCAAATTAGGTAGTTGCTAGATTATGAAACATACATCTAACGGTATGTCGGCGGGGTTTCAGACATGACATTTCCCAGGATGGGTACACGGGGGCCACCCTGCTAAGGTACCCGCAACGTAGTCGGATGGCTCCGAGATGGAACCAGGGTTTACGTCAATGGCTGTAAACCACTGAGAATCCAAAAAGTGTGACTGGGCTTGTCGATACCGCGAAAACATTCTGCATTGGTTCCTAAATAGTACAATAGTAAATGCTCCTCGAGCAACAGTAGTAAATGAAATATTAAAGCATGTCATAAGTACATGATAGTAATAATTGTCAACACCCGTATTTTTAATCCCAGATGCCTGTTATGCCATACATCGCAATCCCAGGATTACCATTTTTGCGAGACATAACAGATTTGGATATCACAGTACATCATCCATTACAAACCATACATAAGTTCTTACACGAATAAGGATCTCATGATCCAGTTCTTAATACAACTCAACCAGAGGAATAACGTAATAGTAGCGATAGCGTAGGCGAAACTCCATGTTCAGGGTCACAAGCAATGCTGACGATGGGAGATGATCCTAGTTGTCGTAACCTTCCTGCGGTCCGTCATCCTGATACTCCTCTTCATAGTTTGGCCACGAGAATAGCCAGGGACAAAGCCATGAGTACTCTTTAAGTACTCGCAAACTAATATTAACAAATTAAGGGGGTTTTTGTAGTAGGATACTAAGCTCTAAGGTTGTTTTGCAAAAAGCCAGATTTACCTCTACTAAGTTCAGAAGCAAAGAAAACTAGTTGAGAGTTTTATACCACCTAAGTGGGAATTTGAATTTCATATCACAACTCTGTTGTGGTCAAGTCAAAGCCATAATTCATTTCACAAGTCATTTTGAAAACATCTGACGGGGGAACAGTATGGCCACTCCAACTGTCCATAACCGCGGACGCGGCTATTTGAATAGTTTGACACTCTGCAGATATTGTACACTTTTACCACAACATTCGATACATCCGTCAGGAACAATCCTGAATTCACCATACTTAGTATGCGGATAATCAATCCTAACCTTTCAATTACACGCCCTAGTATAGACACCTCTCCTGTGAGTTTGGCCTCCCAACCATGACCAACTGTCATCTTGGGTACTGCATAGGTGGATAATCTTCACAAGGTAGCCTCAGCTCAGACCTTGGCCGCGAGGGAACCCATACTAAGGTATATAAATTTCCAGTCAAGCCCTACCCAAATTTCGGGTATTGTGGTTGTACGATAAAATTGGAATGGTATCGCATCCAGACAACCATCAGTTTTATAAAGGGCTAAGGCTCATGCCTCAACATTTTTATCATCAAAATCATCTGGTGTTCGGAAAACACCTGTCAAAATGTTTCAGTAGAATGACTCATCATTCTAAGGTTTTCATAACCATTTTCACCAAGTATTCCCATCTAAGGTTGATCAAGTTTTATACTTAGCACTAGCATCTACAAGTGGTGGTAAATACTAATGAGGGGTGGTAAACAAGGGGAGATTTGCTAAGTTCAATCTCATGCCTTAGGATGACATCAAGATTATCTAACTTAGGCCAAATTTTATGCTCTTTATGCTACCTTTAGTTATATTTCTATAATCTACAAGTCACCATGTAAACTCTAAAAGAAAGCTTTGATAAAGAAAATAAAGTATTAAGCTTGCAAGTAAAACTAGGATTGGGTTATCAAGTGGGTATGATCACATATGCTTAAGGCATATAGTTGACATAGTAAAAAGCAAGTATTGGCTTGCATAATTGCAAGGGTTAGCTTGCTAATCCAACTAGTAGTATTAGGCTTGCTAAGTTGCAAGTGTTAGCTTGCCTTGTGCAGAGCAGTGGTTGAAGTTCTCCTCGGCTTCTTCCTCGTAGTATCCTCCTTCCTCCTTGTATCCTTGGTCGATACTAGCGTCTATAAATAAATACGAGGTACACAATCACCAAACAATACTTAACTATTTTTAATCATCACACAAAAATTCATACTAGATGATCTAGCATCATCACTATTATCACAAGGATTAAAGCACTTGTATTATTTATTTTATTTGAGAAAAGTAATTTCTACTCATTGAAAAACTACTTAAGATTTAATATTCTCCAACTAATGTTGGAGATATTCCCTAGAGGCAATAATAAATGTAGTTATTATTATATCTTTGTGTTTATGATAAATGTTTACATTCATGCTATAATAGTATTGACCAGGAAACATTAATACTTGTGTGATTTGTAAACTAAATTAGAGTCCCTAGTAAAGCCTCTTCATAATACTAGCTTGTTGATTAATAGATGATTGTGGTTTCCCTATCATGAACATTGAGATGTTATTAACAACAAGATCATATCATTAGGAGAATGGTATGATGGACATACTCCTATAGATAAGCGTAGCATAAAGATCAAGTCATTTTAATAGTTCAATTGCTATAAGCTTTCTGATACATAGTAACCTAATTCCTTCTACCATGAGATCATGCTTATCACCACCGGAAGGATGCTTTGATGACATCAAACACCACACCGTAACTGGGTGGCTATAAAGGTGGCATTGAGTGTTCAGAAAGTATGGGTTGAGACACATGGATCAAGAGTGGGATTTGTCCATCCATATGACAGATAGAGTTGGGGCTCTCCCCAAGCCCTAGCCGCCGGGCAAGCCTCCTCCCTTGGTGTATCTAAACCCTAGATCGCCAAGGCCTCTCTCATAGTCCACCATACTCGCTCCGGCTTAAGGCCAAGCCCGGCGAGATCTCCCCTCTACTTCCGGTACCACGCCGTCGTGCTGCCGAAATCGCGATGAGAGTGCAACAACCTCCGCTGCCTGCTGGAACAAGGGAGAGGAAGGTCTTCATCGAAAATCAACGTGTGACCGATCATGGAAGCACCGCCGACGCAGCACCGGAAGGATCGTCTACGCGATCTTGAGATCGACAAGAGTACGACTACATCACCCACGAGAATCTGCTCTCGTTAAACACTTTGGAATCTTCGAGGGTGAGTTCCTCTATCGACTCGTTGCTACAATCTAGTACATAGATCTTGGCTTGTTTGTTTGCATGCGGTAGAAATTTTTTGTTTTCCATGCTACGAACCCCACAAAGGGTATCGAGCCGTGTCTATATGTAGATCTGTTGCACGAGTAGAACACAATGGTCATTATGGGCGGTGGTGCTTTTATTATCAATTGCTTCTTGTGTACTTTGCATCTTGCGGTATGATGGGATAAAGCGGCCTGGGCTAACCTTACATGACATCGTTCATGAGACTTGCTCCACGCTCAACATGCAACTTGTATTGCATAAGTGGCTTTATGGGTGTCTCCCATTATAGTATAGATCCAATTTACAACGGGCACTTGATAGTTAAAACATCAACGTTGTGGTTCTTGTTCGTAAGTTAGAACGACACTTATTGAAAGCCCCAAACCACGTAAAATATGCAAAGAAAATTAGAGGTGTCTAACTTTGTTTTGCAGGGGTGTGTTGTGATGTGATATGGCCATGATTATGATTGATGTATGCAATGTCCCTTATTGTAAATTGGCAACCGGCAGGAGCCATATGGTTGTCTTTAAATTCTGTTAAGACCCGCGTGTCTATTCAAAGTAGTTGTAATAGTTGGAGCTGGTGGACGACAACCATGAAGCGGCGCCATTGACCTTGACGCCATACCGGTGATGATGGAGATCATGTTCGTGCTTGAAGATGGAGATCAGAAGCACAAGAAGAAAGGCCATATCATATCACATATTATGAATTGCATGTGATGTTAATCCTTTATGCATCTTGTATTGCTTAGTTAACGATGGTAGCATTATAAGATGATCCCTCATGCACATAAATTTCAAGTTTTAAAGTGTTCATCCTTAGTAAGCACCGTTGCTAAAGCTTGTTGTTTCGAAGCACCACGTGATGATCGGGTGTGTTAGATTCTGCAAGTGTATACAACGTGAGCAAGCCAGATTTGATCATGCAGATGCTAAGGTTTGATCTTGACGAGCCTAGCATGTACAGACATGGTCTCGGAACACGGATCACCGAAAGATAAAGCATGAATCATATAGTAGATATGATGAATATGTCGATTGTTCGCCATTGAAGCTACATCAATTCTCGTGATGATCGGTTATGATGTGGTGGATTTGGTTTGTGTGATCACTAAAACAATGTGAGGGATATTGTTTTGAGTGCGAGTTCACCTAGATTAATTTAACTATTAATTAGAACTCAATTTGTCATAAACTTAGTCTAAACTATTACAAATATGTTGTAGATCAATGGCGGCCCCTACCATCAATTTTAATGCGTTCCTAGAGAAAGAAAAATTGAAAAACAATGGAAGCAACTTCGCGGATTGGTTCCGCAATTTGAGGAGTGTACTCAATGCTGGTAATTTGACCTATGTGCTGGATGCACCGCTGGGCGACCCGCCTGCAGCTAATGCTACCGATGAAGTAAAGAATGTTTACCTCACTCGGAAGAATCAGTACTCCACAGTTCAGTGTGCTATCTTGTATGGTTTGGAATCGGAGCTTCAGAAAAGGTTTGAGAACCAAGACCCATATGATATTGTCCGTGAACTCAAAATTATTTTTGAGACTCACGCGACAATAGAGAGTTATGAGGCTTCTGAAAAGTTCTTTAACTGCAAGATGGAAGAGGGCAGCTCCGTCAGTGAGCATGTTCTTAAGATGTATGGGCACGCAAACAAACTCCAAAGTTTGGGTATAGTGATTCCTAATGCTTTGGGGATTTACCGTGTCCTCCAATCACTGCCACCAAGTTACAAGAACTTTGTGATGAACTACAATATGCAAAACATGAACAAGACGTTGCCAGAACTCTTCTCCATGTTGAAATCTGCAGAAGTGGAGATCAAGAAAGAGCATCAAGTGTTGTTGGTCAATAAGACCACCAAATTCAAGAAAGGCAAGTCTAAGCAAAAGGGAAACTTCAAGAAGGGTGGTAAGAAAGTTACCGCACCGACGAAGAAGACCAAAGATGGGCCAAAGCCTGATACTGAGTGCTTTTACTGCAAGGGAGAAGGTCATGGAAGCAGAATTGCCCAAAGTACTTGGCGGATTTGAAGAACGGCAACATCAAGAAGAAAGGTATATCCGATATACATGTTATTGATGTGTATCTCACTAGTACTCGTAGTAGTGCCTGGGTATTTGATACTGGTTCGGTTGCTCATATTTGTAACTCGAAATAGGTACTGCAGAATAAACGGAAGCTAGCGAAGAACGAGGTGACGATGCGCATTGGAAATGGATCAAAGGTTGATGTGATCGCGGTCGGCACGCTACCTCTTCATCTACCATCGGGATTAGTTTTATACTTAAATAATTGTTATTTGGTGCCTGCGTTGAGCATGAACATTATATCTAGATCATGTTTGTTGCGAGACGGTTACTTGTTTAAGTCCGAGAATAATGGTTGTTCGATTTATATGAGTAATATGTTTTATGCACATGCACCTTTGATAGATGGTCTATTCTTATTGAATCTCGATAGTGGAAATACACATATTAATAACATTGAAGCTAAACGTTTGAAATTGAGCGATAACTCGACCTATATGTGGCAATCGCTGCCTTGGTCACACTGGAGTGAAGCGTATGAAGAAACTCCATTCCGATGGACTTCTTGAATCACTTGATTTCGAATCACTTGAAAGATGCGAAGCGTGTCTGATGGGTAAAATGACTAAGACTCCATTTTCTGGTATGATGGAGCGAGCTATGGACTTATTGGAAATCATACATACCGATGTGTGTGGTCCAATGAGTGTAGCATCGCGCGGTGGTTATTGTTATGTTCTTACCTTCATGGATGACTTGAGTAGATATGGGTATATCTATTTCATGAAACATAAGTCCGAAACTTTCGAGAAGTTTAAGGAATTTCAAAGTAAGGTAGAGAATCAATGTAACAAGAAGATTAAATTTCTGCTCGATCGTGGAGGTGAATATCTAAGTTACGAGTTTGGCGAGCATTTGAAGAAATGCGGAATACTTTCACAATTGACACCGCCGGGAACACCACAGCGTAATGGTGTGTCCGAACATCGTAATCGAACTCTCTTAGATATGGTTCGTTCTATGATGTCACTTACAGATTTACCGCTATCATTTTGGGGTTATGCATTAGAAACATCCGCATTCACTTTAAATAGGGCACCATCTAAATCCGTTGAAACGACACCATATGAATTGTGGTTTGGGAAGAAACCTAAATTGTCGTTCCTTAAAGTTTGGGGTTGCGAGGCCTATGTAAAGAAGTTACAACCGGACAAGCTTGAACCCAAAGCGGAAAAATGCGTCTTCATAGGATACCCGAAGGAAACTATTGGGTATACCTTCTATCATAGATCCGAAGGCAAAATCTTCGTTGCCAAGAATGGATCCTTTCTAGAGAAGGAATTTCTCTTGAAAGAAGTAACTGGAAGAAAAGTAGAGCTCGACGAGGTTGTTGAACCTTCTCTCGAACTTGCGAGTAGCGCAGCACCGGAAGTAGTTCCTGTGGCGCCTACACCAATAAGAGAGGAAGATAATGATGATGATCATGAAACTTTGGTTGAAGTTGCTACAGAACCTCGCAGGTCAACGAGAACTCGTACCACTCCTGATTGGTATGATCCCGTTATGAGTGTCATGTTTGTAGACAACACCGATGACCCTGTGACATATGAGGAAGCGATGATGAGCCCAGATTCCAATAAATGGCAAGATGCCATGAAATCCGAGATTGGATCCATGTACGAAAACCAAGTATGGACTTTGGTGGACTTACCGGATGGCCGGAAGGCTGTTGAGAACAAATGGATTTTCAAGAAGAAAACAGATGCTGATGGTAATGTTACTGTCTATAAAGCTCGACTTGTCGCAAAAGGGTTTCGACAAATTCAAGGAGTTGACTATGATGAGACTTTCTCACCAATAACGAAGCTAAAGTCTGTGAGGATTATGTTAGCAATCGCTGCATATTATGATTATGAGATATGGCAGATGGATGTCAAAACAGCGTTCCTCAATGGAGACATTGATGAAGAGTTGTATATGATGCAACCCAAAGGTTTTGTCGATCCTAAAGATGCTAACAAGGTATGCAAACTTCAACGGTCCATATATGGGTTGAAGCAAGCATCCCGAAGTTGGAATCAACGTTTTGATAAGGTAATCAAAAGTTTTGGTTGTATACAAACTTATGGAGAAGCTTGTATTTACAAGAAAGTGAGTGAGAGCTCTGTAGCATTCTTAATACTATATGTAGATGACATATTGTTGATTGGGAATGATGTAGACCTTCTTAATAGTGTCAAAGAATATTTGAATAATAGTTTTTCAATGAAAGATCTTGGCGAAGCAGCTTACATATTAGGCATAAAGATTTATAGAGATAGATCGAGACGCCTAATATCATTGTCACAAAGCACATATTTGGACAAAGTTCTAAAGAGGTTTGGAATGGAAGATAGCAAGAAAGGGTTCTTGCCCATGTTGCCCAATACGACCTTGAGTAAAACTCAAAGTCCAGCAATGGCAGAAGATAGAGAAAGGATGAGTAAAACTCCCTATGCCTCAGCCATAGGATCTCTAATGTATGCCATGCTATGTACTAGACCCGACATTGCATGTGCTGTTAGTTTGACTAGCAGATATCAAAGTGATCCAGGAGTGGATCATTGGACAGCGGTCAAAAACATCCTTAAGTACTTGAGAAGAACTAAGGATATGGTTCTTTCTTATGGAGGTGATGAACAACTCGTTGTTAACGGTTACACCAATGCTAGTTGGAACACCGATCAGGATGATTCCAAATCACAGTCTGGATATGTAATTAATTTGAATGGTGCAGCAGTTAGATCGAGGAGTGCAAAGCAAAGCGTTGTGGCAAGATCTTCAACTGAATCGGAATACATAGCTGCTTCGGAGGCTTCACAAGAAGTGATATGGATGAAGGAGTTCATTACAGAGCTCGGTGTGGTTCCAAGTGCGATGGACCCAATGTCTATCTACTATGATAACATGGGCGCCATAGCCAATGTGCAAGAACCAAGGTCACACAAGAAGCTAAAGCACATCAAGCTACGTTTTCACGCTATTCGAGAACATGTCCAAGATGGTGACATAAAAATTTGCAAAGTACACACAGATCTGAATGTGGCGGATCCGTTGACTAAACCTCTCCCGAGGGAAAAACATGACCAACACCAAACTGCCATGGGTGTTCAGTATATTACCATGTAATCTAGATTAGTTGACTCTAGTGCAAGTGGGAGACTATTGGAGATATGCCCTAGAGGCAATAATAAATGTAGTTATTATTATATCTTTGTGTTTATGATAAATGTTTACATTCATGCTATAATAGTATTGTCCAGGAAACATTAATACTTGTGTGATTTGTAAACTAAATTAGAGTCCCTAGTAAAGCCTCTTCATAATACTAGCTTGTTGGTTAATAGATGATTGTGGTTTCCCTATCATGAACATTGAGATGTTATTAACAACAAGATCATATCATTAGGAGAATGGTATGATGGACATACTCCTATAGATAAGCGTAGCATAAAGATCAAGTCATTTTAATAGTTCAATTGCTATAAGCTTTCTGATACATAGTAACCTAATTCCTTCGACCATGAGATCATGCTTCTCACCATCACCGGAAGGATGCTTTGATGACATCAAACACCACACCGTAACTGGGTGGCTATAAAGGTGGCATTGAGTGTTCAAAAAGTATGGATTGAGACACATGGATCAAGAGTGGGATTTGTCCATCCATATGACGGATAGATATACTCTGGGCCCTCTCAGTGGAATGTCATCCAATTAGCTTGCAAGCATGTGACTGGCTCAAAAGGGATCACATACCATGGGAACAAGAAAAGAGTACTTATCGGTAACAAGGTTGAACTAGGTATGTAGAGATACCGACGATCAAAACCTCGGATAAGTAAACTATCGTGAGACAAAGGGAAATTGGTATCGTATGTAAGTGGTTCATTCAATCGCAAAGTAATCGTAGAAATATGTGGGAGCCATATTATTTTCCATATTCCTCTATTGGTTATTGATCGGAGAAGTGTCTCGATCATGTCCGCATAATTCACGAACCGTAGGGAGACACACTTAAGGATTCGATGTTGTTGAGTAGTTATGGAATGATGAGTAAGAGACTGAATGTTGTTCGGAGACTCGGATGGGATCCGGGATATCATGAGGAGATCCAGAATGGTCCGGAGAATAAGATTCATATAAGGAAAGTCCTGTTTCGGAGTTGGGGAATGATTCCGGTGTTTTCATCGGGAATGTTTTAGAAGGTTCCGGAAGGTCCGGCACTCCGGAGGGGAAGGGTACATGAATGTGTCATGACAATGTGGAATGGTTGCATCATGTACTAGGTATCATGGCTGGGCAAATTAAAGGAAGAAATCAAATCCTAGTTTGAAAAGTCAAATGCCAATTTGAAAAGTCAAACGGCAAGTTTGCTTGGTGGAGGGAGAGTAGGAAACCTACTTGGGGAGGAAGTCCTCCTCCCTCCACCGCCGGCCAAGGAGGCTGAGTTGGGGGAGGACTCCCTCCTCCCAACCGGCACCCTCCCACCTATAAAAGAAGGGGCAAGGGTCCCCCTCTAGCACACACCTCTCACACCCAAAACCCTAACCCTAGCCGCCGGCCTCCTGCAGTCGCCGCCGCCCTAGGGTTTCCTCTTAGCCGCCGAGTTGGGGCTCTCCCCAATCCCTAGCCGCCGGCCAAGCCTCCTCCCTTGGTGCCTCTAAACCCTAGATCGCCAAGTCCTCTCTCATAGTCCACCATACTCGCTCCGGCTTAAGGCGAAGCCCTGCGAGATCTCCCCTCTACTTCCGGTACCACGCCGTCGTGCTGCCAGAATCACGAGGAGAGTGCTACAACCTCCGCTGCCTGCTCAAACAAGGGAGAGGAAGGTCTTCGTCAGTGCGAGCGTGTGAGCGATTGCGGAAGCTGCCAGCAGTCTTTGGAAGGATCGTCTATCGATCCTGAGATCGGCAAAATCTGACTACATCACCCACGAGAATCTGCTCTCGTTAAACACTTTGGAATCTTCGAGGGTGAGTTCCTCTATCGACTCGTTGCTACAATCTAGTAGATAGATCTTGGCTTGTTTGTTTGCATGCGGTAGAATTTTTTTGTTTTCCATGCTACGAACCCCTACAACTCAAACATGGGATCATGTTGACACATGTCATCACCACATATTTCAGTATATGGGAATGTGATTTAAAGTGGTGTCACAATTTAATAAGGTTTAACCTTTTTATTTTAATTAAATAAAGTGACTAGAAATGCCTATGTAGCATTCTTTTATTACTTGAACATTATTTCTGCAAGTAAACCCATATGTTTTTATGTATTCTGAAAGTTATGATCAAATGTGATTTTTGAGAGTTGGAATCAACTCAAAAGCCTTTATGGTTGAATTTTGAAAAATGTTTAAATGCAGAAAAGCTTCTGCCTTGTTTTTTTTACCATGGTTGATCTATAACTCCAAATGGTTTGGATCCAATGGGCTTGGATTAATCATTTAAGTACCTTTCTAACAAAATTGGTTTCATGCATTTTGGTTCAGCGAATCGAGCTGGGTGGATTTTTAAATCTAGGTACAGAACTATGTTTGAAATTAAATTAATAAAGCTTAATTTGAATTGTTGGGTCGCGCGGGATGTTTTACTGGGCCGGCCCACTACACACATCGCGTACACGGGCTGGTTAAGTGGCTGTCCCCACGCGTCAGTGAGACGGGAGGCGAAGCGGCAGACGGGCAATGTGAACCGCACGATCTAACTCTAATCGAACGACTATGGTTCATCGTCCACGTCGGTCAGCGCCGGCGAGACAGAACCCTAACGCGGTAGGTGGGGGTCGTGTGAGGCTCACCGGGGCTCAAGAGAGGGTCGGCGATGGGGGCGAATGACGAATTCGATGACGGCGGTTCTCCTGGTACCGGCAGCTTCTCCTGGGGCGGCTCCAATCGACGGCTCCCTTCTTCTCCAGCAGTGGCGGGCTCCGGCCAAATTCTGGCGATATGCTGCTCGCCTTGCTCTGGGAGTGCGGTGGGGTGGTTCTGGGTGAGAGGGGAGTGAACTGGTGTGGCGAAAACGAGCGGTGGAGGCCTCTATTTATAGTGGCGGAAGGGGACCGACGGGCACGGGCTGAGCTCGTCGTGGTCGACGGCATAGAGGGCTACTAGCATGGGCGACGGTAGGGGGCGGTGTTGTGCTCCCTGGCGAAGCTCAACGGCGCGGTGGCGTGGCATGGGGCGGTGCTGATCGGTCAAAACACGCTGATGCTCTGGGCGGGTCCGACGACGGTTTTTATGTAGCACGGCGTGGTCATGTGCGGCGAACAGGCATGTCTGGCGGGTCTTTGGGATGCTGGTGATCATCCTGGCGGCAAAGGCGTGTGATGCGTGGGTGCTGGTCGAGCGTGGCGCACTGGTGCTCTCTCGACATGGTCGTAGAGAGGTTTGGCATGGGCGTGTCATGTGGTCCAGGGGCTGGCATTGCTCGGGGCTGGGACAGTGGGTGACGATGGACGGTGCTGCTTGTCCCAGACAAGGTTGGGGAGGCTAGTGCGGCCTCTAGCTCGCTGGCGACAATGGGGTGGCAATGGTGCTCTCGGCATGGTTGACATTAATAGCTAGGCTTGCTCACAGTGGTGCTAAAGCTAGTTAGATTACTTTGATAATCTACTGAGAGTGTAGAGTGAGCTATAGAGGGAACAAGTTAGGCCAATTTTACTGCACACTATAGTGTTTGATGTTTGTTTAATTTATATCTGCAAGGTGTTTGATGAAATGGCCGCAAGAACTTTAAATTTTAATTTTGGATTCAAACTTGGTGGGTTTGCTAGGCACATACTAGGGAGTGTCTGGTTAGTTGGATTAGTCAAGGGGCACTGGTTTGGTTGGGTTTTGAAAATGGGTGATCTTCACATATGATAATGATTCAATTTTGAACTGTGATTTGAATGAGGTTGCCAAATGTTTTTGCAAGTTTGAAAAGTAGGCTTTGATTTACTTTTACTTGTTCTAGCAAGGGGTGAAAAGAGTTGGAAAAGTTTCTGTTTGAAATCTTGAACTAGAAACACTCAAAGTGACCTAGTGAGCAACATTGGCAAAAATGACCATTTGCTTTATTTTATTTGTTTTTGATTTTCTCTTGTTTTTTTTCTGCATGGAAATGTTTTGTATGATGTTATTTTTATCTTTAAACCATTTCTTGCTATTTAGGTTAATCACACGAGTTCATTCATGCATTTATCAAATCATCTCATTCACACATGCATTCGTATGATTTTAAATTAATTAAAGTTTTTGTTAACCCTAATTTTAGTGATTAGAGTTTGATGATCCTTGTGTTATATTTTTGGGATGTTACAAACCCTCCCCCCTTAAACAAAATCTCGTCTCGAGATTTGAAAAAGGAAGAAAAAGATTACCTAGGATTTAAAGAGATCGGGAAACTCCGTCCTGATGTGATCTTCGCGCTCCCAGGTAGCTTCTTATTCAGTGTGGTTGCTCCACTGAATCTTGAGAAACTTGATACTTCAGGTCCTGGTGGTTCTGAAAGCTTCTTCCAAAATACGGATGGGTACTTCGGGATAGGTCAGGTCATCGTTGATCTCTATGGTCTGGTGATCAATGTTCTTAAAAACTTCAGTCTTCTCTGGAACTTCAAGGCATTTGCGAAGTAACGATATATGGAACACATTGTGCACTGCTGACATTTCTTCGGGCAGTTTCAATTGATATGATACTTCTCCTCGATGATTCAGAATCTTGAAGGGTCCGATATATCTGGGGGCTAACTTTCCTTTAAGTTGGAAACGTTGCATTCCTTTCAAAGGAGACACTTTGAGATACACGAAATCTCCGATATTTAAAACAAGGTCTCGACGTCTCTTGTCGGCGTAACTCTTCTGTCTTGACTGGGCGGTCTTGAGGTGCTTACGAATCTTGTGAACCTTCTCTTCTGCTTCTTGTAGGATGTCGGGTCCGAAAATCTGACTCTCTCCTACTTCCTACCAGTTCAAAGGGGTGCGACACTTCCTTCCGTACATGAATTCAAATGGTGCCATTTGCAAACTAGCTTGGTAACTGTTGTTGTATGAAAATTCTGCGAAAGGCAGACAGTCTTCCCATTTAGATCCATACTCTAGCCCACATGCTCTCAACATATCTTCGAGTATTTGATTTACTCGCTCCGTTTGTCCATCGGTCTGAGGGTGATAAGTTGTGCTAAAATCTAGTCGGGTTCCTAAACCTTCTTGGACTTTCTTCCAGAATCTCGAGGTAAACTGAGTTCCTCGATCCGATACGATGTTCTTGGGGACTCCATGCAAACTGACGATTCTAGCGATGTATAACTCTGCTAGCTTCGAACTCTGTTAGGTGGTCTTAACTGGTAAGAAATGGGCGACTTTGGACAATCGGTCCACTATGACCTAGATAGAGTCATTTCCCCTACTAGAAGTAGGCAATCCGGTGATAAAGTCCATTCCAACTGAATACCATTTCCATTCCGGAACCTGTAGAGGTTGCAACAGTCCAGCGGGTCTTTGATGTCCCGCCTTGACTCTCTGACATATATCACACTTGGCGATATAGCTTCCGATTTCTCTCTTCATCTTATGCCACCAAAATTGTTCCTTCAAATCCTGATACATCTTTGTTCCTCCGGGTGGATAGAATAAAGAGTATCATGGGCTTCTTTCAAAATCACTTCTTTCAATTCCGAATCTGCTGGTACACAAAGGCGTCCTTTGTACCACAGAACCCCTTCTTCATCTTTCGTTAATCCGGGTACTTTGACTGTACCGATACGATGCTTGATTCTATCGATACTAGCATTTCCTTTCTGCGCCTCTTTGATCTAACTGATCAAAGTGGGTTGAAGTTCTATGCTAGCCAAAAATCCTTCACTCACTAATTCCTTTCGGAAATCTTCCATCTCTTTGTGCAAACTTGGTTGCTCCTTTAGAATCATGGAGTTCAAGCGGCACGTGAATCTGCTAAGGGCATCTGCTACCACATTGGCTTTACCGGGGTGATATTGAATGTACATATCATAGTCCTTGATTAGCTCAATCCATCTTCTCTGCCTCATATTCAGCTCCTTCTGAGTGAATACATACTTCAGGCTCTTGTGATCCGAATAAATCTCACAACGGTTTCCCATGAGATAATGCCTCCATGTCTTCAGGGCTAGAACTACGGCTGCGAGTTCGAGGTCATGGGTTGGGTAGTTCTGTTCATGCTGCTTCAGTTGTCGGGATAGATAAGATATAACTTTGCCTTCTTGCATTAGCACACATCTGAGGCCGATCTTGGATGCGTCACAATACACATCAAAGGGCTTCGTGATATCCGACATGATCAAGATTCGGGCTGAAATCAATCTCCTCTTGATTTCTTGGAAACTCGCTTCACATTTGTCCGTCCATTCAAACTTCTTGTCCTTCTTCAGCAATTGGGTCATGGGTCTGGCGATACTCGAGAATCCTTCTACGAACTTGCGGTAGTATCCCGCTAATCGGAGAAATGCACGAACTTGGTTTTGAGTGGTTGGGGCTTGCCAATCTTCGACATCTTTCACCTTCGCGGGGTCAACGGCAATTCCTCCGGCTGATACAATGTGTCTGAGGAATCCTACCTGTAACCAGAATTCACATTTACGGCCCAAATTAGTTTGTGGACCCCACTACAATACTTTGAAATTAGGTAGTAAGCCCATGGTGATTCGCATACACCCCACATGTGGTTAGCGCGCTCGATCTCAGAACAAGTGTCAAGAACTAGGGTCCTAGGTGGACACAAGTGGGCGGTTAAAACCAAATATCAACTATTATCCACCGGTGACTCTGCATTAGTTATATCTACTACCAACATTTAATTATCAAGCTATAAGTAGAACCATGATTATCTCCACCATTAAGCATGTGCCAACCACCCAACAATGGTGGAACTCGACGACTCAAAGTAACACCTAAGCAAGCAACTATAACTCGCAAGGCCAACGGTCTACCAAACAACAAGCAATAGGAGGTGTCCAAGGCAATATAGAGGCCGCAAGGAATATAAATGGTATAAAAACTAAAGCATCACAACATGAATAGCAATAGATCAACTTGAGGAAGTAAAGACTATAAATACAAAATAGGTAGAAAGAGGGAGAATGCTCGCTTGAGAAACATTGCCGAAGGTACATTATCCGAAGAACTTGTCGACACTCGCATCAACTCATTGGCCTAATCCATGAAGATGCAAAGCACTATAAGAAACACCGGATGAACTATTTAATACTACGACAGAAGATCGGACATGATGCATGTATGATGTATAACATGGCAAAGATGTGATGCAACTAGGCAATATTAGGAGGAATCGGGATCCTGTTAATTAATTAGAAAGTTCATGTTGTTTAGATACTCCACAATTTAAATATTGTCTTAACACAGCAAAATGTGGAATCGATTCGCTACACAAATTTAAATGGAGTCGACATAAGACAAAAATAGCCATATATAGTCTCCATATTTAATTATTAGGTGAATCGACATAACACACCAAACCACATGATGATATGCAAGCATGAATAATTTATATGAAACAAGTTGTATTATATTATCAAAATAGGGAATCAGATAGGGTTCACACATCTCATATCTAAGATCTTGGGGTTCAGATTCCATCTTTAGTTGTCGGCATCGATCTTGCATTGGGCCCATGTCCCATTCGATCATTCCATCGAACACCCACTGTTCATGCTCCCACTGAAGTAAAAATCTTGGTGGAGCACGGACATGGAACACTCGGCGCCATGACTTGCAGGGGCATCGCGGGCACTACGTCGAACAAGCTTGGGAAGGTCGCGGGGGTGGTGTTGAGCTTGTAGGAGCTCAGCAACAGGGTTGGAGAGGCGCGAGCGACAAGACGCGTGGGGCAGAGCGGTGAGGTCGCGGGGACGCGGGACGAATGAGAGGGTAGGTGGCGGTGTCGCCGCTCCCCGGGGAAGCAGAGGCGGGCGGCGCGACACGGCGTGGAGGCAAGGCGTGGCCACGCGGTGTTGATGGTAGATGCGGGTCCGCAAAGAGGCACAGCAACGCACGAGGTGGTGGCGGGGATCGGCAGGAGAAGGTCGTAGAGGCGGAGCCACCCGGCCGGTCGAGCGTGGAGAAGCTCGGGAAGCCTAGCGGCGACGAGGCCGAGAAGAGGCGAGGCACTGTTGGGGATGCGGGGCCAAGGAGGCTACGACAAGGCATTGGGTCGATGAGGTCGCGAATTGCGAGAGTCTTCATGCTCGTAGGGGTGCCGGGGAGGCGGGGCCTGCAGAGGGGAGATGCGTCGGTGCTTGCTCGCAGCGGCACTTGCAGCATGCGTCCAAGGCGAAGCAGGGGAGAAGGTGAGAGGGGAGAGGCCAGGAAGCGCGGTGCAACACAGAGATGCGGGGCACTGAGCTCGAGCGACAGAGACGGCGGCCAGAGGGGATTCTGCGACAACGGGGCACACAGAAGAGGAGCTTGCAGGGATGCAGGGTAGGTGGAGTTAGGCATGAGGGAGGCATGCACTACAGGGCGGGGTCGGGGAACTGTGCGCATAGGGCCGAGGCGGTGAGTGGTGGGGCCAGGCGGAGTGGGTGGCGTGCCATGCCGTGCGGGTTAACGTCGGGTGGGCAGGTGGTGTGCATGTGTAACGCGATGGGGTGGGGTGGTCGCATGCGGGATGTGACCAGGGGCAGGTGGTTTGGCCGGTTAGGGCGCTGCCAGGATCCAGCGCATGTGTGTGGTGTGTGTGGTGTGTCTGTCGGCTAGGTAGGTTAGGGTCTATGGTTAGGTTAGGTTAGATTAGGTTAGGGTTTGGGGGTGGTAGGCTGCTGCTAGCTAGGCCTTTGGACCTGGACGGTGGCTGCCTCCCCCAGGTTTTTTAAATGTTTTTATTATTTGATTTTATGAAACCTTTTTCAAATAGTTTTAGAAAAAACAAAATATCTAGAAAGATCGGGGTTTTAATTTCAAATAGGGAACAGGATAATTAGAAAACAACATAGGCTTTTATCAAAACAATTTGAGAAAAAAAAAGGTGCATGATGTCATGATGATACACAAAATAGAAACAACAACAATTTTCTAGTAGTGGTTTTCCCTGGGGTGCTACATTAGATAAACACATGTATAACTTTAGGAGCATAAATTGAACTTTCCGTAAGTGTGCACTAGTAGAAACAGATCCATGCATCCTGGTTGGTAAGGGGCTTTAGTCCCGGTTGCCCAACCGGGACGGGGCAATCTGGACTAAAGCCCTGACCCTTTAGTCCCGGTTAGGCCATGAACCGGGACAAAATGTGGTCCACGTGGCGCTTTGCTGGGGGCAGGAGCAATCATCGGTTCGAATAACCGAACGGGACAATCTCTACGGCGAGATTTGGCACATTTCTCAATCGCGGTAAAGAATTCATTTTGGCCACATTTTTTTGCCGCGGCAGCATTTTGACCACTTTTTGTGCCGCGACAGAGAATTCATTTATATTGTTTTATTTTTTATTTTGCGTTTTTACTCATCAATGAAGGAACCATTATATTACACAACATCATCATGACAATAGAGATCCAAGTGTCGAAGATATTACATTCGATACACGGGTTTTGTGCACATATATACATACAAAATAATCTCTTTGTGTCCCTATTGCCTATACACCCGCTGCCATATAGTATTCTCCTTTTGGGTTTAGAACTTCTGCATCCAAGAATCCCGCCAATTCCTTCTGAATTGCTCGTATGCGATTCTTTGGCAAAGACCGTCCCGCAACCGTTCGAGCTGATTTAAAAAAGGAGTCAACCTATATGAATGAAACTAAACACAATTTTATGGTAATAGAAAACTATGAAAATTGTGTACGTACGTTAAGTTGCTCTAAATTTCGGCCCTTCTCACAGCACGTCTGACGGATGAACTCGCAAACATAGTATCCACATAAATTGTTCCCTGGTCCCTGCGTCAAGCACTTTACAAGAACAGAGTTCAACCAAAATAATAATCAAGCATGATAATGGTATCAAAACTAGAATCAAAGAGATGCGCGAATATAGCTAGTGGTACTTACATCTAGTGGTTTAAATGTAAGCTCCTCTTTTCAACACCCCTAGCCTTCTTGATGAACCATTTCTAAGTGCTGCCCGACGAAGAAAACGAATAAAAGAAGTTATTAACTACTTGATATCATGAAATTCACGAACGTTGCCGATATAGTGCCGTAATATTTAGAATTACCGCTGGAGAATCATCTACATGTCCGCCCACATCTCAAAGGGTTTATGTTTCGAGTCCATGACTAGTACCCGCCCTTTGTCAGGTTGAAAGATTAACAGAATATAGTGGAAGCTGCACATGCATAACTCATCATTAACGTTGAGTAAGCAAAATAGAAAGTGTATACAAGACAATAACACTCACTCGAAGTTGTAAGGAAATAGCATTTCCCTTCTGGTTTCTTGAAACCTTAACGCGTGTACAATATTATCCTCCGTATCCTGGGGGTTTGTTTTGATATTAGCTTGTTGAACAAAATATGGGTCAATGAACCCAATGTCATAGATTTGTCCTCTGCTGCATTCGAGAATCTTCATTATACATATTATAGTATGATTATATACATGCAATAAACGAGGTGAGATAGCTAGAGACTTAATTAATTACAGAATTAGTACTTACAGACAATAGGCACTGATGATCACTTTGTCCAAGGCGTCTTGATTAAATAATTGAAATAGTTCACAAAATTCAATGGCTACCACGTCATCTGCTTCTTTCCCGTAATGCTTTTTTGTAACCCTCAGTAGTATCTAGTTATCCCCGGCCTTTGTGGCATGCATGTACCAGTTATGCAATCTTTGCATTTTTGTTGGAAGATTCTTTACCTCCTCAGGTTTGATGAGAGGTTTCCCATACTGGTATTTGTATGCTACTTCACCCGCGGGGAAGTACTATAACTAGGATAAGTAGTGGGCAATACTCATACCTTAAGCAACGGCCGCTTCTCAGTATAGTGCAACTACATCTGGATCATACTGCTCTCCGTCCGCATATTTGCTCGACCCCGCATTGGTATGGGAAATCACCTTCAGAGGGGCGCAAGATTGTTTTGTTTGTTCTCCGACCTGGGGAACAGATTTCGCGCTTGAACTAGTGCTCTTCGACACTTGTTGTGCCGCATGGGACTTGAGAATAGAGTGCTCATAGTCTGATGACAGCTTTGGCTCGGGTTGGTGAAGGCCTTTAGCATTTTGAACACTCGGGCTTTATCTTCTTTGGTACTGGGGAAATCTGGCTCTTTCGGCCACCTCAGCTTAGCGAAAAACGTTGTCGTTTCTGCCTCGACGATCGTCGTAGTCTCCTCTTTAGTACAGTCATAAGCTCTCTCTGGAGGAACCTTTGGTACTTTTGGAAGAGGCTCCTATTTACGTGTCGGCGATCGCTTACCACTCCGCAGAGTAGCGGTGGTACGCTTACGCTTTTTTTTCCTGAGGCGCCGGCGATGGCCGTGGCGACGGCCATGGCGGTGACTGAGACCGGTGGCGGCGACAGGTGAGGTGAGGCCGGTGAGTTAGCTACGGAGGCGGCTACACGTGAGCGATGGAGACGGGTGCGATGGCGTCGATCTGAACACGAAGCATTCCTTTGGCCATAGAATGGTGAAGTTTGTTGCTTCTCCCAGTTCAGTCACATCCCCTTCACCTACAGGGTAGTCAATCTTCAAACCTTGAAAGTTGTGTATGACTTCATCCACCCCAACAACAGCGTAGCCCTGTGGAACTAGACGACAATGGTAAGTTGGTGCAGGTCCAATTGGTAAGGCATAGCCGACCGCCACCTTCATTGTTATGTTCATAACTTTGACATGTATCTCTCAATGTGTCGTCTTCGTGATATCATCCACAGGGTAGCCACCACGATCCATCATCGGTGCACCATCATCATCGTCATCACCCGGGACCTCAGTGGAAGACACACTACTTTTTCGATTATTTGATAGGCCGGTAGCATCGAATGTAGGTTCTACCACCATGTGCTACTGAGATGGGCCGGAAGTACCTTACTGGCTAAGTGCGTTAATTTGATCTTATTGTTACTTTATTTATTCTTCAATTATAGGCATCCGGTCTGCCTGATTTTTTGCTTCAACTTCTGCCTTGTCCTTTCTCCTCTTACGGCTTCTATCAGGATATTTCTTCCTCTCTTCAAGAAACCCAGTGCTCCATGGTTGGGAGCCTATTGTGCCTCGTGTTCGTCCATCGTGTTCCTTATTCCCAAGGGCGAGTGTGAGCTCTACATTCTCTCTATCGAGAATGAAGTCCCCATCTACAACAGCCTCTACTGCTTTTCTTATGTTCTCGATTGGCAAGGGGTCTTCTTTATGTCTTATGTTATATATACATTTATTAAACTTGGAAAATTGCAAACATCATAAAATATCCTTCACAAAATGAGCTATCATGTCTCATGGCATTTAGGTTCACAATATGCGGCCGACCGGCCAGACTTGAACTAGAGGTACACAATATGAGCATGAACTTATTGGCGTATGTCCTTCCTTATGATCGCTTCAGACGTAATCATGGAGCATCTTCTTTACTTAACGGAATGCTTGGGTCAGTTTTCACTCTGAAGGGCGGAATTTCATCAAACTTATTATAATCTTCTGACATGTCCTATGTGACGCTTTGGCTCATCATATGATGTATTCGTTTTCTTATTTTTTCTTTTTTCGATCTGGAGGACATGTCCTTCACATAGAAAACCTGAGACACATTATTTGCTAGGACGAATGGTTCATCTCTGTAACCAAGATTTTTGAGATCCACTGTTGTCATTCCATACAACTGGTCTATCTTTACCCCTTCTGCATTCAGGTTGACCCATTTGCAGCGAAACAAAGGGACCTTAAAAGAGACTCCATAGTCAAGTTCACATATCTCCTCTATGTAACCATAGTATGTGTCCTTTTGCCCATTCTCGTCCGTTGCATCAAAGCGGACACCACTATTTTGGTTGGTGCTCTTTTTATCTTGGGCGATCGTGTAGAATGTATTCCCATTTATTTCGTATCCTTGGAAATTCAATATAATAGAAGATGGTGACGCAGCCAACAAGTATAGCTGATCTCCAACAGTGGTGTCATTCAAGAGATGTGTCCGCATCCAACCACCAGAAGACTTCATGTATTCATCTATAATCCATGAGTCAGGCTTCCCCGGGTTTTTGGAGCATACAATATTCTTGTGTTCCTCGATATACGGAGCTGCCAAGGTGGAATTATGTAGAACTGTGTAGTGTTCTTTAGTGAAAGATTCTCTGTCCCTACATATCATTACTTTCTTTTCCAGTGTGCCTTTTCCACTTAGTGTTCCCTCATGCCCCGAGTCAGGAACATCAATCGGCTTAAGGTCAGGAATAAAGTCAACACAAAACTCAATGACCTCCTCTGTTCCATATCCCTTGGAGATGCTTACTTCTGGTCTAGCAGGGTTATGAACATATTTCTTTAAGACTCCCATGAACCTCTCAAAGGGGAACATATTGTGTAGAAATACAGGACCGAGAATGGAAATCTCTTCCACTAGGTGAACCAGGAGATGCGTCATAATATTGAAGAAGGATGGTGGGAACATCAACTCATAACTAACAAGACATTGTACCACATCCTTCTGTAACCTTGGCAGAATATCTGGATTGATTACCTTCTGAGATATTGCATTGAGGAATGCACACAGCTTCACAATGGGTACTCAAACATTTTCTGGTAGAAGCCCCCTCAATGCAACCGGAAGCAACTGTGTCATAATCACGTGACAGTCATGACACTTCAGGTTTTGGAACTTTTCTCTGCCATATTTATTATCCCCTTTATATTAGATGAGAAGTCAGGCGGCACCTTGATACTATAAAGGACTTCAAAAAAGATTTCCTTCTCTGCCTTGGTAAGAGCATAGCTGGCACGACTTAAGTGACGCCCTTTATCCGTCTTGTTCTGTGTATGCATGTCCTTTGGGTCTTTCATAATTTGCTGGTCCTCCCGTGCTTATGGTGTATCTTTTGTCTTCCCATACACGCCCAGGAATCCTAGCAGGTTCACACAAAGATTCTTCGTCACGTGCATCACATTGATTGAAGAGCGGACACGTAGGACTTTCCAATATGGATGCTCCCAAAATATAGATTTCTTCTTCCACATGGGTGCGTGTCCGGTAGCGACGTCGTTCGGAACTGATTGACCGTTGGGACCCTTTCCAAAGATTACTTCTATGTCCTTGACCATACCAAATATATCATCACCAGCAGGGAGTTCGGGCTTCTTTCGGTGATCTGCCTCACCTTTGAAATGCTTGCCTTTCTTTCTTACGGAATGATTGGTCGGAAGAAATCTTCGATTCCCCAGGTATACAACCTTCTTGCATTTATGCAAATATATAACTTCAGTCTTATCTAAACAGTGCGTGCATGCCTTATATCCCTTGTTTGTCTGTCCTGAAAGATTACTAAGAGCGGGCCAATCATTGATGGTTACGAAAAGCAACCCTCGTAGGTCAAATGGCTCATATTTGTTCTCATCCCATGCATGTACACCTGGTTTGCCCCAAAGCTGTAAGAGTTCTTAAACTAATGGCCTTAGGTACACATCAATGTCATTGCCCGGTTGCTTCGGGCCTTGGATGAGCACTGGCATCATAATGAACTTACACTTCATGCACAACCAAGGAGGAAGGTTGTAGATACATAGAGTCACAGGCCAGGTGCTGTGACTACAGCTCTGCTCCCCAAAAGGATTCATGCCATCCGTACTTAGACCAAACCATAAGTTCCTTGCGTCACCTGCAAAGTCCGAGAAGTCTCTCTCGATTTTTCTCCACTGCGACCCATCAGCGGGGTGTCTCAACTTCCCGTCTTTCTTACGGTCTTCTTTGTGCCATCACGACAACCTGGCATGCTCTTTGTTTCTGAACATGCGTTTCAACCTTGGTATTATAGGAGCATACCACATAACCTTAGCAGGAACCCTCTTACGGAGGGGCTCTCCCTCAACATCACCAAGGTCATCTCGTCTGATCTTATACCGCAATGCATTTCATAACGGGTATTTATCTAAATTCTCATACTCCTTACCGCGGTAGAGGATGCAGTCATTAATGCACGCATGTATCTTCTGCACATCTAATCCTAGAGGGCAGAGAGTCTTCTTTGCTTCGTATGTACTCTCGGGAAGTTCTTTATGCTTTGGAAACATCGGCCTCATTATTTGCAGCATCTTTTCAAATGCAGAGTCAGTTAGACCATACTCTGCCTTCCATCACAGCAATTCCAGTGTGGTACCAAGCTTTGTGCTGCCATCTTTGCAATTTGGGTACAACAATTTCTTATGATCTTCTAACACGCCCTCCAACTTCAACTTCTTCTTTTCTGTTTCACAGTCTCGCTTTGCATCAGAAATGACCCTACCAAGTTCATCAACGGGCTCATCTGATGCCCGTTCTTCACCTCCTTCCTCTTCATTGTCTTCCATTGCAGTATCACTGTATTCAGGAAACATATGATGATAGTTGTTATCATCATTTTCTTCTTCATTGTCTTCCATCATAACTCCTCTTTCCCTGTGCTTGGTCCAGCAATTGTAGCTGGGCATGAAACCTTTCATAACCAGGTGGCTGCGAATGATTTTCAAGGAAGAGTACTCTTTGTTGTTCCGACATTGAACACATGGATAACGCATAAAACCATTCTCTTTGTTTGCTGTAGCCACATCGATAAATTTATCCACGCCTTTAATGTACCCGGTTCACGCTGGTCACCGTACATCCATTCCCGACCGTTCATCTATATCATATAATTAAGTTTATCAAAATCGGAATATCATAAATAGTGAAATGACCAATTCACATCGGCACATGCATTGTATAAATGACAGAGAAAAGATAAGATTGCTAACCTCGATTGAGGAGGAAAGAAAGAGGAGAAAGCTCAAGTGCGTCTCGGGCACCTCCTATATTTTGTTCTGTGGGAAATTGAACGGGATCATTCACTCAAACATTTTATCAAACACCTCGCATGCATGCATAGGAAAAAAATAAACTAGCACACCTCTCACACCTTCCACCAAAAAAACAAAGGGGAGGCAGAGGGCAGGGACGTCGTATTTATAGAGGGCTGGCTCATACGTCCCGGTTTGTGTACTTTAGTCCCGGTTTGTGTTATCAACCGGGACGCATTCTCCCTCACCAATCAGGACGCATGCCTCCGGCCCCCGTGCGGCAGGCCAGCCTGCTCAAACCGAGACGCATGCCAGCATTAGTCCCGGTTCGTGGCGAAACCGAGACTAATATAGTTTGGGGGCGCGAATGGATAGCCTGTTTTCTACTAGTTGTGCCTTATAACTTTGGTTTCATCATAATCTCAGAATGTATGCATGCTCTATACTTAGTATTGAAATAGTATCTATCAAAGTAGTAACCAATAGTAGTAACCAAATAATGTACATCAGATATGATTTCATTGTCTGATAATCTACTTTGGACTACATCGTCTTACATGTTGTCTGCTAGGCAGAGCGTGCCTGCGGTTATTATCTACCTCGCCTATCTTGAAGCGTATAAATTGTAGAGGCGCTATTTGGCAACAAATATTTCTATGAGGGATTAGGTCACATGCAACTGATTTCCTAATGGATGTTCATTTTCAACAAGCTAGTAGATATCAGGTGTTAAGCTTGACTATACGATGGGACTCTTGCGGGGGAGCTTGGCACGTGCGGAGCTCATAATGACATCATGCACCAGAGGGGATTTTTTTGAAAGGAATGCGGTAGGTGAAGCCCCTATATCGATTTTGTTTTTTGAAATAACTAGCATGGTGGCCCTCGCAATTGCGAGGGCAACGTCTAAACATATCTAAATGCGAGACCATAACTATTTTGTGTTAAAAGTGTTTCTGGAATAGATTTAAAGTTTTATGTATATTTGAATTCCATGGCAAGAAATTACACACTATTATTGTCACCGTAAATGTAAAGTTAGTTATTTTATTGACTATGTCATTCGCAAAACATATTTAATCATTGACCATATATAAGGGTGATTTCATTTTTGGTGGTGCTCTTCCAAGTATAGACTCATGAGTTTCAGCATGAAAACCCTAGTTATGAATTTCATTGCTGCATTGGAAATTGATGACGATGCTTGTGCAACGTCCCTTTCTCAAGGTTTTTGTTGCTAGAGCAACTCTTTTGCGGTTTGTGTGTTCCCAATGGTGGTTGTCGGCTACTGCCACAAGTTGCTAATCACTATGGCGGGGCGGTTTTCTTTCTTATTCATTTCAATTTTATGTCCTTTTGGCTGTATGCATCCTATTTCCTAAATAAAATTGAAAATAACACTATCTTATAAACTAAATCTTAACAACAAACACAAAACAATGTTCTAGATTTTAGAAATAATTTTCATACATGTGTAGTCAAAAAATATCATAGAAGAAGTCAAAAGCATTCAACATAGTATTCTCAATTAGATATATTTGGGTATTACCATGATAAATCTCTCATGTTTTACAATATTGCTAGGCATGAATAACAAAATATTACACGACATGTAAATACAATAAATAATTCATCCCCGTGTATTGGTATATGAACTGAATCCCCAAAAAACCATCCATTCATCTTTCTCGTCGATACATATTTCTTCAATATCCCAACGGTTCCTATATTGCAACATCGGCAAGTACTTTGCTAGTCAAGGTAATCATATTTTCCCATGCATGAACTCCATCCGGTGGTGGCAACAACAAAATATATTCATACATGTTGATACTTAAGATAATCATCAACTAAAGAAATTAAACAAAACATGTTTAGACAAAATGCTTCCATGAATGATTTTAATGGAATGTAGTAATGGCTCAACTTGATAGATATGTATACCATACAAACTTAACCAAGAACTGAAAGGCGGTAATTACTGCATATATTAGGCTGGTCCTAGTGTTAGTATCATAAGGTGTATCATGTATGCCAACTTAGAAAAAATCTGATGTGGCATCACAATTAATAAAGAGAGAGGTGGTTAGAGTATCATATGTAGATAATGTATCATAGCACATAAAACTAGAAATTATAATGGCAAGTAAATTTTATACACACATTTTACATAGAGATTATACAAATCAATAAATATACCACTATTATGATACTACTATATAATATAATACACTAGAGACATAGTATCATACACTAGTATCATATGCACGATACTAGTATTATGATACTCCCACTATGACCAGCCTTAGAAGACTTCAAAGTTCCCCATAAATCTCATTAACTAAATGTGTCCTAAAAATTAACTAAAACTCAACAATACATAAAAAAGGTGGCTCTTCCGAAGACGACAATACAAAGGGCAAATTATCCTGACAAATGGCACGTGAAACTTCAGCCAAAAGTCAGACGAATAGTAACATTGGAATGAGGTTGAGCATATTTTACGCATGTCCGTATATGTTGAATCCCTACATCACTACCATATGAAGAACTATTAATAAAAATAATATATATTAGACCAGGCAAGTACATAATGGTATGATAAGTAAAAAATATTATACATCAAGCCTGGTGAAATTTTATATTAACACAACGACAAAATAATCATGCCTAAGTTTCCATGAATAAATGTGTCCGTAATAGTTCTTCATATACCTGTCAACCTTATATATTACATTTGTCTTGATCATACCATTCTATACTTGCCCGGATAGGATGTATAAAATTTGTCTTAATAGTTCTTCGTATGGTGGTGATGTACACATTCATTAAATAAGGACATGAAAATGTCCTCAATCTCATTCCAATGTGAGTATTCATCTCAATTTTAGCTAAAGTTTCATACGACATGGACACATAAAAGGAAATGCAAGGTGTACCTACTCATATGCTATGCAAGCTCTCAAATGGCTTACAAAGGATGATCAGGAATTCATGATAGTGGCAGCCTGCTTGCCTCGACCTAGCGATTGGGCCGAAGATCTTATCATGGTAGATGAAAGTGTTGTCCTCTTTGACCTTGGCGTAGGCATGACCAAGGTACTACTCCAGGATCACGACATCATCGGCTCGCAGTTGCTCCATACCAACCTCGCCGCATGCCACGAGCGGTCACACCTCCACTTGGTGAGCACCCATGTACTGCTCGAGGTCCTCAATGAGTCTATTCATCCTATAGGTACTGGTATCGACTAACTTTTCTTGCAACAGGATGTCGATGTAGTCCTAGTTCTGTTGATCCGCTTGCCCTTTCCTGTCTACATTATCACCCTCGCACTTCAATGTGCTGTCGCCGCATGTTCACCGGCAGAATGCAGTACTCTTGCTTGTTGCATCTATAGTGGCAGCATGTTTCTCCGTTATCATCTCCAACATTATGGTGGAAGACCTAATTAATCAATATATGAGCTAAGGACGTTCTGAACGATAGCGTCAGCCTATGAGCACTTGAGCACTATGTTAGAGAGATAAGACGCCAAAAACTTGCGTTTAAGTGCGTGTACAATAAGGACTCTAATTTCAGGGCTGCAGGAAAAAATGTTTGCACGTGTATTATAGAGACTTTTTTTTTCTGGAAACCATGCAATAGCGACTCTATCAATCGATACAAACTGGAGTTTAACGTGCAACTTTTTCATCATAACCTATGTCAAAAAAAAACTTTTTTGTCGTAACCACATATTACGAAAATCAAACGTCCAGTTTGTCCGTGATATGTGCGTGATAACTTTTCTCTAAACGGATTTTGGTCATGATGTGTTTACGTTGTTAAGCTTCATGCACTAGCCAACGCAACCAAAAGTCCGAACTGATGGAAAGGGCTAGTGCAATTCACTTATACACTTCAACACCACCTCTCACGTGTGACGAAGAGAAGTCAGCACGTGCAACCGGAAGAGAGCGACGGCGCGCGAAACTCACGTATGACTCAAGAGGCCTATACGTGGACACAGAGGGATCAACAACAATTTTAGGATAAATTGCGAAAGCCATGACTCAAACTCGAGACTTTAGGCTCTGATACCATGTTAAGCTTCATGCACTAGCCAATGTAACCAAAAGTCCGAACTGATGGAAAGGGCTAGTGTAATTCACTTATACACTTCAACATACGTGACAATCTTTCCGTAAAACCTATAGGTTTTAAATCTCGACCATTAAACGTGCCCATGCCAGCTTTTCTCTAAACGGCCCCTCCATGTATGTTGGTTTTGGTCTTGATGTGCTTACCTAACAACCTTTCCGTAAAACCTGTATAGACTTTAAATCTCGACCGTTAAAATTAAGATCGATGAAGCATATAAATTCAGGTGATGTGGATCAACACGATGTCTCTAAAAACACCCTTATATTACTTTTAGTATATAATAGATAGATAAGTACTCAAATCTATGCCCGTGAGGACTTGAACCGGAGGGACCGGGATGTATATCCACTTCCCTAACCAATTGAGTTAGGCTCACTTGCATCAGAGGGGCTTGACATCACGTCGTCATGTTGAGACATTGACGATTCATCGTTGTTTGTGCTTATCGAACAACTGCTTGTCAACAAAAACAAGCATATAAGGTGTTTGTCAACAACCCTTTAGCTAGCTAACTTGCTTGCTTGATAAGTAAAGCATAAGTTGCTAGTGTACCTTGGATCATAAAAGGCGTATACCTCTGGCACACTTGGAGCTATGGTGGTATCGACATTGGTAATCTGAATCCTTCTAACTTGGGAATCACCCAGCCCATAGTGGGACATGAGCAGCCAAACGAAGGTGATGAGCTCCCCTCCTTTGCTCAGTTGCATCTTGTGCATATCCACACTCGATTTGCCAGAGGCATAAAGAAGGAGCCTAGTCCACATGTGTACCATCCCCTCCAATGTTTCCTTGCTTGGTTCCAGGAACTCCTCTTTCAACATCAGTTCATCATCAATGACTTTAGAATCAACTTCAAGCGTAGCTTCTGCGCTAACACTGAGCGGCAACATGGAAGGTTGACTAACCAAAAGGTGCATCATGTAGCGGGATAGTTTTCGGCATACCTCCATGCTGTTAGCCTCCTCTGTGTCTGATGGGGGAGCATATTTACTTAAGTACATCTCAGTTAGTATATGAAGTTTGAAAATACCATGACCAAAATCAGTAACCAAATCGGTTTGTGTTCTTGTCAACAGTGCTTCGACATTTTTCCATTCCCGGTGTCCCTTCTTGTGTGGGGGGCTTTTAGCGGGGTCATCGCCAATGGGGAACTCACCATGCAAGAGACAAATCTCGTTTGCAACACACTCCATCATCATCTTATCCACATTCACGGACTCGGTGTCCAACAACTTGCTCACCCAAAATATCTTTTTCTTTTGAACACCAAACAAGTGCACAATTTTTTTTTTGACCATGGCCATCACTCGTTGATTGCATGTCATTGGCTTCCCATCGTTGTTTCCAGTCAACCAGTGTTGAAAGTTGTACTGTCCCATCAAATTTGTCCAGCGCTGCTTCTTCTCCGGCCATCCAATATCACTCGAGAAAATAAACCAGGAAAATCTTGCAAGCTTATTGCACTTTTGAACCTTCAACCATGCCCATGCCCATGGTGACATCATGAAAGTAAACACCGCACATACTTCTAGGAAAATCCCTCCAATGAATAGTGTATAAGTGATTGCAGTGTCACCTCTACTATACCACCATTTATCGGTTGTGTAGAAGAGAGAAAAGGCGATGAAAACAGATATGTGGGAAATGCATCTAAGTATGATGGCACTTCTTGTTCTGAGCAGTGCAGTCTTAGTGTAGAGATCGTCATGCATAATTCCAAGTTCGAGCCTCACCACCTTGAGTATTCTGCTCGGGTCTCGTAGTGTGTCTTCACTCAAGGGGCTTCTACCAAACAAGCTTCTTACTGAAAAGATACCATGAATATATGGCATCGAATCTAGGGCAGCACAAACAATGCCAGGATAGCCAGCATCCAAATTGATTTCTTTAGGCGATAGTTTGATGTAATTATGTCTAGCTGAGCTCTCAAGGCTGCCACACTTGAGAGACCATATTCTTTCTCCATACTTGATAACTCCAGCAACAAAGACAAAGATACCTGAGACAAGAAGCTGCACGTTGTGTCTTCCAATGGACTTCCAGAAAACATACAACGCTAGTACAACTTGCACCATCTGATTCAGTAGATGCCTCAACCACAAGTTGTTGTCCTCCATGGAGAAAGCAGTAATGGTGTCTTGCCCACCAAGATGGATGAGGAGGAATGGTGCCCAAAAGAAAGCTAGCGGTTGGGTTCTCCATGGTATGTGCCCTTCGGTAGTGATATTCTCGTGTCGCGAGAGAAGACCAAGGGCATAAACTGCTACCAAGTCTGCCGCCAAGTAAGCTGCCCAAATGGAGAGCCTTAGGAACGCGCTGGTGCCATTGCGACGAAGGCTACCAGTAAAGAAGAGGAACAATTGCAGGGTGAAGCTGAGGAGAACAAGTAGTTGCATTTCCCATTCATTGAATAGTTTGAACAAACTCGTCATGAATAGATTATGTATGTCTTAGATTGCCTGTAGGATACATTAGTATGTTAAATTTTGCAAAATATAAAATCCTCCTACTACATGTATGTGTTTAATTAGGCATCTAGTAAAATATAAAAAAGGTTCAAGTATTGATATTTAATTTTGGAAAAGATATTTACTCCCTCTGTCTAATAATATAAAAGGTTATTAGAACCAACATATGTATAATAGTTGTAATTAAAAATATATTATATTATTTGACAGCGGAAGTAGTTAAATGGACATCATTTTGAATTTGTGTATGTCTCTAGTATAGCTAACTCACAGTCACAGGACACCTGCCTATGTGGGATGCTTATTTTATTGGCTCTAGTATAGCTAACTCACAGTCACGGGACACACCTCCCTATGTGGGGTGCTTATTTTACATTGGTGAATTACGGTGTGATAAGATTGTTTTGTAGAGAACTCAGAGAAAGTAGGTGATTAGATTAAAGTTTAACTAACCATCAAAGTAAAGAAAAATAAATAACTGCACTTATAATTTGGATACCAAATGTTGGTAGCTCAACTCTACTATATTTAGTAAGATGCTTATGTTTCATTTTCGGAATGGGTCAGTTGGCACCCTTTATCCATGCATTTCCGAATGTCAGTTGTCCCTACTTTATTATGAGTTATCACCGCTAATCACCTTGGCCAAGCATTTTTTTGTTTGAGACCCTGTTAACCGAATAGTCCTTAGTATAGACATCATGGAAAACTTAATCTATCAAATTCCAGTACAAGAGTTTTCTAAACCCTTCACAGCCCAGTGCCACGCGACACCACAACTTTCAGAGTCTCGAAACAGACTCTACAATTCCTCTAATCTGCCAGAAAATTTCACAAGCATAAATAAAACGCAGAAAGAGTAAAAATATTATCGGCGCTCTTGATGAAGCTAGTCGAGAAGATGTCACCCTCATGTGTCCTAGCTAGGTAGAATGATTTGGCAAAAAGATGAAGAGAAAACAAAGACCGTGTGCATGTCCACAGAAGACAAATGACAAGTTCATGGAACAAGATTGAAAAACCAAAAGATGGGCGTATGAATACCTTATAGGCTAGACGGAAATTTTGATTACTCACAACCAGATGCCTCAGGATATGTGTTTTCCCCGTAGTTCTAGTTAGGGCGTGTGTGGAGCCGCATATTGCTTGTTTTGAAGATTATAAGCAAGTAGTCTGTCCACACGTACACTTTTTTTTGTGTGGATCTATTCCTTTCTTGTGGGAGAGGTGTAAAGAAGAACTAGATCTCTATAGGAGGCATATATCACTGTCTTCCTTTGATAGATTTCTTGCAAGGAGAGCAAGACTGATGCTTTTCTTATGCCTCTATCCCCAAATGATTCATCAGAAACTAATACTCCCTCCGATCTATATTAGTTAGTTGTTGCTGATTCAGTACAAAGTAACGGGGAGTAGTAAGAATTTTCATATGAGAGTGTTACACATGCGAGGTGGTATGCTTTTGACCTTGGGAGGTTTCTCCCTTTTTCCTTAGGTCGCAGGGATCAAAATGTGTGGGACGAACTGATATGGCTAAAAACGCATTCCGCAGCATAAAGAACGACGGGGATTAGATAAGAAGCTTACCATTAGTCTTAAAGTAGGTTTTCGCCCTGTTTTATAAATAAAGCCAAACAGCCAAACCGATACATAGTGACGAGTTCCTCATACAAGCAGATCAAAGATACACTGTGAAGCCTAGGAAGAATCTAACTTGCCACCGAGGGCGACTATACTAAGACGACTGGAGCTTCACGACAATGCCCCCAAGAAGGTCACGACACGACAAGCGCCGCCGCCGCCGAGACCACAAGGGTCAAGGGTTTTCACCCGGAGCCCTAATATGGTGAGAGTAGCCACAACAACGCCCCCAAAAGGGTAACGACACCCACAAGCGTCGCCGTTGTCGGCACCAAAGCGCTGGGCTTTCGCCCGGAAAAACTCTCGCCAAATTCGGTATCTCAGACCAGCCCCAATCCTCGAGCCGAGCTTCCAAACGCAATCTAGGCGATGCCACCGCCAGGATCCCCTGATGCCCACTCCTTGCCACCCTCATGGTCCAAAGAGAGGAGCCATCACCACCGCCACGTCGCCCCGCCGTTCAGACGCCCGTGCAGTCCACCTTCCGGGGCCGCCGCCCTGGCATCCAGGAACTCGCATCCGTGTACCTAGGAGTGACACGTGACCTGTGAGGTGCAAGAAGGAGCTAGGTAGAAACCGGAGGGTATCTGACATGGTTATACCCTACGGGTACGTAACTTCAGCATACCTGGTCCAGCCCAAGGAAGGCCCACAGCAGATATACGCTGGCCCATGAAGATTTTCGGGTGGCCAAGGCCCATAATGCCTTCGGATCCTTGGAGAGCAAGACTAGCATAGATAGGAAATTCGAAGGGGTAAAACCCTAGAACCTGTAACCGACTAGGACTATGCCCGGGACCTGCCTAAGTCTATATAAAGGCCAGGAGGGCACGTCCTAGATCTCTCGACTCATACTTTCGCACACACCCCCAACGCCAGATCGAATCTGACCTCAGAACCTTCGGTTCGCGTAATCAAGAGCGGAACAGCAGAGTAGGGTTTTCTCCGGGCCTGAACTGGTAAATCTCGTGTCCCCTGGTTGCTTGTCTGTTAACCGTGCCACGATCTCCAGCATCCCCATCTTCTCCAAAACCCAAGTCCATAACAATGGGCATTGACGAGATTAAACCTCGTCAATTGGCGCCGTCTGTGGGAATCGGGGCTGCTGATTGTGCGATCGTGACGGTTCCGACCCGACCGATATACAACTCCGCGGCGATGGAGAATCACCTCCTCTTCGGCACTTTCGACTTCACCGCCCACTCGCCGGCCACCATGAAGGATTTCGAGCCCGTAGGCGACAGACTCGAAATTTTGTTCGGGAGCTTCTGCTTCCAGGTGGGACAAACTGGCACCCTCCGCCTTCTGGCGGTGCCCGTTATTAATCAGGCCCGCCAGTGGGCTCCACACCGTGCTACGACGTCACCACCATAGAGATGAGTTCTACAACAGCAGCTGCAACTCCGATCAGGCGATCCACCTTCGGATGAAGGGACCACGTTCGATTCGAAAGCTGCGGCAGCAGCGAACCGATCTACGAGCGCTACCTATGCGCCGCGGTCATCCAGGAGCAACAAACGCCTAACCCGCCGCCCAACACGAACCCCAACCCGCAGGACGGGAACGGCGGAAACGGCGAAACGAAGAAGCCGCTCCCCACCCGAAGAAAACAACGCCACGTCATCCAACTTAGCAAAGAAGGATGGGTCCACGCGCCGCCGCAGAAGCACATAGTCCTGCCTGTGGATGCACCACGTGACCTACTGATGGCGTACCACTACCTCCTCATCGAGGAGCACAAGAAGCAAGTCAAGATGCAGGAGACGCTCGATAAACGCAAGCAAGCAGCCTTTGAGTCCAGCGCGCGATGAGCTGCGCTTTCCGCCATGGCACCTAGCTCTAGCACGAGTGGAAATCAGGGAAACAAGCATCGCTCGCGGGTGGAGAACATGGATCCCAAGGAACGCCATGATGTGACCCGCACTCTGCACACGTCGTTCATGGATATGGATGCCGACGGCAACATCATCCCGAAGACACCACAAGTTGCGATCTGGCCATCGCAGATCTCGCGGCCCACCAACCTCGAAGGGGACGAAAAGAGCCATGCATAAGTCCGCACTCACCGGACTCGACTCGAGCTGCGCTCCACGAAGACGCTCCTGCGCAGCCAAAGAAGAAAGCTCCGGTCAGGCGCGACCGGAGCCCCACCCCTTCATCCGAAGAGGAGGAGGAGCACGACCTTCCTCGAAGGAAGAAGAGCTCGCACCGCCACAAACGCGACTACGACGCCAGAGACGCGCTTACACAGCGCAAAATCGACAAAGCGCGAGCCAAACGCGCATGCTCGTCCGAGTCCGAGATGGATGAAGATGAAGGAGAACTCTGTGGAGCTCGATGCTTCAGCAGATCTGTTCGGCGAACACAGATGCCACGCAATTTCAAGCTTCCTTCGGATACTCCGAAGTTCAACGGCACGCAAGATCCAAAATCTTGGCTCAGCGATCATCTGTCATCCGTCAAGCTGCGTGGCGGTAACAAAGAAACCGCCATGTAATGCCTCCAGCTGCAGCTGACAGGCGCGGCGCGGGTCTGGCTCAGCAGCCTATCGTCAGGATCCATCCGAAGTTGGGAGGAGCTAGCTTACAGCTTCATCCGAAATTTCAAGGGCACCAGCAAGAGGCCCGCCTCGATCGAAGAATTGCGAGCCTGCACTCAGAGAACGGGGGAATCTATTCGTCAGACATATTACGTTGGTCTACCACCAAGAACTCCGCGCATATCTCCGAAAGGGCCATCGACGCCTTCAGAGACGGCGTCAAACGCCAAGATTTCAAGGAAGAACTTGGGCGTGTCAAGCCCAAGACACTCGACCACCTCATGGAAATTGCCAACAGTTGGGCAGACGGCGAAGATTGCATCCAGCGAGCGCAATCAGATGAAGAGGACGACTACGGCCGAAGGCGAGAACGACGCAGCAAGAGGAGATCGCGTGTCTACGAAGACCGCGACGGACCCGACATGGTCGCGGCTGGCTACGCCGACCGCCGCAACGACAACAGCCGCAACAGCGGAGGATACCGCGGAGGAAATCTCCGTGACAACGGACGACCAGCACAGTCGTGGCAACGCCGCGACCGCGACAACGGACCCTCAGCATTCGACAAACTTTCGGGTCCATGCACCATCCACTTCTACATCGACAAACAAGATGGCAAAAAGAAAGCCAGTCACATGCTCAAGGACTGCCGCGAGTTCCAGAAACTCAGCGAAAGCATGGTGCAGATGAGGCAACAAGCCCCAATCCCTGCGTTCGGAAATGCACCCGCGCCAGGAGAAATAGCACACGGAGCTCCTTCACCGCCACCTATTGGAGGCCCAAACCAACCAGTCGCACCAGCGCAAAACAACGCCGGGGTCGGATACCCCACACCAAAGGGAGCACTAAATATGATCCAGAAGGGACACCCCACAAACAGGGTGCAGAAGAAAATCACCCGACAAATCAACTTGGCCGTGACAACTCCGCCTGCAATCCCTGAGTACCTCAGCGGATCGGAGTCCTGCATCACATTCACTCGCGCGGATCACCCTTGCCAGATCCCTCGCGGTCATGCTGCCACAGTGCCGAGGCGCAGATCGGAGGCTTCGAGATGAGTCGCGTCTTCATGGACGGTGGCAGCGGCATCAACCTAATGTTCGCAAGCACCCTAGCAGCTATGCGGATCCCGCAATGCAGCCTGGAATAATCAGACACAACGTTTCACGGCATTGTCCCAGGAAAGGGCATATTCCCCCTGGGCAAAATAGGGCTCGACGTCATTTTTGGAAAGCCGGACAACTTTTGGCAGGAGCGACTCGAATTCGAAGTGGTGGACTGGCCGTCACAATACCACGCCATCCTGGGGCGTGTAGCATTCGCAAGGTTCCTGGTCGTCCCACACTACGCATACCTACTACTCAAGATGCCAGGACCAAGGGGCGTCATCACAGTCCATGGGAGCTTCACCCGATCGGACCAATGCGACAGGGATTTCAACAAAATCTCCCAGTCTTTCGGCATGCAAGACGAGCTTGTAAGGCTCCACGAGGTGACGGACAATGGGCTACCCCTAGTCACAAGGCAGAACGCACCTGACATGTCCTTCGACTCCACCGTCAACACCAAGAAAGTACAGGTCCATCCGACGGATGCCTCCAAGACGGCCTTGATCGCCAATGACCTCGGCACCGCATAGGAAGGCGCGCTCGTCGAATTCCTCCGTGAGCGCTGGGAAATCTTCGCCTGGTGTCTTGCGGACATGCCAGGAGTTCCCAGGGAATTCGCTGAGCACGCACTCAATGTCTTTCCAGACACCAAGCCAGTCAAGCAGTCTATCCGAAGATTGTCGGAGCCACGAGCCTAAGCTATCGGCAAGGAAATCAATAGACTACTCGCTGCAGACTTCATCAGGGAAATAAAAGAAAGTGAGTGGCTTGCAAACACGGTGATGGTCCCGAAGAAGGACACGGACATCCTGCGGATGTGCGTGGACTTCACGTCACTAAATAAGTATTGCCCAAAGGACCACTTCCCTCTCCCACGGATCGACCAGATCATCGATTCGACTGCAGGTTGCGAGAAACTCTCCTTCCTTGACGCCTACTCAGGCTATAACCAGATTCGGCTCAAGGTCGAAGATCAGGAGAAAACGGCGTTTATCACACCGTTCGGAGTATTCTGTTACAACACAATGCCCTTCGGGCTAAAGAACGCGGGTGCCACGTACCAGCGGTGCATGCAGGCCTGCCTCAAGGACCAGATCGGTCGCAACGTCCAAGTCTATGTCGACGACATAGTAATAAAAACCAAGGAGGCAGTGAACACAAGAACTGGTGCGGTGAAAACAAACCACGGATTCCCTCAATGATTATAACAGCGAAGACGACGCACGGCAGCCGTTCATCCAGAAGACCTAACGCCAACGGCAGATCTGGCCGTACACGTGTCAACATCACAACGAACCGTCGTTACCACGCCGTCCACTACGCGCGAAAATCGAGGAGACGACGTAATTATCTCCACGCCGCGCGTGACCGGTCAATTCAAAGTCAGCAAGTGGGACCCACGTTCGTCCAGTCAAGTCATCTCTGGCGTAGCAGACGCTTGAGGTCATCGATCGTCAGCACTGATATCATCAAAAGCTATACTAGCACCAACTACAATTCTTCGGCTCCACAGCTAAGAGTGCTCACTCGAATCTTCGACTCGACTAAATACTCGGGGGCTACTCCTATCAGGAGCGCTAGCCGCGCACCCGGAAGATGAATAACGACAACATATTTCTTCGAGTCCTACGTCGAGTCTACGACTCCACTACGAACTCGGGGGCTACTCCCATAGGGAGGATGGATTTTAATCATCCAAATTTTTTTGAGTCCTACAGACTTAACAACCGAATAATGCTTGAACTAAAGTCTCTGCTCGAGTCTACGACTCGAATAGACACTTGGGGGCTACTCCTATAGGGAGCGATGGTCGCGCACCCTATGAATTCTTCGACTGTGATCTTTCGGATCAACGCGCAAAAACTTTTTGGCATCTCTGCCCCAACAAACGCTGAGTGAGCGACAATCTCCTTGACCACCCGAAACACCTCCGCGGTGACAAATGTTCGGATGCTGTGTCTGCGACGTAAAGATAAGACCTGCAGATATCTTCTGACGGCCTGGCAACGTACATGACTGCGCTCTGCTAGTACAAATCCATGTCAACAGGCATGATGAAAAATCCCGACGGACGCGTTGGGTACGTTAATTAAAATCACTGGAATTCCACTCCTGTAAGTCCTCCGCGACCTGAGTCGAATTACCCCAGCATATGTTCTAGGTTCGAGTTGAGGGACTCGAACTTGAAGAAGATCGTGTTGTTTCGTCCTAAGACAGTTAACTGACCCTGATCCGTCGGGTGAGTCAGGCACACGCCTCAACAATCCCTACACATATATACTATTAATACATAGTTGCACCCGAAAAACGGAAGAGTCCTCAGCCGAATCTACAATTCGACTGATCACTCAGGGGCTACTGACATGGTTATACCCTACGGGTACGTAACTTCAGCATACCTGGTCCAGCCCAAGGAAGGCCCACAGCAGATATACGCTGGCCCATGAAGATTTTTGGGTGGCCAAGGCCCATAATGCCTTCGGATCCTTGGAGAGCAAGACTAGCATAGATAGGAAATTCGAAGGGGTAAAACCCTAGAACTCAGAATCGACTAGGACTATGCCCGGACCTGCCTAAGTCTATATAAAGGCCAGGGCACGCCCTAGATCTCTCGACTCATACTTTCGACACACCCCACGCCAGATCGAATCTGCGCACCTGTAACCTTCGGTTCCGCCGTAATCAAGAGCGACAAGCAGAGTAGGGTTTTTCCTCCGGGGCCCGAACTGGGTAAATCTCGTGTCCCCTGGTTGCTTGTCTGTTAACCGTGCCACGATCTCTAGCATCCCCATCTTCTCCAAAACCCAAGTCCATAACAATGGGCATTGACGAGATTAAACCTCGTCAATTGGCGCCGTCTGTGGGAATCGGGTTTGCTGAGACGGTTCTGACCCGACCGATATACAACTCCGCGGCGACGTAGAATCACCTCCTCTTCGGCACTTTCGACTTCACCGCCCACTCGCCGGCCACCATGAAGGATTTCGAGCCCGTAGGCGACGGACTCGAAATTTTGTTCGAGCTTCGCCTGTGTGGGACAAACTGGCACCCTCCACCTTCCTGAGCGGGTGCCCGTGCCATCAATCAGGCCCGCCTCGTGGGCTCCACACCCCGTGCTACGCACGTCACCATAGACAGATGAGTTCTACAACAGCAGCAGCTGCAACTCCGATCTGTGCGATCCACCTTCGGATGAAGGGACCTACGGTTCCGGATCTGAAAGCTGCGGCAACGAACGATCTGGCGCTACCTATGCGCCGCGGTCATCCAGGAGCAACAAACGCCTAACCCGCCGCCCAACACGAACCCCAACCCGCAGGACGGGAACAGCGGAAACGGCGGGAACAGAAGAAGCCAGTCTCCCCCACCCGAAGGGGAAAACAACGGCCACGTCATCCAACTTAGCAAAGAAGGATGGGTCCAGGCACGCCGTGCCGTCGCAGGCGACATAGTCCTGCCTGTGGATGCACCACGTGACCTACTGATGGCGTACCACTACCTCCTCATCGAGGAGCACAAGAAGCAAGTCAAGATGCAGGAGACGCTCGATAGCGCAAACGCAGCAAGCAGCCTCACGAGTCCAGCCAGCTGCGCTTTCCGCCATGGCACCTGGCTCTAGCACGAATGGAAATCAGGGAAACAAGCATCGCTCGCGGGTGGAGAACATGGATCCCAAGGAACGCCGTGATGTGACCCGCACTCTCCACACGTCGTTCATGGATATGGATGCCGACGGCAACATCATCCCGAAGACACCACAAGCTGCGATCCTGGCAGCCATCGCAGATCTCGGCCCACCAACCTCCGGAAGGGGACCCGAAAAGAGCCATGCATAAGTCCGCACTCACCGGACTCGGACTCGTCGGAGCTGCGCTCCACGAAGACGCTCCTGCGCAGCCAAAGAAGAAAGCTCCGGTCAGGCGCGACCGGAGCCCCACCCCTTCATCCGAAGAGGAGGAGGAGCACGACCTTCCTCGAAGGAAGAAGAGCTCGCACCGCCACAAACGCGACTACGACGCCAGAGACGCGCTTACACAGCGCAAAATCGACAAAGCGCGAGCCAAACGCGCATGCTCGTCCGAGTTCGAGATGGATGAAGATGAAGGAGAACTCTGTGGAGCTCGATGCTTCAGCAGATCTGTTCGGCGAACACAGATGCCACGCAATTTCAAGCTTCCTTCGTATACTCCGAAGTTCAACGGCACGCAAGATCCAAAATCTTGGCTCAGCGATCATCTGTCATCCGTCAAGCTGCACGACGGTAACAAAGAAACCGCCATGCAATGCCTCCAGCTGCAGCTGACAGGCACGGCGCGGGTCTGGCTCAGCAGCCTATCATCAGGATCCATCCGAAGTTGGGAGGAGCTAGCTTACATCTTCATCCGAAATTTCAAGGGCACCAGCAAGAGGCCCGCCTCAATCGAAGAATTGCGAGCCTGCACTCAGAGAACGGGGGAATCTATTCGCTCGTACATATTACATTGGTCTACCACCAAGAACTCCGTAGAGCACATCTCCGAGGAAAGGGCCATCGACGCCTTCAGAGACGGCGTCAAACGCCAAGATTTCAAGGAAGAACTTGGGCGTGTCAAGCCCAAGACACTCGACCACCTCATGGAAATTGCCAACAGTTGGGCAGACGGCGAAGATTGCATCTAGCGAGCGCAATCAGATGAAGAGGACGACTACGGCCGAAGGCGAGAACGACGCAGCAAGAGGAGATCGCGTGTCTACGAAGACCGCGACGGACCCGACATGGTCGCGGCTGGCTACGCCAACCGCCGCAACGATAACAGCCGCAACAGCGGAGGATACCGCGGAGGAAATCTCCGTGACAACGGACGACCAGCACAGTCGTGGCAACACCGTGACCGCGACAACGGACCCTCAGCATTCGACAAACTTTCGGGTCCATGCACCATCCACTTCTACATCAACAAACAAGATGGCAAAAAGAAAGCCAGTCACATGCTCAAGGACTGCCGCGAGTTCCAGAAACTCAGCGAAAGCATGGTGCAGATGAGGCAACAAGCCCCAATCCCTGCGTTCGGAAATGCACCCGCGCCAGGAGAAATAGCACACGGAGCTCCTCCACCGCCACCTATTGGAGGCCCAAACCAACCAGTCGCACCAGCGCAAAACAACGCCGGGGTCGGATACCCCCACCAAAGGGAGCACTAAATATGATCCAGAAGGGACGCCCCACAAACAGGGTGCAGAAGAAAATCACCCGACAAATCAACTTGGTCGTGACAACTCCGCCTGCAATCCCTGAGTACCTCAGCGGATCGGAGTCCTGCATCACGTTCACTCGCGCGGATCACCCTTGCCAGATCCCTCGCCCAGGTCATGCTGCCCAGTCTTTGGAGGCGCAGATCGGAGGCTTCGAGATGAGTCGCGTCTTCATGGACGGTGGCAGCGGCATCAACCTAATGTTCGCAAGCACCCTAGCAGCTATGCGGATCCCGCAATGCAGCCTGGAACAATCAGACACAACGTTTCACGGCATTGTCCCAGGAAAGGGCATATTCCCCCTGGGCAAAATAGGGCTCGACGTCATCTTCGGAAAGCCGGACAACTTTCGGCAGGAGCGACTCGAATTCGAAGTGGTGGACTGGCTGTCACAATACCATGCCATCCTGGGGCGTGTAGCATTCGCAAGGTTCCTGGTCGTCCCACACTACGCATACCTACTACTCAAGATGCCAGGACCAAGGGGCGTCATCACAGTCCATGGGAGCTTCACCCGATCGGACCAATGCGACAGGGATTTCAACAAGATCTCCCAGTCTCTCGGCATGCAAGACGAGCTTGTAAGGCTCCGCGAGGTGACAGACAATGGGCTACCCCCACTCACAAGGCAGAACGCACCTGACATGTCCTTCGACTCCACCGTCAACACCAAGAAAGTACAGGTCCATCCGACGGATGCCTCCAAGACGGCCTTGATCGCCAATGACCTCGGCATCAAGAAGGCGCGGCCGTCAATTCCTCCGTGAGCGCTGGAAATTACCTGGTGTCCTACGGACATGCCAGGAGTTCCCAGGGAATTCGCCGAGCACGCACTCAATGTCTTTCCAGACACCAAGCCAGTCAAGCAGTCTATCCGAAGATTGTCGGAGCCACGAGCCGAAGCTATCGGCAAGGAAATCAATAGACTACTCGCTGCAGACTTCATCAGGGAAATAAAAGAAAGCGAGTGGCTTGCAAACACGGTGATGGTCCGGAAGAAGGACACGGACATCCTGCGGATGTGCGTGGACTTCACGTCACTAAATAAGCATTGCCCAAAGGACCACTTCCCTCCCCCACGGATCGACCAGATCATCGATTCGACTGCAGGTTGCAAGAAACTCTCCTTCCTCGACGTCTACTCAGGCTATAACCAGATTCGGCTCAAGGTCGAAGATCAGGAGAAAACGGCGTTTATCACACCGTTCGGAGTATTCTGTTACAACACAATGCCCTTCGGGCTAAAGAACGCGGGTGCCACGTACCAGCGGTGCATGCAAGCCTGCCTCAAGGACCAGATCGGTCGCAACGTCCAAGTCTATGTCGACGACATAGTAATAAAAACCAAGGAGGCAGTGAACACAAGAACTGGTGCGGTGAAAACAAACTACGGATTCCCTCAATGATTATAACAGCAAAGACGACGCACGGCAGCCGTTCATCCAGAAGACCTAACGCCAACGACAGATCTGGCCGTACACGTGTCAACATCACAACGAACCGTCGTTACCACGCCGTCCACTACGCGCGGAAATCGAGGAGACCGGTCAATTCAAAGTCAGCAAGTGGGACCCACGTTCGTCCAGTCAAGTCATCTCTGGCGTAGCAGACGCTTGAGGTCATCGATCGTCAGCACTGATGTCATCAAAAGCTATACTAGCACCAACTACAATTCTTCGGCTCCACAGCTAAGAGTACTCACTCGAATCTTCGATTCGACTAAATACTCGGGGGCTACTCCTATCAGGAGCGCTAGCCGCGCACCCGGAAGATGAGTAACGACAACATATTTCTTCGAGTCCTACGTCGAGTCTACGACTCCACTACGGACTCGGGGGCTACTCCCATAGGGAGGATGGATTTTAATCATCAGAAAATTTTTGAGTCCTACGGACTTAACAACCGAATAATGCTTGAACTAAAGTCTCTGCTCGAGTCTGCGACTCGAATAGACACTTGGGGGCTACTTCCATAGGGAGCGCTGGTCGC
This sequence comes from Avena insularis, assembly GCA_023614405.1. Classification (NCBI taxonomy): domain Eukaryota; kingdom Viridiplantae; phylum Streptophyta; class Magnoliopsida; order Poales; family Poaceae; genus Avena; species Avena insularis. The sequence goes on along the minus strand of CM042691.1, from coordinate 207,796,640 downwards.
GCACCCTATGAATTCTTCGACTGTGATCTTTCGGATCAACGCGCAAAAACTCTTTGGCATCTCTGCCCCAACAAACGCTGAGTGAGCGACAATCTCCTTGACCACCTGAAACACCTCCGCGGTGACAAATGTTCGGATGCTGCGTCTGCGACGTAAAGATAAGGCCTGCAGATATCTTCTGACGGCCTGGCAACGACATGATCAAGGCTCGCTAGTACAAATCCATGTCAACAGGCATGATGAAAAATCCCGACGGACGCGTTGGGTACGTTAATTAAAATCACTGGAATTCCACTCCTGTAAGTCCTCCGCGGCCTGAGTCGAATTACCCCAGCATATGTTCCAGGTTCGAGTTGAGGGACTCGAACTTGAAGAAGATCGTGTTGTTTCGTCCTAAGACAGTTAACTGACCCTGATCCGTCGGGTGAGTCAGGCACACGCGTCAACAATCCCTACACACATATACTATTAATACATAGTTGCACCCAAAAAACGGAAGAGTCCTCAGCCAAATCTACGATTCGACTGATCACTCGGGGGATACTGACATGGTTATACCCTACGGGTACGTAACTTCAGCATACCTGGTCCAGCCCAAGGAAGGCCCACAGCAGATATACGCTGGCCCATGAAGATTTTCGGGTGGCCAAGGCCCATAATGCCTTCAGATCCTTGGAGAGCAAGACTAGCATAGATAGGAAATTCGAACGAGTAAAACCCTAGAACCTGTAACCAACTAGGACTATGCCCGGGACCTGCCTAAGTCTATATAAAGGCCAGGAGGGCACGTCCTAGATCTCTCGACTCATACTTTCGCACACACCCCCAACGCCAGATCAAATCTGCGCACCCTGTAACCTTCGGTTCCGCCGTAATCAAGAGCGGACAAGCAGGAGTAGGGTTTTCCCTCCGGGGGCCTGAACCTGGGTAAATCTCGTGTCCCCTGGTTGCTTGTCTGTTAACCGTGCCACGATCTCCAGCATCCCCATCTTCTCCAAAACCCAAGTCCATAACAATGGGCATTGACGAGATTAAACCTCGTCAGTATCATAGGCACGACCGCCTGGAGGAGACCCGTCCTCCACCGCCGTAGGCGATTGCCGGCCGGACACAGCGGCATGGCCACGCCAGGCTCGGATAGGCCCAGCCGGGACCCCAATCAGGCCCGTAAAGGCCCCGCAACCATGCTGCAGCAGGCAGTCCACGCCATGGTTACCCTCCTGCTCGAACTCCTCCAAGCCCCCCACATCCAGAGGACGACACAGTTGTGCACAGGCAGGCCCGCCTAGACCCAGATGAGGCCCATAGGGCCCAGATCTGGGCCATCGGCGTACTGGCCGGCCGCTAGCACCACGCTGCCCCGCCGCAGCAGCGTCGCCACAGACCGCTGTGGCATCCCCACCACCCTGTCGCCACAGACCGCTGCGCCGCCATTGGGAGCTCTAGGAGAGGCAGACGGGCCGCTGCAGTCGAGAAACTGCAGCCGCTGCGAGGAGTCACCGCCGCCTCCACTTGAAGGGGGCCGCTCTGGTGCCGGCCGCTGGCCGCCGTCGCGCCAGTACATGGTCGCCCCTACCGAACCGCACCGCCGCCAGAGAGGGAGTCGTCTTGCGCAGGCCTCCGTGCGCCGGGTGAAGAAGAGCCAGCTGCCGCCGGCACCGCACGGGCTTCGCCCGGCGGCGCACGCCGGCGGTAGCCGGGGAAAGGTGGGAAGGAAGGCGGGGGCGCTGTACCTAGGGTTTCCGCCCCCAGGTTGCTCGGGAGCGACTAAGGAGTGGGGGCTCTTTCTTTTTTTTGTTTTTTCTCAAGTCACACAACATTACGGCCAGAAAGCGGAGCTTACCATTAGTGACACATACTGGTACTTTTTTTTGGCTAAAAAGGAGCACTAGTACGGATAGGGTCACGGGGTGTTTTGGCTATTAGAGCATCTCCACTTGGCTACCCAGGACGCCGTTTTCAGGGCAAAAATTACCCCAGGAACCTCTTTTCCTTCGGATTTGGGCGAAGTTTGGTCCGGACTTCCCAGGCCATTCCCAGGATCCGGGGAATGCCCTGGGAACGCCGGACGAAGCGAAGCGGCGTGTGGACTCGCCCAGTCAGCGACGGAAGCCGAGTCGTCGTCCTTCTCGGAACCACGCGTGTGGACTCGCCCAGTCGGCCACGCGTCACCGTAGTGACGCGCCACCTCTGCCCCTCGGCTCCCGCGACGGACCGGCGGGCAATAACTTCCCGCCGTTTCCCCTTTTCTCGCCCTCGCCGCTACACCCCTCCCGCCCTCGCCGCCCATCTCGGCCTATAAAAGCCGTACCCCTCGCTGGAGCCCCTCACACTCTCTCACAGCTCCCCAACCCCAAACTCCGGCGAACCACACGCTCCGACGAACTCTCCCCTCCCACTTCCCCCTGGCCGAGCGCTTTCATGATGATGGCGCGGCAGCGAACGGCTTCGACCATCGCACGCTCCAGCCGTGGGAGGCACAAATGCTCTACGACGTCGGCTATATGGCCCCGCCGGATACGCGGAACCCGTTGGGCTGGAAGCTTAGCGTCGGCGACATCCCAATCCCGCCGGAGCTGACACGCGACGAGATCCATGCCTTCATCGCATCCATGGACGATCCCTCCACTGCCGAGAGCCCCGACAACCTCCTCTACTAGGAGGCCTTCTTCGCCGACCGCCGCGTCCAAGAACTCGCCCGCCATGAGGGGCCACCCGACTCGCCGCCGAAATGCAACAACGCGGCGGGTTGTCGGCGTTGGTGGAACGCGCCAGGCCGGACGCTCGCGCCGGTGCTACAACACATCCACGCCAGGAACACTCCGCATCTCGGCTTCCCGCGCACATCCGTGCAGTTGTCCATGGCGGGGTGGCGCCCTCCGACCAACTGGTTGCCGAGGAGGATGGACAGCCTGAGCTCCTCCTCCTCCGCCTTGGCCTCCCACTCGTCGGGCTCCACGCCTATTCCTTCGCCTTCGCCGACGCTGCGCCCAGTCAACCATGAGGCGGTCTCACCGGTCCACTCACCACCGCGGACACGCTCCCAGGGCTTTGTAATCAATGAGCCCCGTTTGCCGGCGCAGTCGCCTTCCACTGGCCGCCTTCGCCAGCCGAGGTCGGAGCCGGCTGACTGGTCGGCACCCGTCGGCGAGGAGGCCTTCGCCATAAAGATGGCGATGGAGCAGTCACTCCGGGACTCGGTGCCACAACCGCCGGTGGAGCCGTCGTCGCCGGAAATCCTGGCCTAGTCCAGGGCGGACTGGGAGGAGCAGGAGCGCCTCCGCGTCCAGCGCCGGCAGGAGGAGGCCGAGCGGCAGGCGTGGTCCTGTCACACGCTCGTCTACCAGGGCGCCCCGCTCTTCATCCTCGATAACGACAATGAGGACGGCCCCTCCTACCAACCTGGATGTGCGGTGACGCCGGCCAGGGGAGCTCCTGCCCGCCATAACCGCCGAGCGACGATGACGACGACGGCGAAGACGACGGCAAGGCTGATCCCGGCTACACCTCCTTCTACGGCAACCTCGGCATGTAGAAGCGACGGCGTCTTCGGCGACGGCATCAGCGACATTTTTTTATGTTTTTAGTTTATTATCCAGCCTAAATTCGGGTGTTTGCCTGAACTCGATGTAACCCGCCTATATTCGCCCATAATCAATGAAATCCGCCTAAATTTGCCGAAATTTGTTAAATTTTAGCCGAACGCGGGAACTCGGCCTATGAACGCGAATGGGAAACTCGGTGTTCCCAAGATGAAAACGAGTTTCATCCGGCCATATTTTAGTCCGGATTTTGGCCTAGAAACACCCGAGTGGGGATGCTCTTAGCACAGAGTTTTGGAACAGTCTGTATCCATGTGTAGGTGATGTGCGATTTGTTTCTATAAATCTATTACTCCCTCCGTTTCAAAATATAAGATGTTTTAGCTTTGTGAAACAAATGTATCTAGACTTTTTTAGTATGTAGGTTCACTCATGTTTAGAATGAATCTAGACACTAAATAAGTCTAGATGCATTTTCTTCACAAACATAAAATATCTTATATTTTGAAACGGAGGAAGTATATACTAAAAGCAATATAAGATTGTTTTTCGTGACGTTAGGTTGATTCATATCATCAAAATTATTTACAACAGTTAGATCTAAAATATATGGTTAAGATTTAATCAAATAAATATAACATAATTATGTTTACATATACACACGTTCAGCCCGTGTCACGTATTTGATCTCTCGCGTACACAGTTTAAGAAAAGAAAAAACTCTGTCCCAACACGATCTCTGGTCCATCTCTGTAAAAGCAATATAAGGTTGTTTTTTCTAGGCGTTAGGTTGATCCACATCATTAAAATTATTTACAACAGTTAGATCTAAAATATACGGTTAAGATTTAATCAAATAAACGATAACATAATTATGTTTACATATACACATGTTTAATCCGTGTCACGTATTTGATCTCTCGCGTACACGTAAGAAAAGAAAAAACTCCGTCCCAACGCGATATCTGTAAATGGTTGAAGAAAAAACAAACTACTAGGATCCTTCCTCGCATGTCCACAATTTAACCAGCTCTAAGAAACTCAAACACATTAGCCTGTCGAGAGAGAAGTTACGGTCTTTGTTTTTACAGTTTATCACGCATCCCTTTAATAATCTATTCTATATTTTTCTTTATTTATATCCCTACATATGGAAATAAAAAATTAAGTGTAGCCAACCTCCAGGTGCGCATCTCCTTTACCGAGTTATCCAGAATAGACACAGTTTAAAATTATTTGATTTTAACAATTAATCTGAATATGTGGGTATATCTTACGGCTTACAAGATCTGCAATACCATTTTACCAGAGATCGTACATACTATATTTGCATGATCTCATATACTCTTTCCATTTTAAAATAGATGTCTCGGATTTGTCAAAATTTGGATGAATCTAACACTATTTAGTATATAGATTTATCCAAATCTTGACAAATCCGTGACATCTATTTTGAGACGAGGGAGTATATAGATAGAGTTCATGTCGAATATTGCTCTCTCTGTCTAAAAATAAGTGATTCGGATTATCTAGATTTGTTTGTATCTCGACGCATTTAGTATGTAGATACATGAAAAATCTAGACAAAACCGATTCACTTAGTACAACACTTGGTAGTCGTAATTGTCTGATTTCATTCAGCTAGACCCATCCGCGCTTGATGGTATGAAGCAAACCATAAATTTTTCCTCGATCTCTCTCCATTATGCTCTACTCTCTTCATGACGTTTAGTTGAACCCCATTGCTTGCCTCAACTAGACCACCAGATGATAAAGTTGGCATCTCCTTCTTTGTCAGTAATGTACAAATACGCAGTCCATAGTCCTTGCATCCTGATTCCTGAGCCTAAGTCAGCTTCATTACAACCTTTAGCTCAGCCTAACTCTTCATGGTACCGATGGATTTTCTTTTTATTTTATCCTAGCAGGCCAGAAGCAATCATTGCAGGAGCTAAGCATGAGATATGACAAAGTCACAAAACATATTGCCAACATACAAAAGGTAAGCAACAATGTCCTATTGAACCTGATACCTAATAGGTATGTCTGTAGGGTGCTCATCCGGTGTTAGGCTGGTGGTCAGCGCAAAAGCTCATCTATAGGACCAAGCCCTAAATCATATGTTCATCAATTGATTATGGGGTCTTGTGTGCTTATTAGTCATTTGATAATGTCCGTGGGGATGAAAAATTAGTAAAGAAAACCCCTATATATTTGTATGCTATTTTGAAACCAAATGATTATACATTCAATGGCATAAAAGGCGATGATGTCTGCAAGAAACTTTGTTTTATTTGTGGAGCGTGAAACATTGTTGGTTCGGTCTGCATTGATTATGTAGAATGTTTGGTTTCAACGTAAAGGATAGGGGCGCATCACTACAAGAGCACTACCAATAGTCTATAGCGACACTTTGATTCTTAATGTTTATAGAGTCTGTTGGGTTTCCATATTTCATACGATGTTTTGCCTAATAAGTTTTTCTGAATTTAATTGTTGAGAGAAAAGAATGAGCCATTAAAATATAGCCTATTGTCCTTAGGTAGGATACATTAGAAGTTGCGTAGAGAACGAAAGGATATACTTTGGACGAAAATGAGCCCATTTGATTTGAGTCATGAAAAGATTTATCTAGCATAATTTAGTCTTCGCACAACGCTTCCTCAAAGAGCTAAGAAATCCAATTTGAGTTTACTTACATTTGAATTGAGGGTTTTATTGCTATGTTGGATATGAACTTCAGTGTCCATTATTATATTGTCTTTATTTGAACGATGCCTCGCCTTAACTAATCATTACGAACATTGATAAATAAGAATATACATTTTATATGGTACTTTATCTAAAAGATACTCATTGTGACATTACAAGTTAATGTCGGTATGTGAAATTGGTTGGAGTTTTAGTTCGTCGAATGCTTAGTGGCGTGGTCACCCATAATGTTTTTAAACAATTAGTGTCAAATGAAAGAGAGAGATCCAATGCAGATTGTTCATGGAGGTGGAGTACTAGGTATTGCTTACATAAGAGAGTGATGATCGATCTTAGAGACATCAATACCAAACAGTATCAATTTGTTTTACAACTTTACCTTATGGGAAGCCCCTATGGTGTATATTTTATATAAAAGCGGTTCAAAATAACTGTACAAAATAATTGTACCAAACAGTATCAATATCAATACCAAACTAATGTCTTATAGATCTTTATATACGCTAAATTATATAGAAACAAATATGTGAGCAGAAGCATATAACAAACTTGGCAGGAAGTAGAAAATAAATGGAGATCTAGAAAGCTTGCAGCCAGCTTTTCCCAACTTCATTGACATAAAATATATAATCAAATAATCCAAAATACACGAATGTCATTATATTTTGGTTACAAATATTTTATAATTATTTGCTTAATTTTTTAAGGAAGATACATGTAAGAAACTATGGTGAAATTGTGGCCGTGGAACAATTCGTGTCTAAAAATCGATAAAGAATCTTGTATATCTTAGACTAAAGAGAATGAATAAGAGGAAGAAGATGTGCATAGAGTAAAATGAGATTTCTTTTTGTAGTTGTCCAACCTTTTAATGATGATAAAAATATGTTCTTTTTCACTTTGTATTTTTTGTTTTTCCATTCAAATGAAAAATTAGCCTCAAGTCATTTTACCATTACTTGGGTGAGCCATAATTATTAATCATAGGTTATTGATTTTGTTGCTATGCATATATCCACTACAAATTGACCGACAACATGAATGCTAACCTCACATACTACTCTAACACCGTATAAAAAGTATAGAATATGTTTAGAGTTTTTTACATATGTATATCTCGTATGAATGACATGTATGGTCATTAAACCTGAAGGATATCCCGCGCTGTTTAGCAAAATTTTGTTAGGAATTTTATATATGTATATTTTGTTAGGAATTTTGTTTTTAAAATTAAAGGAAGGAAGCATGATTCAACCGTCACTGTAGTCTAAATTTAACCAATGTGGAATGTTGTGTATTTTACCAAATGAAGGTCACAATGTTTAGAAATACACCTAATTGATTTTATGTGAGAATTAATTGAAGTTGTAGATAAGTGAAATCAAATGTCTAAAGAAGCCTACGACACGGATAGTTTGCATAAAGAGATAGACTATCATAATTGCAGTTTGTGGGTTTTTAATTCATAAAAAATATAGATTTGCATGGTGCTTTTTCTATATGGAATTCCATTTCTAATCTGTATAATTAGAGATTTTTAATCCTTTCTCTCACACATGTGGTGTTCTACTTAGCATAGCATGCCGAATGGCTATAGAAAAAAATTATTTTCTTTTACATAATGTATATATGTATCTATAAATGTATAAAATTTTCAATTACTTTCGACATATCAAAGATGATTCCCTCGTAATTGCGAGGGCCACCTTGCTAGTTTTAATAACAAAACCATGTACGTAGTATTTATGCGACTAAAAAAAGCCCAAGCGTCAGCAATGGTTGTCAAGATTACAAACATACCCGGCGTTGCACTGGGAAAATAAAAGACCGGCGTAACCTAAAATTTGTTACAAAATCGGTCGATGATCACAACCCTAGGGGAAAGTCTAATAGAAGTCATTTGACTCGTGCCCATGCTTGTCCAAGAATGTCATGATCCAAATGTTGCTCAAGTAGATCGACCCATGTGGAACAATTTTTTACCAATACAAACATCAAGTTTAACGCCTTCTTTTTTTTTGAAACCCCTTTTTTCTACACATACATAAAATAAATAGAAAATTGTTTTTTAAGAGGAGGAGTATTTTAGACTGTGTTATAGAATTTTGTTGTGCTTTTATTTAATCTAATCTGCTACCTATCTCTCTTTCTTCACGTTTTCTACATCCAACTCAAATAGTATCATTTAGCAACAAAGCAGCGGCTAACAACATATTACTTGCTAGTAAGAATTAGAGGCAATTTCAGGACGCACACACACAGTGAAATACAACGCAGCCACATCTATCTCTCGACTTTCCTCTCAATTTCTGCCTGCGCCTCCACCGAAAAGGGCCACGCCGCAGCGAGGAGCCGAGCGCCTGCGCCTCCACCGAAGAGGGCCGCACCGCCATGAGAAGACGGGCCAGCCCACGAGGCGCAGCGTGGACGGCTCTGCGTCATTGTCCCTAGCTTGGCGCGCGTGGATTAGCCCCCGCAAGTGCTTCCAGACGGGTTTGGTGCAAATTTGTTGCCTCCGGCGCAGGGCCTCGAGTAGCCGAACCGAAGGTTAGGGAGGCGAGATCGCGGTGGGAGGCGACGGTTTGAGGGATGTAGTTGTAGTGGTCTCGGTTGGGAGGCAGGAGTCTCTCGTCGACCGTGGAATAATAAAACCGCCTCTTTGTATATTTTTTTTGAACGGTTATATATAATTGCATTTATCGGTGGTATTTGTGGATAATTATGTAGTTTGATGGGAGGGAAAAATAGACTAAAAAAATATAGGAACAACAAAAAACGCTCTTTTTTTTGCGAAACTGATTTGTATTACTCAGAAAAGTAAGGAATTACAATCATCACGACATATGCTTAGTAGACCATCAGGTCTAGACCCAAGCCATACTGCCGTGTGAGCATTAGTTCTAACAAAATTTTCCATAAAATGACTACTAGTATTCTGACTTCTCCTAACATGAGTAATACAAGACTGGCGAACCTTCATCATGGACTTGATCTCTTCTATCACTGTAAAATGAACCGACCGATCCATCTCTCTATTTTTCAAAACATTGACAATCCCCAAACAATCAACTTCAATAAGCAAAGGGTGAGTGCTTCAATGCAACACCAAGGATATATCTTCATGTAGTGCTTTTAGTTCAGCCCCAAGTGCGTCCCTGCATGAGAACAGCTGACGGCACGAAGATAAAATTAAATCCCCGCTGTGATCTCGGAGGACTATACCCGCACCCGCGGCCCCATCATTATCAAAAGAGACGGTATTTAGTTTGAGCCAATCAACTGGCGGTAGAGTCCATCTCGCCACCACAACAGGAGTTTTGAAACTATGCATATGCTGCTCATCAGGGTCTAAGATAAATTTTCCTTTCACAATATCCTCAAACGAGTGGTGTTTTATTGCATAATAGACAACAAGTATCTCATCAAGAAGCGCCTAGAAACCTCCACAGGCGGCGGGGATTTATCATGCACTACTTCCATATCCTCCAGAGAGTCATTAACACCTTGTTAACCATCATGCTAGACAAATTGCTCAGAAAATTCAGGAGCCATTCTAAACATGTGTTGATGACGGAGTCCCACGCTAGTAGTTGCCACTTCTCCACCATAAAGTCCCAAAGGAGTCTCACCATGTCACACTTAAAGAATGGGTGAAAATTATCCTCAGGTTCCACGCCACATACATGACAACGATCTGATGGTTCCATATGCCGAATGAATTTGTTCCTCCAGGTTGGTAAAGAATCAGTGGCAAGTCGCCAAGCAAAGTGCTGGACTTTAGGAGGAACAATTGACTTCCATATAAGCTCCCAAAGTTTCCGAGAACCATCAGGTGCCGAGCTGGAAGATTCGGCCATTGGTCTTCAAGTTTCCTCCATTGCCAAGGAATAGGCACTATGCATAGTAAAGAGGCCATGCTTAGTTGGGGCCCAAGCAAGCAGATCTTCCTGTAGTCTCGCAGAAGGAACTATCTTTAGTATTTCAGAAATATCTGAGCCAATAAAGTATTGATTTAAGAGATCAATCTTCCAAGCACCATGTTGATCTATCAACTCAGAGACAAACCAAAGACGACATTTATTTTTGGCGATACAGGTCTAAAGGAATAAGGCCTATGTATCCATGGGTCTCTCCATATCCGAATAAGCTGACCATTGCCTATACGCCATATTAAACCCTTCTTTAGTAATTCCAAACCGTGGGAGATAGCTTGCCAAGATGAAGATGCATTACCAGTAAAGACTGTATCTTCTAGCCTCCCATTAGGATAGTACTTGGCTTTAAGCACACGGGCACAGAGGCTATTGGGCTTCGTGATTAGCCTCCAAGCTTGCCTAGCAAGTAGAGCCTGATTGAACATTCGAAAGTCACGAAAACCGAGACCACCTTGTTTCTTTGATCTTTGCATTTTCTCCCATGAATGCCAATGAGTTTTCCTTTTACCATCCTTCGATCCCCAATAAAAATTCCTTACCAACTTGGTTAGGTCATCACAGACAGAGAAAGGTAATTTAAAAACACCCATAATATAAACTGGCAAGGATTGGGCTATTGCCTTAATAAAAACCTCCCTTCCGGCCTGAGCTAGATGACCATCTCCCCACAAAACCAGCCTTTTAGTAAGTTGTGCCTGAAGGTTCTGAAGTTTCTCTCTCGACATACGACCATTGGGTGTGGGGAGACCCAAATACTTCTCATCAAAGGTATGGTTAACGACTTGAAGGGCCAGCCGAATGTCCTCTTGTACCACAGTAGTACATGATTCACCAAAGAGCAATGAACACTTAGCTAGGTTAACAAGCTGGCCAGTTGATAATGCATATACGTCCAAAACTTGCTTAACTGCGGCCGCTTGTTCAGTATTGGCTTTAAAAAACAGCAATGTAACATCGGAAAAAGCAAGTGTGATATACCAGGGGCACGTCGACACACTTTAATTGGAGATATCACATTCTCATCAATTCCTTTATTTAAGAGAGCGGATAAACCATCAGCAACAAAAAGGAATAAGAACGGAGATAAAGGGTCACCTTGCCGTAGCCCATGCGACGGTGCGAATGAATCCAAGAGGGTTCTATTGAATTTTATGGAATACCTCACTGACGTTACACATGACATTATCCAACCAACGAAACGGTGAGAGAAACCCAACTTTTGCATCACTTGCCTAAAAACTGACCAATCAACCCGATCATACGCCTTAGAAAGATCAAGCTTATAAGCACAAAAACTCTTTGTTGGAACCTTTTCTTGTTTGATATGGTGAATACATTTGAAGGCTAGTAAAGTATTATCAGTTATCATCCTCCCAGGAACAAAGGCACTTTGGTACGGTGAAATAATATCATCAAGTAGATGTTGGAATTATGCCCTAGAGGCAATAATAAAGATGTTATTATTATAATTCTTATTCATGATAAAGTTTATATTCCATGCTAGAATTGTATTAAGCGGAAACATTAATACTTGTGTGGTTTGTGAACAACACCATGTCCCTAGTACGCCTCTATGGACTAGCTCATTGATCAATGATGGTTAAGGTTTCCTAACCATAGACATGAGTTGTCAATTGATAATGAGATCATATCATTGGGAGAATGATATGGTGGGCACCAAACTAAGCGAAGCAATTAGATCGTGTCATCGTGTTCGTCTTTTGAAGCTTTTCTTATGTCAAATATTGTATTCCTTAGACCATGAGATAATACAACTCGGTATCGGAAGAAAGCTTTGAGGTCATCAAACGTCATCCTATGAGAGGGTGATCATAAAGGTGTCTCTCGGTGATCGGAAAGTATCATTGGGTTGTATGTATCGAGATGGGATTTGTCCCTCCCAAGTAGGAGAGATATACTTCGGGCCCACTCGGTAATCGATATCAACACCGCTTGCAAGCATGTGGTTAAGGAGTTAATCACAAGGTGATATCGGATTACGGAACGAGTAAAGTACTTGCTGTGAACGAGATTGAACTAGGTATGACGGTACCGACGATCGAATCTCGGGCAAGTAAAATATCGCGAGACGAAGGGAATATATATATGGGATAATTGGTTTATGAATTTTTGTTCGGAGTCTCGGATGGGATCCGGGATATCACGAGAGGTTCCGGAATGGTCCGGAGAATAAGATTCATATAAGGCAGTGCAGTTTTTGGAGTTCGAAATTGTTCCGGATTAATCGGTATTGTACCGGAAGCTTCTAGAACCTTCCGGAAGGGGGCCAACGTGGTCCCTCCTTCCGGGAGGGGGCATGGGCCTATGAGGGAGTGTCCTGGCCGCATTGGGCCAGGGGCACAAGGCCCCATAGGGCCCAGCCGATCCTAGATAAGTTTAAATCGTTTAAACTAGAGATAGAATTTCTAGATAAGGGGAGAGTTTAAATCGTTTAAACTAGAGATAGGCTTGGAGGAGGGGCTAGGGCTGGCCGCCCCCTCACCCTCTATATATAGAGGGCTGGTGCGCCCCCTCCCCCCCCACACACACCTCCCTCCAAGCCCTAGTAGCCCTGCTGCCTTCCTCTCTCCCTCTCGACTGTTTGTAGGCGAAGCCCTGCCGCAGAAATTCTCCACCATATACACCACGCCGTCGTGTTGTAGATCCAATCCATCTCTCCACCATACTTGCTGGTCCGAGGAAGGAGGAGACGTCGAGGTGCTGCACGTGTGCATCTCACGGAGGCACCGCCACTTGTGGTGCTAGATCGGATCGGATCGCGAGGAGGAGAATCGAGTACGACTACATCACCCACGTTCCGACGAACGTTCCGCTGTGCGAATCTTCAAGGGTATGAAGATCTAATCCAATCTCTCTCGTTGTTTGCATCTCCTAGATTAGATCTTGGATTTCCCTCTGTTCGCTTCCGTAGAAAATTTTGATTTACTATGCTGTGAAACCCTTCAGTGGTATCAGAGCTAGATCTATGCGTAGATGTGATTCACGAGTAGAACGCAACATGGTTGTTGCGGGCGTTGATGTTTTCTGTTGCAAGCCTCTCATTTGTGTTCTTCTTATGACGCGGGATAGTGAGATTGAAGCGGTCCAGGCCAACCTTACGCGACGTCGGCTCCGAGACTTGACGTGTGGCTTGTACCACACATGCGGCTGGTGGATGTCAGTTTCTCTCACTATAGTTGTCATGGGATTAACACCGGAGTTTGGCAACCATAATATCACCGTTGTGGCTTTCCGGTAAGAATCGTTCTTAGCATCTACTCCCATGAGCCACGTAAAACATGCAACAACAAAGTAGAGGCGTCTAACTTGTTTTTGCAGGGAGTGTTTTCTGTGATATGGTATGGCCCAAGATGTGATGTGTATATTGTATGCGATGATCATGTTTTGTAATGTTTCACGACTTGCATGTCGATGAGTACACAACCGGCAGGAGCCATATGGTTGTCTTTATAATTGTGTATGACCTGATAGTCAACTTCTTATACGCCATGTAATAGCTTTACTTTATCGCTAAGTAGTTAGCAATAGTTGTAGTTGCTATTCGTGGTGGAGGCAATCATGGTGGAGTGATGGAGATCATGCCGGAACGCACAAGATGGAGATCATTGCGCGAAGATTGGCTATACCATGTCACATAAAGTTATATGCATGTGATGTTTATCCTTTTATGTATCTTATTATGCTTAGATCGCGACGGTAGCATTATAAGATGATTCTTCACTTAAAGATCAAGATAAAAACTGTGTTCTCCCCAAGTATGCACCGTTGCGAAAGTTCGTCGTGTCCAAGCATCACGTGATGATCGGGTGCTATAGACTCTACGCTCACATACAACGGGTGCAAGCCAGTTTTGCACACGCGGAAATACTTGGGTCTAACTTGACGAGCCTAGCATGTACAGACATGGCCTCGGAATACATGAACCGAAAGGTTAAGCATGAGTCATATGAATGATATGATCGACACTTCGTTGTCCACCATTAAAACCACATCTCTTCTCGTGATGATCGGATTAGGTGTGGTGAATTTGAATCGTGTTCACTAAACAACTTGAGGAATGTTGATTTTAGTGGGAGTTCATCTAGTAATTTGATTAAGTTGAACTATTTATCATGAACATAGTCTAAATTGTACTTGCAAATACTGTAGATCCAATGGCCAAGTCCAACTTCAACTTCAACGTTTTTGCTGAGAAAGAAAAGCTTAGAAACAATGGGTCTAACTTCACCAACTGGTTCCGCAATCTAAGAATCATTCTGTCGGACAAAAGGACTATGTCCTTGAGAAAGCGTTAGGTAACCCCTGCAATCAAGGCCGGGCTGATGAGAAAGCTGTCTATCGACAAGAAAGATGATTATGGTGTGATTAAGAGCACCATGTTGTTTGCTATGGAACCGAACTTCAAAATCGTCTTGAAAACTATCCCGCCCTTTGAGATTCTCGAGGAGCTGAAAACCATGTTTCAGACTCAGCCCGCTCGAGAGATATGAGATCTCCGAGAAGTTCTTTAAGCGCAAGATGGAGGAAGGAGTTCCGTTAGTGAGCACGCCATTAAGATGTCGGCTACACTCAACGCCTTGAGCAATCGGATGCAAGATTCCAGAGGAGCTCAAGATTGACAGGGTTCGCAATCACTCCCTCCCAGCTACAAAAAGTTTTGTAGTGACTCATAATCAGATTGGTTCCACTGATACGATCACCGAGCTCTTCGCAGTTGAAGGCTGGAGGTGGACATCAAGAAGGATAATCATGTGTTGATGGTCAACAAGCCCTCCTTTAAGAAAGGTAAAGGTGCAAAGAAGCCCTTCAAGAAGGGCGGCAAGCTTAATGCCCGCTGAGAAGAAGCTCAGTCTGGTCCCAAGCCGACACAGTGCTTCTATTGCAAGGACAAGGGTCACCGGAAGCGAATCGTTCAAGTACTTAGCGGACAAGAAGGCTGGCACCATCAAAGGTATATTTGATATACATGTTATTGATGTTTTCCTTACTAGCCCTCGTTAGTGCTCGGGTATTTGATACCGGTTCAGTTGCTAACATTTGTAACTCAAACAGGAGCTACGGAATAGACGGCGGCCATGTAGGGATGAGGTGACGGCGCGCTGCTGGCAACGGATCAAGAGTTGATGTGATGGCTTAAGACGCTCTCCTTAGTTTTACCTTCGGATTAGTTTTAAACCTTAATAAATGTTATTATGTGCCCGTTGAGCATGAACATTATTTCTGGATCGTGTTTATTGCAATACGGTTATTCATTTAAATCGGAGAATAATGGTTGTTCTATTTATATGAGTAACATCTTTTATGGTCATGCACCTCTTGTGAATGGTTTATTTCTTCTAAATCTCGAAGGATGAAACACACATCCATAACATTGAGGCTAAGAGATGCAAAGTAGATAGTGATAATACTACTTATTTGTGGTAATCGCTGCTCAGGTCATATTGGTGTAAAGCGATGAAGAAACTCCATTCGATGGACTTTTGAGTCTAATGATTTTGAATCATTTGACACATCGAACCATGCCTCATGGGCAAGATGATCAAAACCCGTTCTCGGTATGATGGAGCGAGCAACGGACTTGTTGGAAATCATACATACCGATGTATGCGACCGATGAGTGTTTCGACGCCGGTGGATATCGCTATTTTCTCACTTTTACCGATGACTTAAGTAGATATGGGTATATCTATTTAATGAAACATAAATCTGAAACGCTTGAAAAGTTCAAAAATTTCAGAATGAAGTGGAGAACCATCGTAATGTAAAGATTAAGTTTCTACGATCCGATCGTGGGGGCGAATATTTGAGTTATGATTTTCTCACGCATCTCAAAGCAAGTGGAATCGTTTCACAACTCACGCCACCCGGAACACCACAGCGCAATGGTGTGTCTGAACGCCGGAATCGAACCCTATTAGATATGGTCCGATCGATGATGTCTCTTACTGATTTGCCGTTATCATTTTGGGGTTATGCATTAGAAACCGCTGCATTCACTTTAAATAGGGCTCCATTAAATCCGTTGAGACGACACCGTATGAACTGTGGTTTGGTGCTAAACCTAAGTTGTCGTTTCTTAAAGTTTGGGGATGCGAAGCTTACGTCAAGAAGTAGATGCCGGACAAGCTCGAACCCAAAGCGGAGAAATGCGTCTTCATAGGATACCCTAAGGAAACTATTGGGTATACCTTCTATCACAGAACCGAAGGCAAAGTGTTTTTCGCAAAGAACGATTCCTTTCTTGAGAAGGAGTTTCTCTCAAAAGAAGTGAGTGGGAGGAAAGTAGAGCTAGACGAGGTTATTGAACCTTCTCTTGAATTGGAGAGTAGCGCAGCACCTGAAATTGTTCCAAGGTTACCGCACCAACAATAGAGGAAGCTAATGACAAGGATCATGAAGCTTTGGACGATGTCTCATCGAACGTCGCAGGTCGACAAGGTCGCGTGCCCTCCCGAGTGGTACGGCATACTGTCTTGACTGTCTTGTTAGTAGAAGACAGTGAACCCACGAACTATGAGGAAGCGATGATGAGCCCACTCGAGAAATGGCTAGAAGCCATGAACCGAATTGGGATCCATGAGCGAAAACCAAGTATGGACTTTGGTGGACCCTCCTAGCGACCGAAAGGCCATTGAGTGCAAATGGATCTTCAAGAAGAAAACGGACGCGATGGTAATGTTACCGTCTATAAAGCGGCTTGTTGCGAAAGGTTTTGACAAGTTCAAGGTGTTGACTACGATGAGACTTTCTCTCCGTAGCGATGTTTAAGTCCATTCGGATTTTATTAGCAATTAGTGCTTCATGATTATGAAATATGGCAAATGGATGTCAAGATCGCTTTCCTCAATGGCAACATTGATGAAGAGTTGTATATGATGCAACCGAAGGTTTTGTCGATCCTAAGGATGCTGATAAAGTATGCAAACTTCAGCTCCATTTATGGATCAAGCAAGCATCTCGGAGTTGGAACCTTCGTTTTGATCAAGTGATCAAGAGCTTTGGATTTGTTCCAAATTGCTACGAATCTTGCATCTACAAGAAAGTGAGTGGGAGCTCGGTGACGTTTCTGGTACTATATGTGGATGACATATTGATTATTGGAAATGACATCAACATGCTTAACGATGTGAAGAGTTATTTGAATAAGTGTTTTTCAATGAAAGACCTAGGTGAAGCTGCTTATATATTGGGCATCAAAATCTATAGAGATAGACAAAGACGCCTGATAGCTTTAAGCCAGAGTACATACCTAGACAAAGTTCTGAAAAGGTTCAGAATGGATAAGGCATTGAAAGGTTCAGTGCCTATGTTGTCAGGTAAGATATTGAGCAAGGCTCAGTGTCCAGCTACGGTAAATGATAGGGAAGCTATGAGCAAAGTGCCTTATGCCTCGGCCATAGGTTCCATCATGTATGCCATGCTGTGTACTAGACCGGATGTGTCCAATGCTCTTAGTTTGACAAGCAGATATCAAAGTGATCCAGGAGTGGAACACTGGACAGCCGTGAAGAACATCCTAAGGTACCTAAATAGGACTAAAGAAATGTTCTTAGTCTATGGGGGTGATGAACACTGTCATAAAAGGTTACGTCGATGCTAGTTTCGACACCGACAAGGATGATTCTAAATCTCAGACAGGATACGTGTATATTTTGAATGGAGGAGCTGTGAGCTGGAGAAGCTGCAAGCAAAGCGTGGTCGCGGGATCTACAGTAGAAGCAGAATACATGGCTGCTGCAGAAGCGTCAAGTGAAGGAGTTTGGATCAGAAACTTCATCACTGAGCTTGGCGTGGTTCCAAGTGCATTGGACCCACTAGAGATATTGTGTGACAACACTGGCGCCATAGCACTCGCTAAGGAACCAAGATATCATCCAAAGACCAAGCATATCAACCGCAAGTTTCATATAATCCGAGATTATATAGTAGATGGAGATCTGAAGATCAGCAAAGTACATACAGATCTGAATGTCATAGATCTATTGACTAAACCTCTTCCACGTGTAAAACATGATCAGCACCTCAGTGCCATGGGTGTGAGATTGTTGCCAAATGTAAACTAGATTATTGACTCTAGTGCAAGTGGGAGACTGTTGGAATTATGCCCTAGAGGCAATAATAAAGATGTTATTATTATAATTCTTATTCATGATAAAGTTTATATTCCATGCTAGAATTGTATTAAGCGGAAACATTAATACTTGTGTGGTTTGTGAACAACACCATGTCCCTAGTACGCCTCTATGGACTAGCTCATTGATCAATGATGGTTAAGGTTTCCTAACCATAGACATGAGTTGTCAATTGATAATGAGATCATATCATTGGGAGAATGATATGGTGGACAGACCCAAACTAAGCGAAGCAATTAGATCGTGTCATCGTGTTCGTCTTTGCGAAGCTTTTCTTATGTCAAATATTGTATTCCTTAGACCATGAGATAATACAACTCCCTGGTATCGGAAGAAAGCTTTGAGGTCATCAAACATCATCCTATGAGAGGGTGATCATAAAGGTGTCTCTCAGGTGATCGGAAAGTATCTGTTGGGTTGTATGTATCGAGATGGGATTTGTCCCTCCCAAGTCGGAGAGATATGCTTCAGGCCCACTCGGTAATCGATATCAACACCGCTTGCAAGCATGTGGTTAAGGAGTTAATCACAAAGTGATATCGGATTACGGAACGAGTAAAGTACTTGCTGTGAACGAGATTGAACTAGGTATGACGATACCGACGATCGAATCTCGGGCAAGTAAAATATCGCGAGACGAAGGGAATATATATATGGGATTGATTGAATCGGCATCGTGGTTCATCCGATATGATCATCGATGAATGTGTGGAGTCAATATGGGTGCCTGCACTCGCTGTTGATTATTGATAGAAGATCATGTCTGCATATTCTCGAACTCAGGGTCACACACTTAACGTGTCTCGACGCTAGGATAGATTGGATAATTGGTTTATGAATTTTTGTTCGGAGTCTCGGATGGGATCCGGGATATCACGAGAGGTTCCGGAATGGTCCGGAGAATAAGATTCATATAAGGCAGTGCAGTTTTTGGAGTTCGGAATTGTTCCGGATTAATCGGCATTGTATCGGAAGCTTCTAGAACCTTCCGGAAGGGGGCCAACGTGGTCCCACCTTCCGGGAGGGGGCATGGGCCTATGAGGGAGTGTCCTGTCTGCATTGGGCCAGGGGCACAAGGCCCCATAGGGCCCAGCCGATCCTAGATAAGTTTAAATCATTTAAACTAGAGATAGAATTTCTAGATAAGGGGAGAGTTTAAATCGTTTAAACTAGAGATAGGCTTGGAGGAGGGGCTAGGGCTGGCCGCCCCCTCACCCTCTATATATAGAGGGCTGGTGCGCCCCCTCCCCCCCCCCACACACACCTCCCTCCAAGCCCTAGTAGCCCTGCTGCCTTCCTCTCTCCCTCCCGACTGTTTGTAGGTGAAGCCCTGCTGCAGAAATTCTCCACCATATACACCACGCCGTCGTGTTGTAGATCCAATCCATCTCTCCACCATACTTGCTGGTCCGAGGAAGGAGGAGACGTCGAGGTGCTGCACGTGTGCATCTCACGGAGGCACCGCCACTTGTGGTGCTAGATCGGATCGGATCGCGAGGAGGAGAAGCGAGTACGACTACATCACCCACGCCCGATTTAACGCCAGGCGTTCGAATCTTCAAGGGTATGAAGATCTAATCCAATCTCTCTCGTTGTTTGCATCTCCTAGATTAGATCTTGGCTTTCCCTCTGTTCGCTTCCATAGAAAATGTTGATTTACTATGCTGCGAAACCCTTCAGTAGAGGCCTTAATCTATTCACCAAGCACTCAGAAACAACTTTACAGACCACATTGCATAGACTAATTGGGCGATAGTCAGCAATTTTGTCAGGATTGGACACTTTAGGAATAAAAACAATAGAAGTAGTATTAGCTCCTTCCGGCATTATACCTGTCTGGAAAAATTTCTGAACCGCGGCAACAACCTTCTCCTTTTGTTGGAATTATGCCCTAGAGGCAATAATAAAGATGTTATTATTATAATTCTTGTTCATGATAAAGTTTATATTCCATGCTAGAATTGTATTAAGCGGAAACTTTGATACTTGTGTGGTTTATGAACAACACCGTGTCCCTAGTACGCCTCTATGGACTAGCTCATTGATTAATGATGGTTAAGGTTTCCTAACCATAGACATGAGTTGTCGATTAATAATGAGATCATATCATTGGGAGAATGATATGATGGACAGACCCAAATCAAGTAGAGCAATTAGATGTCATCGTGTTTATCTTTGTGAAGTTTTTTCTTATGTCAAATATTGTATTCCTTAGACCATGAGATAATGCAACTCCCTGGTATCGGAAGAAAGCTTTGAGGTCATCAAACGTCATCCTATGAGAGGGTGATCATAAAGGTGTCTCTCAGGTGATCAGAAAGTACTTGTTGGGTTGTATGTATTGAGATGGGATTTGTCCCTCCCAAGTCGGAGAGATATACTTCGGGCCCACTCGGTAATCGATATCAACACCGCTTGCAAGCACGTGGCTAAGGAGTTAATCACAAAGTGATATCGGATTACGGAACGAGTAAAGTACTTGCTGTGAACGAGATTAAACTAGGTATGCCGATACCGACGATCGAATCTCGGGAAAGTAAAATATCGCGTGACGAAGGGAATATATATATGGGATTAATTGAATCCTGGCATCGTGATTCATCCGATATGATCATCGATGAGTATGTGGGAGTCAATATGGGTTTCCAGACCCCGCTGTTGATTATTGATAGAAGATCATGTCTGCATATTCTCGAACCCGTAGGGTCACACACTTAACGTGTCTCGACGCTAGGATAAAATGGATAATTGGTTTATGTGTTTTTGTTCGGAGTTTCGGATGAGATCCAGGACGTCACGAGAGGTTCCGAAATGGTCTGGAGAATAAGATTCGTATAAGGCAAAGCAGTTTTTGGATTTCGGAATTGTTTCGGATTGTTCGGTATTGTACCGGAAGCTTCTAGAACCTTCCGGAGTGGGACCAACGTGGCCCCACTTTTCGGGAGGGGGCGTGGGCCTACGAGGGAGTGCCCTGGCCGCATTGGGCCAGGGGCACAAGGCCCCATAGGCCTAGCCGGCCAAGCTCTAGGGGAAACCCTAGGGAGAGCTTCTAGAAGGGGGGAACATGCCCCCCACTCCATCCCATGTGGCTGCCGGCCCTAGGGTTTGGAGGGGGGCAAGGGGCAGCCGGCCAGCCCTCTATATAAATAGGGCAGGGGCACACCCTCCCCCTACACCTCCTCAACCCTAGCCGCCATACTGCTGCCCTCTAGATCTCTCTCTCTCTCCCGACTGCTCGTAGGCGAAGCCCTGCCGCAGAAACTCTCCACCTTTACACCACGCCGTCGTGTTGTAGATCCAATCTATCTCTCCACCCCACTTGCTGGACCGAGGAAGGAGGAGACGTCGAGGTGCCGTACGTGTGCATCTCTCGGAAGCATCGCCACTTGCGGTGTTGGATCGGATCGGATCGCGAGGAGGAGAAGCTAGTACGACTACATCAACCACATTCCGTTGAACGTTCCGCTGTGCGAATCTTCAAGGGTATGAAGATCTCATCTATCCCCCCTTGTTGTTTGCATCTCCTAGATTAGATCTTGGCTTTCCCGTTCGCATCCGTAGAAATTTTTTGATTTACTATGCTGCAAAACCCTTCAGTGGTATTAGAGCTAGATCTATTGGTAGATGTGTTTCACGTGTAGAACGCAACATGCTTGTTGCGGACGTTGATGTTTTTCTATTGCAGGCCTCTTGTTTGTGTTCTTCTTATGACGCGGGATAGTGAGATCGAAGCGGTCCAGGCCAACTTTATGCGACCTCGTTCGCGAGACCAGCTCCGCACTTGACGTGTGGCTTGTTCCACACATGCGGCTGGTGGATGCCAGTTTCTCTCACTATTGTTGTCATGGGATTTACACCGGATGTTGGCAACCATAATATCACCGTTGTGGCTTTCCGTAGGTAAGAATCGTTCTTATCTTGTTACTCCCATAAGCCACGTAAAACATGCAACAACAAAGTAGAGGCGTCTAACTTGTTTTTTGCAGGGAGTGTTTTTGTGATATGGTATGGCCCAAGATGTGATGTGTATGTTGTATGCAATGATCATGTTTTGTAATGCTTCACGACTTGCATGTCGATGAGTACACAACCGGCAGGAGCCATATGGTTGTCTTTATAATTGTGTATGACCTGTGTGTTGTAGGGGTTCGTAGCATGGAAAACAAAAATTTTCTATCGCATACAAACAAACAAGCCAAGATCTATCTACTAGATTGTAGCAACGAGTCGATGGAATAACTCACCCTCGAAGATTCCAAAGTGTTTAACGAGAGCAGATTCTCGTGGGTGATGTAGTCGTACTCTTTCCGATCTCAAGATCGCGTAGACGATCCTTCCGGCAGCGTTCAAGAAGCTCCTGATCGGTCACACGTTCGGTACTCGACGAAGACCTTCCTCTCCCTTGTTCCAGCAGGCAGCGGAGGTTGTAGCACTCTCCTTGCGATTCCGGCAACACAACGGCGTGGTACCGGAAGTAGAGGGGAAATCCCGCAGGGCTTCGCCTTAAGCCGGTGCGAGTATGGTGGAGCTTATGAGAGAGGCTATTAGTGGTCTAGTAATTAGACACACCAATTAGAAGGCTCTAAACCAATTAGAAGGCTCTAAACCGAAATAGCTCTAAACCGGGGTTTAGGTCTAGGGTTTAGTTTAGAGGATAGGAACTTGTGTGTCTAGGAGGGGAGCCCTGCCCCTCCTTATATAGGTGGGAGGGCTGGCCGGCCAAGGGGAGGAGTTCCTCCCCAACTCGGCCTAGGGAGGTGCGCCGGCCAAGGGGACTCCTCCCCCAAGTCGGTCTCCACTTCCTCCTCTTTTCCCACTTCCCAAAACTTGCCGTTTGACTTTCAAACTGGCCGTTTGACTTTTTCAATTTAGGATTTAAATAAATCCTTTATTTGGGACAGCAAGAATACTTAGTACATGATGCAATCATTCCAATATGTAATGACACACTCATGTACCCTTCCCCCTCCGGAGTGCCGGACATTCCGGGACCTTCTAGAATGTTCCCGATGAAAACACCGGAATCATTCCGCTACTCCGAAACGGGACTTTCCTTATATGAATCTTATTCTCCGGACCATTCCGTATCTCCTCGTGATATCCCGGATCCCATCCGAGACTCCGAACAACATTCGGTCTCTTTCTCATAATACCATAACTACTCAAACAACGTCGAATCCTTAAGTGTGTCTCCCTACGGTTCGTGAATTATGCGGACATGATCGAGACACTTCTCCGAACAATAACCAATAGAGGAATCTGGAAATTCATATGGCTCCCACATATTTCTACGATTACTTTGCGATCGAATGAACCACTTACATACGATACCAATTTCCCTTTGTCTCACGATATGTTACTTATCCGAGGTTATGATCGTCGGTATCTTTGCATACCTAGTTCATCCTTCTTGATAAAGTACTCTTTTCGTTCCGTGATATGTGATCCCTTGTGACCAAGTCACATGCTTGCAAGCTAATTGGATGACATTTCACCGAGAGGGCCCAGTATATCTATCCGTCATATGGATGGACAAATCCACTCTTGATCCATGTGTTTCAACCAATACTTTCCGAACACTCAATGCCACCTTTATAACCACCACATTACGGTGTGGTGTTTGATGACATCAAAGCATCCATCCAGTAAAGGTGATATGCATGATCTCATGGTCGAAGGAATTAGGTTACTATGTATCAGAAAGCATATAGCAATTGAACTATTGAAATGACTTGATCTTTATGCTACGCTTGTCTATAGGAGTATGTCCACCATATCATTCTCCTAACGATATGATCTTGTTGTTAATAACATCTCAATGTTCATGATAGGGAAACCACAATCATCTATTAACCAACAAGCTAGTATTATATATAGAGGCTTTACTAGGGACTTCAAATTAAGTTTACAATTCACACAAGTATTAATGTTTCCTTGTTAATACTATTATAGCATGAATATAAACATTTATCATAAACACAAAGATATAATAATAACTATATTTATTATTGCCTCTAGGGCATATCTCCAACAGTCTCCCACTTGCACTAGAGTCATCTAATCTAGATTACATGGTAATATACCGAACACCCATGGCAGTTTGGTGTTGGTCATGTTTTGCCCTCGGGAGAGGTTTAGTCAACGGATCCGCCACATTCAGATCTGTGTGTACTTTGCAAATCTTTATATCCCCATCCTGGATATGTTCTCGAATAGCATGGAAACGCAGCTTGATATGCTTCAGCTTCTTGTGTGACCTTGGTTCTTGCGCATTGGCTATGGCTCCCATGTTATCACAGTAGATAGACATTGGGTCCAGCGCACTAGGAACCACACCCAGCTCTGTAATGAACTCTTTCATCCATATCGCTTCTTGTGAAGCCTCCGAAGCGACCATGTATTCGATTCAGTTGAAGATCTCGCCACGCTTTGCTTTGCACTCCTCCAGCTAACTGCTGCACCATTCAAAATAAATACGTATCCAGATTGTGATTTAGAATCATCTGGATCGGTGTTCCAACTAGCATCGGTGTAACCATTAACAACGAGCTGTTCATCACCTCCATAAGAAAGAACCATATCCTTAGTTCTTCTCAAGTACTTAAGGATGTTTTTGATCATTGTCCAATGATCCACTCTGGATCACTTTGATATCTGCTAGTTAGACTAACAAAGATATGCGATGTCGGGTCTAGTACATAGCATGGCATACATTAGAGATCCTATGGCTGAGGCATAGGGAGTCTTACTCATCTTTTCTCTATCTTACGCCGATGTCGGACTTTGAGTTTTACTCAAGGTCGTATTAGCAACATGGGCAAGAACCCTTTCTTGCTATCTTCCATTCAAACCTCTTTAGAACTTTGTCCAAATATGTACTTTGTGACAATGATATTTGGCGTTCGATCTATCTCTATAAATCTTTATGCCTAATATGTAGCTGCTTGCCAAGATCCTTCATTGAAAAACTATTATTCAAATACTCTTTGACACTATTAAGAAGGTCTACATCATTCCCAATCAACAATATGTCATCCACATACGGTATTAAGAATGCTACTGAGCTCCCACTCACTTTCTTGTAAATACAAGCTTCTCCATAAGTTTGTATAAAACCAAAACTTTGATTACCTTATCAAAGCGTTGATTCCAACTTGGATGCTTGCTTCAATCCATAGATGGACCGTTGAAGCTTGCATACCTTGTTAACATCTTTAGGATCGACAAAACCTTTGGGTTGTATCATATACAACTCTTCATCAATGTCTCCATTGAGGAATGCTGTTTTGACATCCATCGCCATATCTCATAATCATAATATGCAGCGATTGCTAACATAATCCTCACAGACTTTAGCTTAGCTACCGTGAGAAAGTCTCATCGTAGTCAACTCCTTGAATTTGTCGAAACCCTTTTGCGACAAGTCGAGCTTTATAAACGATAACATTACCATCAGCATCTGTTTTCTTCTTGAAAATCCATTTGTTCTCGACAGCCTTCCGGCCATCCGTAAGTCCACCAAAGTCCATACTTGGTTTTCGTACATGTATCCAATCTCGGATTTCATGGCTTCTTGCCATTTAATGGAATCTGTGCTCATAATCGCTTCCTCATATTTCTCGGGGTCATCGGTGTTGTCCACCAACATGACATTCATAACTGAATCATACCAATGCAGGTGGTACGATTTCTCGTTGACCTCAGAGGCTCGTAGCAACTTCAACGAAGTTTCATGATCGCTATCATTAGCTTCCTCTCTTATTAGTGCGGGCACCACAGGAACTTCTTCGGTCTTTGCGCTACCGCATAATTCGAGAGAAGGTTCGACAACCTCGTCGAGTTCTACTTTCCTTCCAGTCACTTCTTTCGAGAGAAATTCCTTCTCTAGAAAGGATCCATTCTTAGCAACGAAGATTTTGCCTTCGGATCTATGATAGAAGGTATACCCAATAGTTTCCTTTGGGTATCCTATGAAGACGCATTTTTCCGCTTTGGGTTCAAGCTTGTCCGGCTGTAACTTCTTTACATAGGCTTCGCATCCCCAAACTTTAAGGAACGACAATTTAGGTTTCTTCCCAAACCATAATTCATACGGTGTCGTTTCAACGGATTTAGACGGTGCCCTATTTAAAGTGAATGCGGATGTTTCTAGTGCATAACCCCAAAATGATATTGGTAAATCTGTAAGAGACATCATAGAACGAACCATATCTAAGAGAGTTCGATTACGTTCAGACACACCATTCTGTTGTGGTGTTCCGGCGGTGTCAAGCTGAAAGTATTCCACATTTCTTCAAATGCTCGCCAAACTCGTAACTTAGATATTCACCTCCACGATCAGAACGTAGAAATTTAATCTTCTTGTTACGTTGATTCTCTACCTCACTTTGAAACTCCTTAAACTTCTCGAAAGTTTCGGACTTATGTTTCATGAAATAGATATACCCATATCTACTCAAATCATCCGTGAAGGTAAGAACATAACGATAACCACCGCGCGATACTACACTCATTGGACCACACACATCGGTATGTATGATTTCCAATAAGTCTGTAGCTCGCTCCATCATACCAGAAAATGGAGTCTTAGTCATTTTACCCATCAGACATGCTTCGCATCTTTCAAGTGATTCAAAATCAAGTGATTCAAGAAGTCCATCGGAATGGAGTTTCTTCATACGCTTCACTCCAATGTGACCAAGGCAGCGATTGCCACATATAGGTCGAGTTATCGCTGATTTCAAGCGTTTAGCTTCAATGTTATTAATATGTGTATTTCTACTATCGAGATTCAATATGAATAGACCATCTATCAAAGGTGCATGTGCATGAAACATGTTACTCATATAAATCGAACAACCATTATTCTCGGATTTAAACAAGTAACCGTCTACTTAATAAACAAGATCACGATATAATGTTCATGCTTAACTTGAGCACCAAATAACAATTATTTAAGTATAAAACTAATCCCGATGGTAGATGAAGAGGTAGCGTGCCGACCGCGATCACATCAACCTTTGATCCGTTTCCTACGCGCATCGTCACCTCGTTCTTCGCTAGCTTCCGTTTATTCTGCAGCTCCTGTTTCGAGTTACAAATATGAGCAACCGAACCAGTATCAAATACCCAGGCACTACTACGAATACTAGTGAGATACACATCAATAACATGTATATCAGATATACCTTTCTTCTTGATGTTGCCGTTCTTCAAATCTGCCAAGTACCTTGGGCACATCCGCTTCCAGTGACCTTCTCCCTGGCAGTAAAAGCATTCAGTTTCAGGCTTAGGTCCAGCCTTGGTCTTCTTAAATCGGTATGGTAACTTTCTTACCACCCTTCTTGAAGTGTCCCTTTGGCTTAGACTTGCCTTTCTTGAATTTGGTGGTCTTATTGACCATCAACACTTGGTGCTCTTTCTTGATCTCCACTTCTGCAGATTTTAACATAGCAAATAGTTCTGGCAACTCTTTGTTCATGTTCTGCATGTTGTAGTTCATCACAAAGTTCTTGTAACTTGGTGGTAGTGATTGGAGGATCGGTAAACTCCCAAAGTATTAGGAATCACTATACCCAAACTTTGAAGTTTATTTGCGTGCCCGGACATCTTAAGCACATGCTCCTTGGCCAGACTACCCTCTTCCATCTTGTAGTTAAAGAACTTTCAGAAGCTTCATAACTTTCAATTGCCGCATGAGTCTCAAAGATTAATTTGAGATCCTCGACAATATCATATGGATCGACTCTTCAAACCTTTTACGAAGCTCGATTCTAAACCATACAAGATAGCACCTTGAACTATGGAGTCTTGATTCTTAGGCGAGGTAAACATTCTTTACTTCTTCGGTAGCATCATGCAGTGGGTCACCTAGCGGTGCATCCAGCACATAGGTCAAATTACCAGCTGTGAGGACAATCCTCAAATTGCGGAACCAATCCATGAAGTTGCTTCCATTGTTTTTCAACTTTTCTTTCTCTAGGAACGCATTAAAATTGATGGTAGGGGCTGCCATTGATCTACAACATATTTGCAATAGTTTAGACTAAGTTTATGACAAATTGAGTTCAAATTAATTAATGAAATTAAACTAGGTGAACTCCCTCAAAACAACATCCCTCACATTGTTTTAGTGATCACAGAACCAAATCCACTACATCAACACGATCATCACGAGAGTTGATATAGTATCAATGGCGAACAATCATCATGTTCATCATATCTACTATATGATTCATGCTTTACCTTTCGGCGATCCGTGTTAATGAGGCCATGTATGTACATGCTAGGCTCGACAAGATCAAACCTTAGCTTCCGCATAAGCAAATCTGGCTTGCTTACGTTGTATTTACCCGCGGAATCAAAGACACCCGATCATCACGTGATGCTTCGAAGCAGCAAGCTTTGGCAACGGTGCATACTAAGGGTGAACACTTTAGAAATTGAAATTTATGTGTATGAGGGATCATCTTATAATGCTACCGTCGTCTACTAAGCAATACAAGATGCATAAAGGATTAACATCACATGCAATTCATAATATGTGATATGATATGGCCTTTCTTCTTTGTGCTTCCGATCTCCATCTTCAAGCACGAACATGATCTCCATCATCACCGGCATAGCATCAAGGTCAATGGCTTCTTCATGGTTGTCACCAGCTTCAACTATTACAACTATTTTGAATAGAAACGAAGGTCTTAATCGAAATTAAAGACAACCTTATGGCTCCTGCGGTTGCCAACTTACAATAAGGAACATTGCATACATCAAATATAATCACAATCATGGCCATATCACATCATCACACCGCAAAACAAAGTTAGACGCTTCTACTTTCTTTGCATATTTTACGTGGTTTGGGGCTTTCCATAAGTGTCGTTCTAACTACGAACAAGAACCACAACATTGATACTAGCATTGTTGATTACCCGTTGTAAATTGGATCTTTACTATGCTAGGAGAAAGCGAGCACCCATAAAGCCACTTATGCAAAACGAGTTGCATGTCAAGCGTGGAGCAAGTCTCATGAACGATGTCATGTAAGGTTAGCCCGGGACGCTTCATCCCAACATACCGCAAGATGCAAAGTACACAAAAAGCAATCTACAATAAAATCATCAACGCCCACAATGACCATTGTGTTCTACTACTCGGCAATGATCTACATATAGACACGGCTCTGATACCACTGTAGGGGTTCGTAGCATGGAAAACAAAATTTTTCTATCGCATACAAACAAACAAGCCAAGATCTATCTACTAGATTGTAGCAACGAGTCGATGGAATAACTCACCCTCGAAGATTCCAAAGTGTTTAACGAGAGCAGATTCTCGTGGGTGATGTAGTCGTACTCTTTCCGATCTCAAGATCGCGTGAGCGATCCTTCGGCGCGCGTTCCTGGCGCTCCCTTGATCGGTCACACGTTCGATTACTCGACGAAGACCTTCCTCTCCTTGTTCCAGCAGGCAGCGGAGGTTGTAGCACTCTCCTTGCGATTCCGGCGACTGTGGCGTGCCTGGAAGTAGAGGGAAATCCCAGGCTTCGCCTTAAGCCGGTGCGAGTATGGTGGAGCTTATGAGAGAGGCTATTAGTGGTCTAGTAATTAGACACACCAATTAGAAGGCTCTAAACCAATTAGAAGGCTCTAAACCGAAATAGCTCTAAACCGGGGTTTAGGTCTAGGGTTTAGTTTAGAGGATAGGAACTTGTGTGTCTGTGTGGAGGGGAGCCCTGCCCCTCCTTATATAGGTGGGAGGGCCGGCGGCCAAGGGGAGGAGTTCCTCCCCAACTCGGCCTTGGGAGGTGCGCCGGCCAAGGGGACTCCTCCCCAAGTCGGTCTCCACTTCCTCCTCTTTTCCAACTTCCCAAAACTTGCCGTTTGACTTTCAAACTGGCCGTTTGACTTTTCAATTTAGGATTTAAATAAATCCTGTATTTGGGACAGCAAGAATACTTAGTACATGATGCAATCATTCCAATATGTAATGACACACTCATGTACCCTTCCCCTCCGAGTCTTGGGACATTCGGACCTTCTAGAATGTTCCGATGAAAACACGGAATCATTCCGCCATCTCAAACGGACTTTCCTTATATGAATCTTATTCTCCGGACCATTCCGGATCTCCTCGTGATATCCGGATCCCATCCGAGACTCGAACAACATTCGGTCTCTTTCTCATAATACCATAACTACTCAAACAACGTCAATCCTTAAGTGTGTCTCCCTACGGTTCGTGAATTATGCGGACATGATCGAGACACTTCTCCGAACAATAACCAATAGAGGAATCTGGAAATTCATATGGCTCCCACATATTTCTACGATTACTTTGCGATCGAATGAACCACTTACATACGATACCAATTTCCCTTTGTCTCACGATATGTTACTTATCCGAGGTTATGATCGTCGGTATCTCTGCATACCTAGTTCATCCTCGTTACTGATAAGTACTCTTTTCTCGTTCCCGTGATATGTGATCCCTTGTGACCAAGTCACATGCTTGCAAGCTAATTGGATGACATTTCACCGAGAGGGCCCAGAGTATATCTATCCGTCATATGGATGGACAAATCCCACTCTTGATCCATGTGTTTCAACCAATACTTTCCGAACACTCAATGCCACCTTTATAACCACCCTGTTACGGTGTGGTGTTTGATGACATCAAAGCATCCATCCAGTAAAGGTGATATGCATGATCTCATGGTCGAAGGAATTAGGTTACTATGTATCAGAAAGCATATAGCAATTGAACTATTGAAATGACTTGATCTTTATGCTACGCTTGTCTATAGGAGTATGTCCACCATATCATTCTCCTAACGATATGATCTTGTTGTTAATAACATCTCAATGTTCATGATAGGGAAACCACAATCATCTATTAACCAACAAGCTAGTATTATATATAGAGGCTTTACTAGGGACTTCAAATTAAGTTTACAATTCACACAAGTATTAATGTTTCCTTGTTAATACTATTATAGCATGAATATAAACATTTATCATAAACACAAAGATATAATAATAACTATATTTATTATTGCCTCTAGGGCATATCTCCAACATGTGTCAACTTCTTATACGCCATGTAATAGTTTTACTTTATCTCTAAGTAGTTAGCAATAGTTGTAGTTGCTATTCGTGGTGGAGGCAATCATGGTGGAGTGATGGAGATCATGCTGGCACGCACAAGATGGAGATCATTGCACGGAGATTGGCTATACCATGTCACATAAAATTATATGTATGTGATGTTTATCCTTTTATGTATCTTATTATGCTTAGATTGCGACGGTAGCATTATAAGATGATTCCTCACTTAAAGATCAAGATAGAACTGTGTTCTCCCCATGTATGAACCGTTGCGAAAGTTCGTCGTGTTCAAGCATCACGTGATGATCGGGTGCTATAAACTCTACGTTCACATACAACGGGTGCAAGACAGTTTTTGCACACGCGGAAATACTTGGGTTTGACTTGATGAGCCTAGCATGTACAGACATGGCCTCGGAACACACGAACCGAAAGGTTAAGCATGAGTCATATGAATGATATGATCGACACTTGGTTGTCCACCATTGAAACCACATCTCTTCTCGTGAAGATCGGATTAGGTGTGGTGAATTTGGATCATGTTCACTAAACAACTTGAGGGATGTTGAATTTAGTGGGAGTTCATCTAGTAATTTGATTAAGTTGAACTAGTTATCATGAACATAGTCTAAATTGTACTTGCAAATTTTGTAGATCAAATGGCTAAGTCCAACTTCAACTTCAACGTTTTTGCTGAGAAAGAAAAGCTTAAGAACAATGGGTCTAACTTCACCAACTGGTTCCGCAATCTGAGAATCATTCTCTCTGGCGGACAAAAGGACTATGTCCTTGAAAAAGCGCTAGGTGGCGCCCCTGCTGTAGATGCGCTGGCTGATGAGAAAGCTATTTATCAGTCGCGCAAGGATGATTATGGTGTGATTAAGAGCACCATGTTGTTTGCTATGGAATCGGACCTTCAAAATCGTTTTGAGGAGTTCCCCGGACCCTTTGAGATTCTTGAGGAACTGAAAACTATGTTTCAGACTCAGGCCCGTTCTGAGAGATATGAGATCTCTGAGAAATTCTTTAACTGCAAGATGGAGGAAGGGAGTTCCGTTAGTGAGCATGCCATTAAGATGTCGGGCTACTGGACTGCAAGATTCTAGAGGAGCTCAAGATTGACAGAGTTCTGCAATCACTCCCTCCTAGCTACAAAGGTTTTGTAGTTACTCATAATCAGATTGGTTCCACTGATACGATCACCAAGCTCTTCGCTAAGCTGAAAGCTGCGAAGGTGGACATCAAGAAAGATAATCATGTGTTGATGGTCAACATGGCCCCCATCTTTAAGAAAGGTAAGGGTGCAAAGAAG
The DNA here is from genome assembly GCA_023614405.1 of Avena insularis. NCBI lineage: Eukaryota > Viridiplantae > Streptophyta > Magnoliopsida > Poales > Poaceae > Avena > Avena insularis. Next base: position 207,763,880 of record CM042691.1, on the reverse strand, counting down.
CCCTTCAAGAAGGGCAGCAACAAGCGCGTTACCCCTGCAGAGAAGAAGCTCAAGTCTGGACCTAAGCCGGACACTGAGTGCTTCTATTGCAAGGACAAGGGTCCTTGGGCGAATCGTATGCAAGTACTTAGCGGACAAGAAGGCTGGCACCATCAAAGGTATATTTGATATACAAGTTATTGATGTTTTCCTTACTAGCCCTCGTTGTAGTGCCTGGGTATTTGATACTTGTTCAGTTGCTAATATCTGTAACTCGAAATAGGAGCTACGGAATAGACGGCGGCTAGCGAGGGATGAGGTGATGATGCGCGTTGGCAACGGATCAAGAGTTGATGTGATGGCCGTCGGCACGCTCTCCTTAGTTTTACCTTCGGGATTAGTTTTAAACCTCAATAAATGTTATTATGTGCCTGCGTTGAGCATGAACATCATATCTGGATCGTGTTTATTGCAAGACGGTTATTCATTTAAATCGGAGAATAATGGTTGTTCTATTTATATGAGTAACATCTTTTATGGTCATGCACCTGCTATGAATGGTTTATTTCTTCTGAATCTCGAAAGCTATGAAACACGCATCCATAACATTGAGGCTAAGAGATGCAAAGTATATAGTGATAATTCTACTTATTTGTGGCACTGTCGTCTAGGTCATATTGGTGTAAAACGCATGAAGAAACTCCATTCTGATGGACTTTTGGAGTCTCTTGATTTTGAATCATTTGACACATGCGAACCATGACTCATGGGCAAGATGATCAAAACCCCGTTCTCCGGAATGATGGAACGAGCAACGGACTTGTTGGAAATCATACATACCAATGTATGCGGACCAATGAGTGTTTCTCCGCGCGGTGGTTATCGCTACTTTCTCACTTTTACTGATGTCTTAAGAAGATATGGGTATATCTATTTAATGAAACATAAATCTGAAACATTTGAAAAGTTCAAAGAATTTCAGAACAAAGTGGAAAACTATCGTAACAGAAAAATTAAATTTCTGCGATCCGATCGTGGAGGTGAATATTTGAGTTATGATTTTCTCACGCATCTTAAAGCAAGCGGAATCGTTTCGCAACTCACGCCACCTGGAACACCACAGCGCAATGGTGTGTCTGAACGCCGGAATCAAACTCTATTAGATATGGTGTGATCAATGATGTCTCTTATAGATTTGCCGTTATCATTTTGGGGTTATGCATTAGAAACCGCTGCATTCACTTTAAATAGGGCACCATCTAAATCCGTTGAGACGACACCGTATGAACTGTGGTTTGGTGCTAAACCTAAATTTTCGTTTCTTAAAGTTTGGGGATGCGAAGCTTACATCAAGAAGTTGATGCCGGACAAGCTCGAACCCAAAGCGGAGAAATGCGTCTTCATAAGATACCCTAAGGAAACGATTGGGTATACCTTCTATCACAGATCCGAAGGCAAAGTGTTTGTCGCAAAGAACGGATCCTTTCTTAAGAAGGAGTTTCTCTCGAAAGAAGTGAGTGGGAGGAAAGTAGAGCTAGACGAGGTTATTGAACCTTCTCTTGAGTTGGAGAGTAGCGCAGCACCTAAAATTGTTCCAGTGCCGTCTGCACCAACAATAGAGGAAGCTAATGACAAGGATCATGAAGCTTCGGACGATGCTACTACTGAACGTCGCAGGTCGACAAGGTCGCGTGCCCCTCCTGAGTGGTACGGCAACCCTGTCTTAACTATCTTGTTAGTAGACAACAGTGAACCTAGGAACTATGAGGAAGCAATGATGAGCCCAGACTCTAAGAGATGGCTAGAGGCCATGAAATCCGAATTGGGATCCATGAGCGAAAACAAAGTATGGACTTTGGTGGACCTTCCTAGCGACCGAAAGGCCGTTGAGTGCAAATGGATTTTCAAGAAGAAAACGGACGCGGATGGTAATGTTACTGTCTATAAAGCACGGCTTGTCGCGAAAGGTTTTCGACAAGTTCAAGGTGTTGACTATGATGAGACTTTCTCTCCCGTAGCGATGTTTAAGTCCATTCGGATTTTATTAGCAATTGTTGCGTTTCATGATTATGAAATATGGCAGATGGATGTCAAGACTGCGTTCCTTAATGGCAACATTGATGAAGAGTTGTAGATGATGCAACCCGAAGGTTTTGTCGATCCTAAGGATGCTGATAAGGTGTGCAAACTTTAGCGTTCCATTTATGGACTAAAGCAAGCATCTCGGAGTTGGAACCTTCGTTTTGATCAAGTGATCAAGAGCTTTGGATTTGTTCCAAATTGCTACGAAGCTTGTATCTACAAGAAAGTGAGTGGGAGCTCAGTGACATTTTTGGTACTATATGTGGATGACATATTAATTATCGGAAATGACATTGACATGCTTAACGATGTGAAGAGTTATTTGAACAAATGTTTTTCAATGAAAGACCTAGGGGAAGCTGCTTATATACTGGGCATCAAAATCTATAGAGATAGACAAAGACGCCTGATAGCTTTAAGCCAAAGTACATACCTAGACAAAGTTCTGAAAAGGTTCAAAATGGATAAGGCAAAGAAAGGTTCAGTGCCTATGTTGTCAGGTAAGATATTGAGCAAGGCTCAGTGTCCAGCTACGGTAAACGATAGAGAAGTTATGAGCAAAGCGCCTTATGCCTCGGCCATAGGATCTATCATGTATGCCATGCTATGTACTAGACCGGATGTGTCCAATCCTCTTAGTTTGACGAGCAGATACCAAAGTGATCCAGGAGTGGAACATTGGACAGCCGTGAAGAACATCCTAAAGTATTTAAATAGAACTAAATAAATGTTCTTAGTCTATGGAGGTGATGAACAGCTCGTCGTAAAAGGTTACGTCGATGCTAGTTTTGACACCGACAAGGATGATTCTAAATCTCAGACAGGATACGTTTATATTTTGAATGGAGGAGCTATGAGCTGGAGAAGCTGCAAGCAAAGCGTGATCGCGGGATCTACAGTAGAAGCGGAATACATGGCTGCTGCAGAAGCGTCAAGTGAAGGAGTTTGGATCAGGAACTTCATCACTAAGCATGGTGTGGTTCCAACTGCCTTGGACCCACTAGAGATATTGTGTGACAACACTGACACCATAGCACTGGCTAAGGAACCAATATATCATCCAAAGACCAAGCATATCAACCGCAAGTTTCATATAATTCGAGATTATAACAGATGGAGATCTGAAGATTAGCAAAGTACATACGGATCTGAATGTCGCAGATCCGTTGACTAAACCTCTTCCACGAGCAAAACATGATCAACACCTTAGTGCCATCGGTGTTAGATTGTTCCCAGATGTAAACTAGATTATTGACTCTAGTGCAAGTGGGAGACTGTTGGAATTATGCCCTAGAGGCAATAATAAAGATGTTATTATTATAATTCTTGTTCATGATAAAGTTTATATTCCATGCTAGAATTGTATTAAGCGGAAACTTTGATACTTGTGTGGTTTATGAACAACACCGTGTCCCTAGTACGCCTCTATGGACTAGCTCATTGATTAATGATGGTTAAGGTTTCCTAACCATAGACATGAGTTGTCGATTAATAATGAGATCATATCACTGGGAGAATGATATGATGGACAGACCCAAATCAAGCAGAGCAATTAGATCATGTCATCGTGTTCATCTTTGCGAAGCTTTTTCTTATGTCAAATATTGTATTCCTTAGACCATGAGATAATGCAACTCCCTGGTATCGGTAGAAAGCTTTGAGGTCATCAAACGTCATCCTATGAGAGGGTGATCATAAAGGTGTCTCTCAGGTGATTGGAAAGTACTTGTTGGGTTGTATGTATCGAGATGGGATTTGTCCCTTCCAAGTCGGAGAGATATACTTCGGGCCCACTCGGTAATCGATATCAACACCGCTTGCAAGCACGTGGCTAAGGAGTTAATCACAAAGTGATATCAGATTACGGAACGAGTAAAGTACTTGCTGTGAACGAGATTGAACTAGGTATGCCGATACCGACGATCGAATCTTGGGGAAGTAAAATATCGCGTGACGAAGGAAATATATATGGGATTAATTGAATCCTAGCATCGTGGTTCATCCGATATGATCATCAATGAGTATGTGGGAGTCAATATGGGTTTCCAGACCCCGCTGTTGATTATTGATAGAAGATCACGTTTGCATATTCTCGAACCCGTAGGGTCACACACTTAACGTGACTCGACGCTACGATAGAATGGATAATTGGTTTATGAGTTTTTTTTGGAGTCTCGGATGAGATCCAAGACGTCACGAGAGGTTCCGGAATGGTCCGGAGAATAAGATTCATATAAGGGAAAGCAGTTTTTGGATTTTGAAATTGTTTCGGATTGTTCGGTATTGTATCGGAAGCTTCTAGAACCTTCCGGAGTGGGCCTACGAGGGAGTGCCCTGGCCGCATTGGGCCAGGGGCACAAGGCCCCATAGGCCCAGCCGGCCAAGCCCTAGGGGAAACCCTAGGGAGAGCTTCTAGAAGGGGGAACCTTGCCCCCACTCCACCCCATGTGGCCGCCGGCCCTAGGGTTTGGAGGGGGGAAAGGGGCAGCCGGCCAGCCCTCTATATAAAGAGAGCAAGGGTGCACCCTCCCCCTACACCTCCTCAACCCTAGCCGCCATACTGCTGCCCTCCAGATCTCTCTCTCTCCCGACTGCGCGTAGGCGAAACCCTGCCGCAGAAACTCTCCACCTTTGCACCACGCCGTCGTGTTGTAGATCCAATCTACTCTCCACCCCACTTGCTGGACCGAGGAAAGAGGAGACGTCGAGGTGCCGTACGTGTGCATCTCTCAGAAGCATTGCCACTTGCGGTGTTGGATCGGATCGGATCGCGAGGAGGAGAAGCTAGTACGACTACATCAACCACGTTCCGTTGAACGTTCCGCTGTGCGAATCTTCAAGGGTATGAAGATCTCATCTATCCCCCCTCGTTGTTTGCATCTCCTAGATTAGATCTTGGCTTTCCCGTTCGCATTCGTAGAATTTTTTTGATTTACTATGCTGCAAAACCCTTCACCTTTAAGTTGCCCCAATTCCGCTGAAAGAACCTCGCTGGAAAACCATCTGGCCCAGGTGCCTTTAAGGGTCCAATCTAAATCAGAGCATATGATATTTCCCTCTCAGTAAATTCAGCACAAAGCACTTCATTGGCCTCGTCCGAAATACAACTATTGCATAGATCAACAACAGGTTTCGTGTCCAAGCTGGTATCAGCAGTAAAAAGGTTTGCAAAATACCCATTTACCATATCATGCAGTGTAGGCATACCATTGTGGATCACACCAGAATCATCCTTCAACTTATGGATTTTATTTTTCCTAGCTCGCCAAACAGCTTTACTATGGAAAAACTTAGTATTCCTGTCGCCCTCCTTCAACCACGACAGTCTAGACCGTTGGAGCCACATCATTTCTTCACGGTAGATTAGTTCATTCATACGGTCACTGTATCACCTGTCTGTCCGCATTCATCAACATAAGTTGGTCAAGTTGTTCTCGAGATTTTTGTAATTCCAACTTGATGCTACCGAATTTCAGCTTACTCCACTCCTGCAAATTTGACATAATTTTACTAAGAGCATCGCTGATATCAGCCAAGTCATGAACGGCCCCAAAAGAATTCCAGGACTCCTTAATAACTTTAGGCAACGTACACTCACGTTCCCACATCAATTCATATTGCTTGCACCGTTTGGCACCACGGTTCGTCTCTTCAACTTCACCAGCAATTAGGAGCGCAACATGGTCAGAACATGGCGTAACAATGTGCTTAACTGAGTAAAAAGAAAACATATTACACCATGAGTTAGTAGCCAGAGCCCGGTCCAATATCACTTTTACATTCGCATTGCCTGACATTTTATTATCATATGTGTAAGGTACACCCGAGAAGCCCAGATCAACCAGCTCACACTCATCCACCACATCACGGAACGCACACATTTGTGCTTCCGATCGAGGAGTAGCCGAAAAAAGCTCAAAACTCCAGAGGCATTCATTGAGGTCGCCTGCAACAAGCCATGGCAAGTCATGGCATACTCTCAATTCCCTCAACTTGTCCCACATAAAATGACGCTGCTCTGTCCTAGGCTCAGCATAAACACATGTAAGCCTCCATGAAGGTGTATCATCAGCAACATTTACTATTAGGTCAATATAAAGATCCTTGACATCCTCGATCGTAACCTGCATAGATTCATGCCAATAAACTGCCAATCCTCCACTCATCCCATCACTGTCCTTACCAACAAAACCCCGCAGACCAAACCGGCTCCGGAGACCTTTCAACTTATCAGACTTTTGCCTTGTTTCACACAGTAAAACTATAGCAGGGGAGTGCGACTGAATTAGCATCGCGACCTCACGAACTGTCCGATGGCTCCCTCCCCCTTGGCAGTTCAGACTAAGTAGATTCATTGTGATAGGCGGCACCCCATCATGGAGCCCGCCAGATTCAGTTTTGCGCCACCAGATTCAGAATCATCACATTCAGTCCCCGATTTAATTCCCTTCAGATCCCTCTTAGGAGGAGGGCTCAGAGGAGCAGAACTACTAGAGCTTTTCTGCCGGAGACTCTCAATAAAGGCCTAGGACCTGGCATCGGGTGAGGAAGCTGGAGCTGCGACCCCCTCTTGGCCGGCCATGGTGGCGGGGGAGTGAGGTGTGGTGGCGGTTGGCTTGGGTTCTTCTCCTTCCCGGCCGACCGTGGAGGCGAGGGGGATGTGAAGTGTTGAGCTCGTCTGCCTCTTTCTTGCCTGGATGCTGGGGTGGTTCTTGTCGCGGTGGGTTCCCCTCCTGCTTCTCCAAGCGGCCATGGTGGTGGCTTGTGATGTGCAGGTGTTGGCTACTTGTGGCGGCGGTTTCAATTCGGGAGCTTCTCTCCAGCGGCTTCTTGGCGGCTGATGCTTCGTCAACGCGTTGGACTCAAGGGCAGTAGGGCTGCCGCTCCATCGCTGCTTCGCCCTGTGTGTCGGTCGTCTCCTGTGGCAAGGTGCGGGCCGATACCGGAGCTTCATCGTCGAACTAGAGGAGGAAGAGGATGGTGGACTTGATTGCTTTTTCAAGTTTCCTATAGGGTCCTCGGTGCTTATTTTCTAGGCCTCTGTGTAATTCTTATTTCTCAGGCCTCTTGTACTCCAACGACTTTAATGCAGCTATATATTTAGAGCACCCGTAATCCGTTCAAAAAAAAAACTAGAGCTTTTTTGCTGATATTGACTGACCAAAGCGTTAACCGGGGATGTGGAATTCGCCATTTCTCCATCCCTCTTGCATCCCGAATCCACCGCCATAGGATCCTTCCCAACAGGAAACTCGCCCTCTACATTCAGTTCAGAGTAATCTTCGCCAAAAGGCACATTACGTGAACTCCTGCCAAAACCCCTGCCTGATGATCTGCCACGTCCTCTACCACGATCACCCCGATCAGTAGGACGAACACTCCAGTCCGCTTTCAAGTCTTTGAACACAAGTGAGTCAGGGGGGTGAATACCATCTCCATGTTCAGTACTCAGGTGTCCTATCATACCACAGAAGGCACACCAGTCCGGCAAGCGCTCATATTTTACTAAAAACAGCTGCCTCTTTCCTCCTCCACGTATCATTGAGACAACCAGCTTAAGAGCAATCCTGACATCATAATGAATAAGAACACGGAAAAAGTTCCCAGAAAAATCACTCGAAGAAGGTTCAACTGAGATAACCCTGCCCACTTTTCCAGCCAGAGTCTCTAACATAGGTTTAAACCCCTCAGGAAAATCATGGATTTGAATCTAGATTTTGAACGTGTTCAGATCTACCTCTGATGGCTTTGTAAAACCATCATATTCAGCCATACGAACAGGATGACTCCGAAACGTCCATGGACAGGGGCGAAGCTCCCCTTTGGGCAAGGCATGGCAGCTGCCCTACCTTGTTTTTCTAAAAAAAACGCATATATATGCTTCTTTTCGTTATACATATAGTTTTCAGCAATATTCGAACGTTCCAAAGAAAAACCAAACGAAACTGAGATAATAGGCCATGTTGGGGGGTATTCAGCCGTCCTAGGCCTTTACTAGACCTCATACATGGAGAAGACCCCAAGTGAAACTGTCCCGATGCCCCCCAAGTCGTTCATGTTCACGTGGCGTACCTTTTCGCCTTCGCCCAATCGTTCCCTGGTCGAACTAGTCAACCGAACGACGAACGAGGCAACACTGCCCTTCCTCCTATCGTGATTCCCCGATCGAACCTGGGTTGCTGTATTTCCTCCCGATCGCGACTCCCCCGCCTCGTCTCGTGACTGCCCCGCCGGCCGGCCGCAGGACTGCCCACCGACGCAGGTCTGCCCGTCTCCGCACATTCATCTAAAATTATGAATTCTCATTAGGGTTTCTCAGTTCTCACGGTCTCACACTCTCAATCTAGCTAGGGCTAGGCTATGGGAATTAGTGGTGGATCTGTACAAGAAGGGGGACAAAATTTGTACCTACAAAGGGGGTAGGTATCGATTTGTATTTTGTTGTCAACCTAACTCAACCATGATTGAACTATTGAAAGAAGTTTGATTTTGTTTTTAATAACTCAATTGCAGATTTGAAACGGTTATAGACCAAACATATAAAGATCTCAAAACCAAACACTCATGATGAAAGTGCAATCGCTATGGCTCAACAAGAGCAAGAGCAAGAAGTGGGAGGAGGAACAGGAAATAACTCTGTTCTTATTGATGAATCCCGTAATATATCCGTCAAAGAACAAATGGTTGTTGTTGTGAGGTACGTTTTATGTTCTACTTTGATTTGAATATATGTTGCCATTATCATTGTATTAAATGATTATGCAATTATCAGTTCGCCATTGTGTTGAGACAATTTTGATTTTTTGCATCAATTTTTTAATGTTTTAGAGTTCGCCCGACCTAAAAAAAATCGTCCTTCGCCACTGTCCATGGACCTCCTTCCATGACTCTATTCCAATATCCTAAACATGAAAACTGCATCGTATAGAGATTACCTTCCAGGGATCTAAACTTGACCTCCTGTGCCAGATTCCACGCCGATCTCATGTTTTTGTAAAACCATACACTACTGGAAAACAGGCCTTCGGTTCGATCAGAGCAACGTCACCAGTCCCGGCTCGTCACGAACCGTGACTAGTGCTAGCACTAGTCCCGGTCCGTGAGGCCTCCAACGGCTAGAAATGGCCATAAGCACTAGTCCGGGCGGAGCAGGCATTAGTCGATGCATACGGCCCGGGACTAATAAGCTGGAACGGGCCAACAACTCTTTTCGGGGACTATTAGTCCCGGGTCGTATCACGGCCCGGGACTAATTGTCCATCACTATATATACAGCTCCCTGGCCAGCTGCCCTAAGCATATGGTGGCCATTTTTCCCAAAGAAGCAAGAGAGTTCATGCCATTTTTTTCTTAAGATTTGTCAAGATTTAGTTTGCAACACCTAAATCCAAAGCTTTAAAAGGTTAGAACTTCATTATTTCATCTCTTATTGCTACTTTAGCTCTATAATGCTCTAGAAGTATAGAGATATGGATCAAATGCATGCATGCTCTAGAAGTAGCTAGAAGGATTTTGATATATATGTGTAACAAATTTTGATTAGGCACATAGTTACTGAAAATTGAAATGTGTAATTTTAGAGTTTTAGAGCTAGAATGGAATGAGGTTTTCACTGATAGAACAATAATAAAAAAACTCCACATTTATCATGTTGATTGTTTTCTCCAATTCACAAATTGGTGCATGTAAATTTTTCAAAATTCAAAATTAATGCTCTAGAAGCTCTCAATATAACTTGTAATAATTTTATCATGTTGTGTAATGGTTTTTGATATACTTTTACTATAATGCAGATGGTCCGGGAATGGATGTACGGTACTGACCGACGCTCTGGCGAGTTCATTAATGGCGTGCATGAATTCATCCGTGTTGCTGATGCAAACAAGCACAATGGTTTTGTATTCTGTCCATGTAATGGATGTAGAAATTAGAAGGATTACTCTGACTCAAAAACCCTTCACAGCCACCTGTTGAAGTCCGGCTTCATGCCCAGTTATAATTGTTGGACCAAGCACGGAGAGAGAGAGGGGTTATAATGGAAGACAATGAAGAAGAGGAGGAGGATGACAACTATCATGGTTTCCCTGAGTACGGAGATACTTCCATGGGGGATGCTGAAGGGGAGGATGAAGAAGAGACACATGATGAACCCGCTGATGATCTTGGTCGGACCATTGCCGATGCACGAAGAGATTGTCAAACTGAAAAGGATAGGGAGAAGTTCAATCACATGCTAGAGGATCACAAAAAGTTGTTGTACCCAAATTGCAAAAATGGTCTGAAAAAGCTAGGCAGCACACTGGAATTGCTGCGATGGAAGGCTGAGTGTGCTATACCTGACTCCTCATTTGAAAAATTGCTGAAAATAATGAAGAATATGCTTCCAAAAGATAACGTATTGCCAAGACGTCTGAAGCAAAGAAGGTTGTCGCCCTCTAGGTTTAGAGGTTCAGAAGATACATGCATGCCCTAATGACTGCATCCTCTACCGCGGTGAGGAGTATGAGAATTTGGATGCATGCCCGGTATGCACTTCACTTCGGTATAAGATTAGACGAGATGACCCTGGTGACGTTGAAGGCGAGCCCCCCGGAAGAGGGTTCCTGCAAAGGTGATGTGGTATGCTCCTATAATACCACGGTTGAAACGCTTATTCAGAAACAAAGAGCACGCCAAGTTGTTGCGATGGCATAAAGAGGCACGTAAGTCAGACGGGATGTTGAGACACCCCGCTGATGGGTCGCAATGGAGAAAAATCGATAGAAAGTACCCGGACTTTGCAGATGACGCAAGGAGTTTAAGGTTTGGTCTAAGTACAGATGGCATGAATCCCTTTGGGGAGCAGAGCTCCACAAAGACTGCCCGTGACTCTATGCATCTATAACCTTCCTCCTTGGTTGTGCATGAAGCGGAAGTTCATTATGATGCCAGTGTTGATCCAAGGTTCGAAGCAACCCGGCAACGACATTGATGTGTACCTAAGGCCATTAGTAGAAGAACTTTGACAGTTGTGGCACGAACCCGGGATACGTGTGTGGGATGAGCACAAGCAGGAAGAATTTAACCTCCGATCATTGCTTTTCGTAACAATCAATGATTGGCCTACTCTTAGTAACCTTTCAAGATAGTCAAACAAGGGATACAATGCATGTAAGAAGAATATATTTGGATAAGACTGAAAGTATGTATAGATAAGACTGAAAGTATATATTTGGAACATTGTAAGAAGAATGTATACAATAAGCATCGTCGATTTCTTTTGGCCAAGCATCCCTTAAAAAAGAAAGGCAAGCATTTCAACGGTCTGGCATGTCACCAGACGAAGCCTAAGGAGCATACTGGTGCTGATATATTTGATATGGTCAAAGATTTGGATCAACTGGTAACCTTTGGAAAGGGTCCTGGAGGAAAATATGTTCTGAAAGACGCCAAAGGACACGATGTGGAAGAAGAAATCTATATTTTGGGAGCTACCATATTGGAAATTCTTAGAGGTCCGCTCTGCAATCGATGTGATGCATCTGACGAAGAATCTTTGCGTGAACCTGCTAGGCTTCTTGGGCGTGTATGGGAAGACAAAAGATACACCGGAAGCACGAAAGGACCATCAACGTATGAAAGACCCAGATGGCCTGCATCCAGAATGGTTTCAAGGTCATGCCAGCTACGCTCTTACCAAACAAGAGAAGGAAATATTTTTTGAATGCCTAAGCAGTATTAAGGTCCCGTCTGGCTTCTCGTCGAATATAAAGAGGATAATAAATATGGCAGAAAAAAAGTTCCAAAATCTAAAGTCTCATGACTGCCACGTGATTATGACGCAAATGCTTCCGATTCCATTGAGGGGGCTTCTACCAGATAATGTTCGAGTACCCATTATGAAGCTATGTGCATTTCTCAATGCAATCTCTCAGAAGATAATCAATCAGAATGATGTGGTCCAATGTCTTGTCAGTTTTGAGTTGGTGTTCCCACCATCCTTCTTCAATATTATGACGCACCTGCTGGTTCACCTAGTCGAAGAGATTTCCATTCTCGGTCCTATATTTCTACACAATATGTTTCCCTTTGAGAGGTTCATGGGAATCTTAAAGAAATATGTTCGTAACCGTGCTAGGCCAGAAGGAAGCATCTCCAAGGGCTATGGAACAGAGGAGGTCACTGAATTTTGTGTTGACTTTGTTCCTGACCTTAAGCCGATTGGTCTTCCTCAATCGCGGTATGAGGGGAGCCTGAGTGGAAAGGGTACTCTAGGAAGGAAATCAATAATATGTAGAGACGGACATTCTTACACCGAAGCACATTACACCGTTCTACAGAATTCTATCTTGGCAGCCCCATATATCGAGGAACACAAGAAAATCTTACGCTCCAACAACCCTGGAAAGCATGACTCTTGGATTAGAGATGAACACATGAAGAGTTTCATGGTTGGTTGCAACATCTCATCAAAAACAACACTCTTGGAGATCAGCTATACTTGTTGTCTAGGTCACCATCTTCGACTATATCGACTTTCCAAGGGTACGAGATAAATGGGTATACATTTTACACGATAGCCCAAGATAAAAAGAGCACCAACCAAAAATGTTGGAATTATGCCCTAGAGGCAATAATAAAGATGTTATTATTATAATTCTTGTTCATGATAATGTTTATATTCCATGCTAGAATTGTATTAAGCGGAAACTTTAATACTTGTGTGGTTTGTGAACAACATCGTGTCCCTAGTACGCCTCTATGGACTAGCTCATTGATCAATGATGGTTAAGGTTTCCTAACCATAGACATGAGTTGTCAATTGATAATGAGATCATATCATTGGTATAATGATATGTTGGTGAGGACAAACTAAGCGAAGCAATTAGATCGTGTTAAGTCTTTGCGAAGCTTTTCTTATGTCAAATATTGTATTCCTTAGACCATGAGATAATACAACTCCACAGTATCGGAAGAAAGCTTTGAGGTCATCAAGCGTCATCCTATGAGAGGGTGATCATAAAGGTGTCTCTCGGTGATCGGAAAGTATCATTGGGTTGTATGTATCGAGATGGGATTTGTCCCTCCCAAGTAGGAGAGATATACTTGGGCCCACTCGTGTCGATATCAACACCGCTTGCAAGCATGTGGTTAAGGAGTTAATCACAAGGTGATATCGGATTACGGAACGAGTAAAGTACTTGCTGTGAACGAGATTGAACTAGGTATGACGGTACCGACGATCGAATCTCGGGCAAGTAAAATATCGCGAGACGAAGGGAATATATATATGGGATTGATTGAATCCTGGCATCGTGTTTCATCCGATATGATCATCGATGAATGTGTGGGAGTCAATATGGGTTTCCAGACCCCGCTGTTGATTATTGATAGAAGATCATGTCTGCATATTCTCGAACCCGCAGGGTCACACACTTAACGTCTCTCGACTCTAGGATAGATTGGATAATTGGTTTATTAGTTTTTTGTTCGGAGTCTCGGATGAGATCCGGGACATCACGATGAAGGGTTTCGCGGCATAGTAAATCAAAATTTTCTACGGATGCGAACAGAGGGAAGCCAAGATCTAATCTAGGAGATGCAAACAACGAGAGAGATTGGATTAGATCTTCATACCCTTGAAGATTCGCAATGAGCGTTAAATCGGAATGTGGGTGATGTAGTCGTACTCGCTTCTCCTCCTCGCGATCCGATCCGATCTAGCACCACAAGTGGCGATGCCTCCGTGAGATGCACACGTGCGGCACCTCGACGTCTCCTCCTTCCTTGGTTCAGCAAGTATGGTGGAGAGATGGGTTGGATCTACAACGCGACGGCGCGGTGCAATTGGTGGAGAATTTCTGCAGCAGGGCTTTGCCTACAAGCAGTCGGGAGGGAGAGAGGAGGGCAGCAGGGCAGCTAGGGTTGGAGGGGAAGGTGTAGGGGTTGGTGCGACCCCAGCCCTCTATATATAGAGGGGTGGACGCAGCCCTAGCCCCTCCCCCAAGCCAAGGCCGGCGGCCCCAAGGAAGAAGTGTGGGGGGCAAGGAAACCCCCCCTTCTAGAAGCTCTATCTAGAGTTTAAACCTCTCTTGGCCGGCTGGGCCCTATGGGGCCTTGTGCCCCTGGCCCAATGCGGCCAGGGCACTCCCTCATAGGACCATGCCCCCTCCTGGAAGGTGGGGCCACGTTGTTCCCCTTCCGGAAGGTTCTAGAAGCTTCCGGTACAATACTGATTAACCCGGAACAATTCAACTCCAAAACTACACGCCTTATATGAATCTTATTCTCGGACCACTCCGAACCTCTCGTGATGTCCCGGATCCCATCCGAGACTCTGAACAAAAACTCATAAACCAATTATCCAATCTATCCTAGCCGAGACACGTTATGTGTGACCGCGGTTCGAGAATATGCGGACATGATCTTCTATCAATAATCAACAGCTGGGTGCAGAAACCCATATTGACTCCCACACATTCATCGATGATCATATCGGATGAACCACGATGCCAGGATTCAATCAATCCCATATATATATTCCCTTCGTCTCGCGATATTTTTACTTGCCCGAGATTTGATCGTCGGTACCGTCATACCTAGTTCAATCTCGTTCACAGCAAGTACTTTACTCGTTCCGTAATCCGATATCACTTTGTGATTAACTCCTTAACCACATGCTTGCAAGCGGTGTTGATATCGATTACTGAGTGGGCCTGAAGTATATCTCTCCGACTTGGGAGGGACAAATCCCATCTCGATACATACAACCCAACAGATACTTTCCGATCACCTGAGAGACACCTTTATGATCACCCTCTCATAGGATGACGTTTGATGACCTCAAAGCTTTCTTCCAATACCAGGGAGTTGTATTATCTCATGGTCTAAGGAATACAATATTTGACATAAGAAAAGCTTCGCAAAGACGAACACGATGACACGATCTAATTGCTTCGCTTAGTTTGGGTCTGTCCACCATATCATTCTCCCAATGATATGATCTCATTATTAATCGACAACTCATGTCCATGGTTAGGAAACCTTAACCATCATTAATCAATGAGCTAATCCATAGAGGCGTACTAGGGACACGGTGTTGTTCACAAACCACACAAGTATTAAAGTTTCCGCTTAATACAATTCTAGCATGGAATATAAACATTATCATGAACAAGAATTATAATAATAACATCTTTATTATTGCCTCTAGGGCATAATTCCAACAGTCTCCCACTTGCACTAGAGTCAATAATCTAGTTTATATTTGGCAACAATCTCACACCCATGGCACTGAGGTGCTGATCATGTTTTACACGTGGAAGAGGTTTAGTCAATGGATCTGTGACATTCAGATCTGTATGTACTTTGCTAATCTTCATATCTCCATCTGCTATATAATCTCGGATTATATGAAACTTGCGGTTGATATGCTTGGTCTTTGGATGATATCTTGGTTCCTTAGCGAGTGTTATGGCACCAGTGTTGTCACACAATATCTCCAGTGGATCCAATGCACTTGGAACCACGCCAAGCTCAGTGATGAAGTTTCTGATCCAAACTCCTTCACTTGACGCTTCTGCAGCAGCCATGTATTCCGCTTCTACTGTAGATCCCGCGATCACGCTTTGCTTGCAGCTTCTCCAGCTCACAGCTCCTCCATTCCAAATATAAACGTATCCTGTCTGAGATTTGGAATCATCCTTGTCGGTGTCGAAACTAGCGTCGACGTAACCTTTTACGACGAGCTGTTCATCACCCCCATAGACTAAGAACATTTCTTTAGTCCTATTTAGGTACTTTAGGATGTTCTTCACGGATGTCCAGTGTTCCACTCCTGGATCACTTTGATACCTGCTCGTCAAACTAAGAGCATTGGACACATCCGGTCTAGTACATAGCATGGCATACATGATAGAACCTATGGCCGAGGCATAAGGCACTTTGCTCATAGCTTCCCTATCATTTACCATAGCTGGACACTGAGCCTTGCTCAATATCTTACCTGACAACATAGGCACTGAACCTTTCTTTGCCTTATCCATTCTGAACTTTTTCAGAACTTTGTCTAGGTATGTACTCTGGCTTAAAGCTATCAGGCGTCTTTGTCTATCTCTATAGATTTTGATGCCCAATATATAAGCAGCTTCACCTAGGTCTTTCATTGAAAAACACTTGTTCAAATAACTCTTCACATCGTTAAGCATGTTAATTTCATTTCCAATAATCAATCTATCATCCACATATAGTACCAGAAATGTCACCGAGCTCCCACTCACTTTCTTGTAGATACAAGCTTCGTAGCAATTTGGAACAAATCCAAAGCTCTTGATCACTTGATCAAACGAAAGTTCCAACTCCGAGATGCTTGCTTTAGTCCATAAATGGAACGCTCAAGCTTGCATACTTTATCAGCATCCTTAGGATCGACAAAACCTTCGGGTTGCATCATATACAACTCTTCATCAATGTTGCCATTGAGGAACGCAGTCTTGACATCCATCTGCCATATTTCATAATCATGAAACGCAGAAATTGCTAATAAAATCCGAATGGACTTAAACATCTCTACGGGAGAGAAAGTCTCATCGTAGTCAACACCTTGAACTTGTCGAAAACCTTTCGCGACAAGCCGTGCTTTATAGACGGTAACATTACCATCCGCGTCCGTTTTCTTCTTGAAGATCCATTTGCACTCAACGGCCTTTCGGTCGCTAGGAGGGTCCACCAAAGTCCATACTTGGTTTTCGCTCATGGATCCCAATTCGGATTTCATGGCCTCTGGCCATTTCTCAGAGTCAGGGCTCATCATCGCTTCCTCATAGTTCAAAGGCTCACTGTCATCTACTAACAAGACAGTTAAGACAGGGTTGCCGTACCACTCAGGAGGGGCACGCGACCTTGTCGACCTGCGACGTTCAGTAGCAGCATCGTCCGAAGCTTCATGATCCTTATCATTAGCTTCCTCTATTGTTGGTGCAGGCGGCACTGGAACAATTTCAGGTGCTGCGCTACTCTCCAACTCAAGAGAAGGTTCAACAACCTCGTCTAGCTCTACTTTCCTCCCACTCACTTATTTTGAGAGAAACTCCTTCTCAAGAAAGGAACCATTCTTTGCGACAAACACTTTGCCTTCGGTTCTGTGATAGAAGGTATACCCAATAGTTTCCTTAGGTTATCCTATGAATACGCATTTCTCCGCTTTGGGTTCGAGCTTGTCCGGCATCAACTTCTTGACGTAAGCTTCGCATCCCCAAACTTTAAGAAACGACAACTTAGGTTTAGCACCAAACCACAGTTCATATGGTGTCGTCTCAACGGATTTAGATGGTGCCCTATTTAAAGTGAATGCAACGGTTTCTAATGCATAACCCCAAAATGATAACGGCAAATCAGTAAGAGACATCATTGATCGGACCATATCTAATAAGGTTCGATTCCGGCGCTCGACATTGCGTTGTGGTGTTCCGGGTGGCGTGAGTTGCGAAACAATTCCGCTTGCTTTAAGATGCGTGAGAAAATCATAACTCAAATATTCACCTCCACGATCGGATCATAGAAACTTAATCTTTCTGTTATGATGGTTCTCCACTTCATTCTGAAATTCTTTGAACTTTTCAAACGTTTTAGATTTATGTTTCATTAAATAGATATACCCATATCTACTTAAGTCATCGGTAAAAGTGAGAAAATAGCGATATCCACCGCGCGTCGAAACACTCATCGGTCCGCATACATCGGTATGTATGATTTCCAACAAGTCCGTTGCTCGCTCCATCATACCGGAGAACGGGGTTTTGATCATCTTGCCCATGAGGCATGGTTCGCATGTGTCAAATGATTCAAAATCAAGAGACTCCAAAAGTCCATCAGAATGGAGTTTCTTCATGCGCTTTACACCAATATGACCTAGACGACAGTGCCACAAATAAGTAGTATTATCACTATCTACTTTGCATCTCTTAGCCTCAATGTTATGGATGTGTGTTTCATCCCTTTCGAGATTTAGAAGAAATAAACCATTCACAATAGGTGCATGACCATAATAGATGTTACTCATATAAATAGAACAACCATTATTCTCCGATTCAAATGAATAACCGTCTTGCAATAAACAAGATCCAGAAATAATGTTCATGCTCAACGCAGGCACATAATAACACTTATTAAGGTTTAAAACTAATCCCGAAGGTAAAACTAAGGAGAGTGTGCCGACGGCCATCACATCAACTCTTGATCCGTTGCCAACGCGCATCGTCACCTCATCCCTCGCAAGCCGCCGTCTATTCCGTAGCTCCTGTTTCGAGTTACAAATATTAGCAACTGAACCGGTATCAAATACCTAGGCACTACAACGAGGGCTAGTAAGGAAAACATCAATAACATGTATATCAAATATACCTTTGATGGTGCCAGCCTTCTTGTCCGCTAAGTACTTCGGACAGTTGCGCTTCCAGTGACCCTTGTCCTTGCAATAGAAGCACTCAGTGTCTGGTTTAGGACCAGACTTGAGCTTCTTCTCAGCAGGGGCAACGCGCTTGCCGCCGCCTTTCTTGAAGGGCTTCCTTGCACCCTTACCTTTCTTGAAGGTGGGGGGCTTGTTGACCATCAACACATGATTATTCTTTTTGATGTTCACCTCCGCTACTTTCATCTTAGCAAAGAGCTCAGTGATCATATCAGTGGAACCAATCTGATTGTGATCAACTACAAAACTTTTGTAGCTAGGAGTGTCAATCTTGAGCTCCTCTGGAATCTTGCAGTCCAGTTGCTCAAGGCGTTGAGTGTAGCCCGTCATCTCAATGGCGTGCTCACTAACGGAACTCCCTTCCTCCATCTTGTAGTTAAAGAATTTCTTAGAGATCTCATATCTCTCAGAACGGGCTTGAGTCTGAAACATGTTTTTCAGCTCCTCGAGAATCTCAAAGGGCCCGGTGAACTCCTCAAAACGATTTTGAAGATCCGATTCCATAGCATACAACATGGCGATCTTAATCAAATCATAATCATCCTTGCGCGACTGATAAACAGCTTTTTCATCAGCCGGCGCATCTATAGCAGGGGCGTCACCTAGCGCTTTCTCAAGGACATAGTCCTTTTGTTCGCCAGCAAGAATGATTCTCAGAATGCGGAACCATTTGGTGAAGTTAGACCCATTGTTTCTAAGCTTTTCTATCTCAGCAAAAACATTGAAGTTGAAGTTGGACTTGGCCATGTGATCTACAGTATTTGCAAGTACAATTTAGACTATGTTCATGATAAATAGTTCAACTTAATCAAATTACTAGATGAACTCCCACTAAATTCAACATGCCTCAAGTTGTTTAGTGAACACGATCCAAATTCACCACACTTAATCCGATCATCACGAGAAGAGATGTGGTTTCAATGGTGGACAACGAAGTGTCGATCATATCATTCATATGACTCATGCTTAACCTTTCGGTTCTTGTGTTCCGAGGCCATGTCTGTACATGCTAGGCTCGTCAAGTTAGACCCAAGTATTTCCGCGTGTGCAAAACTGGCTTGCACCCATTGTATGTGAGCGTAGAGTCTATAGCACTCAATCATCACGTGATGCTTGGACACGACAAACTTTCGCAACGGTGCATACTTGGAGAGAACACAGTTTTTATCTTGATCTTTAAGTGAGGAATCATCTTATAATGCTACCGTCGCGATCTAAGCATAATAAGATACATAAAAGGATAAACATCACATGCATATAACTTTATGTGACATGGTATAGCCAATCTTCACGCAATGATCTCCATCTTGTGCGTTCCGGCATGATCTCCATCACTCCACCATGATTGCCTCCACCACGAATAGCAACTACAACTATTGCTAACTACTTAGCGATAAAGTTAAGCTATTACATGGCGTATAAGAAGTTGACTCGCAGGTCATACACAATTATAAAGACAACCATATGGCTCCTGCCGGTTGTGTACTCATCGACATGCAAGTTGTGAAACATTACAAAACATGATCATCGCATACAATATACACATCACATCTTGGGCCATACCATATCACAGAAAACACTCCCTGCAAAAACAAGTTAGACGCCTCTACTTTGTTGTTGCATGTTTTACTTGGTTATGGGAGTAGATGCTAAGAACGATTCTTACCTACGGAAAGCCACAACAGTGATATTATGGTTGCCAAACTCCGGTGTTAATCCCATGACAACTATAGTGAGAGAAACTGACATCCACCAGCCGCATGTGTGGAACAAGCCACACGTCAAGTGCGGAGCCGGTCTCGCGAACAACGTCGCGTAAGGTTGGCCTGGACCGCTTCAATCTCACTATCCCGCGTCATAAGAAGAACACAAACAAGAGGCTTGCAACAGAAAACATCAACGCCCGCAACAACCATGTTGTGTTCTACTCGTGAAACACATCTACGCATAGATCTAGCTCTGATACCACTGAAGGGTTACGCGGCATAGTAAATCAAAATTTTCTACGGATGCGAACAGAGGGAAGCCAAGATCTAATCTAGGAGATGCAAACAACGAGAGAGATTGGATTAGATCTTCATACCCTTGAAGATTCGCCTGAGCGTTAAATTAGCGTGGGTGATGTAGTCGTACTCGCTTCTCCTCCTCGCGATCCGATACGATCTAGCACCACAAGTGGCGATGCCTCCGTGAGATGCACACGTGCGGCACCTCGACGTCTCCTCCTTCCTTGGTCCAGCAAGTATGGTGGAGAGATGGGTTGGATCTACAACGCGACGGCGCGGTGCAATTGGTGGAGAATTTCTGCAGCAGGGCTTCGCCTACTAGCAGTCGGGAGGGAGAGAGGAGGGCAGCAGGGCGGCTAGGGTTGGAGGGGAAGGTGTAGGGGGTTGGTGTGCCCCCAGACCTCTATATATAGAGGGGTGGAAGCAGCCCTAGCCCCTCCCCCAAGCCAAGGCCGGCGGCCCCAAGGAGGAAGAGTGGGGGGCAAGGAAACCCCCCCTTCTAGAAGCTCTATCTAGAGTTTAAACCTCTCTTGGCCGGCTGGGCCCTATGGGGCCTTGTGCCCCTGGCCCAATGCGGCCAGGGAACTCCCTCATAGGCCCATGCCCCCTCCCGGAAGGTGGGGACACGTTGGTCCCCTTCCGGAAGGTTCTAGAAGCTTCCGGTACAATACCGATTAACCCGGAACAATTCCGAACTCCAAAAACTGCACTGCCTTATATGAATCTTATTCTCCGGACCACTCCGGAACCTCTCGTGATGTCCCGGATCCCATCCGAGACTCCTAAAAAAACTCATAAACCAATTATCCAATCTATCCTAGCGTCGAGACACGTTAAGTGTGTGACCCTGCGGGTTCGAGAATATGCAGACATGATCTTCTATCAATAATCAACAATGGGTGCGAAACCCATATTGACTCCCACACATTCATCGATGATCATATCGGATGAACCATGATGCTAGGATTCAATCAATCCCATATATATATTCCCTTCGTCTCGCGATATTTTTACTTGCCCGAGATTTGATCGTTTGCGTCATACCTAGTTCAATCTAGCTCAACAAGTACTTTACTCGTTCAGTAATCCCATATCACTTTGTGATTAACTCCTTAACCACATGCTTGCAAGCGGTGTTGATATCGATTACCGAGTGGGCCTGAAGTATATCTCTCGACTTGGGAGGACAAATCCATCTCGATACATACAACCCAATGAGATACTTTACGATCACCGAGAGACACCTTTATGATCACCCTATCATAGGATGACGTTTGATGACCTCAAAGCTTTCTTCCGATACCAGGGAGTTGTATTATCTCATGGTCTAAGGAATACAATATTTGACATAAGAAAAGCTTCGCAAAGGCGAACACGATGACACGATCTAATTGCTTCGCTTAGTTTGGGTCTGTCCACCATATCATTCTCCCAATGATATGATCTCATTATTAATCGACAACTCATGTCCATGGTTAGGAAACCTTAACCATCATTAATCAATGAGCTAGTCCATAGAGGCGTACTAAGGACACGGTGTTGTTCACAAACCACACAAGTATTAAAGTTTCCGCTTAATACAATTCTAGCATGGAATATAAACATTATCATGAACAAGAATTATAATAATGACATCTTTATTATTGCCTCTAGGGCATAATTACAACACACGAGAGGTTCCGGAGTGGTCCGGAGAATAAGATTCATATAAGGCAGTGCAGTTTTTGGAGTTCGAAATTGTTCCGGGTTAATCGGTATTGTACCGGAAGCTTCTAGAACCTTCCGGAAGGGGACCAACGTGGCCCCACCTTCCTGGAGGGGGCATGGGCCTATGAGGGAGTGCCCTGGCCGCATTGGGCCAGGGGAACAAGGCCCCGTAGGGCCCAGCCGGCCAAGAGGGTTTTAAACTCGAGATAGAGCTTCTAGAAGGGGGGGTTTCCTTGCCCCCCACTCCTCCTCCTTGGAGCCGCCGGTTTGGCTTGGGGGAGGGGCTAGTGCTGCGCCCACCCCTCTATATATAGAGGGCTGGGGGCGCACCACCCCCACACACCTTCCCCTCCAACCCTAGCCGCCCTGCTGCCCTTCCTCTCTCCCTCCCGACTGTTTGTAGGCGACGCCCTGCTGCAGAAATTCTCCACCATATACACCACGCCATCGTGTTGTAGAAATTCTCTCCACCATACTTGCTGGACCGAGGAAGGAGGAGACGTCGAGGTGCTGTACGTGTGCATCTCACGGAGGCACCGCCACTTGTGGTGCTAGATCGGATCGGATCGCGAGGAGGAGAAGCGAGTACGACTAAATCACCCACGTTCCGACGAACGTTCATCAGGCTTGAATCTTCAAGGGTATGAAGATCTAATCCAATCTCTCTCGTTGTTTGCATCTCCTAGATTAGATCTTGGCTTTCCCTCTGTTCGCATCCGCAGAAAATTTTGATTTACTATGCCGCGAAACCCTTCAGTGGAATCAGAGCTAGATCTATGCGTAGATGTGTTTCACGAGTAGAACGCAACATGGTTGTTGCGGGCGTTGATGTTTTCTGTTGCAAGCCTCTTGTTTGTGTTCTTCTAATGACGCGGGATAGTGATATTGAAGCGGTCCAGGCCAACCTTACTGTCGTCATGTAGACCGGCTCCGCACTTGACGTGTGGCTTGTTCCACACATGCGGCTGGTGGATGCCAGTTTCTCTCACTATAGTTGTCATGGGATTAATGCCGGAGTTTGGCAACCATAATATCACCGTTGTGGCTTTCCATAGGTAAGAATCGTTCTTAGCATCTACTCCCATAAGCCACGTAAAACATGCAACAACAAAGTAGAGGCGTCTAACTTGTTTTTGCAGGGAGTGTTTTCTGTGATATGGTATGGCCCAAGATGTGATGTGTATAATGTATGCGATGATCATGTTTTGTAATGTTTCATGACTTGCATGTCGGTGAGTACACAACCGGCAGGAGCCATATGGTTATCTTTATAATTGTGTATGACCTGTGTGTCAACTTCTTATACGCCATGTAATAGTTTCACTTTATCGCTAAGTAGTTAGCAATAGTTGTAGTTGCTATTCGTGGTGGAGGAAATCATGGTGGAGTGATGGAGATCATGCCGGCACGCACAAGATGGAGATCATTGCGCGAAGATTGGCTATACCATGTCATATTAAAGTTATATGCATGTGATGTTTATCCTTTTTTGTATCTTATCATGCTTAGATCACGACGGTAGCATTATAAGATGATTCCTCACTTAAAGATCAAGATAAAACTGTGTTCTCCCCAAGTATGCACCGTTGCGAAAGTTCGTCGTGTCCAAGCATCACGTGATGATCGGGTGCTATAGACTCTACGCTCACATACAACGGGTGCAAGCCAGTTTTGCACACGCGGAAATACTTGGGTTTTACTTGACGAGCCTAGCATGTACAGACATGGCCTCGGAACACATGAACCAAAAGGTTAAGCATGAGTCATATGAATGATATGATCGACACTTCGTTGTCCACCATTGAAACCACATCTCTTCTCGTGAAGATCGGATTAGGTGTGGTGAATTTGGATCGTGTTCACTAAACAACTTGAGGGATGTTGAATTTAGTGGGAGTTCATCTAGTAATTTGATTAAAAGTTGAACTAGTTATCATGAACATAGTCTAATTTGTACTTGCAAATATTGTAGATCACATGGCTAAGTCCAACTTCAACTTCAACGTTTTTGCTTAGAAAGAAAAGCTTAAGAACAATGGGTCTAACTTCACCAATTGGTTCCGCAATCTAAGAATCATTCTCTCTGGCGGTCAAAAGGACTATGTCCTTGGGAAAGCGTTAGGTGACCCTGCAATCGCAGCTAGCGGCTGATGAGAAAGCTGTCTATCGACAAGCAAAGATGATTATGGTGTGATTAAGAGCACCATGTTGTTTGCTATGGAACCGAACTTCAAAATCGTTTGAAGACTATCCCGCGCATTGAGATTCTCAAGAGCGGAAAACCATGTTTGAGACTCAGCCCGCTCGAGAGATATGAGATCTCGAGAAGTTCTTTAACGCAAGATGGAGGAAGGGAGTTCCGTTAGTGAGCACGCCATTAAGATGACGGGCTACACTCAACGCCTTGAGCAACTGGAATGCACGATTCCAGAGGAGCTCAAGATTGACAGGGTTCTGCAATCACTCCCTCCCAGCTACAAAAGTTTTGTAGTGACTCATAATCAAATTGGTTCCACTGATACGATCACCGAGCTCTTCGCAAAGCTGAAGGCTGCGGAGGTGGACATCAAGAAGGATAATCATGTGTTGATGGTCAACAATCCCTCCTTTAAGAAAGGTAAGGGTGCAAAGAAGCCCTTCAAGAAAGTCGGCTAAGCGTTGCTGTTCTCGCCGAAGAAGCTCAAGTCTGGTCCTAAGCCGACAATCGAGTGCTTCTATTGCAAGGACAAGGGTCCTCGAAGCAATTGTCCGAAGTACTTAGCGGACAAGAAGGCTGGCACCATCAAAGGTATATTTGATATACATGTTATTGATGTTTTCCTTACTAGCCCTCGTTGTAGTGCCTGGGTATTTGATACTGGTTCAGTTGCTAATATTTGTAACTCGAAACAGGAGCTACGGAATAGACGGCGGCTTGCGAGGGATGAGGTGACGATGCGCGTTGGCAACGGATCAAGAGTTGATGTGATGGCCGTCGGCACGCTCTCCTTAGTTTTACCTTCAGGATTAGTTTTAAACCTTAATAAATGTTATTATGTGCCTGCGTTGAGCATGAACATTATTTCTGGATCGTGTTTATTGCAAGACGGTTATTCATTTAAATCGGAGAATAATGGTTGTTCTATTTATATGAGTAACATCTTTTATGGTCATGCACCTATTGTGAATGGTTTATTTCTTCTAAATCTCGAAAAGGATGAAACACACATCCATAACATTGAGGCTAAGAGATGCAAAGTAGATAGTGATAATACTACTTATTTGTGGCATTGTCGTCTAGGTCATATTGGTGTAAAACGCATGAAGAAACTCCATTCTGATGGACTTTTGGAGTCTCTTGATTTTGAATCTTTTGACACATGCGAACCATGCTCATGGGCAAGATGATCAAAACCCCGTTCTCCGGTATGATGGAGTGAGCAACGGACTTGTTGGAAATCATACATACCGATGTATGCGGACCGATGAGTGTTTCGACGCGCGGTGGATATCGCTATTTTCTCACTTTTACCGATGACTTAAGTAGATATGGGTATATCTATTTAATGAAACATAAATCTGAAACATTTGAAAAGTTCAAAGAATTTCAGAGTGAAGTGGAGAACCATCGTAACAGAAAGATTAAGTTTCTACGATCCGGTCGTGGAGGTGAATATTTGAGTTATGATTTTCTCATGCATCTTAAAGCAAGCGGAATCGTTTCGCAACTCACGCCACCCGGAACACCACAGCGCAATGGTGTGTCTGAACGCCGGAATCGAACCCTATTAGATATGGTCCGATCAATGATGTCTCTTACTGATTTTCCGTTATCATTTTGGGGTTATGCATTAGAAACCGCTGCATTCACTTTAAATAGGGCTCCATCTAAATCCGTTGAGACGACACCGTATGAACTGTGGTTTGGTGCTAAACCTAAGTTGTCGTTTCTTAAAGTTTGGGGATGCGAAGCTTACGTCAAGAAGTTGATGCCGGACAAGCTCGAACCCAAAGCGGAGAAATGCGTCTTCATAGGATACCCTAAGGAAACTATTGGGTATACCTTCTATCACAGAACCGAAGGCAAAGTGTTTGTCGCAAAGAACGGTTCCTTTCTTGAGAAGGAGTTTCTCTCGAAAGAAGTGAGTGGGAGGAAAGTAGAGCTAGACGAGGTTATTGAACCTTCTCTTGAATTGGAGAGTAGCGCAGCACCTGAAATTGTTCCATGCCTTTGCACCAACAATGGAGGAAGCTAATGACAAGGATCATGAAGCTTGGACGATGTCCATCGAATGTCGGGTCGACAAGGTCGCGTGCCCCTCCCGAGTGGTACGGCAACCTGTTGACTGTCTTGTTAGTAGAAGGCGGTGAACCTATGAACTATGAGGAAGCGATGATGAGCCCAGACTCGAGAAATGGCTGGAAGCCATGAACCAATTGGGATCCATGAGCGAAAACCAAGTATGGACTTTGGTGGACCCTCCTAGCGACCAAAAGGCCGTTGAGTGCAAATGGATCTTCAAGAAGAAAACGGACGCGGATGGTAATGTTACCGTCTATAAAGCACGGCTTGTCGCGAAAGGTTTTCGACAAGTTCAAGGTGTTGACTACGATGAGACTTTCTCTCCCGTAGCGATGTTTAAGTCACTTCGGATTTTATTAGCAATTGCTGCGTTTCATGATTATGAAATATGGCAGATGGATGTCAAGACTGCATTCCTCAATGGCAACATTGATGAAGAGTTGTATATGATGCAACCCGAAGGTTTTGTCGATCCTAAGGATGCTGATAAAGTATGCAAACTTCAGCGTTCCATTTATGGACTAAAGCAAGCATCTCGGAGTTGGAACCTTCGTTTTGATCAAGTGATCAAGAGCTTTGGATTTGTTCCAAATTGCTACGAAGCTTGTATCTACAAGAAAGTGAGTGGGAGCTCGGTGACGTTTCTGGTACTATATGTGGATGACATATTGATTATCGGAAATGACATCAACATGCTTAATGATGTGAAGAGTTATTTGAACAAGTGTTTTTCAATGAAAAACCTAGGTGAAGCTGCTTATATATTGGGCATCAAGATCTATAGAGATAGACAAAGACGCCTGATAGCTTTAAGCCATAATACATACCTAGACAAAGTTTTGAAAAGGTTCAGAATAGATAAGGCAAAGAAAGGTTCAGTGCCTATGTTGTCAGGTAAGATATTGAGCAAGGCTCAGTGTCCAGCTACGGTAAATGATAGGGAAGCTATGAGCAAAGTGCCTTATGCCTCGGCCATAGATTCCATCATGTATGCCATGCTGTGTACTAGACCGGATGTGTCCAATGCTCTTAGTTTGACGAGCAGGTATCAAAGTGATCCAGGAGTGGAACACTGGACAACCGTGAAGAACAATCTAAAGTACCTAAATAGAACTAAAGAAATGTTCTTAGTCTATGGGGGTGATGAACAGCTCGTCGTAAAAGGTTACGTCGACGCTAGTTTCGACACCGACAAGGATGATTCTAAATCTCAGACAGGATACGTGTATATTTTGAATGGAGGAGCTGTGAGCTGGAGAAGCTGCAAGCAAAGCGTGATCGCGGGATCTGATGAGAAGCGGAATACATGGCTGCTGCAGAAGCGTCAAGTGAAGGAGTTTGGATCAGGAACTTCATCACTGAGCTTGGCGTGGTTCCAAGTGCATTGGACCCACTGGAGATATTGTGTGACAACACTGGCGCCATAGCACTCGCTAAGGAACCAAGATATCATCCAAAGACCAAGCATATCAACCGCAAGTTTCATATAATCCGAGATTATATAGCAGATGGAGATCTGAAGATTAGCAAAGTACATACAGATCTGAATGTCGCAGATCCATTGACTAAACCTCTTCCACGTGTAAAACATGATCAGCACCTCAGTGCAATGGGTGTGAGATTGTTGCCAGATGTAAACTAGATTATTGACTCTAGTGCAAGTGGGAGACTGTTGGAATTATGCCCTAGAGGCAATAATAAAGATGTTATTATTATAATTCTTGTTCATGATAATGTTTATATTCCATGCTAGAATTGTATTAAGCGGAAACTTTAATACTTGTGTGGTTTGTGAACAACACCGTGTCCCTAGTACGCCTCTATGGACTAGCTCATTGATCAATGATGGTTAAGGTTTCCTAACCATAGACATGAGTTGTCAATTGATAATGAGATCATATCATTGGGAGAATGATATGGTGGACAGACCCAAACTAAGCGAAGCAATTAGATCGTGTTCGTCTTTGCGAAGCTTTTCTTATGTCAAATATTGTATTCCTTAGACCATGAGATAATACAACTCCCTGGTATCGGAAGAAAGCTTTGAGGTCATCAAACGTCATCCTATGAGAGGGTGATCATAAAGGTGTCTCTCAGGTGATCGGAAAGTATATGTTGGGTTGTATGTATCGAGATGGGATTTGTCCCTCCCAAGTAGGAGAGATATACTTCGGGCCCACTCGGTAATCGATATCAACACCGCTTGCAAGCATGTGGTTAAGGAGTTAATCACAAGGTGATATCGGATTACGGAACGAGTAAAGTACTTGCTGTGAACGAGATTGAACTAGGTATGACGGTACCGACGATCGAATCTCGGGCAAGTAAAATATCGCGAGACGAAGGGAATATATATATGGGATTGATTGAATCCTAGCATCGTGGTTCATCCGATATGATCATCGATGAATGTGTGGGAGTCAATATGAGTTTCCAGACCCCGTTGTTGATTATTGATAGAATATCTTGTCTGCATATTCTCGAACCCGCAGGGTCACACACTTAACGTGTCTCGACGCTAGGATAGATTGGATAATTGGTTTATGAGTTTTTGTTCGGAGTATCAGATGAGATCTGGGACATCACGAGAGGTTCCGGAGTGGTCCGGAGAATAAGATTCATATAAGGCAGTGCAGTTTTTGGAGTTCGAAATTGTTCCGGGTTAATCGGTATTGTACCGGAAGCTTCTAGAACCTTCCGGAAGGGGACCAACGTGGCCCCACCTTCCGGGAGGGGGCATGGGCCTATGAGGGAGTGCCCTGGCCGCATTGGGCCAGGGGCACAAGGCCCCGTAGGGCCCAGCCGGCCAAGAGGGTTTTAAACTCGAGATAGAGCTTCTAGAAGGGGGGGTTTCCTTGCCCCCCACTCCTCCTCCTTGGGGACACCGGTTTGGCTTGGGGGAGGGGCTAGGGCTGCGCCCACCCCTCTATATATATAGGGCTGGGGGCGCACCACCCCCACACACCTTCCCCTCCAACCCTAGCCGCCCTGCTGCCCTTCCTCTCTCCCTCCCGACTGTTTGTAGGCGAAGCCCTGCTGCAGAAATTCTCCACCATATACACCACGCCGTCGTGTTGTAGATCCAATCCGTCTCTCCACCATACTTGCTGGACCGAGGAAGGAGGAGACGGCGAGGTGCTGCACGTGTGTATCTCACGGAGGCACCGCCACTTGTGGTGCTAGATCGGATCGGATCGCGAGGAGGAGAAGTGAGTACGACTACATCACCCACATTCCGACGAACGTTCCGCTGTGCGAATCTTCAAGGGTATGAAGATCTAATCCAATCTCTCTCGTTGTTTGCATCTCCTAGATTAGATCTTGGCTTTCCCTCTGTTCGCATCCGTAGAAAATTTTGATTTACTATGCCGCGAAACCCTTCAAAAACAGTGGTGTCCGCTTTGATGCAACAGACAACAATGGGTCAAAGACCACATATTATGGTTACATAGAGGAGATATGGGAACTTGACTATGGACCTACTTTTAAGGTCCCCTTGTTTCGGTGCAAATGGGTCAAGCTGACAGGAGGAGGGGTTGAGGTAGACAAGAAATACGGAATGACATCGTTGGATCTCAACAATCTTGGGTACTTAGATTTAACCATCTGGTCTAGCCAATGATGTGGCTCAGGTTTTCTATGTGAAGGACATGTCTACCAAACCTAGAAAAGAAAAAATAAGAAAAGAATACATCGACGATGAGCCAAAGCGCCACATAGTTTTTTTCAGGAAAAAGAAACATCGTGGGAGTGGAGGACAAGACATGTCAGAAGATTGTGATAAGTTTCATGAAATTCCGCCCTTCGCGGTGAAGGATGACCCAAGCATCATGTTAATGAATGAAGATGCTCCATGGATACGACGGGATCAGAAAGGAACACACGCGAAGAAATGATATGTAATAATTGTAACATTTTATGAGTGAAGATGCTCCATGCATGTCCATTTTTAATAGTGTTGTCTACAAACAATCTTGAGTGTGTTAATCCCGATTCATACTTACCATTAAGATCTGATCTCCAAACGCGTGATGTCACATATTAGGGAGTGCCTCTATGACCAGTTTCTCGGAGATGCCGGAGGACTGGGCTCCGTCGGCATCTCCCTGAAACTGGCCGTAGTGGTGTCCCTGCTCTCGAAAACCATCTTGCAGCTTGTAACTTCTCTAACTAGATCAATACGCCTGGGAGCTAACTAATTTTACATATTAGGGAGTGCCTCTATGACCAGTTTCTCGGAGATGCCGGAGGACTGGGCTCCGTCGGCATCTCCCTGAAACTGGCCGTAGTGGTGTCCCTGCTCTCGAAAACCATCTTGGAGATGCCTCAAACTGGCTGGAGGACTGGACTCACAAGGATGCCTATTTATAGTACAAGCAGCTCCGCATAATGTCGACACTCACCCTTATTATTAGTGCTGACTCATGTTTAGTCCCGGTTGGTGTCTCCATGGCCATGCATCTCCTGAAGGTAAACGTTGCCAGTAGGCTGCCTCGACCACGCCACTAGTAGCGGAATAGCTTATGGCGTGCCAATATAGACATGCCATGGATCCACTCTTGTGGCGTGAATGGTCGAGGCCGCTACTGTCCTAAGTTCAGACGTCTGGTAGATTATTTTTTGAAACAAAAAAGTGGTGGCATATGTTCCTACCAATTTTTTGGACTGAGTTTTTGGAAATTTAAATGAAAATTAAAAGGAAATTCGAATGGAATTTGAAACATTGAATTTACTAGGAAATTTTATTTAAATATACTATATATTACATTGATATGAACTAAACTAAATCCAAGATCTACTACGGTCGATATATATAGATCGAACTCATTGTAGTCCCTCCCGTTCGTCATCGCCGGGATCATAGCATTGGGGCGATGGGATGTGGTTCTCCACCACCCACGTCGGGATGGCGTGCCCAGCCATGGCATGTCAATCATCTTGCACACGAGTTATCTTCTAACAAGGCAAATATTTTGTTCATAATAAGGAAGGGATTTTTCATCAAGACACCTACATCACTCACTCCAGCACTGAGGGACCTCATACGAGGTGGAGAAACAAGACTGCGGCGTCCTCAGTCGTCCATTGCTCATGCGACATGAAACCGGCCATCACATTATTTCCACCAGACGCTGGGCGCCTGAGCCAGATGCATACCATACGCGCTCGGCTATATAAGAGCCAGCGGGGGATCGTTTCCGGCCACAGCAGCATCCACCACCGTACGTTGGAACAAAGGAGAAATATAATGAAGACAAGGCGCGCGGATCACCCATCAGTTTAATCTCCTGGCCTAGTCACGCACGCTTGTTTAATTAACCAGCATGCAGCTTAAATTTCCTCGATCTCCATGTTATTGTTGTTGCAGCAAAAGATTGTTACCATGGTGAGCATGCCTTGCGAGAAGTGCAGGAATAGAGCCATGGCGCTGGCGGCGGGGGAAACCGGCCGTATATACATTTTATGCCTTTACTATTTCTAGTTAAGATCATGCATCGGAGTATTTCATTTCCCCATGGTTTAATTAGCTAGATCGTGAAAGGTATAGGGAATTAGGGACGCAGGAGGACGTCTACTAGACATCACCTA
This sequence comes from Avena insularis, assembly GCA_023614405.1. Lineage (NCBI taxonomy): Eukaryota > Viridiplantae > Streptophyta > Magnoliopsida > Poales > Poaceae > Avena > Avena insularis. The sequence continues at coordinate 207,731,788 of CM042691.1, read as the reverse complement.
ATCACATAATCACTAAGTCACTACAATGGTGGAAAAAGGGTCTCCAGTCCCGAGCCGCAACTGGCTCTAGTCTCGGTTTTGGACCCGGAACTGCGAAAACGGGACTAGAGCCCCCCCCCCTCTAGTCCCGGCTCGCTACGGCCCGTGACTGATAACAGTCACGTGGCTGTTTCAGCACCACGCTGGGGCGAAACCCTCTAGTCCCGGGACTATAAGGTTTCCTGTCGTGGCAGAGAATTGTGTGTTTCTCTGCCGCGGCAGAGATTGTGTATTTCCTTTTTTTTGCTATTTCGTTCCTTTTTCGTTTTGTGTTTCACTATAATTTCAAACATATATTTAAGTACACATATTTTACGCTAGTACATACACAATACATGTTGATGCATCTATATAATTAATCGATCCCTTGCAAGCATACATTGATGCTATATATATCAAAAGGAAAAAATATTTTGAAATTACATGGTCATTGATGAATATATATATCATATCAGCTACATGGAGATCACTAAGGCAAATCGAGTTCCACGTCATTCGTATAATGCTCTCCATGTACATCAAGGACTTCCTTCATCATAAATCCCGCCAGCTCCTCTTGAATTGCTCTTATATGCTGGTCTGGCTCTAGTTTGTCCCGCAAACCATAAATATAATGTGAGTCAATTTTCCGCTCACTGGTCAACTCGCGAATGTACTCGCAGACGTAGTATCCACATAAATAAGTTTCCGGTGGCTGCTGTAAACTCTTCACCATTTTATAAGTTAGCTCCTCTTTGAATGGACCTGGTATTTTCTGTCTGAACCGTGTCCAACACCTGCTTGGCAAAGAAAATGAACAAAGGAGTTATTAGTTACTTGATATCAGGAAATGAATGAAAGAGGCTGATATAATGCGATAATGATCAAAATTACTTATGGAGCATTGCTTTCATGTCGTTCCACTGCTCTTGGTCCCAACTTAATGAGTCGTGGACTTCAACTAGGGACTTGTCAACTTGAATGTTTAGCAAGATCCAGTGGAATCTGCGGACGTTTACATAAGCATACATTCATAGCTCATCGAGTAAGCAAAAATAAAATGTGTACAAGATATAAACACTCACTTGAAGTTGTAAGGAAATAGTATTTCCTTAACAAAATTATTCTCGGTTAAGAACCTGCACAAGTCTTCCTCCACGTCCTTGGGGTGATTCTTTAACGTATATTCATTAACGATATATGGGTCAATGAACCCAACGTCGTATCTTCTACCTCTTTTGCATTCAAGCATCTTCATTCTGCAGAATATAATATCATACAAAAGAATATATAGTTAGGATAATATATTAAATGCAATGAACGAGCTGAGCTACAAACTTAATTATAGAAATAAATCACTTACAGACAGTAGCAACCAATGATAGATTTATCGAGGGCGCGCTGGTTGTATAACTGAAACAGTTCGGTCATTTGAACCTGTATCGAGTATGGTTTGAAGTGATGCTCCTTTCTAACGTCCACCGGAAACCAATCTTTCTGCTGCTTTTTTCTGCTTGCGACATGTACCATTCGTGCATATTTCGCATATGTGTGGATAGACACGCGAGCTCCTCATTACTGACTAGAGGCTCCCCTTGGACATACTTCCGTACTATCTGACCCACTGGCGTATCTTCATAGCTTAACTATTGACCAAGAGACATTTTTGCTTCGGTAGCAAGTGCTTTGGCCTGCGATATAGTGATTCCCATTAGTGCAACATTATTACGGGCTCTGGGGTCCATTATTTGCATGTCCATATCCATTTCAGCTCTGAAGGCCTTGTCGATGTCTGAAATGACTTTGAGCGGGGCGACCGATTGATTCTTCTGTGCTCCGAGCTGGGCAACTTGCTTCCCGCTTTTTGCACTTGTGATTTTTTTTCTTCTGTGCTTGCTTAATAATCTCCCGGTCATAGTCTGATTCCAGATTCATCGATATCAGGGATGGTTGCTCAAGAAAGGACTTAGCCCACTTTTTGGTTTTTTTATCATATACCGGCTTTGGCTCAGGCTTTTTGGGTGCAAAATGCGCCTTAACTTGGGCAGCCACATCCGCGTTAGTTTCCTCATTGGTCTTGTCATGAGGTCTCTTTTGAAGAGCCGACGGGACCTTTCTTCGATGTGGGCGCGGGGGAGCGTCGAACTTCCATTTCTTCAACAAGGTAGTAGTATTGCACGGAGGCAGAGGCGAAGATCGAGTATTGCACGGAGGTGGAGATCTAGTTGATGTACTCCTACTGTGGTGATCGTCAGCGGGGCAGGGTGGACTTGGAGGTTGACGATAATAGGGTTGGGGTGGACTTGGAGGTTGAAGATATTCGATGCGGGGTGGACTTGGATTCCTCGGAGTCGGTGGCCTTGGCGCCGAGACAGGCTCACTTGATGTACTTCTTCTTCCATAGAATGATGTTGCGCTTGACATCTCCTAGTTTCGTAAGGCCTTCAAGCGTAGCGATTTCAATCTCTAGGTCCGCAAAATCCTACACTATGTCATCCACCGTGACACGAGCATAGCCTGGTGGAATCGGAACTGAATGGTGGAGTTCTCCAGGTAGACAAGGTAAATCAGTGCCGATCGCCACCTTGAAGGACAAGTTGTTCATTGGCTGATGTAGCTCACATTGTGCCATCTCTCTGACATCATCCACGGGGTAGTGAGGAGTCAGTGCATCATCCAGCAGTGCTTGATCATCAGCCCGGACCTCCGTGGAAGCCACGCTGCTTCTCCGCTGGCTAGATCCAATGCAGGATCATCAGCCTGCGGGTGAGTTGACGACGGCGGCCTTTGTCTAATTTCTTGCATGAGGTTCTTCAGATCAGCTAGGTCCTGCTCTACCCTGGAGATCTGGTCTGCCTCCCGGTCCTTCTTTCTCTGACGGCTTCTGTAACTGGCATCATACTGAGGAAACCCTTTCTTCCACGAGACACCGGCGCCTTTGCCTCGTGTTCGTCCTCCCTTTTCAGGATTCCCTAGGGCGCGTGTCAGCTCGTCGTTCTCTCTCTCGGGACAAAACAATCCCAATTGAGCATCATTCATTGCTTGAACAAGGTCTTGGGAGGGTTTTAGACTTTTTTCATGAAATAATGTCTTCCCTGTTTCTGGGTCCAACGATCCCCCGTGCCCGTACCACCAATGCTTTGACCTCTCGGGCCATCCATCTGTACCAGGAGTGACGCCTCTAGACCTCATTTTATTCTCCATAGTTTCCCACTTAGGGACGGCACTCTTGTAGCCACATGTCCCCATTTTATGATGGTATTTCTTTTGGGCAGCATTTAACGCATTCTTTGCCGACTTTTCCTTTGCTTTATCAAATTGCTTGTACTGTACAAAATCGGGCCAATGTTCTCTCAATTTCTCGTTTACTCCTTTGAAGTCTAGAGTTTTCTATTTCGCGACATATTTCGCGTATAAACTTTTCTTGTGGTTCCGGTACAGTTCAGCCATCTTGCTCAGAGCCCACTCCTTGACTTTCGCTCTATTTTCAAGCCCACCCGGCCTTGGGGTAATACCATCTACCTCAAATTCTTCATACTCTGGAGGTAGTATGAAATGCGCTATGAGCTTCTGCCAAAGGTCATCTTTGGCATCATCGGTGACATAGCTGTTGGATTCTTCACCGGTTTTTTTTGACTGATTCCATTCTTGGATGGTGATCGGAAGGTTGTCCCTAACAAGCACCCCGCATTGATTTATAAACATCCTCCGATACTTCTCTGGAGCAATCGGTTCACCATCATCATCAATTTCTTTGATGGTGAACCTCTGATTACCATCCAACTTTTTGTTCAGCCCTCATTTCGTTCGAGCTGTCGATTGCTTCGATCCGGTGGGCTAATAGAAGAACAAAGAGTGATTAATATATATTTAGATCAGTTAATGAATAGAAGTAACACGAGGCTTTATATATATATGTACCTCGCTGGAACCTGTCGAGGAGCCATCATTATTGTTGTTATTTGTTTGCCCTTCGTCCATCCGGTCTTCCCCTTGGTACATTAGGTTTTCTTCTAGTCCATCACCGGATGGATTCAGATATGAGGATATCTCTTCCTCGAGCAAAATATCTTCACCGGTAGTAATATTAAGAGGAATTTCACCTCTTACCATGCCCTGAAGAACACCTTCACCAATGTGACCAGGATCTTCGGATGGATCAATGACTTAATTATCTATAACAGAAAGAGAGTTAAATAGGTTAGAAAAAACAATAACCCTAATAACTAAAACAAAATAACAATAACCCTAATAACACAAATTAATAACCCTAATATTATTTGCGGTAAAACAATAATCCTAATAACTAATACAAAAAAAACAATAACCCTAATTAATAACCCTAATATTATTTGTGATAAAACAATAATCTTAATAACTAAAACAAAAAACAATAACCCTAATATTATTTTTGGTACAACAATAATCCTAATAACTAAAACAAAAAACCCTAATATTATTTGTGGTAAAACAATAATCCTAATAACTAAAACAAAAAACCCTAATATTAATTGTGATAAAACAATAATCCTAATTATAATAATCCTAATAGTCTTTGTGGTAAAACAATAATCTTAATAACTAAAACAAAAAAACAATAACCCTAATTAATAACACTAATATTATTTGTGGTAAAACAAAAAATAACTAAAACAATATAATCCTAATAACTAAAACAAAAAATAACTAAAACAAATAATCCTAATCCTAATTCTAATATTTTAGTTAAAACAATAATAACTAAAACAATAATCCTAATCCTAATCCTAATCCTAATAACTAAAACAATAATCCTAATCCTAACTAAAACAATAATTCTAATAACCCTAGCTAATATCTTGTGGTAAAAACCACCGCGGCTCGAAGCATCTAAAGCAATGACGTGAACCTGGCAATGACGGAGATGAAAGCGGCGACGCAGTGGAATCGGACGGCAAGACCTCCTTGCGTCGCCTGTGTGCTTTGTCTTCGTCGAGAAATGCTAAGTGCTGGGCAGCACCTCCCCTGGCACGCAGAATATATATGGACGCACCTTTAGTCCTGGGCTAAGCCACCGCCCGCGACTAGAGGGTATCTAGTCCCGGTCGGCTTAAGCAACATGACTAAAGACCCACCCTTTAGTCGCGGGTTAAGCCACGACCCGGGACTAGAGGGTTTTTCCGGCCGTTTCGTTTTCGCGCGCGCAGGCACCCTCTAGTCCCGGGTCCGGCCACGACCCGCGACTAGTGTAGTTTTTGTAAATTTTCTTTTATTTAATTCAAATCAAATATAAACTTTAGAAAATCATATCTCCTATTATCAAAATCCAAATAAAACAAAAAAAATATCTATTATTATCAGAAAAATATAAAGAATCTTAATATAATATCCATACATCTGTTTGCATCATTTATAAATTATGCCATTTGTAAATTTTCTTTTATTTAATTCAAATCAAATATAAACTTTGAAAAATCATATCTCCTATTATAAAAATCCAAATAAAACAAATAATATGTCTATTATTATCAGGAAAATATAAAGAATCTTAATATAATATCCATACATCTGTTTGCATTAGTTATAAATTATGTCATTTGTAGCTTTTCTTTTTTTAATTCAAATCAAATATAAAACTTTGGAATATCATATCTCCTATTGTAAAAATCCAAATAAAACAAATAATATGTCTATTATTTTCAAAAAAATATAAAGAATCTTAATATAATATCCATACATCTCTTTGCATCATTTATGAATTATTTCATCTGTAAATTTTCTTTTTTAATTCAAATCAAATATAAAACTTTGGAAAATCATATCTTTTATTGTAAAAATCCAAATAAAACAAATAATATGTCTATTATTATCAGGAAAATATAAAGAATCTTAATATAATATCCATACATCTGTTTGCATCATTTATAAATTATGTCATTTGTAACTTTTCTTTTTTTAATTTAAATCAAATATAAAACTTTGGAAAATCATATCTTTTATTGTAAAAATCCAAATAAAACAAATAATATGTCTATTATTTTCATAAAAATATAAGGAATCTTAATATAATATCCATACATCTGTTTGCATCATTTATAAATTTTTCATTTGTAAATTTCCGTTTTTTAATTCAAATCAAATATAAAACTTTGGAAAATCATATCTTTTATTGTAAAAATCCAAATAAAACAAATAATACGTCTATTATTATTAGGAAAATATAGAGAATCTTAATATAATATCCATACATCTGTTTGCATCATTTATAAATTATGCCATTTGTAACTTTTATTTTTTTTAATTCAAATCAAATATAAAACTTTGGAAAAATCATATCTTTTATTGTAAAAATCCAAATAAAACAAATAATATGTCTATTATTTTCAGAAAAATATAAAGAATCTTAATATAATATCCATACATTTGTTTGCATCATTTATAAATTATTTAATTTGTAAATTTTCTTTTTTTAATTCAAATCAAATATAAAACTTTGGAAAAGCATATCTTTTATTGTAAAAATCCAAATAAAACAAATAATATGTCTATTATTATCAGGAAAATAGAAGGAATCTTAATATGATATCCATACATCTGTTTGCATCATTTATAAATTATGTCATTTGTAACTTTTCTTTTTTTAATTCAAATAAAATATAAAACTTTGGAAAATCATATCTTTTATTGTAAAAATTCAAATAAAACAAATAGTATGTCTGTTATTTTCAGAAAAATATAAAGAATCTTAATATAATATCCAATTAGTCCCGGTTATAGTCACTAACCAGGACTAAAGATATTTCCCGCCATTTCCCGCTGCTTCCCGCCAAGTTTTCCCGCCCTTTCCTTTTTACGAGAGCTTTTAATCCCGGTTGTAGTCACTAACTGGTACTAAAGATATTTCCCGCCATTTCCCAAAGCTTCCCGCCAAGTTTTCCCGCTCTTTCCCTCTATTTCTAGGGAGATCGTGCCATGGCTATCCACACATCCACACCTTTCTCTCTTAGAACAATGGACAACGTCTACTGGGCCATTCTGACCCTCGAGGAGACCGAGGCGCCAGCGCCTCAGTACCTTGTCCGCTGGCTACCGTCCGCACGGCCGCTGGATCTCGAGCTGAGGGGTTCATGTCCCTCCTGTCCCTCAAGGTTCCGCACGCCAGGCGGCCATCACGAACCACTTCTACTACGAGCTCACGCCGGAGCACCGGATGGATCCCCAGTGGGATCCCGACAACTACGACACCTGGAATGTCTTCTTCGCTAATAGGCGGGAAAGGGAGCTTGCTAGGTACGAGGGTGATGGCCCGCCCCTGGTGAACCACAACGAAGCCAGCCGCCGTCTGTGGTGGGCGAACCGTACTATCATCAGAGTGATGCACCACATCACCGGGGGAGACCATCCTCGCATATGGTGCCTACAAGTCCACCTGCCACAGAGCCACAAGAAGGCCCCTCCCCCGCCCGGTGGTAGCGACATCGTCTTCGAGGAGACTCCTCCCTCGCCCGCCGTGAATCCAAGGCCGGAGTGGCCCCTGGTATATGCCATGGCTGGGCTGAGGATCCCCGAAGTGGCAGGTGACGATGGCGATGATGATGACGATAACGAAGAAGACCCTGAAGCTGTGTACTATAGGACTAGGCATGATTATGACTAAAGGGGTGACTTTAGTCCTGAGTGTTAGCTAGTCCTGGTTTTTAATATTAATAAATGTCTTGAGTGTTACCTAACTATGAAGATGTTGTTGTATTTAGAGAAAAAGGCCTATAAATAGAGTAAAGGGCGGCAGGCTGGATCGAGCAGCCTATAAATAGAGGGAAATGCCTATAAAGAGAGGGTTCATCTTTAGTCCCGGTTGGAGAAACCAACCGCGACTGAAGGGATTACGACAGACTAGGCTAGGCAGCACTAATAATAGGGGTGAGTGTCGACATTATGTCCTGCGGCTTGTACCTTGTCCCGGATGGTGTCACCAATTGGGACTAGTCCCGGTTGGAGACACCAACCGGGACAAAACATGAGTCAGCACTAATAATAGGGGGTGAGTGTCGACATTATGTCGTGAGTGTCGACACTATACTGAGCTGCTTGTACTATAAATAGGCATCCTTGTGAGTCCAGTCCTCCAGCCAGTTTGAGGCATCTCCAAGATGGTTTTCGAGAGCAGGGACACCACTACGGCCAGTTTCAGGGCGATGCCGCCGGAGCCCAGTCTTCCGGCATCTCCAAGAAACTGTTCATAGAGGCACTCCCTAATATGTGAAATTAGTTAGCTCCCAGGCGTATTGATCTAGTTAGAGAAGTTACAAGCTGCAAGATGGTTTTCGAGAGCAGGGACACCACTACGACCAGTTTCAGGGAGATGCCGCCGGAGCCCAGTCCTCCGACATCTCCAAGAAACTGGTCATAGAGGCACTCCCTAATATGTGACCTCACGCGTTTGGAGATTAGATCTTAATGGTAAGTATGAATTGGGACTAAAGGCCCCCCTTTAGTCCCAGTCCAGCCATAAAACGGGACTAACACACTCAAGATGGTTTGCAGACAACACTATAAAAACGGACACATGGAGCATCTTCACTCATAAAATGTTACAATTATTACACATCATTTCTTCGCGTGTGTTCCTTTCTGATCCCGCCGTATTCATGGAGCATCTTGATTCATTAACATGATGCTTGGGTCATCCTTCACCGCGAAGGGCGGAATTTCATGAAACTTATCACAATCTTCTGACATGTCTGTCTTGTCCTCCACTCCCACGATGTTTCTTTTTCTTGAAAGAACTATGTGGCGCTTTGGCTCATCGTCTGATGTATTCTTTTTCTTATTTTTTCTTTTTCTAGGTTTGGTAGACATGTCCTTCACATAGAAAAACTGAGCCACATCATTGGGTAGGACGAATGGTTCGTCTAAGTACCCAAGATTGTTGAGATCCAACGATGTCATTCCCTATTTCTTGTCTACCTCAACCCCTCCTCCTGTCAGCTTGACCCATTTGCACCGAAACAAGGGGACCTTAAAAGTAGGTCCATAGTCAAGTTCCCATATCTCCTCTATGTAACCATAATATGTGGTCTTTGACCCATTGTTGTTGTTGCATCAAGGCGGACACCACTGTTTTGGTTGGTGCTCTTTTTATCTTGGACGATCGTGTAAAATGTATACCCATTTATCTCGTACCCTTGGAAAGTCGATATAGTCAAAGATGGTGACCTAGACAACAAGTATAGCTGATCTCCAAGAGTGTTGTTTTTGATGAGATGTTGCAACCAACCGCCGAAACTCTTCATGTGTTCATATCTAATCCAAGAGTCATGCTTCCAGGGTTGTTGGAGCGTAAGATTTTCTTGTGTTCCTTGATATATGGGGTTGTCAAGATAGAATTCTGTAGAACGGTGTAATGTGCTTCGGTGTAAGAATGTCCGTCCCTACATATTATTGATTTCCTTCCTAGAGTACCCTTTCCACTCAGTCTCCCCTCATACCGCGATTGAGGAAGACCAATCGGCCTAAGGTCAGGAACAAAGTCAACACAAAATTCAATGACCTCCTCTGTTCCATAGTCCTTGGAGATGCTTCCTTCTGTCCTAGCACGGTTACAAACATATTTCTTTAAGATTCCCATGAAACTCTCAAAGGGAAACATATTGTGTAGAAATACAGGACCGAGAATGGAAATATCTTTGACTAGGTGAACCAGAAGGTGCGTCATAATATTGAAGAAGGATGGTGGAAACAGCAACTCAAAACTGAAAAGACATTGGACCACATCATTCTGTAACCGTGGTAGATCTTCAGGATTGATTATCTTCTGAGAGATTGCATTGAGAAATGCACATAGATTCACAATGGGTACTCGAACATTATCTGGTAGAAGCCTCATCAATGCAATCGGAAGCATTTGCGTCATAATCACGTGGCAGTCAAGAGACTTTAGGTTTTGGAACTTTTTCTGCCATATTTATTATTCCCTTTATATTCGACGATAAGCCATACGGGACCTTAATACTGCTTAGGCATTTAAAAAATATTTACTTCTCTTGTTTGGTAAGAGCGTAGCTGGCATGACCTTGAAACCATTCTGGATGCAGGCCATCTGGGTCTTTCATACGTTGATGGTCCTTTCGTGCTTCCGGTGTATCTTTTGTCTTCCCATACACGCCCAAGAAGCCTAGCAGGTTCACGCAAAGATTCTTCGTCACATGCATCACATCGATTGTAGAGCGGACCTCTAAGAATTTCCAATATGGTAGCTCCCAAAATATAGATTTCTTCTTCCACATGGGTGCGTGTCCTTCAGCGTCCTTCGGAACAGAGGTTAAATTCTTCCTGCTTGTGCTCATCCCACACGCGTATGCCGGGTTCGTGCCACAACTGTAAAAGTTCTTCTAATAATGGTCTTAGGTACACATCAATGTCGTTGCCGGGTTGCTTCGGACCTTGGATCAACACTGGCATCATAATGAACTTCCGCTTCATGCACAACCAAGAAGGAAGGTTATAGATGCATAAAGTCACGGGCCAGGTGCTATGACTGGAGCTCTGATCCCCAGAGGGATTCATGCCATCTGTACTTAGACCAAACCTTAAACTCCTTGCGTCATCTGCAAAGTCCGGGTATTTTCTATCGATTTTTCTCCATTGCGACCCATCGACGGGGTGTCTCAACATCTCGTCTGACTTACGTTTCTCTTTATGCCATCACAACAACTTAGCGTGCTCTTTGTTTCTGAATAAGCGTTTCAACCGTGGTATTATAGGAACATACCACATCACCTTGACAGGAACCCTCTTCCGGGGGGGGACCGCCCTCAACATCACCAGGGTCATATCGTCTAATCTTATACCGAAGTGAAGTGCATACCGGGCATGCATCCAAATTCTCGTACTCCTCACCGCGGTAGAGGATGCAGTAATTAGGGGATGCATGTATTTTCTGAACCTCTAAACCTAGAGGGCAGACAACCTTCTTTGCTTCGTACGTACTGGCGGGCAATACGTTATCTTTTGGAAGCATATTCTTCATCATTTTCAGCAACTTTTCAAATGAGGAGTCAGGTATAGCACACTCAGCCTTCCATCGCAGCAATTCCAGTGTGCTGCCCAGCTTTTTCAGACCATTTTTGCAATTTGGGTACAACAAATTTTTGTGATCCTCTAACATGTGATTGAACTTCTCCCTATCCTTTTCAGTTTCACAATCTCTTCGTACATCGGCAATGGTCCGACCAAGATCATCAGCGGGTTCATCATGTGTCTCTTCTTCATCCTCCCCTTCAGCATCCCCCATGAAAGTATCTCCGTACTCAGGGAAACCATGATAGTTGTCATCCTCCTCCTCTTCTTCATTGTCTTCCATTATAACCTCTCTCTCTTTGTGCTTGGTCCAACAATTATAACTGGGCATGAAGCCGGACTTCAGCAGGTGGCTGTGAAGGGTTTTTGAGTCAGAGTAATCCTTCTGATTCCTACATCCACTACATGGATAGAATATAAAACCATTGCACTTGTTTGTATCAGCAACACGAATGAATTCATGCACGCTATTAATGAACTCGTCAGAGCGTCGGTCAGTATCATACATCCATTTCCGGACCATCTGCATTATAGTAAAAGTATATCAAAAACCATTACACAACATGATAAAATTATTACAAGTTATATTGAGAGCTTCTAGAGCATTAATTTTGAATTTTGAAAAATTTACATGCACCAATTTATGAATTGGAGAAAACAATCAACATGATAAATGTAGATTTTATTATTATTGTTCTATTAGTGAAAACCTCATTCCATTCTAAGCTTTGAAACTCTAAAATTACACATTTCAATTTTCAGTAACTATATGCCTAATCAAAATTTGTTACACATATATATCAAAATCCTTCTGCTTTTAGAGCATGCATGCATTGATCCATATCTCTATATATACTTCTAGAGCATTATAGAGCTAAAGTAGCAATAAGAGATGAAAGAATGAAGTTCTAACCTTTTAAAGCTTTGGATTTAGGGGTTGCAAACTAAATCTTGAGAAAAAAATGGCATAAACTCGCTTGCTTCTTTGAGAAAAATGGCCACCATATGCTTTAGAGCAGCAGGACAGGAAGCAGAATATATAGTGGTGGACAACTAGTCCCGGACCGTGATACGACCCGGGACTAATAGTTCACTAAAAGACCAGCTGGCCTGCTCCAAGTCATTAGTCTCGGGCCGTATTACGGATCGGGACTAGAGATGTGGTCCGGCCCGGGACTAGTGACTACGGCCGTTTCTAGCCGTTTTAGAGGCCTCACGGCCCGGGACTTCGCGGGCTGTGACAGGCCGGGACTGCTGGCGTTGTTCACGTCGAACCGAAGAAGGTTTTTCCAGTAATACTAGTGCTCAACCCGTTTACTACTAATTTTTCTATACAGTGATCCATGGGTTGTCTGTCCCGTCTGTCGGACAGTCCGCCTGCATCCCTAGGAAAGTATGATGAGAAAACATCAGCCATGTTTGCAGTCCTACTTCTTGTCTTCTTATCGTGTCTGTAGACTACCACGGTTTTTCTTTTTGCTGATCTCTCTTCTAAGATCCCCTTTCATCCGATATGCTAATAAGGTGGATGAGTGCAGGGGTGACCTGGGTAGGGATAGCCGGCGACTATGCAGATCGGCTCGAGATGGTGGGCGACGGTGTCGATGTGTTCTGCCTCGTCCGCCGCCTACGCAAGAAGGTTGGCTGGGCCGATATCCTGCACGTAGGGGAACTGAAGGACATGCAACCCGAGGAGGAGAAGAAGACGCCAGAGGTGAAAAAGAAGCCAGCCGAGGAGAAGAAGCCGCAGCCGCTGACACAATGTTACCTTGGTTATTACCATCATTGCCCGCCGCCGATGCCACAGATGGTCATCCGCGACGACGAGTACAACACTTTTTGCTCCATCATGTAAGAATGGTATCGCCAGCTGGAGAGAGTATATATGAGACCATCCCTTCTTGACACTTCCAATCGGTCTTGATTGTGGTTCATCGCGGGATGCAGAGAGAAGTGTGAGGATACATCAATTTACTGTATAATTAAAAAAGGTCCTTATAGCTGCGGCATTCGCAGGCAAGGCCAATAAAATGACTCCATAACGCCGGTCTTATGGTGTTATGTACATGAAAAATATAATTGTAATTGTTCGTATTTTCTCTCAAACATAAATATATACAAATTATTTGTACGTAACCAAGGCAGTAGTTTGCATAAACAAATAGGCATCTTGTGTTTTAACGAGTATTAGCCAAGCTTTTTGTTATAAGAGTATGAGATAGGCGTAATATGTTGGATGTATTATTGATCCTCATGGGCGAGTATATATAGACGTATAAGAATCATCTTGGAGTACAAGTCAAGTTAGGCTAGAGTCCTAACTATCCTAAACTCCCATAACAACCGTATACGTACACTACTCTAACACTTCCCCGCAATCGTAGCGATAGCGTCGTGAACAACAAGAACATCGCAAACGGTCAGACTGGAGTGTCGAAGTAGACCAGTAGGCTGACATCCCCCCGCAGTCGCAGCGGGAATGTCGTAGACGATGTCGCGGCGCGGATGCTTGGACTGTAGAAGATGCTGATGATGCTCAAGTAAGGTGGAATCCCTTGTACCGATGTCGAGGGAGCGGAGAGCGTGGAGCGGTGCCAAGGTCGATGTAGCCGTGCGAAGGGTCGCCGTGGTCGATGTCGTGGTCGGGGTTGCCGGTGTCGATGTAGCCGCACATGAAGCCGCAAGCGCATAGTGCACGAAGAGGATGACGGAGACGCGTCGAGGCAGGTCGAAGGTGTCGATCAATGCCGGAATCGATGCAGTCCGAGCCGTCGGGTACGATCGGCGCCAAAGTTTTGCCAGAACTAGGCGCACGAAGACACATCTTGGTTCTGCCAGAACCTAGTATGCCAAGAAAAATGCGTCGCTGATGCAGTCGAGGCAGTCGTAGAGGAAGGTGTCGATACCGAAGAAGACGTTATCATGTCGACGAAGACGAGGCGTCCGACGCGAGTTTGCCAGACTCGGGAACGCGTCGAGGACGAAGGCACGCACCGGTGTTGCCAGTGGCGTGCAGGGGTAGTTGCCATCATGAACCTGTGCGCCAGTATCGTATGACAATGCTGACGAGTTCGATGTGGAGAAGACATAGAAGGCGGCAAAACCAATGGCGACCTGAAGTGGTCATGTTGGACGCCTAGAGAGGCGTGGCGGCGGTATTCGAAGTAGGCAAAGAAGAACTCGGCGACGTGACGAATACCACGTGCAGACGGCGGCGATCCACGCCTGTAGGAGTAGGCGCGGTAAAAGCCGAGGACGTCGATGCACTGGGACGGCAAAGTAGACTGCGTGCAGTGACGCTATGACCTGAGGGGGCGGCATAGCTGCAGGGCGCAAGTCGGTGCAACGGCTGGGAGACCGCCAGCGACGTACACGCCAAGGAAGGCGCGTTGAAAGCCGGTAGCATGGACCAAACCTCGGACGGCGCAGCGGCAGCCCGTAGCTCGATCGATGGTAGGCGCGTGCTCGGGAACGTGCTTGGCGTAGACAGGCGCGAGATCGGTTGATCAGACCGACGATGCGCCGTATGCGCCATGGCGTGGACGACGCGTAGATCGGAGTCGATGGCGGCGTTGTCGATGAAGTCCCGGACGATGACAACGAAGACGATCAGGGGGAGGGGGGCAGCTGCGGCAGCCTTCCAAGGAAGGAATAGTAGCCGTCCGCGGTGCGCGGCAGCCTGCCGTGAGGCCGCAACAGCCTGCCGAGGTTGGCGCGGCAGCGTAGAGGGCAGGCGCACATGCGCGGTGTAGATCATCGATGCCGATGGTTGGAGTAGAGGCGCAGCGATGACGACAGCGGTGGAGGGCGACGCAATCCGATCTAACATCGGTAAACCAAAAAAAGAAAACCGATCAACAGATCGGAGAAAACTTGCATGACAGCCGATCACGGATCGACGGACGAACCCTGCGTACGGGTTGCGCGGCCCCCGGGAAGATCATGGAGATCGACCTCCCCGGGGGCGGCGCGGCGGAAGCGTGCCGACGGCGGCTAGGGTTTAAGATCGGTTTAGACTGATACCATGTAAGAGTATGAGATTGGCGTAATATGTTAGATGTATTATTGAGCCTTATGGACGAGTATATATAGACGTACAGGAATCATTTTGGAGTACAAGTCAAGTTAAGCTAGAGTCCTAACTATCCTAAACTATCATAACAATCGTATACGTACAATACTCTAACATTTGTCAAATCAGCTTTTATGCTTTTGGTCTGATTAGATTTCTAACAGAGGCAAACAACTATTGAAGACGCCTTTCACGTGCAACAAGCAAAGAATTAAGACAGCATAACTGATAATGGCTGGTGTTGATACCAAATCAGCCATGCCCAATCGTATAGAACCTAAATAGAGCAAAATCGGTATCATGTTTTGGAGCCAAATTTCTTGGCAATTTTTTAGGCTAAGGCCGACCACAATAGTACAACCATCTCGCTTGCAAGCATGCCACCAAACCAACAAGGAAAGCTACTCCCTCAGATTCATAATAAGTATTGCTGATTTAGTACAGCTTTATGCTAAATCAGTGTAACTTATTATGGATCGGAAGGAGTACATACTTTGGAATCGAGATGGGATGGGAGGACGAATCTTCGGTGACCAGACCATAGTTTTTAAAAAAGGGTTTTAATGTGAGGGGATTTAGAAGAATGGGTGGCCGGAAGCTTGTGAGGATCATCATTAAATTAGGGCTGCCACTGTAAGGGATTTGGTCCATGTGACCATTGCTAGGCTATCTGAAGACTACAACTTTATGCTAAATCAGTGTAACTTATTATGGATCGGAAGGAGTACATACTTTGGAATCGAGATGGGATGGAAGGACGGATCCTCGGTGACCAGACCATAGTTTTTGAAAAAGGGTTTTAATGCGAGGGGGATTCGGAAGAATGGGTGGCCGGGAGCTTGTGAGGATCATCATTAAATTAAGGCTGCCACTAAGGGATTTGGTCCATGTGGCCATTACTAGGCTACCTGAAGACTATAAGTTTAGGTGGGGCAGGAGGGAATGCAAGCAACGACCCTATGATTACGGAGGGTGACCTCTCATAAGCCATCATCACCTCTTATGAATATATTCATAGTTCAAAATAAGTATATTAACTTTAGATTAATTTGTTATTACATTTATATAAATATAACGTTAACTAACTATTGCATGTATTACATAGAAATCGTGTATTTTAAGGAGTTGTCACAGTGATAAGTGAGCTTTACTGAATTTATTTTTGGGGTGCATGAGAAACAAGAGAACGTATTGTAATGAAAACCGGAGGAATTTTTATCTCATTTGGTTGCATCTTTGAATACTACATCGAAAGTAATAATGTATACTTGAAGAATTTAAGTATTACATCTAGCATGATTGTAGTTAAATGGTCATGTTCCTGTAAAATAGTTTGGACTCTATTTAAATATAGAGTATATTTCTTGAGACATTTCAATAAATCACAAGAGTATTCTAGATTTTACTGAGTGTATTTAGCTTAGCAGTGGAGTGGCGGTGTACGCTTGAACATCAAACATTATTTATTGTAAATACCATGTCAATATATTGGCCTCTACTAATATTGTTACCTTTCTTACTATGAAATTGACAATAGAACCAATGGGAAATTTACTCTATAAACTTTACCAATAAATTAACATTGTTACTAAGATTTCATATATCAAGTCAAATTTATATACGAAGTGTCCATTTCAGATTTATGTAAACTGATTTCCAAATAAGTATGAACTTTTATCCTTGTGTTTTTATTTTTTCAGAAAATAGCTACATTTTCCCTTTAATTACTTATATTATTTGGAAGACTCCATGAAGAAGTCCTGGAGTGTCTATCACCATCCATTTGAATTCCAGTTAAATGAGAGTAAATGGTTGCATGTCACACATAGTAGGATAGGTGAGGGGCTTTGTAATTGAGAGCAGATACCCTCAAGATGGTAGATGGGAAATTTAGTTTTGATATTTATAGTCAACTATTCCATGGTGATATAGGGATGAGGGGTGTGCATTGTGCATGCTGGGATTTTTTCACTTGGATCCGTCAATTTTAACTTCTTTATTTCATTATCTTCGTAGTTTGACTTGGTGACCATAGCCTTGTGCTTGGGATTTTGTTGATTAAGTAGAAACATCAACCACGACTTAAAGATAAGGTGCACATGCATAGTGGAGCCATACACAATGAATTTTATGCCCAAGAGAACAATCATGTGAGGGAAGATCAAAACATCTTGCTGACACGCAAACACCTAAGGTAAGGCTAGATGTATGGGCCGAACTTTCAGCTAGGCCCTAGTTTTCATATGCTCAACCCTGGCTTGGCTTGGCCCGCTGGACATCTAGATAGAGTCGAGTTCATTTTGTTGGACCGCAACAAGCTCGGGCCGAGCAAAGATCATCAAGGTCCAGCTTGTTTTGCCCACTGTGAATTCTCGTGACTGTGACCGAAATCATGCCGCTCGTGTTCCCTGTCAGATTACAACTACGAATAGAAAGTACTACACCAGAACAAAAAGACCATGGCACCCCTCCACTCTCCAGCACGGTGTTGCGCCGCGTCTCCGCTACTCGCTACGTACGCCAGCGAGCACGCGCATCGTCGCTTTGTCACCGACTCCGATCTCCAACAACGTCATTCCTTCTGCTCCATCGTGGGGTCCACTTTGTAGTGATCGGTGACACCTAGCTCGTGAGTCGACATCACCCCGAGCCAGACCAACTTTCTATCATGCCCAAGCCAATCTCATTTTCCTTGCTTGTCGGCACAACGGGCCAGCCCGAGTAGAGCCCAAAAAATGGCGAGCTAAACAGCAGCTCGGACCGAGCCTGGACACCCACACGACCATAGACACACGCTATGAGACATTGAATGGTAATTTTTCCAATGCCAGAAAGCATAACAAGGTTTCCGTAGTTCGAAAGAGTGTGTTGCATTGTTATCCTCTACGTCTACATCCTTGTTTGAAGTAGCTTCATACGCTGCACAGCTCATCAGTAGTTTTGCATCAGAGTGTAATGTGAGGCATGCATGCATGTATATCTGGACATGAAACTCGGTCCAGCGGGCTCGGCGCGAGCTGCGCTAGGCCCGCTGGCAGAGGCAGACCGAGCCGACTCAGCTCACTGGTGGAAACAGCCCTATTGGTCCCGGTTGGTAAGGGGCTTTAGTCCCGGTTGCCCAACCGGGACGGGGCAATCGGGACTAAAGCCCTAACCTTTAGTCCCGGTTGCCCCACCAACCGGGACAAATGGGTGCACACGTGGCAGCGGCAGAGGGCGAGGGTGGTGGAGCATTAGTCCCGGTTCGTAACACGAACCGAGACTAATAACCTTCTGTCGCGGCAGAGATTTGGCTCATTTCTCTATCGCGGCAGAGAATTCATTTTGGCATAATTTGTTGCGGCGGCAGCATTTTCGCCACTTTTTGTGCCGCGGCAGAGAATTCATTTTGGCATATTTTGTTGCGGCGGCAGTATTTTCGCCACTTTTTGTGCCGCGGCAGAGAATTCATTTAGGTTGTTTTATAGTGTTTTGCACTTATCAATGAAGAAACCTTATATTACACAAGATCATCATGACAATATTACATTCAATACACGGATCGAGTTCATGCACTATATACAAAAGTTGCTATTTTTACAATCTCTATTGTCTATACACAGCCGAATAGTATTCCCCTTTTGGGTTTAGGACTTCTGCATCCAAGAATCCCACCAATTCCTCCTAAATTGCTCGTACGCGATCCTTTGGCAGAAGACCGTCACGTAGACGTTCGATCTGATTTAAAAAAGGAGTCAGTCTATATGAATGAAACTAAACACAATTTGATTGTAATTAAAAACTATATAAATTGTTTACGTACGTGGAGTTGCTCTAAATTTCTGCCCTTCTCATCGCACGTCTGCCGGATGAACTCGTAAATATAGTATCCACATAGATTATTACCTGGTCCCTGCGTCAGGCACTTTACGAGAACAGAGTTCAATCAAAATAATAATCAAGCATGATAATAACTGTATCAAAACTAGAATCAAAGAGATGCGCGGATATAGCTAGTGGTGCTTACATTTAGTGGTTGAAATGTAAGCTCCTCTTTCCAAACACCCCTAGCCTTGTTGGTGAACCGTTTCCAAGCGCTGCCCGGCGAAGAAAACGAATAAAAGAAGTTATTAATTACTTGATATCATAAAATTTACGAACGTTGCCGATATAGTGTCATAATGATTAGAATTACCGCTGGAGAAGCATCTGCATGTCCTTCCACGTCTCAAGGGGTTTATGTTTCGAGTCCATGACTAGTACACGCCCTTTGTCAAGTTGAATGATTAACAGAATATAGTGGAAACTGCAAATGCATAACTAATCAATTATATACTTAACATCGAGTAAGCGAAATAGAAAGTGTATACAAGACAATAACACTCACTCGAAGTTGTAAGGAAAAAGTATTTCCCTTCTGGTTTCTTGAAACCTTAACGCGTGTACTATATTATCCTCCGTATCCTGGGGGCTTGTTTTGAGATTAGCTTCATGAACCCAATATGGGTCAATGACGACAATGTCATAGATTTGTCCTCTGCTGCATTCGAGAATCTTCATTCTGCATATTACAGTATGATTATATACATGCAATAAACAAGGTGAGATAGCTGGAGACTAAATTAATTACAGAATTAGTACTTACAGACAATAGGCACTGATGATCGATTTGTCCAAGGCGTCTTGATTGAATAATTGAAATAGTTCATCAAATTCAATGGATATCATGTCATCCTTTTCTTTCCCATGATGCTTTTTTGTAACCCTCAGCACTATCCAGTTAGCCCCGGCCTTTGTGGCATGCATGTACCAGTTATGCAATCTTCGCATTTTTGTTGGAAGATTGTTTACCTCCTCAGGTTTGACGAGAGGTTTGTCGTACTGGTATTTGTATGCTACTTCACTCACGGGGAAGAACTCTAACTGGGATAAGTACTGGGCAATACTCATACCTTGAGCAGCGGCAGCTTCTCCGTATTGTGCAACTACCTCTGGATCATACTGCTCTTAGGCCCCATATTTGCTCGACCCCACATTGGTTTGGGAAATCACCTTGAGAGGGGCGCAAGACTGTTTTGCTTGTTCTCCGAGCTGGGCAACAGATTTCCCGCTTGCATCAGTACTGCTCTTCGAGGCTTTTTGTGCCGCATGTGACTTGAGAATAGAACGCTCATAGTCTGATGACAGCTTTGGCTCAGGTTGATGAAGAGTCTTTAGCATTTTCAACACTTTGGCTTTTTCTTCTTTGGTGCTGGGGAACTCTGGCTCTTTCGGCCGCCTCAGCTTAGCGAAAAACGTTGTCGTTTCCGCATCAACGATCGCCGCAGTCTCCTCTTCAGTACAGTCATAAACTCTCTTGGGAGGAACCTTTGGTACTTTTGGAAGAGGCTCTTGTTTATGTTTCGGTGATCGCTTACCATGACGCACAGTAGCGGTACGCTTACGCTTTTTATCCTGAGGCACCGGCGATGGCTCTCGCGGCGATGGCTGCGCCGGAGATTGGTGATGCGACGGAGCCGGGTGAGGCGATGAAGAAAGCTGCCGCCGCGGCGACGACCTCGCTGGAGACGGGTGAGGCGGCGGCGAAGATGGCCTTGGCGTGTGATTTCGAAACACGATACATTCCTTCGACCATAGAATGGTGACGTTTTTTGCGTCTCCCAAGATCCACATCCCTTCACCTGCAGGGTAGTGAAGATCCAAAACTTCAAAGGTGGGCATGATTTCATCCACCCGACAATAGCGTAGCCCTCTGGAACCGGACGACAGTGGTAAGTTGGTGTGGGTCCAATTGGTAAGGCATAGCCGACCGCCACCTTCATTGATATGTTCACAACTTTGACATGTAGCTCGCAGTGTGTCATCTCTGTGATATCATCCACTGGGTAGCCAACCGGAGCCATCGTCGGTGCACCATCGTCATCGCCATTGTCATCACCCGGAATCTCGATGGAAGCCACACTGCTTTTTCGATTATTCGATAGGCCGGTAGCATCGAATGCAGTGTGCTGCTAAGATGGGCTGGTAGTACTTTGCTCTTTAAGTGCATTAATTTCATCTTGTTTTTGCTTTAATCGTTCTTCAATTAAACGCGTTCGCTCTTTCTGACTATCTGCTTCAACTTCCGCCCTGTCCTTTCTCCTCTGACGGCTTCTATTAGGATATTTCTTCCTCTCTTCAGGAAACCCAGTCCTCCATGGTTGGGAGCCTCTTGTGCCTCGTGTTCGTCCATCATGTTCCTTATTTCCAAGGGCGAGTGTGAGCTCATCATTCTCTCTATCGGTAATGAAGTCCCCATCTTTAACAGCCTTTATTGCTTTTCTCATCCTCTCGATTGGCAAGGGGTCTTCTTTATGTCGTATGTTATATATACACCTCCCTTCCGAGTCCAACGTGCCCCCATGCCCGTAAAACCAATTCCTTGCACGTTCTACCCAATCGTCTATCTCTGGGGTGATCCTTTTAGCACGTAGTTCATTCTCAAGTTTCTCCCACTTAGGAATGTCAGCCCTGTAGCCACCTTGCCCCATAGTATGGTGATACTTCTTGTTAGCAGCATTCAGCTTATTCGTTGCAGACATTTTCTTAGCTTTTTCTGATTTCTTATATTCCACAAACTCAGCCCAGAATGGTTTTATCTTCTCAAACTGAATATTCTTGAAATCGGGAGTCTTCTCTTTCACGACATAGTCAAGGTGCAATCTTTTCTTCCAGTTGGTGAAACACTGGGCCATCTTCTTCAAATCCCACTCCCTGACCTTAGCCTCCATGGCTCTCCCATGTTGTAAGGCGTCCTCAACTGGATCCTCCGCATTTGGATCCAGCTCTATCTTCGGTAGTTTGAAATTAACCATGAGCCTCTTCCATAGTAAATCTTTGGCATGGTTAGGGACAAATAAACATGTTCCCTCTTTATCCGCATTAGCAGGCATATTCCAATTTCTAATGGTGATCGGGATTAAGTCCCTAACGATTACTCCGCATTGTGCCACAAATTTGTTTGCGACAACTTCAGGAGCCGTCGGTTTGCCGTCTTCAGCGACATCTTCAATCCTGAACCTCTCATGGTCTTGCAACTTTTTGGTTGGGCCTCGTCTACTCTTTTCAGTAGATTCCTTCGATCCGGAGGGCTAAAAGAAGAAAGATCGTCGTTACTATTTCTATATAGATAGAAGATGATTAATTAATGAATTGATTATATTACATGCACCTCGCGGGAGCGGTCGTCTTCTCGATTACACAAGGCATCGCCTTCTCCCTCGCGGAAGGCAACACCTTCAACCTCAAACAAGTCGTCTATTCTGGTAAAAAGAGGATCACCCTCACCGGAGTTGTTTAGAAACGTTGATACGTCTAAATTTTCTTCCCCGCGGATCACACCTTGGATCAACTCTTCCTTTTCTTCGTCTCTGACGTGTGGGTCCATATTTTCTGGATAGGTGGAAAAACGAATAAGTCAAAGCGGCTAAAGGAGAAAGTTAGATACGGTGTTGAGAGATATAAACCCTAATTCAGAGAAACCCTAATATATACATACACAATAATAAAAATGAAGAGAAACCCTAAACCCTAAACCCTAAATCAATATTCCGGAGTTCCGAGGGGTGTAAAACCTAGTTCGGTGAAACCTCGGATGCATATGAGAGGGGAACATGAGTATAAGGTTACAAAAGGGAAACTATCCAGCAGATAGGTAACACTAGATACTAAGAAAATACCATATTGGAATCGATTTAAGAGGGTTCAGAATGCCCTGGCGAAGGCACATCGTCGAACCCACATGCACCTAAGGGGTATTAATGATTCCTTATCTAAGATAGGGTTTTTAAGATAGGGTCAAAGACTAATAATACCAAACTAATTAATAAACCTAATAATACCTAACTAATAATAAACCTAATAATCCAAACACCGAAAATAAAGGGAAGCCCTAAAGCATCGATGCAATGATCAAGCAAGTATGATGATATGCCAAGTTAAATTGTATTGAAAAGTAACCCTAAAGCATGCTCGACAAATTAAACGGGGTTCCGAGGGGCGCAAACCATAACTCGGGGAAACTCCGGAATCACCTGTGAGGGGTTACTATGTTCTTCTAATCAAACTTGGTATGTTATTTAAGTTGCTTAATAATGCATGATTATAGCTTAAATAGGTAGGTTTCATTTTTCTGAACATTTTGGTATATTATACATATTTTTCTGACTTGTAAATAATAAGTTCGGGGTTCGGGGTGTCCAGAATCAGCGGTGGAGGCAGTGGCTGGAGTCTACCCTTTTAATTCACTATAAGATTTCTCTTGTTGCACTGAATCCAGGGACATCTTATTTGCAATTTTTGGAGTTGTAGAACTTTTTCTATGGATTTAATACTCTAAAAAGAATATTAACTCATTTAATTAACCAAGACAAAACCTTGTCGCAAAAGCATAAAAAACTATAAAGCAATATTCTACGTGAGACACTGATTCCGTACATATTTTATTTGCAATTTTTGGCCCAGTAGATTATTTTCTATGAATTTTACAAGTTTCATCTAAAATCTGCCAAAAAAATCGAATTAAATTAAATAGTCAAACGTGACCGTTTGACCGCGCCGACGTGGCGCTGACGTGGCGCTGACCTGTCAGCTAGACCATTGGATGTTGATCGGAGGGCTCACCAGAGCAGCCGACGGTGGCGGCGTCGACGGTCGGGGCGGCGGCGGTGGCGGTCCTCGGCGGCGGCGGAAGGTGAGACGGCGTCGGGGGCGAGGTGGCGGATCTCCTCGCGGTGGCGGCGCGTGCGCAGGCGACGGCGGTCGGCGGCTGGAGTGGCGGGCGGCGTCGGTGGCGACGGCGGCGGCTCGCGGGCGTCGGGCCTGCGGGGAAAGGGAGGGAGGCGGTCAGCGGGTGGTGGCGGTGATCCCAATGAGCGAGGCGAGGAAAAGCGCACCACGTGCACGGCGCGGCGGTGCGCGCGGCGCTGGTCGACGTAGGTGGAGGCGACGGCGCTCACGACGATGGCGATGGAGAGTGTCTCCCCTGCGGCGCGTCAGGTGGTTGCAGAGAGTGGAGAAGGGGAGAAGAATAAGAAGAGGAAGGAATATATGAAGGAAGGACCTTTAGTCCCAGTTGGTTACTCCAACCGGGAATAAAGGATGGTCATATGTCCCGGTTGGAGCCACCAACCGGGATGTATACTCCAATTTTCAGCAGATGAAGGGGCGCGCGCAGGGGTCTTTAGTCCCGGTTGGTGGCTCCAACCGGGACATATTCCCCTGTTTTCAAATTTTTTCAGGTATTTTCTCTCTGTTCCCGCCTTATTTTTTATTTTGGGGTTTAAATTTGTAATGTTTTTTAAATGATAATTAATTTGGAATTTAGAAAAACTTTAAACATAAAAAGTGTTTGAATTTGAATAAATAATTCAAAACCATTTTCTATTTTAAAAAATAATTAATGTAACCATTTAAAATATGAACCATTTACAATTAAAAATGAATTAAATTATATTTTTTTAATATCAATTTGGAATTTAGAAAAACTTTAAACATAAAAAGTGTATGGATTTGAATAAATAATCCAAAACCATTTTCTATTTTTAAAAAATAATTAATGTAACCATTTAAAATTAAAAATGAATTAACTTATATTTTTTGAATATTAATTTGGAATTTAGAAAAACTTTAAACATAAAAAGTGTTTGGATTTGAATAAATAATTCAAAACCATTTTCTGTTTTAAAAAATAATTAATGTAACCATTTAAAATATGAACCATTTACAATTAAAAATGAATTAACTTATATTTTTTTAATATCAATTTGGAATTTAGAAAAACTTTAAACATAAAAAGTGTTTGGATTTGAATAAGTAATTCAAAACCATTTTATGTTTTTAATGGGCGGAAAAAAAACGACGGAAAATAATGGGCGGAAAGAAAATTTGATTAGGATAGAACTAGAATTAAAGTACATAATGCAACTAACACAAAGTTACATAGAAGAACTGAAAATTAAGATACATGACCAGATTAAGCCACAATCGGCCGAACTTGTTTTGCAATGTTGGAATAATTCAGTCATGCTCCTGCCTACACCTGTAATACTACCCTTTGTAAATGTCGTACTATGCCAGTTGTCGCTATCGTCGTCGGGGTCGCCGTAGTTGAACCTTGAAGGTTGAGTACGAGTGGGCTGGACTTGAGGGTAGCGCAGGCGGGGGCTAGAGTCGGCGGCCGTGTCGTAGGCCATGACGCTCTGGAGAGTCCGGCCGCGCCACCACAGCCGACGGCCGGCCTCGTTGAAGTTCGGAGGAGGTGGGCCCTCCTCCTCGTGCGTGGCGAGTGTCCTCTCACGCCGATCCACGAAGAAGGCTTCCCAAGTCGGGAAATAGTCGGGATGCCATCTGGGATTCCTCTGCTGCTCCGACGTGAGCTCGAAGTAGTAGTGGTTCGTGATGGCCATCCGACGCGCCACACCTAGAGGGACAGGAGGAACTGCACGCCTTGGCGCTCGACATCCGACGGGGACACAAGAGCGGGCGAGGGTAGTTCGAGGCGCAAAGCGCCTCCGCCTCCCTGGGAGTTAGTGCTACGGTGGAAGCTATGGGAAAGAGTGATGATGTTGCAGATATGAGTCTAGAAATGTGCAATGACAATGGAGGCCAACCCTACATATATATATAGTGAAGAACTGGCGGGAAGAACTGGAGGGAAAAAATGGCAGAAAGAAAAATGGCGTGTCGACATTATGTCGTGCGGCGTGTACCTTGTCCCGAATGGTGTCACCAACCGGGACTAAAGATGAACCTTTAGTCCCGGTTGGAGACACCAACCGCAACAAAACACGAGTCAGCACTAATAATAGGGGTGAGTGTCAGAAAATGGAAAAGGGCTTTTCCGTGCGACAAAAAGGAAAACTTCCTCCTGCAACATTGTTCTCCATACCAATGTCCACACACATGCATAATATGGGCACAACATCACAAACTATGCCGTGATTCAGCACATAACATCGGTCATTTGGACCGAAAGCCATGAAACCTCAAACATGATAGGTCATTTTGTGATAGGTTTTTTCGAAACATGATCAATATACCAAGTCTGGTATTTTTCCTTTCAACTATGTAACATAATATGACACCACGCGAAGATTTTCATTGTTCGGATTTTTTTTCAATTTATTATGCCCGTTTTGAATTATCTGAATTTCTAACTATGGTCGAACCGATGTGCATGAAGATAGGGGACGAGCATCGTTAGAACTTGCATTGGATCTCTGAAGAAACCACATATTGCAAGTCTAAAAATGATTTTTTCAAAAAATCACGGGCGATAGATCATGTACCTGTAGTACAAACCGGACCCACTTCCTACCGATTCGGTAGACATTTGTCATTTTTACCCGGGATGGAAGAAAAGGTTTGAGATGTCCCGGTTTGGAGATAGTCCATGTAAGGTGTTCTAGTATTTTAGGAAAATGAGACGGTAGCATTCTGAAACGGCATTTTGGTGGTTACTTCACAAAACGACCCGTTTTTTGCGCTCGGAAAATGGAAAAGGGCTTTTCCGTGCGACAAAAAGGAAAACTTCCTCCTGCAACATTGTTCTCCATACCAATGTCCACACACATGCATAATATGGGCACAACATCACAAACTATGCCCTGCTTCAGCACATAACATCGGTGGTTTGGACCGAAAGCCATGAAACCTCGAACATGATAGGTCATTTTGTGAAAGTTTTTTCGAAACATGATCAATATACCAAGTCTAGTATTTTTCCTTTCAACTATGTAACATAATATGACACCACGTGAAGGATTTTCATTGTTCGGATTTTTTTTGAATTTATTATGCCCGTTTTGAATTATCTGAATTTCTAGCTATGGTCGAACCGGTGTGCATGAAGATAGGGGACGAGCATCATTAGAACTTGCATTGGATCTCTGAAGAAACCATATATTGCGAGTCTAAAAATGATTTTTTCAAAAAATCACGGGCGATAGATCATGTACCTGTAGTACAAACCGGACCCACTTCCTACCGATTCGGCAGACATTTGTCCTTTTTACCCGGGATGGACGAAAAGGTTTAAGATGTCTCGGTTGGGAGATAGTACATGTAAGGTGGTCTAGTATTTTAGGAAAATGGGACGGTAGCATTCTGAAATGGCATTTTGGTGGTTACTTCACAAAATGACCCGTTTTTTGCGTTCGGAAAATGGAAAAGGGCTTTTCCGTGCGACAAAAAGGAAAACTTCCTCCTGCAACATTGTTCTCCATACCAATATCCACACACATGCATAATATGGGCACAACATTATGTCGACATTATGTCGTGCGGTGTGTACCTTGTCCCGAATGGTGTCACCAACCGGGACTAAAGATCAACCTGTAGTCCCGGTTGGAGACACCAACCGGGATAAAACACGAGTCAGCACTAATGATAGAGGTGAGTGTCGATATTATTTCGTAAGTGTCGACACTATGCCGAGCTGCTTGTACTATAAATAGGCATCCTTGCGAGTCCAGTCCTCCAGCCAGTTTGAGGCATCTCCAAGATGGTTTTCGAGAGCGAGGACACCACTGCGGCCGATTTGAGGAGATGTTGCGGAGCCCATCCTCCGGCATCTCCGAGAAACTGGTCATAGAGGCACTCCTAATATGTGAAATTAGTTAGCTCAGGCGTATTGATCTAGTTAGAGAAGTTACAAGATGCAAGATGGTTTCGAGAGCGAGGACACCACTGCGGCCAGTTTGAGGAGATCTGAGCCGGGCCAGTCCTCCGGCATCTCCGAGAAACTGGTCATAGAGGCACTCTAATATGTGAAATTAGTTAGCTCGAGGCATATTGATCTAGTTAGAGAAGTTACAAGCTGCAAGATGGTTTTGAGGCGGGGACACCACTATGACCAGTTTGGGAGATGCCGCGGATCGATCCTCCGGCATCTCCAAGAAACTGGTCATAGAGGCACTCCCTAATATGTGACTGCGCGCGTTTGGAGATAAGATCTTAATGGTAAGTACGAACCGGGACAACTTCTTCATAGTCCCGGTCCAGCCACAAAACTGGACTAACACTCAAGACATTTATTAATATTAAAAACTGAGACTACAAAACCGGGACTAAAGGCCACAAACCGTGAAAGATATCCTTCGGTCAAGCCACAAACCGCGAAAGACATGAACTAGAGTTACATAATATGAGCATGAACTTCTTGGCATATGTCCTTCCTTATGATCGCTTCAGACGTAACCATGGAGCATCTTCTTTACTTAACGGAATGCTTGGGTCAGTTTTCACTGGGCGGAATTTCATCAAACTTATTATAATCTTCTGACATGTCTGTCTTTTCCTTGATTCCCATGATGTTTCTTTTCCCTGAAAGAACTATGTGACGCTTTGGCTCATCATATGATGTATTCGTTTGCATATTTTTTATTTTTTTCGGTCTGGAGGACATGTCCTTCACATAGAAAACCTGAGACACATCATTGGCTAGGAAGAATGGTTCATCTCTATAACCAAGATTGTTGAGATCCACTGTTGTCATTCCGTACAACTGGTCTGAAAGGATACGGATGTCGCCTAGAGGGGGGTGAATAGGCGATTAAAACTTTTCCTAGAGTGGCTCAACAAAGGCGGAATAAAACTAGTGTTTACTTTGTTAAGAACAACCTAGAACAACTAAGGTTCACCTATGTGCACCAACAACTTATGCTAAGCAATACAAGCAATAAAGTGATAGCAAGATATATATTACTTCAAGCACGAAGGCTATCACAATGTAAAGTGCATAAGTAAAGAGCTCGGGTATAGAGATAACCGAGGCACGCGGGGACACCGATATTTTACCGAGTTCCTCCCAACATGGAGTACGTATCGTTTAGAGAGGGGGTGGTATCAAACCACCAACGCCACAAAAGGCCTCCCTTATTCTCCGGTGAATCTCACCCCAACGGGATCGATCCATGCTTCCGCTATCGGTGCACTTGTCGGTGGCAACCGGAACCTCTCACAAGGTTGGGGCACTTCTCCACAACTTAATTGGAGGCTCCCAACAA
Source organism: Avena insularis (assembly GCA_023614405.1). Classification (NCBI taxonomy): domain Eukaryota; kingdom Viridiplantae; phylum Streptophyta; class Magnoliopsida; order Poales; family Poaceae; genus Avena; species Avena insularis. Next base: position 207,702,616 of record CM042691.1, on the reverse strand, counting down.
ACGCCACCAAGGCCACAATGCCACCAAGGCCACAAAACCGTCTAGGGTTCCAAGAACCCAAGAGGGACAAGCTCCAATGAGTAACACGAACCAAATCCTCCGAGGAGAACTCAAACCAATGCACCGAATGCAAATGGAAAGAACACCACAAAGGTGCTCAAATCCCTCACTCTCAAGTTCCAACAAAGCTACTAAAGCTATCGGGGGAACAAGAGAGAAGGAATCAAAGAGGGACACAAAATCCCCCAAAATCTAGATCCCCAAAGATACACTCACAAAGAGATGTTTTGGTTTGTCCAAAATGTGGATCTAGATCTCCTCTCTCTTCCACTCAAATATGGGCAAGAATCATTGGAGGGATTGAGAGATAGCAAGCTTTGGAAGGTCAACAATGGAGGGGAAAACTTGCAAGATTCGTTGGGGAACCATTGGGGAAGAAGGCCCCTTAAATAGGTCCCCCCAAAATCCAACCGTTGAAGCCCAAAAACGCGAATCCCGGTACTACCGGACATTCCCGGTACTACCGGACATTCCCTGGGGATCCCAGGTCGCCAAACGCACCTTATTCAGTACCGACCGGTACTAAGGGGCGGTACTACCGGACCCTGGTCCGGTACTACCGTCATCCACGAACGAAACGGCCATAACTTTTTCATCCGGACTCCGATTTTGATGATCTTGGGCTCGTTTCGAAGAGGACAACAAGCTCTAAAAGATCATGCAAATAAACATTATAGTCCAGCAAGGGAGGATCTATCCAAATGACGAAAGGTTAACCTCTATCAAAAAGACGAACCGATAAAACCTCCAACATCAAAAACGTAATAGAAAATGCATATGAAATCCGTTTTCGATGAACTAGAGCTTGTCATGGAGATTAACACAAGCTCTAAATCCTCACATGAGTAAGAACCAATTAATGGAAGGTTTTACCTATCTCTAAAATACAAACCGGTAAAACCTCCAAGATCAAAACGCAATAAGATATAAAAGGGAAATCCGTTTTTGATGAACTAGAGCTTGTTATGGAGATTACCACAAGCTCTATATCCTCACATGGATAAGACCAAATAACAACCAAATATGATGATGCAAGTATGCAAAGGTTTGATCTCTCTCCGAACGATGTGACCGAGTTACTCATTCGAGAGCCCCTCTTGATAGTACGGTTATCTATCCTAAATCCGGTCTCCCAACAAACATGAGACCGGCAAAAGGGAAAACCTATCAATATTATACCTTTGTCTTGAGAAATCCATTTGAGCTCGATGTAGACGATCTTTTCCTTCTCAAGATGGACACCTTTATTGATTCCTCATCATCGATCCATGATCACCGAGGATGGCAAGCATCAAACATGAGATCTTCTATAGATGGCGCATTTTGAGCTTGCACAACACATCTTCTTATCATTTCATTTTATCTTGAAGTCAACACATGCTCCAAGCAATGCCAATGGACAATTCCTACAAGTACAACTTGATACACACATTAGTCCATAAAGATTGTCATTAATTACCAAAACCACACATGGGGGCCCACATGTTCTTTCAATCTCCCCCATTTTGGTAATTGATGACAATCCCTTTAAGAGGTTTATATAAGGAATTTTAATGAACAAACTGGTAACATCAATATCAAATACTACATAAGTATGTGATATTGGTACCACCATATATAGAGAAAACTCCCCCACAATCTATGCATGTGTGATGAACTTGAATTTCATTGCATATATTGCCAATCATTATCATTGGTGGAGTTTCCACTATATATACCACATGATAAGCAACGAAAAAGATGCAAGAGCATGAGAGGCAAATGCACAAGAACAAACTCAATGCATAAACCAACTTCCCTTAAACCCTCTAAAACTTCTCCCCCATTGGCATCGATTGCCAAAATGGGTGACAAGTTCTAGAAGGCAAATATAATAATAATTCCTCCAAAGGTGTGCCTTCACACATATCCAATGATGAATACTTGGGAGGTAGTAGAACTATATCGAGGACCCGAAGATTTCCAAAATAAATAAAGTCAAATGATGCAAGCAATTACAAGGTCCCACAAACCAATTGAATACAACAAATGAGTTCAAATGGAACCTACAAGATATTATGATATGAGCAAGAGAGTGCTTTAAATAACAAATAGAGAAGCTCCCCAAGATTTGTGCACTATTCAACATAAATGCATTAGAATACATATTGCACAAATATGGAATCCTTGCTCCCCCATAAGCATTTCAAGCACAACAAATGAGAGATCAAATAAATGCTTAAATAAAATAGAGAAGCTCCCCAAGATTTGTGTGCACTTTAGAATCGTTGTATTTCAATACAAAAATGCACAAATATGGAATCCTCACTTCCCCATAAACATTTAAGACGCAATAAATGATAAAAAGGATAAATGAGCATTATTAAATGAATTAGATGAGCTCCCCAAAGATAATGCACCAATTATGATAATTGCATTTGGGAGCAAGGTGCATAATCATGGAATCCTCACTCATCCAAGTTCATTTAACAATACAAGGCATGAGAGAACAAATATGAGTGCCCGAAGATGCAAACAAGAGGAATGAGCACTCATAGGAAAATAAATTTGGAATTCACCGAAGAATAAAAGGAATAAAAGGTGGTATTCAAGGAGTAAAATCTCAACTAAAATTATCTTCTCATATGTGTATATGTTTCTAAGTGGATAACATCACAATGACGTATGCCCATAAAGAAACAAGCACACACAAGGAAGATACACAATAAAGCACATGAAAGCAAAAATGAAGTCACAACATATACTAATAAGATTTTTGCTTCAAAGCATGGCCAAGGGCTCAAATATATCTTATTGTACATTAATGAACTTCAAACACCAACAACCTACATATATTACAACTATCACCAAGGGAAAGGAGAAAGTTGGAATATATGGAGAAAGGCAACAAGTATCACAAGGAATAAACAACTAGCAAAATCTCACTATTGCACATGAGAAAAGTTGAGGAAAAGATAGGCAATAAAATTTCTAGATTGACATATTTGGGATTGATGGCTCATATGCATGATTTTGTATAGTCCCAATTATATGCACTCATCTCAACTTATACACATTTACAATAGAGAGTTATTTTAATACCATGGCTAGAGATACAACAATAAATATAATAACAAAAATTCATGCCAAGATGCAACCTACAAAAGGTTGGAAGCAAGATAAATATGCATGAGCAAGAGATACTCGTTACCGAGATATAATTGGTAGGATGTAGAAGATATGAATTCGTTGATCATCCTATAGCTTGCCTCAAATTTTCTTGTAAGCACCACTTCTTCAAAATTGAGAGACAAGCATCCAATATATCTCCAATGTACCTAAAACACATTTAAGTACAAAATGGTCCCTAAACTAATTGGGTCCAAAGTAGTTAGTTCAACTACAATACATAGGAGAGACTCCACATTAATATGTGCATATTGATATGAAATTGAATTTCATGTACAACTTAGCCGATGGGATTTGGTGGAGTTTCCCCTATATATTGGATCAAAGAAAGCAAGCATGGCATAATATAAACATATAGTAAATATGCATGCATAAAGCTTTCAAGAACCAAAAAGAAGATACAATTTGAAAAAAAACACCAAGTAAATCGAGATTGCACACACAAGGGTGTGACACGACAAACGATGTCCAAATTATATCCAAGAACCAATTCAACACATGAAAGATCACAAATTCAACAAATGAACTAGGCTAAAACCAAAGGAGCAAAAGATAGATAGAAATACAAATGCTCAAGGATTTATCTCATTCTAAAATGGTCAAATCATGAAACAAGTGAGACAAAACCAACTCCCAAAAAGAGCAAGGTTCCAACAAGAAACCAAACTCCCCAAACTTCTCATGATGGCACAAATACCAAAACGAAAAGATTGAGGTTCCAAGCACATAAAACCCGATATGGACCAAACAAAGAAGTATAAATATGAGTGTTCTAAATAATATAGGAGAGCTCCCCCATAGATAGTGCATTATGTAGGATTTTCCTTTTAAATGCAAAATGCACACAAATGGGATCATTACTAGTACCTATAATAAGTAAAACACAAGAGGATATCAATAAAATAATAAGATCCACAAGAAGCAATGAAGGCTTGGGAGACAACACAAAACATTTTCTTGGCCAAAGATAGGATAAAATTAAGCAAGGGCCAAAGTGAATATGATCAATAAATTCTACCATAAGTTGGGTACTCATTGTCCAAGGACAAGAAATAGAATAATTTTCCCAAGGTAGCTTGCATGGATATCCAAGATCATAGTCACAACAAGAAGCATATAACTAAATATAAGAAATTGAGCATGATACTTCGAACAAGATTCTTGGTAGCTTCCCCAAGTCACACAATCACTAGTGAATAGAGTAACTTGAAGCAAATGTTTCCATGAGGATATATATATCTAAATATGACGAAACGCATACCAAGAAACACTCTCATATACCAGATCCAAAATAAGATCAATAAAGCCATTCATGCAAATTGGAACTTGTATGAGCCAATGTGTCACATAGGCGCTAGATAATTATCAATATCAATTCTAAGTGACACAACCTCGAATATTCACATTTTCTAGGATTGTAATATGCACTAAGCATAAGACTCCCCCATAATGTGATACTATCATAAAAACAAAACGAGGCAAAAGGATACAAATAGAGATAATTAATGGACATTATAAAACTTAAATTTCTCATGAGAATTATACCACATAGAGACTAGACAAGAATCCAATATAAGTACTAGGTGGTATTCCTCATGTACACACAATTTTAGGATTGTGGAATGCCTAAGCATAACACTCCCCCAAAATGGGATAATCCATTAATCTCTCAAAAGAGCCAAATAAGATACCAAATATAACCAAGTAAGGCTCAAACATAAGAAACACACGTACATGGTGTGACACCTAATCATACACAAATATGCTTGATACCTCAAGATAATTAAGTGGATAACACAACATGTATAAAAGCATGGAAGATACAAAACCAACACATGCACAAGGGGCGAGTAACTTTCAATGTAGTGAGTTAAGTATATGTTACCGCAAGAAGGAACATTGGAAATATAATAGGAGCAATATAATCCACATGACTTGGCTTGACAATTATATTAAATGAAGATCCCTCAATTCTTCATAATGTAACCAAGTCTCCAATGCCCTCCAAAACACACCTATTGATCAAGTTTTGGCTTGTTGGTCCCCAACCAAGTTGGGTCCTAAGAGGTTAGTCACAATAGGCTTGGCAACCCAAATGGTTCTTTTCTTGACACCACATTGAGCACCAACAAATTTGGCAAACACATTGCCAACCTCATCCTTACGAAGTGAATAAGCATAATCAATCAAGATAGGATGGGATGAGGAGTTACCAATAATGCATGCGGAAGAAATGTGCCCCTTCTCACGGCATATGTAGCAAGTTCTACTCTTGCTATCTTTCTTCTTAGGTGAAGCCACACCTCGAGGAAGGGCTCGAGTAGCGCTCTTAGGAAGAGGCCCATTGATGACTTGAGGTGGAACTTGAGGCCGCTTCCCTTGATGCTTCACACTAAGAGGCTTTTTCTTCAATGGGAAAGATCTAACATGGTGTCCTTCTTCCTTGCACTTGAAGCAAACAATGTTGACCGGATTCTTGACTTGATCTTGGCCATTCTTCTTGTTGTCCTTGTGCTTCAACTTGATAGTGGACTTGTTCTTTACATTGGAGTTGAATCCAAGACCACTCTTGTCATTGGGGGATTTTTGCACACTCAAGATTTTGTTGAGTGTGACCTTCCCTTGATGACCCTTTTTCAAGTCATTCTTCAAATAAGTGACTTGAGCCTTGAGCTCTTTGATTTTCTCTACATGGTTAGTTTCAACAAAAGTACTAGAGGAAGTAGGTGCTACATTGTTAGAGAAACAAGGCACGGAATGTAATTCATCACGAGATATAACATGGTTGTGAGAGGATGAATTACAAGGACTAGCACATGGCAATATAACATTTGGAGTAGATGTAGTGCTAATGTCCACATGAGGCCCACTAGATGTTACCTTTGACACGATGGCCTCATGAGCTAACTTTAGCCTACCATGGGAGACTAGAAGATCCTCATGCGAGCTCGAGAGCTTATCATGACTTTCTTCTAATTTCCCATAGTTGTTAGTTAGCAAAGCAAGTTGAGCCTTTAGCTCAACATTCTCCTTCAAAATAGATGCTTCACAAGAAATAGAGTTAGTAGCACAAGCATCATTATTATTAGCAAGAGGTGAGGGCAACTTGTCAAGCTCTTTTAAATATGAAGCTTTAAGTTGCTCATGTGACTCGGTGAGTTTGATGAGCTCCCTCTTAACGACCCGAGAGCCATTTTCGAGGTGCTTAAAATCCTCAACAAGTTTAGCATAAGAAACTTCAAGTTCATCATTTTTAATCTTGAAGGAGTTAGCCACCGCATGTTCTCTATCATGGTATTCCTTTACTCTAGATAATTCTAGAGTAAAAGTCTCCTCAAGAGATTCTTTGGTGGTTTGTTCTTCTTCAAGGGAGTCCTTTAGTTGTGCAACTTCATTAGCATACTCACGCTCAAGTGCAAACTTTTCATCAATTAAGTTTTCTTGCTCCTCAATAAGATCATTGCCTTCTATGGCACAATTCAAGATTTCAAGAAAGTTGGAGGAAGCAATTTTATTTTTGAAGAGAGCGCTATAGACAATCTCTCCCATTTTCTTAATAGAGGTAATATCATACTTACTTCTATATTCATCATTATCATTCTCAACCTCATCATCATCATCATGAGATACAATGGGATTCAAAGAGGTTACCTTTGTTCCCTTAGCCATAAGGCACATGTGAGAACCGGAGGAAGGTGATGATGAGATTGCACTTGTAGCTCTCTTCAAGACCTTTTCTTGGCCCATAGAATCTTGATTTTCCTCTACATGGTTAGCAACACAAGCACTAGAGGAAATGGAAGCATTTTTATCATGGCAACAAGACAACACAAGCATATCATCATGAGATTTATTCATGTCATTTCTACATGATATGCAAGGACTATTAACACAAGCATGTAAGGAGTTTTGAGTGCTAGAAGTGTTAAGGTCCAAAGATAGATCATTGCAACTAGATAGGGATGAAGGATTACAAGTAGTAATATCACTATCCATATTGCAATTTATATCACCACTCACCATATCATTACCTTGTGAAAAATCACATGTTGGTGAAGTGGTAGACGACGAGAACTCATCTCGACCGGAAGTGGAAGCAACACAATCATCCTTAATAATGTTGGACTTGCTATATTTATCTTGAAGCTTGGTCCATATCTCACGAGCGCTTGAATAAGGCATGATAGAAGAAAGAACTACATTGCTCACAACATGCAAAAGAATTTTAGTAGCTAGAGCATCTATATGAGAGTTCAACTTCTCCTCTAAAGATTTGTTTTGGGTATCCATAGGAGAAGAGAGACCCACATATAGATATCCCTCGATAATTGGGTGAATTTCCCGAAATAAACTAAGCATGCGAATTTTCCGAACATCATAATTTGTGCCATCGAATGTGAGCGTGTCCTTGTGCACTAATCCCCTAGCCGACATCTTTACTCTCAAGGCGGTGAAGCCTAAAATGAGAGACCGGGCTCTGATACCAATTGAAAGGATACGGATGTCGCCTAGAGGGGGGGTGAATAGGCGATTAAAACTTTTCCTAGAGTGGCTCAACAAAGGCGGAATAAAACTAGTGTTTACTTTGTTAAGCACAACCTAGAACAACTAAGGTTCACCTATGTGCACCAACAACTTATGCTAAGCAATACAAGCAACAAAGTGATAGAAAAATATATATTACTTCAAGCACGAAGGCTATCACAATGTAAAGTGCATAAGTAAAGAGCTCGGGTATAGAGATAACCGAGGCACGCGGGGACACCGATATTTTACCGAGTTCCTCCCAACATGGAGTACGTATCGTTTGGAGAGGGGGTGGTATCAAACCACCAACGCCACAAAAGGCCTCCCTTATTCTCCGGTGAATCTCACCCCAACAGGATCGATCCACGCTTCCACTATCGGTGCACTTGTCGTTGGCGACCGGAACCTCTCACAAGGTTGGGGCACTTCTCCACAACTTAATTGGAGGCTCCCAACAAACGCCACCAAGGCCACAATGCCACCAAGGCCACAAAACCGTCTAGGGTTCCAAGAACCCAAGAGGGACAAGCTCCAATGAGTAACACGAACCAAATCCTCCGAGGAGAACTCAAACCAATGCACCGAATGCAAATGGAAAGAACACCACAAAGGTGCTCAAATCCCTCACTCTCAAGTTCCAACAAAGCTACTAAAGCTATTGGGGGAACAAGAGAGGAGGAATCAAAGAGGGACACAAAATCCCCCAAAATCTAGATCCCCAAAGATACACTCACAAAGAGATGTTTTGGTTTGGTCAAAATGTGGATCTAGATCTCCTCTCTCTTCCACTAAAATATGGGCAAGAATCATTGGAGGGATTGAGAGATATCAAGCTTTGGAAGGTCAACAATGGAGGGGAAAACTTGCAAGATTCGTTGGGGAACCATTGGGGAAGAAGGCCCCTTAAATAGGTCCCCCCAAAATCCAACCGTTGAAGCCCAAAAACGCGAATCCCGGTACTACCGGACTTTTTCCCGGTCCTACCGGACATTCCCGGTACTACCGGACATTCCCTGGGGATCCCAGGTCGCCAAACGCACCTTATTCAGTACCGACCGGTACTAAGGGGCGGTACTACAGACCTCGATTACTATCGACCCTGGTCCGGTACTACCGGTCATCCCTGAACGAAAACGGCCATAACTTTTGCATCCGGACTCCGATTTTGATGATCTTGGGCTCGTTTCGAAGAGGAAAACAAGCTCTAAAAGATCATGCAAATAAACATTATAGTACAGCAAGGGAGGATCTATCCAAATGACGAAAGGTTTAACCTCTATCAAAAAGACGAACCGATAAAACCTCCAACATAAAAAACGTAATAGAAAATGCATATGAAATCCGTTTTCGATGAACTAGAGCTTGTCATGGAGATTAACACAAGCTCTAAATCCTCACATGAGTAAGAACCAAATAATGGAAGGTTTTACCTATCTCTAAAATACAAATCGGTAAAACCTCCAAGATCAAAACACAATAAGATATAAAAGGGAAATCCGTTTTTGATGAACTAGAGCTTGTTATGGATATTACCACAAGCTCTATATCCTCACATGGATAAGACCAAATAACAACCAAATATGATGATGCAAGTATGCAAAGGTTTGATCTCTCTCCGAACGATGTGACCGAGTTACTCATTCGAGAGCCCCTCTTGATAGTACGGTTATCTATCCTAAATCCAGTCTCCCAACAAACATGAGACCGGAAAAAGGGAAAACCTATCAATATTATACCTTTGCCTTGAGCAATCCATTTGAGCTCGATGTAGACGATCTTGTCCTTCTCAATATGGACACCTTTCTTGATTCCTCATCATCGATCCATGATCACCGAGGATGGCAAGCATCAAACATGAGATCTTCTATAGATGGCGCATTTTGAGCTTGCACAACACATCTTCTTATCATTTCATCTTATCTTGAAGTCAACACATGCTCCAAGCAATGCCAATGGACAATTCCTACAAGTACAACTTGATACACACATTAGTCCATAAAAATTTGTCATTAATTACCAAAACCACACATGGGGGCCCACATGTTCTTTCATGGTCTATCTTTACCCCTTCCCCATTCAGGTTGACCCATTTGCAGCGAAACAAAGGGACCTTAAAAGAGAATCCATAGTCTAGTTCCCATATCTCCTCTATGTAACCACAATATTTGTCCTTTTGTCCATTCTCGTCTATTGCATCAAAGCGGACACCACTATTTTGGTTGGTGCTCTTTTTATCTTGGGCGATCGTGTAGAATGTATTCCCATTTATTTCGTACCCTTGGAAACTCAATACAGTAGAAGATGGTGACGCGGCCAGCAAGTATAGCTGATGTTCAACAGTGGTGTCATTCAAGAGATGTGTCCGCATCCAACCACCGAAATACTTCATGTGTTCATCTGTAATCCATGATTTAGGCTTCCCCGGGTTTTTGGAGCATACAATATTCTTGTATTCCTCGATATACAAAGCTGCCAAGGTGGAATTATGTAGAACTGTGTAGTGTGGTGAAAGAATCCCCGTCCCTACATATCATTGCTTTCTTTCCCAGCGTGCCTTTTCCACTTAGTCTTCCCTCATGCCGCGAGTCAGAAACACCAATCGGCTTAAGGTCAGGAATAAAGTCAACACAAAACTCAATGACCTCCTCTGTTCCATATCCCTTGGAGATGCTTCCTTCTGGTCTAGCACAGTTATGAACATATTTCTTTAAGACTCCCATGAACCTCTCAAAGGGGAACATATTGTGCAGAAATACCGGACCAAGAATGGAAATCTCTTCCACTAGATGAACCAGGAGATGCGTCATAATATTGAAGAAGGATGGTGGGAACACCAATTCAAAACTAACAAGACATTGTACCACATCCTTCTGTAACCTTGGCAGAATATCTGGATTGATTACCTTCTGAGATATTGCATTCAGGAATGCACACAGCTTCACAATGGGTACTCGAACATTTTCTGGTAGAAGCCCCCTCAATGCAATCGGAAGCAACTGCGTCATAATCACGTGACAGTCATGAGACTTCAGGTTTTGGAACTTTTTCTCTGCCATATTTATTATCCCCTTTATATTAGATGAGAAGCCCGACGACACCTTGATACTGTAAAGGACTTCAAAAAAGATTTCCTTCTCTGCTTTGGTAAGAGCATAGCTGGCACGACTTCAGTGACGCCCTTTATCCGTCTTGTTATGTGTATGCATGTTCTTTGGGTCTTTCATAATTTGTTGGTCCTCCCCTGCTTCAGGTGTATCTTTTGTCTTCCCATACACGCCTAGGAATCCTAGCAGGTTCACGCAAAGATTCTTCGTCACGTGCATCACGTTGATTGAAGAGTGGACACGCAGGACTTTCCAATATGGCAGCTCCCAAAATATAGATTTCTTCTTCCACATGGGTGCGTGTCCTATAGCGACGTCGTTCGGAACTGATTGACCGCCGGGACCCTTTCCAAAGATTACTTCTATGTCCTTGACCATACCAAATACATCATCACCAGCAGGGAGTTCAGGCTTCTTCCGGTGATCTGCCTCACCTTTGAAATGCTTGCCTTTCTTTCTTACGGGATGATTGGTCGGAAGAAATCGTCGATTCGCCAGGTACACAACCTTCTTGCATTTATGCAAATATGTACCTTCAGTCTTATCTAAACAGTGGGTGCATGCCTTATATCCCTTGTTTGTATGTCCTGAAAGGTTACTAAGAGCAGGCCAATCATTGATGGTTACGAATAACAACCCTCGTAGATCAAATGGCTCCTGTTTGTTCTCATCCCACGCACGTACACCTGGTTTGCCCCACAACTGTAAGAGTTCTTCAACTAATGGCCTAAGGTACACATCAATGTTGTTGCCCGGTTGCTTCGGGCCTTGGATGAGCACTGGCATCATAATGAACTTACGCTTCATGCACAACCAAGGAGGCAGGTTGTAGATACATAGATTCACGGGCCAGGTGCTATGCCAACTCTGCTCCCTAAAGGATTCATGCCATCCGTACTTAGACCAAAGCATAAGTTCCTTGCGTCACCGCAAAGTCCGGAAGTCTCTCTCGATTTTTCTCCACTGTGACCCATCAGGGTGTCTCAACTTCCGTCTTTCTTACGGTCTTCTTTGTGCCATCGCAACAACTGGCATGCTCTTTGTTTCTGAACATGCGTTTCAACCTTGTATTATAGGAGCATACCACATAACCTTAGCAGAACCCTCTTCCGAGGGGCTCTCCCTCAACATCACCAGGTCATCTCGTACGATCTTATACCGCAACGCATTGCATACCGGCATTTATCTAAATTCTCATACTCCTTACATGTAGAGGATGCGATCATTAATGCATGCATGTATCTTTTGCACATCTAATCCCGAGGATGAGGAGAGTCTTCTTTACTTCGTAGGTACTCTCGGAAGTTCGTTATGTTTTGGAAACTTGGCTTCATTATTTTCAGCATCTTTTCAAATGAGGAGTCGGTTAGACCACACTTTGCCTTCCATCGCAACAATTCCAGGTGGTACCGAGCTTTGTCGCCATCTTTACAATTTGGGTACAACAATTTCTTGTGATCTTCTAACATGCCCTCTAACTTCAACTTCTCATTTTCGTTTCATAGTCTCGCTTTGCATCAGAAATGACCCTACCAAGTTCATTAGCCGCTCATCGATGCCCGTTCTTCACCTCTTTCCTCTCCATTGTCTTCCGTTGCAGTATCACCGTATTCAGAAACATATGATGATAGTTGTTATCATCATCTTCTTCTTCACCATCTTCCATCATAACCCCTCTTTCCCGTGCTTGGTCCAGCAATTATAGTTGGGCATGAAACCTTTCATAATCGTGGCCAATGATTTTTGAGGAAGAGTACTCCTTGTTGTTCCGACATTGAACACATGGAAAACGTATAAAACCATTCTCTTTGTTTGCCGTAGCCACATCGATAAATTTATCCACGCCTTTCATATACCCGGCTACGCGCCGGTCACCGTACATCCATTCCTGACCGTTCATCTGCATCATATAAGTAAGTTTATCAAAAAACAGGACATCATAAATAGTGAAATAACCAATTCACATCGACACATGAATTGTATCAATGACAGAGAAAAGATAAGATTGATAACCTCGATCGAGGGAAATAAAGAGGAGAAAGCTCAAGTGCGTCTCAGACACCTTCTATATTTTTGTTTTATGAGAAATTGAACGGGATTATTCACTCAAACATTTCATCAAACACCTTCAATGCATGCATAAAAGAGAAAAAACTAGCACACCCCTCACACCTTCCACCAAGAGAAAAAACAAAGTGGAGGCAGAGGGGGCTGGGGCGTTGCATTTATAGAGGGCGGAAGAATACGTCCCGGTTGGAGCCAGCAACCGGGACTAAAGGTGTGTGCCACGCCACGTGGCTGTGGCCAAACCTTTAGTCCCGGTTGGTGGCTCCAACCGGCACGTATGCCCCCTTACCAACCGGGACGGTGCCCGCCGAACCGATCGGCAGGTTAAGATTAGTCCCGGTTGGTGGTGCAACCGGGACTAATGCTCTGAGGGGGCGCGAACGGATGGACCTTTTTCCACTAGTGGCTGAGGCAGACCGCAGCGAGCTCGGGCTGGCTCAGGATCGGCCCGGTCCGGCTCATCCAGCTCGCTTATTTTTTTTTCAGAAAATCGCACGGGCCGAATTAAGGCTGGTAGAACTTCATGGGCTGCAAAATTGGGCCTGTTACCGACCATATCCTGGAGACGGCTGGTCGTACGTGACCTCCCGGTAGTTTCGTCTTCCTGGGGATCGACCTCACGCGCCGCCGCCACAGGATTCTCCACCACCAGCGCAGGCGGCCGCCGCCCCGCAAGCACCACCACGCCGCCCTGTCCGCCTGCGCCATCGACATCCATCTCTATCCAGCAAGCACTGCCGCATTGCCCCGTCCGTTCCCTGACGAGAAAATCTAGTCGCGCCGCCCCGAACTGCCGCTGCCGCCTCCGACGACGCTGCCTAGGAGATGGCTCCACCCTGTCAATCGTTATTGTATGAGTCCTTTCTCCTTATCTCGCTATTGATTAGACCGTAGTGGGCAAATTGCTCTGTTCACCTTCCTTTTGTAACTCTCTCTGTAAATGCCACCGGTGGGGCTTTTCCACCGCTATGTAACACCTAACCGATCCCCTCAATGGGGGCATCGTTTCCCTCAAACATCAACATGGTAATCAGAGCATCTTCTTCCTCTGTCTAGCCTGATTCCATTCCAAAATTCAGCACACGTGATCCTAGATCCAATTCCAAAAACTCGAATTCAGAATTGCCACGGTCAAGATCGCCAATTCCCATAATTTTTTTGGCTGTTGCGGTTACGATCGCTGATCGCCCCTACATCCGGCCCGCCCGATGGGTTCTTCCTCCACGGAATCGAACCTGGCGGCAGTGCTCGGGACTCCTCCTTCCGAGAAGTTGTCGAGGGAGAATTTCCTATACTAGAAGATGCAGGTCCTCCTGACTCTGCGGGGAGCACAGGTCATGGAGCTCCTGGAGGGCTCCGACCCAGCTCCGCCCAAAACAATCGAAGCCGAAGGTTCTCCAGTTGCAAATCTTGCCTACAGTGCCTGGCTTGCACGCGATCAAACAGTGGTGAGTTATCTTACAAAAGCAATGAACAAGGACATTCTTTCTCAGATGTTTGTCCTTCACCATGCCTCTGAAATCTGGGAGGCTCTTGAAGCCTTTTTCGCTGCTGAATCTAAGGCAAAAGTGTCTATGCTTCGATCTGCTCTAGTTAACACCAAAAACGGGATTTACCTGCCCCCCAATTCATCTCTAAAACGGGATTTACCTGCCCCCCAATTCATCTCTAAAATGAAGGGATTTGCCTCTGAGTTGGCTGCTACTGGACGTATGATCTCTGATGAGGAATTAAAAGAGTATATCTTGGGTGGTCTTGATGGCCAGTACACTTCCTTGGTTGCCTCTGTAAATGCTGTTCCTACAACTACTCTTCAAGATTTATGCGCCCAATTTTCAGCATATGATTATCGCCAACAGATGTTGGCCGAGTCCGGTGAAGACTCCGGTTCTTTCACATCATCTGCAAATATGGGAATCACCGTGGTCGGCAATTTGGCCGCCAACATGGGAATCACCAGCGCCAATTTTATCAAAACCGTGGTGGCAACAAAGGACGACGTGGTCGTGGTTGTGGCCGCACTCCTTCACCACGCCAAGATGTTACTTGCCAAATTTGCAAGAAATATGGGCATCCTGCAAGTGAATGTTGGTGGCGTTACTCAGACAACGATGATGATGATTCTATGTCAGGTGACAAGAATGCTCATATGGCCTCTTATGGAGTGGATACAAATTGGTACACCGATACGGGTGCCACGAATCATGTGGAAAGTGAGCTACAAAAATTAACAACTCAAGAAAAGTACATGGGACGTGATCAAGTTCACACCGTTAATGGTAATGGTATGTCAATTACACATGTTGGTGATTCAATTTTGCACACCCCTCATAATTCGTTTTCTCTTAATAACATCTTACATGTTCCCAATGCATCGAAAAATCTACTATCAGTTCATAAACTTGCTCTTGACAACAATGTATTTCTTGAATTTCACCCATTCTTATTTTTGATCAAGGACCAGGTCACAAAGCAAACTCTCTTTAAAGGACCTTGTCAAGGTGGCCTATATCCTATTGTACCCCTCTCCACGGGATCTACTAAAAGAGCCTTCATCACCATCAAGCCCTCTTCATCAACACGGCATAGTCGTCTAGGGCATCCTTCATCTTTTATAGTTCAACAAGTTCTTCAGAGAAATAAACTTGAGTATTCTCTAGAAATAAATCCACATATTGGTGACCCCTGTCAACAAGCTAAGAGCCACCAACTACCATATTCGGTATCTACTAGTGTGTCTAATGTTCCTCTGGAACAAGTTTTTTCTGATGTTTGGGGTCCAACTCCTGCCTCTGTTGGACGTCATCAATATTATGTGAGCTTCATTGATGATTATAGCAAATTCACTTGGATATATTTACTAAAGAAACGATCTGATGTTTATCCAGTCTTTCTTAATTTTCAGCAACTTGTTGAAAGAAAGTTTGGCCGCAAAATAATTACTATACAAACCGATTGGGGTGGTGAATATGAAAAACTCAACGGTTTATTCAAAAAAGTTGGCATAACTCATCATGTTTCTTGCCCGCATGCCCATCAACAAAATGGCTCCGCAGAATGAAAACATCGTCACATTGTAGAAGTTGGTCTTGCATTACTTGCAAATGCATATATGCCTCTCAAATTCTGGGATGAAGCTTTTCTCACAGCCACCTTCCTCATTAATTTGCTTCCTACCAAAGTATTAAATCACATGACCCCTACAGAAAAGCTCCTAGATATCAAACCAAACTATGAGTCACTTCATGTTTTTGGGTGTGCCTGTTGGCCTAACCTTCGCCCCTACAACACACGAAAGCTATCTTTTCGCTCAAAACAATGTGTCTTTTTAGGTTATAGCCCTCTCCACAAAGGGGTTAAATGCCTAGATGTCACTAGTGGATGTGTTTATATATCTCGTGATGTTGTATTTGATGAAGGTGTTTTTCTTTTTTGCTCGTCTCAATCCTAATGCGGGTAGACGACTCCGTGAAGAAATCCTTCTTTTACCTTCTTCTACATCCAATAATGAGGGAGAGAAAATTGATAACCACATGTTTGTTGTACCTACCTCTAACCCTCTACAGGTACCTCCTGAAAATTCTGAAGACAGCGGCCAAAGTAACAAATCTACAGAAATTTCAGGCCAAAATGCAAATTCTAGAACAGCTCCGGGTACACCTAGCATTTTCTCGTTTGCTGATCCCTGTACTGATTCATGCTGATTCTGGCGCAGAATCGTCATCGGATCTGGGGCCAATTCTTCCTGACACGCAGTCTGACGCGCCTGCACAAGAGACCGGTGCTCTCTTCGATCCGACTGCGTCCAGCCCGAGGATATGTGCCTCTCCGCGCGAATCCACAAGCACCACGACGCGCTCGAGACTCCCGTCCACGCCCGCCTCGACACCCGCAAGGTTCCCGCCTGATGTCCTGCGGTCCCCACGGTCCCCTGCTCGCGGATCTTCTGTGTCGCAATCCACAGCTGCTAGCCACACCGGGAGCTACACAGGATCATTTGTGCCACAACAAAACAATATAGAAGATTCTTCTTCTGATTCGCCCGGATCTGCTGCTCCAGCCAGTCCTGTGCCCCCTCCTGTGGCTGAACCTCGGACGCGTCTACAAAAAGGTATTCGACAACCAAAAATTTATACCGATGGGACTATCACCACTACTAGGAAACAGGCTGTTAGTGGCGCACCCGAAATGCCCATCTGTGGCGCACTAGCAGTGCGCCACGGGCCTTGCGCTACGGCTATCTCTCAGCCGTGGCGCACTGCCTAGTGCGCCACGGTTGTGTAGAGACAGGCATAGCGCACCTGCTAGTGCGCCACAGAAGTTTGGGCTGGTGCGCTACCCCTGGTATCTTCTGTGGCGCACTACCTAGTGCGCCACTAAGCTTCCATAGTGCGCTTTAGGTGTAGTGCGCCACAGAAGGTAGACCATGTGCGCCACAGATGTATTTTTTGTTTGTTTTTTTAATTTCCGAGCCAGATTATATGCAATACAGATTATATACAATATTACAGCAGATATACACACACAGATACAAGATATACAATTGTATATATAAATACTCAATATGAAAAACAAGATTGAAACAAATACATATAGATAAGTCTCATACATGAATACATAGTCTAAGTTACATTGTTTCGATCATGTTACAAAGTAGTAGTTGGTGACATGCGAATACATGTGGGAACAAGTTAGAGCTCGGAAGCTCGCCTAGACATCTAAACTAGCTAGCTAGACACAAACGCGGGATAAATAACCAAAGAAGATAAGCATGATCACCGCCGCGACGAAGGTGTAGGTCTTCATCCGGTTCCTTGTCCTAACTCCCGCTAGATAGCGTGTGTATCTAGCTTCCGCCTCCGCCATAGTGTTGTACCCTTTGTAGCTATTGCCGCTGAAACGGTGCACTTTGTCTCCGCAGTCTTCCCAATCATCGAGACTGGAAACCCGTCCCTTGTACCACGTCATCTATAAGTTGACAATAATAATTAACCGATTATTGAAAAAACATATATAATTAAAGTCGCATATGAAGATACACTTATAGAAAGTACTCCTAAATCAAAAAGACCAAACTCAGAAAGCATGCCTCATATATAACTAGGTTGTTCGACACAGGAATATGCTACGATGGAACTGTTCGCCAAGTAGGATGCACAACACCTGGACCTGTGCATAGCACAAGGCGAACAATCCCATCGCAGCACATTCACATATAGTGTGCCACGACATTTGAATCATCGGCATTATTCTCGAAAAAGACCAAAGTAACTCAAAAAGCATGCCTCATATATATACATAGGTCGTTGGACACAGGAATATGCTACGATGGAACCGTTCGCCAAGTAGGATGCACAACACCTGGACCTATGCATAGCACAAGGCGAACAATCCCATCGTAGCACATTCACATATATAGTGTGCCACGACATTTCAATCATCAGCACTATTCTCGAAGAAGACCAAAGTAGCTCGAAAAGAATGCCTCATATATAACTAGCTAGGTCGTTGGACACAGGAATATGCTACGATGGAACTGTACGCCAAGTAGGATGCACAACACCTGGACTTGTGCATAGCACAAGGCGTACAATCCCATCGTAGCACATTCACATATATAGTGTGCCACGATATTTCAATCATCGGCATTATTCTCGAAAAAGACCAAAGTAGCTCGAAAAGAATGCCTCATATATAACTAGCTAGGTCGTTGGACACAGGAATATGCTATGATGGAACTGTGAGCCAAGTAGGATGCATAAGACCTGGACTTGTGCATATCACAAGGCTCACAATCCCATCATAGCACATTCACATATACATTGTGCCACGACATTTCAATCATCGGCATTATTCTCGAAAAAGACAAACTAACTCGAAAAGAATGCCTCATATATATACATAGGTCGTTGGACACAGGAATATGCTACGATAGAACGGTGAGCCAAGTAGGATGCACAAGACCTGGACTTGTGCATATCACAAGGCTCACAGTCCCATCGTAGCACATTTACATATATAGTGTGCCACGACATTTCAATCATCGGCATTATTCTCGAAAAAAGAGTAAGGAAAAAAAGAAGGACCAAATTGAGCAAAGGACCAAAGAGTAAGCAAAAAAAACCAAGCATTGATTGATATATAATAATAATAAGCAAAATAAGTAAGCGATGATTCATAAACCTAATAAGATAAGTACACTTGTCCACACACACACACAAAGGTCATCTATAGTTTGTAACTACAACTAGGCCAACATCAAGCCTTCTGGCTCGGCTTAGGGAACGGGAGGACGCCCTGTCTCGTCATGAACTTCCTATAGTCACCCTGCATCTCTAGGCGATCTTCTATGTCACGGTTATTCGGGATATTTCCTCCGTAGAAGATCCCCCCGAAGTCATGACATCACGAAAGATGATTGCCCCAAATTGCTGCTGGATGCGATACATCTCTTGTCTAATATCCGAATCATTGATCTTGGCCTTTGCTTCGGCCCACTGTTTGAGATGATCTGGCAGCGTAGAATTTTGCTGGTCAAGTAGGAACGCCCTCATGTGATGGAGTGCGTAGTAGGCTTCCTTCTTCTTGTTTTCGGCTGCTTCACGCAGGGGAACTCCGTTACGTGGTTGAAGACGTGCTGCGAACTTGAACTTCAGACATGAAGGTGGTGCCTTCCGTCGAGGCAAAGCCAATTGAGAGCATCATCGAACTTCCTTGATCTTGTAGTTTTCTTCTTTTCTAGACTCCCCGAGTCGAAATACGTGGCGTGGGAATGCTTCGGAGATAAGGAGATGAGCGTGAAGTGTTCATCTCTGCGCAAAAAATTCAAATGGAATGTGTTGGAAAAAGATAGATGATGATCTAATAAAGCCAATCGACGGTGGCGAGTGAATAACGACTTACTCGGGAAAGTAAGGCACGAGAATGTATTCCTTTGTCTTGTTCGCCATGAGGATTCTTTTTAGGTACGAGGCCACGATACGTCATTCGGTGGGGGAACCCAAGCAGCCGTCACGCATGTAGTAGGGGTCCACTATAGCGATGCCCGGTGTGTTCTCTCTAATGATCTGCATGGCCAGGCTGAGAGAAAACAGACGGACCATGGTATAGTGCAGCGGGTATAGGTGGAACATATTGAAGATGTCGTAAAGGACTTCAAAAAAGATTTCCTTCTCTGCTTTGGTAAGAGCATAGCTGGCACGACTTAAGTGACGCCCTTTATCCGTCTTGTTATGTGTATGCATGTTCTTTGGGTCTTTCATAATTTGTTGGTCCTCCCCTGCTTCAGGTGTATCTTTTGTCTTCCCATACACGCCTAGGAATCCTAGCAGGTTCACGCAAAGATTCTTCGTCACGTGCATCACGTCGATTGAAGAGCGGACACGCAGGACTTTCCAATATGGAAGCTCCCAAAATATAGATTTCTTCTTCCACATGGGTGCGTGTCCTATAGCGACGTCGTTCGGAACTGATTGACCGCCGGGACCCTTTCCAAAGATTACTTCTATGTCCTTGACCATACCAAATACATCATCACCAATAGGAGTTCAGGCTTCTTCCGTGATCGCCTCACCTTTGAAATGCTTGCCTTTCTTTCTTACGGGATGATTGGTCGGAAGAAATCGTCGATTCGCCAGGTACACAACCTTCTTGCATTTATGCAAATATGTACCTTCAGTCTTATCTAAACAGTGGGTGCATGCCTTATATCCCTTGTTTGTATGTCCTGAAAGGTTACTAAGAGCAGGCCAATCATTGATGGTTACGAATAACAACCCTCGTAGATCAAATGGCTCCTGTTTGTTCTCATCCCACGCACGTACACCTGGTTTGCCCCTGGCTGTAAGAGTTCTTCAACTAATGGCCTAAGGTACACATCAATGTTGTTGCCCGGTTGCTTCGGGCCTTGGATGAGCACTGGCATCATAATGAACTTACGCTTCATGCACAACCAAGGAGGCAGGTTGTAGATACATAGAGTCACGGGCCAGGTGCTATGACTGCAGCTCTGCTCCCCTAAAGGATTCATGCCATCCGTACTTAGACCAAAGCATAAGTTCCTTGCGTCACCTGCAAAGTCTGGGAAGTCTCTCTCGATTTTTCTCCACTGTGACCCGTCAGCAGGGTGTCTCAACTTCCCGTCTTTCTTACGGTCTTCTTTGTACCATCGCAACAACCTGGCATGCTCTTTGTTTCTGAACATGCGTTTCAACCTTGTATTATAGGAGCATACCACATAACCTTAGCAGGAACCCTCTTCCGGAGGGGCTCTCCCTCAACATCACCAGGGTCATCTCGTCTGATCTTATACCGCAACGCATTGCATACCAGGCATTTATCTAAATTCTCATACTCCTTACCGTGGTAGAGGATGCAGTCATTAATGCATGCATGTATCTTTTGCACATCTAATCCCAGAGGACAGAGAGTCTTCTTTGCTTCGTAGGTACTCTCGGGAAGTTCGTTATGTTTTGGAAACTTCGGCTTCATTATTTTCAGCATCTTTTCAAATGAGGAGTCAGTTAGACCACATTTTGCCTTCCATCGCAACAATTCCAGTGTGGTACCGAGCTTTGTGCTGCCATCTTCACAATTTGGGTACAACAATTTCTTGTGATCTTCTAACATGCCCTCTAACTTCAACTTCTCATTTTCTGTTTCACAGTCTCGCTTTGCATCAGAAATGACCCTACCAAGTTCATTAGCCGGCTCATCTGATGCCCGTTCTTCACCTCTTTCCTCTTCATTGTCTTCCGTTGCAGTATCACTGTATTCAGGAAACATATGATGATAGTTGTTATCATCATCTTCTTCTTCACCATCTTCTATCATAACCCCTCTTTCCCCGTGCTTGGTCCAGCAATTATAGTTGGGCATGAAACCTTTCATAATCAGGTGGCCGCGAATGATTTTTGAGGAAGAGTACTCCTTGTTGTTCCGACATTGAACACATGGACAACGTATAAAACCATTCTCTTTGTTTGCCGTAGCCACATCGATAAATTTATCCACGCCTTTCATATACCCGGCTACGCGCCGGTCACCGTACATCCATTCTCGACCGTTCATCTGCATCATATAAGTAAATTTATCAAAAAACAGGACATCATAAATAGTGAAATAACCAACTCACATCGACACATGAATTGTATCAATGACAGAGAAAAGATAAGATTGCTAACCTCGATCGAGGGAAATAAAGAGGAGAAAGCTCAAGTGCGTCTCAGACACCTTCTATATTTTTGTTCTATGAGAAATTGAACGGGATTATTCACTCAAACATTTCATCAAACACCTTCAATGCATGCATAGAAGAGAAAAAACTAGCACACCCCTCACACCTTCCACCAAGAGAAAAAGCAGTGGAGGCAGAGGGGTCATGCATTTATAGAGGCGGGAGAATACGGTTGGAGCCAACCGGGACTAAGGTGTGTGCCACGCCACGTGGCTGTGGCCAAACCTTTAGTCCCGGTTGGTGGCTCCAACCGACGATGCTCTACCAACCGACGCATGCCTCTGGCCGGTGCCCGCCGAATCGGGGCAGCGTGAAGATTAGTCCCGGTTGGTGGTGCAACCGGGACTAATGCTCTGAGGGGGCGCGAACGGATGGACCTTTTTCCACTAGTGGCTGAGGCAGACCACAGCGAGCTCGGGCTGGCTCAGGCTCGGCCCGGTCCGGCTCGTCCAGCTCGCTTATTTTTTTTTCAGAAAATTGCACGGGCCGAATTAAGGCTGGTAGAACTTCATGGGCTGCAAAATTGGGCCTGTTACCGACCATATCCTAGAGACGGCTGGTCGTACGTGACCTCCCGGTAGTTTCATCTTCCTGGGGATCGACCTCACGCGCCGCCGCCACAGGATTCTCCACCACCAGCGCAGGCGGCCGCCGCCCCGCAAGCACCACAGCGCCGCCCTGTCCGCCTGCGCCATCGACATCCGTCTCTATCCAGCAAGCACTGCCGCGTTGCCCCGTCCGTTCCCTGACGAGAAAATCTAGCCGCGCCGCACCGAACTGCCGCTGCCGCCTCCGACGACGCTGCCTAGGAGATGGCTCCACCCTGTCAATCGTTATTGTATGAGTCCTTTCTCCTTCTCTCGCTATTGATTAGACCGTGTAGTGGGCAGTCTGTTCTGTTCACCTTCCTTTTATAACTCTCTCTGTAAATGCCACCGGTGGGGCTTTTCCACCGCTATGTAACACCTAACCGATCCCCTCAATGGGGGCATCGTTTCCCTCAAACATCAACATGGTAATCAGAGCATCTTCTTCCTCTGTCTAGCCTGATTCCATTCCAAAATTCAGCACACGTGATCCTAGATCCAATTCCAAAAACCCGAATTCAGAATTGCCACGGTCAAGATTGCCAATTCCCATATTTTTTGGCTGTTGCGGTTACGATTGCTGATCGCCCCTACATCCGGCCCGCCCGATGGGTTCTTCCTCCACGGAATCGAACCTGGCGGCAGTGCTCGGGACTCCTCCTTCCGAGAAGTTGTCGAGGGAGAATTTCCTATACTAGAAGATGCAGGTCCTCCTGACTCTGCGGGGAGCGCAGGTCATGGAGATCCTGGAGGGCTCCGACCCAGCTCCGCCCAAAACAATCGAAGCCGAAGGTTCTCCAGTTGCAAATCTTGCCTACAGTGCCTGGCTTGCACGCGATCAAACAGTGGTGAGTTATCTTACAAAAGCAATGAACAAGGACATTCTTTCTCAGATGTTTGTCCTTCACCATGCCTCTGAAATCTGGGAGGCTCTTGAAGCCTTTTTCGCTGCTGAATCTAAGGCAAAAGTGTCTATGCTTCGATCTGCTCTAGTTAACACCAAAAACGGGATTTACCTGCCCCCCAATTCATCTCTAAAACGGGATTTACCTGCCCCCCAATTCATCTCTAAAATGAAGGGATTTGCCTCTGAGTTGGCTGCTACTGGACGT
Source organism: Avena insularis (assembly GCA_023614405.1). Lineage (NCBI taxonomy): Eukaryota > Viridiplantae > Streptophyta > Magnoliopsida > Poales > Poaceae > Avena > Avena insularis. The sequence goes on along the minus strand of CM042691.1, from coordinate 207,678,756 downwards.
ATGATCTCTGATGAGGAATTAAAAGAGTACATCTTGGGTGGTCTTGATGGCCAGTACACTTCCTTGGTTGCCTCTGTAAATGCTGTTCCTACAACTACTCTTCAAGATTTATGCGCCCAATTTTCAGCATATGATTATCGCCAACAGATGTTGGCCGAGTCCGGTGAAGACTCCGGTTCTTTCACATCATCTGCAAATATGGGAATCACCGTGGTCGGCAATTTGGCCGCCAACATGGGAATCACCAGCGCCAATTTTATCAAAACCGTGGTGGCCACAAAGGACGACGTGGTCGTGGTTGTGGCCGCACTCCTTCACCACGCCAAGATGTTACTTGCCAAATTTGCAAGAAATATGGGCATCCTGCAAGTGAATGTTGGTGGCGTTACTCAGACAACGATGATGATGATTCTATGTCAGGTGACAAGAATGCTCATATGGCCTCTTATGGAGTGGATACAAATTGGTACACCGATACGGGTGCCACGAATCATGTGGAAAGTGAGCTACAAAAATTAACAACTCAAGAAAAGTACATGGGACGTGATCAAGTTCACACCGTTAATGGTAATGGTATGTCAATTACACATGTTGGTGATTCAATTTTGCACACCCCTCATAATTCGTTTTCTCTTAATAACATCTTACATGTTCCCAATGCATCAAAAAATCTACTATCAGTTCATAAACTTGCTCTTGACAACAATGTATTTCTTGAATTTCACCCATTCTTATTTTTGATCAAGGACCAGGTCACGAAGCAAACTCTCTTTAAAGGACCTTGTCAAGGTGGCCTATATCCTATTGTACCCCTCTCCACGGGATCTACTAAAAGAGCCTTCATCACCATCAAGCCCTCTTCATCAACACGGCATAGTCGTCTAGGGCATCCTTCATCTTTTATAGTTCAACAAGTTCTTCGGAGAAATAAACTTGAGTATTCTCCAGAAATAAATCCACATATTGGTGACCCCTGTCAACAAGCTAAGAGCCACCAACTACCATATTCGGTATCTACTAGTGTGTCCAATGTTCCTCTGGAACAAGTTTTTTCTGATGTTTGGGGTCCAGCTCCTGCCTCTGTTGGACGTCATCAATATTATGTGAGCTTCATTGATGATTATAGCAAATTCACTTGGATATATTTACTAAAGAAACGATCTGATGTTTATCCAGTCTTTCTTAATTTTCAGCAACTTGTTGAAAGAAAATTTGGCCGCAAAATAATTACTATACAAACCGATTGGGGTGGTGAATATGAAAAACTCAACGGTTTATTCAAAAAAGTTGGCATAACTCATCATGTTTCTTGCCCGCATGCCCATCAACAAAATGGCTCCGCAGAATGAAAACATCGTCACATTGTAGAAGTTGGTCTTGCATTACTTGCAAATGCATATATGCCTCTCAAATTCTGGGATGAAGCTTTTCTCACAGCCACCTTCCTCATTAATTTGCTTCCTACCAAAGTATTAAATCACATGAACCCTACAGAAAAGCTCCTATTTATCAAACCAAACTATGAGTCACTTCATGTTTTTGGGTGTGCCTGTTGGCCTAACCTTCGCCCCTACAACACACGAAAGCTATCTTTTCGCTCAAAACAATGTGTCTTTTTAGGTTATAGCCCTCTCCACAAAGGGGTTAAATGCCTAGATGTCACTAGTGGACGTGTTTATATATCTCGTGATATTGTATTTGATGAAGGTGTTTTTCCTTTTGCTCGTCTCAATCCTAATGCGGGTAGACGACTCCGTGAAGAAATCCTTCTTTTACCTTCTTCTACATCCAATAATGAGGGAGAGAAAATTGATAACCACATGTTTGTTGTACCTACCTCTAACCCTCTACAGGTACCTCCTGAAAATTCTGAAGACAGCGGCCAAAGTAACAAATCTACAGAAATTTTAGGCCAAAATGCAAATTCTAGAACAGCTCCGGGTACACCTAGCATTTTCTCGTTCGCTGATCCCTGTACTGATTCATGCTGATTCTGGCGCAGAATCGTCATCGGATCTGGGGCCAATTCTTCCTGACACGCAGTCTGACGCGCCTGCACAAGAGACCGGTGCTCTCTTCGATCCGACCGCGTCCAGCCCGAGGATATGTGCCTCTCCGCGCGAATCCACAAGCGCCACGACGCGCTCCAGACTCCCGTCCACGCCCGCCTCGACACCCGCAAGGTTCCCGCCTGATGTCCTGCGGTCCCCACGGTCCCCTGCTCGCGGATCTTCTGTGTCGCAATCCACAACTACTGGCCACACCAGGAGCTACACAGGATCATTTGTGCCACAACAAAACAATATAGAAGATTCTTCTTCTGATTCGCCCGGATCTGCTGCTCCAGCCAGTCCTGTGCCCCCTCCTGTGGCTGAACCTCGGACGCGTCTACAAAAAGGTATTCGACAACCAAAAATTTATACCGATGGGACTATCACCACTACTAGGAAACAGGCTGTTAGTGGCGCACCCGAAATGCCCATCTGTGGCGCACTAGCAGTGCGCCACGGGCCTTGCGCTACGGCTATCTCTCAGCCGTGGCGCACTGCCTAGTGCGCCACGGTTGTGTAGAGACAGGCATAGCGCACCTGCTAGTGCGCCACAGAAGTTTGGGCTGGTGCGCTACCCCTGGGATCTTCTGTGGCGCACTACCTAGTGCGCCACTAAGCTTCCATAGTGCGCTTTAGGTGTAGTGCGCCACAGAAGGTAGACCATGTGCGCCACAGATGTATTTTTTGTTTTTTTTAATTTTCGAGCCAGATTATATGCAATACAGATTATATACAATATTACAGCAGATATACACACACAGATACAAGATATACAATTGTATATATAAATACTCAATATGAAAAACAAGATTGAATCAAATACATATAGATAAGTCTCATACATGAATACATAGTCTAAGTTACATTGTTTCGATCATGTTACAAAGTAGTAGTTGGTGACATGCGAATACATGTGTCGATTGAACAAGTTAGAGCTCGGAAGCTCGCCTAGACATCTAAACTAGCTAGCTAGACACAAACGCGGGATAAATAACCAAAGAAGATAAGCATGATCACCGCCGCGACGAAGGTGTAGGTCTTCATCCGGTTCCTTGTCCTAACTCCCGCTAGATAGCGCGTGTATCTAGCTTCCGCCTCCGCCATAGTGTTGTACCCTTTGTAGCTATTGCGCTGAAAGCGATTGCACCTGCAGTCTTCCCAATCATCGTAGACTCCGAAACCCGTCCCTTGTACCTGACGTACCACGTCATCTATAAGTTGACAATAATAATTAACCGATTATTGAAAAAACATATATAATTAAAGTCGCATATGAAGATACACTTATAGAAAGTACTCCTAAATCAAAAAAACCAAACTCAGAAAGCATGCCTCATATATAACTAGGTTGTTCGACACAGGAATATGCTACGATGGAACTGTTCGCCAAGTAGGATGCACAACACCTGGACTTGTGCATAGCACAAGGCGAACAATCCCATCGCAGCACATTCACATATAGTGTGCCACGATATTTCAATCATCGGCATTATTCTCGAAAAATACCAAAGTAACTCAAAAAGCATGCCTCATATATATACATAGGTCGTTGGACACAGGAATATGCTACGATGGAACCGTTCGCCAAGTAGGATGCACAACACCTGGACCTGTGCATAGCACAAGGCGATCAATCCCATCGTAGCACATTCACATATATAGTGTGCCACGACATTTCAATCATCGGCACTATTCTCGAAGAAGACCAAAGTAGCTCGAAAAGAATGCCTCATATATAACTAGCTAGGTCGTTGGACACAGGAATATGCTACGATGGAACTGTACGCCAAGTAGGATGCACAACACCTGGACTTGTGCATAGCACAAGGCGTACAATCCCATCGTAGCACATTCACATATATAGTGTGCCACGACATTTCAATCATCGGCATTATTCTCGAAAAAGACCAAAGTAGCTCGAAAATAATGCCTCATATATAACTAGCTAGGTCGTTGGACATAGGAATATGCTATGATGGAACTGTGAGCCAAGTAGGATGCATAAGACCTGGACTTGTGCATATCACAAGGCTCACAATCCTATCATAGCACATTCACATATACATTGTGCCACGACATTTCAATCATCGGCATTATTCTCGAAAAAGACAAAAATAACTCGAAAAGAATGCCTCATATATATACATAGGTCGTTGGACACAGGAATATGCTACGATGGAACGGTGAGCCAAGTAGGATGCACAAGACCTGGACTTGTGCATATCACAAGGCTCACAGTCCCGTCGTAGCACATTCACATATATAGTGTGCCACGACATTTCAATCATCGGCATTATTCTCGAAAAAAGAGTAAGGAAAAAAGAAGGACCAAATTGAGCAAAGGACCAAAGAGTAAGCAAAAAAACCAAGCATTGATTGATATATAATAATAATAAGCAAAATAAGTAAGCGATGATTCATAAACCTAATAAGATAAGTACACTTGTCCACACACACACACAAAGGTCATCTATAGTTTGTAACTACAACTAGGCCAACATCAAGCCTTCTGGCTCGGCTTAGGGAACCGGAGGACGCCCTGTCTCGTCATGAACTTCCTATAGTCACCCTACATCTCTAGGCGATCTTCTATGTCACGGTTATTCGGGATATTTCCTCCGTAGAAGATCCCCCCCAAAGTCATGACATCACGAAAGATGATTGCCCCAAACTGCTGCTGGATGCGATACATCTCTTGTCTAATATCCGAATCATTGATCTTGCCCTTTGCTTCGGCCCACTGTTTGAGATGATCCGCAGCAGAGAATTTTGCTGGTCAAGTAGGAACGCCTCATGTGATGGAGTGCGAGTAGGCTTCCTTCTTCGCTTTTCCTACCGCTTCACGCAGGGAACTCCGTTACGTGGTTGAAGACGCGTGCCGAACTTGACCTTCGTACGCATGAAGGTGGTGCCTTCCGTCGAGGCAAAGCCAGTGAGAGCATCATCCAGAACTTCCTTGATCTTGTCGTAGTTTTTCTTCTTTTCTAGACTCCCCGAGTCGAAATACGTGGCGTGGGAATGCTTCGGAGATAAGGAGATGAGCGTGAAGTGTTCATCTCTGCGCAAAAAATTCAAATGGAATGTGTTGGAAAAAGAATGATGATGATCTAATAAAGCCAATCGACGGTGGCGAGTGAATAACGACTTACTCGGGAAAGTAAGGCACGAGAATGTATTCCTTTGTCTTGTTCGCCACGAGGATTCTTTTTAGGTACGAGGCCACGATACGTCGTTCGGCGGGGGAACCCAAGCAGCCGTCACGCATGTAGTAGGGGTCCACTATAGCGATGCCCGGTGTGTTCTCTCTAATGATCTGCATGGCCAGGCTGAGAGAAAACAGACGGACCATGGTATAGTGCAGCGGGTATAGGTGGAACATATTGAAGATGTCGTCGAACCGCAGGAAGAACAGATCCGCAGGGGCATTGTCGACAAAGCCCAAGCCTGGTGGCACCTTAACCACGAATACCGGGTGCGAGGGATCTTTCTCCGATAGAAGGCGTCTCTCTATCGTCAGCACGCCGTCATGCACACTCTGCAGTTCCGAACTGGCGAGCTTCCGCAAATTCTTAGGTAGCATGGGCTCACCCGCCACATGAATCCTCCACATAATTCCCTCGGGTCTTGGTGGCCCGTCCCGAAACCTGATCGGATTCGCAGTTGTTGACGCCACCGGCTGGCTCGAGCTGCTAGATTTTCTTTTCCTGCCCTTTTTTCCTTTTGGAGAGCGGGCAGGCACCGCAATCTGAGCACCGGCCGCCCTATGTAGTGTGTCAGGGCTTAGAATAAAGGGCCAGTTGGTTGTATCAGCTGGCTCAGAAGGCGCAAGTTGAGGCGCTCACGAGAACCAAATAGACGCTGGTGATAGTGGCTTTCTGTGGGGCCACCAGCTAGGTCTTCTTCGTGGCCAAACTGAGTGCTGAAGAAGTGATCATTCCAGTCTTCGTCGTCCTCGGCCGGATCCTGCGCCATGTGCATATCATCAACATGATCATCCGACCCACCGCGTGGAGGTGACGGCGAGGGCGGTAAGGGGGCCTTGCCACCGCTTGTCGCTGGCACGACAGGCGGTGCTGTTGTCTGTGGTGTGATGGCCCCCGCCGTCCCCAAACGGATCATGCTCTTTGGCCATAGCAAGAATAAGCCGAAGCAACTTCGAGGACGTACGACTCTTCTTCATCCGCCTCGGGGTTGAATGGGAGGTTCAGTGTCGCCCCAGCCCCTTAGCACCGACTAATTTTAACCACGTGCACGCTTATCCGCATCGGCTTTGAGTGGAACGCGCGCTGCAAGGGTTGAACGATGGTACCTTGGCAACATCCTCACTCGTTGTTCACGTAGCATAAGAGAGTGCAAGGAACATCTGTCTGCGGAAAACATGTACGGCGTCGTGAGCGAGATGCCATAAGAGTAATAGATGGCATGAAAGGCGGTAATTAAAGCAATTTGTTTACCGTGATGGCGCCGAGATCGGCTAATGTCGACGCACGTCTGGCGATGGGCGTGCAAGAGACGGAAGGGCTGCTTGATGGCGCGGTGCTGGCCGCCGTGTATTCTCCCCACCGACGGGTGCTTGAGCTCCGGTGCGCGCGACGATGGCGAGGGGCACCAACATGTACTCCGCGCCGCGGTGATGGCAGGGGAGTCACCAACACTTGTGGTGCAGCGGTGCTGGCGGAGTCACGAACACGTAGTTCGCTGATTCGTCGCGCCGCGTTGTTCGAGTGGCTGCCGACCATGCTTGGAATCGGCACGCCCTACTCGACCACCCGCACTCCAGTTCGCTATTGACTCCACCAAGGTAGGCAGGAAGGACGTGAGGGTGATTGCCAGGTTGTCTTGGACGATCTGCGGGATCCGCGCCACTTGTGCCTTAAGTTCTTTAACCTCTCGGTTTTCCTACTCGCTCCTTCCCGACGGTGCCACATGCATCCTCGGCAGTGGACCAAAATGATCCACCCAATTCTTACCCCCGAGATCGGCCAGACGGCCAGCCGACAATGGCTTCTTTGTAACCGGCTCTATTTTCTTGGCCCGATTCATCGCCCTGTTAAAAGGGTTATCCCACCGGGTGGCCGCCGTCGACCCCTGGGATGAGGAACCCTGGGATCCATGACTAGCAACAATTTCCTCCTCCTGCAGAAGAAGTAACAGTGAATCATTTAGATCATCGATTAGATTGCAATCGTGTTGATCCGCGGTAATTAGATTATACTTACCACAATTTCCTCGAATTCCTTCACCGCAGGATCCGCGGTGAGTTGTTTGGTTTTTGGGTCCACATGGTAACGGGCCCTGATGAAGTTTCGAACCTGCGGGTTGAATTTAGCAAAGGGTTTTCTATCCCCTTGATCTATACTTTCGTCCTCCTTATTCCATTTGGCCTCCGCGGTTCAGATCCACCAGATCCGGGATGGTGATGACCTATATTCATCGCTGCAAAGACCTTTCCCCGATTACTATTGGCGAGGGCTCTTCGGATTCACACCTCCTTGAACTCCTGAACTGATCTTCGGTGATCTGCGGGTCAATCTTCCGGATCTCCTCGAGACTTTTGCCTTCTTTATAGATCTTCTTCTTTATCCGGGTTCTCCACTGGCTGTAGGCGGTGCTCATCTTTGTGAGGGCGGATTTGTTTACCGTTCCCATGATAATTTGTGTTCGATACTTAGCGGGAACTTGTATCTTGTGCAGCTTCTCAAGAGGAGTGTGCAAGTGGCCATTATCTTTATGCCGGAGATTCTCGGTGTTGATCGAGATGGTTGTCCGGTGATCGCCGCCACTTGCCCACCGCATCTTTGACGACATGGGCGGGCTCCAAAGGAACCCTGATGGGCTCACTTCGGTAATTTCCTCCCTGACCGTGCCGACCGTGTTCGGGCGCCGGTCCTTCGGCTTCTTCTTCTTCTTCTTAGGAGGGTTGCTACCACTCCCTGTGCCCTCGCCGCCATGAGTGGTTTCATCGTCCGCCGTTCCTTCGGCTTCTTCCTCCACGTCTTCCATCTCATCATCCTCGCTCTCCGAAGGATGGTATTCTTCATCGTCTTCTAGCCGTTGGGCCGCCTCCCAGAATGTCAATTGTTTATTTGAAGGTCTGAGTTCTCCTTCAGCGCTGATGCGCTTAGAACATCCAGCCTCGTCGTTGTCACACATCTTTGCACTAATAAAAAACAAATAATTGGTTAATATGCACGGAAAAATCCGGCATGACCTTTGCTAATTTTCTTAAACTAGGAGTGCCCGATTTCTGCCGAAACGGAAGTTAATCAATATTTCGGCAAGAATCGGGACACATTTCATACAAGAACCTGCATACACACATAATAAAGTGCTTCATATACAAGCACAAGCACAATTTCAAGTGCTTCATAACCAATTGCACTTTAATGCTTGCTGTCATTTGCTGCAATCCTACAACATCTAACTTAGAAGCACAAATGATAGCAAGCAAGAAAATGACAGCAAGGAACTGATAGCAAGAAAATGACATCAAAGTTCCATTTTACTACAAATAAATAATTGATAGCAGCAAATAAAACCCAAGAAATTGACAGCAGCAACTAAAACCCAAGCATACATGTTTCTGTCAACTGACAGCAGCCATACTGTCATGGTTTTTTCTGTCAACTGACAGCAGCCATACATGTTTCTGTCAACTGACAGCACCCAAGAAATAATTTTTTCTGTCATGGTTGCATTCCATAGTGCTCTGTTATCTGGTCATTAAGTTTGGTTAAATTCTGAATATATGATCTCCTTTTAGTTAAGTAGCTAGCTAGTTGCTCTTTCTAAATTTCTTGTGCACAGTTTCAATAACTACAGACTGCATCTTTATTGTATTTAGTTTTTGTTTAAGGACTTCTGCATCATCTATACACAGTTTCAATAACTATGTCTTTTATTTATATATGCACTTATCCGCACTTATCTACAATGGAATTCTATCCATCAGCAAGGCGCATACATCAGAGCCTTGGACTGTGCTCCTGTGAGAGCTATTGCACGTTTTCACTGTCCTTGCTGCTGAGAATGAAGCAGTAGATGAAGCAATTCAGTTCATAGAATGTTGCATGTAGAAAACACCAAAAGACTATAACTATACTAGGATCATGAACAAACAAGAGTCTATCGAAACTCTTCTTGCCAACTGACCAAGAAACCAACCAGCTTACTTAAAGGCTTCGACCCCGTGATACGAGGTCTTCATGGCTATTCAGAGAAAATTCAAAAAGCTATTCAAAGAAATCTGTACCAGAAAAACAATGATGATGAATACAAGATCAGCTCGATCGCTGCTCCTTGAACTTGAGCAGGGCAGTTCAGACCTTAAACAATTGGCCCTCCGAGCAACTCATCTAATGCAGACAAAAGGTGAACAACAGGATATGTAGATTCTCTCTCAGTTATCCAGACATACATTTCAATTTTGGAGTTTTACAACACTGATGTGAACAACAACAACAACAACAGCAAAAATCATGGAATTTTGTCAGTAGTGTCAACAACAACAGCAAAAATCATGGAAGTTACATTGCTCCATTCATAACCATGATGTAGACTATTGCTTATTACAATCAACAACAACAACAACAGCAAATTTTTTTTACTGCTATATTGTCAATAGTGTCAACAACAACAGCAAAGGATGATGCACTCCATGAACAACACAGAGACCATGAACAACACAGAAACTCCATTGTGTAGAATCTTGCCTATTATACTAGTTCCTGACCTAGAGACCATGAACAACACAGAGATCTTGCTACTGTAAACAGAGATGAACCATGCTACTGCTGGAGACCATGAACCCTAACCCATGGAGATAGGGAGAGAAGTGGAGAGGGGAGAGAGGGAGAGAGGGAGAGAGGGGAGAAGGCTCACCTCTAAGACGAGGACGATGACGAGCGCGGGCGAGGCGGCGGCCTCCTCCTCCTCAGCCTCGAGCGGCGGCGGCGGCTTCCTCCTCCACGAGCAGCGGTGACCTCCACGGATCTGCACACGCGGGCCTCCTCCTCCTCGAGCGGCGCGGGCTTCCTCCTCCACGAGCTGGCAGCGTGGCTTCCTCCTCCACGAGCTGCGGCGTGGGCGTCCTCCTCCACGGATCGGTGGGAGGCGGAGGATCGATCGGGCTGGGGATGGGCATGAGCGAGTGTGAGAGAGATGGGGGATTGGAATCGATGACGTGGATAAAACCCAGATAGGCGTAGCGCACTATGCCAGAGTGCGCTACGGATGTCTGTAGCGCACTCGGGCTAGTGCGCTACGCCTATCTGGGATCTAACCACTCTATAACAACAGTCCAGTGCTCCTTCTAGCAACAACTCTTGTCTATCCCACTGGTTCTGCCCCTTAGCTCTATTCTAAACTATGAGCACCCAGGTTCGAATCCTGGTGCTCCACTTTTTTATTTTTATTTTAAAAATACTTTTAAATGTTCCAAAAAATGCCCAAAAGTGGTGATATATGCCATACAAGTTTTGTTTTGTTTTTAAAATACTTTTAAATATTCCAAAAATGCCCAAAAGTGGTGATATATGTCATAAAAGTGTTACAAATATGATTCAAAGTATAACTAGTCCATGAATATTACAATCTTTTTCGACCACGCGTTTTACAATATTTTTTGAGCTAGCGTTTTACAATCTTTTTTCCCTTCTTTGTCGCGGTTGAATAATTTAGCCCCGGCACTTTAATGTTTCTTCTTTCGAACGGGCTACCTTTTTTGGGTAGGGTTGTCCTTTTTCTTCTTGTGATGTATGTTGCTGCATCGTAGTCGTCGTCATCTTCAATCTTTGGATCGCCGTACTGGTCGAAGTCTTGCTCGTTGGCGACTCCATCCATTCCGATGATGTTTCTTTTTCCTCTCCTCACGACAACACGGCTAGGCTTTGTCGGGTCGGTAATGAAAAAACATTGGTCCACTTTGGTAGCCAGTACCCACGGTTCATTTTTCGCGGCCACGTTTGCACCGGCGGCCTTGGATTTGGCTGCTTCGGGTATAACCATGGTTGTGAAATACCGGTCTTCTCTTTCGACGCTCTTTGCCCATCTGACACGGAACATCGGCACCTTTTCTCCACAGTAGTCGAGCTCCCAGATCTCCTCGATTCTTCCGTAGAATCTTTCCTTCACGTTGTCATCGGTGTAGAATTCGACGCTACGCGAGTTCTGATAATCACACTTGTTGTCCTTTTCCTCCGTAGAATGTGTAGCCGTTGATATCATATGCGATAGGTCACCAGGTTTTGCATCGGTCCTGACAAGGTGAATATGATCTTTCCGTGTCGGAAGAATGCGGCGCTGGGATTATCAAGGAGCGTCTGCTAAACCAACGCGTGAAATCTGAGTTGTGCTCTTTGATTATTTCTCCTGCGTCCTCTGTATGCCCCGGTCATCGTATTTCTTCCGAATTAACCTTTGTGCTTCGTACCAAGGATCGACCAGTTCTAAATGCTGTAGCGCGACGAGGTTTGCTCGATCAAAGTTCGCGTCGAAAATCGAAGTTTGCATGCGATGTCGACGACCCTCTCGGTGACCAGATCCGTCAAGCTTGTCAAGGTGTACATTGACGGAAGACCGACAGGTTCTCGATGTCTAGATAATTCGTGCGAAAGAGATGCACTCTTCGCCGTAAAGCCCTTGGCTATGCTTCCATCTAGACGGACCTGTTGCGAACGTATCCTTTGATGTGTTCGTTCATCCTTTCGAACGCCATCATCATGCGGAGGAACATCGGCCCGAGTTATGCGATGTCCTCCACGACATGGACCAGCAGATGCACCATAATATCAAAGAATGCGGGTGGGAAGTAGACCTCAAGCTCACATAGTATCACCACGATCTCCTCCTGTAGCCTTCCGAGCTGATTCAAGCCAATCGACTTCCTAGAGATGGCGTCCAAAACTTGCATAGGCCAAATAACGCTTTCACGGACGTGCTCGTCCATTATCCCTCTTAGTGCGACCGGAAGTACTGCGTCATTAGCACGGCACGGTCGTGAGACTTCATGCCATTGAACCTACGTCGCCTCGTCTAGGTATCTCGCTTATCTTGCCAGCGTAGCCATAAGGAAATTTGACTCCTAGAAGGCACTTGAAAACTGTTTGATCTCATCCTGGCGTAGAGTGAAGCAAGAAGGAGGGCAGTAATATTCGTTCTTCTTGAACTTTTTACCCTTCCGACGACCTTGTGTTGTCTCCGACTCATGATCATCGTCATCTTCCTGATCATCAGGAGTAGGCCCTCCGTGAAGCTCCTTCCGGATACCCAAGCATATCAGGTCGTGCCTTGCTTTCGGACCATCTTTCGTCCTATCGGCATGTTGATTATGGTGGCGACGGACTCGCACACGTTTTTCGTGATATGCATGATGTCGAGGATATGAGGCGGCGGAGAAACTTCCAAGATGGCAACTCCTGTAAAACAGACCTTGTTTTCCATACCTTCATCAGCGGCTTGTCTTGTTGCTGCCTCTTTCGCTTCTTTCCAGGCTTAGGACAATCTTTCCAGTTTTTCAGCAACTCTTCCACTTCTTCGCTACTCCTATGCTCTGGGATTCCTCGGGTCTCTGATTTGCCATCGAATAGGTCTCCACGTTTTCTCCATGGATCATTCTTGCCGAGCCACCTCCGGTGCGCCATGAACACGGTTTTCGATGACCGGATCTTTCTCTAGTTGGATAGCTTGTGTTATCCATGCACCTAACGCATGCGCAGAATCCTTGGATAACCTGCCCCGAGATATACCCGCAACCTGGATAGTCTTGCACCGTAGTGACCAACGCGGCTCTCATAGTGAAATAATCTTGTGCGACGGTGTCGTAAGTATTGGCTCCAGATTCCCATAACGTGGCTAGCTCCTCTTTCAACAGCCCGAGATACAGATTGATGTCGGTACCAGGTTGTTTCGGCCCTTGAATTAGCATACTCATTTGTATGTACTTCTTATTCATGCACAACCATGGAGGTAGGTTGTACATCCATACAAACACGGGCCAAGTGCGTATGCTGCTCTAGCTACCGAACGGATTGAGTCCATCGGTGCTCGCACCAAGCCCGATGTTCTCGAATCTCCACCGAATTCGGGAATTCGAGGTCCAATGCTTTCCACCGCTAGCATCCGAAGGGTGCGCCAGCAGCTCATCCTTTTCGGGTCATCATCATCTCTGGCTTCTTCCTTTCCGCATGCCATCGCATGAGCTTCGCTTCCTTAGGGTCCGTGAAATAGCGCTCCAGACGAGGAGTGATAGGAAAGTACCATACCACTTTTCGAGGTGCTTTCTTCCCTTTCTTGTATCGACTCACGCCGCACACCGGACATGTGGTTTTCTCCGCCCTCGCCCGATAAATGATGCAATCGTTGATGCATACGTGATATCTAACGCGGTAGATCGAGAGGATGACGATTTTCTTGGCATCCTCGATACTAGTTGGACATGTGTTACCCTCCGGAGACGATCGTGTCGTAATGCCAGATATCGTCAAGCTTGCGTCGCTCAATTTGTGCTTTGCCTTCATCTCCATAGCCTTGAGCGTTACATTCAACCGGTATCATCGGGCCTGCATCCTTCATACAATGGAGTAACGCGTCTTTCTCAAGTTGCGCAAGCTTGGCTTTCTCTCTAGCGGCGACCTGGCGTTACTGCCCGCTTGAGAAGCAGCTCTTGCACATAAGGGTCCCGCACCCAGCCTGACGTTGTTCCATCGTCGTATTCTCCTCCGGCATCTAGATCATCATCATCCCGGTCTGCTTCCGCACCTTCACCATCTCCAGGAGACTCTTCATCATCTCGACCGTTCTCGCCGTGATGATGATCATCGTCATGTTGGCCACCTTCACCGTCTCCATCATCTACGTCATCGCTTATCCAACGAGTGTATCCATCCATGAAACCATGGCGGAGCAGGTGCGCCTGCAGATTCCCGGAATCTGGGTCGATCACCCAGTTGAGTTTGCATCTTCGCACGGACATCTTATATCATCTTGTTATTTCGTATCATGTCGGCCGTCGCACATTTCAAAAATCTAGCCACAATGCCTTCGCTCATTATGCGACCATTTTGCTCGCACGTTGTACACGGTACAATTTTGAAGTCTATTAGAACCACATAATGAATGCATGCATGCAATGGTCGATAGAAAATTTCGGCATGACCTATCCTAAAATTAGGACCTTTGCGAAATGCCAAAGTCTTGCCAAAATGGAAATGAATCAACATTTTGGCAAACCAAATGGCAACTTGTTCACATACAAACATAAGAGAGAGAGAGAGAGACCGATCCATACACACATGAACATATCATTATCCTCTCCATACGCACATGCATGAGCATCATCGATACTCTCCATATACACACACATATGACCATCCTCTCCACATACACACATCATGAGCATCGATCATCTACATACATATGATCGAGCACATCATCCATATACACATGAACACATCCTTACATGGACAACTTACCGAGATGAGAGACCGATCGCGAGAAAGATGGAAAGGAGAGGTGCTTGTCCGACGGAGAAGGAGATGAGAGACCGGAGACCTCCTCTATTACTTATGTAACATCCAAAGCAAGTTTTACATGCTAAAAATGGTGAATGGGTGGAGAAATTGAGGTGGGAAGGAGAAGATCCCGACTAGATCTAAGGAGGAAGAAGAAGGGGAAAGTGAAGTGTGGGGTGGTGGATGTGTGGTCACACATGTGCACATAAAGTGTTGTCCTAAAAAAATCGACACATCCGTGGCGCACACGGCCCTAGTGCGCCACAGGGAGTAGAAACAACCGTGGCGCACTAGGCCATGTGCGCCACAGATGTTCCTACTCCCAGTGGCGCACTAGGCCGAGTGCGCCACAGAAGTTTGTGGCCGTTTCACAGCAGAGGGGGGCGTGCGCTTAGGCGTAGCGCACCCCCCCCATGTGCGCCACAGATGACACTAACAACCGTGGCGCACATGACTGTAGTGCGCTACAGATGTTTGGCGTGCGGCCAACAGGCCCCTGGCCCACACACATCTGTGGCGCACTACTGTCATGTGCGCCACGGTTGTTCTAGTTACTAGTAGGGCACTGCCCACAGGTGAGCCACGCCTGTTTTAGCCGTGGGGCACTTCAACCATGTGAGCCACGGATGTGCTGATTACCTATAGCCGTTTTCCTAGTAGTGTATTCGCTATGGTATGCTCACCACTACAGGAGAACCACGCAATATTCCTGAAGCCCTTGAAAATAAGCATTGGTATGATGCTATGCAAGAAGAATATGATGCACTCATGCATAACAAGACATGGCATCTTGTACCACCCGACTCTACAAAGAACTTGATTGATTGTAAATGGGTATTTCGTATCAAGAAAAATTCAAATGGTATGATTGAAAGGTACAAAGCACGTCTTGTTGCCAAAGGATTTAAGCAACGATATGGTATTGACTATGAAGATACCTTTAGTCCTGTTGTGAAAGCAGCCACTATCCGTCTTGTATTGTCCATTTCCGTTTCACGTGGATGGAGTTTAAGACAGCTAGACGTCAAGAATGCGTTTCTTCATGGCATTCTAGAAGAAGAGGTTTATATGAAACAACCACCTGGGTTTGAAAATCCGCAAGCTCCGCATCATGTATGTAAGCTTGACAAGGCTCTATATGGTCTCAAACAAGCTCCTCGAGCATGGTATTCCAAACTCAGCTCCAAACTATTTGATCTTGGTTTTCAATCATCAAAAGCAGACACATTCCTATTTATTTATCACAAGAAGGATGTCACAATTTTTCTGTTGATTTATGTTGATGATATTATTGTGACCAGCTCCTCTAATGAAGCTATTTCTGCTTTACTACAAGATCTAAGCTCACATTTTGCTCTAAAAGATCTTGGAAATTTAAACTTCTTTTTGGGCATTGAAGTCAAGAAGGTACATAATAAATTGATTCTAACACAAGAAAAATATGCTACTGATATTCTTGCCAAAGTTGGTATGACAAATTGTACCTCGGTTTCTACCCCCATGTCTTCCACCGATAAATTATCTCTTACAGATGGAGATCCTCTTGGTCTTGAGGACATCACACATTACAGAAGTATCATTGGAGCTTTACAGTATTTAACACTCACACGTCCAGATTTTTCTTTTGCAGTCAACAAAGTGTGTCAATTTCTTCATGCTCCAACTAAAACACACTGGACTGCTGCAAAAATAATTCTTAGATATGTTAAAGGAACTTTGAGTGTTGGACTCACTTTTCAAAAGAGCACTTCTACACTCCTTAGTGCCTTTCCAGATGCCGATTGGGCTGGTTCTATAAATGATCGACGTTCAACTGGTGGTTTTGCCATATTTTTTGGGCCAAATTTAATATCTTGGAGTGCTCGCAAACAAACAACTGTTTCTCGGTCTAGTACTGAAGCCGAATACAAAGCATTAGCAAACGCTACTGCTGAACTTATCTGGATTGAAGCTCTACTCAAAGAACTTGGTGTTCAAGTGAAAGAACGACCGTGTCTATGGTGTGACAACATTGGTGCCACTTACCTGTCTGCTAATCCGGTATTTCATGCCCGCACCAAACACATCGAAATTGACTTCCATTTTGTTCGAGAAAAGAGTTGCAAACAAGCTTCTTGATGTGCGATTTATATCCAGCAAAGATCAAATTGCGGATGGTTTTACTAAGCCACTTCCAGTCAAGGACCTTCAGGAGTTCAGGCATAATCTAAAACTTTCCACAGGTTTCAAGGTTTAGATTAAGGGGGGTGTCAATCGTTATTGTACGAGTCCTTTCTCCTTCTCTCGCTATTGATTAGACCGTGTAGTGGGCAGTCTGTTCTGTTCACCTTTCTTTTGTAACTCTCTCTGTAAATGCCACCGGTGGGGCTTTTCCACCCCTATATAACACGTAACCGATCCCCTCAACGGGGGCATCGTTTCCCTCAAACATCAACACACCCGTCAGCGAGCCATCGCCGTGAGGCTCGCGAGCTGGACCAAACTCGACGGAAGCTCGGACCGAGCTCCCTTTCATGGATCGCCGGCGGCAGCGAGCTGGCTCAGGCTCGGCCGTTCCGGACCGAGTTTTTCTCCGGCTCGGCCCGAGCCAGACCAAGTTGGCTCGGGTCCAGGTATACATGCATGCACTGAATGTGTACAAAAATCATTGTAAATTTTGGAACCGTAAACGCCAACGATTGCAGGCATCCACTGTTACATCTAGCATCATCGTTAGAGTTGTGCCTCTACTGCACGTGTCTGTCCTAAAAAGTTTCAGACATGCAAGGACCGCAAAGAAGAAAGGCTCCCAACGGAGAGACATGCAAGGACTCACACAAGAATAACAATTTCAGCTGGTCACAGACAAAAATACTCATCCACGATACAAAGATATTTAAACATCACGACACCTAATATCGATACTACTAACTAGCTAGCTAGCTAGGCGCTCATACTTGTCGCGAACTCAGAAGACAAAGCAGACCAAAGACGAACGAGTTTCTATATCGGTTTTGCTAGTTCGTCCGAGAACTTCTTAGGTCTGAGTCGCCTCTTTCATCGTTCGATTTATCTTATGATTCGTACAAAATGAAAGTTACACATAAATTGCAACTAAGATGTAACTGAGAATTTAATAAATTGCAACTAGGTTGCAACTGAGAATTAGTACTAATATTATGAGTTGCAACTAGGTTGCAACTAAGATTTTAGCAGAAATATTAGGATGACATCAGCGACTTAGACCTAAGAAGTTCTCAGGCGCCTGAGATCTAGACACTCCCTTTCTATATATCCCAGGCTCATACCTCATAAGATTAATCAGAGACGGCTTAGGGCGAGTGGCTCCTCCACGACATCGACGACGTCGTACTGGTCCTCGTCCATGCTGGCCCTGGGGTCGTCGTCGTGGAGGACGTCGACCTCGACGATGGCGTAGCCGAGGCGCCTGTACTCCTCGAGGACCTTCTGGCTTTCTTCGTCAAACGCCTTGAACACGTCCAGGGCGTCGCGGAGCTGGTCAGGCCAGGTGTTTTGGCACTGGCAGCGGGAGGCGAGGCTTCTTGTCCCACTCCAGCAGCCA
This sequence comes from Avena insularis, assembly GCA_023614405.1. Classification (NCBI taxonomy): domain Eukaryota; kingdom Viridiplantae; phylum Streptophyta; class Magnoliopsida; order Poales; family Poaceae; genus Avena; species Avena insularis. Next base: position 207,660,634 of record CM042691.1, on the reverse strand, counting down.
CTGGATGAACTTGTGGCTCCCGTCCATCTTCACCTTCAGCGTCCTCGTCGCCGCCGCCTCGTCGGGCTTGCAGCAGGAGCCCGCTCCGGACATCGCGATCCCCTTCGTTCCCTTGTCGAACCCTAATCGCGCGTGATCTCGAACTCGGTGGCGGCTGCGGCTACGGATACGGAGGCTATATATTGTGTTTTTTTCCTAGTAGACCCGACGAGGTCATGAAATTGTGTCCATCTCCTCACGTGGATGATGCGTGCTCCCCACGTGACTCATCGCCTCCTTGAAAAGAGCTCTAATCGCCCCCGTTCATGCCGTCTTTTTTATTTCTGATGAAAACAGCTCTGCATGAGAAAAATGCATACGACCTGAAAAGAGCTCTAATCGTCTGCCCACGGGACTCATTGTCTCCTTGAAAAGAGCTCTCATCGGTCTGTAGATGCGCACCTCCCTATTGGTCCATGTGTCGAGTTTCATTGTGCCTGCGTTCTGAAAATTCGGATTCGCCATTTTCCTAGTGTATTAGCTTACGATACATGGGTGGACCTACCGTCCTTCCAGCCGGGCAGCTGACCAGGCTTGTCGATGTCTCAAAGCTTAGGGTTTTTATAAATTTTTATTTATAGCGATTTTGTCTAAAAAGTTTATATCTTAAACTCGTTCGTCCAGGCTTCCAAAACTTTCTAGAACCCCCACTGCTTATGTGCATGATTTATCGATTAAGGTACAACTTTTGGAACATAGCTTGCGAATATGTGAATCTTATCTCGAGTTGAGTTGGTTTCAAACAGATTGAGGGATGCCGATTTTCTATGTCGTTTAAATGCGTACAAAAGTTTAGACAGCACAAACAATGTTTTTAGGAACAATCAATGTATAGTTTTTATTAACAGAACTGTGATTTATGAATATCTGATTCAGTAGACTCGTCCGGGGTTATGAATTGCATAGTTTTGATATAAAGTGCATATCACACTTCACACATGTGCTGATGGCTATAGATTGCGGCGATTCTAGCGTTCATGCTATATCAAGTGCATGTTTCACTACAGGAAACAGGCTAGACGCCGACGGCCAGACCCCGTCGGCGTAGTCCCTGAATGCCGTCGGCGTAGGCTACACCGTCGGCATATGACCATGTAGGTGTAGCCCGTTTGCCCGTCGGCATAGAGTATACCATGGGCGTAAAGGATGTGGGACCCACATCACAGGGTTGACGGCCGTTTGCCCTGGCGGCAGCTACGCCGACGGCATTGTCGTCTGGTCTACGCCGACGGCAATGCCGTCGGCCTATCTTTTTTCAAAAACATTTAAAAAAAAATTCCAATTTGTTTTTGTGTAGAATTATTAATTTCATAAGCATTTTTTTAATTATCTGACTCATTAATCTCACAAGTATTTTTTTAACTCTAAGTATAATTAATTTCCGGTTAAATTATACTAATGGTCAAACTTCCACATCGGTCACCCATCATAGCACTACTCCAGCCCTAGTACGCTTAACTTCTGTGTTCTTTCCAGATAAGCTTCTATTCAGGAAACTAGACCTTGCTGATAATATTACCATATCAATCCTAGTAACCCTTGGAGGATGGTATCACGTGTCTTTATTTTAAATTTTTCAAACATTTATTTAAGAAAACAACAATGAATAAGTAATAATAATCTTGAATTCAAGTTAAAATAAAAAAAATATTTTTTTTGCCTTTTTCCATTTAATATTGAATAATTCACAACTACAAATCCGTAAATCGTAATTCGACAAATAATATATCCAAATCGATCAGAAAAATAAGAGGAATCCAAATATGACATCCCATCATATATTTAATTATGTATCGTATCTTTTTAACACTAGAACAACCGAAACTATGTTAGGATTCATGAAACACCCTTTTTTGCACTCGGAAAAAAAGGAAAATGGCTTATTGGTGCGACAAAAAAGAAAACTTGAAGTGGATCTCTAATGAAATATAATATTTTGAGTCTAAAAATGATTTTTGTAAAAAATAATGAGAATCAGATAATGTACATATAGTTCAAATCAGATCCACTCTCTACCGATTCGGCAGGAATTTGTCTTTTTTACCAGGGGTGGACGGAAAGGTTAGAGCTACTCCGGTTGAAACATTGTGCATGTAAGGTGGCATAGTATTTTTGAAAAATGGGGTGATAGCATTTTGAATTAGCCATTTGGTGGTTGCTTCATAAAACGCCCCGTTTTTTGCGCTCGGAATAGAAAATGGCTTTTCGATGCGACGAAAAGGAAAACGTCCTCCTGCAAAATTGTTCACCATCACATGGTACACATGTGTGCACAATATGGACACATTATCGCAAACTATACCGTGATTCTAGCAATAACATTGGTCATTTGACCTAAAATCCAGAAAACCTCGATTGAGATAGATCATTTTGTGAAGGTTTTTTTGAGACTCAATGAATATACCAAGTTTGGTATTTTTTCATGCAACTATGTCATATAATATGACACAACGCGAAGGTTTTGCATTGTTTCGATCGTTTTTGAGTTTTTATGCCCATTTCAAACTATCGTCAAACTTCCTAAATCGAGGGGCATGATGATTCTTAGCTCGGGGCTAAGTCTCACTAAACTTGCATTAGATCTCTGATGAAATAGCATATTGTGAATCTAAAAATGATTTTTTCAAAAAATCATGAGCAATATATCATGTACCTGTAGTTCAAATCTAACTCATTTCCTACCGATTCAGCAGGAATTTGTCTTTTTCACGAGAGGTGAACGGACAGGTTTGAGATGCCCAGGTTGGGAAATTGTTCATTCAATATGGTCTAGTATTTTTAAAAAATGTGGTATTATCATTTTGAAACTTTTATTTGGTGGTTGCTTCACAAAAACACCTCGTTTTTTCCACTCGGAAAATAGAAAATGGCTTTTCGGTGCGACGAAAAGAAAAACTTCCTCCTACAAAATTGTTCACCATCACATGGTACACATGTGTTCACAATATGGACACATTATCACAAACTATACCGCGATTCTAGCAATAACATTGGTCATTTGACCTGAAATCCAGAAAACCTCGATTGAGATATGTCATTTTGTGAAGGTTTTTTTGAGACTCAATGAATATACCAAGTTTGGTATTTTTTTCATGCAATTATGTTATATAATATGACACCAGGCGAAGGTTTTGCATTGTTTCGATCGTTTTTGATTTTTTATGCCCATTTCAAACTATCGTCAAACTTTCTAAATCGAGGGGCATGATGATTCTTAGCTTGGGGCTGAGTCTCACTAAACTTGCATTAGATCTCTGAAAAAATAACATATTGTGAACCTAAAAATGATTTTTGCAAAAAATCATGAGCAATATATCATGTACCTGTAGTTCAAATCTAACTCATTTCCTACCGATTCGGCAGGAATTTGTCTTTTTCACGAGAGGTGAACGGAAAGGTTTGAGATACCCAGGTTGGGAAATTGTCCATTTAATATGGTCTAGTATTTTTAAAAAATGTGGTATTATCATTTTAAAACTTTCATTTGGTGGTTGCTTCACAAAAACACCCCGTTTTTTGCACTCGGAAAATAAAAAATGTCTTTTCGATGCGACAAAAAGGAAAAATTCCTCCTGCAACATTGTTCACCATCCCATGATACACATGCATGCACAATATAGACACATTATCGCAAACTATACCGCGATTCTAGCAATAACATTGGTCATTTGACCTGAAATCTAGAAAACCTCGATTGAGATAGGTCATTTTGTGAAGGTTTTTTACCAAGTCTGGTATTTTATCATGCAACTATGTCATATAATATGACACCACGTGAAGGTTTTGCATTGTTTCGATCGTTTTTGAATTTTTTATGCTCATTTCAAACTATCGTCAAACTTTCCAAATCAAGGGGCATGAAGATTCTTATATCGAGGCTGAGCCTCACTAAACTTGCATTAGATCTTTGATAAAATAGCATATTGTGAACCAAAAAATGATTTTTGCAAAAAATCATGAGCAACATATCATGTACCTGTAGTTCAAATCTAACTCATTTCCTACCGCTTCGGCAGAAATTTGTCTTTTTCACGAGAGGTGAACGGAAAGGTTTGAGATTCCTAGGTTGGGAAATTGTCCATTCAATATGGTCTAGTATTTTTTTTAAATATGGTATTATCATTTTGAAACTTTCTTTTGGTGGTTGCTTCACAAAACACCCCGTTTTTTGCACTCGGAAAATGGAAAATATGTTATACGAAAGTATTTGTATTTTTATGTATTTGTTTGAATAAAAATATATAATATTTTAGTTTATATAGATAGATCTTATTTTTTTGCAAATTTTGATATATTATATGTATTTTTCTGAATTTAAATGATTTAGTTATGATTTTTCTAAGATTAATGTGGCAAAAAAAGAAAAATAGCTTTGTCGTCGGCATTGGTCTGAAACCTACGACTTGACGCCGTTGCTCTGCCGTTAGCCCAATGGGCTATGCCGACGGTCCTGTTTACGCCGACGGCGACCGTCGGCCTATTTATTCTACGCCGACGGCAAAACTGGGCCGACGGCCCGTCAAGCTACGCCGACGGTCCCGACATTTTGCCGTCGGCCTATTTGGTTATTCCCGTAGTGTTTGTGCCGTTCGTTCACTGTTTTACTATTAATGCTACAAGTTATATCAAGTTTTAGTATGTTTTAAAAATCTATGCCCAATATATACTGAATGAAACCGAGTAAACAGTGCACTTGGTATAGCATGCATGCTAGAATCAGCTAACTAGTTATCGCTAAATAAGAAAAGGTACAATGTGCAAGAAACGAGCACCACCCGTACGACAAGCTAAGAGGGGAAAAGGAGATTGCGGGACGGACAACTAGGTAACACTTGTATGCTCAGATTTGACAACAGACTACTAATTGATAATTCATGCATGCCAAAAAAAGACATGTTACACATAAACTTTGTCTTCTTGATATCTCTATATATTGACCAAGTTATTTGTTACATCCATGTACTATAGAGCTCTCAACCAATTTTTGGAGATATTCAACAATACCGTGGGAAACGGTACCTATATAAATTCATTATGATACATCATGGGGCATCATTAAAATATGGAATTATGTGAAAATATTGTGCTTCTCACATAGTGAAACCCACAATAATATTTTTCTTAAACGGTCAAGATAAATAATACTGAATTATTTTTGCATTGAACTACAGTTTAAGTTAGCACAACAACTGTATTTGTAATAATAAATATTGGAATTGTATAACATCTTTTTCTTTATATAAATGATAAAATTTTGTTGTTAATGTTGCTAACTATATAAAAATAGCTATTACTATAGTATATATATAAGACAATGCATCAATATAAAAACATACATTAGATGATAGACGAGTTATGATGAGGTGAAAATGTTCTGTATAAATCAATCTATGCGTATATTTTTAACTTCGATGTGTAAATCTGATATAACATGGTAAACATATACATGTTGTTAAGCACATGAAAATATGCAGTCAAGATTGAGCAAAATGACCATCTCCTAACGGAAAACTTACTTAGGACTAGTATGTGAGCAAATCAGAAATATTATGCTACCAATTGACCAGCTGAACCTATCAGTCATTTTAATGCATAAATAAAAAGAAATCAGTAGCGAATCTGCTTGGTAGAGGACCGAATTAGGTAAATTAGAGCAAAACAGAGCAACAACATATTAAAGTAAAACCAAATTAACCAGGAGGAGTGTCTAGTGAACCAATCGAGAGTAACCAAGAAATCTAGCGCCATTTGATCTTGAAATCATTACAACAAAATGCATAGAGCTAGCAAAGAGTAGATATTCGAAGACAAGGAGGAGGAGCTTCATGGCTTTTGAGCAGTGGACACATGACATGGAGCAATTGGTGTAGGAGGGAGGCAGTCTGGTAGCCAGGCGGCCAGTCGTAAAGCGACTGCGGTGCAGGAGCAGACGGCCGGTACTCTATATAGGCCATGTCTAATTATTAGTTTCTCTTCTGCATTGTTCTAATTTAAATACAGTAAAGTTAGTCAATTAAGTGAATAATGTTTGTTCACATATAGTACACATACAATTGTAACTAGATTCTCAACTACTCAGAATGAACTTAAGTTCGGTGACCGGAATCATGACTATAAGGAGAACGGATGCTGCCTAGTGGATTGTAATTAATCAAGCATTTGGCTGGAGGCGAAGGAAAAAAAACGACCCGTTCCCCTCGTCGCCCCCGCGAGGCGACAGGGGAACCTCTGCCTCCCATCCGCCGCCGCCGCCCCCCCCCCCCCCCCCTCAACCCTTTCCCCTTCCCTCGCCGCCGCCAGGAGGGCGCGCCCGGGCGTCCGCCCGGGGCGGTGCGTGGCGTTGGCGCCGGACGCCATGGCGACGCGGCTGCGGCGGCGCGACGGGCGGCAGGGCAGGGCCGTGGCTTGGGCTGGCCGGGGTGGCCTAGGCGGCATGTGTGGGTACTGAGGGCGGCGCTGGCCGCAGCCGGCTCTCTGCGCGGGGGCTTCTGCGGCCCGGTAGTGGTGCTGCTGCTCGGGCGCGGCGGGCACGGAGGGGGGGTCGGCTCGGCAGCACGGTGCTGTGGTGGTGGCGTGGTACTGGGTGGCGCCCGGCGGGTTGCATCTTCGGGCAGCTGCGGCTAGCCCAGATCTGGCCCCTTTTGGGCCCGATCTGGGTCTGAGGCGGGCCCTGCGCGATGCTGGCACCCTCTGGAGGCAGCGTGGCAGCATGGGGCGTGTGGGAGGGCGGCGGTGGTTGCGGCTACGCAGCAGCAGCGTGGCGGCGGGGACTTTACGAGCTCCTTTTTGGGGCCCGGCCGGGCCGAGACCTGGTGTGTCCCTGCTGCCGCGCCCCGGTCGGCAACCGCATATGGCGGGTGGAGGTCGGTCTCCTCCGCGCGGCCGTGCCGCTGCTGCCATCCTATGCCAACCATTCCTCCCCTGCCTTGCAGGCCTCGTCACGAACTTGGCCCTGTGGGTGCGAGTTCGTGGATGCCGGGGTGGCGGCCCCGGAAGGTGGTCTGCAAGTCGTCCCTTCAACGGAGGCGGCTTCGGGAGGTGACTTGCGATGGTGTTCCTCAGACCGGCGTAGGTCCGACTAGCTCGGGTGAGCTCGGTGGCATTGGAGCTATTAATTGACGCTGGGACTTGCCGTGGTGGCGATTCCCCCTAGTGGACGATGGAGTTGGACCTGGTGCTGGGGTTGGCATGTACGATGGCACCCTTGCTGCAGTGGGGCGGCGAGACTTTACGAGCCTTCTCGGGCTCGGCCGGGCATGGAGGGCATGGTCTGTCTTGCTGCTACATCCGATCGGCTACCGCCTTCTGGCGGTGGAGGTAGTTCCCTCCCACGTGCTAAGGTCATCCCGACCCTCGCCAATGGCCCCTCTCTCTGTCTTACTGGCCTCGCCTCATGGCTCACGGTGTGACGACGACGGTGACCTCAAGACCGTTCTGGCGCGTGCAGGTGGGCGGCGAGTTTGGTGGAACATTTCAAGGGGTCCGGGAGTGTGGCTAGTGAGAGTTCGGGAGAAATCCTTGTCTATTTGACCCTGACGCGGTGATGCCCGTGGGTATCGCCTTCCTTCCTTAAGGGCGTCGGGTGTATCTCTCTCACACCTCTCGGGGCGTACCGGAGGAAACCCTAGGACCTGTCCGAGCAGCAGTGTCGTTGTCGTCACTCCCCTTCTTGGAGGTGCTGCTTGGTACGCGGTGCTCTGGAATGCCAGGCCTGTGGTGGTACTTCTTCGGTAGGCGCAATGGTGGCGAGTTACCTTCGTTCTTATCGCACCGCCGATGTCGGCTTTATTTTCTCTTCCTTTCTTTTGTATTTCCTTTTGGGCTTGGTTTTGTCTGCCCCAGCTGTGGTTCCGTTGTTGTTCGGTTTGTTTCTTGGGCGATGTGCTGTCTGGCCGAGCAGCGGTCTCACCTGTGTGCTTTATTTATAAAGCGGGGTGAAAGTCTGTTTCGAGAGACTATAAGGAGAACAACTAGATGCTGGATAGTACCTTTATTGGGCTAGAATATAGTTAAGGCATATTATTTAGTTAGGAGATAGTTAAAAGTATTATTGTTAGATTATAAGTCGGTTTAGGTTTGCTTGTGTCTCAAGTTAGGGTTAGCCGCATTGGCCCCTATATATTCTTTGTAAAACCGAACATATCAATTATCAATCTATGAGACAAAACATATTCTTTCATGGTATCAGACATCGATCCGATCTAGGGTATGGCCCCTACTCCCAAGCCGCCGCCGCCCGGCTACTTCTAGTGTCGTGTCGCCATTATCACCTCCAAAGCCAAAGCTCTTGCCTCCCGCCCCTCCACCTCTCTCGTGCTAGCCCCTCCTCCCTCTGCTCTTTCCTATACAGATACAATAGTGATGTTACACCTTTTATCCCAATTATATTAGATCTTGCCGCTCACAACTATTACCATTGGTGCCATTTGTTTGAAGTTCATCTAGATCGCTGCAATCTTCGCGCGCATGTCGATGGCTCCGTTCCGCCTCATCCCGATGATCCGCAATGGGTCAAGGACGATCTCGCCATCATCCAATGGATCTACACCCGCGTCTCCACCGAGATCTTCAACCTCGTCTTTCGCAGCGCCGCCACTGCCTCCGCTCTTTGGTCAGCTCTTCGGCAGCTCTTCCAGGACAACGTCGACGGCCGCGTCACCAGCCTCAACAACGAGCTCCGCAACACCGTCTAGGGAGACACCTCCATCAGCACCTACTGCCAGCACCTTAGTGCTATCACCGACGAGCTTCGTGAACTCGGCAATCCCGTGTCCGATCGGCCGCTCATCAACATCCTCGTCGCCAGCCTCAGCAACAACTTCGACAAGAAGGCGTCTTTCATCCCCATGATGCGCCTATGCCCCACCTTCGCGGAGGTCCGCTCCCTGCTACAACACGTCGACACCACCCAAACTCGCAAGGCGGCCCATCCTCAGGCCTTCGTCGCCGCTCCTCGCCCGCCGCCTCAACCTCATGCGCCAGTGCCACCACCTCCCGCGTCTGCGCCATAGCCCCCTTCTGGGTGGCGCCCAAGTCCCAACTACAATGGCAAAAAACCCATCTAGCGCCCTCCACGACCGCCGCCGCCATATGCGCCTGTCTACAGCACACCGCCAGTGCCCGTCTAAACCGTCCTCGGCTCCTTCAGGGTGGCGTCCGACGTAGGATCCATGGACAGGCATGGTCCAAGCCTGGTCGATGCCATGGACCACTCCTTCTCCGGCCGACACTCCGCCGGCATACTTGGGCGGCTGGACGCCCGACATGCGCCCCAACACCGGCTCTCTAGGGCTGCTCGCACCACGGCCTCCTCCGTAGGCGTACTATACTGCTCGGCCACCCATGTATGGTGCGCCCTCGTCGCCAACCTTCGCCAATCCGTATGGTGCCGTACCGTCCTCCCTCTACACCAACCCGGGAGGCCGACTTGCTCCGTACCAGCTGCCAACCGTGCCCCTCGCGCCATCATCGTCGACTACACCACCTCTCCTTCCTACTCCAACGCCAACCTGGGATCAAGCCGCCTTCCTACAGGCCATGAACAATTTTGGTGCTCAAGGGAACTCAGGTACGGACTGGATTTTCGACTCTGGTGCTTCTAGTCACACGTTTTCATCACATAATATGCTGTCAAATTGCACTTCGACACCTTTTTCATCCATTACATTAGGAGATGGTTCCACTATTCCAATATATTGTGTCAGTCACACAAATATACCATCACCCACCAAACCTCTACTCCTCCGTGATGTCCTAGTAGCACCAGCTCTTATCAAAAACCTAATCTCTGTTCGACAATTCACCCGTGATAATATTGTCTCTGTTGAATTTGACTATTTTGGTTTATCTGCGAAGGATTGCCTGACCAAGGCGGAGATCGCTCGATTCAATAGTTCCGGAGACCTCTACACCATCCATGGAACCTCCACCGTCGCCCAGCCCTCTTCCATGCTCGCCTCGGTAGAGCTTTGGCACCAGCGTTTAGGACATCCCAACACCGCCACCATGTCATCTCTCCTTAGTGATTTTTCTATTCCATGTAATAAAGACACTCATGAGTCTTCAACTTGTGAATCGTGTCAACAAGGCAAACATTTCCGCCTTCCCTTTAGCTCCTCCACCTCCTTTAGTACTTTCCCTTTCGAATTGCTACATTGTGATATTTGGACATCTCCACATAAAAGTATTTCAGGTTTTAAGTATTATCTTGTTATTTTAGATGATTTCACTCATTATACATGGACCTTTCCTCTCCAAAATAAATCTGATGTTCACACTATTTTTCTAAACTTTCAAGGCTATGTAACCACACACTTTTTCCTCCCCATCTGTTTCATCCAATGCGACAATGGCCGTGAATTTAATAACTTTAGCAATAGAGAATTCTTTCTTAATCACATCATCCTTTTGCGCTTTTCATGTCCATATACATCTCCCCAATTGGGAAGGGGGCTATGTCACTTCAGAGAGGTGTGAGGTTCCACGAAGGATTACTCACGCGCCATAAAGGCTCACCTTCTTCTCCGAGTCTATCCCACGAAGGAATAGGCCCTTTCCTTATGGCTAGCTTTTCCTCCACTCCGGAGATGGCAAGCTCCACAACCACTTCACAAGATCCACGAAGGACAAGCCCGGGTCTCTTCACAATCTTCCACGAAGAGGACACCGTGGTACCAACCGCCAAGCCAACTAGGAGGTCACCCTCCAAGAGTAACAAGCTCACGGTCTCTCACTCGAACAAATCATAATGAAGAGCTCAACACTTATGCAAGAATGCAAAGCAAGAACACTAAGGGTGCTCAAATCCTTCACTCTCAAATCCCACCAAAGCAACAAGTTCTAGGGAGGAATTAGAGAGGAAGAACAATGGTGGAAACCAACAAATGACTCCAAGATCTAGATCCAATGGGTTCCCCTCACTTAGAGGAGGAATTGATTGGTGGGGATTGTAGATCTAGATCTCCTCTTCCAAAGCCCTCAAAAAGATGCAAGAATCATAGGAGAGAATGGAGAGAAAGAAAGCTCAAAGAGGTCAACAATGCAGGTCAAAACATGCTCACGAGCCTTAGAACTTTGGGGAAGAAGCCCTCCTTTTATACCCCTTTAAGGGGGATAACCGTTGGAAGAAAGATGCACTGGGCGAACACGTTCCGACGATGAAACCGGCGCCGCCGGATCAGCCGCCGGAATTTCCGGTCAAAACCGAAAGTTCCGGTACAAACCGAAACAGCATACAGAACAGTTTTTCGGGAGTTTGCCGGAAATTTCCGGCGGTCGCCGGAATTTCCGGCCACAGACTCGGTCCGCCAGAATTCCCGCCGGAATTCCGCCGGAACCAAACAGGGCACACGAAAACGGAGATAACTTTTGCGTCCGGACTCCAATTTTGATGATCTTGGGATTGTTTTGACGAGGACAACAAGCCCTACAATATGGTGCAGAGAAACATCATAGTACAATAGAGGAGGATAGAAACAAATTAAGAAAGGTAAGAAGCCTCCCTATAAGAAGAACCGATAAAACCTTCAAACTCGAAAACGCCATGGAAGATGCATACGAATTCCGTTTTCAATGAACTTGGGCTTGTTGAAGAGCTAGCAACAAGATCAAGAACCTCACATGGAGAAACACCAAGAAGCAACCAAATAGGAAGATGCAAATAATGCAAAGGATTGAGCTCCCTATGACGATGTGATCAAGTTACCCAACCAAAAGCCCCTCTTAATAGTGCGGCTATGTATCCTATAACCCGGTCTCCCAACAACCAACTTGAGACCGGTAAAAGGAAAACCTAGCAAGGCCATACCTTTGCCTTGCGCATCCCGCTTGATCTTGATGACAACACTTCAATCTCCATCCAATCCGGAATGCATCACTTGATCATTGTTGCTTCGTGAAGACTCCTAATTTGCTCCCCCATATACCACTATTGGATAGCTTTATTAATACATGTCTTCACATGTACATTATCACCAATATGGACGACAAGCTTCTAGCAAATGATCTTCTCGAGATGCTTATCTTGAACTTGCCCTTCTCAACCTTGATGACGATCACCACTTGATGTCATCCTCTCATTGGCTATATAAGATCTTCACTTTTGAAGCATGCCCATGGAAAGATACCTATACCATATAGAAAACGCAAAGGCACATATATAATGGGTTAGTTCATGATGCATAATTGACAAGGCTTACCATACCACAAGATCCATGTGGTACATTCTTTATGCTTCATGTGTTGACCAACTTGAAATCACTCTTCACTCTTTGTATAGGTCAACCATCTATCTTCTCATGCTCCATCTCAATATCTTGAGGTAATAAAGAACTCTTAATTTGATTACATGCTCTAAATCTAAGTCAATCATAGCTCAACTAATGAGGCTATCATGACACCGTCTTAGAGCCATATCTTGAATTCTTCTATTGAAATCACACTCTCAAGATCTTGATCATATCATATTCTTCTCTTCAACTCAATGATCTTGATGCCAATACTCAAGGTATATCTTTATCTTCATGGCATCCATACTTGAATCCAACACATAGACTACAAGCATGACCTATGGAATATTCCTTCATATAAAACTCAGTGAAAACATTAGTCTATAGGGATTGTCATTAATCACCAAACCACACATAGGGGCAATTACTCTTTCAATCTCCCCCATTTTGGTAATTGATGACAATCACAACAAGAGGGTTTATATAATGAATATTAGAAACAAGTACGCAGCTTATCCGAGAATAAGTTGTGTACAAGAGGTTGCATTTGATATGGTCAAGTAACACAAAACTACTAGCACATATCAAAACTGATTCTACTTACACAAACTACAACTAATGTAAGATATGTGAGTAGAACCAACATATATAGAGCAAACTCCCCCACAATATATGCATGTGTGATGAACTTGAATTTCATTGCATACATTGTCAAGAATAAACTTTGGGAGAGTTTACACTATATATGCAACCATGCAAAACATAATAAATATGAAATGCATGAAAGGCAAACACTTAAGAACAAATCAATCTTAAGTATAAAACCATTTCCCTTAAACCCTCTAAACTTCTCCCCCATTGACAACAAGTGCCAAAATGGATGACAAATTTAGAAGGCCAATATAGTATGAGTTCATCCCCAAGGTGTGCATTTCTTATAATTTGAGTGAAATCAAATGCACGTATCCAATGATGAATATTTGGAGGAAATCAAGCTATATTGAGGATCAAAGATTGCTACAAGGATAAAACGGTGAAGAAACTTCAGCGGATGAAGCAAGCAATCCAATGATCCAAAAAATCAAATGGACAAATAGTGCTCTAAATGAAATAAGGAAGCTCCCCAAGGTTCGTGCATAAATTTTAATTATTGTATTTGAATACAATATGCACAAACATGGAATCCTCACTGCCTCTATATTATTTAGAACACAAACAAGATACAAGGAGTAGATATAAATAAATACACTTTTCAAGACAAGCTTAAGTGCATATATAGCCCATGGCTCTATTTTACCTTATGGTATATCAATGAACTTCACCAAAGAAAAAAGAAAAACCTCAAAAACATCACAACTAACACTAAGGGAACAAATGCTAGTTGGTATACTTTGAGAAAGGCAACAAGTAGCAAAAGGAAGGATTCAAAGCAATTTCAACAATATTGCACATGAGAGTACCTTGAGGAATTGATATGCAATAAATTGCTAGAAGGCATATTTGGAATTGGTGAATCATGAACATGATTTTATATACTCCCCATTATATGCATCATCTCAAATTACTCACATAAGCAATAAGGATAAGGAAGTCTTTCAAAGATCCTTGCAAGAACCGCAACATTTACAACGGATAAATTCATGCCAAGATGCAACCTACAAGAGATTGGATGAAAGAATAGTATGCATGAATAAGATACTTGTTACCGAGATAGCAATGGTATGATGTAGTAGATAAGAATTTTTCGATCATCCTAGCTTGGCTCCAATTATCATGTGGTGACAACACTTTCCTTATAGACAAGACAAGCATCCACTGCATCTCCAATGTACCTAAAACAACATTCAAGTACATATTGTTGCCCAAACTTATTGGGTCCAAAGTGGTTAGAGTAACCACAACACATAGGACACACTCCATAAAAATATGTACATATTTAGAGATGAAATTTGAATTTCATGCACATCTTAGCCGTTTAAGGATTTGATGGAGTATACCCTATATTAGATCAAAGAAAGCAAACACATGGAGACTTTCAATATCCAAAGAAGATATAATTTGGAAAAACACCAAAATATTCAAGAAGGCATACAAGGTGTGACAAAACACATTTGTTGCCCAAACTATATCAAAGAATCAAATGAACACAAGATTTGTTCAACGAAGTTCAACCAATGAACTAAGCAAAAACTATTGAGCAAAAAGATGAAATAAAAACAAAAATACTCAACGATTTATCTCATTCAAGAAAATAAAATAGAGAAGAAAGAATGAGATAACAAACTCCCAAAAGAGCAAGGTTTCAACAAATAAACCAAACCCTTAACACTTTTCACAATGGCACAAGGTTTTGAGAAGAAAAGGTTTGTCTTCCACTAAAACACATTTTATAATAATCAAAAACATCATCAAAGAGATGTTAAAAAACCAAGGAATACAATGGGAGCCACAACAATTTTTTGAAAATAAAATAAGGCAATAAGAGGTGAAATCCAATGTGAAGATGATCCATAAATGCTACCACACATAAGTATATCAATTGTCAAAGACAATGAGTGTATTGGAATTGATTTCTGATGGTATATTGCACGGATATTAAAGATAAATCTTCACACAAAAAACATAGGATAGGAATAAAAAGATTAAGCACTATGCAAAGATAGAGATTCTTGATAGCTTCAATTTAGTCACACAATCATGCAAAGCAATGATTAGAATAACTTGAAGCAAATGGTCTCCCAAAAAGATATAGAGATATGTATTTGAGGAAGACCGCATTAAGAATTTCTTGCTCAAACAAAGACCAAAAAAGACAAGCAATAAAAGCTTCTAACAAAAGTAAGACCTTGTTTGAGCCAACATGCCACCTAGAAACAAGATAATCAACAATATCAACTCTAAGTGGCACTACCTCATGTGTTCACATTTCCTAGGATTGTGATATGCAAAAGTAGCATATTACTCCCCCATAATGTGATATTCAATTTTTCTTAATAAGAGGCAAAGCAACCTCAACTAGAGAGAATTAATGGACATTTAGAATTTGAATTTCTCATGAGTATGACACACCACATAGTGACTAGATAAGCTTGCAATATCAATACTAAGTGGTAGTACTCATGTTCACACATTTTAAGGTTTGAGAGATGCGAGGCATTTCACTCCCCCAAAATGGTATGTTCCATTAACCACTCGAAAAGAGCAAAATAAGATATCATCAAGATGCATTAGAGGCTCCAAGCAAAACACACGAGTAAATGATGTGCCAAACACATATACATACTTGAATACACAAAATAATCAAGCATGAGGCACACCAAATACAAACACATACTTGGTACAAAACCAAAACATGTAAAGGGGGCAAGTAACTTACAAAATAAATGAGTTAAGTACAAGTTACCGCGAAGAGGCACATTGGATATAAGATAGGGAAATGATAATCCTTATGACTTGGGTTGATAAAATATAATATATGAAGATCCCTTAATTCTTCATGAGTTAGCCAAGTCTCCAATGCCCTCCATAAACACCTATTGATCAAGTTTGAGATTGTTGGTCCCCAACCAAGTTGGGTCCTAAGAGGTTAGTCACAATAGGCTTGGCAACCCAAATGGTTCTTTTCTTGACACCACTTTGATTTCGAACAAACTTGGCAAACACATTGCCATCCTTATCCTTCCTAAGAGAATTATCATCATCAATAATGATAGGGTTAGATAAGGTACCGTTTGAACATGAAGAGGCAAAGTGCCCCTTCACACGACATATGTAGCAACAAGTGCTCCCCTTTCTCTTCTTCCTTGATTTCTTGGCTTGGGGAGCATTATCATTCTTCTTCGGAAGTGTCCTAAATTCAACTTGGGCTTGACCTTGTACTTGTGGCTGCTTCCCTTGTTGCTTCTCACTCAAGTGTTTTTTCTTCAATGGACAAGATCTTACATGATGTCCTTCAACCTTGCACTTGAAGCAAATAATCTTGGCTGAATTCTTGACTTGGTTTTGGCCCTTCTTATTGTTTCTCTTGGACTTGTTCTTGTTATTGGATTTTAATCCAAGTCCACATTTACCATTAGGGGATTTTTGCACACTCAAAATATTATCGAGTGTGGATTTCCCTTCATGACTCTTTTCCAAGTCATTCCTCAAGAAAGTGACTTGGGCCTTGATCTCTTTTATTTCCTCTACATGGTTAGTAGAAATACAAGTACTAGAGGAAGTATAAGCTTCATTGTTAGAGAAACAAGGCAAAGCAAGTGATCCAACACAAGGTTTATCAATAGTATGGCTAGATGGATTACTAGGACTAGCACATGGCAAAATAGCATTTTGAGTAGAAGTTGTGCTAATTTCCAAAAGAGGCTCACAAGATGTTACCTTGGTAATACTTGCCTCACGAGCTAACATTATCCCATCATGGGAGATTAGAAGATCATTATTAGAGCCCGAGAGCTTTTCATGACTTTCTTACAATTTCCTATACTTGCTAGTTAGCAACTCAAGTTGAGCCCTTAGCTCAACATTCTCCCCTAGGTTAGATGCTTCACAAGAAGTAGAGTTAGTAGCACAAGCATCATTAATGGAATTTTCCTTTTCAGTCTCATAAGATTCAATTTTTTGTGTGAGGAGACAATTAGTGTGCTTCTCCTCGGCAAGCTTTTGCTTAAGGAGATTAAATCTTCGACTCCCATCATCAAGTTGGAAATCCAACTCCTCTATGGTTCCCATTTGTTTAGTTATGGTGTCCATAACATGTTTGAGACAAGTAACGACCTTATTATTACCACAAAGAGAGGTACACAAAAAAGTCAACTCAAGCAAGAGAGCACTAGTATCCTCATCAATGTCATCATCACTATCATCATTATCATTTCTATTATCTTTAGAAGATATATTAGGATCCAAAGTAGGAGATACCTTTGATCCTCTTGCCATAAGGCACATGTGAGCATGGGAGGATGAAGATGAGGATATTATTGAATCTTCATTCATGATCATGTCTTGCTCCATAGAATGTTTGATTTCCTCTACATTGTTAGATAAACAACTAGAGGAAATAGAAGCATTTTGTTCATGGGAACATGGCAAATAAAGCATATCATCTACACTAGTATTCAAATAATTTCTAGATGATATACAAGGACTAGCAACAAAAGGGGATATAGCATTATTATTGCAAGAAGTGCTTAAGTCCAAAGAAGAAACATTGCAATGGGATAGAGATGAAGGATCATCATTAGAAAGCATAATATCAACATTGCAATTCCCAACACCACTCACCATATATTTACCTTGTGTCTTGCCACACGTTGGTGAAGTGGGTCAGGATGAGAACTCATCGCGGCCGGAGGTGGAAGCAACTTGGAGCTCTTCATGATGTGAAGGAAAAGAGATCTCCTTGGAGAAACCATCGACAATATTAGAGATGGAACCACCAAATGTTTCTTTAAGATTGGTCCACTTCTCATGAGATGACTTGCGCTTTACAATATTCAAGAACAAATTAACTGTGGGGCTCAAAGAGAAAATCATCTCATTAGATACTTGAGATTCGAGATGTAAATTTTTCTCATCCGCTAAAGATAGATTTTGAGGATCCATCGGAGGAGAAAAACCTACATCTAGAAATCGCTCAATATTTAGACACAAGGTCCTAAGATTACAAAGCAAGCAATTTCTCCACAAAGCATAATTTGTGCCATCAAAGATAATTGTGTCATTGTGCAATATACTCCTAGCCAACATCTTTACACTCTAGGTGGTGAAGCCTAAACAAGGAGAGACCTTGTTCTGATACCAATTGAAAGGATAGAGATGTCGCCTAGAGGGGGGATGAATATGCAATTTCAAAACTAGAATGCGGAATTAAACTAAAGTTTATTTTACAAGCACAAAACCTAAATACACTAGGCTCAACTAAGTGCACCAACAACAAATTAAGCTAAGCAAGATAGCACAAGATAAATATACCACAAGTGATAAGCAAGAAATAAGTACTTCAAGCTCGATGGCTATCACAAGGAAAGTAAGCTCGGATATAGATATAACTGAGGCACGCAAAGACGAAGATGTATTCCCGTGTTCACCACCTTTGGGAAGGGGGCTATGTCACTTCAGAGAGGTGTGAGGTTCCACGAAGGATTACTCACGCGCCACAAAGGCTCACCTTCTTCTCCGAGTCTATCCCACGAAGGAATAGGCCCTTTCCTTATGTCTAGCTTTTCCTCCACTCTGGAGATGGCAAGCTCCACAACCACTTCACAAGCTCCACGAAGGAGAATCCCGGGTCTCTTCACAATCTTCCACGAAGAGGACACCGCGGTACAAACCGCCAAGTCAACTAGGAGGTCACCCTACAAGAGTAACAAGCTCACGGTCTCTCACTTGAACAAATCGTAATGGAGAGCTCAACACTTATGCAAGAATGCAAAGCAAGAACACCAAGGATGCTCAAATCCTTCACTCTCAAATCCCACCAAAGCAACAAGTTCTAGGGAGGAATTAGAGAAGAAGAACAATGGTGGAAACCAACAAATGACTCTAAGATCTAGATCCAATGGGTTCCCCTCACTTAGAGGAGGAATTTATTGGTGGGGATTGTAGATCTAGATCTGCTCTTCCAAAGTCCTCAAAAAGATGCAAGAATCATAGGAGGGAAGGGAGAGGAAGAAAGCTCAAAGAGGTCAACAATGGAGGTCAAAAATGTGCTCAAGAGCCTTAGAACTTTGGGGAAGAAGCCTCCCTTTTATACCCCTGCAAGGGGGATGACCGTTGGAATCAAGATGCGGCCATAACACGTTCAAGATTGAAATCAAGGCGCCGGATCAGCCGCCGAAATTTTCGGTCAAAACCAAAAGTTCCGGTACAAACCGAAACAGCATACAGAACATTTTTTCGGCGGTTTTCTAGAAATTTCCGGCGGTCGCCGGAATTTCCGGCCACAGACTCGGTCCGCCAGAATTCCCGCCAGAATTCCGCCGGAACCAAACAGGACACACGAGAACGGCGATAATTTTTGCGTCCGGACTCCGATTTTGATGATCTTGGGCTTGTTTTGACGAGTACAACAAGCCCTACAATATGGGGCAGAGAAACATCATAGTACAATAGAGGAGGATAGAACCAAATAAATAAAGGTAAGAAGCCTCCCTATAAGAAGAACCGATAAAACCTTCAAACTTGAAAACGGCATGGAAGATGCATACGAATTCCGTTTTCGATGAACTTGGGCTTGTTGAAGAGCTAGCAACATGCTCAAGAACCTCACATGGAGAAACACCAAGAAGCAACAAAATAGGAAGATGCAAATAATGCAAAGGATTGAGCTCCCTATGACGATGTGATCAAGTTACCTAACCGAAAACCCCTCTTAATAGTGCGGCTATGTGTCCTATAACCCGGTCTCCCAACAACCAACTTGAGACCGGTAAAAGGAAAACCTAGCAAGGTCATACCTTTTCCTTGCGCATACCGCTTGATCTTGATGACAACACTTCAATCTCCATTCAAGTCGGAATGCATCACTTGATCATTGTTGCTTCGTGAAGACTCCTAATTTGCTCCCCCATAAAACACTATTGGATAGCTTTATTAATACATGTCTTCACATGTCCATTATCACCAATATGGACGACAAGCCTCAAGCAAATGATCTTCTCGAGATGCTTATCTTGAACTTGCCCTTCTCAACCTTGATGACGATCACCACTTGATGTCATCCTCCCATGGGCTATATAAGATCTTCACTTTTTAAGCATGCCCATGCAAAGATACCTATCCCATATAAAAACGCAAAGGCACATATATAATGGGTTAGTTCATGATGCATAATTGACAAGACTTACCATACCACAAGATCCATGTGGTATATTCTTTATGCTCCATGTGTTGACAAGACTTACCATATCACTCTTCACTCTTTGTATAGGTCAACCATCTATCTTCTCATGCTCCATCTCAATATCTTGAGGTATATAAAGAACTCTTAATTTGATTACATGCTCTAAATCTAAGTCAATCATAGCTCAACTAATGAGGCTATCATGACACCGTCTTAGAGCCATATCTTGAATTCATCTATTGAAATCACACTCTCAAGTTCTTGATCATATCATATTCTTCTCTTCAACTCGATGATCTTGATGCCAATACTCAAGGTATATCTTTATCTTCATGGCATCCATACTTGAATCCAACACATAGATTACAAGCATGACCTATGGAATATTCCTTCATACAAAACTCAGTGAAAATATTAGTCCATAGGGATTGTCATTAATCACCAAAACCACACATAGGGGCAATTACTCTTTCACACCGCCATGCCCACCCTCCCCTCCTACGCCCGCATCCTCCGCTGCGTCGGGAAACTCCTCTCCACCACCCTCTGATATACAACACGCCCACACCCCTCCGCCTCACGCTGTTCCTACAACTCAACCCCAAAACGATCACGGCATGCGTACGCGTGCCAAATCAGGTTTCCGTCTACCTCAAACCCGTCTTAACCTCTCCGCCACCATCTCTATTTCACCAATTCCTAAAACTTACAAATCTGCCCTCTTAGATCCCAATTGGAAAACAGCCATGCTCGACGAGTTTAATGCACTTATTCAAAATGACACATGGCAACTAGTTCCTCCTCCCACAGGTGCAAATATTGTTTCTAGCAAGTGGGTCTTTCGCCAAAAATTTCATTCTGACGGTTCTCTCTCTCGCTATAAAGCATGTTGGGTCTGTCGTGGTTTTTCACAACAACACGACATTGACTACGATGAAACCTTCTATCCCATTGTCAAACCAAGCACAATTCGAACCGTTCTTAGCATCACCATCTCTTCATCCTGGCATGTTCATCAACTAGATGTCAAAAATGCATTTCTTAATGGTAATCTCAATGAAATTGTCTACTGTCAACAACCCTCAGGTTTCGAAGATTCCACCTATCCCTCTCATGTCTGTCTCTTAAAGAAATTCTTGTATGGTCTTAAACAAGCTCCTCGTGCCTGGTTTTAGCGTTTCTCCACTTTTATTCAAACTATAGGATTTTCTCCATCTCATTCCGACTCCTATCTCTTTGTCTTTCACACTGACACTCATACCGCCTACTTTCTTCTGCCTCTACGCAAAATTTCCTTGATCATATCATCTCTCTTCTTAGCACCGAATTTTCCATGACTGACCTAGGTCTTCTTCATCAGTTTTTGGGTATTGCTGTCACTAGAGATACTCACGGCCTCTTTCTCTCTCAGTGTCAGTATGTTCTTGATCTCCTCACACGTGCTGGTATGCTCGACTATCAGCCCTCTCGCACTCTAGTGGATACTACTTTTAAACTTTCTTCCACGGGTGATTCCTTTTCTGATCCTTCACTTTACCGTAGTCTCACTGGTGCACTTCAATATCTCACTATCACTCGTCCTGAAATTTCTTTTGCCGTCCAAAAAGCCTGCTTATTCATGCATGATCCTTGCATTCCACACTTTAATCATGTCAAACGCATTTTGCGATATCTCAAAGGTACACTCGATCATGGTCTCCACATAAACTCTTCCTCTCCTACCACTTTGACAGCATATTCTGATGCAGACTGGGTTGGTTTTCCGGATACTCGTAGGTCCACGTCTGGATACTGTGTTTTTCTTGGTAACAACTTGGTTTCTTGGTCTTTGAAATGGCAGGTCACAGGCTGCGTCACGCCAGAGTGCGTACTGCAGCATGTTGTCGTTGGACGGTATGGTTGCGCCAGTTGTTATCAGAGCTTCAAATGCCCATTCACCAGGTGACCATTGTTTATTGTGACAATATTTCAGCAATTTATATGGCAGGCAATCCCATGCAGCATCGGCGCACCAAGCATATAGAGATTGACATTCACTTTGTACGGAAAAAGGTGGCTTTGGGACAAGTTCGAGTTCTGCATGTCCCCTCCTCCGCTCAGTTCGCGGACATCTTCACCAAAGGACTACAGACTACACCTTTTGTTGATATTCGTTTCAATCTCAACATTGTTGAACCCCACGTTGATACTGCGGGGGGATGTTAGATTATAAGTCGGTTTAGGTTTGCTTGTGTCTCAAGTTAGGGTTAGCCGCATTGGCCCCTATATATTCTTTGTAAAACCGAACGTATAAATTATCAATCTATGAGACAAAACATATTCTTTCAATTATTTCATGTGCAAAGTAGATACTTAACATTTACCACCCACCATCTTCGTCCAATCAAACCACAACTATGAAGACCGTGTGTCGGATGTTGTTCAACCCAATGGTGACTTCAGGCCACGCACCACACCTCGACATCCATGACACAAAAAAAACATTTCTAAAAGGTTATTCCATGACACAAAAATCATTTATAAAAAGTTATAATATATTTGCTAGGCTATCCGCGAATAATTCATAAGTCGCGGATATTTCCACGAGCGCACACACTATGTCTAGTTCTTATTGTTCTACCATCAGGAAGACAACAAAATGCCCCCTTATTTCCACGAGCGCACACACTATATTGATGTCTGGTTCGGTAGGTGCTACACATGACATATATTTTGCAGGCTTCAAGCTGTGTCAGATGGCGGGACTCAGTGGCATGGTGCCAAGGGGTCTCGGTGGAGACCGTGCAGGGTGGTTGCGTTGTTTGGGGTCGTGGTGGCATCGACGACATGCCTAACATGGACTTTACTTTAATCTTGCTGGAAATGGGTTAGCAGAGGATAGTGGCAGCAACAGTTTGAGCGTTTACATTGGTGTGTGCTCATGACCAACATGAATGGTTTGTGCTTCTGGCTCACCTTTGGGTGGATATGTGGAGTACATTATTTTGATGATGTGCGTAGGTGTCCGGTCAGAGTGCTTACTTTGACATGGCCACCCCCTTGATCAAGGTTGTAGTTTTTAAATGTGGATTTGGCTTGATCTTTGTATTCTCTTCATAAGATTTTATTGAATCATAAATAAAGAAGGTTGTGTGCATAATTTTTATGCATAGGCCGGGGGTATCACCACCATTTCGGAAAAAAAACTTAATGTTCAGGGTAAGTTTAGGGTTGGAATATGTTATTCTCTCTTAGATAATGGTACCTTTCAATTATGAGCATATAAATAATTAATAAAATAGAAAAATAAATAAATAGTACATTTCTTTCAATTACTGACATAAAAATAGAAACATAAAATCTATTACAGGAGAAGGCTCGATCATGTCTTACAAAGTGCTCACCTTCCCCTTTGTTGGATTACATCGCACGGTTTTGTCGGTTATTGGATGTGCATTTTTTGAAGGGAATATGCCCCAAGAGGCAATAATAAAGTGGTTATTATCGTATTCCTTATTTATGATAAATGTTTATTTTGCATGCTATAATTGTATTAATACGAAAACGTTAATACATGTGTGTTTAATAAACAAAAAGGAAGTTCCTAGTTATGCCTCTCTTATAAACTAGCTCGTTGATTAACAAGATGATCAAAGGTTTCCTGATCATGGACATTGGATGTTGTTAATAACGAGGTCACAACATTAGTGTAATGATGTGATGAACATTCATCCAAAGTATAGCATTATGATCAAAGTCATTGAGTTTATATTGCTATAACAACTTACGAAGTGATCCTAATCCTTAGACCATGAGATCATGTCAATCACTAACACCGGAAGAGTTTCTTGATAACATCAAACGTCACACCGTAACTGGGTGATTATAAAGATGGGTTCAGAATTACTAAAGTGTTATGTTGAGGCCCATGGATCGAGAGTGAAATTTGTCCATCCCGATGACGGATAGATATGCTCTGGGCTCTCTCGATGATATCACATTGATTAGCTTGCAAGCAAGTGATTTGATCACTAGAATGTTATATCACGGGAACAAGAAAAGGGTACATGTCAGTAACGAGATCAAACTAGGTATGGAGATACCGATGATCGAACCTCGGACATGTATTATTTCGCGAAACAAAGGGATTAAGATACTAGCGTAAAAGGTTCCGACGATCACAGGAAAGTCATCGTTGAATGCGTGGGAGTCGGTATGGATCTCCAGGTCCCGCTTTTGATTATTGATCGGAGAAGGGTCTTGATCATGTCCGCATTATTCGCGAACCGTAGGGTGGCACACTTAAGGGACACCGACATCCATTTGGAGCAAGAGTTTCATGCCGGAAAGAATAACAAGCGCATGAATTTATTTCACTAGATACCAAAATGGGTTTTCGGCTGAAATTGCAGAAAATGTTTTTGCATGTGAAATGAAATACTAGCAAGAGGTTATATGTGAATGTTTGTCATTAAAGTAATTGACAAAATTCTGAATAAATAAAAGGAGTTTTATTTAATGAGAGTTTGCATTAAATTTGGTGGAAATTTAATGGGAATTTGAGTGGGATTTTGAGTGGAGGAAATTGGAAGGCTTTTGAGTGAGTGGAGTGTCCACCCACATGAATGAGGAAGAGGTGGGGGCAGCCCTATGGCTGGGCGCCATGCCCCTTGGGTGCCCCCTCTCCCCTATAAAAGGCCCCCCTCTCATCCTCTCAAAGCACACCTCCTCGTGAAGGATCTCTCTCCCCCTCTAGAATTTATCCCCCATGGTCTCGGACTAGCGAGATACATGTTCCCGGTGGCTATTCGGCAAGAAAGAGTTGTGCTTCCGCTACATCGCTGGAGCGAGGAGGCGGGGGTTGCTCGGTGTCTTGTACGTGTGTGCGAGCACGGATGCGCTGCTGTTTTGCGTGCTAGGACTTCCTCTCGGTCTTGAGATCGGCAAGAGATCGTCTACATCAACCACGAGTTCGGACTCATTAAGCTTTGTCGGTCTTCGAGGGTATGTTCTCTATGGATGTATATCCGCTCGTTGCTTGTATCTAGTAGATAAATCTTGGTACATAGTTGTTCCTATTGTAGGAAATTTTTTGTTTTCTATGCTGCGAACCCTACAGTGGTATCAGAGCCGGATCTATGCGTAGATTCTTTGCACGGGTAGTACACATATGAGTATGTGGACGATGATGATAATTTTATTGCTTCTTAGTTGTACTTTGGATATTGGTGGCATAGTGGGATGAAGCGGCCCGGACAAACTTTACATGTCCTCGCACATGAGACCTGTTCCACGCTTGACATGCAACTAGTTTTGCATAAGTGGCTAGCGGGTGTCTGTCTCTCCTACTCTAGTCAATATCTAATTTGCAACGAGTTGTAAAAAATTTGGTTATCCTTGTTGGTTCATGTTCGTAGGTAAGAACGGTTCTTTCTTCGAAAGCCCTAAGCCACGTAAAACTTGCAATGGATAAATTAGAGGCGTCTAGTTTAGATTGTTTCTGGGCTAGTGTCATGATATGGTGATGTTGTAAGTATAAGTATAAGTCGATACTCTTACAACACACATAAAATGTAAGTTCCATATACCTTGGCCTTACACATAGAGGTATGGTAGTGATCATACCATGATGCACATGATGGAGATCAAGTGCAAGAACCATATCATTTCACTTATTAACATGAGATGTTTGTTGCATCTTATATTGCTTGTTTGGCATTTTATTAGCATAATAAGATGATCCCTCATTTAGATATCAATATAAAAATGTGTTCTTCCTTAAGTATGCACCAAAAATATTTTGTCGCTTCAAGACATCACGTGATGATCGGGTGTACTTGAATCCACGAGCATATCTCGGGTGTAAGACAGTTACAAACGCGAATACTAAGGTTTTTACTTAGCGAGCCTAGGATGTACAGACATAGCCTCGGAACACGGACCAAAAGGTTAAGCATGAGTCATATTGATGTGGACATCCCTACTATTGATACAACCGTTGTACCTACAGCAACACACATACAAGGACCCATCACAAGATCTCGTGCCAAACAACTTAACTATCAGGTACTTTCGTTTTTTGGAACTATTCCTCACATACATGAGAATATGATGTTGCCTAAATCAGATGTATTTCTTACTCTTAGGAATGATGGACCAAGCATGGATGAGAGGGACAAGCATTGGAGCATGGCCATGCATGGAGATGGCAGCAAGCATGTGATGATCCAAGAGAAGGCCACGGATGAAGATTTCAGAACTTTGAGGCCTCCATAATAAAGAAAGAAGGCTTGGACGAAATATTCAAGATCAATACTTTATGAATTCGTCCATAGCTTAATATGGTGCTACAACACTTTTATTTTGGGCCAGGCCCATGTAATTTTCGCAGGATTTTAATTAGCCACTTTTTAGAGTCCGTATTTGAGGGGAAAAGGACTTTTAGGGTTGGATTCGGCCACCACTTCCATGGCTGGCCGAAACCCCACCTTTTCGCCCTTAAATACTCCCCATAGCCGACCCCCTAGACTCGGATTTTGTTTAGACATTAAGTTAGCCATAGTCGCAACTTCGCCAAGGCTCGAGCGTCGCAGAGGCCTCTTGTACTTCGCACCTATTCAGGATCCCACCTCTTCAATAAAGCTTTCCTCTTAATCCGCAATATCTTGATTGAAATATTGGTTCTTACTTGTTCTCGATTTCAGGTAGGAATTAAGACCCTCGTTGGTCAGGCTGATCGTGTTCCCGCAGGATCGGTAACCTCCAGGAGATTGGCCTAGCGATTGCATTGGCGCTCGTGCTCGCACGTGTAGTCGGATCGTCAAGCCCGAACTCCACCAAATCGATTATCTTCATCTCATCGAAAGATCGGACACCTTTTCCCTATCAAGTGGTATCAGATTTCAGGTTGCTCGGTGAGATTTTACTGTTTTCGTAGATTAGATCTGTTTTTACCTATAACCCACGAAAAAGCCAAAAACACAGTTAGAGTTTAGATCCATCCCATAACCAATCTACGCCTCGCATTATCTTTTCAGTTTTTGCATTGTTGAATTTGTGTCTACATCATCGCGTCGAGCTGCTGGTCTTAGTGTCTCGTCCCTTAGAGTTTCGAGTTCTGATCATAATAGTCACTGTCACACTCGCCGATTCCGCCACCATATTCCGCCGCCATATACCCTGCCACCATAAACCCTAATACTCCGCCACCGCCTTCCTACCGCGACACAGATCCGATCAGTTTCCTGCTGTGGTACGAGTCCGAGTAGAGTTCTTGTTTCCTAGTTATTTCTTTTTACTCTCCTTCTTTGTTGTTTCCGTGTTAAGCTAAAGTCCGTGTCGAGCTCCGAGTCCGGTCGTAAGTCCAGAAGGAGAGCAAAAAAGTCTGGAACCGCCTCCGAAAACAATTTCTGGCTATACTAGTTTTCGACCCCGGGGATCACTTTTCTCCATCGGCCGTTATAGCGATATTTTTTTGGCGCCGGCGCGCTTTCCGGAGCAAAATAACAAATTTCGAATTTTTTTTGGGGCTAACCTATTTTTAGACCCCGTAGATCAGTTCTAGACACTCGCCATCGTAGTGATTTTCTGCATCTCGGTTCGCTTTTCAGGGTGCCATATCATCATACAGTTCTTGTTGTGTCACGTCGTGACATCGTTGGTGATCTAGGCTCGCGTCTCTAGTACGGTCTAGCCTAGGACCAGCACAGTACCGTCGTTGAGCATTCTTTCAACTTTTGCATTGCTGTTTTGATAATTGCTAACCCCCCTTGCTAAGCCTTCCCAGAGCTCCACAACTATTATCCACGTGCGGTGTCTCGACTCCTGGTAATCGCTTGGTTCAATCTCTGGACCCGCTGATCCTCGCGGTTGCACATCGCCTTTTCCTGCTGTTTGGTAAGAACTTGTAAGAGCTTCGTATATTGCTTGACGGATTACGCGTGACTTCCACCATATTTCCGTACTATATACCTGTGCTTTTTAAGTACTAACCATGACAGATACTTCGCGGAACCTGCCATAATGACGAACGAAGAACTACATGCCCACTTCTACGCGCTCTTGGTCAGTCGCGCTGAAGACGTGGATACGCGCCTCGGGGAGTTTGACACCAAGCTCACCAACGCCGTGGACAAGATCGATGGACTCGAGAAATCCTTCAACGCCAAGCTTGACGTTCGGTTCAAGGAGCTTTTGAACCGATTGCCCGCACCCGCACCGGCACCCACACATGGCGCACGGCGCATTCCGATCACAGGTCGGACTGCTGGTTCGGCTGCCGCCGCACCCCCGGCAGCTACCGCTGCGGCTGACGCTCCTCAGACTTCCGCCGCGGCTGCTGCTACAACATTGGGGACAGACGACGGGTACTACTACGACCCCGACGACGACGATCTGTTTGACGAGGAGGTTGAACAACCTCCACAGGTACCTGCTGGCCATCCCCGACATTACTACCGCAACGCTCGACCACCGGTACGTGATGATGATCATGTTGCAAAGCTTAAATTAAATATTCCATCTTTTGAGGGTAAATATAATCCTAATGCATATCTTACATGGGAGATGGAAGTAGAACAACGTTTTGCATGCTTAAAATATCCTGAGAATATGCGTGTTAGTGCTGCTACATGTGAATTTACTAAATTTGCTTCCCTTTGGTGGTCTGAGTATTGTCGTTTAAATCCTACTACTATTCCTAGTACTTGGACTGCTTTAAAAACTGCTATGCGTGTTCGTTTTGTACCTCCCACTTATCAACGTGATTTACTAAAGAATCTGACACGTTTAGAGCAAGGAAAAAATTCTGTAGAAGAGTATTATCAGGAATTGCAAACGGGGATGGTTCGGTGTGGTCTTGTTGAATCTAATGAACAAATGCTTGCACGTTTCTTTGGTGGATTAAACAAGGACATTCAGCACATATTAGATTATAAGGAATATAATTCTATCACTCATTTGTTTCATCTTGCTTGCAAAGCTGAACGTGAAGTGCAGGATCGCCAAACACCATGGAGGAGGACTAATAATTCTGCAGGTCATCCTCTTGGACATCCCGACAATCAGTGCCTCCTCGTGATTCGCCACCAGCTACTACCACATCCAAGGCCACCACAAGATTTCCAGCTGCTCCTCCACCATCATCCAATGCTCCTGCTCGTAGTGCATCTTCTATGGCTTCCACGGGTAAGACAAAGGATATACAATGCCGCAAGTGTTGGGGTTTTGGTCATATTGAGAGACAGTGCACAACACAACGTGTGATGATGGTGCGAGAAGATGGTCAATACGATTCAGCGAGTGACTTCGATGAAGATACACTAGCCCTTATTTCTGCTCGAGATGGAGACAATTCTGATGCTGATGAAGAGCCAGAGGTAATGGGAGCTGAAGCTGCTGATCAATACAAGAGCTTAATTACACAACGTGTGTTGAGTGTGCAATTGAGCAAATCTGAGCAAGATCAACGCCACAACCTGTTCCAAACACGTGGTGTTGTCAAGGAAAGAGCTATACGGATCATCATTGATGGAGGGAGTTGTAATAATCTGGCCAGTGTTGACATGGTAGAGAAGCTTGCGCTTCCAACAAGACAACGCCCACATTCATATTACATCCAATGGTTTGAGAGTTCTCGCAAGATCAAGGTAACAAGAACGGTACGCGTGCATTTTACTATTGGTACATATTCTGATTTTGTTGATTGTGATGTTGTACCTATGCAAGCTTGTTCTTTGTTACTTGGTAGACCATGGCAATTTGATAGAGAATCTGTTCATAATGGCAAAACTAATCACTATTCTCTTATGCATGATGGAAAGAAAATTGGTCTAAAACCTATGACTCCCGAACAGATTTTAAAAGATGATCTTGCTAGAGCTAGTAGAGCTAAAATTGAGGAGAAAAATAAAAGTGAGAATCAGATTGTTGCTGCAGATTTTATACCACCAAAGAACACTAAATCTGATTCTACACATGCTACTGAAATTCGTTTGAAGAGTCCATGTATGCTTGCAAATAAAATTGATATTGCTGAACTAGATGTAAACAATACTCAATGTTATGCAATTGTCTGCAAAGAGGTTTTGTTTTCATTTGAGGATATGCCTCCTTCTTTGCCACCCGCTGTTGCTAACCTTTTGCAGGAATATGAGGACATCTTTCCCACTGAGCTGCCACCAGGACTACCTCCTATTAGAGGAATTGAGCACCAAATTGATCTCATTCCTGGTGCCACGTTGCCCAACCGCGCGCCATATAGAACCAATCCAGAGGAGACAAAGGAGATACAACGCCAAATTCAGGAACTACTCGACAGAGATCATATTCGTGAGTCCCTTAGCCCCTGTGCTGTTCCTATTATTTTGGTACCTAAGAAAGATGGTTCTTCGTGCATTTGTACTGATTGTAGAGCTATCAATAATATTACTATTCGATATCGTCATCCTATTCCACGTTTAGATGACATGCTTGATGAATTGAGTGGCTCTACCATGTTTTCTAAAGTTGATTTGCGTAGTGGTTACCACCAGATTCGTATGAAATTAGGAGATAAATGGAAAACAGCATTTAAAACTAAGTTCGATTTATATGAGTGGTTAGTAATGCCGTTTGGTTTAACTAATGCACCTAGCACTTTCATGAGATTAATGAACGAAGTTTTACGTGCTTTCATTGGACGTTTTGTGGTAGTCTACTTTGATGATATTCTGATTTATAGCAAATCTTTAGAGGATCATTTGGACCATTTACGTGCTGTTTTCAATGCTTTACGTGATGCACGTTTGTTTGGTAACCTTGAAAAGTGCACCTTTTGCACCAATCGAGTTGCGTTTCTTGGCTATGTTGTTACATCACAGGGTATTGAAGTGGATCCAGCCAAGATTGAAGCTATTGAGAATTGGTCGCAGCCCAAGACGGTCACACAAGTGAGGATTTTTCTTGGCCTCGCTAGTTTTTATAGGCGCTTTGTCAAAGACTTTGGATCCATTGCCGCGCCGCTGAATGAGCTTACCAAGAAGGATGTGCCTTTTGTTTGGGGCGATGCACAACAACAGGTCTTCGTCATATTGAAAGATAAGCTAACACATGCTCCCTTACTCCAACTTCCTGATTTTACTAAGACTTTTGAGCTTGAATGTGATGCTAGTGGAATTGGTTTGGGAGGGGTGTTATTACAAGAGGGAAAACCTGTTGCATATTTTAGTGAGAAATTGAGTGGGGCTAGTCTGAACTATTCTACTTATGATAAAGAATTATATGCGTTGGTTCGGACATTAGAAACTTGGCAACATTATCTATGGCCTAAAGAATTTGTTATACATTCTGATCAGGAATCTTTGAAGCATATTCGTAGTCAAGCTAAGTTGAATCGTCGTCATGCAAAGTGGGTTGAATTTATTGAGTCTTTTCCTTATGTTATCAAACACAAAAGGGTAAAGATAATATTATTGCTGATGCTTTGTCGCTACTGCGTTACACTTTGTTATCTCAACTTGACTTCAAAATATTTGGATTAGAAACTATTAAGGAACAATATGTGCATGATGCTGAATTTAAAGATGTGTTGCAGAATTGTAGAGATGGTAGAACATGGAACAAGTTCGTCTTCAATGATGGATTTGTGTTCCGTGCTAACAAACTATGCATTCCGGATAGTTCTGTTCGTCTTTTGTTGTTACAGGAGGCGCATGGAGGAGGATTGATGGGACACTTTGGTGTCAAGAAGATGGAGGATGTTCTTGCTGCACACTTCTTTTGGCCACGTATGCGTCGAGATGTTGAGAGATTTGTGGCACGCTGCACTACTTGTCAAAAAGCTAAGTCTCGCCTTAATCCACATGGTTTATATATGCCTCTTCCTGTTCCTAGTGTTCCTTGGGAGGATATTTATATGGACTTTGTTTTGGGATTGCCACGAACACAGAAGGGGAGGGATAGTATTTTGTTGTTGTGGATCGGTTTTCTAAGATGGCACACTTTATTCCTTGTCATAAAACGGATGATGCTGCGCATATTGCTGATTTGTTCTTTCGTGAAATTGTTCGTTTGCATGGTGTGCCAAATACTATTGTCTCTGATCGTGATACTAAATTTCTTAGCCACTTTTGGAGATGTTTATGGGCTAAGTTAGGGACTAAATTGCTCTTTAGTACTACATGTCATCCCCAAACTGATGGTCAAACTAAAGTAGTAAATAGAACTTTGTCTACTATGTTGCGGGCTGTTTTAAAGAAGAACTTAAAATTGTGGGAAGAGTGTTTACCTCATATAAAATTTGCTTATAATCGTTCGTTGCATTCTACCACAAAGATGTGCCCATTTGAGATTGTGTATGGTTTTGTTCCTCGTGCACCTATTGATTTATTGCCTTTACCTTCTTCGGTTCAACATAATTTGGATGCTACACAACGCGCTGAAATGATATTAAACTTGCATAAGACTACTAAAGATAACATTGAACACATGAATGCTAAGTATAAACTTGCTGGGGATAAAGGGAGAAAGCATGTTGTGTTTGATGTTGGCGATCTTGTTTGGTTACATTTGCGTAAAGATTGTTTTCCTGATTTACGCAAGTCTAAGTTAATGCCACGTGCTGCTGGTCCCTTTAAGGTGTTAGAGAAAATAAATGATAATGCATATAAACTTGAGTTGCCTGCAGACTTTGGTACGGTTAGTTCTACGTTTAACATTGCAGATTTGAAGCCTTACTTTGGTGAGGAAGATGAGATTGCGTCGAGGACGACTTCAATTCAAGAAGGGGAGCATGATGTGGACATCCCTATTATTGATACAACCGTTGTACCTACAGCAACACACATACAAGGACCCATCACAAGATCTCGTGCCAAACAACTTAACTATCAGGTACTTTCGTTTCTTGGAACTATTCCTCACATACATGAGAATATGATGCTGCCTAAATCAGATGTATTTCTTACTCTTAGGAATGATGGACCAAGCATGGATGAGAGGGACAAGCATTGGAGCATGGCCATGCATGGAGATGGCAGCAAGCATGTGATGATCCAAGAGAAGGCCACGGATGAAGATTTCAGAACTTTGAGGCCTCCATAATGAAGAAAGAAGGCTTGGACGAAATATTCAAGATCAATACTTTACGAATTCGTCCATAGCTTAATATGGTGCTGCGACACTTTTATTTTGGGCCAGGCCCATGTAATTTTCGCAGGATTTTAATTAGCCACTTTTTAGAGTCCGTATTTGAGGGGAAAAGGACTTTTAGGGTTGGATTCGGCCACCACTTCCATGGCTGGCCGAAACCCCACCTTTTCGCCCTTAAATACTCCCCATAGCCGACCCCCTAGACTCGGATTTTGTTTAGACATTAAGTTAGCCATAGTCGCAACTTCGCCAAGGCTCGAGCGTCGCAGAGGCCTCTTGTACTTCGCACCTATTCAGGATCCCACCTCTTCAATAAAGCTTTCCTCTTAATCCGCAATATCTTGATTGCAATATTGGTTCTTACTTGTTCTCGATTTCAGGTAGGAATTAAGACCCTCGTTGGTCAGGCTGATCGTGTTCCCGCAGGATCGGTAACCTCCAGGAGATTGGCCTAGCGATTGCATTGGCGCTCGTGCTCGCACGTGTAGTCGGATCGTCAAGCCCGAACTCCACCAAATCGATTATATTCATCTCATCGAAAGATCGGACACCTTTGCCCTATCACATATGTTTTGATATGATGACCATATGGATGCTCGCCTTTGAAGGTACACCGACTCACGTGATGATCGGACTTGGTGTAGTGGATTTGGTTCATGTAATCACCAAAAAGACACGAGGGGTGTCGTTTTTGAGTGGGAGTTCATTTCTAATTTGGATTAGTAGAACTCAATTTATCATAAATTAAATCAAAGTGAATTTGCATAATTTGTTGTAGTCATTGGCATTCGTTCACCACCTTATGCTTACTTGTAATTGAGATAATAGAACTATAAAATTCTGGATATTTACTTTATGAACTGGTATCGTATTGTTTTGAGTGTCAATCTAAAGTTTAAAGTCCTATTGCAAACTTTCAGCAAACTCTGTTTACTCCGTGAAATTTAATAATTGGTACTAAATCGATAGTAACAATTCCAGTGTTAGTATCTTAAGTATCATGTTTGCCTCCATGATTCTTGGTTGTTTTAATATCAAGTTTATCTAGGAGCTGAAAGAATTGTTTCAGAAACCATCATGTGTGATAGATATAATGATATCTGAAACATGTTTTGGTTGCAATATGATAGATTATAATGTATGTTCTCATATTGGATGAGAAATTACAAAGGTTGGACATGGTAGACATCCTAATCATCCAAAAGGGTTTTGGAAAGTAATGTTATACTCACGATTCGTCTTTATAAGCTATATTAGCTTGATCATGAAAGTCGTCATGATAAGGATGAATAGAAGATGTATGTAAAGTGTTTACTACACTAAAAGATTACTAAAGAATGGATTTTGAAAGAATGCCGATCATTTTGATGATGGTGATCTACTTCAAAGTGCAAGTCCAAATGTATTATTATTTGAATATACACGCTTTGGACTATGTGTCATGTATATGGCGCCACTTTTGATGTTGATAGATTCTTTTAAAAGGAAAAGGAAATGCTGAAAGAGAATCTATAAAATATATTTGGCAGAAAAGAAAATATTGGAAATATCCAATTTAGGTATATGGATGATATACATGTTATGGTTGTATTCTTTGCTTGTTAAACAATGTGGTTCTTGGGTATTGGATACCGAATTGGTTGGTATGAAATTTCATATGGAACGACGCAATTCATAAACCATAATAGTCTAAATAACTAGCAATAGAATATGTGATGATGTTCATAGAAAACAAACAAACCGTTGTTTGTATTTTTCGTTAACATCAAAGCTTGACTTCAAGATTTGTTTTAATAATTGTTATTTAAATCAGGTATTATGAGAACAAAGGTTGTTCAAATAATTACCGTATTCCATATAAGATGGATGATTTACAAATCTAGTTGGATAAATCACATCCATAAAAACTAATGCTAAAATGTCGCAAGACAAATGATTGGAAGATCACATACGAAGTGACATCACCGTTTAAATTATATTGGAAAGAAAACATGAAGAAACTCCATTTTCATGGATTTTTGGAGTCTTTGATTTGATCAAGTGACGCTTGTGAGACTTTCCTCGGGATAATTAAAACTTCGTTCACTGGCCAAAGAAGAATGAACGACTAAAATATTGGAATTTATACATATCGATGTATGTAGTCCATTATGTATAGTCGTAAGCGATGGATTTCAACTTCATATGCTTTCTCCGGAAATTTGAGTGAATATTCACTTAATGAGAAAGAAGTATGAAATATTTGAAAAACGTTTCAAAGACTTTCAAGATTAAGTGGAAAATCATTGTAACAAGAAAATAAATGATTTATGATTTTATCATAAAGGGATTTATTTGGGTTACAAGTGGAACAAGAAAAAATGAATTATGATTTTATCATAAAGGGATTTATTTGAGTTGCAAGTTTAGAAAAACACCTAGATTTACATCTAACAAAACACCATAGGAGTATGGAGTGTTTGAGATTTGTAATAAAACCTTGTTTGACATGATTGGATCAAAGGTGTTATTTATAAAACTGCCCAAATTGTCATTTCTTAAATTTTGGTATGCTAAGCATAAGTAAGATGTTTACAACCAAAGTCGGATGAGCATCTCTTTGTAGGTTATTTCGAATAACCATTGGATATTCCTCCATAACACCGAGGACAAAAGGGTTTGTCGTTTGAAATGTGAAGTTTCTTGAAAAAGGATTTTTTCGCAAAAGTTAAGTGGGAGGACAATAGAACTTTGATAAGGTTAACGAACCTTAGATAAATATGCTGAGTTGCGCAGCACCGGAAATTGTTCCGAAGGCAGCCATAATGCTCATAGCTTATGTGCCTCAAAGGTTGTGGTCACGGAGATATAAGTTCCTATTGAACCAAGTAGGTCGGATAAACAATCAAATACTAAGATTTGAGAGTAAATCATTATTGTTTGACAATGATGAACCGACTACATGCAAAGAAGCGATGATGGGCCCTGACTCCGTCAAATGGCTTGAAGCCATAAAATCCGTGATAGTTCCATACACGAGAAATCAAGTTTTGAACTTGGAAGACCCTCCGAAAAGGTGTAAAAACCTATCGGTCGTATTTGGATCTATAAAGAAACAGACATAGATGTTTTACATCTATGAAATTAGTCGACATGTCGGTAAAGTTTTTACGACAATGTTCAAGGTGTTGACTATGACAAGATTTGATCATTCATAGCGATATTTAGTCTGGACGGATTAAAGTAGCAACAACTACATATAATTTGGTATATGGTAGATGAATAAACAAAACAAAGTTTTTCTAATAGAATGGTTACCTAGGACGTGTACAAGACACGGTCCAAAGGGTTTTGTTAAATTCAAAGGATGCTAAAAAGAGCATGCAAACTTCAATGATTGAAGTAAGAATCGCGGAGTTGGAATCTTCACCGTGATGAAAAGGAGTTTTCATCTGGAGACGATGAAGATGCTTGCATTTGCAAGAAATTAAGTGGGAGCGCTGAGACATATTTCTAATATATTATGTGAAGGACATCTTGTTGATTGGAAATGATGTATCTTTTATTGACAAAGATTAAGAATTTCATTTCGATGAAAGACTTAGGCAAAACCCAAATATTTAGCATAAATGTCTATAGTGGATAAACTGTGACGCTAATATGGTTGTGCCAAATGTACACATATGATATATTGAAGGAGTTCAATATAGAAATGACAAGAAATGGTTCTTGTCGCATGGAAAGGAATTGAATCAAGATTCAAGTGTATCGAGACTTGATAAGTGAAACAAGATTCAAGTGCTTTGACACTTGATGACGGAAATCACAAGGATCTTTTGATCAATCATACCATGATATGTACACATCCAGATATGTCGTATGCTCTAAGTGTTATGAGCATATACCAGAATGAATCATAAAATGATCATTGGACGATAGTGAGGCTATTCTTATGATCTTTTGGAAGAACTAAGAATATACTTGTGTAGAGGTGATAAACAATTACAAATAGTTCACTGTAAAGCGTTACATTGATACTAGTTTTGTCACAAGATACAAATTAAGTTTATCTCAATTTAAACTATGGGTGGCACAATATAATGGAAAGGAGATTCCATGATAGATTTGGATGAATTCCAAAGTTAAGACATTGTGAAGGATACTACAACAAAAGGCTAAGTATATGACTGTTATAGTAGCAGCAAAGGAGGGAATTTGTGTCAAGTAGTTTGTTATCAAACTAAGGTGTGGTTCGCAACGGGCTAACACTAAAGATATATTGTACGACAATAGTATCGACATGTTTTAACCCCAAGGAACTAAAGGTCTCACCAAAAGACCAAATTTATACAATGCCATCTCATTGGAGAATGATTGATGCATAAAGATGCAAAGACATGCAAATACACAAGGACATGAAGCGTCAGATCTGTAGATTATGTTAACCACTTGCAATTGCGTATATGGAACACCAGAAAGCCATAGGTGTTCAATACGCAAAGTTTATAAACTAGATTATTGTCTCTAGTGCAAGTGGGAGACTGAAGGGAATATGCCCGAGAGGCAATAATAAAATGGTTATTATCGTATTCCTTATTTATGATAAATATTTATTTTGCATGCTATAATTGTATTAATATGTAAACATTAATACATGTGTGTTTAATAAACAAAAAGGAAGTTCCTAGTTATGCCTCTCTTATAAACTAGCTCGTTGATTAACAATATGATCAAAGGTTTCCTGATCATGGACATTGGATGTTGTTAATAACGAGGTCACAACATTAGTGTAATGATGTGATGAACATTCATCCGAAGTATAGCATTACGATCAAAGTCATTGAGTTTATATTGCTATAACAACTTACGAAGTGATCCTAATCCTTAGACCATGAGATCATGTCAATCACTAACACCGGAAGAGTTTCTTGATAACATCAAACGTCACACCGTAACTGGGTGATTATAAAGATGTGTTCAGAACTACTAAAGTGTTATGTCGAGGCCCATGGATCGAGAGTGGAATTTGTTCATCCTGATGACGGATAGATATGCTCTGGGCCCTCTTGGTGATATCACATTGATTAGCTTGCAAGCAAGTGATTTGATCACTAGAATGTTATATCATGGGAACGAGAAAAGAGTACATGTCAGTAAAGAGATCAAACTATGTATGTAGATACCGATGATCGAATCTCGGACATGTAGTATATCGTGAAACAAAGGGATTAAGATACTAGCGTAAAAGGTTCTGACGATCACAGGAAAGTCATCGTTAAATGTGTGGGAGTCAGTATGGATCTCCATGTCCCGCTTCTGATTATTGATCGGAGAAGGGTCTCTATCATGTCCGCATTATTCGCGAACCGTAGGGTGACACACTTAAGGGACACCGACATCCATTTGGAGCAAAAGTTTCATGCCGGAAAGAATAACAAGCGTAGGAATTTATTTCACTAGATACCGAAACAGGTTTTCGGCTGAAATTGCAGAAAATGTTTTTGCATGTGAAATGAAATACTAGCAAGGGGTTATATGTGAATGTTTGTCATTAAAGTAATTGACAAAATTCTGAATAAATAAAAGGAGTTTTATTTAATGAGAGTTTGCATTTAATTTGGTGGAAATTTAATAAGAATTTGAGTGGGATTTGAGTGGAGGAAATTGAAAGGCTTTTGAGTGAGTGGAGTGTCCACCCACATGAATGAGGAAGAGGTTGTTGGGGAGGTGACCCCGGATAGGGTCAAGACAGGGGAAAGACGAAGGGAATCTCCCTTGTCGTGAGCCGAATTACTGAATGTGTCGGCCGAATCATGTAAGATACGACCGAGATAAGCAGGGCCATGAAAAATGTAGTATGAGTAACGCCTTATCCGGCCGACATATGAACTAAGTCAACCTAATGAGTCTGATTAACTTGAATGCAGGTGAAGGCCGAGCCGAGTTATGCGAGACAAGGCCGAATGAGATGAAGCTTGCAGGAGAAGGAGGTGCCTATAGTCAAACCCTAGTCACTGGCTAGGAGGAATCTAGACAGAGCCAAGCACAAAGGACAAGGAGCAGAGCAGCAGAAGGGCAGACGAACGTCACGGAGGTGACAGTGAGGAAGCCCGAGGCACGCATGTGAGGGTCTCTAGAACATTGCCGCCGATAGAAGCGAGACTTGTAGTAAACCTCGGCACCTCGAGCACCTCGAAGCACAATGTTGTTTCTATTTTTTAAGACTACGTAGGAAACCTCGGCACCTCGAGCAGTGACTCGGGGACTGCACCGTGTTATTTCCTATTTTGAATTATGTATTAAATTTCGGCACCTCGAGCAGTGACTCGGGGACTGCACCGTGTTATTGCTTATTTCGGATTATGCATTAAACCTCGGTACCTCGAGCATTGACTCGGGGACTACCCCATGATTGTCTCTTGTTTTGAACTATGTATTAAACCTCGGCACCTCGAGCAATGACTCGGGGACTGCCCCGTGGTATTCTCTACATTGAGCTATGAATTATATTTCGGCAACCCAGTTTATAACTCGGGGACTGTTTTGTGTTATTCGATATTATCTGAACAGATGTGAACCTTCAGCGACCCAAGGGATAATTCGGGGATGACTTACACCACTCATTAATTTCTCCTATTCATATAAGAGCTCGATAGCTTCAGCAGAAACTCGGAGACTACCCCAATTTGCTGCCCATAATTCATAAGATGCAACATAAGCATGCCTCGATCGACAAAGGAACAATAAGGAGAAAATAATTAACGATTTCTAGAGGTAACAACCTCAGCAAGTCGAAGTATAATAAGGGATACAAGCCGACCTATGAGGTTAGAGCATTATATTTCAACTAGACATCGCGAAAACAACAACTATATAACCAAGTTTACAAAGGGCAAGCAAGATAAATGCTGGACGAAGGTCAACCACATGGGAGAATACGATCCGTCCTTACGAAATTGAAGATGAGCAAGGCAAAGATATGAAACAGATAGATTAACTTAGACGAAATGACAATAGTTACAATCACCCAATGCCTCAGCGGCGCAAGGCAAAAAGGTTCACACCACACCAAAAGATGGACAATTGTTTCACAAACATCATACGCCCGACATGCCGGGGACTTAAAGAAAATCGAAGTTTTTCAAGCCTAAACACCAGAAGAGGCCAAACAACCCTTAAGGGGCAGTAGCATTGTCAGGTGCATCGGGCATGGGTATCTCGGACGCTGGCGGAGGGACCTCGGTCTCCTTCAGAAGGGTATCCTCAGGAACTAGGTGCTCCGAGGTAGTTGCTGCCTCAGCCGAAGTTACCTCGGCTTCGACAGAAGCCATAGTAACCTCGAAGGCAAGCCCCTGCTGCGGAGGGACATCAGTTTGAGCTCGAGAGTTTTCAGTCCCTTTAGAGGACGATCGCGCGTCGCCATCTTCATCCGAGTGGTCATCTGAACCGCGGGAATTATCCGAATCACCCTCTGATTCATCCTGATCGGCCGAGTCGTCACCTGATGCATCTTCAACTTCGACATCATCCGCCGGATTGGGAAGAAAACTCAGCCCTTCGATCCAATTATGCACGTCAGCATACTCGATAAGCTGGAAGGCACGAGCTTGGCGGCGAGCGACGAACTCCGGATCCTCCACCCAACGAGAGCCAGTGTGCAAATTCATTAGAGTATCGAGTGAGATATCCTCGTACCAAGATAAAACAGTTGTAAGTGCCATATCAGCACCAGCCCTCCCAGCAGATTCCCTCCGGAGATTTAATTGGGTCTGAGATGCCATTAGCCTCTCCACAAGCACTTTAACTTCATCAATATCAGGCCTTCCATAGGTGTTCGGCCAAAGAACATGGTAGGCCCGAATAGCTGCCTGCACCAGATCTCTTCCCATAATCTTCATTGGCCCAATAGCAACACCGACGGCAATGAGGAAGTCTTCCATCGAGTATTCTTGACTCAAGTCAGCGGGGACACCTCGGCGCTGACGAGCAGAAATCACTGCCTTAGAGCTCACTGGTTTCGCTTCCGGAAAATAATCTACACGAAAGGAAAACATATCAGTTAAAAATAAGAAAGAGAAGAAAATAACTCGGCCACGGGCGGAAACTTACGATGAATGTAACTCAACATTTTCTGGAGATCCAGGGACCAATCGGCCCTACTCTTCTTGAAACGAGTGATTTCCTCGCTCATCGCCCGGTTCTTTAGCTCGGCAGCATCAAGAAGTTCCTTATCTTTCTGCAACTACAGGCTCAGTCGATTATGTTCTTCAAAAAATTCCTGATCAACCTTTTCCAGTTCAGACTTCTGGGAAAGCTTGAGAGACTCAACCTCGGCGCGTAACCGAGTTATCTCATCGTCCTTTTCTTGGAGTTGCGCCGAATGAGTGGCATCTTGTTCTAAAAAATGCAGCATCATATCAGGCATAGGTATGCATTCTTCATGTGATGCTGCAAGTGTTTGTAGCTCGGCTATACCAAAGCCGGAAGGTTGTAAGAAACCCAATATTTGTCTCGGACAAGGATTAACAAGTTAAAAACCAAAAAAGAGGAACCAACCTTTAAGAGCGGCAACCTTCTTGGTAAGGCGGGTGTTCAGATTGTTGATATTAGCTGCACGCTAGCGAGGAGGGAATTAGCACGACAAGCCAAAGTATTACGAACTTAAGGAACAGTACACAGATTAGTTGAATTACCAGTCTTCTTCACCATAGGAACAACCTTCTCATATTTTTCTTGCAGTTTCTTGTGGGCGAAGAGCAACCTTTGAAATTCGGCTGTCCGCCGATCATGGGCAAACCTAGATATAATGGAAGGTTAAAATACTAGATATTCAAAATTAAAGCAGATCTGAATCAAGTAAAACTTGACTCGGATCTAGGTGGCTGGATATTCGAAGCTAAAATAGACCCGAATCAAGCAAAAATTGACTCGGATCTAGGTGGCTAGATATTCGAAGATAAAATAGACCCGAATCAAGCAAAACTTGACTCGGATCTAGGTGGCTGGATATTCGAAGCTAAAATAGACCCGAATCAAGCAAAACTTGACCCAGATCTAGATGGCTGGATATTCAAAGCTAAAATAGACCCGAATCAAGCAAAACTTGACTCGGATCTAGATGGCTGGATATTCGAAGCTAAAATAGACTCGAATCAAGCAAAACTTGACTCGGATCTAGGTGGCTGGATATTCAAAATTAAAGCAGATCTGAATCAAGTAAAACTTGACTCGGATCTAGGTGGCTGGATATTCAAAGCTAAAATATATCCGAGTCAAGTAAAACTTGACTCGGATCTAGGTGGCTGGATATTCAAATCTAAAATAGATCTGAATCAAGCAAAACTTGGCTCGGATCTAGGAGGCTGGATATTCAAAATTAAAGCAGATCCAAATCAAGTAAAACTTGACTCGGATCTAGGTGGTTGGATATTCAAAGCTAAAATATATCCGAACCAAGCAAAACTTGACTCGGATCTAGGTGGCTGGATATTCAAAGTTAAAGCAGATCCGAATCAAGTAAAACTTGATTCGGACCTAGGTGGCTGGATATTCGAAGTTAAAGCAGATCCGAATCAAATAAAATTTGACTCAGATATGCATGGACCACGGCTAATCCGAGTCGCGAAGGAGGTTGAGTTAGCAAGAAATGCATTTAAAGCTTGACAAAGCTTCCAAATGAACAACAAGTTATCCGGTTGCAAGCTTTGGGGACTAGTGTATATATAATACCATCTGAATAATGGGCAAATGGTCAACGAAAGCGTTTACCTCGTTCATCTTGTCACTGTCAAGGACAATCTTAGCAGCCATATGCAAGCGACTACTGATGTCGGAAAGCTGAAATGGTTGGCTACTCGGATTGCCTTCAAGTTGATCGGCGGCATTCCAGTTATTGGTGTACTCCACCAAAGAGCCGAGGCTGTTTCCGCTCTCAGTGCAGGTCAACACTTTACCTCGGGCCCGTTGTGTGACCACCGTCGTCGCCGGACTCTTGTGAAGAGTAAGTTGAGTGTCGGAAGCCGGGGTGACACCAAGCTTAGCAGAGGAAGCTCCCTTGCGAAGTGCATCAGCTATGTTGGGCTGAGAAGATCTAGCCGGCCCTTTCTGAGATGCTGAAGGTTTGGTAACAACAACCTGCCTACTTTTAGGAGAGGCTTCGGCAGGGGCAGCAACCTCGGCACTAAGAATCGTGTCCTGAGGGGCAGGAGGAACTATAGTTTCCAAGGGGCCGAGGTGGTGATATCTTCGGCTGGAGCGGGAATATCAGCTGGGATCATGGTGACCAAAGGGTCATTGGGGGAAACCTCGGCGGTCTGAAGAGGGGCAACAGGCTCAATAGGATGATCTGGTGGCGACGTTACGTCGGCATTAACAATCGGAGCAGTGGGCACATCTCGATGAGGTGATGTATAGGTCGGCGCAGGAGGAGAGTCAGCACGAGAGGGACTGGGAACCCGAGTATCTTCCGGAGGCGGAGGAGAAGGCTGCCGAGTAGCATGGCTTGTCATACTCGGACCGCTTGGCCTCACGGAGAGAGGAGCTCTGCAAGAGGCAAAAAGTCGAATCAAAAGATAGAAAGAGAGAAACAAGAAAAACAAATAAAAATAAACTCACCCAGTAACCCCAGGAATGGTCTTACGCCTCGGAATATGCTGCGAGGACTTCTTGACTCGTTTCTTGGGGGCAGCACCGGAAGAATCTTTCGGAGCGGTGCGCTTCTTCGAAGCAGCAGGAGCTTGAGAAGCAAGAGGCTCAGCGTCGTGCATCTGACCAGCCGGATTAGCTGAGAAAGAAGGAGCCAGAAATGCGTAAGATATAGGCACCACGGCAACTACCTCTAGAATTTGGACGTCGTCCGAGTCACCTTCATCCGCGTGGGCCGAGGTTTTGCCACGAACACGAGAAGGAGCAACATCCGACTTAGGGACAAACTCCTCCGAGTCAGGCTCTCCAGTATCCAGAGTATTACAGTCAGCGGTCCAAGGAAGAGCCAAAACCTCGGCATCTTCCATCTTCTGCTCTGTAAATATCTGCGAGAAAAGTAGGTTCGAATAAGTAAGAGAACACCCAAGAAAGTGGCATGGAAGAGTAACTTTAATGTTTAAATCTACCTGAGGAGGGGGGTTCCCGCGAGTGAATGGCTTCAGTCCCCATGCCCATTCCTCCGGCATATCGGTCTTGAAGATAGCTCGGACACGCTTGTAAATATGATAATCGTCGAGCTCGACCGTAGAAACTCGGTTGGGATCAAGAGGACCACTCATGTAACAAAGCTTGTGAGAGCGAAGCTAAAA
Source organism: Avena insularis (assembly GCA_023614405.1). Lineage (NCBI taxonomy): Eukaryota > Viridiplantae > Streptophyta > Magnoliopsida > Poales > Poaceae > Avena > Avena insularis. Next base: position 207,616,148 of record CM042691.1, on the reverse strand, counting down.
GGGGCAGATTTGGCTGCTAATGAATGTGGTCATCAGATCTTCACCACGGAGCCCGGCGCGGATCAATTCCTTGAGCCGAATCTCGAACGCCTCGGCCAGAGCATGGCTCTTCCTAGGATTATAGTTCCAATTCTTCTTGGAAGGGGGCCGATAGAAAAGACAGGGAGCTGAATCTTATCCTCCTTCCCAGTATTTTTGACATAGAAAAACGATCTATGCCATTTCTTACAAGACTCAAGGCCGGCGACACAGGGAACTCGAAGTTTCTACGGGGTGTAATGGATGCAGCCCCGCATTGGGTAAGCGATTTCTCGGAGGGATGAAGAGATTTATCCGCACGACGTTAGATCGGATTTGGAAGAATTTGGACCAAACAGGTACGGAGGGACAAAGGCCGAAGTACCCCTCCGAGGCCGAGATAAAAGCTGACATAGAAGCGATAGCATTGGCCGGCAGGTGATGTGGCTGGAGGCCGAAGTAATCAAGGAACTCCCTAGCAAAATTTCTAAGGGGGAGGCCGAACCCACGAGCAAAGTGGGACATGAAGACTACATACTCGCCATCGTTGAGAACAGGAGAAGATTCTTGGCCGGGCAAGCGACAGCTAACCTCGGCGGGAATCCGGCGCGTCTTAATCAACCATTCTACTTCGCGAAGAGAAACGGTGGAACCCTGCCAAGAACCCCGTTCTGGACCGGACGCAAAGTCGCCATCCTCAACAAGGGCTCCGCTGGCAGAACTAGACATAGGTTCGCCGGAGGAGTCGACGGAGGAAAGACTAGCGGCGGGGAGAGACCTAGAGACGCAGGGCCCCTTCGTGGTTTTAACGGGCGCGGCGGCGGAGCAGAAGAAGAACTGTCGTGGGCAATCTAGAAAACAGGAACTCCTAGCACGGCGACCTAGCGGCGTTACCGTTGGAAAACTCACCGCTGAGGGCACCGGAGCGAGGGCACGGCGGTGAGGTCACTGGAGCTGGAGAACGGCGGCGTGACCGTCGAGGAAGACGACGAAGGCGAAAACACCAGAACATGCAGAAGAGCGGCGGCGCGAGGAAGAAGAAGAGGGAGAGCGGAAGGGGAAAAGTGAACATCCCAAACCCCTCTCCCCTCTTTATAACCGCGCCACGGTAAACATCGTGGGATCGTGGCTATGCCACGATATCCACGTAACCGCGTGTATCGTGAAACCAAGCACAACTGGTGGAGCCACACCACGGGCCACATGGCACAGGAGAGGATCGGGCCAACTAACCGATGGGGTACTCGAGGCGTCACTGCACCGACGCGACGGACGCAGTAATCACTATAGCTTGTTAGTAGACACTGTAGCGGAACAAAAAACTAGAATAGCAATGATGAGTAGTACACGTACGAAGAGGCGTACTCAGGAAGATGCACAGATAACTCGAACATAGAGAAATATCTCGGAAAGAAAGAGAAAAGAATGTCGGGAAACTGATGTGGCCCGGCCGAGGTTTCTGGTAGTACCACACCAGCTTCGGGGACTAATGTTGGGGAGGTGACCCCGGATAGGGTCAAGACAGGGAAAAGACAAAGGGAATCTCCGTTGTCGTGAGCCGAATTATTGAATGTGTCGTCCGAATCATGTAACATACGGCCGAGATAAGCAGGGCCATGACAAATGTAGGATGAGTAACGCCTTATCCGGCTGACATATGAACTAAGTCGGCCGAATGAGTCTGATTAACTTGAATGCAGGTGAAGGCCGAGCCGAGTTATGTGAGACAAGACCGAATGACATGAAGCTTGCAGGAGACGGAGGTGCCTATAGTCAAACCCTAGTCACTGGCTAGGAGGAATCTAGACAGAGCCAAGCACAAAGGACAAGGAGCAGAGTAGCAGAAGGGCAGACGAACGTCACGGAGGTGACAGTGAGGAAGCCCGAGGCGCGCATGTGAGGGTCTCTAGAACATTGCCGCCGATAGAAGAGCGACACGGAAAGGAGGCCGCCGAGTTACCATATTGGGACAAGCATATTCCAAGGATATGCTTGCCACGTCAGCCCTAGAAGGAACCAAGGCACCCCTTTATAAGGGGGGACGCAGGCTCCTGAAGGGGGGATCGATTCATTCTACGCCGTTAGGCTCGTGTATTAGTCTTCTTCCTCTCTATGATCCAGCTCTAGGAGCACTTGTATTCATTGAGAAGAGGAATAGAGAGTGACTTGTAGAACTGTTGAGTGTAGAAATCATTACATCTTCCCTCCCTGGATCCCTCTAGCATCCATTGGCCCTAAACTTTAGTCTACCCATTGCATCTGTCATGCCACCACCACGACAGAGGTGGGGGCAGCCCCATGGCTGAGCGCCATGCCCTTTGGGTGCCCCCCTCTCCCCTATAAAAAGCCCCCCTCTCATCCTCTCAAAGCACACCTCCTCGTGAAGGATCTCTCTCCCCCTCTAGAATTTATCCCCCATGGTCTCGAACTAGCGAGATACATGTTCCCGGTGGCTATTCGGCAAGAAAGAGTTATGCTTCCGCTGCATCGCTGGAGCGAGGAGGCGGGGGTTGCTCGGTGTCTTGTACGTGTGTGCGAGCACGGATGCGTTGCTGTTTGCGGCGCTAGGACTTCCTCTCGGTCTTGAGATCGGCAAGAGATCGTCTACATCATAGTTGTTTCCATCGTAGGAAATTTTTTGTTTTCTATGCTGTGAATCCTACATTTTTTACCATGAAACTGTAGGGCAAGAACCACTACAGTATTTTATTTATTAAAGAAACAACAATTGTACAATAACAACTTCTAAAAAAGAAAAAGATAACACAAGGTTGTCAATACATTTTCACAAGAAAGGCATTATCTTCCCTCTCACTCTATGCGTATGCAGAGTGATATTATTTATAAAAGCCCCCTTCCAGGCTCTAAAGGTAGGCTGAACTCTGTCAAAAACTACCCCATTTCTGACCTACCAAATATGCCAGCATGCAATGATAATGACCTCAAAGAAAAAAGGTTCATTAAAATCCTGTTTGGCCACTTTGACTATTTCTTCCACAGTATCAGCAGTCCCCCAATGAACCTGTAGATAGTTCCAAATTCTGCAACTGAAATTGCACTGAAAGAAGAGATGTTGCCAAGTTTCAATAGAACCAGAAGCACACATTGGGTAAATGTAAATATTTGTAACATTACAGTTTCTTCTTCTGAGCATATCTCTAGCGTTTAGCCTGTCATTTACTAGTAGCCATGCATGCAAATACTTTGATACGAAGCATGCATTTACTCTTCCAAATTTGCTTGCATACTGGTGTAGCTACTTGCTCTCTGGAAGTATAGTGGTAGAACTTATTTGCCGTATAAATACCATCTTTCTGGATGGTCTTCCAACAATCAGGGTTTCAGAGTTTGGGACCAGCTGGGCAACAATGTCCTACACTTGCATTAGTTCATTGAATGCTTGATTTGATAGTGGCAAATGAAACACTTGAATAATGTCTGTAGTATTGCTTACTGACTAAACCATGACATTCTGATCCCGTGCAAAAGAACAGTCTTGGGATACCATGTTGTAAAGTATTTTGCCTCCATTTGTCTATCCAAAACAAGATTGAATCACCATCCCTAACTGTAATAGTGCATATATCCATATATTTATCAGACAGTTTCATGACATCCTTCCACCAAAAGATCTACGAAGATTGGTAGCATGTGGCACAGTTCCTTGGTAATGATTTCATACTTTTTTTTGATGCTGTCACCGGGGGAGAGAGAACCCCCACCTGAATTTATATTGCTTCAAAGTGTGTATTACAAAATACAAAGGGAGAGATGGTCTCGCCACAGGTCGGCGGCCAATCGTGAATACGTTTTTTTGAAACGGTGCGACCAGAGGGTGAGATCTGCAATTATGTTTTTGATGGTTACCACTGTGGGCTGATCTATGGATCTAAACACCATAGCATTTCTCGCATCCCATATTTTCTAAAGTATTATGAGCGCAATGGATCCCCAGATGGATGGTGGCAGAGCATTTGGTAGGTGCATGGACCAAACATTGTTGAAGTAGAGGCCGTTTGTGTGGAGTTGCAGTCTTTGCCACACATCTGCAGCTGCGGGGCAGTCTATGAACAGGTGTTGGCGATCTTCCACGGGTGCGTGACATCTAGGGCATTCGGAGTTGAGGATGATGTGTTTATGGAGGAGGTTGGCTCTGGTGTTTAACCTGTTGAGCTGTAGTAGCCACCCGAAGACCTTGACTTTCATTGGCACCCTGGCGTCCCATACATGGGCGACGGTAGGATCAAGTATCGCTGTCTAAATGGATTCATATACCCCCTTGGAAGAGAAGCAGGATCCATCAAGCAAGGCTCTGCAGTCCCCTTCGTCGGTTAGCTCCACGTCCTGCAACAAGTTAGACAGAGAGGCAAGTTGCTCGGTTGTTGCATTGGTTAGGAGGTTACGCGGGTCGCGTTCAATCCCATTAAGCAGAACATATCGTATAAAAGCATGCTGGTGTGTGTGGTGTGAATATAGCGCGGGGTAGGCAGTGGCTAGGGGTTCAGGGAGGATCCATGTGTCATGCCAGAAGTATATTGATCTTCCGTTTCGGACAGAGCACCTAGATATTTGGGATAACAAGGCAGTGTGTTTAGAAATAATCTTTGATAAGTATGATGGAGTGGATGCAGTATGAGGGTAAGGTGAATTGGACAGGATCCATTGTTTCCAAGGCAGGTTTTCAGAGTGCAAGAATTTGTAACAAAATTTCATAAGAAGACAAACATTATGTGCTTTTATGTTTTTGACACCCATTCCCCCTAAACGTGTAGGAGTACACACTTTGTCCCACGCAACCAGACACTGAGCTCCTCAACACGATTCCTCGGCGGTCCAGAAGAACGCCCGACGACAGTTGTCGATGGCACGAGTGATGGAGGCGAGTAGTAGGAAAGCTGATATGAAATATGTGGGTAGGCAATCTAAAACTGCAGAGAGAAGGACTAGTCTTCCTCCTTTGGATAGTAGGGATGCAGACCAACCAGATAAGTAGTGGTCACATCGGTCTAGTATTGGTTGGAAGGCTGAAGCGGGTAGCTTGGTGGCGGAGAGGGGTAGCCCTAGGTATGTTTGAGGGAAGGATGAGGTAGTTGTTCCTAGGGTTAATGCGATTGAGGAGGCTAGTTCGTCAGAGATGTTCATGGGGATGAGAGTGGTTTTATCGAAGTTAATCGAAAGTCCAGTGCATCGGCGAAGTCTAGGAGGATTTTCTTTAGCGTAGAGGCTGCGGAGGGTGTGGCTCTTAGTATAATAAGCGTGTCATCTGGGTATTGGAGCACAGGGCAGGGTATGTTGTCTACGAGAGGGTGGGCCAGGAGCCTATGATCGCATGCTAGATGGATTAGCTTCCGGCTATGGTGATGAAGAGGTAGGGAGATAGGGGGTCGCCCTGGCGTAGGCCTCTTTTACAGTTTATCCAGGTCCTGGTACCCCGTTTAGCAGAACAGCTGTTCTACCCATGCGTAGGAGAAGGTCAATCCATGCGCAGAATTTCGGCGGAAACCCTTGGTGTTTTAGTAGTTTGAGGAGAGATTCCCAACAGACGGAGTCAAAGGCTTTTCGGAAATCTAGTTTTACGATGATAGTTGGTGCCTTTCGCTTGTGGCAGCAGTGGAGAATGTCGGCTGCAAGGACAAAGTTCTCTGCAATGCATCGTCCTCGAATGAAGCCTGTTTGGTTTGGGTCAACGATGACAGGTATGATTTTTTACAGTCTGTTGGTGAGGAGTTTTGAAACGGCCTTGATTGGACAGTTCTGTAGGGAGATGGGTCTAAAGGATTCAGGTGATCTTGCGTTATCATTTTTTGGTAGTAGGAATTTGTAGGCCTGGTTGATGCCATCGATACTTGAGGTGAGGTTATAGAAGTCGGAGAAGAAACAAAGTATCCTTGGTTTGACGGTGCTCCAGAATTTTTTGTAGAAACCAGGACCGAAGCCATCCAGTCCAGAGCTGGCAGAGATGTTTTGTTCTAAAAAGGCCGCTGTTATTTCATGTGGGGTAAAGGCATCGTCTAGGTGGGCTAGGGCGTGGTCAGAGGGTGCGTAGATTGTGCGTAGGTCAAACCGCCAGGAGGGGGTGAAGGTTGTCCCAAAGAGATTGGTGAAGGAGGTCAGGATTTTTATTTTTTGTTCATGGTTTGAAAATTCGGATCCGTTGTGTTCTAAGGTAGCAATTTTGTTCATTCGAAGCCGGTTGGAAGCACAGACGTGAACGTATTTCGTGTTTTCGTCACCGTCGATGGTGAATTTTGTTTTGGATCTAATCTTCCAGTGGTTAACCCTGGCTCGGATAGCCCGCCGAAGCGAGTTGATGACTACTTGCCTGAGTTTGAGCTCCTGTTTCGAAAGGGCTCTACCTTCCTCGATTAGATCCAAAAGCGTTATTACAATTTTACAGTTGGATTCAATGAGGTGGTTAAGCTTGGAGGCGCTAAGAGTTCCTCTGAGGCATCGTTCAGCGGCCCAACAGCGGCCCATGAGGTTGTGAGTGCGAGGCGGCATGAGGCCACGGAGGCCCAACTATTTTCAAATCGAAAAAAGGCGGGACAGGGGACAGAGGTAGCGATGGAGGCGATTATGGGTACGTGGTCCGAAATGAAGCGTGTGAGAGATGAGATGGAAGAGTTTGGGAAGGTGTAGTTCCATGCTACGTTGATGAATGCTCTATCGATTTTTTTCGAGTGTAGGGGCGAGTCGGTTGTTGGTCCAAGTGAAGGATCTGTCAAGTAGAGGTAGCTCAATGAGCGAAAGATCGTGGATTGACTGGTTGAAAAGGTCGGCTTCACTTTGTCCGAAGGAATTCTTATTTTTGTCTGATGCGAAGCTCATGAGGTTGAAATCGCCAAGGATGATCCATGGCATGTCTGGTTGAGGTTCAAGATCACGCAGTTCCGCGAGGAAGGCTTGTTTTAGGTTGTGGTCCGTAGGGACGTAGACGTTTGTTATCTGAATTGTTTTTGCTGATAGATAGATGGTTAGGGCGGTGGTTATAGTGAACGTTCGTGTGGTGTGTGAGGCGAGTTTGAATTTTTGGGATGAGAAAACATTTAGGATTCCACCGGCCGAGCCCACAGCGGGAAGGATGGTGAATTGATCGCAGTTGCGGGGTAGGAAGGATGTGGCTTTAGTTTTGTCGCAGGTGCTGAGTTTCGTTTCTTGTAGGAGTATGATGGATGGCTTAAGTTCAGCAAGTTCCGCTAGTACCACCTTGCACATGTCCGCGTCGTTTAGGCCACGGATATTCCAAGATCCAATTACAAATGAAATATTAGACATGATAGACTTTGGTGTCACCTAGGTAATTTAGCTGGGGTGGTAAAGTTCGGTTGCGTAGCTCCAACATTTTCCTTAATATTATGGCCAAGGCCAGTACAGGTAGTTTATACGCATGCGACGAGCAGAAACTAGTAAGGGAGGTAGGTACTAGGGTTAAGCCACTACAGAGCGCCGCTGGAGCGTGACGCAGGAAACATCCCGGCCGTGAAACGTCGTAGCAGCACACCGGTCGGGACGCGAGGATGCAGATGATGCCGATCATGGAGATGGCGGAGCCACCTTGTCGTCGGCGATCTGGTTGGCCTCCCCCTCCTCTGCACCGCAGGCCAGGGCGACGCGCACCAGAGCCGCGACGTCAACGGAGGGCATGTCGGGGCGATCAGTGAGGCCTGCATCCCTGAGCGCGAGCGCAAGGTCGTCTGTGGCGGCCGACGTGTCGAAACTGGCGGCTTTGGCGTTGATGGCCTTGGAGACCATGTCCAAGTAGTTCCCCTCTTCCTTGGCCGCCAGGCGCTGGCTGCGGCGAAGCTTTTTGGCAGAGTCGACGGCGCGCTTGGCACGGACCCGGCGTTTGTGGGCGTCGAGCTCATGCAGAGGAGACGCCTGGCAGCCCAAGGGCACCAGGGACGAGGACGAGTCAAACTCGAAGGTGGAGCGGCCGAGGTCGCGGATGGAGCCAATGAGGTCCTCGGCAGCGGAAGCAGCCACGTCGGCGGCGGCGATAGCTGTGTGGTGGGCCGTCTCGATGGCCGCGTCCAGCGCCGCGAGATATTCACCGACCGAGCCGGCCGGCGAGTTAGCAGGGGCGGGGGGTTGGGCACGACCTGGTCGCCAGCGTCGATGGAGACGTCGTCGCTGTTGTCCATGGTATGTGTGCCGCGAGCGGCGACCCCGAAAGGCCTGCGCGGGCGGGGAGTAGACCGCCGCCAGGGCGGCAGGTCGTCGTCATCATCTGGGCCGCCATCAGCGCGGAACGGGGCACCCAAACCAACGACCCAAGATTGTACTATGCGTAGGGAGATAGAGACGATGTCGTTGTTGGGGAGGCGAAGGATGAGGCCCGGCGGGATGGAGGCATCAGCCTCGATGTTGACGAAGCCACGCATGGAGGAGTGGTCGGAACCCATGAAGCAGGCCCGGTCCGCGCAGCAGAACTATCCAACATGGCCAAGGACGAAGGCGGCTCCAGCCTCGTGCCAGAGTCCTAAGGGGAAGTTGGAGATGGCAACCTCCACGAGCAGGCTGTACGTGGCAGGGGGACCTGTCCTCCGTGTCCTCCGACCTGACGAAGTCGACGTTGAGGCCAGCGAAGAGGATCGGTGAGCGTGCGACGACCTCCTCCCTAGCAGCCGCGTCAGAGAAGATCATGAGGGCGGAGCCGTATGTGGATGCCGCGAAGTGGAAGGACACGTTGGGCAGCGCGCGGTCTCGACCGCCATGCGGATGAACTCGAAGGGCCCCAAGATCGGTGTCTCGATGATGGCGAAGGCGAAGACGTTCGTGTCCTGGATCAGCGCGTCGGGGACGTAGACGTCGATGTCGGGCCCCCTAATTCGCGCCGCTGCTATCGCCGAGGATTCTGCCTCGGGGAGCGCAACAGGGACGCCAAGGAGGATGCCGCGCGCGGCGTCGGCGTCGAGAGCGAGGGTGGACGGCGTGTGCATGGTGTTGGCGGTGGCGAGCAGACGGGCAGGGCGATTGTTGGTGATGGATGATGCGGGTTGGGCGTCGTTGGAGGTCGGTTTGGCCCGATGTGAGAGAGGCGCGGAGTCGTCATCGGAGGAGAGGATTATGGGGTCTGAGTTGGTGGTTGTGGCAGTGCGAGGGGTGGGTAGTTTGTGGCGTGGCGGGAGAGTGAAGGGTGCGTCAAGAAGAACTCGGTGGGAGCCGAACCAGATCTCGGTTTGTACTGCATTTGGTGTGTGGTTGGGTTGGGTCTGGCTGATGGTGGGGGTGTGGCTGCCGGCGTCGCCCCTGGCTCCATTGTTGTTGGCCATCGTGCGGGGGAAGTGTGAAGAGAAGGGAGGTAAGGTGAGGGTTAGCGGCGATGTGGATAGGCAGGAGTGTGAGCGGTGGCCGGAGACCCCGCAGCGGGCACACCGCACAGGGTCCCGACAGTCGTCGACGAGGTGATCAGTGGCTAGGCAGCGAAAGCAACGGGGCATTCCTGATGGTGAGATCTTGGGATAGCTGGTGCCTTTCTTTATAGAGGCCGTGGGAGACTGAGGCCATGAGGCGTTTGTGAGTGCAATGGCCTTGGGGGAGGAGAGGAGCGCGTCTCGGTAGGAGGAGGGCGGCGAGACAGACGCCATGAATTGGACGTGACTTGGCTCAGGCTGCGCGTAGAGGTCTATGGCCTAGTGCATGCATGCAGTAAAGGAAGTATCATGGACCTGTCCCACGAGAGCCGGGAGTGGGTGAGACGCGTGGCCCGGTGCATGGTGAACCCGTTTTACGGGTAGGCAGCGTTCGTGCGAGACGGTAGTCAATGAGCCGACAGAGCGGTCGGTGGCCTCGTAGGGCAGTCCAAGCGGGGGTGGCCTACAGGTTGGCGAGCTTGGCGGGGTGGTGTTAATTACGCGTTCGTCATCGCGACGCGGTTGATTTGCCGCGTGGTGAAACGATGCGAGAGGGTTTTTCTGGTTTCGCGGTATAATAAATCAAAAATTTCTACGGATGCGAACAAAGGAAAAGCCAAGATCTAATCTAGGAGATGCAAACAACGAGAGAGATTGGATTAGATCTTCATACCCTTGAAGATTCGCACAGCGGAACGTTCGTCGGAACGTGGGTGATGTAGTCGTACTCGCTTCTCCTCCTCGCGATCCGATCCGATCTAGCACCACAAGTGGCGGTGCCTCCGTGAGATGCACACGTGCAGCACCTCGACGTCTCCTCCTTCCTCGGACCAGAAAGTATGGTGGAGAGACAGATTGGATCTACAACACGACGACGTGGTGTATATGGTGGAGAATTTCTGCAGTAGGGCTTCACCTACAAGCAGTCGGGAGGGAGAGAGGAGGGCAGCAGGGCGGCTAGGGTTGGAGGGGAAGGTGTGGGGGGGAGGTGCGCCCCCAGCCCTCTATATATAGAGGGGTGGGCGCAGCCCTAGCCCCCTCCCCCAAGCCAAACCGGCGGCCCCAAAGGAGGAAGAGTGGGGGGCAAGGAAACCCCCCCTTCTAGAAACTCTATCTCGAGTTTAAACCCTCTTTGGCCGGCTGGGACCTATGGGGCCTTGTGCCCCTGGCCCAATGCGGCCAGGGAACTCCCTCATAGGCCCATGCCCCCTCCCGGAAGGTGTGGCCACGTTGGTCCCCTTTCGGAAGGTTCTAGAAGCTTCCGGTACAATACCGATTAACCCGGAACAATTCCGAACTCCAAAAACTGCACTGCCTTATATGAATCTTATTCTCCGGACCACTCTGGAACCTCTCGTGATGTCCCGGATCCCATCCGAGACTCCGAACAAAAACTCATAAACCAATTATCCAATCTATCCTAGCGTCGAGACACGTTAAGTGTGTGACCCTGCGGGTTCAAGAATATGCAGACATGATCTTCTATCAATAATCAACAGCGGGGTCTGGAAACCCATATTGACTCCCACACATTCATCGATGATCATATCGGATGAACCACGATGCCAGGATTCAATCAATCCCATATATATATTCCCTTCGTCTCGTGATATTTTACTTGCCCGAGATTCGATCGTTTGCGTCATACCTAGTTCAATCTCGTTCACAGCAAGTACTTTACTCGTTCCGTAATCCGATATCACTTTGTGATTAACTCCTTAACCACATGCTTGCAAGCGGTGTTGATATCGATTACCGAGTGGACCCGAAGTATATCTCTCCGACTTGGGAGGGACAAATCCCATCTCGATACATACAACCCAACAGATACTTTCTGATCACCTGAGAGACACCTTTATGATCACCCTCTCATAGGATGACGTTTGATGACCTCAAAGCTTTCTTCCGATACCAGGGACTTGTATTATCTCATGGTCTAAGGAATACAATATTTGACATAAGAAAAGCTTTGCAAATACGAACACGATGACACGATCTAATTGCTTCGCTTAGTTTGGGTCTGTCCACCATATCATTCTCCCAATGATATGATCTCATTATTAATCGACAACTCATGTCCATGGTTAGGAAACCTTAACCATCATTAATCAATGAGCTAGTCCATAGAGGCGTACTAGGGACACGGTGTTGTTCACAAACCACACAAGTATTAAAGTTTTCGCTTAATACAATTCTAGCATGGAATATAAACGTTATCATGAACAAGAATTATAATAATAACATCTTTATTATTGCCTCTAGGGCATAATTCCAACAGTCTCCCACTTGCACTAGAGTCAATAATCTAGTTTACATTTGGCAACAATCTCACACCCATGTCACTGAGGTGCTGATCATGTTTTACACGTGGAAGAGGTTTAGTCAATGGATCTGCGACATTCAGATCTGTATGTACTTTGCTAATCTTCAGATCTCCATCTGCTATATAATCTCGGATTATATGAAACTTGCGGTTGATATGCTTGGTCTTTGGATGATATCTTGGTTCCTTAGCGAGTGTTATGGCGCCAGTGTTGTCACACAATATCTCCAGTGGGTCCAATGCACTTGGAACCACGCCAAGCTCAGTGATGAAGTTCCTGATCCAAACTCCTTCACTTGACGCTTCTGCAGCAGCCATGTATTCCGCTTCTACTGTAGATCCCGCGATCACGCTTTGCTTGCAGCTTCTCCATCTCGCAGCTCCTCCATTCAAAATATACATGTATCCTGTCTGAGATTTAGAATTATCCTTGTCGGTGTCAAAACTAGCATCGACGTAACCTTTTACGACAAGCTGTTCATCACCCCCATAGACTAAGAACATTTCTTTAGTTCTATTTAGGTACTTTAGGATGTTCTTCACGGCTGTCCAGTGTTCCACTCCTGGATCACTTTGATAACTGCTCGTCAAACTAAGAGCATTGGACACATCCGGTCTAGTACACAACATGGCATACATGATAGAACCTATGGCCGAGGCATAAGGCACTTTGCTCATAGCTTCCCTATCATTTACCATAGCTGGACACTGAGCCTTGCTCAATATCTTACCTGACAACATAGGCACCAAACCTTTCTTTGCCTTATCCATTCTGAACCTTTTCACAACTTTGTCTAGGTATGTACTCTAGCTTAAAGCTATCAGGCGTCTTTGTCTATCTCTATAGATCTTGATGCCCAATATATAAGCAGCTTCACCTAGGTCTTTCATTTAAAAACACTTGTTCAAATAACTCTTCACATCGTTAAGCATGTTGATGTCATTTCCAATAATCAATATGTCATCCACATATAGTACCAGAAACGTCACCGAGCTCCCACTCACTTTCTTGTAGATACAAGCTTCGTAGCAATTTGGAACAAATCCAAAGCTCTTGATCACTTGATCAAAACGAAGGTTCCAACTCCGAGATGCTTGCTTCAGTCCATAAATGGAACGCTGAAGTTTGCATACTTTATCAGCATCCTTAGGATCGACAAAACCTTCGGGTTGCATCATATACAACTCTTCATCAATGTTGCCATTGAGGAAAGCAGTCTTGACATCCATCTGCCATATTTCATAATCATGAAACGCAGCAATTGCTAATAAAATCCGAATGGACTTAAACATCGCTACGGGAGAGAAAGTCTCATCGTAGTCAACACCTTGAACTTGTCGAAAACCTTTCGCGACAAGCCGTGCTTTATAGACGGTAACATTACCATCCGCGTCCGTTTTCTTCTTGAAGATCCATTTGCACTCAACGGCCTTTCGGTCGCTAGGAGGGTCCACCAAAGTCCATACTTGGTTTTCGCTCATGGATCCCAATTGGATTTCATGGCTTCCAGCCATTTCTCAGTCTGGGCTCATCATCGCTTCCTCATAGTTCAGAGGTTCACCGTCTTCTACTAACAAGACGGTCAAGACAGGTTGCCGTACCACTCGGGAGGGCATGCGACCTTGTCGACCTGCGACGTTCGATGTTGACATCGTCAAAAGCTTCATGATCCTTGTTAGTAGCTTCCTCTATCGTTGGTGCCGGCGGCACTGGAACAATTTCAGGTGCTGCGCTACTCTCCAATTCAAGAGAAGGTTCAATAACCTCGTCTAGCTGTACTTTCCTCACACTCACTTCTTTCGAGAGAAACTCCTTCTCAAGAAAGGAACCGTTCTTTGCGACAAACACTTTGCCTTCGGTTCTGTGATAGAAGGTATACCCAATAGTTTCCTTAGGGTATCCTATGAAGACGCATTTCTCCGCTTTGGGTTCAAGCTTGTCCGGCATCAACTTCTTGACGTAAGCTTCGCATCCCCAAACTTTAAGAAACGACAACTTAGGTTTAGCACCAAACCACAGTTCATACGGTGTCGTCTCAACGGATTTAGATGGTGCCCTATTTAAAGTGAATGCAGCGGTTTCTAATGCATAACCCCAAAATGATAACGACAAATCAGTAAGAGACATCATCGATCGGACCATATCTAATAGGGTTCGGTTCCGGCATTCAGACACACCATTGCGCTATGGTGTTCCAGGTGGCGTGAGTTGCGAAACGATTCCGCTTGCTTTTAAGATGCGTGAGAAAATCATAACTCAAATATTCACCTCCACGATCAGATCGTAGAAACTTAATCTTTCTGTTATGATGGTTCTCCACTTCATTCTGAAATTCCTTGAACTTTTCAAATGTTTCAGATTTATGTTTCATTAAATAGATATATCCATATCTACTTAAGTCATCGGTAAAAGTGAGAAAATAGCGATATCCACTGCGCGTCGAAACACTCATCGGTCCGCATACATCGGTATGTATGATTTCCAACAAGTCCGTTGCTCGCTCCATCGTACCGGAGAACGGGGTTTTGATCATCTTGCCCATGAGGCATGGTTCGCATGTGTCAAATGATTCAAAAACAAGAGACTCCAAAAGTCCATCAGAATGGAGCTTCTTCATGCGTTTTACACCAATATGACCTAGACGACAGTGACACAAATAAGTAGTATTATCACTATCTACTTTGCATCTCTTAGCCTCAGTGTTATGGATGTGCATTTCATCCCTTTCGAGATTTAGAAGAAATAAACCATTCACAATAGGTGCATGACCATAAAAGATGTTACTCATATAAATAGAACAACCATTATTCTCCGATTTAAATGAATAACCGTCTTACAATAAACAAGATCCAGAAATAATGTTCATGCTCAACGCAGGCACATAATAACACTTATTAAGGTTTAAAACTAATCCCGAAGGTAAAACTAAGGAGGCGTGCGGCCATCACATCAACTCTTGATCCGTTGCCAACGCGCATCGTCACCTCATCCCTCGCAAGCCGCCGTCTATTCCGTAGCTTCTGTTTCGAGTTACAAATATTAGCAACTGAACCAGTATCAAATACCCAGGCACTACAACAAGGGCTAGTAAGGAAAACATCAATAACATGTATATCAAATATACCTTTGATGGTTTCAGCCTTCTTGTCCGCTAAGTACTTGGACGATTCTGCTTCGGTGACCCTTGTCCTTGCAATAGAAGCACTCAGTGTCCGGCTTAGGACCAGACCTGAGCTTCTTCTCAGCAGGGGCAACGGCTTGCCGCCGCCTTTCTTGAAGGGCTTCTTTGCACCCTTACCTTTCTTGAAGGTGGGGGACTTGTTGACCATCAACACATGATTATTTTTATTAGTATCCACCTCCGCAACTTTCAGTTTAGCGAAGAGCTTAGTGATCATATCAGTGGAACCAATCTGATTGTGAGCAACTACAAAACTTTTGTAGCTAGAAGGGAGTGATTGCATAACTCTGTCAATCTTGAGCTCTTCTGGAATCTTGCAGTCCAGTTGCTCAAGGCGTTGAGTGTAGCCTGACATCTTAATGGCGTGCTCACTAACGGAACTCCCTTCCTCCATCTTACAGTTAAAGAATTTCTTAGAGATCTCATATCTCTCAGAACGGGTCTGAGGCTGAAACATAGTTTTCAGCTCCTCAAGAATCTCAAAGGGCCCGGCGAACTCCTCAAAACGATTTTGAAGATCCGATTCCATAGCAAACAACATGGCGATCTTAATCAAATCATAATCATCCTTGCGCGACTGATAAACAGCTTTCTCATCAGCCGGCGCATCTATAGCAGGGGCGTCACCTAGCGCTTTCTCAAGGACACAGTCCTTTTGTCCGCCAGTGAGAATGATTCTCAGATTGCGGAACCATTTGGTGAAGTTAGACCCATTGTTTCTAAGCTTTTCTATCTCAGCAAAAACGTTGAAGTTGAAGTTGGACTTAGCCATTTAATCTACAGTATTTGCAAGTACAATTTAGACTATGTTCATGATAAATAGTTCAACTTAATCAAATTACTAGATGAACTCCCACTAAATTCAGCATCCCTCAAGTTGTTTAGTGAACACGATCCAAATTCACCACACCTAATCCGATCATCACGAGAAGAGATGTGGCTTCAATGGTGGACAACGAAGTGTCGATCATATCATTCATATGACTCATGCTTAACCTTTCGGTTCATGTGTTCCGAGGCCATGTCTGTACATGCTAGGCTCGTCAAGTCAAACCCAAGTATTTCCGCGTGTGCAAAAACTGGCTTGCACCCGTTGTATGTGAGCGTAGAGTCTATAGCACCCGATCATCACGTGATGCTTGGACACGAACTTAACTTTAGCAGTGCATACTTGGGGAGAACACAGTTTTATCTTGATCTTTAAGTGAGGAATCATCTTATAATGCTACCGTCGCGATCTAAGCATAATAAGATACATAAAAGGATAAACATCAAATGCATATAACTTTATGTGACATGGTATAGCCAATCTTCGCGCAACGATCTCCATCTTGTGCGTGCCGGCATGATCTCCATCACTCCACCATGATTGCCTCCACCACGAATAGCAACTACAACTATTGCTAACTACTTAGCGATAAAGTAAAGCTATTACATGGCGTATAAGAAGTTGACTCGCAGGTCATACACAATTATAAAGACAACCATATGGCTCCTGCCGGTTGTGTACTCATCGACATGCAAGTCGTGAAACATTACAAAACATGATCATCGCATACATTATACACATCACATCTTGGGCCATACCATATCACAGAAAACACTCCCTGCAAAAACAAGTTAGACGCCTCTACTTTGTTGTTGCATGTTTTACGTGGCTTATGGGAGTAGATGCTAAGAACGATTCTTACCTACGGAAAGCCACAACGGTGATATTATGGTTGCCAAACTCTGGTGTTAATCCCATGACAACTATAGTGAGAGAAACTGGCATCCACCAGCCGCATGTGTGGAACAAGCCACACGTCAAGTGCCGAGCCGGTCTCGCGAACGACGCCGCGTAAGGTTGGCCTGGACCGCTTCAATCTCACTATCCCGCGTCATAAGAAGAACATAAACAAGAGGCTTGCAACAGAAAACATCAACGCCCGCAACAACCATGTTGCGTTCTACTCGTGAAACACATCTACGCATAGATCTAGCTCTGATACCACAAGTGGCGGTGCCTCCGTGAGATGCACACGTGCAGCACCTCGACGTCTCCTCCTTCCTCGGACCAGAAATTATGGTGGAGAGACGGATTGGATCTACAACACGACGGCGTGGTGTATATGGTGGAGAATTTCTGCAGCAGGGCTTGCCTGGCGATCGGGAGGAGAGAGGAGGGCAGCAGGGCGGCTAGGGTTGGAGGGGAAGGTGTGGGGGGGAGGTGCGCCCCCAGCCCTCTATATATAGAGGGGTGGGCGCAGCCCTAGCCCCCTCCCCCAAGCCAAACCGGCGGCCCCAAAGGAGGAAGAGTGGGGGGCAAGGAAACCCCCCTTCTAGAAACTCTATCTCGAGTTTAAACCCTCTTTGGCCGGCTGGGCCCTATGGGGCCTTGTGCCCCTGGCCCCTTGACCAGGGCACTCCCTCATAGGCCCATGCCCCTCCCGGAAGGTGTGGCCACGTTGGTCCCTTCGGAAGGTTCTAGAAACTTCCGGTACAATACCGATTAACCGGAACAATTCGAACTCCAAAACTGCCTTTGCCTTATATGAATCTTATTCTGGACCACTCCGAACCTCTCGTGATGTCCCGGATCCCATTCGAGTCGAACAAAACTCATAAACCAATTATCCAATCTATCCTAGCGTCGAGACACGTTAAGTGTGTGACCTGCGGGTTCGAGAATATGCACATGATCTTCTATCAATAATCAACAGCGGCGTCTAGAAAACCATATTGACACCCACACAAAACATCGATGATCATATCGGATGAACCACGATGCCAGGATTCAATCAATCCCATATATATATTCCCTTCGTCTCGCGATATTTTACTTGCCTGAGATTCGATCGTCGGTACCGTCATACCTAGTTCAATCTCGTTCACAGCAAGTACTTTACTCGTTCCGTAATCCGATATCACTTTGTGATTAACTCCTTAACCACATTCTTGCAAGCGGTGTTGATATCGATTACCGAGTGGGCCCGAAGTATATCTCTCCGACTTGGGAGGGACAAATCCCATCTCGATACATACAACCCAACAGATACTTTCTGATCACCTGAGAGACACCTTTATGATCACCCTCTCATAGGATGACGTTTGATGACCTCAAAGCTTTCTTCCGATACCAGGGAGTTGTATTATCTCATGGTCTAAGGAATACAATATTTGACATAAGAAAAGCTTTGCAAATACGAACACGATGACACGATCTAATTGCTTCGCTTAGTTTGGGTCTGTCCACCATATCATTCTCCCAATGATATGATCTCATTATTAATCGACAACTCATGTCCATGGTTAGGAAACCTTAACCATCATTAATCAATGAGCTAGTCCATAGAGGCATACTAGGGACACGGTGTTGTTCACAAACCATACAAGTATTAAAGTTTCCGCTTAATACAATTCTAGCATGGAATATAAACGTTATCATGAACAAGAATTATAATAATAACATCTTTATTATTGCCTCTAGGGCATAATTCCAACAAGGGTGGCTAGTGTGGTGCGGTAGACGTGGCCGGCGCGTTGTCCATGCAGGCGGGAGGAAGGACACGTCAAGCGTGCGACGTGTTCAGGGCTACGTCATAGGTTGTAGTAGGTGGGTGGAGGATAGTCGACGTGTTTGGTTTTTGGCCCAGTATGCCTCGCAGCGTTATTGGGTGAGTGGTTTGGGCTGGAGCGTTGAGGTTTGCGTTGCCATATTTGAAATTTGAATGTTCTGTCCATTGGGCCGTTGGTGGGTCTGGGGAAAAGAACAGCGACGACGCCCCCCAGGTAGGTGTAACGGCGATCGCCGGAGGAGTTCGGCTAGGACATCCTTGGATGAAACGTGGGAGGAGAAAATCGTAGTTTGGGTGTGGGAGACAAAGAATGCATCTACTCCGATAAGGAGGAAATCCAGTGTGTTTTTTATTAAAAGCACAGAAGGTTTGATTTTTTTTTGAAACGAATGAAATCCAGAATGATGCAGGTGGCTTGTTTGTTCTAAGGTGGAATAGTGTATGCGCTACATCCGTATGATAGTTCTGCAAAATAAAGGATCGAAAGAGCGAGCCAGGTCGAAACCGACTAACCTTTGCAGTTTGAGACAGCACCCTCAGTCCATCTGTCGCGCGAGCGGGAGGAACCTCCTCCGAGGCCGCGAACCCGTGCGGTGAAGAGATCTGCGGGGTGCGTGCCTTTTTTGTGCTGGCGAAGCTCACCGCAGGAGCGGCGGCAAGTTGGAGGTTGTGCAGTATGGAAGGTGGGGGATTGTTGTGGTTGGGGGCCGATGCAATGTGGTCAAATAGCAAGGTGAAGTGTCTGGCCCAGATTGGTTTTTGGCTGATGATGAGCTCTATGGACCGGATGGATGGTACAAAGAATATGAAGCAGTATGATGTTATATGGTGTACTCTGAAAAGGTTCGCGTCGCCGCCAAGGCAAGCCTGGAGGAGGACAGCGACGGCGAGGTCGTCAAGGTGAAGGTCGGAGAGGTGGATGGAGGCGAGTATGGGGACGGCCATGGAGGATTCGAAGATGGGGGAGTTAGGATTCCTGCATCCCAAGCATCTTGCTCAAACTGCAGGCCCATCGCATTGCCGATGCCGAGACATCTCCTGATGGCGGCCTGCGAGGGGGCGTCCTGGTGGATGGAGTAGTTGGCGGTGGCTGGGAGGGGCTGTGGGCTGGGGTTTGTTGGTGTGCCGCCGGGGATTGTTGGGTGGAGCGGTGGCCGGCCGGCGGGGTGGGAGATGGGGTGGAGGAGCCATTCGTCCTTGGTTTACCTTCGTAATGATTCCATACTAATTTAACCCATGGCACATTTCCCCTATTGTAAAACTTATGGCCGTTGTGTACCTATCGCCGTGTGGAACTGTCTTGCTCCACCCTTTTACCTTTTTCCGGTTTAGTCCTTATGGGAGAGAAAGAGAAAGTAAAAACAAGAACTGACAGAAATCCCGAAATCATTTCAAAATCCGATCTCTTTTTCTCTGCTCTCCTCAACGATTCAGTGCGCAGATTTTTCAAGAGGAGACGGTCCGTCCCGTGTGTGACGGTTAGATGATCCGTAATTCCCGCGCGCGATTTTGAGGTGATCGTCGTCGGAGCTTGGTCGTTGCCGTCCAGATTTCACGTGCGCCGGTCACCGTAGATAGTTCCCACACCCGTCTCTGGACCAGGTAGATCTGGTGCAGGGAGACATACAGCTCGTCGTCGTCCCATCCACAAAGGCCTTCCCCGTGTGTCTAGGGCACGGGGTCATAAAACACCTACCTAGGGTTTGTTTCTCTCCGTGTCGTGTGGTGGAGGCTGTAGCGATGGAGCAGGTTGAGGAGATGTTGGGAGGTCTGAAGCTAACGGAGCAGGAGAGGTCGGCGGTGAAGATCGGATGGAGGGGCGGCGGGAAGGTTGGAGTTGTGGGTTTGAAGGCGATCGGCAAACTATTGGCTGAGAAACCTGCTCTGGAGGAGACGTTGGAGAAAGCCCTGGGACCTGTCTGGTGTCCGATGAAGGGGGTGGATTGCAAGGATCTAGGTGAGAATGTCTTCCTCTTCACTTTTGGCACTGAGGGGGGACGGAAGAAGGCAGTACACGGTGGACCATGGATGTTTGAGAAAGACCTTCTGGTTATGGAGGATTTTGTACCGGAGAAATTGATCGAGGAATACACGTTCTCGCATATTCCCATCTAGGTGCGTGTGTTCAGGTTACCTTTGGGGAGGATGGATAGAGAAACCGCAGAATTACTGGGAGACCAGATTGGTGAATTTCTCGCGGTGGATGGTCTTGAGAATGGCCTTGCTATGGGCAAATTCCTTCGAATTAAAGTGAGGATGAATATAAAGGAACCACTTATGCGAGGCTCCATGGTGCAAATCAACGAGCTGGGGAAGATGGTATGGTGTCCGTTTGAGTACGAGTATCTACCCGACTTCTGCTTTATCTGTGGAGTGCTTGGGCATCTTGAAAAAGATTGCTCGTCAAATTGAGGAGAGGTGAGGAACCACAGTATGGGAAGTGGCTCAAGTGGTTCCCTCCGAAGAAGGTTCCGCTCTTGGAGGGTCGTAGAGGGTGGAGTGATAAATCGGAGAGGCGTGGCTTCGGCTATAGCAGTGGGGGAAGTTCTGGTAGTGATGCTCCTAGGTGGCACAAACCGGATGATAGTTCTAAGAAGGGAATTAGGGTTACAAGCGGGAGTGATCAGGAAGTCAATAGTCCTACGAAGCTAGCCTTGAAGGGGAGAAGGGAGAGTACGTAGATGCCAAATACAGGGGGAGGTAGAGGTATTGAGGGTTCTAGTGGCCATAGCCAGAAGGAGCTGCAGTTTCAGGGGTCTGCGGAAGTGGGAGGTGGCTCATCAGGAAGTGCTAATGTGATGCAGAATAAGGAAGGACAGACCAAGGAAGTCATGTTGGTGGATGTGGTGGTTCATGAGGTGGTGAAGGTTGATGGGGAAGTGTACAGAAGGTAGGGGGCGAGAAGGTGGGAGCTGTATCGGAGAGCGTGGTGGGACAGCCCACAGTAACAAAGAAAGGGGGTACTTTCAAGCGTAGGCAAAGAGAGCAGAAGGGAGGGAAGGTGGGAAAGGGTCAAGCAGAGGAAAAGAAGCGAAAGATTGATGCTATGGAAATTGATGGGCTAGCAAAGCAAAAGAAGAACAAGAGAGGTGAAAAAGAAGTGAACACTGAGGGAATAGGTGGTGCCACTGTTGAAGCGGGGCTGTCAGAACTGCCCTGCGAGTCCAAATGAAGCTAGGAATATGGAACGGTAGGGGTTTGGGGAATGGCCCTGCCGTTAGTGGTCTTCTGGATCTCCAGAAGAAGGAGGACCCCGATGTGTTGTTCGTGTCCGAAACCAAGTTGGTAGAGGCGAAACTCGAATGGCTCAGGTGGAAACTATGTATGCCTAATATGATTGTGAAGGATTGTGTGGGGCAGAGTGGTGGTTTGGTTTTGTTTTGGAAGAATGGTATTAACGTGAAGCTCATCGGATTCAAGTCCAAGCATCATATTGATACTGATATTACTGAGGATGATGGCTTTGTATGGAGGTTCACAGGGATTTATGGTGAGTCAAAGAAGGATGAGAAGGAAAAAACCTGGCAGCTGCTACGAACCATAAAACATCAGAGTACTAGGCCTTGGTTATGTGCTGGTGACTTTAATGAGATTTTGTATTCTTGGGAGAAAGAAGGGGGCATGCCAAGGGCCCAATGCTGTATGGACCGGTTTAAGGAAGCTTCGGAATTCTGTGAACTTGATGATCTGGGCTTCGTTGGAGATAGTTTCACGTGGAGAAACCATAGTCATGATGCTGATAGGTACGTTCGAGAGAGACTGGACAGGGCTGTCGCTACACAAGCCTGGAGAGACCGCTTCCCGGGTTACAAAGTGGTTAACGGTGACCCTCGCCATTCGGACCATAGACCCATTATTGTTGACACTCATGGTGCTCTGCGGCCGCGACGTAGCCCTGGTAGGAGATCATCGCCACGGTTTGAGGCAAAGTGGCTCGATGAGGCTGATTGTGCAGCGATAGTGTAGAATGCATGGTCCGTTGCGACCAATATTCATCATATGGATGTGGCGGGAGCAGTGAAGGGGGTGCTGGGAGATCTTAGGGACTGGAGCAAAAACGTCCTTGGTGATCCGGACCATAGGATCAGCAAGGTCAAAAAGGAGCTTGAGGTGTGGAGACGGAAGGGCATTGGTCCTGAAAAAATGCGGAGGGAGGGGCTCCTTCGGTTTAAGTTGCAAAGGCTGGAGGACCAAAAGGAAACATACTGGAGACAACGTGCGCATGTAGAGTGGATGAAAGGGGGTGACCATAATACAAAGTATTTTCATACGGTGGCTTCAGAGCAGAAAAAATGAAATCAAATTACAAAACTGAGGAAGGATGACGGGAGTGTGGTGGAGGATGGGGAGGCCATGAAAGATGTGGTTACTAACTATTTTCTAAACCTCTTTACTTCTAGTGCAGGTGCTCGGGCGGAGGAACTTTTGGTTCGTGTCGAGCCTCGAGTAACAACACAAATGAATGAATTGCTTTGCAAGGAGTTCAATGAAGAGGAGGTGAGAGCTTCTCTAGATAGCATTGGGGACCTCAAGGCCCCGGGACCTGATGGCATGCCTTCAATCTTTTATAAAAGGTTCTGGGGGAATATTGGGAGTAAGGTGACTCAAGAGGTGCTGGGGGTCTTAAATGGTGGACCGATGCCAGAGGGATGGAACGAAACGTGTGTGGTACTCACCCCCAAGATTAAGCATCCAGAAAGTATGAAATACTTACGTCCCATCAGTCTCTGTAATGTTGTGTACAAGCTGGTTTCAAAAGTCTTGGCAAACAGGTTGAAGAAGATCCTGCCTGAAATTATCGCCCCAAACCAGAGCGCGTTTGTTCCAGGGAGACTCATCACGGACAACATTCTGCTTTCATATGAATGTACCCATTTTATGAAGACAAAGAGAAGTGGATGAGATGGTTTTGCGGCTGTCAAGCTGGACATGAGTAAAGCGTATGACAGGGTGGAGTGGTGTTTCCTGGAAAAGATGATGAGAAAGTTGGGCTTTGATGAGAGATGGACTGACCTGATTATGCTGTGCATCACTACGGTAAAATACCAGTTCAAGGTTAATGGGGAATGTTCTGATGTCCTTTTACCCCAGAGGGGCCTGAGGCAACGTGATCCTCTCCCCCCTATCTATTCCTCCTTTGTGCCGAGGGGCTGTCGGCATTACTGAATAAAGCTGATGCCGATGGAAGCCTAGAAGGTATCAAAGTTTGTACAAATGCTCCGAGTGTGAACCATTTGTTGTTTGTAGACGACTCCCTGGTACTTATGTAAGCATCAAGTGCGAGTGCCATAACTCTGCAGAATATTTTACATCTTTATGAGGTTTGCTCGAGTCAGACTATAAATTTTGACAAATCTTCTGTGATGTTTAGTAGAAATACTAGTACTGCAAGAACGAAGGAGGTGCTAGAGGAGATGAATATCAGTGAGGAGGCCAAAACTGAAAAGTATTTGGGCTTGCCGGTGTATGTTGGGAGATCCCGTTTTAAAACGTTTGAGTACATTAAGGACAAGGTGTGGAAACGGATTCAGGGGTGGAAGGAGAGATTTCTTTCCAAAGCAGGGAAGGATATTTTGATCAAAGCATGCGCCCAAGCAATTCCTACCTATGCGATGTCATGTTTTGATATTACCAGATCTCTATGCGAGCAAATGAGCACTATGATCTATAGGTTTTGGTGGGCACAACAGGATAAAGAGAATAAAATGCACTGGCTCAGCTGGAAAGTGTTGACTAGACCAAAAAAAGGAGGGTGGGTTAGGGTTTAGAGATCTCTATGGTTTCAACCTAGCGATGTTGGCTAGGCAGTCTTGGCGCACGCTCAACACACCAGACTCCCTTTGTGCAAGGGTGCTAAAGGCTTTGTATTTCCCGAACACCTCCATCTTGGAGGCATAATCCATCATGGGTATGTCCTACTCTTGGAGAAGTATATTGAAAGGAGTTGAGCTACTGAAGGCAGGAGTGGTCTGGCGAATTGGTGATGGCACTGATGTCAAGATCTGGTCTGATCCGTGGTTAAACAGAATCGATGATGCAAGACCGATCACCCCGAGAGGCCAGTGCTTGCTTACAAAGGTGTGTGAACTGATTGACCCTGCCACCAATAATTGGGACGAGCAGTTAGTATGCAATACTTTATGGGAGATCGATGCAAAAGTCATATTAGCTATCCCGTTGCGGGAGGATTTCGAGGACTTCTATGCTTGGCAATATGAAGAGAGTGGACTGTTCATGGTCAAGTCTGCTTATAAACTGTATGTTCAATTAAGGGACGGACCGAGACAGTCGAGTTCCAACCCTGAATTATCTGAGAGCTTCTGGAAAGGAATTTGGAAAGTGAAATGTACCCCAAAAGTAAAGCAATTCATCTGGCGTCTCGCACATAACAGCTTGCCGTTAAGGAAAAACCTTGAACGTAGAGGAATTAAGTGTGAAACGTTGTGTGTATGCTGCGGACGGCTGGATGAGGATGGATGCCACCTTTTCATGAAATGCAAAATGGTCAAGCCAATTTGGGAGAAGTTTGGACTAGCTAAGGTGCGTGAGCGCATGTGGAACACACAATCAGCGAAAGAAATAATTGAAATTGTCTTGGCCTTGGAGTCAGAGCAGAGGGTCCTGGTTTGCTGCCTGCTATGGCAGTGGTGGACGGACCGAAACAAAGTAAATGCAAAGGAAAAAGGAAAGGAGGTTAATGAGCTGATCTCACACATCAGATATTGGACATCTGAATCCCTACAATACGGCTGAAATATGCCAGGGATCTCCGCAGGAAGAAATTCTGTTAGATGGGAGGCACCGAGGGAGGACGTGATCAAAATTAACACTGATGCAAGCTTCATTGCAGATGGGAGTCTGGGTGGCTGGGGGTTTGTGGCTAGGGATCACCATGGCGAGGTGCTCGGAGCTGGGGCAGGCAAACGGACGAAGGTAGCCAATGCGGCTAGTGCAGAAGCGCAGGCGTGCACTGAGGCTATCCAGTATGCAGCGATGTGGGGCATGAATAAAGTGATCATTGAATGTGATGCCCAGAACCTTGTCAATGCAGTCCAATCGACTCGGTTTGATCTAGCTCATGAAGGTGTCATCTACAGAGATATTAGATCCTTTGCTCAGTTGCATTTTTCGTCTATTAGTTTTTCCTACTGCCCACGAGTCTATAATAATGTCGCACACGCTCTAGCTGCGAGAGGCGTGAGTGATCACGTGGATCGTACTGTGTGGGTGGATGATCTGCCAAACAATGTAGTGGTGTTGGTGGCTAGCGATGTTGCTATGCCTGCAAGTTAATGGAATGAGGCTGTTCCATCTAAAAAAACGTTTCAGTGCGCTACTTTGCTGCAGGTACATCCTCTGGTACTCTCCGGGTCACCCGGCTGCAGATTCTCGTTCAAATCCTATCCCTGCTGCTCTTTTCCACGACCCCGTCCACGACTCCTCGTTCGAACAACACATGGAAGATGCTCTTCTAGGTCAAAGGACCAGGTGGGCTGGAATTCAGGATCTCCAAGCCAAAAACAATGACCTTCTTAATAAATAGACGCTCAAGCTTCTTACAGTTGATCTGGCGCATATACACCCAGAGACATGTCTTATGGGCCGACATACTTAGGAAAAAGTATCTTCTATGACTAAAGACCTCTTGCCAGACCACCATTAACCGGGATCGCAGTTTTGGAACGCGGTACAAGGACTTGTTCTGCTTGGGGCGAGACACAAGGTGAATAATGGGTGATGCACTTTGTTCTAGCGTGATTGATTGGTGGACTGGGAGCAGACCACTCACATTCCTCTTTCCCAGGCTGTTTGCCCTAACATCCGAGCCGGATGCCTCGGTGGCTCATGCCTTTAGAGGATACTCTGTGTCAGGATACCTCTGCCCGTGGGATGTGTATCAGAGGGTGGTCAACTATTATTACTAGTAGAACATCTTAATTACACTTAAGAGTGTTGTTATTGTAATAATGAACTTATGACGAGGCTCAGGTCGTGTTATAAGACCTGAGAGGGGCGGGCGGGTGGCTCGTCAAGAAAAAAACCCTAAACTACTTTACCTCGTGTTTCTTTCCTTTCATGCAATAGCTAGTTCTTCCTCTGGTTTTTCCTCTAGAAATCGTCCTTTATCCTGCTGTTTTTACAATCTCCATGTTCAATTCAACCTTCCCACTAGCGTGATTCTGACACTCTGGCAGATTCCTTTCCGACATAAACTAGATCTGCCCAAGACGATAGAATGGATAACCGTCATAGGTTAATTGAGTAATTGATGGGATGATCATTTCTCCACCGCACGACGAGATGCCTTTGGTGTGACATAATACGTGTTGTATTCTAACTCTTAACTTTTTGTAATTACGATTGTAACTTTTGTTTGATCAATATAAACGGACCGAGTCCCGCAGGCTCGGTACGGCTTGTGCCTCCAAATCAATCTTATCTTAGTTTACATGGTATCAGCTTGATTTTCGATCTAGGGTTTCTTCTTCCGCCGCCGTCGCCATGTCGACTGCCTCGTCGGCCTCGTCTGGCAAGTCGGCGTCTTCCTCTGGCCCTTCGCCCTCCGATATCTCCACCCACCTACCAACGCCATCGTTCACCACCTCTGCCGCCGCGTCCTCCTCGGGCCCAGTTAACTTCGGTAAAGAGATCTCTATTAAACTCGCCGCCGAGACTCATCTTCTCTGGAACGCTCAGGTCTACACGCAGCTTCAGAGTAATCTCCTTCAGGGCTATGTCGAGGGCTCCCATCCGTGCCCTGCTACGACCATCTCATCTGAGAAGGACGGTGTCAAGTCGACCGTCCCGAATCCCGTGTTTGCCGCGTGGGTTCAACAGGACCAGGCTATGTTGTCGGCGTTCCTCTCGACGTCGACTCCTGCGGTGGGTGCCATGATCAAGTTCGCCTCCACCTCCGCGGAAGCCTGGACCATCATCGAGCGCACCTTTGGCGCACAGACCTCTGCTCGTTCCTCGTAGATACGAGCTCAACTGGCCAAGACAGAGAAACTGGACACGTCGATTATGGTCTACTAGAACAAGATCAATACCCTCTCTGACACCCTCGCCTCCATCGGCCAACCTCTCTGTCCTGAAGAATTCAACGACTTCGTCTTTGATGGCCTGGTTGCGGAGTACGATCCGGTTGTGGAAGATGTCCGCAACCGTGACGATCCTATGCTAGCCCATGATCTATACTCTCGGCTCCTATCGACGGAGCAGCGTGTTGACAGCCGTCGCGCGACTGCCATGTCCCAGCATTCGGCCAATGCTGCCAAGTTCAGCGGCAAGCAGTCGTTCCGTCCTACGACACCGTCATCACCCTTATGTACTGGCCCTTCTGCTCCGACTACTAGCTACTCGCCTAAGGGTCAGCCCTCCGGTGGGGGTGGCGCTCCTGGTGGGGGTGGTCGCCTCGGTGGCTCTCGTCCACGACTTGCCAGCTCTGTGACGGGCCTGGTCACGTGGCGGCACGCCGCTTCAAGCGTTTTCAGAAGGAATACCTCGGGATGCACAATGATGGGCGCTTTCTCGAGCGCCAACTCTCGATGTACAATCAGGTGTCTGGACCGGCAACTGCACTGGATGGATGATATGTTGAAAATGTATCTATAATTTTTGATGCTCCATGCTTGTTTAGTATCTACTTTGTTTTACTTGTCCACACTTTGATGTGCTTTTTACATGTTTTCTGGTACTAACCTACTAACAAGTTGCAACAGTGCCAGATGCCTATTTTCTGCTGTTTTTGGTTTCAGAAAAGTTAGTAAAGAAATATTCTCGGAATTGGACGGGACAAACGACAAAGTCAATTACTTTCCGTGGGGAACAAGAAGTCCAGAAGGGAGCCAGAGGGGCCAACCCCCCCCAGGCGCGGCCATAGATGGGACCGTGCCTGGCTAGGGTTTGGTGGCCCTGGATGCTGCCTCGGTCTCCCCCTTCGCCTATAAGAAGCCCCCGATGCAGAAACCCTGAGTACCCGATCAGAAATCCACGAAACTGTCTGTAGTCGTCGCCATCGTCGTCCCTAGATCGGGGGATCTGAAGTTCTTCCTGGCACCCTTCCGGAGGGGAGATCATCCCGAAGGCCTTCTCTCCGGTATGATGCATGAGTAGTTCCACCTTGGACTATGGGTCCATGTCGTAGCTAGATGGTTGTATCTCCTCCTTTGTGCTTTCATGTATAGATATTGTGAGCTTCGTCCATGATCAAGATCTAATCTATTTGTAATCATGCATGTTGTGTTTGCGAGGATCCGATGGGTATTGAGATTATTATGTTGGTTTGATTAATGGTTTTGTCTTTATGATTCTATCATGTCTGTGTTGGTTGTGATCTTGCATGCTCTCCGTTGCTAGTGGTTATCTTGGCCAAGTAGTTGCTAGTGACTCCAAGAGGGGGTATTTTTTTCTCGATAGTGGGTTCATGCCTCTAGTTTCCAAGGGAAGTGACAGAAATCGCTTCGGTTGTAGATGTGATGTTGCTACTAGGGAGAAAACAACGGTCTCTTGTTCATGGAACATGTGGACTTCTTACCTTACACACTTTGCTTAAAGCAGTTGTCTGTTGCTTGCACCTTAATACTGGAGGGGGTTCGTATGATAACCAGAAGGTGGACTTCTAGTCATAGATGCAGTTGGATGGCGGTCTATGTATCTTGTTGTATTGCCCAATCAACCTCATAGGATCTTTCTGACTAGTAATTGCATTGTTATGCCATGCTCAGTTCCTGTCAATTGCCCTGCTGTAATTTGTTTACCCCTCATGCCATGTTGTTTATCTAAGGAGAGCACCTCTAGTGAACTATGGACCCCGGTCCAATCTTTACCATTGATACATCTTCCACTGTTACTTGTTTACTTGCTTCAAACCATTACCTTCCACACCATACGTTTAATCCTTTGTTACAACAAACCGGTGAGCTTGACAACCTCACTGATTCGTTGGGGCAAAGTCTTGAGTTTGTGTTGTGTAGGTGTTCGTGTTGCTAGCAACACCTTTGTGACGTTTCATTCCTCCTACTGGTTCGATAACCTCGGTTTCTTACTGAGGGAAACTTTTTGCTGTGCTGCTTCATACCTTGCTCTTGGGGTTTCCAACGAAGCGTCCCACAACAAGTACTGGGCGCCATCAACATGTTATTCATGATCTTTGTTTGTAGCTTGTCATGTTGCATGCATAGTTACTATGTCCTATTGTTAGAACTCCATCTTTCATGCACATGTTTAGATTTCTTTGATCCCAGCTTTCAATGCTTGCAATTGGTTGGATCTTTGTGAAGGTGCATGTCACCTCAAAATTATTCTTTTTATCACTTACCTACTCGAAGACGAGCAAGAGTTAAGCTTGGGGATGTTGATATGTTGGAAACGTATCTATAATTTTTTATGTTCCATGCTTGTTTAGTATCTACTTTTCTTTACTTGTCCACACTTTGAGGTGCTTTTTAAATGTTTTGTCATACTAACCTACTAACAAGTTGCAACAGTGCCATATGCCTGTTTTCGGCTATTTTTGGTTTCAGAAAAGTTAGTAAAGAAATATTCTCGGAATTGGACGGGACAAACGACAAAGTCAGTTACTTTTCGTGGGGAACAAGAAGTCCAGAGGGGAGACGAGGAAGCGGGCCAGGGCAACCAAAAAAACCCCAGGCGCGGCCACAGGTGGGCCCGTGCCTGGCTAGGGTTTGGTGGCCCTGGCCGCCGCCTCGGTCTCCCCCTTTGCCTATAAGAAGCCCCCGATGCAGAAACCTTGAGTACCCGATCAGAAATCCACGAACTCAGAGCATGCCGCCACCGCCGTCCCTAGATCGGGGATCTGAAGTTCTTCCGGCACCTCCGGGGGAGATCATCCCGGAGGCCTTCTCTCCGGTATGATGCGTGAGTAATTCCACCTTGGACTATGGGTCCATGTAGTAGCTAGATGGTTGTATCTCCTCCTTTGTGCTTTCATGTATAGATCTTGTGAGCTCCGTTCATGATCAAGATCTAATCTATTTGTAATCATGCATGTTGTGTTTGCGGGGATCCAATGGATATTTAGATTATTATGTTGGTTTGATAAATGGTTTTGTCTTTATGATTCTATCATGTCTGTGTTGTTTGTGATCTTGCATGCTCTCCGTTGTTAGTAGCTATCTTGGCCAAGTAGTTGCTAGTGACTCCAAGAGGGGGTATTTATGCTCGATAGTGGGTTCATGCCTCTAGTTTCCAAGGGAAGTGACAGAAATATCTTCAGTTGTAGATGTGATGTTGCCACTAGGAAGAAAACAACGGTCTCTTGTTCATGGAACATGTGGACTGTTTACCTTACACACTTTTCTTAAAGCGGTTGTCGGTTTCTTGCAACTTAATACTGGAGGGGGTTTGGATGATAACCTGAAGGTGGACTTCTAGTCATATATGCAGTTGGATGGTGGTCTATGTATTTTGTTGTATTGCCCAATCGAATCTCATAGGATCTTTCTGACTAGTAATTGCATTGTTATGCCTTGCTCAGTTCCTATCAATTGCCCTGTTGTAATTTGTTTACCATTCGTGCCATGTTGGTTATCTAAGGAGATCACCTCTAGTGAACTATGGACCCCGGTCCAATCTTTACCATTGATACATCTTCCAATGTTACTTGTTTACTTGCCATTATCCTTAGTGGTCACTGGCGTGGTGGCCTATATGCTCTTGATGATCCTGCGGTCAAGCAAGTGTTCAACGCTCTTAAAGCCTCGTCTGCTCAGTGGCATGCTCGCCTAGGCCATCCGTCGTCTTAGATTGTTCATCATATTCTTAGTCGTCATAAGCTTCCTTCAGAGTTCAATAAAGAAAATTTAGTGTGTGATGCCTATCAACAGGGCAAGAGTCATCAGTTACCGTTTCCTATGTCTCAACATGTACCAACTGCTCCTTTAGAGATTATATATTCAGATGTTTGGGGTCCTGCTATCACTTATGTCAGTGGTCATAATTATTATGTTAGTTTTGTGGATGCTTATAGTCTTTTCTCTTGGTTATATCTCATTTAGCGTAAGAGTGATGTCTTTGATGTGTTCATTCAGTTTCAAAATCATGTTGAAAGACTCCTCAACCACAAAATTGTTCATGTTCAATCTGATTGGTGTGGCGAGTATATTAAACTTAATGCTTTGTTTCAGAAAATTGGTATCTCTCATCATGTTTCATGCCCACACACTCACCAACAGAACGGTAGTGTTGAACACAAACATCGTCACATTGTTGAAATAGGCCTAGCTTTACTTGCTCATGCGTCTGTTCCTCTCTCTTATTGGAGTGATGCGTTTACCACTACTTGTTTCCTTATTAATCGCATGCCTACTCGTGTCATCAACATGCAAACCCCTCTTGAGAGATTACTTGGCCAAATTCTAGATTATACCTTTTTCAAGGTGTTTGGGTGTGCTTGTTGGCCCAATCTTCGTCCTTACAATAACCATAAACTCGAGTTCCGTTCAAAAAATGTATGTTCTTAGGGTATAGTCCTATTCACAAGGGTTATAAGTGTCTCCATGTTCTGTCTAATCGTGTCTATATTAGCTGTGATGTTATCTTTGATGAAGCTATTTTTCCTTTCTCCAAACTTCCATCCACAGACTCTCCTTCATCCTCCACTAATTCTCCTGTCTCACTTGACCAATTTGAAGATTATGCATATTCTCCGTCGTTGCTTCCTAACCATGGTGCAGGTATTGGGAGAGGTGCACGCCTTGAACTACTCGAGGAATCATCCTCGCCATCGGCTGTTCCAAACTCAGGACACATCGATCATTGCACGCTGTCGGGTGACGTCGATCACATGCAGCCACATGTTCCTCGTTCGCCGCTCCATGCACCCGGTCCACCGCTGGTGCTCCAGACCCCGCCTGCGGTCTCTCCTACTCTAGTGTCGCCACATGGTACTGAGGCGGGCTCCCCTTCGGCTTGCTCCCTGGCTTCGAATGGCTCGCCCCTGCGCCCGACGCGCCTCCTGCTGGAACCATCTTCTCTGTCGCGGTAGGAGAGTGACTCGCGGCAGACGGATTCTCTGACGTGATGCGCTTGGTTGATGTAGGAGCGCTTTGTCGGGAAACCCCAAGAGAAAGGTGTGATGCAGCACAGCAGCAAGCCTTCCCTCAGTAAGAAACTGAGGTTATAGAACCAGTAGGAGGAAGGAAACGTCTCAAAGGTGTTGCAAGCAACATGGAAACCTGCACAACACAAACTCACCGGAGGTTGTCAAGCTCACCGGATTGTTGTAACAAAGGATTTACTGTATGGTGTAGAAGGTGATGGTGGTTTGCAGCAAGTAAACAAGTAACAGTGGAAGATGTATCAATGGTAAATATTGGACCGGGGTCCATAGTTCACTAGAGGTGCACTCCTTAGATAAACAACATGGCATGAAGGGTAAACAAATTACAGCAAGGCAATTGACAGGAACTGAGAAAGGCATAACAATGCAATACTAGACAAAACGATCCTATGAGATTCGATTGGGCAATACAACAATATACATAGACCGCCATCCAACTGCATCTATGACTAGAAGTCCACCTTCAGGTTATCATCTGAACCCCCTCTAGTATTAAGTTGCAAGCAACAGACAACTACTTTAAGCAAAGTGTGCAAGGTAAACAATCCACTTGTTCCATGAACAAGAGACCGTTGTTTTCTCCCTAGTAGCAACAACACATCTACAACCTTAGAGATTTCTGTCACTTCCCTTAGATTAAATAGAGGCATGAACCCACTATCGAGCATAAATACCCCCTCTTGGAGTCACTAGCAACTACTTGGCCAAGATAACTACTAATAATGGAGAGCATGCGAGATCACAAGAACACAGACATGATAGAATCAATAAGACAAACCATTAATCAATCTGAGATTGTAATCTCAATATCCATTGGATCCCCGCAAACACAACATGCATGATTACAAATGGATTAGATCTTGATCATGAACGGAGCTCACAAGATCTATACATGAAAGCATAAGGAGGAGATACAACCATCTGGCTACTACATGGACCCGTAGTCCAAGGTGGAACTACTCACGCTTCATACTGGAGTAGAAAGCCTCCGGGATTATCTCCCCTCCGGCAGGGTCTCGGGAAGAACTTAAGATCCCCCCCGATCTAGGGACGATGGTGGCAACGGCTACAGAAGGTTTCGTGGAGTTTTGATCGGGTGCCTAGGGTTTTTGCATCAGGGGCTTCTTATAGGCGAAGGGCGAAGGGGCCACAGGGCTTCACCCCAGTGCACGGGTGGGCCCACCATGCCCAGGTGTGGCCCCCTAGTGGGCCTTCTCTGTCTCGTCTTCTGGCTTCGTGTTGCCCACGGTAAAATATTGACTTTGGCTTTTGTCTCGTCCAATTCCGAGAATATTGATTTCCTGCCTTTCTGGAACCAAAAACGGAAGAAAACAGGCAACTAGCACTGTGGCAACTTGTTAATAGGTTAGTTCTAGAAAACATATAAAAACACCTCAAAGTGTAGATAAAGCAAAGCAAAGCAAAGCAGATACTAAACAAGCATGGAGCATCAAAAATTATAGATACGTTTCCGAAGTATCGAACATCCCCAAGCTTAACTCCTGCTCGTCCTTGAGTAGGTAAGTGATAAAAGAATAATTTTGAGGTGACTTGCACCATCAAAACCAAGATCAAACCATTTTGCAAGTATTGAAAGCTGGGATCAAAGAACTCTAAACATGTGCATGAAAGATGGAGTTCTAAAAATAAGACAAAGTAACTATGCATGCAACATGAAGGCTACAAACAAAGATCATGAATAACATGCATTGAAAAACGTTTGTTTGTTTCACAAACAGAAAACATGGCATAGTGGCATTCAGCTTGTCCCTCATGGAGTAGCAAATTGATGCATAGGACACCTTCAAAGTTCATAAGAGTGAGTAGATACAAATAGCACAAGAATAAGTAATATCACAAGATGCATCAATCAATAAGTTTTGGGACACTTCACATAGAACTAAGAATGACAACTATGCTCTCCTAATGGTGCCATGATACGTCCAATTTGCATCACCATTCTATGTCATAATTTGCCTCTATTCATTGATATATGTCTTATTATGAGGTAATACTTATCCCTTTTCATCTGTTTATGCATGTTGGATGATTCTTGGACGATGAACTGCCGGAGTCTGGATTCTGATGGAAAAGAGGTGTTTTGATGCAATTTCGCGAAGATCAGAAAAATACCAGAAAAATACGGGAAAATTATATTTTCCCAAAAGACAGAGGAAGCCAGAAGGGGAGGCGAAGAAGGGCCACAGGGGTCCCACACCCCCTAGGCGCGGGTCCCCCCTAGGCCGCGCCTAGGGAAGGTGTGGCCCACCTTCCTGGCCTCCGACTCTGCCCTCTCGCCTATATCTTCCTTATGGAACCCTAACACCAGGGGGCGACCACAGATAGATTTCCGCCACCTCTGCAGGGCGGAAAACACCGAGAGAGAAAGATCTCTCCGGCTGACAGATTTCTGCCGGGGGAATTCCTTCCCGAAAAGGGGAGATCATCGCCATCAACACCATCGTCAAGCTAGGCTTCATCGGGATCATCCACACCATCATCTCCACCAGCACCATCATCACCACTCCATCCCGATGTAACAATTGTGTTAGATATTGCTTAGTTCATTAGGGGAAACTTTCCCGGTGTTGATTACTATTGTAGTTGATGCTTGTTAGTGGAACCATTGGATTATTGTTTATGTTCAGATTGTTATCCATTATCATATCATCTTTGATCTTGATCCATATGATGTCTCGTGAGTAGTTCGTTTAGTTCTTGAGGACATGGGATAAGTCATGTTGTTATTAGTGGATTTGTGTTGAGTTATTATTCATTGGTTTAGTATTTAAGTTGTGGTGCTATTCTTCTAGTGGTGTCATGTGAACGTCGACTACATGATACTTCACCATTTATGGGCCTAGGGGAATGCATTGTGTATTTGGCTACTAATTGTGGGGTTGCCGGAGTGAAAACGACCCCCGTTAGGACACCTTTGCACAAGGGAGCGTAGGATCTCAGAGTTTAAGGTTGTGGTTAGATTTATATCTTAATTACTCTCCTGTAGTTGCGGATGCTTGCAGGGGGTTTAATCACAAGTATGTATTAGTCCAAGTAAGGTCGGTATGTTAGCACAGGTTCACCCACACAACACTTACAACACCAAAGAAGAGTACTCATCTATTTGAAGCGAAAGCACTTGACAGAATTCCCATGTGACCTTGAGAACATTTGGTCCTTATAAGTATTTCCACCGTCTTATCCTTTGCTAAGAAAGGATTGGGCCACTTGCTGCGTTTTCTTGTTGTCTTTGTTACTTGCACTTTGTTTTGTTGCTTTATCAGAAAACCACTAAAAATCCGTTTGCTAAGTATTCACAGAGATTTCCTGCTCCACACCACTAGTCAACACCTTCTGCTCCTCGTTGGGATCGACACTCCTATTTATCGAAAGTGCTGCGATACACCCCTTATACTTGTGGGTCATCATGCCTAAAGGTAGAAGGTGGAGACTCAATATAATAGTGGAAGAAAGGCCCTTCATAAAGGGAAGCAGGGATTTCAAGTTTCAAAAAGAGCTTCCAAAAATTATGGTACTTGTATCCCCTACCATAAGCATCTTGAAGTGATTATGGTTAAAGTGAGCAAAGTATGGAGTATATGCTTGACAAAGTATAAGTTGGCAATCTCATGTCCCTTGAATACGAGGTCCACACCTCATGCTACTCAACTTCAGTCACCTATAATTTCTTGTCATAGTAAGTACATGCGTATCATAGAGAAACGCCAATGGGGTACTCCTTGCACATGGTACAAGACCTATCCCATAACCAAAATGACAAGGCAAGCAGACAATGAGCATATCAGCGATCTTTTTATTTACCATGTGCATAGCTTTTTATTGAGGATGCTTCACAGATAGCACATGATGGTGATGCTCCAAGTTTCCACCATGATTAGGCATGGCTTAGGCTAGCGGCCCAGGCGTTTCTCTAACACAAAATACATAACTCCATGGACTTACAAACTCCCTATTTATTTCACACCGGTGACATCCATAGACAAAAGAGCATGATATCAACTGAGTACAACAAGGTACAAGTGCAATGTTGAAAACGTTCCCCATGACAACATGGTTCTGCTATTTCCAACGTATAAGTGCAAACATATATAACATAGATGACACAATGGTTCAAGTTTATTAGGGGCAAAGAATATAAAGTGTGCAATCAAATTTGTGAGGGCTTTAATCACTAAGTTTTCACATAACAAAATACTTTTTAATTGGAAGATAGTTGAAAACAAGAATATACTTGGAATGGTGTAACACACCATGCATAGGAATTTATAGTGGAAACTTTGGAATAACTTGGTTTTTGGGAGTTGGAAGCATGAGTAGAGCTTACTCATACAAGTCGAGGCTAGCAAAAGACTTGGAGCAACCAACTAAGAGAGCAATAATGGCCATAATCATGAAGAGCGACAAAACATTACTAATCAAAGCATAGAGTGGTACTACAAGTCAATGAATAAATGACCATAGAGGCTATGGTGACTTGTTCATAGTCATAACATGGTGTGAGCATGTGCCAAGTCAACCCAAACAAAACATCAAAGGAGAATACCACAATACTATGCTTTTGTATGCTAAAACAACGCATAATTTCTTCAAGGCACACTAAGCAATCCCGATTTTTGGAACAAGACATGCTACAACAATAATCACTAAGCATAAGGTTAAAACAACACCTAGAATGTCATGCTAAAGTCTAAGTCACAGTCAATGCAAGCTCCTCTTGCACTTTTTCAAGAAAGAACTTTCTACTCCTTTCCAACATAAATCAACTTATTTGAAACAACATAGTGAGAACGGAGGTCCAAACTACTTTATTCAAGAGAACTAAGCAAACTAAGCAAAGCAAATGAAAACTAAGACGCTCCAAGAACAACACAACAGTGCATGAAACAATAAAAACGAAGTGTCTAGACATACCTGAGCTTTTTATTGATGAAGAAGGGGATGCCTTGGGCATCTCCAAGCTTTGACGCTTGTACCTCTTGGCTATTTCTTGGGGTGAAACCGGGGTGGCATACCCAAGCTTGAGCTTTTGTCCATTATTCATCTCATTACATCATTCTCTCTCTACACCTGAAATTTTTCCTTCATACAAAACTTCACACAATCTTCATTAGCAACATTATTCAAAAGATAATAGACCTTTAGGCTTAGCTTTGGAACAGCAAAACTTTTCACTAAAAACACAAGCTACAGTAGCAACTCCTTCAAAAAGCTCAATTCCCCAAAAGAGAACTCAAAAAGGAATCAATAAGAAGCAAATGCAAATAATGGCAGAAATTTGTCTAAATAGACCAGCAGGTAGAAACCGATTTTTTCAAAAATCTTCTGTTGCTCAAATCAAAAAGTGTTGAACTAACGAAAAGTTAGCTAACATATTGGGGGATTTATTCGTAAATTTTCATCTCAATCCGACTTATAGAGACTCCTCACAAATTTTTATGGTGGAGGACAGAAATCTGTTTTGGGACAGCAACTCCCCAAATCTTACTTCCCTCTCATTAGAGGTCATTCTTGGCACAAAAAGAAAACAAAAAGGATAAAGAGATGTCATTACTGAAGTAATAACTTCCAAGACTCAAGGAAACTCTTGGGTTATCTCCCAATAAGTACTTTTCTTTAACGCCTTTAAGTTAGGCACAAGAGGCAAGAAGATGCTCACATAAGAAATATCAATTGAAGTAAAAGAGAGCATCAAGAAGCAAATTAAAAAAAAATTTAAGTATAACCCACTTCCTATGCATAGGAATCTTGTACACAAATAAATTCATTAAGAACAAAGTGACAAGCATAAGAAGATAAGACAAGAGTAACTTCAAAACTTTCAGCACATAGAGAGGTGTTTCAATACCATCAAAACTTCTACAAACATATTTTACTCTCTCATAATTATTTTCAATAGCCTCATGAATAAACTCAACAATATACCTATCACATAAAGCATGCTTTTCATGATATATAAACACATAGTTTCTATCAAGCTCAAAAATAGTGGGATTAAAACCTTCATAGGTTTTACCCAAAGTAGATATTTCAAAAGGATCCATAGGAACATAACATTTATCCTCCTTTGGTAAGAATGGGGGACAATCAAATAATGTAAGATATAAAGAGTTACTCTCATTATAAGGTAGGCATGGGTAGAGAATCCATTCTTCCTCCTTTTGTTCATCACTCTCCTCCTCTTTTTTATCTAATGAGCTTCCAGTTTCAACAATTTCTTCTTCCAAAGGCTCCTGCAAGGCATTAGTCTCTTCCATTTGTGGAAAGCATCTATTAAAATATTCAAGAATATAGCCATTTTCTTCCTTGTAATTATCAAAGCAAAATTTAAGTATCTCATAAACCTCATATTCATAAGGTGAATCATCAGTATTTTCAAGCAAACTGGCAAGTTAAAATGCACCCTTGAAAGCAATAAATTCTTCAATCTGTTCCACATCATAAAAGTCATAGTTTCCTTTAACATAAGAAGATATGGTAACATTATCATTATACTCACATTGAAAAGGTAGGTGTTTATACCTCCTACAACAACAAGACTTATCAAAGCAGTAAGTGACATTATAAGTAGAGCACACCTCTCTAGCAATGGTATTCAATTTATCAATTTGTTCCCATAAGTGTTTCCCTTTTTGTGACAAGCGGTGCTCCTTATAATAATACTTTTGTTCTTCCGTGAACCCACCTTGCCAATAAGAACTAGTTTCAAAGAAACCATCCATTGATAGAAAGCATGACCAAGCAAGGCAATAACAGACCAACAACTAGAGCAGGAACTAATTTTTGTGTGTTTTTGAATAG
This sequence comes from Avena insularis, assembly GCA_023614405.1. NCBI lineage: Eukaryota > Viridiplantae > Streptophyta > Magnoliopsida > Poales > Poaceae > Avena > Avena insularis. The sequence goes on along the minus strand of CM042691.1, from coordinate 207,576,813 downwards.
AGAAAGCAAACCAAACTAAATTTTTTTTGGAGTTTTTATAAAAAGAGGCAAACAAAACCAAGCAAAAGAAACTAATCAAACTAAAAACAAACAAAATAGAAAGGTTGAGGAGGACTCCCCTTGCGAAGATGTCCTTAGCCTCCCCGGCAACGGCGCTAGACAACTTGTTGATGCGCTTGGTTGATGTAGGAGCACTTCGTCGGGAAACCCCAAGAGCAAGGTGTGATGCAGCATAGCAGCAAGCCTTCCCTCGGTAATAAACCGAGGTTATCAAACTAGTAGAAGGAAGGAAACGTCTCAAAGGTGTTGCAAGCAACATGGAAACCTGCACAACACAAACTCAAGACTTTGCCCCAACGAACAGTGAGGTTGTCAAGCTCACCGGATTGTTGTAACAAAGGATTAAATGTATGGTGTGGAAGGTGATGGTGGTTTGCAGCAAGTAAACAAGTAACAGTGGAAGATGTATCAATGGTAAAGATTGGACCGGGGTCCATGATATGTTAGAAACGTATCTATAATTTTTGATGCTCCATGCTTGTTTAGTATCTACTTTGCTTTACTTGTCCACACTTTGAGGTGATTTTTACATGTTTTCTGGTACTAACCTACTAACAAGTTGCAACAGTGCCAGATGCCTGTTTTCTGCTGTTTTTTGTTTCAAAAAAATTAGTAAAGAAATATTCTCGGAATTGTACGAGAGAAAGGACAAAGTCAATTACTTTCCGTGGGGAACAAGAAGTCCAGAGGAGAGCCGGAGGGGCCGGCCAGAGAGGCCACCCCCCAGGCGCGGCCACAGGTGGGACCGCACCTCGCTAGGGTTTTTTGGCCCTGGCCGCCGCCTCGGTCTCCCCCTTCGCCTATAAGAAGCCCCCGATGCAGAAACCCTGGGTACCCGATCAGAAATCCATGAAACTGTCTGTAGCCGCCGACACCATCGTCCCTTGATCAGGGGGATCTGAAGTTCTTCCCGGCATCCTGCCGGAGGGGAGATCATCCTGGAGGCCTTCTCTCTGGTATGATGCGTGAGTAGTTCCACCTGACGAGGTTTAATCTCGTCAATGCCCACTGTTATGGACTTGGGTTTTGGAGAAGATGGGGATGCTGGAGATCGTGGCACGGTTAACAGACAAGCAACTAGGGGACACAAGATTTACCCAGGTTCAGGCCCCCGGAGGGAAAACCCTACTCCGCATACGCTCTTTGATTACGGCGGAACCGAAAGTTACAGGGTGCGCAGATTCGATCTGGCGTGGATGATTTAGGTCTATCGTGGGATTACCCCCTCGTTGGACCCTCCTAGCCTTTATATATGGGGAGGCTAGGTCTCAGGTACCGATACGAGTAGGTTACAAGTTGTATTCAAACTCTAGTCTTGTTCTCCAAGGATCCGAAGACGTCATGGGCCTTAGCCACCTGAAAATCTTCATGGGCTAGCGTATGTCTGTCGTGGGCCTTCCTTGGGCTGGACTAGGTATGCCGAAGTTACGTACCCGTAGGGTATAACCATGTCAGTAGCCCCCGAGTGATCAGTCGAATCATAGATTCGGCTAAGGACTCTTCCATCCTTCGGGAGCAGTTATATGTTAATAGTATATGTGTGTAGGGATTGTTGATGCGTGTGCCTGACTCACCCGACGGATCAGGGTCGATTAAGCATCTTAGGACGAAACAACACGATCTTCTTGAGTTCGGGTCCCTCGGCGGACTGGAACATATCTTGGCGTAATTCGACTCAGGCGCGGAGGACTTACGAGTGGAATTCGGTGATTTCAATTGGTGTACCAACGCGTCCGTCGGGATTTTCATCACGCTGTTGGCATGGATTTATACTAGCGAGCCTTGATCAGTCGTTGCCGAGCCATCGGATGATATCTATAGGTCTTATCTTTGTGTCGAACAAGCATCCGAATGTTTGTCACCATGAGGTGCTTGGTACAAGGAGATTTATTGCTCACTTAGCGTTTTTGTTGGGACAGAGTTACCAAAAAGTTTTTGCGTGCGGATCCGGAAGATCGCAGTCGAAGATTTCATAGGGTGCACGACCAGCACTCCCTATGAGAGTAGCCCCCGAGTGTCTGTTCGAGACGTAGACTCGAGCGGAGACTTTAGTGCAAGCATTGCTCAGTTGTTTAGTCCGTAGGACTCGAAAATTTTCGGATGCTTAAATCCTTCCTCCCTATGGGAGTAGCCCCCGAGGCCGTAGTGGAGTCGCAGACTCGACGTAGGGCTCAGAGAAGTGCTTTGTCTTCATTTGTCTTTCGGGTGCGCGGCCAGCGCTCCGGATAGGAGTAGCCCCTGAGTATTTAGTCGAATCAAAGATTCGAGTGAGTACTCTTAGCTGTGAAGCCGAAGTTGTAGCTAGTAAAGCTTTTAAATGACGTCAGTGCTGACGATTGACGACCTCAGGCGTCTGCTATGCCAGATATGACTTGACTGGACGAAGCGTGGGTCCCACTTGCTGACTTTGAATTGACCGGTCACGCGCGGCGTGGAGATGATTACGGCGTCTCCTCGATTTCCGCGCGTAGTGGACGTCGTGGTAACGACGGTTCGTTGTGATGCTGACACGTGTACGGCCAGATCTGCCGCTGGCGTTAGGTCTTCTGGATGGACGGCCAGCGTGCGTCGTCTTCGCTGTTATAATCCATGGTGAAATCGTGGTTTGATTTTCACCTCATCAGTCCTTGTGTTTCACTGCCTCCTTGCGCTCGAGCGATTCTTGCTTCGTGTTGAGATTTCCTTCCACATTTCCGTCGTTCTTTGTGGGTAACGCCACCACCGTCGTAGCGCCATGGGGAAAAAGAAGTCCTCATCTGCAGTTGGGACCAGCGCCGCCGGAGGAAAGAAGGGCGCCTCCACTGCTCGCATCACCGACGGTGGCTGGCGGCGATCAGAAACGCGGGAGAGCGATCTCCGCAAATTGCGCGAGCGGAGCTTGATCCCGCAAGACACGACGGCCGTGATACTCCCCGGCAATGAGGTAATCCCCCGTCCCCCGTCTGGGTATCGGGTTATGTTTGTTGCCTTCATGATTCGCGGGTTTTCTTTTCCGGTCCATGACTTCCTTCGTGGACTGCTCTTTTTCTATGGGGTTCAACTCCATCATCTGTCTCCCAACTCCCTTCTCCACATTGCGTGTTTTATCACGCTTTGCGAGTGTTGGCTTGGCATTGAGCCACACTTTGGCCTCTTCCGGAAGCTTTATTCCGTGAAGAGGCAGTCTGGTTCGGATGGTGTGTATCCCGTTGGGGGTTTCATCATCTCCCTCAGCCCCAATGTGCAATTCTTTTCCTTTTCCATGTCCGAATCTGTCCAGTACTGGCGGAGGAAATGGTTTTACAGCCGTGACTCCGTGCTGCCTGGGCAAGATTTTGGCCTCGTTCCTTTTGACCCCTCCCAGTTGATTGTGAAGAAAAGATCCTGGAAAAACCAAATCTTGGATGGTGAGGTGGCAGAGATAGAGGCCCTGTACCGTCGGGTGGAGGATCTCCAATTGGTTCCTGAGAAGGAGGTGAACGGTGTAGACATCATCCGGACGTTTCTTGAGCGTCGGGTGCAGCCTCTCCAAGCGAGGGTGCATCCGATGTTTCTTTACTCTGGGCGCCGTGATCCGACGAGGGTTTCGAGTGAGAAAATCTCCGAGGCGGAACTTGACAAGGATCTTCACGCGCTGTTGAAGTTCAAGGTTGACGAAAAAATCCCGGGGAAGTCGCTGACTCCTCCCTTTTCCTCGATGTTGGTCGTACCGAAGGTGTAGATTTGCGCACGTAGTGCTTCCCTTTTTTTTTGTCAGCTGTGTACTTTTTCCTTTGTTTGCTAACAAAGTTCCTTTTCCTTTTGCAGAGCTTCAAAGTGCTCGGCATGGCGCCACCATTGCCCGAAAGGTATCCGAATGCCCCGGATAATGAAGTGGTGGATTCCGTGTCCGAGCTACCGTCAGGGCGATCCCCAGCGGAGGATGCCGATGAGTCAAGTGAGGACCATTCGTGCAAGCGATCACGGAGCTCGAGCGAGTCGTCGGATGCCTCGACTCCTCCGACTCCCAGAAATCCTCTGGGCCTTGAGCGTCATGATGATGTTTATGGGGGTTCTTCTTCTCCCCTTCCTGCCATTCCTGTGCGGGCTGTTGCTCCGCACCCGCCAGCAAAGCGGAAGAAGGAAGAGAAGAAGGAAGAAAAGAAGGAGGAGAAGAGGGCCCAAAGGGCTTCTCCTATCTTCGACCTGAGCGCGTTGGGATCGTAAGTTTTCTTGTTGCCACTGTTGTCTTTTGTTCCCTTGTTATTTTTGCACCTGTGCTGATTGGCTTCGTATGCAGGCAATCCTCCGACGGCTCCAGTGATGGTGCGGGGGAGATGATGGGGGAGTCGAACATTGCGTCGCCTCCTCCTCAGACGGTGGCGACTTCGGGTGATGCTGCGCCAGTTCCTCCTGTACAGGAGAGGCTGGCGGTTGCGCCTCAGAATGTCGCAGGCGGGCCTGCGGGTTCGTCTTTGGAGCACGTAAGTTTTTCTGCTTGATCTTACGGGGGGAGCCCCCGAGTGTCTTCGTATGCTGATGTTGTTGATGCTTCATTGTGTTGGGCGTAGCCCCCAAGTCCTGCTCTTACTACTATTGCCTGTTGCTGCAGCCTTTTGTCCAAGAAGCCAAGCGGCTGGTGGAGGAACGCCTGTGTCGGAGGCTGGCTGCGGCAGCTTCAAGGTATTCGTCTGCCTTGTAGTATTCTCTTGCTTATGCTGGTCCTGTTCTTTGACGCTTGCTTGTTGTAAATGCAGAGGAGCATAATGACTCTCTTCGTGAGGTCGATGCTCTGAAGAAGAGCCTTGGCCAATCGGGAGAGAGCGAAGCTGCCAGGGCAAAGAGCGCTTTGAGCTGGGTATGAAGGCAGCGGCGAAGGCGTCTGCAGCAGGAGGCCGCGGATCGTGAGGAGCAGCTGGCCACCGTTTCGGTTGCTCGTGAAAAAGGGATGGCGGAGAAGCTCATGGCTGCTGCCAAGGCTATTTCGGGTGAGTACTAGCTTTTGTACTTGCTTCTTTTTCTTCGGATCGTCTTCTATGTTGCCTTTCTTCATGTTTTCTTCTTTTTTGTCTCAGATGCCGCAGGCATCGAGTTTGACCGCGGTGCTCTGGAGCACGGGAGTGCTCTAGATGATGCCACTGTAGCGGTCGAAGACCGCTGCAGCACCGTCGTCAACTCCCTTGCCAAGGCGAAAGAGGTCCTTGGTCGCTTCTACCAGGAGCTCTTCCCGAAGGGCGCATCCCTTGAAGACGTGGGTGCCCTGGCAGAGGCTCTGTCAGCCGAAGCGCCTGCGGCGTACAAGCGCAAGCAGAAGGGCATCGGCGCGTCCGTCGGGCTGGCGATGGCCATGGCGGCTGGGGCGGAGCTGGACCTGCCCCAGATTACTTCTCGGATGCCTACAGCTGCGGATGGATCCGAGGTAGCCTTCGCCGCCTACTCCGCTCGCTGCAGACGATATGGGCCCAAGCTCATTGACTTGCTGTCTGAGTATGCATTGCGGCAGCAGGGCGAGGCCAAAGTTAGGCAGTCTGGTTCTGAGGCGACTCAGTGCCCTCCGCCTTAGACGTAGTAGACGTAGGATAGCTTGTAGTCTGTTTTTGTTGTAAATATCTTTTGTAGTACCATCCTTGTGCCACGTAGTGGCCTTATATACTTTAATGAATTCCTCTGAGTTGTGTTCTATCCTTGGCTGAATGTCTGTGTGCCTTCTTTTTTTCTGCTATAGGTTCCTTCGGGTGCTGACCCAGTTGACACTTCATCCAAAAGGCCCTTGCGAGCATCATTGGATGATTCCTCGCAGCTTGTGTTTCTTCGAGATCGCGTGCGCAGTTTGGAAAGAGATTTGCTTGGGTTATGCGGTCGCGCTGACGTTTGGAAATCCAAAGCAGACCGTGGTGCAGCCAGAGAGGAGTATTTGATGGCGGAGCTGGGTCAGCTGTCCGAGCAGCTGCAATGTAAGTTGATCCTTCTTTCGGGCTGTAGCTCTGTTCTTCGGGTGAGCCTGCTGGCCTTACTCTTGTTTTGCGCGGTTTTCGCAGGTGCCAATCTTGCTCCGAGGGAAGAAAAGGAGCGTATTGCTGTTCGAGTCAATTGCTTGACTCAACAGGACATGGAGGCCGGCGGCTTCTTCTGGATGGATCGTGATCGCGCCATAGTTCTGGCGACGGTGCAGGATCGTGTCTACCAGGTTTCGCGGGTGCTCCGCCAGGTGCAGACATCGCTTTCCTCGGTGCTGCATGTCATGTTTCCATTGGATGCCGTGCCAACGACCCTTGCAGGTCTTCTGACGAAGTTTCGGAGTGCCAGCAATGTTAAGGAGCTGGTGCGGCAGCAGTTCGTCGCAGGGGTGAAGGCTGCCTTGTCTCTTGTGAGGGTGCATCGCCTTAATGTAGATTTGGCTGCTGTGGCGACTGGGCCACCTCCTCGACCAGATGGTGGCGAGTGGAATATGCGTCCGCATTACGCGGCTGTAAGGCGGTATGCCGAACAGATTGTAGATTTGTTTGAGCAGAGTGCTCAGGTTATTCTTCATAATAGGTAGGACCTGAAAATAAACAGATAGATGTAAAATTTGTATAGTGCGACTGGGCGTGTATATGCCCTTTGTTGTAAAGGTTCTCTTGTTTGCGAGCACGCAGTGCTTTGATGTAGTACGTGCCCTTTTTGTTTGCCTGACGTGGTCAGCTACTCAGGTGTACACGTTTTGTCCTCAGTCGATGAAATCGTGAGGTGGGGGGAGCCCCCGAGTGCGTTTGTAGCATGTAATAAAGTTGCAGAGAAATAGTCAACCGAAGGTTGGGGGCGAGGTACTTAGCTTTATTTATGTCGTAATGGAGGAGGTACATGGTTCGGCTGGGTAGCCTTGGCTGAAAGCCTTATTGGAAGTAAAAAGGGGGTACATTGCTATGGGTAGAATCGTCGCAGGTGCGAGATGTTCCATGGGTTGGAGTATGCGACTCCAGAATCCACGTGCTTGAGGCGATAGGCGCCACCTGGGATGACCTCGGTGATGGCGTAGGGTCCTTCCCATGGTAACTCGAGTTTATTCGGTCGCTTTTGCTTGAGTCGCAAGACGAGGTCTCCTTCGACGAAGGACCTTGGGCGCAGCCGGCGGCTGTGGTAGTTGCGGAGACTTTGCTGGTACACCGCGGATCTAGCTGCTGCTATATCCCGTGCTTCGTCGAGTGTGTCGACGGCATCTTCGAGTGCCGCCGAAGATTCGGCTTCGCTGTAAGCGACGACTCGTGGAGCCTGGTGGCGTACTTCGGCTGGTAGCACGGCCTCAGCTCCGTGCACCATGAAGAATGGTGTGTAGCCGGTGGAGCTGTTTGGCGTAGTACGCAAGCTCCACAGGACAGACAGTAGCTCTTTCATCCAGTTTCCAGCTTTGTGCTCGAGTGAGCTCATGAGGCGCTTCTTGATGCCAGCGCCGATTAGACCGTTGGCCTTTTCCACTTGCCCGTTTGTTTGCGGGTGTGCCACTGAGGCATACGTGATGTTGATCCCGAGGCCTTCGCAGAAGTCCTGAAATTCTTCGGAGATGAAGTTTGATCCGTTGTCGGTGATGATGCTGTGTGGTACGCCGAACCTGTAGACAATGGATTCGAAGAATTTGACGGCAGTTTTGCCCTTCTGGTTGGTGACTGGCATTGCCTCGATCCACTTGGTGAATTTGTCGACTGCGACCAGGAGGAAGACATGTCCTCCCTTCGAGGATTTTGGCAGTTTGCCGATCAAGTCGAGGCCCCATTGGGCAAAAGGCCAGGCTATGGGTATGGGTCGAAGTTCGGACCCAGGTGCGTGCGGTTTGTCGGCGAACCGTTGGCACCCGTTGCATCTTCGGACGATGTCCTTTGCGTCGCTCATGGCCGTTGGCCAATAGAATCCTGCTCGCAGAGCTTTGGCGACGAGGGAGCGACTGCCTGCATGGTGGCCGCAGATGCCCTCGTGGATATCTTGGAGTATGGCCTTGCCGTCATTGATGGTGATGCACCGTTGTAGTACGCCCGTAATGCTGTGTTTGTACAGCTCGCCGTGGATGATGGTGAAGGCTTTGGACCGACAAGATATGCGCCGGGCATCTGTCGGGCTATCTGGCAATTCTCCGTTTATCAGGAACTGGAGGTATGGACGTGTCCAAGTTTCTTTGACTGCCATGACCTGCATCAGGTTGACCATGGCAACTTCGGTATCCAACTTTTCGGGTCCTTCATGACCTTCGGGTAGCGTGGCCCCCGAGTGTTCTGCTTCTTCGGGTGATCCCTTGGGGAATTTCCGCTTGATCGATGGCACGCAGATCTGTTCGAGGAACACACCTGGTGGTACCTTTGCACAAGTGGAGCTGATGTTGGCGAGTCTATCGGCCTCCTCGTTGCTCTCTCTTCCAACGTGCCGAAGTTCGCATCCGTCGAATTCTCCTTCGAGTGCATTGTATAGAGCGCGATACGCGATCATGTTTTCGGCGTGTGCGTCGCACTCATTCATCATCTGATGTACGACAAGGTTGGAGTCACCGTAGATGACCAGGCGCGTTGCGCCGCATATTTTTGCCATCTTCATGCCATGGATGAGGGCTTCGTATTCGGCCTCGTTGTTGGAGGCTCTGAATTTCATCCGAAGGACGTACTTCATCTTGTCACCTTGCGGGGAGGTCAGTATGACTCCTGCCCCTGCTCCGGCTTCGCGTTTGGAGCCGTCAAAATGCATTTTCCAGGACTGCGACATGTCTGGGGTGTTAGGCAGCTGCAGCTCCATCCAGTGCACCAGGAAGTCCGGAAGGACTTGAGATTTGATTGCGTGTCGCTTCTCGTAGATAATGTCCAGGGGTGATAGTTCAATTCCCCACAGGGCTACGCGTCCTGTGGCCTCTGGGTTATTCAGGATGTTGTTTAGGGGTGCCTCGTTGACGACCATCACCTGATGCTCCTGGAAGTAGTGGCTCAGTCGTCGAGCCGTCATGAACACGCCGTAGGCCAGCTTCTGGTAGTGCGGGTACCGCTGTTTTGTTGGAGTGAGGACCTCGCTGAGGTAGTAAATTGGGCGTTATACCCCGTGGGTCTTGCCTTCTTCGGGTCGTTCGGCGTACTGTGCTGACCACCTGGTGTGTGGCTGCTATGTACAGCAACAGGGGCTCGCGTTCTTTTGGCGTGACCAAAACTGGCGAGGTGGAGAGGAGCCGTTTGAGGCTTTCGAATGCGTCGTTGGCTTCTGGTGTCCACTCGAACTTGTCTGCCTTGCGCAGCAGCTGGTAAAATGGGAGGGCCTTCTCGCCCATGCGGCTGATGAACCTGCTTAGTGCCGCTACTCGCCCTGCGAGCTGCTGAACGCCTTTAAGGTTTTTCGGTTTCTCCATTGTCATGATAGCTTTGATTTTCTTCGGGTTCGCTTCAATCCCTCGTTGTGAGATGAAGTACCCGAGCAGCTGACCCGAGGGGACGCCGAAGGCGCACTTTTCTGGATTGAGCTTGATCCTGTAGCAATCAAGGTTGTCAAACGTCTCGCGGAGATCGTCGATAAGTGTTCTTGCCTCCTTGGTTTTTATGACTATGTCGTCGACATAGACTTGGACGTTGCGACCGATCTGGTCCTTGAGGCAGGCCTGCATGCATCGCTGGTACGTGGCACCCGTGTTCTTTAGCCCGAAGGGCATTGTGTTGTAGCAGTATACCCCGAACGGTGTGATGAACGCCGTTTTCTCTTTATCTTCGACCTTGAGTCGAATCTGGTTATAGCCTGTGTAGGCGTCGAGGAAGGAGAGTTTCTCACAACCTGCAGTCGAATCGATGATCTGGTCGATCCGAGGGAGAGGGAAGTGGTCCTTAGGGCAGTGTTTATTTAGTGACGTGAAGTCCACGCACATCCGCAGGATGTCCGTGTCCTTTTTCGGGACCATCACCGTGTTTGCCAGCCACTCGCTTTCCTTGATTTCCCAGATGAAGTCTGCTGCGAGTAATCTGTTGATCTCCTTGCTGATAGCTTCGGCTCGTGGCTCCGACAGTCTTCGGATGGACTGCTTGACTGGCTTGGTGTCTGGGAAGACATTGAGTGCGTGCTCGGCGAATTCCCTGGGAACTCCTGGCATGTCCGCAGGACACCAGGCAAAGATTTCCCAGTGCTCACGGAGGAATTCGACGAGCGTGCCTTCCTATGCGGTGCTGAGGTCGTTGGCGATCAATGCTGTCTTGGAGGCATCCGTTGGATGGACCTGCACTTTCTTGGTGTTGATGGTGGAGTCGAAAGACACGTCAGGTGTGTTCTGCTTTGTGACTGGGGGTAGCCCATTGTCCGTCACCTCGCGGAGCCTTACAAGCTCTTCTTGCATGCCGAAAGACTGGGAGATTTTGTTGAAATCCCTGTCGCATTGGTCCGATCGGGTGAAGCTCCCGTGGACTGTGATGACGCCCCTTGGTCTTGGCATCTTGAGTAGTAGGTATGCGTAGTGTGGGACGGCCAGGAACCTTGCAAATGCTACATGTCCCAGAATTGCGTGGTATTGCGACGGCCAGTCCACCACTTCGAATTCTAGGCGTTCCTGCCGAAAGTTGTCCGGCTTCCCGAAGATGACGTCGAGCCCTATTTTGCCCAAGGGGGAGATGCCCTTCCCTGGGACAATGCCGTGGAACGTTGTGTCTGATTGTTCCAGGCTGTATTGCAGGATCCGCATAGCTGCTAGAGTGCTTGCGAACATTAGGTTGATGCCGCTGCCGCCGTCCATGAATACGCGACTCATCTCGAAGCCTCCGATCTGCGCCTCCAACACCAGGGCAGCATGACCTGGGCGAGGGATCTGGCAAGGGTGATCCGCGCGAGTGAATGTGATGCAAGACTCCGATCCGCTGAGGTACTCAGGGATTGCAGGCGGAGTTGCCACGGCCAAGTTGATTTGTCGGGTGATTTTCTTCTGCACCCTGTTGGTGGGGCGTCCCTTCTGGATCATATTTAGCGCTCCCTTTGGTGGGGGGTATGCGACTCCGACGTTGTTTTGCGCTGGTGCGACTGGTTGATTTGGGCCTCCAATAGGCGGCGGTGGAGGAGCTCCGTGTGCTATTTCACCTGGCGCAGGTGCGTTTCCGAACGCAGGAATTGGAGCTTGTTGCCTCATCTGCATCATGCCTTCGCTGAGTTTCTGGAACTTGCGGCAGTCTTTGAGCATGTGGCTAGATTTCTTTTTGCCATCTTGTTTGTCGATGTAGAAGTGGATGGTGCATGGACCCGAAAGTTTGTCGAATGTTGAGGATCCGTTGTTGCGGTCGCGGCGTTGCCACGACTGCGTTGGTCGTCAGTTGTCGTGGAAGTTTCCGCTGCGGTATCCTCCGCTGTTGTGGCTGTTGTCGTTACGGCGGTCGGCGTAGCCGGCTGCGACCATGTCGGGTCCGTCACGGTCCTCGTAGACGCGCGATCTCCTCTTGCTACGGCATTCACGTCTTCGCCCGTAGTCGTCCTCTTCATCTGATTGCGCCCGCTGGATGCAATCTTCGCTGCGCCAATCATATGGCGATTTCCATGAGTTGGTCGAGTGTCTTGGGCTTTACACGTCCAAGTTTATCCTTGAAGTCTGGGCGTTTGACGCCGTCCCTGAAGGCGTCAATGGCCCGCTCTTCGGAGATGTGTGCTGCGGAGTTCTTGGTTGTAGACCAGCGTAGTATGTACGAGCGAATAGATTCACCCGTTCTCTGAGTGCAGGCTCACAATTCTTCGATTGAGGCGGGCCTCTTGCTGGTGCCTTTGAAATTTCGGATGAAGCTATAAGCGAGCTCCTCCCAGCTTCGGATGGATCCTGATGATAGGCTGCTAAGCCAGACCAGCCATACGCTGTCACCGCAGCTGCAGGCATTGCATGGCGGTTTCTTTGTTGCCTCCGTGAAGCTTGACGGATGACAGATGGTCACTGAGCCAGGACTTTGGATCTTGCGTGCCGTTGAATTTCGGAGTATCCGAAGGAAGTTTGAAGTTGCATGGCATCTGTGTTCGCCGGACGGATCTGCTGAAGCATCAAGCCCCGCAGAGTTCTCCTTCGTCTTCATCCATCTCAGATTCAGACGAGCATGCGCGTTTGGCGCGTGCTTTGTCGATCTTGCGCTGTGTAAGCTTGTCTCTGGCGTCGTAGTCGCGTTTATGGCGGTGCGAGCTTTTCTTCCTTCGAGGAAGATCGTGTTCTTCTTCATCTTCGGATGAGGGAGTGGGCTCGTCGCACCGTCGCCGAGCTTTCTTCTTGGCCCGTGAGGAGCGTCTTCGTGGAGCGCAGCTCCGATTAGTCCTAGTCCGGTGAGTGCGGACCTATGCATGGCCCTTTTCGGGTCCCCCTCCGGAGGTGGGTGAGCCGCGAGATATGCAGTGGCTGCCATGATCGCAGCTTGTGGCGTCCTCGGGGTGATGTTGCCGTCAGCGTCCATATCCATGAACGATGTGTGGAGAGTTCGGGTCACGTCACGCCGTTCCTTCGGGTCCATGTTTTCCACCCGAGAGTGGTGCTTGTTTCCCTGGTTTCCGTTTGTGCTAGAGCCGGGTCCTTTGGCGGAGAGCGCAGCTCGTCGCGCACTGGACTCAGAGGCTGCTTGCTTGCGTTTGTCGAGCGTCTCCTGCATCTTGGCTTGCTTCTTGTGCTCCTCGATGAGGAGGTAGTGGTATGCCATCAGTAGGTCACGTGAGGAGTCCAGAGGTAGGACTATTTCGCCTACGACGGCGCGGCGTGCTTCGACCCATCCTTCTTTGCTAAGTTGGATGAGGTGGCCCCTGTTTTCCCCGTTTCCACCGTTTTCGCCGTTTCTGTCCTGCGGGTTGGGGTTGGGCGGCGGGTTAGGTGTTTCCTCGTCGGTTTGGATGATTGCGGCGCATAGATAGCGCCTGCAGATTGGTTGGCTGCTGCCGCAGCTTTCGGATCCGGAACCGTAGATCCCTTCATCCGAAGGTGGATCGCACAGATCGGAGTTGCAGCTGCTGCTGTTGTAGAACTCATCTGTTGATGGTGACATGCGTAGCACGGGGTGTGGAGCCCATGAAGCGGGCCTGATTGACGGCATGGGCACCCGCTCAGGGAGGCGGAGGGTGCCATCTTGTCCCACCTGGAAGCAGAAGCTCCCGAACAAGATTTCGAGTCCGTCGCCTACGGGCTCGAAATCCTTCATGGTATCCGGCGAGTGGGCGGTGAAGTCGAAAGCGCCGAAGAGGAGGTGATTCTCCGTCGCCGCGGAGTTGTAGATCAATCGGGTCGGAACCGTCACGACCGCACAATCAGCAGCCCCAGTTCCCACAGACGACGCCAATTGACGAGGTTTAATCTCGTCAATGCCCATTGTTATGGACTTGGGTTTTGGAGAAGATGGGGATGCTGGAGATCGTGGCACAGTTAACAGACAAGCAACCAGGGGACACAAGATTTACCCAGGTTCAGGGCCCCCGGAGGGAAAACCCTACTCCTGCTTGTCTGCTCTTTGATTACGGCGGAACCGAAAGTTACAGGGTGCGCAGATTCGATCTGGCGTGGATGATTTAGGTCTATCATGGGATTACCCCCTCGTTGGACCCTCCTAGCCTTTATATATGGAGAGGCTAGGTCTCAGGTACCGATACGAGTAGGTTACAAGTTGTATTCAAACTCTAGTCTTGTTCTCCAAGGATCCGAAGACGTCATGGGCCTTAGCCACCCGAAAATCTTCATGGGCCAGCGTATGTCTACCGTGGGCCTTCCTTGGGCTGGACTAGGTATGCCGAAGTTACATACCCGTAGGGTATAACCATGTCACCACCTTGGACTATGGGTCCATGTAGTATCTAGATGGTTGTATCTCCTCCTTTGTGCTTTCATGTATAGATCTTGTGAGCTCCATTCATGATCAAGATCTAATCTATTTGTAATCGTGCATGTTGAGTTTGCGGGGATCCGATGGATATTGAGATTATTATGTTGGTTTGATTAATGGTTTTGTCTTTATGATTCTATCATGTCTGTGTTGTTTGTGATCTTGCCTGCTCTCCATTGTTAGTAGCTATCTTTGCCAAGTAGTTGCTAGTGACTCCAAGAGGGGGTATTTATGCTCGATAGTGGGTTTATGCCTCTAGTTTCCAAGGGAAGTGACAGAAATCTCTTCGGTTGTAGATGTGTTGTTGCTACTAGGGAGAAAACAACGGTCTCTTGTTCATGGAACACGTGGACTGTTTACCTTACACACTTTGCTTAAAGCAGTTGTCCGTTGCTTGCAACTTAATACTGGAGGGGGTCCGAATGATAACCTGAAGGTGGACTTCTAGTCATAGATGCAGTTGGATGGCAGTCTATGTATCTTGTTGTATTTCCCAATCAACCTCATAGGATCTTTCTGACTAATAATTGCATTGTTATGCCTTGCTCAGTTCCTGTCAATTGCCCCGCTGTAATTTGTTTATCCTTCATGCCATGTTGTTTATCTAAGGAGATCACCTCTAGTGAACTATGGACCCCGGTCCAATATTTATCATTGATACATCTTCCATTATTACTTGTTTACTTGCTGCAAACCTTTACCTTTCACACCATACGTTTAATCCTTTGTTACAGCAAACCGGTGAGCTTGACAACCTCACTGATTCGTTAGGGCAAAGTCTTGAGTTTGTGTTGTGCAGATCTCCGTGTTGTTAGCAACACCTATGTGATGTTTCCTTCCTCCTACTGGTTCGATAACCTCGGTTCTTACTGAGGGAAACTTGCTGATGTGCTGCTTCATACCTTGCTCTTGGGGTTTCCAACGAAGCGCAAGTACTGGGCGCCATCAAGCTCTTTTCTGGCACTGTTGCCGAGGAGGCTAAGGACGTCTTCACTAAGGGAGTCCTTCACTTCCTTTCTCTTTACTTTATTTTTAGTTTGCTTTGTTTCTTTTGCTTGGTTTTGTTTGCCTCTTTTCAAAAAACCCAAAAAAATTAGTCTAGTTTGGTTTGCTTGCTTTATTCAAAAAACACAAAAAAAGTAGTTCCTGCTCTAGCTACTACTGTTGTTTTTGGCTTGCCCACCTTTGCCAAAATGAACTCTGCTGAGAACACCAAGTTGTGTCCCAAAAAAATTAGTCTAGTTTGGTTCTCTTGCTTTATTCAAAAAACACAAAAAAATTAGTTCCTGCTCTAGCTACTACTGCTGTTTTTGGCTTGCCCACCTTTGCCAAAATGAACTCTGGTGAGAACACCAAGTTCTGTGACTTCACTAGCACCAACAACAATGATTTCCTAAGCACTCCTATTGCTCCACCTGCTCCTAATTCTACCTTTTATGAAATTAAGCCTGCTTTGTTGAATCTTGTGATGAGAGAGCAATTTTCTGGTGCTGGTTCTGATGATCCTGCTGCCCATCTTAATAGCTTTGTTGAACTTTGTGAGATGCAAAAGTATAAGGATGTAGATGGAGATATTATTAATCTCAAGCTTTTTCCTTTCTCCTTGAGGGGAAAAGATAAAGAATGGTTGCTTTCTTTGCCTAAAAATAGTATTGATTCTTGGACTAAGTGCAAAGATGCTTTTATTGGAAAGTACTATCCTCCCGCTAAGATTATATCTATGAGAAGTGATATTATGAAATTTAAACAACTTGATAGTGAACAAGTTGCTCCATCTTGGGAAAGAATGAAATCTTTGGTTAAAAATTTCCCTACTCATGGACTCACTGCTTGGATGATTATCCAGACTTTTTATGCAGGTTTGAACTTCTTCTCAAGGAACCTGCTGGATTCAGCTGCTAGAGGTACTTTTATGGGACTCACCTTGGGAGCTGCAACAAGGCTCCTTGATAATATGATGGTTAACTACTCTAAATGGCATGTTGAGAGAGCTCCACATGGTAAGAAGGTAAATTTTGTGGAGGAAACTTCCTCTTTGAGTGAAAAGATTGATGTTATTATGGCTATGCTTGTTAATGGGAAAGCTCCTCTAGATCCTAATAGTGTTCCCTTAGCCTCTTTGGTTTCTCAAGAAGAGCAAGTTGATGTGAACTTCATTAGAAACAACAATTTCAACAACAATGCCTATCGAAACAATTTTGGTAGCAACAACAATTATAGGCCTTATCCTCCTAATAATGGCAATTCCTATGGAAACTCCTACAACAATGCTAGAAGTGCCCCTCTGAACTTGAAGTCATGCTCAAGGACTTTATTAGTAAACAAACCACTTTCAATAAGACTATAGAGGAAAAGCTTTTAACTATTGAGAAAAATATGTCCTCTTTGTCTGAAGCTCAATCCTCCTTGATTAATAAAATGGCTGCTAAACCTGAAACTATGGAAAACACCTTTGCTACTGCTCATTCCATACAAGTTACTATTGATGAAAATGTTAGGCTGTTAGCTCAACTTCATGTTATGTGGGAAAGGGAAGATGAAATTGATAGAAACAATAGTGTGTGCGCCATCACCACTAAACCACAAGTAGTCCCTATTCCTCCTCCTACTATGCCTAAGCGTATTGAGCCTACTACTAGTGATGCTAAGTTTGACTTTGATATTGATGGTTGCAATATTTCTGAAGTGATCATGTTTCTACAAAATCTTGCTAGAAGTCCTGATGCTAGTGATATGCATGTTGCTTTCACTAAACACATTATAGATGATCTTGTTAAGATTAAGGAAGAGAAGCTAAAACATAAAGCTTCTATTCCTAGTAAAGTACAAGATAGTTGGGAACCCATTATTAATATGCAAGTGAATGACTTTGATCTCAAAGATTCATGTGATCTTGGTTCCAGTGTCTCTATTATGCCTAGGAAGATTTATCAAATGCTTGATTTGCCACCTTTGGAAGATTGTTATTTGGATGTCCCACTCAATGATAATGTTAAGAAGAAACTCATGGAGAGTATTAATGATGTTCTCATTATGGTTAATAATGCTTATGTCCCTGTTGATTTATTTGTTTTGGATGTTGAATACAATGCTTCTTGTCCTATTACTTTGGGAAGACCTTTTTTTAGAACAATTGATGCCATCATTGATATGAAAGAAGGCACCATCACATATCATTTTCCATTCAAGAAAGGTATTGAACACTTACCTATGAGGAGAGAGAGGTTGCTTTTTGCTCCTTCTTTGAAAGCAAGGTTTGATGTTAATGCTTCCTCATTTGAAAATACTTGATTCTTCTTGCTTCTTGTGCCTAACTTAAAGGCGTTAAAGAAAAGTACTTGTTGGGATATAACCCAAGAGTTTACTTGAGTCTTGGAAGTTATTACTTCTGTAATGTCCTCTCCTTATCCTTTTTGTTTGCTTTTTGTGCCAAGAATGACCTCTAATGAGAGGGAAGTAAGATTTGGGGAGTTGCTGTCCCGAAACAGATTTCTGTCATCCACCAAAAAAATTAGTGAGGAGTCACTATAACTCGGATTGAGCTCAAAATTTACGTATAAATCCCAAAGTATGTTAAATAACTTTCGTTAGTTCAAAACTTTTTGACTTTAGCAACAGAAGATGTTCGAAAAACTCGGTTTCTACCTGTTGGTCTGTTTTGACAGATTTCTGCCATTATTTGCATTTGCTTCTTATTGATTCCTTTTTGAGTTCTCTTCATGTAAATTGAGCTTTTTGAAGGAGTTACTTCAGTAGCTTGTGTTTTTAGTGAAAATACTTGCTGTTCCAAAGCTTTGCCAGTGGTCTAATATCTTTTGAATAAGCTAATGTTGCTAATTAAGATTGTGTGAAGTTTTGTATGAAGGAAAAATTTAAGGTGTAGAGAGAGAATGATGCGATGAGATGAAGAATGGACAAAAGCTCAAGCTTGGGGATGAAACCATGGTGTCACCCCAAGAAATATCCAAGAGGTACAAGCGTCAAAGCTTGGGGATGCCCAAGGCATCCCCTTCTTCATCAATAAAAAGCTCAGGTCTGTCTAGACACTTCGTTTTTATTGTTTCATGCACAGTTGTGTTGTTCTTGGAGCGTCTTAGTTTTCGTTTGCTTTGCTTAGGTTGTTTAGTTTGCTTGAATAAAGTAGTTTAGACCCCCGTTCTCGCTGTGTTGTTTTGCAAATAAGGTTGCCTGGTGTTTGGAAAGGAGTAGTAAGTTCATGCTTGAAGTGCAAGAGGAGCTTGCATTGACTATGACTTAGACTTTAGCATGACATGCTAGGTGTTGTTTTAGCATTATGCTTAGTGATTATTGTTGTAGCATGTCTTGTTCCAAACAATTGGGATTGCTTAGTGTGTCTTGAACAAATTATGCGTTGTTTTAGCATGCAAAAGCATAGTATTGTAGTATTCTCCTTTGATGCTTTGCTTGGGTTGACTTGGCACATGCTCACACCATGTTATGACTCTCACAAGTCACCATTAGCCTCTATGATCATTTAGTCCTTGACTTGTAGTACCACTCTTTGCTTTGATTAGTATGCTTTGTTGCACTGCATGATTTTGGCCATTATTGCTCTCTTAGTTGGTTGCTCCCAGTCTTTTGCTAGCCTCCACTTGTATGAGTAAGTTCTACTCATGCTTCAAACTCCCAAGAAACTAAGTTATTCCAAAGTGTCCACTATAAACTCCTATGCATGGCGTGTTACACCATTCCAAGTATATTCCTGTTTTCAACTATCTTCCAATTAAAAACTATTTTGTTTTGTGAAAACATAGTGATTAAAGCCCTCACGAACTTCATGGCACAGTTTATTCTTTGCCCCTAATATACTTCAACCATTGTGACAACTTTGTTGTATATGCTTGCACTTATAAGTTGGAATTAGCAGAACCGTGCTATCACGGGGAACGTTTTCAACATTGCACTTGTACCTTATTATACTCAGTTGATATCATGTTATTTTGTCTATGGATGTCACCGGTGTGAAATAAATAGGGAACTTGTAAGTCCATGGAGTTTGTATTCTGTGTTAGAGAAACGCCTGGGCCGCTAGCCTAAGCCATGCCTAATCATGGTGGAAACTTGCAACATCACCATAGTGAGTTATCTATGAAGCATCCTCAATAAAAAGCTATGCATATGGTAAATAAAAATATTGCTGAGATGCTCATTGTCTGCTTGCCTTGTCATTTTGGTTATGGGAAGACTCCTGTACCATGTGCAAGGGGTACCCCGTTGGCGGTTCTCAATGATATGCAAATACTTACAGTGAAAAGAACTTACCTGGACCCAAAGTTGAGTATGCATGAGGTGTGGCCCTCGTATTCAAGGGGCATGAGATTGCGAACTTATACTTCGTCAAGCATATACTCCAGCTTTGCCACTTTAACTTTAACCACTTCAAGATTCTTATGATAGGGGCAATGAGGGCTGAAAGCTAACAAGTACCATAATTTTTGGAAGCTCTTTTTGAAACTTGTAATCCCTGCTTCCTTTACAAAAAGGTCTTTCTTCCACCACTATTGAGTCTCCACCTTCTACCTTTAGGCAACATTAACAGAGCATAGTTGTCATTCTGTGTGCGGTGTTCCCAAGCTTATTAATTGATGCATATTGTGTTATTTCTTGTTCTTGTGCTACTTGTTTCTAGTCACTGTTGTGAACTTTGAAGGTGTCCTATGCATTATATTGCTACTCTATGAGGGACAAGCTAATTGCCACTATGCTATGTTTTATGTATGTGAAACAAACAAATGTTTTTCAATGCATGTTATCCATGATCTTTGTTTGTAGCCTTTCATGTTGCATGCATAGTTACTATGTCCTATTGTTAGAACTCCATCTTTCATGCACATGTTTAGAGCTCTTTGATCCCAGCTTTCAATGCTTGCAAATGGTTGGATCTTTATTGTGAGGGTGCATGTCACCTCAAAAATTATTTTGTTTATCACTTACCTACTGATGGCGCCCAGTACTTGTCGTGGGACGCTTCGTTGGAAACCCTAAGAGAAAGGTATGAAGTAGCACAACAGCAAATTTCCCTCAGTAAGAAACCAAGGTTATTGAACCAGTAGGAGGAAGGAAACCTCACACAAGTGTTGCTAGCAATGCGGAGACCTGCACAACACAAACTCAAAAAATTTCCCCAACGAATCAGTGAGGTTGTCAAGCTCACCGGTTTGTTGTAACAAAGGATTAAACGTATGGTGTGGAAGGTAATGGTTTGTGGCAAGTAAACAAGTAACAGTGGAAGAAGTATCAGTGGTAAAGATTGGACCGAGGTCCATAGTTCACTAGAGGTGCTCTCCTTAAATAAACAACATGGCATGAAGGGTAAACAAATTACAGCAGGGCAATTGACAGGAACTGAGCAAGGCATAACAATGCAATTACTAGTCAGAAAGATCCTATGAGGTTGATTGGGCAATACAACAAGATACATAGACCGCCATCCAACTGCATCTATGACTAGAAGTCCACCTTCAGGTTATCATCCGAACCCCCTCCAGTATTAAGTTGCAAGCAACAGACAACTGCTTTAAGCAAAGTGTGTAAGGTAAACAGTCCACATGTTCCATCAATAAGATACCGTTGTTTTCTCCCTAGTAGCAACAGCACATCTACAACCGAAGAGATTTCTGTCACTTCCCTTGGAAACTAGAGGCATGAATCCACTATCGAGCATAAATACCCGCTCTTGGAGTCACTAGCAACTATTGGCCAAGATAACCACTAGCAATGGAGAGCATGAAAGATCACAAACAACACAGACATGATAGAATCATAAAGACAAAACCATTAATCAAACCAACATAATAATCTCAATATCCATCGGATCCTCGCAAACAAAACATGCATGATTACAAATAGATTATATCTTGATCATGAACGGAGCTCACAATATCTATACATGAAAGCACAAAGGAGGAGATACAACCATCTAGCTACGACATGGACCCATAGTCCAAGGTGGAACTACTCACACATCATACTGGAGAGAAGCCTCCGGGATGATCTCTCCTCCGGAAGGGTGCCGAGAAGAACTTCAGATCCCCCCGATCTAGGGACGACGATGGCGACGGCTACAGACGGTTTCGTGGATTTTTGATCGGGTACTCATGGTTTCTACATCGGGGTTTCTTATAGGCGAAGGGGGAGACCGAGGCGGCATCCAGGGCCACCAAACCCTAGCAAGGCACGATCCCATCTATGGCTGCGCCTGGGGTTTTTTTGCCCCTCTGGCCGGCCCCTCCGGCTCCCTTCTAGACTTCTTGTTCCCCACGGAAAGTAATTGACTTTGTCGTTTGTCCCGTCCAATTCCGAGAATATTTCTTTACTAACTTTTCTGAAACCAAAAACAGCGTAAAAACAGCATCCGCATTGTTGCAACTTGTTAGTAGGTTATTACCAGAAAACATGTAAAAAGCACCTCAAAGTGTGGACAAGTAAAGCAAAGTAGATACTAAACAAGCATGGAGCATCAAAAATTATAGATACGTTTCCAACGTATCAGCATCCCCAAGCTTAACTCCTGCTCATCCTCGAGTAGGTAAGTGATAAACAGAATAATTTTTGAGGTGACATGCACCCTCACAATAAAGATGCAACCATTTGCAAGCATTGAAAGCTGGGATCAAAAAACTCTAAACATGTGCATGAAAGATGGAGTTCTAACAATAGGACATAGTAACTATGCATGCAACATGACAAGCTACAAACAAAGATCATGAATAACATGCATTGAAAAATGTTTGTTTGTTTCACATGCAGAAAACATAGCATAGTGGATTCAGCTTGTCCCTCATAGAGTAGCAATATAATGCATAGGACACCTGCAAAGTTCACAAGGGTGACTAGAAACAAGTAGCACAAGAGAAAGTAATAACACAATATGCATCAATTAATAAGCTTTGGAACACTGCACACAGAATGACAACTATGCTCTCTTAATGGTGCCTAAAAGTAGAAGGTGGAGACTCAATAATGGTGGAAGAAAGGCCTTTTTTGTAAAGGAAGCAGGGATTACAAGTTTCAAAAAGAGCTTCCAAAAATTATGGTACTTGTTAGTTTTCAGCCCCCATTGCCCCTATCATAAACATCTTGAAGTGGTTAAGGTTAAAGTGGCAAAGATGGAGCATATGCTTGACGAAGTATAAGTTGGCAATCTCATGGCCCTTGAATACGAGGGCCACACCTCATGCATACTCAACTTTGGGTCCAGGTAAGTTCTTGTCACTGTAAGTATTTACATATCATTGAGAACCGTCAACGGGGTACCCCTTGCACATGGTACAGGAGCTTTTCCATAACCAAAATGACAAGCCAAGCAGACAATGAGCATCTCAGCAATTCTTCTTATGTACCATGGGAATATGGTGCTTTTTTCTCACTTTCCTCTTTTCTCAACGTGTCTCTTTTTTATAAGAAGAATGCTTCATAGACGTCACTATGGTGATGCTGCAAGTTTCACCATGATTAGGCATGGCTTAGGCTAGCAGCCCGGGCGTTTCTCTTTAACAGGATACAAACTCTATGGACTTACAAGTTCCCTATTTATTTCACATCGGTGACATCCATAGACAAAAGAACATGATATCAACTGAGTACAACAAGGTACAAGTGCAATGTTGAAAACATTCCCCGTGACAGCACGGTTCTGCTCATTCCAACTTATAAGTGCAAGAATATACAACAAAGTTGTCACAATGGTTCAAGTTTATTAGGGGCAAAGAATAAAGAGTGTGCCATCAAGTTCGTGAGGGATTTAATCACTAAGTTTTTACATAACAAAATAGTTTTTAATTGGAAGATAGTTGAAAATAGGAATATACTTAGAATGGTGTAACACACCATGCATAGGAGTTTATAGTGGACACTTTGGAATAACTTGGTTTTTGGGAGTTGGAAGCATGAGTAGAACTTACTCATACAAGTGGAGGCTAGCAAAAGACTGGGAGCAACCAACTAAGAGAGCAATAATGGCCATAATCATGCAGTGCAACAAAGCATACTAATCAAAGCAAAGAGTGGTACTACAAGTCAAGAACTAAATGATCATAGAGGCTAATGGTGACTTGTGAGAGTCATAACATGGTGTGAGCATGTTCCAAGTCAACCCAAGCAAAGCATCAAAGGAGAATACCACAATAGTATGCTTTTGCATGCTAAAACAACGCATAATTTCTTCAAGACACACTAAGCAATCCCAATTGTTTGGAACAATACATGCTACAACAATAATCACTAAGCATAGTCCTAAAACAACACCTAGCATGTCATGCTAAATTCTAAGTCATAGTCAATGCAAGCTCCTCTTGCACTTCAAGCAAGAACTTACTACTCCTTTCCAAACACCAAGCAACCTTATTTGCAAACAACACAGCTAGAATGGGGGTCCAAACTACTTTATTCAAGCAAACTAAACAACCTAAGCAAAGCAAACGAAAACTAAGACGCTCCAAGAACAACACAACTGTGCATGAAACAATAAAAACGAAGTGTCTAGATGACTGAGCTTTTATTGATGAAAAAGGGGATGCCTTGGGCATCCCCAAGCTTTGACGCTTGTACCTCTTGGATATTTCTTGGGGTGACACCATGGTGGCATCCCCAAGCTTGAGCTTTTGTCCATTCTTCTTCTCATTGTATCATTCTCTCTCTACACCTGAAATTTTTACTCCATACAAAACTTCACACAATCTTCATTAGCAACATTAGCTTATTCAAAAGATATTAGACCACTGGCAAAGCTTTGGAACAACAAGTATTTTCACTAAAAACACAAGCTACTATAGTAACTCCTTCAAAAATCTCAATTTACCTGAAGAGAACTCAAAAAGGAATCAATAAGAAGCAAATGCAAATAATGGCAGAAATCTGTCAAAACAGACCAGCAGGTAGAAACCGATTTTTTCGAACATCTTATTTTGTTCAAATAAAAAAGTGTTAAACTAACAAAAGTTAGCTAACATACTAGGGGATCTATTCATAAATTTTGAGCTCAATCTGAGTTACAGAGCCTCCTCACGATTGTTTTTGGTGGAGGACAGAAATCTGTTTCGGGACAGCAACTCACCAAAATCTTACTTCCCTCTCATTAGAGGTCATTCTTGGCACACAAAGCAAAAAAAAAGGATAAGGAGAGGTCATTACAGAAGTAATAACTTCCAAGACTCAAGGAAACTCTTGGGTTATCTCCCAACAAGTACTTTTCTTTAACGCCTTTAAGTTAGCCACAAGAAGCAAGAAGAATCAAGTATTTTCAAATGAAGAATTGCCCCTCTTGTTCCTTCTTTTCTTACCTTTCTTTTTCTCCTTAGGGAAGATATGATTGCTTACCGTGGGAGCAAAGTGCATGATGCCTTTTCCCACATCTATTACGGCCCCAAGGTGTTTCAGTAGAGACCTTCCAAGTGTGATCTGTCCTTTGCCTACATATTCAATAACAAGATAATCAGTAGACACCATTTTCTCTGAGATTTTTGTAAACACACCTACAACTATTCCAATGGGAAATAAAGTGGCATTGTTGGTAAGAGAGATTTCCTCTCCTCCTTCAATAAGCCCCCAAAGACTCAAGGAATCAAAAATATCTTTAGGCATGAGACAAAATTCAGACATGATATCACAGCGAGCATCAAAAAGTGTAGTATTAATAGAGACTTTGATTGTGGGAAACCACTTTGAAGGCTCAGAATTTATGGGAATATAATCATGGTAATCCCTAAGCGTGTGATAACAACTATTCATAGCAGCAATACTAGTCTCAAGAGTGTTCAACCTAGCAAAAATATTTGTGAAAGAGGAATCGGACTTGCCAGGTATACCATAGATCATGATTAATTTCCTTATGGCATCAAAAGCTTCATCCTCGGTACAAAGAAAAAAATCTTTCTCAGCCACAACATCCAAAGCATATCTATAACGAAGAGCAATACCGCAGTAGAAACTATCAATAACCAAGCTAAGGCTTACCTCAAGCTCAGTTTCCCTTTGGAAACCAGAGATTCTAGACCATTCTTCCTTAAAACTTTCCTCACTTTTTTGCTTAAAAGTGGAGATTTCTACCATAGGGGAAATAAAGGCAGACCTCGACATGGCAGCAACTAGAGCAGGAACTAATTTTTTGTGTGTTTTTGAATAAAGCAAAAAACCAAACTAGACTAATTTTTTTTGGGTTTTTTGGAAAGAGGCAAACAAAACCAAGCAAAAGAAACAAAGTAAAGAGAAAGGAAGTGAAGGACTCCCCTAGTGAAGACGTCCTTAGACTCCCCGGCAACAGCGACAGAAAATAGCTTGGTGGCGCCTAGTACTTGTCGTGGGACGCTTCGTTGGAAACCCGAAGAGCAAGGTATGAAGCAGCACAGCAACAAGTTTCTCTCAGTAAGAAACCGAGGTTATCGAACCAGTAAGAGGAAGGAAACATCACACAGGTGTTGCTAGCAACGCGGAGACCTGCACAACACAAACTCAAGACTTTGCCCCCAATGAATCAGTGAGGTTGTCAAGCTCACCGGTTTGCTGTAACAAAGGATTAAACGTATGGTGTGGAAGGTAATGGTTTGCAGATGTAAAAAAGTAACAGTGGAAGATGTATCAATGGTAAAGATTGGACCGAGGTCCATAGTTCACTAGAGGTGCTCTCCTTAAATAAACAACATGGCATGAAGGGTAAACAAATTACAGCAGGGCAATTGACAGGAACTGAGCAAGGCATAACAATGCAATTACTAGTCAGAAAGATCCTATGAGGTTGATTGGGCAATACAACAAGATACATAGACCGTCATCCAACTTCATCTATGACTAGAAGTCCAACTTCAGGTTATCATCCGAACCCCCTCCAGTATTAAGTTGCAAGCAACAGACAACTGCTTTAAGCAAAGTGTGTAAGGTAAACAGTCCACATGTTCCATGAACAAGAGACCGTTGTTTTCTCCCTAGTGGCAACATCACATCTACAACCGAAGAGATTTCTGTCACTTCCCTTGGAAACTAGAGGCATGAACCCACTATCGAGCATAAATACCCCCTCTTGGAGTCACTAGCAACTACTTGGCCAAGACAACCACTCGCAACGGAGAGCATGCAAGATCACAAACAACAGAGACATGATAGAATCATAAAGACAAAACCATTAATCAAACCAACATAATAATCTCAATATCCATCGGATCCCCGCAAACACAACATGCATGATTACAAATAGATTAGATCTTGATCATGAACGGAGCTCACAAGATCTATACATGAAAGCACAAAGGAGGAGATACAACCATCTAGCTACTACATGGACCCATAGTCCAAGGTGGAACTACTCACGCATCATACCGTAGAGAAGGCCTCCGGCATGATCTCCCCTCCGGCAGGGTGCCGGGAAGAACTTCATATCCCCTCGATCTAGGGACGACGGTGGTGGCGGCTACAGAAGGTTTCGTGGATTTCTGATCGGGTACTCACAGTTTCTGCATCGGGGGATTCTTATAGGCGAAGGGGGAGACCGAGGCGACTGCTAGGGACACCAAACCCTAGCCAGGCGCAGGCCTACCCGTGGCCGCGCCTGGGGGGGTGGCCCCTCTGGATGGCCCCCGGCTCCCTCTTATACGATCCGGTTTCACCGAAATGGGGAGTTTCCCCCTTATACAAGTCCAGAACCTTCGCTTCTAGGTTAGAGCGCATGCATGCGAAAGGGGACACATGCAAGCACCTACCAACCTTGAACCACACTTACACACATATGCTAGGGACATATGCAAGTTTTCATCTGATTCCGACGTTCTCGTGGTCTTCCTCCAGCGAAACCCTGATCTGCGGGCCTCGGATCGTCTACCCCCTAGACATTCTTCTGATGGGGGTAGCCCAGCGTAGCTCTCTCTTGTTTTATGTTTGTTTAGGTTATAGAATGATGTAAAACCATGTTGGTTCACAAGGTGGGGCACTATCCTACCCGGTTTCACTGAAACGGAGAGTTTTCCCCTTATACAAGTCTAGAAACTTCGCTTCTAGGTTAGAGCGCATGTATGCGAGGAGGGACACATGCAAGCACCTACCAACCTTGCACCACACTTACACACATATGCTAGGGACACGTACAAGTTTTTATCTGATTCTGACGTTCTCGTGGTCTTCTTCCGGCGAAATCCCAGCGCGCCTATATATAAGACCGATCGAGCCGGAGATGGTATAGGAAACTCCTTCAGAGGACAGCTTGAGCAGGCCTTGGAGATGAAAGCAAGGCGCGCGCATTCATCAATTCAAACACTTTTTGCATAATTTGTATGTATGTGCACGCTAAACCGGTTAGCAGCTTTCCTGTCCTTGTTATCGTTGCAGCAAAAGATTGTCACCATGGTGACCCTGACATGCCACAGGTGCGGGGCCAAAGCCATGGCGCTGGCCACGAGAGCAATCGGTATATGTTAATAACTGACTTAGGTTTGTCTAGATTCGAATGCATAGAACCTGGACAGAGGGAGTATAATTTATGCATTCAGTTCTTGTTAAGATTGGACTGTCTAAATACTACTATACGGCTATACCTTTTGTTGTGGATTGTCAAAAGCACTCTATATATACGGTAATGTTTCATTCCCCACGATTTAATTAGGTTCTGAGTTCTCAGCACTCTATTTAATTTAGTTCTTGTCATTCTCTCGAGGTTTTTAGTGAACTACCTTGCTCGGAGTGCAACTAATATTTGAAAATCTATTGCATTGTATGCCAATTAATGTCGATGCATGCAGGGATGATCTCGGTAAGGATAACATGCGATTATGAGGATTGGCTGGAGGTGGTCGGCGACGGTGTCGACATACATGGTCTGCCTCGTCCGCCGCCTGTGCAAGAATGTTGGCTGGGCTGTGATCCTGCAGGTGCAGGAAGTGGATGACAACCAACCGGAGAAGAACACACCGGAGAAAAAGCCATCTGGGGAGAATAAGCCGCAGCCGCTGCCAGAGTGTTACCCAGGTTGCTACCATTGCCCGTCGGTGACACACGCTAGTAGAAAACAGGGCTTCGGTTCGGTCCCGAGTTCGCTAGTCCCGGTTTGTAACGGATCGGCCCACTAGTCTTGGTTTGTAACGGGCCAAGACTAGCGTGAGCATTAGTCTTAGTTCGTACCATTTTCAGTGACTAGAAGTCTGGAAAAGCTCTCTAGTTCCGGGTTATTCCGGACCTTTAGTCTCGGGTCATGATACGGCCCAGGACTAAAGGGTGCGGACGTGAGCAACACCCTTTAGTCCTGGTTGGTGTCTCTAACCGGGACTAAATCAACACTCTCTAATTCTGGTTTGAGACATAAATCAGGACTAAAAAAACTAACAATTTTTTGACGGGTTCTGCCATGGCAGAAAAACAGGCAAGAATCCTGTCGTGTCAGGAGATTTCTGTCCACCACACCCCCGCCTTCCTCCAGATCGTATTTTCTAGTTTCAAAAGTATGCCACAAAATTATAAAAAATTCTAAAAATAAAATCCTTCAAACTGTAGTTATATTAAGTGATTTAGTTGTTACGAAATTAATGTAGGGTTTCGTAGCATGGAAAACAAAAAAATTCTACCGCATACAAACAAACAAGCCAAGATCTATCTACTAGATTGTAGCAACGAGTCGATAGAATAACTCACCCTCGAAGATTCCAAAGTGTTTAACGAGAGCGGATTCTCGTGGGTGATTTAGTCGTACTCTTCCCGATCTCAAGATCGCGTGAGCGATCCTTCCGGCGCTGCGTTCGGCAGCGCTCCCAGTCGGTCACATCGTTAAATTTTCGATGAAGACCTTCCTCTCCCTTGTTCCAGCAGGCAGCGGAGGTTGTAGCACTCTCCTCGCGATTCCGGCAGCACAACGGCGTGGTACCGGAAGTAGAGGGGAGATCTCGCAGGGCTTTGCCTTAAGCCGGAGCGAGTATGGTGGACGATGAGAGAGCCCTTGACGATCTAGGGTTTAGACATGCCAAGGAGGAAGCTTGGCCGGCGGCTAGGGTTGCTAGGCGGCGGCTTGACCTAGGGCGGCGGCAGCAGCAGGTGGCGGCGCCGGCGGCTTAGGGTTTGGAGGCGGGGATCTTGTGTGTCTAGGAGGGGAGCCCTGCCCCTCCTTATATAGGTGGAGGGGGCCGGCCAAGGGGAGGGGAGTCCCTCCCCAACTCGGCTTGGAGGTGGGCGGTGGAGGAGGACTCCCCAACTCGGTTTCCTCCTCTTTCTCCACTTCCCAAAAATAGCCGTTTGACTTTCAAACTTGGCGTTTGACTTTTCAAACAAGGATTTGATTAATCCCTCTATTTTGTTCAGCGATGACACTTAGTACATGATGCAATCATACCAACTTGATATAACACATCCATGTACCCTTCCCCTCCGGAGTGCCGGACATTCCGGAACCTTCTAGAACATTCCCGATAAAAACACCGGAACCATTCCCCAACTCTGAAACGGGACTTTCCTTATATGAATCTTATTCTCCGGACCATTCCGGATCTCCTCGTGATATCCCGGATCCCATCCGAGACTCCGAACAACATTCGGTCTCTTTCTCATCATTCCATAACTACTCAAACAACGTCGAATCCTTAAGTGTGTCTTCCTACGGTTCGTGAATTATGCGGATATGATCGAGACACTTCTCCGAACAATAACCAATAGAGGAATCTGGAAATTCATATGGCTCCCGCATATTTCTACGATTACTTTGCGATCGAATGAACCACTTACATACGATATCAATTTCCCTTTGTCTCACGATAGTTTACTTATCCAAGGTTATGATCGTCGGTATCTCTGCATACCTAGTTCAACCTTGTTACCGATAAGTACTCTTTTCTCGTTCCCGTGATATGTGATCCCTTGTGAGCTAGTCACATGCTTGCAAGATAATTGGATGACATTTCACCGAGAGGGCCCAGAGTATATCTATCCGTCATATGGATGGACAAATCCCACTCTTGATCCATGTGTCTCAACCAATACTTTCCGAACACTCAATGCCACCTTTATAGCCACCCAGTTACGGTGTGGTGTTTGATGTCATCAAAGCATCCATCCGGTAAAGGTGATATGCATGATCTCATGGTCGAAGGAATTAGATTACTATGTATCAGAAAGCATATAGCAATTTGAACTATTAAAATGACTTGATCTTTATGCTACGCTTATCTATAGGAGTATGCCCACCATATCATTCTCCTAATGATATGATCTTGTTGTTAATAACATCTCAATGTTCATGATAGGGAAACCATAATCATCTATTAACCAACAAGCTAGTATTATATAGAGGCTTTACTAGGGACTCTTATGTTAGTCTACAAATCACACAAGTATTAATGTTTCCTTGTTAATACTATTATAGCATGAATGTAAACATTTATCATAAACATAAAGATATAATAATAACTATATTTATTATTGCCTCTAGGGCATATCTCCAATAATTAACAAACATGAATTTCCATATATTTTGGCAAAAAATGTCATGAAAACTTCAAATAGCTATAAATTTTGCGTACGATGTTAGAAAAAACATACAACCTAACAAAGTATGCGGAAAAAATTTCGAATTCGATTTCAATGGCCCTAGGTCGTTTTAGATTCTTTTAAATTTTTAAAATTCAAAAAGGTAAAGAAGTTATTCAAAAAATAATTTTTACCAAAAAACTATTATGCCATATTTGGATTCCTCACATTTTTCTGATAATAATGTATATATTATTTATCAAATTTTATTTACAAATTTAAAGATATTATTTATGTCATATTAAATAAATAAATGAAATAAAATGAATAAAATATTATTTTAATTAGTTTTTTACTTTCATTGGGTTAAAATATTATTATTACTTATTTATTGTTGTTTACTTAAATAGTTGTTTGTTATTTTGAAAAATAAAGACATGTGAAATATTGATATGAGCTAATAGGATTGATATGATAGTCTTAACAACAAGATATAAATGGGCTTCGCGCAAGGAGATCGTGATGGAACGGAGAGGTTAGACATGTTGGGATGAAGTAGTGCTAGGATGGGTGACTGACCAAAAAGTTTGACCATAAATACAATTTGACCTAAGATTAAGTATAATTAGTGTTAAAAATGTTCCAAGTGAGAGGATTAATGAGTCAAACAATTCAAAAGTTCAAGAAAATATTCAAAAAAAAATGATTTTTTTCAAAAAAATATTTTTGAAAAAAACAATTTGACTAAAGGTCCTCCGCCCCCTCCCCCTCCGGAAAGTAGCCACGTGGTGGCCTCTAGTCCCGATTCGTAGCAAACCCGAACTAGAGATAGGGGACTTTAGTCCTGATTTCACAGTCCCGGGATGCAAAACCGAGACTAATAGTCCTTACAAACTGGGACTATAGGATCTTCTGGTGCTTCTTGCTCCATCATGTAATTTTTACAAAATAGTATCGCCCAGCTGGATGGAGTTTACATAAATAAGAGACCATCACTTATTGACACTTCCAATCGGTCTTGATTGTGTGCATCGTGGAATGCAGATAGAAAATACATAGATCCAACTGTAGATTATATAGAAAACAGGCTTGTACACTAGTGGGAAAAGGTTATATAGTCCCGGTTTGTAAGGACCTTTAGTCCCGATTTTGCATGCGGGACTACAAAATCCGGACTAAAGGCTCCTATCTCTAGTCTCGGTTTGTTACAACTCGGGACTAGAGGCCACCGCATGGCCCTTTTTTTGCAGCGGTGGGAAGAATGATCTTTAGTTCCGGGTCGTAATACGTCCTCTGTTCCATCAGGATGTTCTTGCGCGAAACCCATTTATACCTTGTTGTCAACACTATCATATCAATTCTATTAGCCCATATCAATATGCCATACATGTTTATTTTTGAAATTACAAACAACTATTTAGTAAACAACAATAAATAAGTAATAATAATATTTTAATCCAATGAAAGTAAAAAACTAAATAAAATAATATTTTATTCATTTTTTTGCCATTTATTCTTTTAATATGGCATAAATAATATCTTTAAATCTGTAATTCGAAATTCGACAAATAATATATCCATAATTAGAAAAATGTGAGGAATCCAAATATAGAATAAATAAAATTGCAAAAAAATCATTTTTTAAATAACTTTTTTTCCTTTTCGAATTTTAAAAATCTAAAATAATCCAAAATGGCCGTTGAAGTCAAACTCACAATTTGTTTCTGCACATTTCGATAGGTTGTATATTTTTTTCCGATATCGTAAGCAAAAATTATAGTCATTTTAAGTTTTTCTGCCACCCTTTAGTCCCGGGTCTGCCCGTGCCCGGACCCCTTTAGTCCCGGGCCGTATCACGACCCGGGACTAAAGGTCCAAAACGATCCGGAACTAGAGTTTTCTCGGGCTTCTAGCCACCAAAAACGATACGAACCGGGACTAGTGCTCATACTAGTCTCGACCCGTAATAAATCGAGACTAGTGTTAGACTCTAGACAGAACCGAAGACCTTTTTCTACTAGTGGTAATTGAGGCAATTAGGCAAGGCCGGTCAATCAAATTAGTCGTTAGCGCCTGGTTTATGTCGTTATTACATGGAAAAACTCAAATTTAAATGTTGGACTTTTATCTGAAACTTATTATACAGAGTTTTTGTACGTAACAAGGTAAATATAATTGAGTATCTTATTTTGCATTGTGATTTAGCAAAGCTTATTTTGTAAATCGGCTTTGTGCTTAGATCTGACAGAGGCAAAGCAATTATTTAAGGCACGTTTCATGTGCAACAAGCAATGAGTAAGACAGCATATACCTTTTTTTTTGCAGGGAGGACAGCATATACCTGATGGCTAGTGTTGATAGAAAATCAGTCATACCCACTCGTGTAAAACACGAGTAGAGCTAAATCAATAACAAGTTTTGGAGCCCAATTCTAGGTCATTTTCGAGGCTCGGTATGTGAGACCAATACTCATTTTTAGCCGTTGTGCGGTTCAAATTTTCTATAGGGCTGATTCGATGGTTGGATAAGGGTGCGTAGCTTGCCACTACTAGGTAGCTCACTATTTTGCTTAGACATAGTTCTGTATGTTATGTCTTGTATGATTTTTTTTTGAAAGGAGTACAGTAGGGAAAGTCCCTACAGTGAGTTTTTTTTGAATAATAAGAAGCCAAATCCGCGTGGTGATATAAAGTAGATATCAAACCCACATGTAGCCTACCCACTTCTCTCAAAGATGACAGTTTTGAAGATACATGGACCACCATGGTTTGAGGGTATTTGCTTACAGTGTAGTAGTTAACGCTTCCTTATGGTGAGAATTGATGATAGACTAGTATTTTGTTAGACATAACATTGAACTCCGAATATCTTAGCCGGGCTATCTGATAAATGCATATATACTCTAAAACCATGCTATCAAGATTTATACATATTGATCGGCACCATAAAAAATGGTACATATACACGTAGGCACGTGGTGAGTTTATTAGAGTTAATGAGGAGGACATGTTAATTCTTGCAAAGGCTTTATTATTAATTATAACTTAATGCCAAATTTGGACGTTCTTCTTGTATTTTACCTTGAGCATCAAGCTCTTCAATATTGAGGACCCATATGCGGAGGGGGAGTTTTGACCGTCATTGCACGTGCACTTCACATCAACCTAGGTAACATCCAAACGTTGACAGAAAATCACCATCTCGGTCTCTCCACTTTAAGAGCATATGGTATGGTTTCTAAAACTCATGAAAGATACTTTCTTGGTATAACTGGACCGTTCTTGCAAAGGACCATGTGGTATGGCTCCTTTGCCTAATGGTCTATTCTCTACTGAGGATGGATGTTTGCATTTTGACGCGCAGGTTGAGGCTAATCTACCCCCAACAAGAAAAATACCCTTAAGAGTAGGAGGAGAAGATGAAGAAGTAGAACAAGGAGGACCCAAACAAGATGAGCATCCACTAAACTATTACATCACCTATGAATACATCTATGCACTCGAAGGAAATATTCAAAACATGAACAACCTCTTCATCAACCTTCGAGATACTACTGCAAGTCTTTCCACCCAGTTACATGATTGGAGCAGCCAATGGAACATGGGAAACCATCCACCTCCTCCATAATGACCAACAAAAGGGCTTGCAAAAACCTGAGCTTGGGGATGTGTTTCCTTGGCAATTTTATTTGTGTAATAGTGAGGTTGTGCTCCAGCTCCTTGGGAGAATTGAAACATTTGTGTTGGTTCCAACACTTCGCTTTTTTCCTTTGCTTTTTAGTTTTCTTTTGTTTTTTGTTTGTTTTTCTTTTCTTAAAACCCTTGCTTGGTCGCAAGATCTTTTATATTCTTTAATCCCTATCCTCAAAAATATAAAAAGATTTTTCCGTTCTTTTTTTCGCAAACGTGGGTTCGCACTTTGCCTCTTTGCTTTAACATTATTATGACAGTAATCATGTTTGAGTTTTTGAAGGAACACATCCTATAAGAAAGAGAATCATGAAGTCACTTATGAGATATATCCTATGTATCCCACTTTTGAAGTTTGATTTTTTTATTTTAGTTGGTTGATTTGCTAAGATGCCATGCTTGTGGGAGTAATTTAATACGGTTAGAGTAAAACTTTTAATTAGTATGATGATTAGTTGTTGAAGATCTTTCTCTAGTTCCTTTAGCTAACCGAGTCTTGCCTTGGAAATAATATTTCCAAACAAGTACAATAAGAAAAATTCTGAAATTTATGACTTGTTTGATGAATGATTCTCTTGAGAGTATACTCTTGAAGATACTTAACCCCATAGATATTTTGGTAGTCTTGACGGCACTCATGAAAGGAGTTGTTTGATCTAAATAAAGTCTAGTGGTAATTGTGATGCATGCCAAAGCTAATCTTGTAGATCAGACCGTGTTACTAGCTCATGAAACAATTTTTTTATGTTTCTAGTGCACACCTTTGGGACGCCAACAACTCCGCTAGCTTTTGAATGATCTATTATATAACCCCATATTTTGGCTATGAGTTGATGACATGATTGGCATACGTGTATATGTATGGGCAAAAGTATTGATACTCTCAAAGGTCGTGCAAGCACTTGCAAAAGAAACAGCCAGCGATCCTTGAAAGAATAAAAAGAAAAGGATATCTATGAAGATCCACATAACAAGTTCTTGGCATGGTCTCATTACTACTCTACGAATTTTTCTTGAAAGAAAATGATTGGATTAGAATTGTTTTTGATAGACATGATTTATTGATGTGGGTGTAAATAAGATATTTCATTGTTATACTACTTAGGACATGAAACTCTCTTACTTAATTATGCTATTTAAACATCCTAGTGTTCCTTGGAAAGCTGGGAGTTAACTAGAAGAATGAGATTGATTGCTACACTTCTAGTTATTTGTACTAATATTAAATTTTACTTTGATTGCCTTGAATTACCGAAGCTTGTATAGTACCGCTGTCATCTCTCTAACTTTGATAAGTATCACAAATGAATAAAGTGCTAAGCACATATATGACTACCAACCGTAAGTGAATTCTCATTCTCGTTGTTTCAAGTTTAAACGCTAAATTCCTTATAGTTCTTTTGTTTCTTCTTGCTTGAGGGCGATCAAGGTTTGAGCTTTGAGGAAGTTGATGGTTCCAAAATTTGCCATCTTGCACTGTGTTTAAACATTGTTTTTAGTTAAGCAATTGACAAGAAACTCTCAATCCTTGCTACTAATGACTAATAAATGCAAAGATATGCAAAGCCTTTCTTTGAATTGTGTTTTGCAGGAAATCGCGGCTTTTCATGCGAAATCAGGAATCATAATGAAGGATTTTAAGGAAGTCCACATGACCAAGTAATTGGGAAGAAATTTCTAGATGTCAGTACGCGTAACGACCACCTGTACGGTCGGGGTTCGCCCGTACCGTCCGTCCGTACTAGGTGGTGGCGGATTCGTCTCGTCAAACCCTATGAATTTTATGAAGGTGTCTATATATTTTGAGGATCCAACCGCCAGCCAGGGAGCCGACATTCTCAGATTACATGACAACACCACCAAAGGAGATCCACGCCATTATTCATCCATTGTTCTTCCATTCCTTCATCCATCCCCTCCATTAGTGATAGCCACTACTTTGTACTTTAGATCTCCTTGTGATTTGGCGACCATTGTAAGAATATTCGATTTTAATCTAAGTATTTTTCACAATGTTTTCTATCCTAGATCTATTCTTTATGAGTGAATAGTCCTCACGGGCTGTGGGTTGGGAAGAAACCTAGCAGCAATTATGTGCATCTAATCATGGGAGTATTGTATTTTGTTTGCAATTGAGATCTGTATCTTTTGTTTCTTTGTCTCTTGTCTCGATATGTGGACTTGTAGGTACCCAAGATCCCATAGATTGATAAATTCTTGGGGTGAGATACTTGGCTAGCGGCGATCTCATAGGAACCTCAGTGACAGAAAGGCTAGTGCGTTCTTTGCTTAGCGATCCATTCGGGATCACAACAACATCACCACGTAATGCTTTGATATGTGTTTTACACTTAATAATTGTTTGTATCCCATTGCTTCGGTGTGCACTCGGTTGGATTAAAAGACTATTGCTATTCCCGCTGCATCACGGGGGCTTTAGTATATTAGGATGTGTTGTCCATAAGAGATTATCTCTATTCAAACATTACACACGACTATGCTTACTAATACGTCCAAAACGTATCTACTTTTCCGAACACTTTTGTTATTGTTTCTCCTCTAAACTTGTGTGATTTGGATACAACTAACACGGACTGGCGCTGTTTTCAGCAGAATTACCTTGGTGTCTACTTTTTGTGCAGAAAATTAACTATCAGGAAAAATTCCGGAAAATATGCCAAAAATCCTATTTCACCAGAAGATCCACGGAGCCAGAGTACGAGACGGAGTGGATGCCTGGGGGGCAAACCCCTGCCAGGTGCGGGCTAGCCCTAGCTACGCCTAGGGGGGTGCAGCCACCCCAGGCACCCCCTCGGCCTCCCTCTGCGCCTATAAGTTGCCTCTTGACCTAAAAATCGAGGGGGGTTCGAAGTTTTTCCAGGAAGATTTCTGCTGCGCCGCCACCACCAGAGACCAAGATTCGGAACCAGAAACTCTGTTCTGGCACCCTGCCGGGACAGGGAATTTGGGAAGGATCATCGCCATCGTCATCACCAACGCCTCTCCATTGACCATCAATGTTTCCCTCATCCATGAGTGAGTAATCCCCTGCTGTAGCTATGGGGATGGTAGGGATTGGATGAGTTCTATCATGTAATCGAATAAAATTGTTAGGGCATAGTGCCTAGTATCTCTATTAGTGCTATTTGACTTTGTTGCAACTTGTTGTGCTTAATGCTTGTCACTAGGGCCCAAGTGCCATGATCTCAGATCTAAACTTATCATTGAATCATTATGATAGTGTTGTTTGTGATCTTATCTGTAAGTTGTGTACACATATCATTGTCGAGATCCAAAGGCCCCGAAGTGACAGAAATTGGAACAACCGGAGGGGATGGCTGTGATGTGAGGATCACATGTGGTCATGGAGTGTTAATGCTTTACTCCGGTGCTCCATTAAAAGGAGCACCTTAATTGACAGCAGTTCCCTAGAGGCCCCGCTGCAACGGGCTGGCTGGACAGAAGATGTTGTGCAAGTTCTCATTGCGAGCACGTATGACTATATATGGAGCACATGTCTAGGATTGTTTAGTAATTGGATGCTTGTTCTTATTTATCTGCAATGCCCTAGATCTTGAAGTTACATGTTTAGACTCATTCATGCAAGGCCCGTCCAACCATCCCTATGCCTACCACACTCGAATCCCACTGTTTACTGCTACTGTTACTATTTCTCCGGTTTCACTGCTGCTGGTACTTTGTTGTCGCTACTGATAAACTTCTGTGAGCAAGAACTATTTCCAGGTGCAGCTGAATTGACAACTCAGTTGTTAAGGCTTGCAAGTATTCTTTGGCTCCCCTTGTGTCGAATCAATAAATTGGGTAATACTACCCGTGAAGACTGTTGCGATCCCCTATACTTGTGGGTCATCACTTAATATTATCTTTTATATCATATGATGTCAGTTACAGGTGGATCTTCAATCCTGGCATATCCCCATCCATTGATTCAACCCATTATAAAGTAAACTAGATTGATCCGGTAAACTAAGGTAAAACGAAGAAACAAAGTCTTGCATATATGTCCTTTTTGTTTCCTTTTAGCATTACTTTCCAAGGTTCGATTAAACCTAGGTCTTATAGGGAAAAGGCTATTATACTACATCCATGAATCCGGATCGAAGGTGTCATAAGAGCACTAATTGCAAATCAGGCTTTAATCCATGGAACATGTATATTTCGAATTTTCACACTAAATTCGCAAGATCCGATTGCAAACTGTGTGATCATTTAGAAAACAATAATTAATTGTCCCCTTTAATTATGTATGAAATGCGCATTTTTTTGTTTGTGTGGTGACTTTTTTACATCTTGCTTTATTTGGTCGTGGAACCACTAGACGTCATATGTGAATCAGATGTTCTTGATGCTTCCAATGTTTGATGTCAAAGTATCGAGTGGCGACCTACTGACACCAACTCCCATTTAAATGAAAAGATATAAGCCAATTTATCTCCTAGATCCATATACTACATAAAGCACTATCTAAGTTCTATAATAGAGATACAATTGAAAATTGATAAATGACAATAAATAAAATGGTGGAACAATGTGGAAATATTGGTTTGCTGGGATTGTGGACCCACGGAATAAAAGATGTTGTCAAACGTGGGGATCTAAAAAATGCAAACAAATTTGCAATAAATTATGATTTCAATGTACCACAACAATGTTTTAGTTGTTAATTTAGATATGATATATAGATAAAATAATCAGCATTCCAAGTGTGGTATAAATAAGAGTTAGCGGAGTTATGACGAGATAAAAATGTTTAGTATAAACAACCAATCGTCTAAGTGTAGTCCACTCATTGCACAACCAAAGTATCAAACATTGACACCACATCAGCAGACGTGACTGCTCGAAGTAGATTGGATATGCTAGTCAGCTGTTAGGTGACATGTGAGTCTAAAACAAGAATCGTAGTCAAGTGTTTCTAGTTGTTGTTGTTCATCGAATGATATGCTGACCGGCGAGGCTAGCTATGTCTTAACTAGTGCAACTACACTTCCTGTGAAACACTCCTTATCCTTTCGGTCAATAAAAAGAAGACTGAAGACTGAGATTTCCATTATGATCTAATGGAACTCATGGAGTCGGTCTTGGTTTCTTGCACAAAGTTTGTGGCGGGCACGACAGGCCTCCAAGGTGAGATCTGTCATCAGTCCTAGGCTCATGTTGGGACAACGCGCTGACCGGGAGCTCCATCTCCCGGTCCAACTCAGATGAAACGCTTCGAAGGTAGGCCAGAATCTCCATTGCCAGACAATCGACTAAGCGCGTGCGGCAACATGCTCCTTCTTTCTTGGCGGGTGCTCCCGCCTCTACTGCCCAGCCGCGGTAGGACCCCAAATGCAATAGTCATCGTCGGTCCTTGTCGGCGAGCGTTAGAAACCCGGCGGACATAATTTAGACTCACCTCAAATGTTCTAAAAGAAAAGAAATCTACGTGGACTGATACTATGATCGGGATGGCGCAAAAAATTTGGTTGGAAAATAAACATAGAATTGATCTAACAACTATATTGTCGCAATCGATCACTCCTTGTACGTTTGTTCCAAAAATTATCCTCCCCAATGTTAATGGGAGGCCCACAGATCAAGGTTTCGAAGCAAAACGCGCTTCAGGGCATCGAACGGGTATATATATAGACGTTGATTTAGAGAAACATTTATTTAATAAGAGCCATTCTAATTAAATCAAATTAATTTGATGAATAAATATAAGTAAGTTAACCAAAGAAATACAATTGATAGAAGAGAATGGAGAAGAAAATGAAAAAAAATCACACACGGCAAAGCTACAGCCCACGGCAAAGGGAGATCTTTGCCGTGTGTTCCATCCGGCAAGGTCGCTCTGTTAGCCCCCTCCCTCCCCCGCTCCGTCTACATCGGGTGGTGGGGCCGAATATGCGGCGCTGCCGTGAGGCTTGTCATTGCCGTGAGCTGGGTTTTGTCTTTGGCGTGATGTTTTTATTTGCCGTGCGTTGTGTTTGGTCTTTGCCGTGTAGTCCGCCATTGGCGTGCGTTGTATTCTCGGTGTGCCGTGATGTCTTTCTTTACCGTGTGTCATACTTGTCTGCTCAAGGCAAAGATTTCTTTGCCGTGTTATGCCGCACGGCAAGGGCGGCACGGCAGTGCAGTTTTTTCCTGCAGTGGGTGAAGTTATATTTCTATATAGGTGTGTATCTGTATAGCCCAGTTACTATTCAGCGTTTGTTACAATCCTCACTATGAAAAGGTTTACACAAAACCAGCGCTGTGTTGTGCATATCTGGTGCTATCTAGTCCCCATTGGTGACAATATTTGGGATCGTCTTGACAATATTTAGAGGGCGACACCGGAGATGCTCTAACTTCACCTCCTTTTCCTAGTTTTCTCTAATGCTTGGAGATGGAGATACCTATCTGTGCTTCTGCTCCGTGTGTCGGTCCTTGAAAGTTCCAGCAAGTAGCCCGCTACACAGCAGAAAAGGCATCTATTGGAGGGACATGCAAGGACTCACGCTTGGTCTCTTACGACTGCTAGTGCTAAGTCTAACAGAGGTCTGGCAGCTTGATTTTCTGGATGATTCATGGACCTCTGATCGCTACACTTAGCCAGAGAAAAGTTGCATGGGTAGTGCAATGGAAGCAAGCTAGTGAGGTGCCATGGAGCCCATATGCTGGCATCCACCTTTTTTTGCTTCGTTACATGATACTTATATATTAAAAGTTGTCTAGATACATCTCTTTCATAAATCTAAAACATCTTATATTTCTAAACGTTCCAGAAACTCCTATGTGATTTGATTCCAGATTTGATTATGTGGTATAGTTTTTGATCTAGATTTCCACTTATCTGGTTTTATTCCAGATCCTATACGAATATTCCGATTTGCTTTTTCTGAATCTTCCATATTTGTTAACATACCTCCAAAATCTTGCAGACTATGTACTAAACTGATCCAAACTGCACTTGGTCAGATGCAAAATAACTGCTCATGGTGAAAGATCTGTGTGCTTCCACATATATGAACGAACGTAGTTCAGATCCTATTTTACAGGCTCTTTTTTTCTAGTAACAAAATATGGTTCAGATCCTACATGAATGACCTAAAAATAGGTCCAGCTCCAATTAATACAAAATTAGTCGTGGAAATTCGAGAAAGGAAGGGATGCTGTAAAAAAATGGCTCGGAAAAATTATGTACCAATTTATTGAATCTGTAACTACATGTGGCAACGTAGTAGCAGCACAGGGATCTCAGAGTAAGTAGTCAATAGATTAGAGGTGTTTTTGCACTGAAAGAAAACAAATGCTAGAGGGCTTCTCTGCAATGTATCCAGATGGTTGAACGAATCCCGAAGTATAAATGGACGCCCAGGATAAGCCC
This sequence comes from Avena insularis, assembly GCA_023614405.1. Lineage (NCBI taxonomy): Eukaryota > Viridiplantae > Streptophyta > Magnoliopsida > Poales > Poaceae > Avena > Avena insularis. The sequence continues at coordinate 207,535,483 of CM042691.1, read as the reverse complement.
GGGACACCCTCCTATATGTAGACTAGGATTTCCGTAAAATTGCCAACCAGGGATGGACATTTCCTCAGCCTGCCAGGGCTCTTAACTTCCACATGAACCCTTTGTAGGTTTCTATGCACTTCATCTCATGACTTGAAGGCTCACACCGTGTCCCAGACAAAGCATGTTGACTGCCTGAATCCATCGTGGACTTGCTCACCCATATGCACACGCGAATCATTTTAACAGTGCCACCTTGCTACCCATCAGGAAACAACATCAACATTCAGGTATTCTTTCTTCCCAATGTTCAGAAAAATTCCTCCTCCGTCTCGTCTCTACTATTATTCTTCCCGCTATTTGGCAAATTGCTCCACATGACTCCTCCACATTGCCACCACTATTCCGCGATTTACCTAAGAGGGGACCTTGTTTAGTACTTCAGTGTCCACCGGAGGACCCTCTCTCTAGAACACACTTTTGTCAGTCCAAGCCAAAGCAATTGAGTTACTACTTGGTGAGGCCCAGTGTAAATAGTTGGGTCCTACCATTTTGCTTTACATGTTGTCTAGAAGGTGAGGCCGAGGACAAAGAAGATACATCATGAGCTATACATAAGGATCAATCGCCATCCTGAGCCTGACACATGCAAAAGTATAGCTAGCACACATCACACCCCTCTCCTCTTCTGTTTCTACTTGCTTGGAGGTTGAGATAGTTGACAAGATTTTTTTTTTTGAACCATGCAGGAGAGCTGCATGTGATATAATACTATAATAAGAAGACCAATGATGATCAAAGTGCAAACAATTCTTAAGAGACAAACGACCACCGGTTCAAGACAAATCGACCAACAGAAGCCTAAATAAGAGGCAAAGCTAAGACAAGGATCACTAGCCGACCAACGACCAACAGAAGCCTAAACATAAACTAACTAAACATGCCACCACGAGGCTAAGTATCCCTCTGCTCGTTGCACCTCATTGAACTGCATCAGCTTTAACTTGATTGATAACGTGTTGGATCGGCTTGTAATCATTACCAAAACCAAACACCCTTCTATTTCGCTCACCCCAGATTTCCCTCACGATCAACACAAAGATGGACTGGAATCTCTTCCGGTCACTCCCCTGCAGCCTCCTGTTTGCTAAAAACCACCAAGAGTTCAGAGAAGAATTAGACTCAGATCAAGGGGCATTTTTGACAAGATAGTAATGACTGACCAGAAGGAGGCTCTCGGAGCTGCAAGAGTCGTTCCTCCAACACCGTTGCGGCGAGGCGCCGTGCTGCTCTGTCGCCGAGGAGGCTCACCGTCGGCTCTTGAACAACGGTGACGTCGCCAAGAGGCCTGCGGATGGACGTGAGGGCAGTGGTGCCGCAGTGGCATGAGCTCGCCGACTGCTTCCTCTATGCTGCACGCGGTAGCCTTCACCCATGGCACTGTAGCCTTCGCTTGCTGCCGCGTGCCGCCAACACTGGTGGTCTGAGGGGGAGGTGTGTCACGGAATTTGACAAATATTTTTTATCGAGGAAATATATAATGAGGAGTGCTCCTATGCTTATAGGCACTTTTTTCACAAATTCTAAAGCACCTTACATCATTATGTTTAAAAAAATGAGGAACAAGCCCGACCTCTAAATCAAGTGATGCACACAGCCTCTGACAGAGGTAGATTAATAACTTTGTTAGAGGGTTTGCAGATCCAGCCCATTTCGTGAATTTTGACCCATTCAACCCCTCGCGGTGGTTCCGCCCAAGTTCTAACGACGAGAAGGACGACCACCGCCTCAGACCAACGTTCTCGCGGAGACTTTCCCTTTGCATGAATACTGAGTAAGGGATTGTCAGCCGCATGGTCCTGATGGAGAGGTCGACTACATAGCACTATAACTGCAGGACAATGCAATTCCTCCGTAGGAGGGGCCTCCGGCACCATCTCTGCTCTTCATTTGTTGAAGATTCGTGCTATGTGTTTTACAAAATAACCCTCTCACCTTATCTCTTAGGCCTGCTGCAGTTTTTCTATCTAACTCCTAATGTTTTTGGATATTCTAAAAAAAATCCGCTTTTTTTCTCCTCACAATCGATAGTCTTCTACACGTTCCTGTTTCTTTTTCACCTTATTTTTTCTCGTACAATTTCAGAAATATTCAACAATTTTTTATGTACATTTTTTATTTTGAAAATGAAACATGCATAATTTATTTTTTTAACAATCTCTTTTGATAATTTTTATTTTTCTACTTTTTATTTAATAATATTTAGACACTCTTACTTTGTTTCATCCTAGATTCAGAAGTTTCATACAAGATTTACACGTTTTACAAAATTGTTTCTGCCAAGAGATATTCATATAATTTTTTCACAGAATACATGCATAATGTCTGTTTCTTTTTCACCTCATTTTTTCACAGAATACATATTTCGTTGCTATATAAAACCCTACACATGTTATACCGAGAACATGTTTCTTCAAACAATCTGCATAATGTGTGTTTTTTTTTACCTTATTTTTTCTTGTAAAATTTCAGGAATATTCAACTTTTTATGTACATTTTTTATTCTGAAAATGAAATATCCATAATTTGTTTTTCCAACAATTTCATTTGATAGTATTTATTTTTGTACTTTTTATTTGACAATTTTTAGACACTCTTAATTTGTTTTATCCTAGATTCAGAAGTTTCATACAAGATTCACACGTTTTACAAACTTGTTTCTACCAATAGATATTCATATAATTTAATCAACAATTTCTTACATAATTATTTTTTCAATAATATTTCATAGAATTTTTTTTAAGAATTTTTCTAGAAATATCCGTACAAGTTTCATACTTTTTTCAACATAATGTTTTTAAGATACATGGGCAACACCGAAACTCAAATGAATCTTCAATAGAACTTTTTGAAACTACTAACAACAATCAAACTTGATTATTATTTTTTGTAACAAATTCCAATCTACATATGTTTCTGTTTGAATCAAGCTAATACATCATATCAGATATAATCCATATATTCAACATGGTTTCATATAGGATTCATCAAATAATCATACACAAATATTAAGAGAACTAATCATACATACAAGATCTAACAAAACTTCAAAGATTCATACAACTTTTAGTAGATTATTACACACACGATTTAGTCGAGATACAAGCAAGATCAAACAATAGTTTCCTACATGTGTCACCTGTCAAGACACAATCTCAAACAACAGTTTCCTACATGATGTTTGAAAAATAAAAAGAATAGTCCATGATTTAAAGAGGTTTCATACACAATCTCATCTAGAAAATAAGAAACTACATATTTCATAGATCTGCACTGAAAATTGAACAATTATTTTATGAAAGATTGGTCTATGATTCAAACAAATAACAGAAGATCTCATAGGTTCCATATACCTGAAGATTCATACAAGTTCCATACATTCATGTAAGAATCATTAACGATTCTTCCAACATAGGGGAAAAATTCATATACATGACATATAAATTCGATAAATTCATGTAAGATTCATTAACGATTCAGTATGATACCATCCAAATAGGGGAAAATCCATATACATAACAAATCGTTGTTGGACTTGTAATCAACACGAGATACAAGATTGATAGAAGATACATACCGAATTCGTAGCATAATCAGAGAAAAAATCTACCCAAATCAGACTTCACAAAAAATCAACCTAAAGAAAATACAAGTAGAAGTATGAACACCAACATGGACGGGAATTTTTTGGAGAAGACAGAAAATTATATGAACATCAACATGCTTTTTTCGGATCCAATATGCATGGACATATTTTTCATCCAAGAACCAACATCGAATCTTTACAAAGAAATAAGAAGCCCTTCAAGAATATTTGGAGAGAAAGAGGAGGATCTGAACTGGACAAGAAGGCTCCACAGGACGAGGGAGGCCTATCGAGGCCGTGTTCTCCACTTCTGACGGCCAGAGGAGGTGCTGGCCGGAGATGGAAGAAAGAGGAGGCGCGTCGGGACCTAGGGAGGAGGCACCACGTCGGGATCTGGGGAGGAGGCACCATGTCGGGATCTGCAGGCTCCATGGTTGTGTGGTCGAGACCTCCATGGTTGTTCTCCCCAAAATTGTATGTACGCGGGGGGTGTTGGTGGTTATCCTCTCCCTAGACCGGATCGTGATATAGAAATAATACGAGGGCCAAAATGTAAAAATATTTTAGACAAAGACTAGTTGACTTCCGCACGAATCTTTAACACAGGGATAGCACAGATGGTGCCGGCGGCCCAACTTACGCTGAGGAAATCCACTCTACAACTGCATGTATACATCGTTCTTAATCGGATCTTCATGAGGCAGGATAGCTAGTTTGCACCGTCCTGTGTTCTTTGAGGTGTGCTTCGCTATCCCCCTCTATCCCAAACTTATGAAACTAAAAACACAAGCGGGTGTTTGGTTGGCCCGATCTTCATTTCTTGCACCGGGCCGGAAGAAATAAGCCCGTTTGGTGTCTCGCGGCGTGACGCGGATTTGACCCACATGGTTCTTAAAGCAACTCTCATCCTGGCTCCGGAGGAAAGCCAAAATCGAGCATTTCCACCGGTACAATCCATAGCGAGCGCAAGGGGAAGAATGGCGTGCGCGGAGGCAGCGGGGAGATGGGGGAGCCGAAAGTATCGCTGCACCGTATGGCGCGGAAAGTAGGCTAACCTCCCTCTTATGCTACCACCACCCACCGGGAGACAAATCCCTCGACATTTTCCTCTTGTGTGGCAGCTTTGGAGGCGGCGGCGGCAATTTAGATCTCCAGCAGCACCTGTTAAGCACACACCGGTAGCGGTTGGCGGCTTCTGCCCGACTCCGGCATCTGCTTGCTCGCGGATCTGTGGCGCCGACTTCTCCCCCATCTTCTTCTCCGCCTGCGGCAGGTCCTTGAAGGCTGCCACCATGAAGGTAACAACCGCAACATTGACCCCTCTCCAACTTTTGTACCAAGGTAGTTAGCTCGACATTAGGTTAGTACGTACACAGTGCTTATGCAATTCCAATCCGTTTAGAGACAACAACTGAAAGTTATTATCGAAGTAGCTGCTCTAGTTGCTGTGATTCAGGCATGGATGTTCTTGGTCTACAGAAGAGTGGCTGGTAGGAATAACAGGCCGACCGTGAAATATGGTCCTGTGATGCAGCATGACAGAGAGAAGATGGCAAATCTGAACTACATCTACAACAACAACAACAACGATGTGGAAGCTATCGCCATGCTTAGGATGAGAAGAGCCCTGTTTAACCATCTTGTTCAGACATTCAGGTCTAAAGGGCTGCTCAAGAACAACATCAACTGATGTATCAAAGAATAGATGGCTCTGTTTCTTCATGTTCTAGGTCATAACCAGAGATTCCGAGTGATCCACAGCACATGGAGGAGATCTACCGAGACTATTTCCCGGTATTTCCATCAAGTGGTGTATGCTGTCGGAGAGCTCAGAGAAGAGATGCTCAAGCCACCATCTGGTCAAATCCCCACGAAGATACATGGCAATGCTCGATGGTTCCCCTTTTTCAAGGTGAGCAACTCTAGCATGTTCTTCTTTGGATGATTGTATTAGACAGCGGGCTAACATTCTTGTAATGCCAGGATTGTATTGGAGCAATTTATGGTACTCATGTGATGGCTAGAGTGCTGAAAGCTGAGTAGGCTGCATATAGGGGGAGGAAGCACTACCCAGTCAGAATGTGCTTGCCGTCGTCAATTTCTACATAAAGTTCACATATGTGCTAGCCGGGTGGGAAGGATCTTCCCATGATGCGATGATTCTGGCTGACAACCTTACCAGACCTGATGGCCTCAAGCTCTCTAGCGGCAAATTCTACCTTGCAGATGGCGGGTATGCCTGTCGGACTGGAATTCTGTCACCCTTTAGGTCAAGGTACTATCTCAATGAGTTCTCTGCTAGGAACTACCCTAGGACTCCGAAAGAACTTTTCAATCTTAGGCACTCTAGCCGTATAGTCACGGTTGAGAGGGTCTTCGCCACTCTGAAGAACAGGTTTAAGATCCTTGATCAGAAAACTTTCCACTCTTTCCCCACCCAAGTTAAGCTTGTTCTTTCCTGTTGCATTTTGCACAACTGGATCTTGAAATTTTGCGTCGATGAGTACTTACCGGAGGAGGAAGATATAGTTCCTGACGAAAATGACACTGACGGCGACCATGGTGTTTCCCTAAATGATTGTGCTGCTTGGAAGAGCAAGAGACAATAGTGGGCGCTCGAAATGTGGGCAACGAGAGGCAACTACAGGATTGATGACCCACAAGTATAGGGGGTGTATCGCAGTACTTTCGATAAATAGGAGTGTCGATACCAACGAGGAGCAGAAGGTGTTGACTAGTGGTATGGAGCAGGAAATCTCTGTAAATACTTAGCAAACAGATTTTTAGTGGTTTTCTGATAAAGCAACAAAACAAAATAATGTAATAAAGACAACGAGCAAATGGCCCAATCCTTTCTTAGTAAAGGACAAGCCAGTGTAAATACTTATAAGGACCAAACGTTCTCGAGGACACATGGGAACTCTGTCAAGTGCTTTTGCTTCAAATAGCTGAGTACTCTTCTTTGGTGTTGCAAGTGCTGTGTGGGAACCTATGCTAACATACCAACCTTACTTGGACTAATACATACTTGTGATTAAACCCCCTACAAGCATCCGCAACAGAAAAGTAATTAAGATATAAATCTAACCACAACCTTAAACTCTGAGATCCTACGCTCCCTTGTGCAAAGGTGTCCTAACGGGGGTTCAGATTTCTGTTACTCCGGCAACCCCACAATTAGTAGCCAAATACACAATGCATTCCCCTAGGCCCATAAATGTTGAAGTATCATGTAGTCGACGTTCACATGAAACCACTAGAAGAATAGCACCACATCTTAAATACTAAACCATTGAATAATAACTCAACACAAATCCAGTACTAACAACATGACTTCTCCCATGTCCTCAAGAACTAAACAAACTACTCACGAGACATCATATGGATCAAGATCAAAGATGATATGGTGATGGATAACAATCTGAACATAAGCAATAATCCAATGGTTCTACTCACAAGCATCAACTACAATAGTAATCAACACCGGGAAAGTTTCCCCTAAGAACTATGCAAGTATTCAACACGATTGTTACAGCGGGATGGAGTAATGATGATGGTGCTGGTGGAGATGATGGTGTGGATGATGATGATGATCCCGATGAAGCCTAGCTTGACGATGGTGTTGATGTCGACGATCTCCCCTCTCCGGGAAGGAATTTCCCCGACAGAAATCTGTCTGCCGGAGAGATATTTCTCTCTTGGTGTTTTCCGCCCCGCAGAGGAGGCGGAAATCTATTTGTGGTCGCTCCCCTAGTATTAGGGTTCCGAGAGGATGATATAGGCAAGAGGACGGAGTCGGGGGCCGAGCAGGTGGGCCACACCTGCCCTAGGCGCGGCCAAGGGGGGACCCGCGCCTAGGGGGTGTGGGCCCCCTGTGGCCCTTCTTTGCCTCCCCTTCTGGCTTCCTTCGTCTTCTGGGAAAATATGATTTTCCCATATTTTTCTGGTATTTTTCTGATCTTCACGAAATTGCATCAAAACACCTCCTTTTCCATAAGAATCCAGACTCCGGCAGTTCATCCTCCAAGAATCATCCAACATGCATAAACAGATGAAAAGACATAAGTATTACCTCATAATAAGACATATATCAATGAATAGAGGCAAATTATGATATAGAATGGTGATGCAAATTGGACGTATCAACTCCCCCCAAGCTTAGACCTTCGCTTGTCCCTAAGCGAAATCTGAGCTTAGTAAACATGTCCACAGGTTTATGGAGTGAAGTGTCAATAAAAGAATACAGACAAGAAGCATCACACTTACCATTGCACAACACATAGAAGAAAGCAACTCACCATTATATAACTTAGCTTGCAACAAGTACATGAGTCATAATATAGATGCATAAAGATAAATCATAATTGGAATTGGCAAACTTTGTTCTTGGTCAGAGAACACCTGGCAAACAGTTTCACAAAAAGCTTTTGTAGAAGTTTTCAAAACAGGAGCACTCTTTGCTCAAAAAGGTTTTTCATAATGAAGGCTTTCAAAGTAATACTCAATAGATAAGAGTTTTGTGCAAACAAGGAATATAAAGAACATGATTGAATAAATCACCATATGAATGCTTGAAACACAACAACTCAAATGCTTGCTGGAGATAGAGAGGAAGTAGGTTTACTGACTCAGCTTAGAAATAGGAGAAAGGTCCCTTCATAGAGGGAAGCAGAGATTACAAGTCATAAAGAGCTTCCAAAAGATTATGGTACTGATACGCCCAATTTGCATCACCTTTCTATATCATAATTTATCTTTATTCATTGATATTTGTCTTATTATGAGGTATTACTTATGGATTTTCATTTGTTTATGCATGTTGGATGATTCTTGGAGGATGGACTGCCGGAGTCTGGATACTGATGGAAAAGAGGGTGTTTTGATGCAATTTCGCAAAGATCAGAAAAATACCAAAAAAATATGGGAAAATATTGTTTTTCCAGAAGATTGAGGAAGCCAGAAGGAGGGACGAAGAAGGGCCACAGGGAGCCCACACCCTCCTAGGCGTGGTCCCACCCTAGGCCTCGCCTAGGGCAGGTGTGGCCCACCTGCCCGGCTCCCGACTCCGCCCCTTCGCCTATATCTTCCCTACGGAACCCTAAGCCTCGGGGAGCGACCACAGATAGATTTCTGCCGCCTCTGGGGCGGAAAACACCGAGAGAGAAAGATCTCTCCAGCAGACAAATTTCTGCCGGGGAAATTCCTTCCCAGAGAGGGGAGATCATCGCCATCAACACCGTCATCAAGATAGGCTTCATCGGGATCATCATCATCCACACCATCATCTCCACCAGCAACATTATCACCACTCCGTCCCTCTATAACAATTGTGTTGGATATTGCTTTAGTTCTTAGGGGAAACTTTCCCGGTGTTGATTACTATTGTAGTTGATGCTTGTGAGTGGAACCATTGGATTATTGTTTATGATTCAGATTGTTATCCATTATCATATCATCTTTGATCTTGATCCATATGATGTCTTGTGAGTAGTTCGTTTAGTTCTTGAGGACATGGGAGAAGTCATGTTGTTATTAGTGGATTTGTGTTGAGTTATTATTCAATGGTTAGTATTTAAGTTGTGGTGCTATTCTTCTAGTGGTGTCATGCGAACATCGACTACATGATACTTCACCATTTATGGGACTAGGGGAATGCATTGTGTATTTGGCTACTAATTGTGGGGTTCTGATCTCGAGTTTAATCTGTGGTTAGATTTATATCTTAATTACTTTGTAAGTTATGGACGTTTAGGGGTTTAATCACAAGTATGTATTAGTCCAAGTAGTCGGTACATTTTTGATACAGGTTCACCACACAACACTTACAACACCAAAGAAGAGTACTCAACTATATGAAGCGAAAGCACTTGACAGAATTCCCATGTGTCCTCGAGAACGTTTGGTCCTTATAAGTATTTCCACCGGCTTGCCCTTTGCTAAGAAAGGATTGGTCCACTTGCTGCGTTTGTTCTTTGTTACTTGCTCTTTGTTTTGTTGCCTTATCAGAAAACCCCTAAAAATCCGTTTGCTAAGTATTTGCAGAGAGTTCTGCCCATACCACCTTTACCTTTGCACCTTTTGCTCCTCGTTCGGATCGACACTCCTATTTATCGAAAGTACTACGATACACCCCCTATACTTGTGGGTCATTAGGTACTTACTAGCTTTGAGCCCTCATTGCCCCTATCATTAGCATCTTGAGATGATTAAGGTTAAAGTGAACAAGGATGGAGTATATGCTTGATGAAATATAAGTTGGCAATCTCATGTCCCTTGAATATGAGGGCCACTCCTCATGCTACTCAACTTCAGTTACCGGTAAGTTCTTATCATTATAAGTACATGCTTATCATAGAGAACCGCCAACGGGGTACCCCTTGCACATGGTACAGAAGCTATCCCATAACCAAAATGACAAGGCAAGCAGACAGTGAGCATCTCAGCGATCTTTTTATTTACTATGTGCATAGCTTTTTATTGAGGATGCTTCACAGATAGCTCACTATGGTGATGCTGCAAGTTTCCACCATGATTAGGCATGGCTTAGGCTAGCAGCCCAGTCATTTCTCTAATACTAAATACAAACTCCATGGACTTACAAGCTCCCTTTTTATTTCACACCGGTGACATCCACAGACAAAAGAGCATGATATCAACTGTGTACAAAGTACAAGTGCAATGTTGAAAGCGTTCCCCGTGGCAGCACGGTTCTGCTAATTCCAACGTATAGGTACAAGCATATACAACTTCGATGACACAATGGTTCAAGTCTATTAGGGGCAAGAAAATAAGGTGTGCCATCAAGTTCGTGAGAGCTTTACTAACTAGTTTTCACATAACAAAATACTTTTTAATTCGAAAGATAGATGAAGCTTGAGAATTTGCTTGGAATAACAATAATGCTAATAGGCAGATATGGTGGACACAAATGGCACGGGTTTTGGTTCAAAGGGATTTGGAGTATGAGAAGTATGCCTTCTCAAAACAGGTTTTTGGCTAGCAAGGCTGGGTAGCAAGCAAAAGAGTTGAAAGAAACAAGCAAACCTACACGTGATAAAGACAAACATGCAATCTTCCTTGAAGACACAAAAGATCTTAAATAAAGAATACTAAGCTTATGAGCCAATCAAGAAAGAAAATAGATGATACAAAATACCTGTAAGCTTTTTCTCTTTTCCTTTCAAACCTCAAAAAGTGTTGCTACTAACCAGAGCGTTTTGCCAAAACCAATTTAGATTTACTTGATGTTCCCAAAGTGATGTCAATACTGATCAACAAGATCCATCATATAATAGAGATTGCAAACTAAATTAAGAAGTGCAAAAAATAAAAGATGAGACTTCTCATTAATATTCCATAAAGGCACTCATACCAAGGGATACATAGATAATCAACTAAAGGAGAGATACTTCCACATGCAAACCAAACTATAAGATAACCTCTCTACCAAAAATATGAATCCACTAAAAAGGTAAAAGATAAAAGGTAATGGTGGTGATACCGCGACACTCCCCCCAAGCTTGGAACAAGCCAAGGGGATGACAAACCTGATAATGAATTACTCCTTTGATGATGGTGGTGTTCTCTTGATAAGCTCTTCAATAAGTTTCTTAAAATCCTCAATCTCAAAGGTCAGAGTATGAATCAACTCTGAATTCTACTCAATGCGGTTCATGATCATGTCGGGACTAGAATTCCAGTCCTTGTTATTCTTTCCCCACTCTTACTCCTTAGAGTGTTCCTTCCCTGCATTGTTAGAACGAGGCATATCCCAAACCGAGGGCAAGTTCCCTTTGGGCACATGTTGATATTGACGCTCATGTATAAGAGTATGGAAGGGTCTCTTGGTATGTGGAGGTGATGACCGTGGATTATGGATAAGATGCGGAGGTTTCCCTCCTGTAGACATCCGTGCTGTCCTCCTAAGCTTGGTAGATTTTGCAACTACTCCAATGCTTGCGATGGTAGTGCGGGTGTCCCGTTGCTTGTCCTCCTCCATGTCTCCTTCATCCCCTACCAAAATCTCCTCCTCCTTGGGATTTTGAGGATCATCTTCCTCGGGCTTCTTGCCTTTGTCGTTGGCGAAGACCACAACGCTCTAAACTTGAGAAGATTTCCTGACAGAAACAGATCGAAACGAAAACACAACAAGAACACGATGCACGAACCTCGGGGGATTCAGGGGTTATATATTACGAAGTTTCAATGCATAAGGAATGTGCTGATACGAAAACAAGGCGGAGACGGAGCTCGGGGGGCTCACACCCCCCTCAGGCGCGGTTAGCTAGGGCCCACACCTAGGGTGAGTTCGGTCACCCCGGCCTCCATTTCCTCCTCTATTCCATCTCGTAATCTTCCATATGTATTAAAAACATCAAATATATAAAAAAAATAGGTTTTCACGAACCTTCTATTTTCACCACTTTTACCTATTGAAATACGGACTCTGCAGACTCCTTTTCTCCTTCTCCTGAAGATTCCTTTATTCACAAGTCAATACACAAACTTCAATGACAACATTAGTGTAAGCAAAAAAATAAACCTTTAGGTACACGGTTTAACTGAAAACTCATCAAAACAAAGGCTCTATAAGAGGCAAATGCAAATGATGGCAGAAATCTGTCAAAACAGACCAGCAGGTAAAGATTGAAATTTTAAAAAACCTTCTGTTGCTCAAATAAAAAAGTTCAAAACTAATGAAAGTTGGGTAACAACTTGGAGAACAAACTTAGAAGAATACAGCTCCATCCGAAATACTGAGATTTCTCACGAATTTTTACAATGCAGCACAAAAATCTGTCCCAGGACAGTCACTTTTCACAACTCATCCACTTCACAAAAGTAGTTGAACTTGACACAAAAACCAAAACAAAAAGGATAAGGAGCGGTTATTACTGAGGTAATAATTTCCAAGACTCGACAAAACTCTTGGGTTATCTCCCAACAAGTACTTTTCTTTAATGCCTTTAAGTTAGGCTTGAAACTTTTAAAGATGCTCACATAGGAGATAAATATTTGAAGTGAAAGAGAGCATCAAGAAGCAAATAACCAACACATTTGAGTCTAACCCACTTCCTATGCATGGGAGTATCATGAGAAAACGAATTGTTGAAACAAAAAGGCACTAGGATAGGAAGACAAAACAAATGCAACTTCAAAGCTTTCAACATAAAACGGGGAAACTTAACATTATTGAGATGCATAAAACCATGTTTCCCTCTCTCATAATAACTTTCAATAGCACTTTGAATAAAGTTGACAATATAACTGTCACTGGCAACAACTTTATCATCATAATAAGCATACTTACAGTCACCAAAAAGAGGTCCAAGGTCATAAACTTGATCAATAGAAGCAAGTTGTTCCATCCTGAAATCTTTATTAGGCAAGCTGTTTTCACAAGGAACTTTAGCAAATTTGGAAAAATTAAACTCATAAGAATCTCCATCAAACTTAGTTAAAACATTTTCCATCTTACAATCTATAATAGCTCCACAAGTGTTCAAGAACGGTCTACCAAAAATGATAGGACAAGTTTTGCTAGTTGCTGAATTATAAGCACTAAAAAATCAGCAGGATACTTAATCTTACCGCAGAGAACCTCCACATCTCTTACAATACCAATGTGGCAAATGGTTTCCCTATTAGCAAGGTGAATAACCACATCAATGTCCTCAAGCTCACAAGGACCAATCTTGTGCATAATTTCCCTGTAAAGCTCATACGGAATAGCACTAGAACTAGCACCAGTATCACATAAACCATAATAGCAATGATCACCAATTTTAACAGAAAGCACAGGAACACTAGCTTTTCTAGCTTTACTAGGATGAGATATAATATTAGAAGCGTCTTCATAGAAGACAATGTGCTCATCCTCTATATTTCTAGTGATAGGGTCTTTCATAATAGCTACCGCAGGTTCAGTACTCATTTGCTCATCAGATTCCACACTTTTCTTTGTACCTTTGTTATTTGCACTAATAATCATAGAATACTCCTTTACCATAGCTGGGAAAGGTATTTTCTCAACATGAGGTTCAGGCACAATATGATTAGTAGTACAAACTTCAGTACTTCTAACGGGAACATGACTAACAACATCTTTATAAGGAGCATGGTACTTATTCCACTTCTTCTTGGGAATTTCAATATAAGAGGCAAAGGCCTTAAACAGTTGGCAATACTTTGGGAATCAAGACCAAAATCATTGCTAATATCACGGAAGTTATCAGTTCCCATAAAATATTTAATGCATTCATAATCATAGTTTATACCTGACTTTCTTCCTTTGTCATTCTCTAAAGCTTCAGTGTTCTCTTGAATACGGTCTAGGAGATCCCATTTAGCTTCTTCCTTCATACGTGTGAATGATCCCGCACAAGAAGCATCTAGTAAATCTTTATCATGATGAGAAAGCCTAGCATAAAAGTTATTGATAATAATATTGTTAGGGAGTTCATGAATAGGACATTTAAGCATTAGTAACTTCAATCTCCCCCAAGCTTGAGCTGTACTCTCTCCATCACGAGGCCAAAAGTTATATATCAGATTTCTATCCTTATGAATCTCACTGGGAGGATAAAATTTAGAATAAAAGAGAGATGCCATTTCCTCCCATTCCGTGGATTGTCAATTCTTCAGCAGCTTATACCATTCTTCAGCTCTCCCTTTCAAGGATATGGAGAGTAACTTCTTCTTCACCTGTTCAGTTGTGATACCTGCACACTTAAACAACCCGCATAATTCATGGATAAAAAGCAAATGATCACCAGGTGGATAGTTCCATCCCCTAAATAATAATTATCCATAACACGATCAATAATACTTGTAGGTATCTTAAAAGGATCTATCTTAACAGGTGGTGGTTCATCTACTACCCTAACAGTGGTAGTAGTTTTCCCAAACAGAAAACCAAGTGGGTTATCCATAATGGAAACAAAGCAACAAACAGAAACAAAAGGCAATACTCACAATAAAAGTTTCCCTTACCAGTTCCACTCTTCAATAGCGCTTCACTCCCCAGCAACGACGCCAGAAAATAGTCTTGATGACCCACAAGTATAGGGGGTGTATCGCAGTACTTTCGATAAATAGGAGTGTCGATCCCAACAAGGAGCAGAAGGTGTTGACTAGTGGTATGGAGCAGGAAATCTCTATAAATACTTAGCAAACGGATTTTTAGTGGTTTTCTGATAAAGCAACAAAACAAAATTCAAGTAATAAAGACAACGAGCAAGTGGCCCAATCCTTCTTATCAAAGTACAAGCCGGTGGAAATACTTATAAGGATCAAACGTTCTCGAGAACACATGGGAATTCTGTCAAGTGCTTTTGCTTCAAATAGCTGAGTACTCTTGTTTGGTGTTGCAAGTGTTGTGTGGGTGAACCTGTGCTAACATACCGACCTTACTTGGTCTAATACATACTTGTGATTAAACCCCCTGTAAGCATTCGCAACTACATGAAAGTAATTAAGATATAAATCTAACCACAGCCTTAAACTCTGAGATCCTACGCTCCCTTGTGCAAAGGTGTCCTAACGGGGGTTCAGGTTTCTATCACTCCGGCAACCCCACAATTAGTAGCTAAATACACAATGCATTCCCCTAGGCCCATAAATGGTGAAGTATCATGTAGTCGACGTTCACATGACACCACTAGAAGAATAGCACCACAACTTAAATACTAAACTATTGAATAATAACTCAACACAAATCCACTACTAACAACATGACTTCTCTCATGTCCTCAAGAACTAAATGAACTACTCACGAGACATCATATGGATCAAGATCAAAGATGATATGGTGATGGATAACAATCTGAACATAAACAATAATCCAATGGTTCCACTCACAAGCATCAACTACAATAGTAATCAACACCGGGAAAGTTTCCCCTAAGAACTATGCAAGTATTCAACACGATTGTTACAATGGGATGGAGTAATAATGATGGTGCTGGTGGAGATGATGGTGTGGATGATGATGATGATCCCGATGAAGCCTAGCTTGACGATGGTGTTGATGGCGACGATCTACCCTCATCGGGAAGGAATTTTCCCGGCAGAAATCTATCTGCCGAAGAGATCTTTCTCTCTCGGTGTTTTCCGCCCCGCAGAGGCGGCGAAAATATATCTGTGGTCGCTCCCCTAGTATTAGGGTTCCGAGAGGATGATATAGGCGAGAGGGCGGATTTGGGGCCCGAGCAGGTGGGCCACACCTGCCCTAGGCGCGACCCAGGGGGTGTGGGCCCCCTGTGGCCCTTCTTTGCCTCCCCTTCTGGCTCCCTTCGTCTTCTGGGAAAATATGATTTTTCCATATTTTTCTGGCATTTTTCTGATCTTCGCAAAATTGCATCAAAACACCTCCTTTTTCATCAGAATCCAGACTCCAGCAGTTCATCCTCCAAGAATCATCCAACATGCATAAACAGATGAAAAAACATAAATATCACCTCATAATAAGACATATCAATGAATAGAGGTAAATTATGATATAGAATGATGATGCAAATTGGACGTATCAAGGATCTGAAGAAGATGGTTTGTTGATGAAGTGCTGCCCTTATGTTCCATGAACAACCCCTGATGTAGGTGTAAAACATTTATTCGTAGTAGATAGGTAATATTGTGGTGAACTATCATTTGCTAGTAGCTAGGTAACATTGTCGTGAACTCATATTTGCTAGTAGTCAGGGTGGTAATTTGGTATTGTTAGTTTAATTTGTTGCATGTTTGAAACTCCTAGTTCAGTTTGCTGCCTATTTGATATTACGTGGTAACATCACCAGCTCTGAGAAGTGTTGAGCACATCACTATAGCATGAGAAACCAAACATGCAGGTTATGGGCAACCAAACAACTTGCCAAATTTACAGGAAAACTAGATATGGGTAACCAAACGAACCGCCAAACTTGGCCCAAGTCCGATCTCCCCCCATGCAGCACCCACCGTCCGGGCCAAGTAGAAAAAACGAGAAATTTGGGCCTGACCAACCAAACATGCCCAAGGATGACCAGGTCGATAGCCCTTCATGATTCTGAACCCGAAGGGGTATCGGCAAATTTGGAGGAGAGGAGGACACCGAAGAAAAACCCATATTCTTTTCAATTCTACAAGCTATCGAGCTCCGCGCAAGACAGAGCTAGGATCTTAATTTGGCAAACTATGGGTTTTGTTCGGCCCTCGAGTGGATGCGCAGTGACCAAATTGCCCTTTCGTGAATGAAAGCAGGTTGATTAGTTCTTCTAATCACAGCCTTGATTTGCTTTAAAGTCGTGCAAAACAACTTCTGGAAAGCATAGGAGCGCATATATAATATATTTTCGTTTGCTGAAATTGTAAAAATTGTATGATAGATAGACAAAGTAAAACTTAAGAAGAACAAGCAAAATGCAAGTTGTATACATTTATTTTATGTTGCAACGTTCTCCAATACTTTGGTGACGAAATATAAGCAGAACACTTTGGTGAAGAAATATAAGCTAAACATGTACAGAGTAGACTAATCTAAAAGGTTTTGAAAAGCCACGTGAGTCGTCCACTAGAAAAACTAAAAACAACTGTAATATGCACTAGTGTCAGGGACAAACTCTAGTAAAAATCAAATTGGGACACCAATTATGAATTGTATAATTTTTATATAAAGTAAAATTGCAAATGTGACATATGGCTAACGACTTATTCCCAAGAATGAGAAGAACAATCTCGCAGAAGCGAGAACCACTAACAAGCGATAGTGAACGAGAGCATTCGAGCCCAGACTACTAGTTGACATTTCGTACGCTGAGATTTGAGGACCAATTACTAATTGACACTTCATATGCTCATAAAATATCTATTTTCTTATTCTTAAACTTTGTATTCGTGAACTCATGTTATGTCCTCCAAATTATTTGCTACATCCATATATACTCTGAAAGAACTCTGCCAAATTATATGGATATTTAATGATGCCAAAGAAAACGAGTTATGTGCAGATGAATTGTAATACTGTAGTAAAAAAAGTGCAGCATAATAATGCAGTAAAAATGACATTGTAATACTACATTAAAAAATGCATTATAACACATCAAGATGAATAAATAAATTTGTAGACTAGTATGAAAATATTGGTTTGCTTGGATTTATGTTGAAACCCACTGTAACAAAAAACGATCTCAGAACACGTTCTAGACTAAATAATAACTTCTTTACAACAAAATACAATTTCAGTATAGCAATAATAATGTACATATAGTGATAAATAAGTGAATCTTATGAATCTTTTCTAATGTAATAAGTATTGTTTTGTGACCGTTAATGCTAGTTATACCAAATAAGTGTATATTATATCACATAATATATTAGTAAAAACAACATACTTGATGCTAAGATTATTTATCACAAGGTAAAAATGTTCATTATAAATAGAAAGATGGGTACATTATTGCGTGCCATTTTTCTCCTACCTCGACCCTCTGGCACTAGATGTGCGACACGCTGGAATCGTCCTAAATCCTATAGTTCCTCCTCTGCCCTCGTGCAACGTTTGCTCCGGTGCACCGTGGACTCCCTCTTTCCGGAGTTAAATATTTGATGTTGAGTAGGAGATGCGGTGCTTGGTGGCAGCAATGAGATGAAATAGGATTTTAGGGGGGGTTTGCCAAAAAAAAGGTTATCTACGTGTTCAAACTAATGGTCTGTGTGACGAAGAAAAAAACAAATTATAGAAACAAAAGAAATTATGCATATTTATTATGGCTTAACCATTGGCGTTAACTTCCTCGAAGTGTGATCAAAACAGCGCCGCTTACTTCTCCAAGTACTTATTTTAATTAATATTCTCTAAAGTGATTTTCATGCTATTTTTTTAAATAATAAGATTTTTTATTAAATTCCATGAATAATACACAAGGAATTTTGAAAAGTAGCGTGGCATTGGGGTCTCAAACACCGACCAACACCAGTCGGTAGTTAAACCAGCAACAAGCATTGGTCGGTGTTTGAACCACTGATAAGCACTCGCCATGCACCACCCTACACCTTCCTCTAACCAACTGGTCGGGAGTTAAACTCCTGAAAGGTCTTTGTCGAAAGTTAAACTCCCAAAAGGTCGTTGTCGGGAGTTCAAACCCCAAGGCCGCGCTAGATTTGAGATTTGTCAAAATTGTATATTATTCATAAAATTTAATAAAAAATTGTATCATTGAAAAAAAAATAGCGATTTTCATTGGTCTGGCCACAACAAGGCTAGCCACTTTGCGAGATAATATTGGGAGCAAAGGTTTTTATTAGTATTTTAGTTAAACTATAAACTTTATTTATCTTTTGGTACAATAAACTTGGTATGAATTTTCTTTTTGGCATTCAAACCCCTTTGAATTTTAATTTTGGCTCAATTTGTAATTTTTTAAGTTCCTATTTTAGATGTTCTAGATGAAGGAAACCAGGAGGACAAAGAAGGTGATGTTTTTTTTCTACAAAACAATATCGAACAATGTTGTTTGTACTTGAGTATTTTTCTGATTTTTTTTCAAGAGTCCAAAAATTCATTTGGTTTTTAGTTTTCGGTGAACTTGAAACATGCACGTACGGTATGGTGTAAGAGAAGGTCTTTGGGGAACGAAATGGGGAGGAGGAAAAATGGCACGTGGTGAATTTTGCTGTCAGTTTTTGCTACTCACTCTGTCTTAAAATAGATGTTGCAGACTTTTCTAAATGGCACTAGATTTATTTAAATTTACATAAATTTTTTATATCTATTTTGATTTGAGACGACGAGAGTATAAATATTGAGAAAATGGTTAAAAGTAATACAGTACTAATGAGGTGTGCAGGTGTGGCAGGAGGAGGAGCGGGCCAGCCCATGTAGGGGGTGCGACGCGATCCCCGTACCCTCAGAAAAGGAAACGTCGGAACAGAGAACCTTCGTTTCTCCGACCATGTCCGCCGGTCTGTACCCCTCACCTCCGGTGGCCTGGCAGTCGCCGCCCTCCGCCCTCTCTCTCTGCCTGGAGACCGGCTGGATTCTCTCAAATTAGCACATTCCTCCCTGAATCAGCCGATGTATGCCTCTGCCTGCGCCTTCTGCGCTGAATCTCTGCGCCCACCACATTCCCATTGTCCACCGGGCTCGACCGATCTCGTAACTGCTTCCCACGAGGCCGCCCGCGCTCGAATCGTCGACACCACAATGAGGCCAGTGCAGAGTGCACTGCTCCTCTGCCCGGCGGAATTGAGCGGCAGGTGGTCGGCGAAATGCCCGAACGGGACTGCATGTCCGGTGTGCGCCGGAATTTCCTCTGACGGGCCGCGTCACGGACGTTGAAGAGTTTGCTGTGGAATTCTTGGGACTGGCTTGGCATCGGCGAGGTCATACAAGGACTGTGCTCCGCTGTGATGCCTGGCAAGTGGCAAGTGACACTGACATACCTACGGCTACCAGAGTCCGATTCTGTCCCCAGGTATGCTCCCTAGTTTATCGGCTCCATTTGCTTCTTGGCTTGTGTTACTTGAACATGTGCAGTTTGGGCTGAACATAAACTTCAAATATCTATTGGTCGGTACAGAAACACAAAGAAACTAAAATCGTCCCATAGTTATTCCAATAATCGTGCTGCTCCTGCTGGCTCGATAAGGCCTGTGGTGGCACTCGCCTATCTTGCTCTCTGACCAAGGGCCGCCCTCGTGGTCTACTTTAGTGGTGAGTACCTGCGGGTGTTGGCTTGCCGGTTTGGGTGATAATGTCTGCGGTCTTATTAATCATGTCCGGTCTGAAAACTATAAATTCCCCTTCCTTATTTGATGTACATACAAATATACAATTCAACAAACATGGGCCTAGATCTAACACCTACACAGTTATACACACAGCCTAGTATACAACAAACCTTGGAACTCGAAATGCTGCTAGGGAGCAGAATGCATCCAATTGCTACAGAAAGCCATAAAGTACCTTTCATAGAGGGCAACCAATGAAGACTCTCCAACTCACGCTTCACATCAGTAAAATTTACATGCTCTTAGTCTTACGTAACAACAATAATGAAGCTAGAAGGTACTTTTTCCCCGATTATACAAAAACACAAAGTAACTATACAGATTTATAGAGTACCATATGGAAAATACTTGTGAACTAGGAACTTAATAATATACTAAATACACATACAGACCATGCAGTTTAATCAAATCAAAAGCACACAAAACATGGCATGATGCCTTAACTTTGCGCATCACTAATTGGTTGATGCAGAGTCTCCTTTGTGACCTTGGTGTTTCTTTGATAGAATGACCATGCTTCATAGGCTGCAATACACACCAGCACAGGGATGACTAGGCATATGACATTCCTGGACATCGCCATGTCCCTTGTGCTGCCTGCTGCATAGGCACCCAGGAGACCGATCATGGTTAGCAAAATGGCCGTGTGCATTGGCCAGAGTAGCAACTTGTGGTTGTGCAGGGTCCTTGGAAGAAGCAAGACGACGATGACGATAGAAGCCATAAACGAAGTGGAGTTGCTATAGAAGAAAGCATGGTACCGACGCTTGTTGATGTCGTGCAGGATTGAGTTTCCGGCAGAGTTTCCGTTGCTGTTGTCTTGCCAGAGACCGCCTGGTGGTTTTAGACCAGTTTGATATGTCACACTCGCAGCCAAGACTCCTAGCAGCATCAAGTACTCCCGCAGGTCCTTTTTTCTTTTTACTTCGCGGTTGTCCTCTTCTTCTTGGAGTTCCTTCTCCATTTTCTCTTTGAGGTGTTCAGCAGATTCAATATCTGTGTCGTGGGATCTTACTTCAGAAGACTCCACACTGCCGACTCCTTGCCTAGACGGCCCATTTGCTGGATCAGGGGACACATTGCTGCTGCTGCCAACTTGTCCAGGGGTCTTATTTTTCCAGTTGCGAATCCAGAAGATGACCACTTGCAAGATTACAAAGGCAAACACTGCCGCAAACAATGTTAATACATAGATGGAAGTTCGCAGGTGCCGGGAACTTCCAGCAGCATAGGCACCCATGAGCCCAAACATGCCTGCCACCATGCATACATAGAGTGCATAGCACCGTATGGCTGGCCCGTACAGATTTGGGTTCACAAGGAGGACAATTAGAGCTACGGATCCCATGAAGCTCATTGCATTGCAGTAAAAGAATGCCCTGTAACGTTGAGGGTAGTTATCTAGGAGGACCGGGAATCCTGCCCGGTGTCCTAAGTTGTCGTCTGCTGACCAGAAGCCGCCAGGTGGAGTCAGCCCAGCTTGATAAGTGAGTGCTGCAACCAAGATTGCCAAGAGCAGCAACACCTCACGCCTAATATCCAACAGATTAGCATCTTCCTGTTTTTCATTGTAGTCTAATGTGAAGAAAACTATATGAATAACCACGTAGACAAGGACAGCTCCAGCCAAGGCGATGACGTATATGGAGGTACTTACATCCCTGCAACTCCCAGCTGCATATGCACCTATGAGACCAAATAAATCCAGTAACATGGCTGCCTCCAGTGTATGCTGCTTAAGTAGGGAACTACTCCTGACCATTGTGATGACAATTAATGATGCCACAAAAGCTGCTGAATTGCTATAGAAAAACACCTTGTACCGTGTCGGGTGCGTTGTGAGTAGTACTGGGTCGCCAGCCTTATGCCCATGCTGGTCATCTGGCCAGAGGCCGCCCGGTGGATCTAGCCCAGCTTGGTAAGTGATGCTTGCCACGAGAGTAGCAAGCAATATGACAAGATTGCGTGCTTTTTCCAGTGCTTCGTTGGCCTTGGTTTTCTTTTGTGATTCGGCCCTTGGTTTTCCCTGTGTTTCGTTGTCCCTGCTAATTTCACGGTACAGAGTTAAACGTAGTTAAGTTGGAGGGGATATAAAGGGGGAGAACTAGTTCTTACATACCTTTTTGGCTCAATGAATATTTTCCTTATATTTTGCAGCCATGCCGGAGCATTTTCAGTAATGGCTATTGTAATAGCCACTTGTAGTAAGATGTATGCAAGAACTGCGCCAATCAGACAAACAACATAGGCGGTGGTGTCAAGCTCCCTGCAGCTCCCAGCAGCATAGGCACCAACAAGGCCAAATAGTGCAATGACGATGAACCCATACAATGCAACAAACCGTACAGACTTTAGTTTCTTTGCATGTAAGGAGATTATCAGCTTCTTGTCAAGGAGCAGCATGATAATAAGAAGGGATGAAACAAATGCAGTGGTGTTGCAGACAAAGAACGCCTGATAGCGGCTGGAATTGTGGTCCTGCAGAATTGGGTCACTGACACGGTGGCCATCCTCGGACTTGCTCCAGAAGCCACCTGGTGGGTTCAACCCAGCCACATATGTGATGGTAACGACAAAGGTTGCGAGTAGCATCAAGACCTCGTGCTGATCTTCACACTTGTGTTTGTCAGTATCCTCATCTTGCTTCTCGGAGTAGATATAGATGAAGAAACCAATTGCTATGTAGGCCAAGACGGCTGACATTATCACTGAGGAGTAGATGATTGTGAATACATCACGGCAGCTACCAGCAGCATAGGCCCCCATGAGGCCAAGTAAATCGAGAACCATGACCACCCGTAGCGCAGCTGCCCAGGCTTTGGTCTTGCTGCCCAGGACGAGGAGGAGAAGACATACCACAAGTGACGCAGCGAATGCAGTCGCATTGCAGTAGTAGAATGCAACGTAACGGTGGTAGTGGGTATCACGCAGGATCAGGTCGCCGGCTAGGTGTCCATCCTGTGTATCCTGCCAGACTCCCCCTGGCAGGTTGAGCCCTGCCGCATATGTCACCGTCGCTACCAGAGTGGCTAGTAGAAGATACTTCTTCAGCTGGTACTCTGTTGAACCTGAAGGCTTTCCGTGGTCTGGCTCCATTTGATTGTGGGATGCTACTTGGTTTCTTGGTGGTATTTGCATAACCGGTGGTGGTATGAAACATGAATAAGGTGCCTTCAGTTGATCTCTTGATTTTATAGCAGGAGCACATAGCATCGCCACACCTGTCAGGTTGCTTGGCATGATGTTTCCCTTGTATCTGCCTGTCTGGCGTCTGCTAATCATGGCATGGCTCCACGGTTATTAATTTTGTAACCCTCTGTCTTTCCCAAACTTGTACTGCAACTGAGCAAACTTTTGTCAGTTGAGAACTTGAAGTTATTAGAGAGAAGGCGATGCAACTGAAAAAATATTTAATGATTTCGACGGATGAAATATATTGTATAAGAGGCAATTGGCATAAGGCTTTTCAGAACCTGGCATTTCAGATGGAACATTTCTAGGGGAGTAAATTGTTCCTGAACTGCCCTGGATGGCTGGACAGGTGTTTTTCAGTGAATTCCTCTTGGAGGCTATGCTTTATGGAGTCTTGTGCAAGATCAGTCATTATGAGAGTGCAGATCATAATTTGCATGGGCTTGCTGGACCGTGCACATCTGTGTTTCAGTAGAACACCTACCTCAGGTACATCCTACGACACTCGTCTGGTTTTACAACTATCTCATATCATTCTGTGCATGATGGTTCATGATGCTGCTTGAGCATCTTCCTTTTATGTTGTGATATTGACAGTTGTTCTTAAATACTTGGCAAAAATTTCCAGCCAACTAAAGTAGTTGAAGATAATCATCATTTGTCATGGCAAGGGACAAAACTGGACCACATATTGAAGGATGAGCCGGTCCTTGCCCCATTAGTACCTCCAATTCTGTTGTGCAATAATGCAACTTGGGTTCATCACGATATAGAAGTGAGCTCTTGGTTCCCATATTTGTGCTACTTAAGCAAGATATGGAACCCGTTCAATATTACTTCTAAAACAACTGGGTTAGAAAGATACATTTTCTGTGAGAAAATAAAAACATTTGTGAGAATTACTAGTGTGCTAACCCAGCTTATATAGAGAAACAAATACTGGACGAGTTGAGAACAACTTCCGTAGAGTCATAGGGCCATTATGGCTTTTATCCTTAATTGTCAAGTTCATGAAAACTTGTTTGCATGTAAGAAAATACGGTTTCAAGTACTAGTAACAAATGATTCTCGATATGTACCAGGTTGCATATGATGGCACCATGACAATTTGGGATGATCATTTCTTTAATATAAGTCTGAACATAAAGATAGACCATGACAAACCTGGGTGAACTAATAACAAGCATACCTATTAACTCATGGTCTGGTTTTACATGTCAGTATAAGCTTGAAAATTGAAGTACTAGAGAAAGTTCAAGTTTTCATTAAAAAGAAAGATAAAGTTCAAGTGTCTCAGTCCTTAAAGGAAACTTTGCAACTGCAAAGTTAAGAACTTCGTCAAGTCGTTATAGTTTATGACTGCAAGGTAGAATGTATGAAAATAAATGTTGTAGAGCACAAAGTAGGAACCTTGGAAAGCAGTATGAAAGCTGCATTCTGAATTTCTAATGCAGCAGCCAAGATCAATTAAGTGTGGAATGCAGCAGTCAAGTCGTTAAGGCGTCATTTTTTGGAGTGTGCGGAGCCATTCTTGGGATGCTAGTGATGCCGGTTGAGTCGACGTCTTTGGGCCCTGTCGGCGTGCGAGTACCGCTGGCGAGTTCCCTGCGGCCTGCCTCTCGCCATGAAGCCTGAGAGACCTAGCCGTTTCCTTCGGCTCTGACTTCCTCTCCAGGGAAGTGGACCAGGCTTTTCGTAGCGCCCGCTGTAGCCATTGTACTGGTGTCGTTCGGCAGTGCTCCAGACCTAGTCGAGATAGGTAGTGTGGCCTCGTGTGGTTTTTGCCGGTTTTCCTAAAAACCGTGCCGCTTGGGTTTTTTTTTGGTCCAGTTCCCCTTTTAACCAGACCCGTGTGTATATACGTCTGTATCGGGTTTCCCTTCTAAACCGGCCAACTCTTTTCTTCTTTATGAAAAGGCAGAGCTCCTGCTGGTTTCTCCAAAAAAAATTATGCGTGGATAGGTCGGATGGTTATATCCTTCTTCGTCAAATCTTTTGGTATATCTCTGCAAGCTATCTGTTTATGTGTTAACAATGAAAAAGAGTTCTCCTAATCCCCTAATCATCAATCCTGTAGCCATAGAACAATTATTGGCATGCTGACCCAGCTTATGTAGAGAAACAAATACTGGACGGGTTGAGAACCACTTCCGTAGAGTCATAGAGCCATTCTGGCTTTTATCCTTACTTGTCAAGTTCATGAAACTTGTTTGTATGTAAGCAAATACGGTTTCAAGTACTAGTAGCAAATGATTCTCGATGCGTACCATGTTGCACATGATGGCACCATGACAATTTGGGATGATCATTTATTTCATAAAGATAAGTCTGAACATAAAGATAGATCATGACTAACCTAGGTGAACTAATAACAAGCAGACCTATTAACTCATGGTCTGGTTTTACATGTCAGTTATTAGATTGAAAGTTGAAGTACTAGAGAAAGTTCAAGTCTTCATAAAAAAATTCAAGTGTCTCAGTCCTTAAAGACAACTTTGCAACTGCAAAGATAAGAA
This sequence comes from Avena insularis, assembly GCA_023614405.1. NCBI lineage: Eukaryota > Viridiplantae > Streptophyta > Magnoliopsida > Poales > Poaceae > Avena > Avena insularis. Next base: position 207,509,386 of record CM042691.1, on the reverse strand, counting down.
CTTCGTCAAGGCGTTATAGTTTATGACTGCAAGGCAGAAAGTCTGAAAATAAATGTTGTAGAGGACACAGTAGGAATCTTGGAAACAACTATGAAAGCTGCATTCTGAATTTCTAATGCAGCAGCCAAGACCAATTAATTGCGGATAGGTCGGATGGTTATATCCTTCTTTGTCAAATCTTTTGGTATATTTCTGCAAGCTATCTGTTTATGTGTTAAGAGCATCTCTAGTCGTGCCTGTAAAAGGCCGGGAACTGTATTATTCCGGCGAGTTTACGGGCCGAAATGAAAACGGACGAGCTAGTCGAGCCCGTATAGCATCTCGGCCCGTGAACTCTTTTACCGTGGCCCGTAGGCGGCCCGTGTCGCTCGGTATATATACCATCGCGGTGGCCGAGTGAGGGCTCAAACCCTTACTTCTCCGCCGTCCCAACCCTAGCGCCGCTGCCGCCCTCGCGAACTCCGACGAGCAATCGCCGCCACCTCGCTCCTAGATCGACGCCGATGTACTCGCGTAGCGGCAGCCGTCGACGGCGCCTCACGCCGGAGGAGCTCGCCTTCAGCAGGTCGGAGGGGGCGAAGAAACGCGCCGCCCTCGCCTACGTGAACAAGAGGCGGTCGCCGCCGCCGTCGCTGCACGCCTACGCGCCGGCGTGGTGGCACGCGCAGCGGGAGGAGCGTCGCCGCGACTCGCTCCGGAGGTACGGCGTCCGCGGGGAGGGATCCTCCTCCGTCCCCGCTCCTCCCTCTTCTCCCTCCTCTGACTCCTCCGACGCGCCGTCGCCGCCGCCTTCACGCGTCGTCGTCAACGCGGACTTCGCCAACGACTCCGACGAGGAGCGGATGGCGTTCGAGCTCGTGATGCGCGAGTCCGAGCTCGCGGCCAAGACAGCCGGCGAGATGGAGGCCGCCGAGGTGCGCCGCGCCATCGCGCTGGTCGAGCACCGCGAGGCGAGGGAGAGGGAGAAGGCCGCCGCTTCCACCACCGCCGGCGCGTCGACCTCCGCCGGCACTTCCACCTCCACCGGCGTCATCAAGAGGGAGCTCGCCGACCTCATCGACCTCACCGAAGAGTGAGCTCGAGCTCGCCGCCGCGCCCTGTAGCTCCCCGGAGCTTGATTTTGGTCTAGGACGCGGCGGCGCCCTCCCCCGTAGTATTTGCGCGGCTTTTGATCTAGCCGCTATGTAAAAAACTTTGTAATTATGCCGTGAACCTCGATCTCCGACGCTTGTTCGTCGACGAACTTGTCCGCGTTAATTTCAAATTCGTGTTTACAGTTTGAATCTACGGGCTCCATTCTGCGCCGTGCCAATTGGAACTGCGAATTTGATTTACCGTGCCCTTTACTCGCGTTTTACAGTTTTCAAATTTACAGGCACGACTAGAGATGCTCTAACAATGACAAAGAGTTCGTCAGGTCATCCTATTTTATTTCCTCAAGGTAGAAACTACGAGAATAAATGTTGTAGATGACAAACTAGGAATCTTGGAAAGCACTATGAAAGCTGCGTCAGATGCTTATATCCTTGTTTGGCAAGTTTTATTGGTATATTTTTGCAAGTGATGCTTTATTGTATTAAAATGACAAAGAATGCTCCTTATCTTCTATAATCATCAGTCATGTAGCTGTAGAACGATGTCTTGCCTTGTGAACATACTGCATCCACTGGATTCAGTTTTACACCTGAGTCAAAATATACACTAGGAAAACCATTTATTTTCAATACTCCATCATACTAGCATTGGGACTCAGAATAATCCACTTACATCATGTAAACTAGAAATCTTGATAGAGGAGAAATAGAGCATAGCACTTGAGCCATAACTGAACAAGCTGCATGAACAGAGCTGCTGAGCACACTGATAATTAAGGTGGTGGCATTGCAGCGGAATTTGCCAGATTCCTACCATTCGGACGCTCCTGTGATCGAGTTTTCTTGGCCGCTCAGATTACCATGCTGAGAAGTGGCAGCATTATATGGACATGACAAAGCCAGCGTTATATGGATTGCAACAAGGATTCCTAGAAACATCAGGTATTTGCGGTTGGCGTGCTCTTTCTTTCCCTCATCGTCCTTTTCTGGCTTTGGCTGACTGGACGTGAACCATTTCTGTTCTTACCCAGGAATAGGAGCAGTGCAGCTATATGGATGAGGACCACGGCCGCAACACAAAGATGTAGATTAATGTTCTCAAATGCTGTGTGTTCCCAGCGGCATAGGCCGCCATCAGACCAAACATGCCCGTCGATGTGCAAATAGTGAGCGCATAGCTTCATATGACCGGCCTATATAGATGTGGGTTCACAAGGAATATTATGAGGGCGATGGACAGCATGAAGCTCAGCGTGTTGCAGTAGAAGAAGGCCGGTATCATGGCTGCCTCCAGCATGTGGGTCTCGAGCAGAAGCTTGTTCTGGACCAAGATGATGGTGACCAAGGACGCCACAAAGACGATGAAGTTGCAGCAGAAGAAAGCCTTGAACCGCCTAGCGTTCCTCGTCAGCAGGATCGGGTCGCCAGCCATGTCGATGTCCCCATTCTTGTGCCAAAAGGCCACCTGGCGGGCTCAGCCCAGCTTGGTATGGTCGCCGCAAGAGTGGCGAGCAACAGAACAAGAGAGCTAGCCTTGTACACCACACTTTTCTCCTATTAATTGCAGAGGAACAGAGGTCAATTGCAAATGGGAAGACCAGAAAGAAGGTATGTGCTAGCTGCTGTAGTTACCTGCCATTACTATGGCCCCATGACGCTCAGCAGCAGGCCCGCCCCTCACCATTGCGCCCGCACGGCCCCCGATCGCTAGGGGCCCCCACCCAGGTAGGTTTAGCTGTTCAGGGTTCAGTTAGTAGGCAATTTTCACTTGGAAAAAAACAATTGATCCAATTAAAACCAGCGCAGGACGCACAGGAACCCGGACGCATTGAGCTGAAGTGCAAGATGCGGAGAGCGAGGAGGAGGGCGGGCTGATGTTTCACCTGAAATGCAAGATGTGGAGCTCGAGCTGTTGTGCTATTTCCTTATTACCAAATATAGCTGCTTTGTGAACTGAACAATGTCACTAATAAGATCACGAGTAGTTCCTGTCGTATAATATATCGAATGAGAATTTACAGAGAACTATGTTAAATGTTTAAGTTGCTACTGAAATATCAAACAACTTCTCTACAGGGGCCCTATTTTTTTTATGTCGTGCACCGGGCTCTATTATTTTTCAGGGCCGGCCCTGCTCAGCAGGTCCACCTCCATGACCGCCTGCAGCTGGTGGATACCCACCGTGTGGCTCACCCCTGCGCTCGTTCAGAAGGATCAGGAAGAGGAGGATGAGGATGACAATCAGCGACGAGGCGAAGACGGTGGCATTGCAGTAGTAGAATGACAGGTACCGGCGGTGGCTGCTGGTCAGGATGACGGAGTCACCCGCAATGCGGCCTGAGGTGGCATCCGTGTCCTCCCAAACACCGACAGGCGGGGCTGAACCCGGCCGCGTACGTCACCGTGGCTTCCATACCACGGCTGGCAAAAGATGACAAGTTCACATCACATGTAGTCTCCACGCTTTCCTCGTCAGTGTATCGTGTTGTGAAGGAGTGAGCACACTTGAATTAGTGGATAAGTCTCATGAGGTTTACTAGTAGATATATATATATATATATATATATATGTCATTGTTGGGTGTACATGGTATTGACCTGATATCAGTATGCCAGATAAAAACGGAATTTCTACATAGCAGGCACCCCTTACTTTTCTTTTCTCGGCGGGTTAGACATACGGGCGGGCGCAAACATAGCAGCGGGGCCTAAACAGGTCCACTGAGCAGCCAGCTCAATACAAAAATTTGAATTCAAACAGTTTCGTAGCTTAAACCATTTATCCGATTAAAAATCTGTTTCCACTATGAAACTACTCACGACGGGATCTTCGAAACTATATCCCATATTGATATGTTTCGACAACTTTTTTTAGACCTAAAAGTTATCCATCCGATTATATGTACGTTAACCACGATGTAACAGGTAAATAACCCTCCTTTTAAAGTAGAGATGTGTGGATGCATTTTTTCATGTAGTATGAAACTACTGATGTCATTAGTACTTGCTACGCGATGGACGCCCGGACAGACGTCTTATAAGACGGCGCGTCCGATCCGGATCGGATGGTCCATACAAAAAGTATACTCCCGCGATCATTTTCTGGGATACATAGCTCGGTTCTCCCATGATTTACCCCTTTCCTCGGCGGAGCATCCCCTTTATGCACTTCCTCTCTCCCAACCCCTGCCCGCGCCGCCGACGGCCGTCCCACCTGTGCCGCCGTCGCCCGTCACCGGCACTTCCTCCCAACCTCGCCCTTAGCTCGATCTAGTTTCTCTCGCGCATGCGTTGCCGTCGGCGTTCCCTCCCAACCTCTGCATCATCTCCCGACGCCGGAGCTACTGCGCGAGCATTATTCGGGAAATGAAGGGGAGCTCTGTGCCACCTCCCGGTGCAGCCTCCGAGCCCAACATCCATCATTCCGGTTAGCTTTAGTGTTAACATATGGATAACTTTAGTAGTACTAGATGGTTAACTTATACACACTAGGATGTAGCTTTTTTTGTTATATAGCACGGGGTAAGTTCAGCGCCAATATGTGGATAACTTTAAGTTAACAAGTGGATAACTTTAATGTTAATAGGCGGGTAACCTATATATATTAGTATGTGTTATTTTTGCTATAGCATGGTGTGAGTTTAGTGTTAAGATATGCGTAACTTTAATGCTAACAGATGAATAACTTTTAGAAATAACAAGTGGGTAACTTATACTAGAATGGATAAGTTTAGGGCCAGTAGTTGGATAACTTTAGTGTTAACATATGTGTAACTTTTACATACTGTGGTATGTAAATAGAGCATGTGGAATAGCTTATGGATGACTTCAATATTAATAGGTGGGTCACTTGTTTCTTATAGCAGGGCATAAGTTTGGTATTAACAGGGGTAGCTTTTAGTGCTAACGGTGGATAACTTTAGTGCCAATAAGTGGGTAACATGTATATATTAGTATGTGTTACTTTTTCTATAGCATGGTGTGAGTTTAGTGTTAAGATATGGGTAACTTTAATGCTAACAGATGGATACACTTTTAGGAATAACAAGTGGGTAACTTATACTAGAATGGATAAGTTTAGGGTCAGTAGTTGGATAACTTTAGTGTTAACATATGGGTAACTTTTACATACTGCGGTATGTAAATAGAGCATGTGGAATAGCTTATGGATGATTTCAATGTTAATAGCTGGGTCACTTGTTTCTTATAGCAGGGCATGAGTTTGGTGTTAACAGGGGTAGCTTTTAGTGCTAACGATGGATAACTTTAGTGCCAATGTGTGGGTAACCTGTACATACTAGTATGTGTTACTTTTGCTATAGCATGGGGTGAATTTAGTGCTAAGATATGAATAACTTTAGTGCTAATAGATGGATAACTTTTAGGGACAACACGTGAATAACTTATACTAGAATGGATAAGTTTAGGGCCAGTAGATGGATAACTTTAGTGTTAACAAGTGGATAACTTTTACATACCACGGTATGTAAATAGAGCATGTGGAATAGATATCTAATATATTCATGTGGGTAACTTTTAAATACTGAGGTATGTAAATACTGCAACCGCCCCTTCCCTATAACCCTCCTCTCCCCATGCAGTGCCTGCTCGCTCCTAGGAGTCCCTCCCTGCCAACCTTGACCCCCCTCATACCTCCCTACTCTGCTGCTGACACCACCGAGGACGCCGACAGGCTAAGCTCATGAGGTGAGGAGGAGGCGGCGGTGTCGGCACTGTCCTATATCAGCGGAAACTCGAGGAGGCAGTGGTGTCCATCTTCTTTCCCTCCACTACGGTGCTGCGGGATGGTGGTGGCCAGGCGGATCTCCGACGGTCGTTTGGGGCGGGTTGCGTGGAGATGTCAGCAGTAGTTTTGTATTACATGCAAAAAACGCATCCACACAGCTCTTCAGAAAGGGTGACTTATTTGCTTGTTATATGGTGGGTAACTTACATACAACAGTGTGGGTAACTTTTGGGTCCAAAAAAAAGTTGTCAAAACATATCGACATGGGATCTAGTTTTGAAGATCTCATTGCGACTAGTCTAACGGTGAAAACGGAATTTTAATCAGATTAATGGTTTAAGCAACAAAATATTTTAAATTCGAGTGTTTTTATTAAGCTAAACAGATTGATTCAATCGGAGTCATACTCGGGCTGCATCTGCGCCTTGCCAGCGCGTGGCCGCGCCGGCCCTGCCCACTTGTCCTGTACGCATAGATTAGAACCGAACCGAAAAAACGACATAGCATCACAGTGATTGTAGAAACGCCAGCCGCGTAGATTAGAACCGAACCGAAAAAACGACATAGCATCACAGTGATTGTAGAAACGCCAGCCAGATGGTTAAAATTGGCAGGCGCCAGTCGCCTAGACACGTCCGATAAAAAAGCATTGTTGCTTTGCGCAGTTTACTCAAGACGTATCAGACAAAAGTGCAAATACGGTTACAAAATTCCCTCGAAACATGTTGTGCAAGTTCCAAAATTAGGTTCATATATTGCTAGCTAGGGCTTGTTGTATGGTCATTCCAAATTATGCCTTGGAAAAATTCAAATGTCTCCCTCCCTATCAACTCAACAACTTTTTCCAGGTAAAAAAAAACTCAACAAGTTTAAAAATACATTTGCAACTTGGGAGATCAAATTTTTTCTTTTGTAGTAGCCCGTGTCATGGAGCTGTTCTGTTCCCTCTCAAGCTCGTCTTATGACAGAAGAGAAAGTAGTACTCCCTTCGTTTGGAAATATAAGACGTTTTAGTTTGTGAAGGAGATATATCTAGACATCTTTAGGCTATAGGTTCAAATGAATCTAGACACTAAAATGTGTCTAGATACATCTTTTTCACAAACCTAAAACGTCTTATATTTTCAAACGGAGGGAGTAGTAGATGATATAGACATACGGAGTCTTTCAAATATTACAACATTCTTTTCACAAGTTTTACATATTAATAACAAAATGTTGCAGCGAAATGTTGCATCCGGAAATACCGCGTGAGTTCTCCCCTAGGACAGATCGAATGCATGAGATTTCTCCTGCGAAGGGGAGGCCAAGTTTTATTCTATGTACTTCTTCCGTTTGAAAATATAAGATGTTTTAGGTTTATGAATGAGATGTATCTAGACATCTTTTAGTATGTAGATTCATTTGAATCTATACACTAAAACATGTCTAGATACATCTCCTTTACAAAACTAAAACATCTTATCTTTCTAAATGGAGGAAGTATGCACTGTATGTACTGTACTAAAAAACCGAATAAAAGCTATATCGTGATCGAAAACCCATGATACATCTTTTTCTGCCCTAAATAGTATCGATCAATCCTGATCATACTTGTGTTTTCAGTTTCGTAATTTGGGGAGAAGGAGAGGACCCCGAAGCACCTACGCTAAAAAGTGACTATACTACTCCTTCCGTCCCATAATAGATGGCTTAGGTTTTTCAAATTTTGGATGAATCTATATACTAAATAGTGTCTAGATTCATTCAAATTTTAACAAATTTGAAACATTTATTTAGGGATGAAGAGAGTATTACCGATCGTTTCGAGCAAAAAATAATAATTCTACAACATGAAATTCAGGCACGCAAGCTGAGCAAGTCGCGCACAGCCTCCGCTCGGACCTCCTCAAAGATCATGGCCTCGATGCTCACCCCGACCCACGCCTCCTCCCTGACCCCGAACCGGCGCCACTCCGCCGCTGACCCGGAGGAGGACAGGTCGAGCTCCGCCAGCACGGAGACCCTGGCGATGTCGCTCGCGATCCTCTCCCACGAAGAGATGGTCTTCTGCTGCTCCTCCTCCGTGGACTTCCTCTGCTTGCCGTTGCCGATCCCCGTCGTCCTAGCCTCAGCTGCCCGCGTCTCTGTCCTATCGTCGGCGGGGTAGCATCGATAGGTGGCGGCGCCGGTGAGCAGGTCGTCCTGAACGTTGGGTGGCGGCGAGCTCGTCCCTGACGTTGACGGTCGCAGTGCGTCCTTCTCCTCCTCCCCTGCACCCAAGAAACAGAGTGTGAGATCGTTCGGAGCGAGAATTCTCGGAACGACGATGGAGAAACAGAGCAGTGGAAGGCTCCTTTCATCGAGAAAACAGAAGCAGAGCAGTGGTGCTTACAGTGGCTGAGAGCGGTGGAGGAAGATGATTCCTCGTCGGAGTAGCACCGCAGCACGTCCAGGACGGACACCGGGCTGAGCTGCCGCCCGCCATCGTCGTCTAATTCCTTTTCGACGCTTCGGCAGCGGCTGCCGACAGTGTCGCCGGCGCGCGGCAGCCTCCGGAATAAGCTCTGGCGGGCGGCGCAGGGGAAGCAGCCGGCGAGATCGTCCCACCGCCGAAGCGCCCTCCTCACGCCCCTGCCCCACGTAGACTTCCTCCCAGCGACGGAGCAGCGCTGCTCCGTGGCTGCACCATGGTGGGGGAGGAATGGCTCTTGCTGCTCCTGGAGCAGCTCACAGAGCTTCCTGCTGCCATAGCAGATGCCGGCCATTGACTGAAGCAGAGAGTGTACTGGCTCTTGCAAGTAGGTGTCAGGTGAACTCAGGCCTTCTGAACTTCTAGTGGCTGAGCTAGCGATCTCTAGTTGAAGCCCTCCTAGAGGACAATTGATCAAAATGTCTTGCTCAGGATGGCGATTGATCCTCATGTAAAGCTCAGGATGTCTCACCTTCACCTTCTAGACAGCATGTAAAGCGAAAATGGTAGGGCACAACAAACAATTACTCAATTGTTTTGGCTTGGACTGACAAAAGTGTGGTCTAGAGGGATGAACAGGGTCCTCCTCCTGTGGACACTAAAGTAGTAGTAGTACTGAACAAGGTCCCCTCTCTTTAGGAAGGAAAGGTAGTTGCTGAATAGTGCTGGAGAAGTGGAGGAGTCATGTTGGTGAAACTTGCTGAATAGTGGGGAGGTAAGATACTAGAAAAAAAATAGGATTTTGATCTGATGCTGATGGTTGTCTGCTAATGAGGTGGCAAGGTGGCACTTTTTTAATGATTTATGCGTGCAGATTGGCAAGCAATGCCCACCATGGATTCAGGCATTTCATTTACTTAATTGCTTGCTTTAATTTGGGACAGTCAACCTTCAGTTCAGGTCTTCAGGAGATGAACTGCACAGAAACCTATAAATTATCCATGTGAAAGCTCAGGCAAAAGACTCCAGGGTTCAGAAAATCCAAGTGTATTTAAGAGCCTCCCAGATTGCTAGGACGTACTGTACTTACATACAAGCAGTGTGTGTAGGGTAGGCTTGTTGCAGCTATCGTAGCAGGCGATCGAAAATCAGGGAGTAGCCCAACTCCCTGATTCATATGATTCGTTCATCTGGACGCACTGCAGTCTGCAGAGAAAGGACAATGCTGCCGCTGGGATCCATGGCACAACCGCAGACTCATGCTCCCTGATTCATATGTGAATCATTCTTCAGGAAATCAGCGTCAGGGCCATGTAAATAACCATGCATGCATCAAGTAGCAGCACACTCTGCAACAGCAGTAAAAGATCAAGTGCGAGTCCGTCCATTGGGTGCTTTTATCTTGTGCAGTCAACAGCTGCCTGAAACTTTTGTGGACAGAGACACACGCAGGACGCAGCAGATGCATAAAGAGGAGATGGTAGATGCTGGCCTATGCATTCCGTAATAGTTGCAGATCAAAATGTTGGTGTTTGCATATCAAAAAGAGGTTATGGTTGTCATATAGAAGTTGATTGTGGAGTGACCACGAACTTATAAGGCATAAACACCCTTAAAGTAGAATAAAATATGCACACCTAAAAGATGGGAGCAAAAACCAAACCGAGTAGGGTTGCTACCGCTAAGAAAAGGGCACAAACCTTTCAAAGAAATTTATCAAGAGCGAGAGAATGACTATGCAGGAAAAGTTATTAAATTTATTTATTTATCTTTTATGTATCAAGTCACAATATATAGGTGCTGCGAGAAAAGAAGAAAAAGAGTCCAAAAATAAAAATGACAAAAGAATCAGAGAGACAAGGGGCAATGGAACTAAACACCGGTGATGTACTATGGTTCAAGCATAAATGTAAGGGGTGGTGTTTGGAAGCTAAATATCACGTGTACTTGTTTAATTTCCGAGTACTTTCTACTTCTTCAAGTGTCCACATATATGAGAAATATTCATGATTCTAAAGACCAAAGTAGGACAATACACAATGCACTTTCACTTTGTATGCTTAATGATCCATAGTACTTTGTGCATTTGTTTTTTTACAAGATTGACGTATTGGTAAGCATAGACGAGGTATGAAAAATGTCACTTTATAAGGTAAGTGTTTGGTGCCATTATTTAAATGATGAATTATTTAACTTTGTGTAGCAGTAATCATGACTTATAGTGTTTAACATAAACAACAAACTTTAAAGTACATGTCTAGTTTTATCACATTTATGCTTGAGGACGAGTATAGGTTAAGCTTTGGGGATATTGATGCTTGTAAAGATGAACTTTCTACTTTATTGTCACATATTCCAACATATTTATCATATTAGTAGTTATTACCAATGTTCTTAATGTTTTTGATAATTTTCTAAACAATCCTCACTCTTTTGGTTCTTACTCTGTTTTGGCAGTAAACTTTCTGTTACTATTTTTAAATTTTTAGGAGATTCGGGATTCCAAAAAGGACAAGGTCAAAGAGCACGCTTCAGAATTTTCAAGACGCATACAACAGGCCAAAGTAGAGCACTAGGATCCAAACGGGCTGGCACATAGGGCTTGTGGCGTGGCCCAGTGTCCTTGTCGCGCCACCTATGCTCTTTCCCATATTAGCCGCCCGATTTGTCTCAACCTTTCGCCCACAAATGTGTTTTGACCTAAAAACGTCTATATATATTCCCCCAATGACCATTCTCGACAAGCACATATGCAGAGATCGACTGGCCAATCCTCCAGCGACGAGCCTCACTCCGCTCGTCAGAAGTTTGCCTCCTTAATGAATTTGGATCATACTTCAACAGCCGCCACCACGACAGCCTTGGTCATCTCCATGTTGTGTTGCGCCCACGGCGTGGAGGCGGAGACACGGAGATGCGACGTGGCGTCGTTGGCTTGGACCCGCCCGATGTGCCGCTCTCCACCTGTTTTCCCTTCCTCTTCTCCGCTACCTTGGACGTGGCTCTGATACCAAATGAAGCCTTTGATCTCTCACAACTCGCTCACGAACAGAAGATGATCAATGCAAAATTCAGAAAACGAGAGACAAGGTTTTGCTCTGCGTGAACTGCCATGGCTTTTCACTTTCTTTCTCCCTTTAATTCTGTTAATTTAAGCAAAACATGGTCGATCCCCAGGATCTGATAATACTCTCGCACCATGATGACCCACAAGTATAGGGGATGTATCGTAGTACTTTCGATAAATAGGAGTGTCGATCCCAACGAGGAGCAGAAGGTACTGAATAGTGTATGGAGCAGGAAATCCCTGTGAATACTTAGCAAACAGATTTTTAGTGGTTTTCTGACAAGGCAACAAAATAAAGAGCAAGTAACAGAAGTAACGAACAAATGGAGCAAGCGGCCCAATCCTTTCTTAGCAAAGGACAAGCCGTTGGAAATACTTATAAGGACCAAACGTTCTCGAGGACACATGGGAATTCTGTCAAGTGCTTTCGCTGCAAATAGTTGAGTACTCTTCTCTGGTGTTTGTAAGTGTTGTGTGGATGAACATGTGCTAACATACCGCCCTTCCTAGGACTAATAAATACTTATGATTAAACCCCCTGCAAACATCCGTAACTATAGGAAAGTAATTAAGATATAAATCTAACCACGGCCTTAAACTCTGAGATCCTGCGCTCCCTTGTGCAAAGGTGTCCTAACAGGGGTTCAGATTTCTGTCACTCCGGCAACCCCACGATTAGTAGACAAATACACAATGCATTCCCCTAGGCCCATAAATGTTGAAGTGTCATGTAGTCGACGTTTACATGACACCAATATAATAATAGCACCACAACTTAAATACTAAACCATTGAATAATAACTCATCACAGATTCACTACTAACAACATGACTTCTCCCATGTCCTCAAGAACTAAACGAACTACTCACAAGACATCATATGGATCAAGATCAAAGATGATATGATAATGGATAACAATCTGAACATAAACAATAATCCAATGGTTCCACTCACAAGCATCAACTACAATAGTAATTAATACCGGGAAAGTTTCCCTTAAGAACTAAAGCAATATCCAACACAATTGTTACAGCAGGACGGAGTGGTGGAGATGGTGCTGGTGGAGATGGTGGTGTGGATGATGATGATGATCCCAATGGAGCCTAGCTTGATGATGGTGTTGATGGCGACAGTCTCCCCTCTCCGGGAAGGAATTCCCCTGGCAGAAATCTGTCTGTCGGAGAGATCTTTCTCTCTCGGTGTTTTCCGCCCCCAGAGGCGGCGGAAATCTAGCTATGGTTGCTCCCCTGGTATTAGGGTTCCGTAGGGAAGATATAGGCGAAGGGGCGGAGTCGGAGGTCGGGCAGGTGGGCCACACCTACCCTAGGCGTGGGGTCAGGTGGGCCCGCGCCTAAGGGGGTGTGGGCCCCCTGAGGCCCAACTCCGTCCCTCCTTCTGGCTTCCTTCGTCTTCTGGTAAAATAATATGTTTCCATATTTTTCTGGTATTTTTCTGATCTTCGTGAAATTGCACCCGAAACGCCTTCTTTTCCATCAGAATCCAGACTCCGGTAGTCCATCCTCCAGGAATCATCCAACATGCATAAACAGATGAAAAGCCATAAGTAATACCTCATAATAAGACAAATGTCAATGAATAGAGGTAAATTATGATATAGAAGGGTGATGCAAATTGGGCGTATCAACTCCCCCAAGCTTAGACTTCGCTTGTCCCCAAGCGAATACTGAGCTCAGTAAACATGTCCACAGGTTTATGGAGTGAAGTGTTGATAAAAGAATATGAACAAGAAGCATCAAACTTACCATTGTGCATCTCATAGAAGAAAGAAACTCACCATTATATAACTTAGCTTGCAACCAAGTACAGCAGTCACAATAGAGATGCAAAAGATAAATCATAATTGGAATTGGCAAAATTGTTCTTGGTCAGAAAACACCTGGCAAACAGTTTCATAAAATCTTTTTGTAAAAGTTTCAACACACGAGCACTCTTTGCTCAAAAAGGTTTTTCACAAGTGAAGGCTTTCAAAGTAATACTCAATAGATAAGAGTTTTTGTGCAAACAAGGAAGATAAAGAACATGATTGAATAAATCACCATATGAATGCTTGAAACACAACAACTCAAAAGCTTGCTGGAGATAGAGAGGAAGTAGGTTTACTGACTCAACTTGGAAGTGGACGAAAGGTCCCTTCTTAGAGGGTAGCAGGGATTACAAGTCATAAAGAGCTTCCAAAGGATTATGGTACTTACTAGCTTTGAGCCCTGATTGCCCCTATCATAGGCATCTTGAGATGATTAAGGTTAAAGTGAACAAAGATGGAGTATATGCTTGACGAAATATAAGTTGGCAATCTCATGTCCCTTGAATATGAGGGCCACTCCTCATGCATACTCAATTTTGGGTCTAGGTAAGTTCTTGTCATTGTAAGTATTTGCATATCATTGAGAACCGCCAACGGGGTACCCCTTGCACATGGTACAAGAGCTTTCCCATAACCAAAATGACAAGGCAAGAAGACAATGAGCATCTTAGCAATCTTTTTATTTACTATGCATATAGCTTTTTATTGAGGATGCTTCATAGATGACTCACTATAGTGATGCTGCAAGTTTCCACCATGATTAAGCATGGCTTAAGCTAGCGGCCTAGGCGTTTCTCTAACACAGAATACAAACTCCATGGACTTACAAGTTCCCTCTTTATTTCACACCTTTGACATCCATAGACAAAAGAGCACGATATCAGCTGTGTACAAAGTACAAGTGCAATGTTGAAAACGTTCCCCGTGATAGCACGGTTCTGCTAATTCCAATGTATAGATGAAAGCATATACAACTTCGATGTTCACAATTGTTCAAGTTTATTAGGGGCAAGTAAATAAAGTGTGCCATCAAGTTCATGAGAGCTTTACTAACTAGTTTTCACATAACAAAATACTTTTTAATTCGAAAGGTAGATGAAGCTTGAGAATTTGCTTGGAATAGCAAAAGCTACTAGGTAGATATGGTGGACACAAGTGGCAAAAGTTTTGGGTTCAAAAGATTTTGGAAACATGAGAAGTATGTCTTATCAAAACAGGTTTTTGGCTAGCAAGGCTGGGTAGCAAGCAAGAGAGTTGAAAGAAACAAGAAAATATACAAGTAATAAAGCCAAACATGCAATCTTCCTTGAAGACACAAAAGATCTTAAATAAAGAATACTAAGCTTATGAGCCAACAAGAAAGAAAACAAATGATACCAAATACCTGTAAGATTTTTCTTTCATTCATTTTATTTCAAACTAATGCCACTGACCAGAACTCGGTTTGACAAAACCAATTTAGATCCACTTGATGATCCCAAAGTGGTGCCAATACTGATCAACAAGATCCATCATATAATAGAGATTGCAAACTAAAAATAAGAAGTGCAAAAAAGTAAAAGATGAGACTTCTCATTAATATTCCAATAAAGGCACTCACACCAAGGGATACATAGATAATCAACTAAAGGAGAGATACTTTCACATGCAAACCAAACTATAAGATAACCTCTCTACCATAGATATGAATCCACTAAAAAGGTAAAAGATAAAAGATAATGATGGTGATACCGCGACACTCCCCCAAGCTTGGAACAAGCCAAGGGGATGCCAAACCTGATGACGAATTACTCCTTCGGTGGTGGTGGTGTTCTCTTGTCATCATAGAACTTCCAAGTCAATGGTTCCCCATCCAAAAAGGGTGTCCTTGTCTCTGTGATCCTGAAACTAGCAGCAGAGCTTATGCGATCAAATCTAGCCTCATACTCACAGTTTTGATTCTGTATGTCATAGAGCTGTGCTTGCAATTGATTGGTGGTCTGACGGAGTGAGAAGATCTCTTCTCGGAGCTCAGCAACTTCTCCCTCGTGCTTGGTGATGAGTTCTGAACTTATCTTATGAATAACATCCACTTCACGTTCTGCCATCTTCTTGTACCTGAAAACTTCTTGTTCCAACGCTTCTATCATGTCTTCCAGGTTGCCTTCTCCTTTAGGGCCTTGAACTTCTTTCATATGTACCTTCCCCTCTTTGAGGATCAAATCTTTGGGATGAATCCTCAACTCATACATGTATGGGTTGAGGACTTTCGTAGAGGAATCCTCCATGGGTGATCCAGAGGAAGACACTGAGGCTCCAAATCTGAGAATTTTCCTGACAGAAACAAATCTAAATGAAAACACGATGAGAACATGACGCAAGAACCTCGGGAAACCCGGTGGGTTATATATTACGAAGATTCAATGCATAAGGAAGGTTTTGACACAGAAACGAAGCGGAGACGGAGTTCGAGGGTGGCAAACCCCCTCTAGGCGCGACCAGGCTGGGCCCGCGCCTAGGGTGGGTTTGTCCACCTTGGGCTCCGTTTCCTCTTCAGTTTCGTCTTGTAACTTCCCTTATGTATTAAAACATCCAAAATATAAAAAGATTGGAGTTTCACGAACCTTCTGTTTTCATCACTTTTACCTATTCATGGACGAACTCTGCAGCTTCTGGTGTTTAGCTTCTGATAAATTCTTCTGGAGTTTTCATTTGAATAACATCAACTTCTTCATTATAAGAATCTCCAGAAATATAATGTTTTAGTCTTTGACCATTCACCACCTATGTTGTGTCATCTTTTAGAGAAGAAATTTTGATGGCACCTGAACGGTACACTTCCTGGATAATAAAAGGTCCTTCCCATTTGGAGAGTAGTTTCCGTGCAAAAAATCTGAGACGAGACCTATACAAAAGAATTTTCTCACCAACATGGAACTCCCTTTTGAGAATTCTCCTATCATGCCATATTTTTACTTTTTCCTTAAAGAGCCTAGAATTTTCGTAAGCTTCACCTCTCCACTCATCTAGATTACTTAAGTCGAGCAGTCTTTTCTCACCAGCAAGTCTAAAGTCTCTATTCAACTCTTTCACTGCCCAATAAGCTTTGTGTTCTCATTCTAAAGGAAAGTGACAAGCTTTCCCATAGACCATTTTGTAAGGAGACATCCCCATAGGATTTTTATAAGAAGTTCTATAAGCCCACAAAGCGTCATTCAACTTTTTAGCCCAATTTTTCCTAGATCTATTGACAGTTTTCTGCAAGATAGATTTGATTTCCCTATTGGAAAGTTCTACTTGCCCACTAGTTTGGGGGTGATAAGCTGAAGCTATTCTGTGGTTTACATCATACTTAGCGAGAGTATTTCTAAAACCCCCATGAATAAAATGAGAGCCTCCATCAGTCATGAGATATCTAGGCACACAGAACCTAGGAAAAATGACATCTTTAAGCATTTTCAAAGAGGTCTTACCATCCCCACTGTTTGTACGTATGGCTTCTACCCACTTTGTAACATAGCCAACATCGACAAGAATATGAGTACACCCTTTTGAGGGAGGAAAAGGCCCCATAAAGTCAAATCCCCAACAATCAAAAGGTTCAATAACAAGAGAATAATTCATAGGCATTTCATTGCGTCTAGAGATGTTACCTACTCGTTAGCATTCATCACATGATAAGACAAACTTCCTTGCATCTTTAAAAATGGTAGGCCAATAAAATCCAGATTGTAAAACTTTTTGTGCGGTCCTATCCCCAGCATGATGTCCTCCATAAGCACTGCCATGACATTTTCTCAATATCTCTTGTTGTTCAAATTCTGGAACACATCTTCGCATAATACCATCTACTCCTTCTTTATATAAGTGTGGGTCATCCCAAAAGTAATGCCTTAGATCATAAAATAATTTTCTTCTTTGCTGGGTTGTAAAGGTTGGAGGCAAATACTTGGAAACAATAAAGTTAGCATAATCAGCATACCAAGGACTCTCATGTGGACTTACCCTTATTGCAGCTAACTGATCATTTGGAAAACTATCATTAACAGGCAAAGGGTCAAAAGAAATGTTTTCCAAACGAGATAAATTATCAGCAACAGGATTATCAGCACCTTTCCTATCCACAATATGCAGATCAAACTCTTGCAAAAGCAACACCCACCTTATAAGCCTAGGCTTGGCGTCCTTCTTCGTCATAAGGTATTTAATAGCTGCATGATCAGTATGAATAGTAACCTTGGAATCAACAATATAAGGTCTAAACTTATCACAAGCAAAGATTACAGCTAGGAACTCCTTTTCAGTAGTAGCATAATTCTTTTGAGCAGCATCTAGAGTCTTGCTAGCATAATGAATGACATTTAACTTCTTGTCAACACGTTGTACCAAGACAGCACCCACAGCAAAATCACTAGCATCACACATAATTTCAAAAGGTAAACTCCAATCAGGTGGTTGAACTATAGGAGAAGTTGTCAAAGCTTTCTTCAAAATTTCAAAAGCTTCCTTACAATCATCATAAAAAACAAAAGGTACATATTTTTGAAGAAGATTAGTAAGGGGCTTTGAAATTTTGGAGAAATCTTTAATAAACCTCCTATAGAAACGAGCATGACCAAGGATACTATGAATACCTTTGATATCTATAGGAAAAGGCATCTTCTCAATTGCTTCAATTTTGGCTCTATCAACTTCAGTGCCTCTTTCAGAGATCTTGTGTCCAAGAACAATTCCTTCATTAACCATGAAATGACATTTCTCCCAGTTAAGAACAAGGTTGGTTTCCTCACATCTCTGCAAAACTTTATCAAGGTTGTGCAAACAGTTATCAAAAGAAGTTCCATAGATGGAAAAAACGTCCATGAAAACCTCCACAATTTCTTCACAAAAACCATAAAAGATAGCAGACATACATCTCTGAAAGGTAGCAGGAGCATTACATAAACCAAAAGGCATATGCCTATAAGCATAAGTACCATAGGGACAAGTGAAAGTAGTTTTCTCTTGGTCTTGTGCTTTCACAGCAATTTGAGAAAACCCAGAATAACCATCAAGAAAGCAAAAGTGAGTCTTTTTGGACAACCTCTCAAGCATCTGATCAATAAAGGGCAAAGGATAATGCTCTTTCTTAGTAACTTTATTAATCTTTCTAAAATCGATGCACATTCTATATCCAACCACTACTATTTGGGGAATATGCTCATTATCCTCATTAGAAACACAATTATTCCCCCTTTCTTGGGAACACAATGAACAGGGCTAACCCACTTACTATCAGCAATAGGATAAATAATACCAGCATCAAGGAGTTTTAATACCTCATTTCTTAACACATCCTTCATCTTAGGATTTAGACGGCGTTGGTGCTCAACAACTGGTTTTGCATCAGGCTCTATATTAATAGCATGCTGACATATAGTAGGAGAAATCCCCTTTAAATCATCAAGAGTATAGCCCATAGCTCCTCGGTGTTTCTTCAATATCTCCAATAACCTTTCTTCTTCCTTTCCTGAAAGTTTAGAACTAATAATGACATGATATATCTTTTTATCATCAAGATAAGCATATTTAAGTTCATCAGGTAAAGGTTTTAATTCGAAAACAGGGTCCCTTTTAGGTGGTAGTGTGGTACCCAAATCTTCCATAGGTAAATTATGCTTAAGTAACTCAGGCTGACGAAGGAAAGCCTCATCAATCTCATTTCTTTCCTTCATGAAGGCATCACTTTCATGTTCTTCCATGAACTACTGCAAGGCATTGTTAGGAGCAAGAGAAATAGCAGAAATTTGTTCAACCCTGAAATCCTCATCAGGCAGTTCATTTTCATAAGGAGTTTTGGCAAATTTGAAAAAATTAAACTCATAAGACTCCCCAGCAAACTTAGTCAAAAAATTTCCTTCCTACAATCTATGATAGCCCCACAAGTGTTCAGAAAGGGACTACCAAAGATAATAGGATAGGTTTTACTAGCTTCTTTACCAAGTACTAGAAAATCAGCAGGATATTTAATCTTACCACAAAGGACCTCCACGTCTCTTACAATGCCAATGGGGCAAACTTTCTCTCTATTATCATGGTGAATTATCACATCAATGTCCTCAATCTCACAAGGACCAATCTCATGTATAATTTCCCTGTAAAGCTCATAAGGAATAGCACTAGAACTAGCACCAATATCACATAAACCATAGTAGCTATGACTACCAATTTTAACAGAAAGCACAGGGACACTAGCTTTTCTAACTTTCTTAGGATGAGAAACAATATTAGTAGCGTCTTCACAGAAGGCAATATGCTCATCCTCTATATTTCTAGTGACAAGATCTTTCACAATAGCTACCACATGCTCGATATCAATAAGCTCATCGGACCCTATAGTTTTCTTTGCGCTTTTGCTAACCACATTATCCATAATAGAGTGTTCCTTTACCTTGGAAGTAAAAGGGATCTTCTCAATATAAGGTTCAGGCAAAATAGGATCAATAGTGCAAACCTCTATACTGGCAGGAACGTGGGTAACAATGTCTTTATAAGGATCATGGTACTTGTCCCACTCTTTCTTAGGAATCTCAATATAAGAGGCAAAAGCATTAAAACATTTCGCAAGAACTTGAGGATCAAGACCAAACTTATTGCTAGTATCACGGAAGCTATCAGTTCCCATAAAAGATTTAATGCATTCATAATCATAGTTTATACCTGACTTTCTTCCTTTTTCATTCTTCCAAGCTTCAGTGTTCTCTTGAATACGGTCTAGAAGATCCCATTTAGCTTCTTCCTTCATACATGTGAATGATCCAGCACAAGAAGCATCTAGTAAATCTTTATCATGAAGAGAAAGCCTAGCATAAAAGTTATTGAGAATAATATTGTTAGGGAGTTCATGAATAGGACATTTAAGCATTAGTAACTTCAATCTCCCCCAAGCTTGAGTTGTACTCTCTCCATCAATATGCCAAAAGTTATATATAAGATTTCTATCCTTATGGATCTCACTGGGAGGATAAAATTTAGAGTAAAAGAGAGATGACATCTCCTCCCATTCCATGGATTGTCCATTCTTCAGCAGCTTATACCATCCTTCAACTCTCCCTTTCAAGGATATGGAGAGTAACTTCTTCTTCACATGTTTAGTTGTGATACCTGCACACTTAAACAACCCTCATAATTCATGGATAAAAAGCAAGTGATCACCATGATGGACAGTTCCATCCCCAAAATAATAATTATCCATAACACGATTAACAATACTAGTAGGTATCTTAAAAGGATCTATCTCAACAGGAGGTGGTTCATCTACTACCCTAGCAGTGGTAGTAGTTTCCCAAACAGAAAACCAAGTGGGTTATCCATATTGGAAACAAAGTAACAAGTAGTAACAAAAGCAATACTCATAGTGAAAGTTTCCCTTACTAGTTCCACTCTTCAATAGCGCTTCACTCCCGGGAACGGCGCCAAAAAATAGTCTTGATGACCCACAAGTATAGGGGGTGTATCGTAGTACTTCCGATAAATAGGAGTGTCGATCCCAATGAGGAGCAGAAGGTGCTGAACAGTGGTATGGAACAGGAAATTCCTGTGAATACTTAGCAAACAGATTTTTAGTGGTTTTGTGAGAAGGCAACAAAACAAAGAGCAAGTAACAGAAGTAACAAACAAACGGAGCAAGTGGCCCAATCCTTTATTAGCAAAGGACAAGCCGGTGGAAATACTTATAAGGACCAAACGTTCTCGAGGACACATGGGAATTCTGTCAAGTGCTTTCGCTGCAAATAGCCGAGTACTCTTCTCTGGTGTTTGTAAGTGTTATGTGGGTGAACCTGTGCTAACATACCGCCATTCCTTGGACTAATACATACTTGTGATTAAACCCATGCAAACATTCGTAATAATAGGAAAGTAATTAAGATATAAATCTAACTACAGCCTTAAACTCCGAGATCCTGCGCTCCCTTGCGCAAAGGTGTCCTAACGGGGGTTCAGGTTTCTGTCACTCTGCAACCCCATGATTAGTAGCCAAATACACAATGCATTCCCCTAGGCCCCTAAATGGTGAAGTGTCATGTAGTCGACGTTCACATGACACCACTAGAAGAACAGCACCACAACTTAAATACTAAACCATTGAATAATAACTCATCATACATTCACTACTAACAACATGACTTCTCCCATGTCCTCAAGAACGAAACGAACTACTCACAAGATATCATATGGATCAAGATCAAAGATGATATGATAATGGATAACAATCTGAACATAAACAATAATCCAATGGTTCCACTCACAAGCATCAACTACAATAGTAAGCAATATCGGGAAAGTTTCCCCTAAGAACTAAAGCAATATCCAACACAATTGTTACAGCGGGACTGAGTGGTGGTGATGGTGCTGGTGGAGATGGTGGTGTGGATGATGATGATGATCCTGATGAAGCCTAGCTTGATGATGGTGTTGATGGCGACAGTCTCCCCTCTTCGGGAAGGAATTCCCCTGGCAGAAATCTGTCTGTTGGAGAGATCTTTATCTCTCGGTGTTTTCCGCCCCCCAAAGGCGGCGGAAATCTATCTGTGGTCGCTCCTGTGGTATTAGGGTTTCGTAGGGAAGATATAGGCGAAGGGGCGGTGTCGGAGGCCGGACAGGTGACATGGTTATACCCTATGGGTACACGACAGTAGCATACCTGGTCCAGCCCAAGGAAGACCCACAAGAATACACGCGGCCCATGGAGATTTTCGGGTGGCCCAAGCCCATGACATCTTCGGATCCTTGGAGAGCAAGACTAGAACATATAGAATATTTAAAGGGGCAAACCCTAAACTTGTAACTGACTCGATCTGTGCCCGAGACCTTCCTAAACTCTATATAAAGGCCAGGAGGGCACGTCGAGGAGGACCAATCCTTTCCACCGCATACACACCACCACGCCAGATTGCATCTGCGCACCCCTGTACTTTTCGGTTCCGTTGTAATCAAGAGCAGACAAGCAGGAGTAGGGTTTTCCCTCCGGGGGCCTGAACCTGGGTAAATCTCGTGTCCCCTGGTTGCTTGTCTGTTAACCGTTCCACAATCTCCAGACCCCCATCTTCTCCAAAACCCAAGCTCATAACAATGGGCATTGACGAGATTAAACCTCGTCAATTGGCGCCGTCTGTGGGAAACGGGGGCGCTGATTGTGCGATCGTGACGGTCCCGACCAAAGCGATCTACAACTCCTCGGTGACGGAGAGCCATCTCCTCTTCGGCGCTTTCGACTTCACCGCCCACTTGCCAGCCATCCCGAAGGACTTTGAGCCTATAGGCAATGGGCTCGAGATCCTGTTCGGAAGCTTCTGCTTCCAGGTGGGACAGACGGGCACTCCCCGCCTCCTAGAGCGGGTGCCACTGCCATCGATCAGGCCCGCCTCATGGGCCCCGCATCCCAGCGTGCTACGCATGTCAACATCGACAGATGAGTCATATGACAGCAGCATCTGCAACTTAGATCTGTGCGATCCTCCATCGGATGAAGGGACCTATGGTTCCGTATCCGAAAGCTGCGGCAACAGCGATCCAATCCGTGGACGCTACCAATGCGCTGTGGTCATCCAAAGCGAAAATGAGCAACAACCACAAGGTTCGGGTGCTCACGTACCGCCACCCAACCCTCAGGGTAGAAACGGCAAAAACAGGAGGCAACCATCCACCCTTCCCAACGAGGATGACCCCTATGCCAATCGAGTAATCCACCTCAGTGAGGAAGGATGGAACCAGGCACGCGAAGCCGTGGCGGGCAACAAGATCCTGCCTGTGGGTGCCTCACGGGACCTACTGATGGTATACCACCTGCTCCTCATCGAAGAGCACAAAAAGAAGGTGAAGATGCAAGAGGTACTCGACAAACACAAGCATCCTCAGAGTCTAGCGCGCGGCGAGCTGCGCTCTCTGCCGTTGGCGGCTCCAGCTCGCACGGCAACCAAGCCAACAAGAATCGCTCTCACACAGATAACATGGATCCCGCCGCATGTGGTGACTCGAACCCTCAACACGTCCTTCATGGAGATGGACGCCAACATCAACGTCATCCCGAAGACGCCACAAGCTGCGATCATGGCAGCCACCACATATCTCGCGTCCCATCCACCTCCAGTGGGGGATCCGAAGAGAGCTATGCACAAGTCCGCACTAGCCGGGCTCGGACTCGTTGGACCTACGCTCCACGAGGAGGCTCATGCGGAGCCGAAAAAGAAAGCTGCAGTCAGATTCAACCACAGCCCAACACCCTCATCCGACGAGGACGAGCACGACCTACCTCGACGATGCAAGATCCCACGACGTTGCAGCTGCGACTACAATGCTCGAAGCGACCTCGCTTAGCGCAAGGTCGATAAATCACACGCCAAACGCGTGTGCTCATACGAATCCGAGGAGGATGACGATGAAGAAGAACTCTGCGGAGCTCGATGCTTCAGAAGATCTGTTCGGCGGACATGGATGCCGAGAAACTTCAAGATTCCTTTGGACACTCTGAAGTTCGACGGCACGCAGGACCCTAAGGCGTGGCTTCGCGACCACCTGTCGTCCATCAAGATGCACAACGGGAATAAAAACACTACCCTGCAGTGCCTTCAGCTGTAGCTGACAGGCGCAACTCGGATCTGGCTCAGCATCCTGTCCTCCGGATCCATCTGAAGCTGGGAGGAACTAGCCTATAGTTTCATCCGAAACTTTAAGGGTACCAGCAAAAGGCCAACCTCGATCGAAGAGCTGCAAGCCTGCACTCAACGAACGGGCGAATCCATTCTCTAGTACATACTATGCTGGTCCAACATCAAGAACTCCACGGCACACATCTCTGAGGAGAGAACAATCGATGCCTTCAAAGATGGCGTCAAACGCCAGGAATTCAAGGAAGAACTTGGGCGCGTCAAGCCCAAGACACTCGATCACCTCATGGACATCGCCAACAGGTGGGCAGATGGCGAGGACTCCGTCCACCGAGCACACTCGGATGAGGAGGATGACTACGGCCGCCGATGCGAGCGTCGTAGCAAGCGAAGATCGCGCGTCTACGACGATCACGACGGACCCGACATGGTCGCGGCTGGTTACGCCGGCCGCCGCAACGAAAGCAACCGCAGCAGCGGCGAATACTGTGGAAACAACTTCCGCGATGGAGGACGCCTGTCAACACCCAGATTTTAAGTCCCAGATGCCTGTTATGCCATACATCGCAATCCCAGGATTACCATTTTTGCGAGACATAACAGAATTGGATACCACAGTACATCATCCATTACAAACCATACATAAGGTCTTACACAAATAAGGATCTCATGATCCAGTTCTTAATACAACTTCAAGCAGCGGGATACGTAATAATAACGATAGTGTAGGAGAAGCTCCATCTTCGGGGTCACAAGCAATGCTGACGATGGGAGATGATCCTAGTTGTCGTAACCTTCCTGGGGTCCATCCTCCAGGTACTCCTCTTCATAGTCTGGCCACGGGAATAGCCAGGGACAAATCCATGAGTACTCTTTAAGTACTCGCAAACTAATACTAACAAGTAAAAGGGTTTTTGGATAATAGGACACTAGGCTCTAGGGTTGTTTTGCAAAGGCCATATTTATCCCTACTAAGTTCAGAAGCAAGAGAGCTAGTTGAAGTTTATAACACCTAAGTGGGAACTTGTATTTCGTAGCACAACCCTGTTGTGGTCAAGTCAAAGTCTCAATTCATTTCACAAGTCATTTTGAAAACAGCTGACGGGGGAACAGTATGGCCACTCCAACTATCCATAACCGCGGACGCGGCTATTCGAATAGTTTGACACTCTGCAGAGATTGTACACTTTACCCACAACATTTGATACATCCGTCAGGAACAAATCCTGAATTCACCATACTCAGTATGCGGATAATCAATCCTAACCTTTCAATTACATGCCCTAGTATAAGCACCTCTCCTGTGAGTTTGGCCTCCCAACCATGACCAACTGTCATCTTGGGTACTGCACAGGTGGACAATCTTCACAAGGTAGCCTCATCTCATACCTTGGATGTGAGGGAACTAATACTAAGGTATATAAGTTTCCAGTCAAGCCCTACCCAATCTTCGGGTATTGTGGTTGTACGATAAAATTGGAATGGTATCACATCCAGACAACCATCAGTTTTATAAAGGGCTAAGGCTCATGCCTCAACATTTTCATCACCATAATCATCTGGTGTTCGGAAACACATGTCAAAACATCTCAGTAGAATGATCCATCATTCTAAGGTTTTCATAACCATTTTCACCAAGTATTCCCATCTAAAGTTGATCAAGTTTTATGATTAGCACTAGCATCTATAAGTGGGGATAGGTACTAATGAGGGGTGGTAAACTAGTGGAGTTTCAACTAAGTTCAATCACATGCCTTAGGATGACATTAAGATTTTCTAGCTTAGACCAAATTTTATGCTCTTTATGAAACCTTCCACTATATCTTTCTAGAATCTACAAGTCACTTGAGTACTCTCTAAGGAAGTAGCTTTGATAAGGAAATACAATAGAAATCTTGCAAATAAAACTAGGAGGGGGTAACAAGTGGATATCATCACATATGCTTAAGGCATAGGATTCACATGGTAACAAGTAAGGGTTTGTTTGCATCAGTAGAATATCTTGCAAGGGTTAGCTTGCACATTCACTAGTAGTATTAGGCTTGCCTTGTGCAGAGCAGTGGTTGAAGTTCTCCTCGGCTTCCTCTTCGTAGTATCCTCCTTCCTCCTCATATCCTTGGTCGGTACTAGCGTCTATAAATAAATACGATGTACACAATCACCAAAAAATACTTAACTACTTGCAATCATCACACAAAAGGGTCCTATAGATGATCTAGCATCATCACTAACATTACAAGATTAAAGCTTGGTTTAATTCCTTTTTATTTTTAGAAAAGTAATTTCTACTCATTGAAAAACTACTTACGATTTAATATTCTCCAAACCAAACATGGGATCATGTTGACACATGTCATCACCACATATTTTAGTCCATGGGAATGTGATTTAAAGTGGTGTCACAATTTAATAAAGTTTTACCCTTTTATTTTAATTAATTAAAGTGGCTAGAAATGCCTATGTGGCATTCTTTTATTACTTGGTCAATATTTCTATAAGTAAACCTATATATTTTTATATATTCTGAAAGGTATGGTTAAATGTGATTTTTGAGAGTTGGAATCAACTCAAAAGCTATTATGGTTTTAATTTGAAAAATGTTTGAATGCAGAAAAGCTTCTGCCTTGTTATTTTTACCAAGGGTGATCTACAAATCCAAATGACTTGCATCGAACGGGGTTGGATTCAGAATTTCAAGGCCTTTCTAACAAAATTAGTTTCATTCAATTTGGTGCACTGAATCAATCTGGGTTGATTTTTGAAACTGGGTACAGAAGTGTGTTTGAAATAAAATGGAAAAGGTTTAATTCAAATAACTGGGCTGCGCGGGAAAGGTTAACGGGCCGGCCTGCTAAGCACAGCGCTTCCGCGGGCTGCGTAAGTGGCTGTCCCCACGTCGATGAGGCGAAGTGCGAAGCGGTATGGGGCGATGTGGTGCGTTCGATCTGGTTCTAATCCAACGACTGAGGGTCATCGTCGACGTTGGGCAACGCCGGCGAGACAGAAACCTAGCATGGCCAGTGGGGGTTGTTGGGGGCTCACCGGGGTTCAGGCGAGGTCGTGGCGGGCGAGCAACAAGTCGACGACGAACCTCTGGTACCGGCAGCTTCTCTGGGGCGTCTCAATCGCTGGCTCCTTCTTCTCCAAAGCGGCGGCTCGGTGAAATTCGGTCTTTCTGCTCGCCTTGCTCCGGGAACAGGGTGGAATGATCAGTGAGGAGAGGGTAGTGAGATGGTGTGCTCAATTCGGCTGGGGTGGCCTCTATTTATAGTGGCGAGAGGGGACCGACGGGGCGCGGTGAGCTCGTCGTGGTCGATGGTACAGATGGCTATCGGCATGGGCGACTGTAGGGGGCGGTGCGGTGCTCCCTGGCGATGCTCAACGACACGGTGGCGAGACGTGGGGCGGTGCGGCTTGGTCAGAACGCGACGGTGCTCTGCGCATGCCCGACGGAGAATTTAATGGCGCACAGCACGTGTGGTCTGCACGGCGGCGAACGAGCGTGTCTGCGGGGTTGTTGGGACGGTGGTGATCACATATACACGCGGCGAGGGCAACGCGCGGTCTGTGGGTGTCGGTCGAGCGTGGCGCACGGGGTGTGCTCTCGGCATGGTTGCTGGCGAGGTTGGCATAGTTCGTGAACGTTTGAGCGCTGGACAGAGAGTGGCGGTGGGGTGTTGGCTTGCTCCCAGACATGCTGGCTAGGCTTGTTTCTCCTCCTAGCTTGCTGTCGACATGGGGGTGACAAGGGTGCATTTGGCCTGCTCACCATTGATGGCAATGCCAAGCTTACAGTGATGCTAAGGGTGTGCAATTGAGCTAGAATGATCTACTAAAGCCTAGTTGCAACCAGAGAGGGAACAAGTTAGGCTTCAATCACTGCTCATAATAGTGTTTGGATTTTTTTTGATTTGTGTCTGCCAAGTGTTTGATGAAATGGCCGCAAGAATTCAAGTTTTGAATTTTGAAAAGATTTTTGGTGGGTGTGCTAGGTTGGTGCTGGTGAGTCTGCAGATGCTTGGGTTTTGAAAGTTGAGCTTGTTTGAGTGGTTTTTGAAGAAGTGGGATCTTCCCATATGATAAAGATTCAATTTTGAATTGTCATTTAAACTATGCATTTGAAAGTTTCTGGATGTTCACAAAGTAGGCCTTGATACTTTGTTATGAGTACAATCAAGGGGTGCAAAGATCCAGAAAAGTTTCTGTTAGGTTCTGAAAGTTTGAGACAGCCAAAGTAGGCATGGGAGTTAAATTGGTCAAAATGACCATTCCCTTATTTTATTTGTTTTGATTTACTTGTCTTTGGGAAAAGTGTGGGAAATGTTTAGATGATGTTTATTTCACCTAAGCATCCATTTACAAGCAATGGAACACACAAACAAGGTGGTTCAAAAGAATTCAAAATGAAATGCATACTCACATGCATGCTTCCATAATTTTATTTAGAAAAGTTTTTGTTAACCCTAATTTTGATGATTAGAGTTTGATGATCCAAGTTTAGTATTTTTTGGGATGTTACAAACCTTCCTCCCTTAAACAAAATCTCGTCCCGAGGTTTGAAAAAGGACGAAAAAGATTACCTAGGATTTGAAGAGATCGGGAAACTCCGTCCTGATGTGATCTTCGCGCTCCCAGGTAGCTTCCTCTTCTGTGTGGTTGCTCCACTGAATCTTGAGAAACTTGATGCTTAGGGTTCGGGTAGTTCTGAAGGCTTCTTCCAAAATACGGATGGGTACTTTGGGATAGGTCAGGTCATCGTTGATCTCTATGGTCCGGTGGTCGATGTTCTTGAACACTTCGGTCTTCTCTGGGACTTCGAGACACTTGCGAAG
The DNA here is from genome assembly GCA_023614405.1 of Avena insularis. Taxonomy (NCBI): domain Eukaryota; kingdom Viridiplantae; phylum Streptophyta; class Magnoliopsida; order Poales; family Poaceae; genus Avena; species Avena insularis. The sequence goes on along the minus strand of CM042691.1, from coordinate 207,480,805 downwards.
TAACGAGATATGGAACACATTGTGCACTGCGGACATCTCTTCGGGTAGTTCCAATTGATATGATACTCCTCCTCGACGGTTCAAAATCTTGAAAGGTCCGATATATCTGGGGGCTAACTTTCCTTTGAGTTGGAAACGCTGCATTCCCTTCAATGGCGACACTTTCAGATAAACAAAATCTCCTATGTTGAAGGCGAGGTCTCGACGTCTCTTGTCGGTGTAACTCTTCTGTCTGGATTGGGCAGTCTTGAGATGCTCACGAATCTTGTGAACCTTCTCTTCTGCTTCTCGTAGGATGTCGGGTCCGAAAATCTGACTCTCTCCTACTTCCGACCAGTTCAAAGGGGTGCGACACTTTCTTCCGTACATGAATTCAAATGGGGCCATTTGCAAACTAGCCTGATAACTGTTGTTGTAAGAAAATTCTGCAAACGGCAGACAGTCTTCCCACTTGGATCCATATTCTAACACACATGCTCTCAGCATAACTTCGAGTATTTGATTTACTCGCTCCGTTTGTCCATCTGTCTGAGGGTGATATGTGGTACTGAAATCTAGGCGGGTTCCTAAACCTTCTTGGACTTTCTTCCAGAATCTCGAGGTAAACTGAGTTCCTCGATCCGATACAATGTTCTTGGGCACTCCATGAAAACTAACTATTCTAGCAATGTACAACTCTGCTAGCTTCGAACTCTGATATGTGGTCTTGACGGGCAAGAAATGGGCGACTTTGGACAATCGGTCCACTATGACCCAGATAGAGTCATTTCCCCTAATAGAAGTAGGCAGTCCGGTGATAAAGTCCATTCCAACGGAATCCCATTTCCATTCCGGAATCTGTAAGGGTTGCAACAATCCAGCGGGTCTTTGATGTCCTGCCGTGACTCGCTGACATATATCACACTTGGCGATATAGCTTCCGATTTCTCGCTTCATCTTATGCCACCAAAATTGCACTTTCAAATCTTGATACATCTTAGTTCCTCCGGGATGGATAGAATAAAGAGTATCATGAGCTTCCTTCAGAATAACTTCTTTCAAATCAGAATCTGCAGGTACACAAAGGCGTCCTTTGTACCACAGAACTCCTTCTTCGTCTTCGGTGAATCCGGGTACTTTGCCTGTACCGATACGACGCTTGATTCCGTCGATACTAGCATTTCCTTTCCACGCCTCTTTGATCTTGCTGATCAAAGTGGGCTGGAGTTCTAGGCCAGCCAACATCCTTCACTCACTAATTCTATTCGAAAATCTTCCATCTCTTTGTGCAAACTTGGTTGCTCCTTCAAGATCATGGAGTTCAAGCGGCACGGCAATCTGCTAAGGGCATCTGCTACCACATTGGCTTTACCAGGGTGATAGTGAATGTCCAGATCGTAATCCTTGATTAGCTCAATCCATCTCCTCTGTCTCATATTCAGCTCCTTTTGAGTGAATATATACTTCAGGCTCTTGTGATCCGAATAAATCTCACAACGGTTTCCCATCAAGTAATGTCTCCATGTCTTCAGGGCTAGAACTACGGCTGCGAGTTCGAGGTCATGGGTTGGGTAATTTTGCTCATGTTGCTTCAATTGTCGAGCTAGATAAGATATAACTTTGCCTTCTTGCATTAGCACACATCCGAGACCGATCTTGGATGCATCGCAATACACATCGAAGGGCTTCGTGATATCCGGCATGATCAAGATTGGGGCTGAAATCAATCTCCTTTTGAGTTCTTGAAAACTCGCTTCACATTTGTCGGTCCATTCAAACTTCTTGTCCTTCTTTAGCAATTGGGTCATAGGTCTGGCGATACTCGAGAATCCTTCTACGAATTTGGGGTAGTATCCCGCCAATCCGAGAAATGCACGAACTTGGGTTTGAGTGGTTGGGGCTTGCCAATCTTCTACATCTTTCACTTTGGCAGGATCAACGGCAATTCCTCCCACGGATACAATGTGACCGAGGAATCCTACCTCCTGTAACCAGAATTCACATTTGCTAAACTTGGCATACAACTGATGCTCTCTAAGGGTACCAAGAATGGTCCTTAGGTGTAGCTCATGTTCTTCTTCTGATTTGGAATAAATCAGAATGTCATCGATGAAAACAACGACAAACTTATCCAGGAAGTCCATAAAAATCTTATTCATGAGATTCATGAAATAAGCGGGGGCATTGGTTAATACAAAAGACATGATTGTATACTCGTATAATCCATATCTGGTGGTAAAGGCAGTCTTTGGAATACCCTCTGCACGAATTTTGAGTTGATGATAGCCAGTCCTAAGATCAATATTAGAAAACACTTTGGCACTAGTCAACTGATCAAACAAATCTTCTATCTTGGGCAAGGGGGTACTTGTTCTTGATGGTGACATCATTCAACTTCTGGTAATCCGTACACAAACGGTTACCTCCATCTTTCTTGTCCACAAACAAGACAGGTGATCTCCATGGTAACGCACTTGGTTGAATCAATCCAATTTCCAGCATGGCATCCAGTTGCTTCTTCAGTTCTGCTAGCTCTAACGGGTTCATACTATAGGGTCTCTGGGCTATGGGTCCAGTTCCGGGGATTAGTTCGATGATAAACTCGATATCCCGATCCGGGGGCATACCAGGCAAAATATCTAGAAATACATCGGGGTATTCACAGACTATCCGGACTTGGTCAATGGTAGGTTGGGCTATACTCTGGTTGTATTTGAATTGACGAGGTAAGGTTTTAGATATATGCTCGACTGATATTCCGGCTGTACTGGTCATGGTTATGGCTTTCTTGGCACAGTCAATCAATCCTTTATGTTTGGACATCCAATCCATTCCTAGTACTACTTCCAAACCTTTAGTTCCGAGTACTACCAGATTAGCATAAAAATCAATGCCATGGATTCGGATAGGGACGGCTTTGCAAATTTGCCTAGCCTTGGTGGTTGATCCGGGAATTTGAACAATCATGACATGCTTCAAGTTGGTTGGTTGAATTTTACTAGTGCATGCAAATTCTTCTGTGACAAATGAATGCGATGCACCAGAATCAAACAACACTCTTGCAAGTACTTAATTAACAGAAAACATACCCAGCACGACGTCTGGCGCTTCCTGAGCTTCTTCAGCATGCATGAGAAAAACACGGGCGTTGCGGTTGAGCGAATTCCCTGGGGCAAATCTTCTTCCTGGCTGAACACGACGCTGCTGCTGAGCTGGGGCATTGGTATTGGGGGCTGCGGCATTCTTCTTGTTGGGGCACTCGTTGGAGTAGTGACCTTTATTTCCACAGTCATAACAAGTCACTTGCGACTTGTCCTTTGCTGCTACAGGCACCGCATTGCTTCCAGTCCTAGAGTCAGTGTTGGTGTTGGTGGCAGCATTGTTGGTGTTGAACTTTGGTGGTGCACGGTTGAAATTGCTAGAGTTGCCGGGGTTGTTGTGATTTCCTCCGGGTCTAGGGTTTCCGCAGTTGGGATAGGTCGAACGGTTCATCGGGGGTCTGTTTGTTCTTGGGGCCAATCCTGGAGATGGGTTAGGGCGATACTTTGGGGTCTAATGGGTTCCTGGCTGATGCATCATGCGACGCTTGCGGTTCTCGTTGGCTTGGTTGATCTTTCCTTCCATCTGGATAGCAGAGTGTACAAGGGCTTAAATACCGACAAAGGGGATATTAACTAACACCGTCTGCATCTCATCATGCAGACCATTCGAGAATCTATCTTTCTTCTTGGCTTTGGTGTCAATATCATCCGGGGCATACCTAGCTAATGATAAGAATTTGTCACGGTATTCCACTACAGTCATCCTTCCTTGCTTCAGTTCTCGGAACTCGTCTCTCATCCTCTTGATCAAACCCGGTGGCACATGGGTCCTGCTGAACTTGACCTTGAATTCCTCCCAGGTCATCATCTGGCCTCCGGTCATTGTGCAAACACTGTTCCACCATGCCCTGGCATCTCCGGCTAGATAGTGGGTGGCGAACAGAACTTTCTCGATGGCTTCCACTCCGGTGACTTCTAGGTTATTTTCCATGGTTTGCAACCAATCATCGGCGTCTAGGGGCTCTTCTGACTTAGTGAAAACAGGTGGGTTGGTATTCTGGAAATTCTTGAGCTTAGATCCATGGTTGTCCTGATTTCCGTGGCCTTGGTTGTTGTGGGCTAGCTGAGCTATCTGTTGCAGGGTGGCTAGGTTGGCTTTACGTTCGGCTCTTTTAGCTTCACGGTCAGAAGTCAACATTTGCAGGATCTGCAACATTGGGTCCGGGGATGAACCACTTCCTCCGCGTGGCATCTGAAGATTGAGATAGATCATGAGAAAATAGGGAAATTTCTAAGGTTTCGGGGACTTTGAAAAGTTTTTAAAGTTTGACTCAAAGTTTTCTAGCAACTTGCTTTTCATTCATTCACTCATAGCACACGATACAACACACACCACAACAAAGAAAAATAGATGGTTTTAAGAACCATTCTGAAAACTACGATACAGTGGGACCGAATACTACTCACTACGCTAGTGCTCAAGTGGTACTACTCCTCGGAATCGGTGGCTTCATCATCTTCATCATCATCAATGAAGGCGAAATCATCCTCATCGGTGAAGAAATCCATAGCCTGATCCTCTAGAAAATCATCATCATCGCTGAGATAGGAGTAGGGGTCTCCACGAAGGTCCTCTCCGGCATTCTACCTTTCCTCCAACTGCATGTCTCTCTCGTGGATGGTCTCCTCCAAAGATGAGATGCGGTGGCGAAGATGGGCAATGATGCGCTCCTTCTTGTCGAGCTGACGGCGACGAGACTTGTGATCCTTTGCTAGCATGGCGATGGTCTGATCCTTCGTCTTGATGATGGCAGACTTGTGGTTGGAGTAGTCACGGCAGTTATCCAACTCCTGCTGAGGATCCTACATCATGAAGCTAAGGTGGTCCAATTGAGTCTTCAGCTCGGGGTGGTATGGTGCTTCCAGTGGTTGTCCATTTGCATCACGCCTCGGGCAAAACTCAAAGCGAGTTCCCTTGATCTGATTGATGCTCTGCCCACACAGACGGGCAAGACTTTCCTGCATGGCCCTGGCAAGTCTATCGAGCCAGTTGTTCTCTCTCAAAGTAAACTGAATTCCTTCCGCAGTGGGAGGTTCAATCTTTCCTCGGAGACTTGCAACAATTAGCCACTGCAGATCTTCTCCTCCTTGATCATTGAGCTGAGCTCCGAAGAACTTGGGGTGCGGACGCTCCAGAAGTTCCGAAAGCTGGTCCAAATCCCTCTCAAAGATAACGTCTCCTCTATTCCCCAACTGATAAAACTTGTTGTACTTCACGTCCATCTATAAGAATATAGGATGAGTAATTTAGTAGAGTGATCAAGTGTGTCAAATTTTATGTATTTTGCAAGAATTTTTGAGGAACATGTATTTTCATGAAAGAATCAAAGGGATAAGAATGAGAATAAGTTTTTGTAAATATTTGCTTCCTTTGGTTTTGAAACTCAGTTTTTGATTCAAACGTCCAGTCTAACTAGGGTCTCCTATGGTCAGGATGGCTCTGGTACCAACTTGTCAACACCCGGATTTTTAGTCCCAGATGCCTGTTATGCCATACATCGCAATCCCAGGATTACCATTTTTGTGAGACATAACAGAATTGGATACCACAGTACATCATCCATTACAAACCATACATAAGGTCTTACACAAATAAGGATGTCATGATCCAGTTCTTAATACAACTTCAAGCAGCGGAATACGTAATAATAACGGTAGCGTAGGCGAAGCTCCATCTTCGGGGTCACAGGCAATGCTGACGATGGGAGATGATCCTAGTTGTCGTAACCTTCCTGGAGTCCATCCTCCAGGTACTCCTCTTCATAGTCTGGCCACGGGAATAGCCAGGGACAAAGCCATGGGTACTCTTTATGTACTAGCAAACTAATACTAACAAGTAAAAGGGTTTTTGGATAATAGGACACTAGGCTCTAGGGTTGTTTTGCAAAGGCCAGATTTATCCCTACTAAGTTCAGAAGCAAGAGAGCTAGTTGAAGTTTATAACACTTAAGTGGGAACTTGTATTTCGTAGCACAACCCTGTTGTGGTCAAGTCAAAGTCTCAATTCATTTCACAAGTCATTTTGAAAACAGCTGACGGGGGAACAGTATGGCCACTCCAACTGTCCATAATCATGACGCAGCTATTGAATAGTTTGACACTCTGCAGAGATTGTACACTTTCACCACAACATTCGATACATCCGTTAGGAGCAAATCCCGAATTCACCATACTCAGTATGCGGATAATCAATCCTAACCTTTCAATTACACGCCCTAGTATAAGCACCTCTCCTGTGAGTTTGGCCTCCCAACCATGAACAACTGTCATCTTGGGTACTGCACAGGTGGACAATCTTCACAAGGTAGCCTCAGCTCATACCTTGGCCGTGAGGAAACTAATACTAAGGTATATAAGTTTACAGTCAAGCCCTACCCAATCTTCAGGTATTGTGGTTGTACAATAAAATTGGAATGGTATCGCATCCAGACAACCATCAGTTTTATAAAGGGCTAAGGCTCATGCCTCAACATTTTCATCACCATAATCATATGGTGTTCGGAAACACATGTCAAAACATCTCAGTAGAATGATCCATCATTCTAAGGTTTTCATAACCATTTTCACCAAGTATTCCCATCTAAAGTTGATCAAGTTTTATGATTAGCACTAGCATCTATAAGTGGGGATAGGTACTAATGAGGGGTGGTAAACTAGTGGAGTTTCAACTAAGTTCAATCACATGCCTTAGGATGACATCAAGATTTTCTAGCTTAGGCCAAATTTTATGCTCTTTATGAAACCTTCAACTATATCTTTCTAGAATCTACAAGTCACTTGAGTACTCTCTAAGGAAGTAGCTTTGATAAGGAAATACAATAGAAATCTTGCAAATAAAACTAGGAGGGGGTAACAAGTGGATATCATCACATATGCTTAAGGCATAGGATTCGCATGGTAACAAGTAAGGGTTTGTTTGCATCAGTAGAATATCTTGCAAGGGTTAGCTTGCACATTCACTAGTAGTATTAGGCTTGCCTTGTGCAGAGCAGTGGTTGAAGTTCTCCTCGGCTTCCTCTTCGTAGTATCCTCCTTCCTCCTCATATCCTTGGTCGGTACTAGCGTCTATAAATAAATACGATGTACACAATCACCAAAAAATACTTAACTACTTGCAATCATCACACAAAAGGGTCCTATAGATGATCTAGCATCATCACTAACATTACAAGATTAAAGCTTGGTTTAATTCCTTTTTATTTTTAGAAAAGTAATTTCTACTCATTGAAAAACTACTTACGATTTAATATTCTCCAAACCAAACATGGGATCATGTTGACACATGTCATCACCACATATTTTAGTCCATGGGAATGTGATTTAAAGTGGTGTCACAATTTAATAAAGTTTTACCCTTTTATTTTAATTAATTAAAGTGGCTAGAAATGCCTATGTGGCATTCTTTTATTACTTGGTCAATATTTCTATAAGTAAACCTATATATTTTTATATATTCTGAAAGGTATGGTTAAATGTGATTTTTGAGAGTTGGAATCAACTCAAAAGCTATTATGGTTTTAATTTGAAAAATGTTTGAATGCAGAAAAGCTTCTGCCTTGTTATTTTTACCAAGGGTGATCTACAAATCCAAATGACTTGCATCCAACGGGGTTGGATTCAGCATTTCAAGGCCTTTCTAACAAAATTAGTTTCATTCAATTTGGTGCATTGAATCAATCTGGGTTGATTTTTGAAACTGGGTACAGAAGTGTGTTTGAAATAAAATGGAAAAGGTTTAATTCAAATAACTGGGCTTCACTGGAAAGGTTAACGGGCCGGCCTGCTAAGCACAGCGCTTCCGCGGGCTGCGTAAGTGGCTGTCCCCACGCGTCAGTGAGACAGGGGGTGCGAAGCGGTATGGGGCGATGTGGTGCGTTCGATCTGGTTCTAATCCAACGACTGAGGGTCATCGTCGACGTTGGGCAACGTCGGCGAGACAGAAACCTAGCGCGGCCAGTGGGGGTTGTTGGGGGCTCACCGGGGTTCAGGCGAGGGTCGGCGAGGCGGGCGAACGATGAAGTCAACGACGGCTAACCTCCTGGTACCGGCAGCTTCTCCTGGGGAGGCTCCAATCGCTGGCTCCCTTCTTCTCCAGCAGCGGCGGGCTCCGGTGAAATTCCGGCGCTGTGCTGCTCGCCTTGCTCTGAGAACGGGGTGGAATGATCAGTGAGGAAAGGGGAGTGAGATGGTGTGCTCAATTCGGCTGGGGGTGGCCTCTATTTATAGTGGCGAGAGGGGACCGACGGGGCGCACGGTAAGCTCGTCGTGGTCGATGGTACAGACGGCTATCAGCATGGGCGACGGTAGGGGCGGTGCGGTGCTCCCTGGCGATGCTCAACGACACGGTGGCGAGATGTGGGGCGGTGCGGCTTGGTCGGAATGCGACGGTGCTCTGCGCGTACCCGATGGAGAATTTAATGGCGCACAACGCGCGTGGTCCGCGCGGCGGCGAACGAGCGTGTCTGCGGGGTTGCTGGGACGGTGGTGATCACGTATGCACGCGGCGAGGGCGGCGCGCGGTCTGTGGGCGTCGGTCGAGCGTGGCGCACGGGGCGTGCTCTCGGCATGGTTGCTGGCGAGGTTGGCATGGTTCGTGCGTGTGGTCCAGTGGCTAGCAACGTTCGAGCGCTGGACAGGGAGTGGCGGTGGGGTGTTGGCTTGCTCCCAGACATGCTTTCTAGGCTTGTTTCTCCTCCTAGCTTGATGTCGACATGGGGGTGACAAGGGTGCATTCGGCCTGCTCACCATTGATGGCAAGATGATCTACTAAATCCTAGTTGCAACCAGAGAGGGAACAAGTTAGGCTTCAATCACTGCTCACAATAGTGTTTGGATTTTGTTTGATTTGTGTCTGCCAAGTGTTTGATGAAATGGCCGCAAGAATTCAAGTTTTGAATTTTGAAAAGATTTTTGGTGGGTGTGCTAGGTTGGTGCTGGTGAGTCTGCAGATGCTTGGGTTTTGAAAGTTGAGCTTGTTTGAGTGGTTTTTGAAAAAGTGGGATCTTCCCATATGATAAAGATTCAATTTTGAATTGTCATTTAAACTATGCATTTGAAAGTTTCTGGATGATCACAAAGTGGGCCTTGATACTTTGTTATGAGTACAATCAAGGGGTGCAAAGATCCAGAAAAGTTTCTGTTAGGTTCTGAAAGTTTGAGACAACCAAAGTAGGCATGGGAGTTAAATTGGTCAAAATGACCATTCCCTTATTTTATTTGTTTTGATTTACTTGTCTTTGGGAAAAGTGTGGGAAATGTTTAGATGATGTTTATTTCACCTAAGCATCCATTTACAAGCAATGGAACACACAAACAAGGTGGTTCAAAAGAATTCAAAATGAAATGCATACTCACATGCATGCTTCCATAATTTTATTTAGAAAAGTTTTTGTTAACCCTAATTTTGATGATTAGAGTTTGATGATCCAAGTTTAGTATTTTTGGGATGCTACAACACCCAACGCAAACGTGGCAACGCCGCAGCCGCGACGACAAACCCTCGGCATACGACAAGTTGCCGGGCCCATGCACCATCCACTTCTACATCGACAAGCAGGATGGCAAAAAGAAGGCCAGCCATATGCTCAAGGACTGCCACGAGGTCCAGAAACTCATCGAGGGCTTGTCCCAGATGAGACAGCAGGTCTCGAACAATGGGTTTGGAAACGCGCCCGCACCAGGCGACATTGCCCACGGAGCTCCTCCACCACCACCCGTGGGACCTTCGAATCACCCGGTCGCACCCATGCAGAACAACGGCGTGAACGGGTACCCCGCGCCGAAAGGATCACTTATGATCCAAAAGGGGCGCCCAACAAACAGGGTGCAAAAGAAGATCACCCTCCAGGTCAGCTTGGCCGTGACCGCTCCAACCGCCATCCCTGAGTACCTCAGCGATTCGGAGTCCTGCATCACATTCAGTCGTTCGGATCACCCCCGCCAAATCCCTCGCCCGGGTCATGTTGCCCTGGTGCTCGAGGCGCAGATCGGAGGATTCGAGATGATCCGCGTCTTCATGGATGGCAGCAGCGGCATCAATCTTATGTTCGCTAGCACCTTAGCAGCAATGCGGATCCCACTGTGCAGCCTAGAACAATCTGACACAACGTTCCACGACATAGTCCTAGGGAAGGGCATATTCCCCCTGGGCAACATATGGCTCAACGTCATCTTTAGCAAACCCGATAACTTTCGGTGCGAGCGGCTCGAGTTTGAAGTGGTGGACTGGCCATCACAATACCACGCCATCCTTGGGCGTGTGGCATTCGTAAGGTTCCTGGCAGTACCGCACTATGCATACTTGCTACTCAAGATGCCAGGACCTAGGGGCGTCATCACAGTCCAGGGGAGCTTCACCCAATCGGACCACTGCGACAAGGACTTCAACAGAATCTCCTAGTCATTTGGCATGCATGAGGAGCTCACAAGGCTTCGAGAGCTGACGGACAACGGGGCACCCCCAGTTGCAAGGAAAAACACACCTGACATGTCGTTCGACTCAATAGTTAACACAAAGAAGGTACAGGTCCACCTGACAGACGCCTCCAAGACGGCGCTGATCGCCAACGACCTCAGCCCTGCATAGGAAAGCGCACTCGTCGAATTCCTCCTTGAGCGCTGGGAAATCTTCGCCTGGTGTCCTGCGGACATGCCAGGAGTTTCCAGGGAATTCGCTGAGCATGCACTCAATGTGTTTCCAGATGCCAAGCCCGTCAAGCAGTCCATCCGATGATTGTCCAAGCCACGGGCCGAAGCTGTCGCAGTCGAAGTCAACAGACTGCTCGACGCTGATTTCATCAGGGAGATCAAGGAAAGCGAGTGGCTGGCCAACACCGTGCTAGTCCCTAAAAAGGACACGGACATCCTACGGATGTGCGTGGACTTCACATCACTCAACAAACACTGCCCGAAGGATCACTTCCCTCTCCCTCGGATCGATCAGATCATCGATTCGACTGTAGGATGCGAGAAACTCTCCTTCCTCGACGCCTACTCAGGCTACAATCAGATTCGACTGAAGGTCGAAGACCAGGAGAAAACGATGTTCATCATGCCGTTCGGAGTATTCTGCTACAACACAATGCCCTTCGGGCTAAAGAACGCAGGTGCCACATACCAGCGGTGCATGCAGGCATGCCTGAAGAGCCAGACCGGCCGCAACATACAGGTCTATGTCGACGACATAGTAGTCAAAAATAGGGAGGCCAAGACATTGATCGACGATCTCCGCGAGACGTTCGACAACCTTGATCACTACAAGATCAAGCTGAACCCAGAAAAGTGTGCCTTCGGCATCCCATCTGGCCAACTGCTTGGCTACTTCATCTCCCAGCGAGGAATTGAGGCCAACCCAAAGAAAATCCGGGCCATACTAGCCATGGAGAAATCGAAGAACCTCAAAGGTGTCCAGCAACTCGCTGGGCGCATCGCGGCGCTGAGCAGATTCATCAGCCGCATGGGTGAGAAAGGCCTGCCTTTTTATCAGCTGCTACGCGAAGCAGACAAATTCGAGTGGACACCTGAAGCGGACGACGCATTCGAATATCTGAAGCGGCTGCTCTCCACCTCGCCCGTCCTGGTCACACCAAAGGAACGCGAGCCTCTCCTGCTATACATAGCATCCACGCATCAGGTGTAAGCACCATGCTCGTGGTCGAGCGACCCGAAGATGGCAAGACCCATGGGGTCCAACACCCAATCTACTATCTCAGCGAGGTATTGACGCCAACAAAACAGAGGTACCCTCACTACCAGAAACTCGCCTACGGAGTGTTCATGACGGCTCGTCAGCTGAGCCACTACTTCCAGGAGAATCAGGTGATGGTCGTCAACGAGGCACCTCTGAATAGCATCCTGAACAACCCAGAAGCCACATGACGAGTGGCCTTGTGGGGCATCGAGCTGTCCCCTCTAGACATACTCTACGAGAAGCGCCACGCGATCAAGTCTCAGGTCCTACCGGACTTCCTAGTCCACTGGATGGAACTACAGCTGCCGGACACACCGGATATGACACAGTCATGGACGATGCACTTTGATGGATCCAAGCGCGAACCTGGAGCAGGATCCGGGGTCATACTGACATCCCCGTAGGGCGACAAGATGAAATACGTCCTCCGGATGAAATTTTGAGCCTCCAACAACGAAGCCGAATACGAGGCCCTCATCCACGGCATGAAGATGGCCAAGATCTGCTGCGCAACACGCCTAGTAATCTACGGTGACTCGAACCTCGTCGTCCAGCAGACGATAAACGAGTGCGATGCACACGCCGCCAACATGATCGCGTATCGCGCGCTCTACAACTCACTCGAAGGAGACTTCGACGGCTGCGAGCTTCGGCACGTTGGAAGGGAAAGCAACGAAGAGACCGATAGACTCGCCAACATCGGCTCCACTTGCGCACGCGTGCCACCAGGTGTGTTCCTCGAACAAATCTACGTGCCTTCCATTAAAAGGAAATTCCCCAAGGGATCACCCGAAGAAGCAGAGCACTCAGGGTTGCGCTACTCGAAGGACAGGAAGGACCCGAAAAGCTCGCACGGAGGTCGCAGTGGTCAACCTGATGCAGGTCATGGCAATCGAGGAAACATGGACGCAACCGTACCTTCGGTACCTGATAAACAGGGAACTGCCCGATGACCCGACAGATGCCCGACGCATATATCGCCGGTCCAAGGCCTTCACCACCATCAATGCCGAGATGTACAAGCGCAACATTTCGGGTGTACTCCAAAGGTGCGTCACCATCGGTGGCGGCAAAACCATCCTCCAAGACGTCCATGAGGGCATCTGCGGCCATCACGCAGGCAGCAGCACCCTCGTCGCCAAAGCTCTATGAGATGGGTTCTACTGGCCAACGGCCATGAACGATGCCAAGGACATCATCCGAAGGTGCAACGGGTGCCAGAGGTTCGCAGAAAAACCACACGCAGCAGGATCGGAGCTCAGGCCCATACCCTTGGCCTGGCCCTTCGCCCAATGGGGCCTCGACATGATCGGCAAACTTCCCAAGTCCTCAAAAGGAGGCCACGTCTACCTCCTGGTCGTAGTGGACAAATTCACCAAGTGGATCGAAGTCATGCCCGTTACCAACCAAAAGGGCAAAACGACCGTGAAGTTCTTCGAATCCATAGTCTATAGGTTCAGCGTGCCGCACAGCATCATCACGAACAACGGGTTGAACTTCATCTCCAAAGAATTCCAAGACTTCTGCGAAGGCCTCAGGATCAACATATCATATGCCTCCGTGGCGCACCCGCAAACCAACGGGCTGGTCAAAAAGGCCAACGGCCTCGTAGGCGGCGGCATCAAGAAACGCCTACTGAGCCCACTCGAGCGGCTTGCGGGAGCATGGGCAGAAGAGCTACCCTCTGTCCTCTAGAGCTTGCGCACAACGCCAAACAGCTCAACTGGCTACACACCTTTCTTCATGGTTCACGGAGCCAAAGCCGTGTTACCTGCGGAAGTACGCCATAAGGCCCCACGGGTCGTCGCCTACAGCAAAGCCGAATCGACGGCCGCACTCGAAGACGCCATCAACACACTCAACGAGGCACGCGACATCGCCGCGGCTCGCTCGGTGGTCTACTAGCAGAGCCTTCACAACTATCACAGCCGTCGGCTGCGCCCAAGGTCCTTCGTCGAAGGAGACCTCGTCCTACGACTCAAGAAAGAGCGGCCGAAAAAGCTCGAGTCACCCTGGGAAGGACCATACGTCGTCACTGAAGTCATCCAAGGTGGTGCCTACGCCTCAAGCACATGGAGTCTGGATTCGCATACTCCAACCCATGAAATGTCGCACAATTGCGACGCTTCTACCCTTAGCTATCCCCCTTTACTTTCAATAAGGCTACTCCACCAAGGCTACTCAACCGAATAATGTACCTCCTCATTACAATATGAATAAATCTAAGTGTCTCGCCCGAAAATTTATATTTTCCTCACATGTTACAACGCACTCGGGGGCTCCCCCTCACCTCACGACTTCGTCGGTTGAGGATAACGCATGTACACCTTTACAATATAGGCATAACACGCCCAGCCAAAATATATATAAGTTTTACATCTATCTCTTTTACAGTACCTACCTATTCTGAAGGATCACCTACGCACGATGCTCAAAGAGATCTACAACTTCCTCGGCATACTGCCTAACAGCCGCGTAGTGCAAGCGCATGTCCCATAGACCACCATATGGCCAAGGTAGCGGCCTAGCCGCCACAGCCGCAAGATTAACATCAGGGCGATGCAGCCACACGAGGGAAAGGGCGGCCTTCACCCCCACAACCAACTAGTGCCGCACTAACTCCTTGACGTGGCGCACGTCTCGGAACTTTGCCAACAAACCCCAGAGAGTCGCAAGCGCTTCATCAAGGGGAACATGACGTGCAGAATCGACGCCAGAGAAGTCTTCACCTGCCTTAACACCCGCGACACCTGGTGAGCGCGGTCCTGCACAGTCGCAAGGACCGTGGCACGGTGGCGGTCCATATAGAAAAAGCCTCCGGCTTCCATGTCTTGTTGGGTCAAGCAGTTGATCCGAACTGCAAAACGCTCCTTCTCCTCCCTTGGAACAAGGTTGGCACCTGCAACAACTACAAAGTAAGATGACCCGCAAACCAGGCGCATCCTCAAATGAGCAGCAGCTCGAAAAAACTTACACTGCAGCTGCTCGGCCAACTGCTGCAGCTCCCCCATCAGATATTCCTCTCTGGCAGCACCTCGCTCCGCCTTTGACTTCGAAACGTCCGCATGGACTTGGATGCCAAGTATCTCCTTCTCAAGACTGTAGACGCGGTCATGAAGAAAAACAATCTGCAATGCATCATCCAAGGATGGTTGCGGCTGCGGAGCAGACAAAGTATCGACGGGGTCCTCACCCGAAGGCCCCTAAAGGAAAACAGACAAGGATATTAGCAACACACGACCGAGCAACAGCTCGATGGTTCATTTATATACAACAAAAAGCCACTGCGTGGCACAGAAAATTGTTCATCAAGATATTACAACAAAAATAGAAGACAACTATCCTACATTTACAACGATAAAGCCTAAGCAGCCGCATCCTGAGTGGCCTCGGAGCCAGAGTGCCTGCTCTTGACCTCCTGCTGCTGCTTCGCTGCATACTCCGCTAGAAGGTCAATAAGCTTCGGCCCATAGCGCTTACAGCGAGCAGCGTAGAGAGCGAAGGCTACCTCGGAACCGTCGGGAGCCGTTGGCATCTGGGAGGTGACCTGGTGAAGACCCAGCTCCGCCCCGGACGCCATTGCCATGGCCAGGCCCATGGAAGCGTCGATGCCCTTCTGCTTGCGCTTGTAGGACGCAGGTGCATCCGCGGACAGCGCATCCGCCAAAGAATAGACATCCTCAAGGGCAGCGCCCTTGGGAACGAGCTCCTTGTAGAAGTGCCCGAGGATCTCCTTGGCCTTGGCAAGAGAGCCAACCGTAGTACTGCAGCGGTCTTCGACCGCCACGACGGCATCATCCAGAGCACTACCGTGATCCAGGGCACTGCGATTAAAATCAACGCATGCGGCATCTGGAGAAAAGGAAAGGTACAGCAAGAATCGAATAAGGACATGGAGACGCAGCAGCCGAAAAAACCAAACAAAGGCAAAGCACTCACCAGAGACGGCCTTGGCAGCAGCCATCAGTTTTTCGGCCACCTCCTTCTCGCGCGGAGCCACAACGGTGGCGAGATGCTCCTCACGATCCGAAGCCTCTCGGTGCAGGCGCTCCCTGGCCACTATAGCATCAGCTAGCTCCTGCTGCAGGCGCTCCTTCGCCCCAGCGGCATCCTCGGCCTTCTTCTCCGCTCGCCCAAGGCTCTTTTTGAGAGCATCAAGCTCGCGGAGGGCAGTATTATTTTCATCTGCAAAAACAACAAGAAAGCAATGAGCTACACAAGCTAGCAAGCAGATGAAAAAGAATGGGATCAATTTAGCAGTTACCTTGAAGCTGCCACAGGCTGGCTTCCAGCGCCAGGTGCTGCTACACAAGAAGGTTCGCACCATGCACAAAGGGCTGCGAGAAGAAACAAAAGTATTACCAAAGGGCTTGGGGGCTGCGCCCAAGAAACGAGCAAGACATCAAACACATGAAAAATGCTCGGGGGCTCCCCCCGAGACACGCAGAAAAGAGGGAAAATCAGCAGATCATCCAAAAATAAGGCTCGGGGGCTCCCCCTACAGCAAAAGAGGAAACAACTTACATGCTCAGACGGAGACTTCGAAGGTCCGGTTATAGTCTTCTGGGAGATGATCACTCGAGCCTTCTGCAGAGCAGGCTTCGAAGCGTCACACCTAGAGGTGGCCACCGTCTGATAGGGAGGAGGCTTCATCTTCGACTCCCATACTGCCTCCTGAGTGATGTGGACATCCCTTCTATTGATACAACCGTTGTACATACAACAACACACATACAAGGAACCATCACAAGATCTCGTGCCAAACAACTTAACTATCAGGTACTTTCGTTTCTTGGAACTATTCCTCACATACATGAGAATATGATGCTGCCTAAATCATATGTATTTCTTACTCTTAGGAATGATGGACCAAGCATGGATGAGAGGGACAAGCATTGGAGCATGGCCATGCATGGAGATGGCAGCAAGCATGTGATGATCCAAGAGAAGGCCACGGATGAAGATTTCAGAACTTTGAGGCCACCATAATGAAGAAAGAAGGCTTGGACGAAATATTCAAGATCAATACTTTACGAATTCGTCCATAGCTTAATATGGTGCTGCGACACCTTTTATTTTGGGCCAGGCCCATGTAATTTTCGCAGGATTTTAATTAGCCACTTTTTAGAGTCCGTATTTGAGGGGAAAAGGACTTTTAGGGTTGGATTCGGCCACCACTTCCATGGCTGGCCGAAACCCCACCTTTTCGCCCTTAAATACTCCCCATAGCCGTCCCCCTAGACTCGGATTTTGTTTAGACATTAAGTTAGCCATAGTCGCAACTTTGCCAAGGCTCGAGCGTCGCAGAGGCCTCTTGTACTTCGCACCTATTCAGGATCCCACCTCTTCAATAAAGCTTTCCTCTTAATCCGCAATATCTTGATTGCAATATTGGTTCTTACTTGTTCTCGATTTCAGGTAGGAATTAAGACCCTCGCTGGTCAGGCTGATCGTGTTCCCGCAGGATCGGTAACCTCCAGGAGATTGGCCTAGCGATTGCATTGGTGCTCGTGCTCGCACGTGTAGTCGGATCGTCAAGCCCGAACTCCACCAAATCGATTATCTTCATCTCATCGAAAGATCGGACACCTTTGCCCTATCAAGTGGTATCAGATTTTAGGTTGCTCGGTGAGATTTTACTGTTTTCGTAGATTAGATCTGTTTTTACCTATAACCCACGAAAAAGCCAAAAACACAGTTAGAGTTTAGATTCATCCCATAACCAATCTACGCCTCGCATTATCTTTTCAGTTTTTGCATTGTTGAATTTGTGTCTACATCGTCGCGTCGAGTTGCTAGTCTTAGTGTCTCGTCCCTTAGAGTTTCGAGTTCTGATCATAGTAGTCACCGCCACACTCGCCGATCCCCGCCACCATACTCCGCCACCATATTCCGCCGCCATATACCCTGCCACCATAAACCCTAATACTCCGCCACCGCCTTCCTACCGCGACACAGATCCGATCAGTTTCCTGCCATGGTACGAGTCCGAGTAGAGTTATTGTTTCCTAGTTATTTCTTTTTACTTTCCTTATTTATTGTTTCCGTGTTAAGCTAAAGTCCGTGTCGAGCTAAGAGTCCGGTCGTAAGTCCAGAAGGAGAGCAAAAAAAGTCTGGAACCGCCTCCGAAAAAAATTTCTGGCTATACTAGTTTTCGGCTTTGGGGATCACTTTTCTCCATCGGCCGTTATAGCGATATTTTTTTGGCTCCTGCACGCTTTCCGGAGCAAAATAAAAAATTTCGAAATTTTTTTTGGGGCTAACCTATTTTTAGACCCCGTAGATCAGTTCTAGACACTCGCCATCATAGTGATTTTCCACCTCTCGGTTCGCTTTTCAGGGTGCCATATCATCATACATTGCTTGTTGTGTCGCGTCGTGACATCGTTGGTGATCTAGGCTCGCGTCTCTAGTACGGTCTAGCCTAGGACCAGCACAGTACCGTCGTTGAGCATTCTTTCCACTTTTGCATTGCTGTTTTGATAATTGCTAACCCCCTTTGCTAAGCCTTCCCAGAGCTCCACAGATACTCTCCACGTGCGGTGTTTCGACTCCTGGTAATCGCTTGGTTCAATCTCTGGACCCACTGATCCTCGCGGTTGCACATCGCCTTTTCCTGCTGTTTGGTAAGAACTTGTAAGAGCTTCGTATATTGCTTGACGGATTACGCGTGCCTTCCACCATATTTCCGTAGTATATACCTGTGCTTTTTAAGGACTAACCATGACAGATACTTCGCGGAACCACCACAATGACGAAGAACTACATGCCCACTTCTCCGCGCTCTTGGTCAGTCGCGCTGAAGACGTGGATACGCGCCTAGGGGAGTTTGACACCAAGCTCACCAACGCCGTGGACAAGATCGATGGACTCGAGAAATCCTTCAACGCCAAGCTTGACGTTCGGTTCAAGGAGCTTTTGAACAGATTGCCCGCACCCGCACCTGCGCCAACACATGGCGCACGGCGCATTCCGATCAGGGGTCGGACTGCTGGTTCGGCTGCCGCCACACCCCCGGCGGCTACCGCTGCGGCTGACGCACCTCAGACTTCCGCCGCGGCTGCTGCTGCGACATTGGGGACAGACGACAGGTACTACTACGACCCCGACGACGACGATCTGTTTGACAAGGAGGTTGAACAACCCCCACAGGTACTGATGGCCGTCCCCGACACTACTACCGCAACGCTCGACCACCGGTACGTGATGATGATCATGTTGCAAAGCTTAAATTAAATATTCCATCTTTTGAGGGTAAATATAATCCTGATGCATATCTTACATGGGAGATGGAAGTAGAACAACGTTTTGCATGCTTAAAATATCCTGAGAATATGCGTGTTAGTGCCGCTACATGTGAATTTACTAAATTTGCTTCCCTTTGGTGGTCTGAGTATTGTCGTTTAAATCCTACTACTATTCCTAGTACTTGGACTGCTTTAAAAACTGCTATGCGTGTTCGTTTTGTACCTCCCACTTATCAACGTGATTTACTAAAGAATCTGACACGTTTAGAGCAAGGGAAAAATTCTGTAGAAGAGTATTATCAGGAATTGCAAACGGGGATGGTTCGGTGTGGTCTTGTTGAATCTAATGAACAAATTCTTGCACGTTTCTTTGGTGGATTAAACAAGGACATTCAGCACATATAGATTATAAGGAATATAATTCTATCACTCGTTTGTTTCATCTTGCTTGCAAAGCTGAACGTGAAGTGCAGGATCGCCAAACACCATGGAGGAGGACTAATAATTCTGCAGGTCGCACATCCACTTGGACATCCCGACAATTAGCGCCTCCTCGTGATTCGCCACCAGCTACTACCACATCCAAGGCCACCACAAGATTTCCAGCTGCTCCTCCACCATCATCCAATGCTCCTGCTCGTAGTGCATCTTCTATGGCTTCCACGGGTAAGACAAAGGATATACAATGCCGCAAGTGCTGGGGTTTTGGTCATATTGAGAGACAGTGCACAACACAACGTGTGATGATGGTGCGAGAAGATGGTCAATACGATTCAGCGAGTGACTTCGATGAAGATACACTAGCCCTTATTTCTGCTCGAGATGGAGACAATTCTGATGCTGATGAAGAGACAGAGGTAATGGGAGCTGAAGCTGCTGATCAATACAAGAGCTTAATTACACAACGTGTGTTGAGTGTGCAATTGAGCAAATCTGAGCAAGATCAACGCCACAACCTGTTCCAAACACGTGGTGTTGTCAAGGAAAGAGCTATACGGATCATCATTGATGGAGGGAGTTGTAATAATCTGGCCAGTGTTGACATGGTAGAGAAGCTTGCGCTTCCAACAAGACAATGCCCACATTCATATTACATCCAACGGTTTGAGAGTTCTCGCAAGATCAAGGTAACAAGAACGGTACGCGTGCATTTTACTATTGGTACATATTCTGATTTTGTGGATTGTGATGTTGTACCTATGCAAGCTTGTTCTTTGTTACTTGGTAGACCATGGCAATTTGATAGAGAATCTATTCATAATGGAAAAACTAATCACTATTCTCTTATGCATGATGGAAAGAAAATTGGTCTAAAACCTATGACTCCCGAACAGATTTTAAAAGATGATCTTGCTAGAGCTAGTAGAGCTAAAACTGAGGAGAAAAATAAAAGTGAAAATCAGATTGTTGCTGCAGATTTTATACCACCAAAGAACACTAAATCTGATTCTACACATGCTACTGAAATTCGTTTGAAGAGTCCATGTATGCTTGCAAATAAAATTGATATTGCTGAACTAGATGTAAACAATACTCAATGTTATGCAATTGTCTGCAAAGAGGTTTTGTTTTCATTTGAGGATATGCCTCCTTCTTTGCCACCCGCTATTGCTAACCTTTTGCAGGAATATGAGGACGTCTTTCCGCTGAGCTGCCACCGGACTACCTCCTATTAGAGGAATTGAGCACCAAATTGATCTAATTCCTGGTGCCACGTTGCAACCGCCATATAGAACCAATCCAGAGGAGACAAAGGAAATACAACGCCAAATTCAGGAACTACTCGACAGAGATCATATTCGTGAGTCCCTTAGCCCCTGTGCTGTTCCTATTATTTTGGTACCTAAGAAATATGGTTCTTCGCGCATGTGTACTGATTGTAGAGCTATCAATAATATTACTATTCAATATCGTCATCCTATTCCACGTTTAGATGACATGCTTGATGAATTGAGTGGCTCTACCATGTTTTCTAAAGTTGATTTGCGTAGTGGTTACCACCAGATTCGTATGAAATTAGGAGATGAATGGAAAACAGCATTTAAAACTAAGTTCGGTTTATATGAGTGGTTAGTAATGCCGTTTGGTTTAACTAATACACCTAGCACTTTCATGAGATTAATGAACGAAGTTTTACGTGCTTTCATTGGACGTTTTGTGGTAGTCTACTTTGATGATATTCTGATTTATAGCAAATCTTTAGAGGATCATTTGGACCATTTACGTGTTGTTTTCAATGCTTTGCGTGATGCACGTTTGTTTGGTAACCTTGAGAAGTGCACCTTTTGCACCAATCGAGGCGCTTTCTTGGCTATGTTGTTACATCACAGGGTATTGAAGTGGATCCAGCCAAGATTGAAGCTATTGAGAATTGGCCGCAGCCCAAGACGGTCACACAAGTGAGGAGTTTTCTTGGCCTCGCTGGTTTTTATAGGCGCTTTGTCAAAGACTTTGGATCAATTGCCGCGCCGCTGAATGAGCTTACCAAGAAGGATGTGCCCTTTGTTTGGGGCGATGCACAACAACAGGCCTTCGTCATATTGAAAGATAAGCTAACACATGCTCCCTTACTCCAACTTGCTGATTTTACTAAGACTTTTGAGCTTGAATGTGATGCTAGTGGAATTGGTTTGGGAGGGGTGTTATTACAAGAGGGAAAACCTGTTGCATATTTTAGTGAGAAATTGAGTGGGGCTAGTCTGAACTATTCTACTTATGATAAAATTATATGCATTGGTTTGGACATTAGAAACTTGGCAACATTATCTATGGCCTAAGGAATTTGTAATTCATTCTGATCATGAATCTTTGAAGCATATTCGTAGTCAAGCTAAGTTGAATCGTCGTCATGCAAAGTGGGTTGAATTTATTGAGTCTTTTCCTTATGTTATCAAACACAAAAAGGGTAAAGATAATATTATTGCTGATGCTTTGTCGCGCCGTTATACTTTGTTATCTCAACTTGACTTCAAAATATTTGGATTAGAAACTATTAAGGAACAATATGTGCATGATGCTGAATTTAAAGATGTGTTGCAGAATTGTAGAGATGGTAGAACTTGGAACAAGTTCGTCTTCAATGATGGATTTGTGTTCCGTGCTAACAAACTATGCATTCCAGATAGTTCTGTTCATCTTTTATTGTTACAGGAGGCGCATAGAGGAGGATTGATGGGACACTTTGGTGTCAAGAAGACGGAGGATGTTCTTGCTGCACATTTCTTTTGGCCACGTATGTGTCGAGATGTTGAGAGATTTGTGGCACGCTGCACTACTTGTCAAAAAGCTAAGTCTCGCCTTAATCCACATGGTTTATATATGCCTCTTCATGTTCCTAGTGTTCCTTGGGAGGATATTTCTATGGACTTTGTTTTGGGATTGTCACGAACACAGAAGGGGAGGGATAGTATTTTTGTTGTTGTGGATCGGTTTTCTAAGATGGAACACTTTATTCCTTGTCATAAAACGGATGATGTTGCGCATATTGCTGATTTGTTCTTTCGTGAAATTGTTCGTTTGCATGGTGTGACAAATACTATTGTCTCTGATCGTGATACTAAATTTCTTAGCCACTTTTGGAGATGTTTATGGGCTAAGTTGGGGACTAAATTGCTCTTTAGTACTACATGTCATCCCCAAACTGATGGTCAAACTAAAGTAGTAAATAGAACTTTGTCTACTATGTTGCGGACTGTTTTAAAGAAGAACTTAAAATTATGGGAAGAGTGTTTACCTCATATAGAATTTGCTTATAATCGTTCGGTGCATTCTACCACAAAGATGTGCCCATTTGAGATTGTGTATGGTTTTGTTCCTCGTGCACCTATTGATTTATTGCCTTTACCTTCTTCAGTGCAACATAATTTGGATGCTACACAATGCGCTGAAATGATATTAAACTTGCATAAGACTACTAAAGATAACATTGAACACATGAATGCTAAGTATAAAATTGCTGGGGATAAAGGGAGAAAGCATGTTGTGTTTGATGTTGGCGATCTTGTTTGGTTATATTTGCGTAAAGATCGTTTTCCTGATTTACGCAAGTCTAAGTTAATGCCATGTGTTGCTGGTCCCTTTAAGGTGTTAGAGAAAATAAATGATAATGCATATAAACTTGAGTTGCCTGCAGACTTTGGTACGGTTAGTCCTACGTTTAACATTGCAGATTTAAAGCCTTACTTTGGTGAGGAAGATGAGATTGCGTCGAGGACGACTTCAATTCAAGAAGGGGAGCATGATGTGGACATCCCTTCTATTGATACAACTGTTGTACATACAGCAACACACATACAAGGACCCATCACAAGATCTCGTGCCAAACAACTTAACTATCAGGTACTTTCGTTTCTTGGAACTATTCCTCACATACATGAGAATATGATGCTGCCTAAATCAGATGTATTTCTTACTCTTAGGAATGATGGACCAAGCATGGATGAGAGGGACAAGCATTGGAGCATGGCCATACATGGAGATGGTAGCAAGCATGTGATGATCCAAGAGAAGGCCACAGATGAAGATTTCAGAACTTTGAGGCCACCATAATGAAGAAAGAAGGCTTGGACGAAATATTCAAGATCAATACTTTACGAATTCGTACATAGCTTAATATGGTGTTGTGACACCTTTTATTTTGGGCCAGGCCCATGTAATTTTCACAGGATTTTAATTAGCCACTTTTTAGAGTCCGTATTTGAGGAGAAAAGGACTTTTAGGGTTGGATTCGGCCACCACTTCCATGGCTGGCCGAAACCCCACCTTTTCGCCCTTAAATACTCCCCATAGCCGTCCCCCTAGACTCGGATTTTGTTTAGACATTAAGTTATCCATAGTCGCAACTTCGCCAAGGCTCGAGCGTTGCAGAGGCCTCCTGTACTTCGCACCTATTCAGGATCCACCTCTTCAATAAAGCTTTCCTCTTAATCCGCAATATCTTGATTGCAATATTGGTTCTTACTTGTTCTCGATTTCAGGAAGGAATTAAGACCCTCGCTGGTCAGGCTGATCGTGTTCCCGCAGGATCGGTAACCTCCAGGAGATTGGCCTAGCGATTGCATTGGCGCTCGTGCTCGCATGTGTAGTCGGATCGTCAAGCCCGAACTCCACCAAATCGATTATCTTCATCTCATCGAAAGATCGGACACCTTTGCCCTATCACTGAGTGGCATCACTAAAAGTGTTGGAGATATGCCCTAGAGGCAATAATAAATATGGTTATTATTATATCTTTGTGTTTATGATAAATGTTTACATTCATGCTATAATAGTATTAACAAGGAAACATTAATACTTGTGTGATTTGTAAACTTAAATTGAAGTCCCTAGTAAAGCCTCTTTATAATACTAGCTTGTTGGTTAATAAATGATTGTGGTTTCCCTATCATGAACATTGAGATGTTATTAACAACAAGATCATATCGTTAGGAGAATGATATGGTGGACATACTCCTATAGATAAGCGTAGCATAAAGATAAAGTCATTCTAATAGTTCAATTGCTATATGCTTTCTGATACATAGTAACCTAATTCCTTCGACCATGAGATCATGCATATCACCTTCACCGGAAGGATGCTTTGATGACATCAAACACCACACCGTAACTGGGTGGCTATAAAGGTGGCATTGAGTGTTCGGAAAGTGTTGGTTGAAACACATGGATCAAGAGTGGGATTTGTCCATCCATATGACGGATAGATATACTCTGGGCCCTCTCGGTGAAATGTCATCCAATTAGCTTGCAAGCATGTGACTGTCTCACAAGGGATCACATATCACGGGAACAAGAAAAGAGTACTTATCAGTAACGAGGTTGAACTAGGTATGCAGAGATACCGACGATCATAACCTCGGATAAGTAAACTATCGTGAGACAAAGGGATATTGGTATCGTATGTAAGTGGTTCATTCGATCGCAAAGTAATCGTAGAAATATGTGGGAGCCATATGAATTTCCAGATTCCTCTATTGGTTATTAATCGGAGAAGTGTCTCGATCATGTCCGCATAATTCACGAACCGTAGGGAGACACACTTAAGGATTCGACGTTGTTTGAGTAGTTATGGAATGATGAGAAAGATACCAAATGTTGTTCGGAGTCTCGGATGGGATCCGGGATATCACGATAAGATTCATATAAGGAAAGTCCTGTTTCGGAGTTGGGGAATGGTTCCGGTGTTTTCATCGGGAATGTTCTAGAAGGTTCCGGAATGTCCGGCACTCCGGAGGGGAAGGGTACATGAATGTGTTATATCAAGTTGGTATGATTTCATCATGTACTTGGTGTCATCGCTGAACAAAATAAAGGGTTTAATCAAATCCTTTTTTGAAAAAGTCAAACGGCAATTTGAAAGTCAAACGGCTATTTTTGGGAAGTGGAGAGGGAGGTGGAAACCGAGTTGGGGAGGAGTTCCTCCCCTCCACCGCCGGCCCACCTCCAAGCCGAGTTGGGGAGGGACTCCCCTCCCCTTGGCCGGCCCCTCCACCTATATAAGGAGGGGCAGGGCTCCCCTCCTAGACACACAACTCCTCCACCTCTAAACCCTAGCCGCCGGCGCCGCCACCTCCAGCTGCCGCCGCCGCCCGAGGGCAAACCGCCGCCGCCTAGGTCAAACCCTAGCCGCCAGCCTAGCCCCATCCTCGGTGTGTCTAAACCCTAGTTCGTCGAGGGCTCTCTCATAGTCCACCATACTTGCTCTGGCTTAAGGCGAAGCCCTGCGAGATCTCCCCTCTACTTCCGGTACCACGCCGTTGTGCTGCCGGAATCGCGAGGAGAGTGCTACAACCTCCGCTGCCTGTTGGAACAAGGGAGAGGAAGGTCTTCACGAAATCCGAACATGTGACCGATCAAGGAGCGCTTAACGCATAGCCTTGGGAAGGATCGTCTATGCGATCTTGAGATCGGGAAGAGTACGACCACATCACCCACGAGAATCCGCTCTCGTTAAACACTTTGGAATCTTCGAGGGTGAGTTATTCCATCGACTCGTTGCTACAATCTAGTAGATAGATCTTGGCTTGTTTGTTTTTATGCGGTAGAAATTTTTTGTTTTCCATGCTACAAAACCCTACAGTGGTATCAGAGTCGTGTCTATATGTAGATCTGTTGCACGAGTGGAACACAATGGTCATTGTGGGCGTTGATGCTTTTATTGTCGATTGCTTCTTGTGTACTTTGCTTCTTGCGGGATGTTGGGATGAAGCGGCCCGGGCGAACCTTACATGACATCGTTCATGAGACTTGCTCCACGCTTGACATGCAACTTGTATTGCATAAGTGGCTTTGCGGGTGCCTGTTTCTCCTAGCATAGTTAAGATCCAATTTACAACGGGTGATTAACAATACTAGTATCAATGTTGTGGTTCATGTTCGTAAGTTAGAACGACACTTATTGAAAGCCCCAAACCACGTAAAACATGCAAAGAAAGTAGAGGCGTCTAACTTTGTTTTGCAGGGGTGTGCAGTGATGTGATATGGCCATGATTGTGATTATATTTGATGTATGCAATGTTCCTTATTGTAAGTTGGCAACCGGCAGGAGCCATATGGTTGTCTTTAATTTATGTTAAGACCCCCGTGTCTATTCAAAGTAGTTGTAATAGTTGAAGCCGGTGGACGATAACCATGGAGAATCGTCATTGACCTTGATGCAATGCCGGTGATGATGGAGATCATGTTCGTGCTTGAAGATGGAGATCGGAAGAACAAAGAAGAAAGGCCATATCATATCACATATTATGAATTGCATGTGATGTTAATCCTTTATGCATCTTGTATTGCTTAGTAGACGAAGGTTGCATTATAAGATGATCCCTCATGCACATGAATTTCAAATCATAAAGTGTTCACCCTTAGTTAGCACCGTTGCTAAAGCTTGTTGTTTCGAAGCACCACGTGATGATCGGGTGTGTTAGATTCTGCAAGTGCATACAACGTGAGCAAGCCAGATTTGCTCATGCGGAAACTAAGGTTTGATCTTGACGAGCCTAGCATGTACAGACATGGTCTCGGAACACGGATCACCAAAAGGTAAAGCATGAATCATATAGTAAGATATGATGAACATGTCGATTGTTCGCCAATGAAACTATATCAACTCTCGTGATGATCGGTGTTGATGTGGTGGATTTGGTTCGTGTGATCACTAAAACAATGAGTGGGATGTTGTTTTGAGTGGGAGTTCACCTAGATTAATTTAACTATTAATTAGAACTCAATTTGTCATAAACTTAGTCTAAACTATTGCAAATATGTTGTAGATCAATGGCGGCCCCTACCATCAATTTTAATGCGTTCCTAGAGAAAGAAAAGTTGAAAAACAATAGAAGCAACTTCACGGATTGGTTCCGCAATTTGAGGATTGTCCTCACAGCTGGTAATTTGACCTATGTGCTGGATGCACCGCTGGGTGACCCGCCTGCAGCTGATGCTACCGATGAAGTAAAGAATGTTTACCTCACTCGGAAGACTCAGTACTCCACAGTTCAGTGTGCTATCTTGTATGGTTTAGAATCGGAGCTTCAGAAAAGGTTTGAGAATTCAGACCCATATGATATTGTCGAGGATCTCAAATTTATCTTTGAGACTCATGCGGCAATTGAAAGCTATGAGGCCTCTGAAAAGTTCTTTAACTGCAAGATGGAAGAGGGCAGCTCCGTCAGTGAGCATGTGCTTAAGATGTCTGGGCACGCAAACAAACTTCAAAGCTTGGGTATAGTGATTCCTAATGCTTTGGGGATTTATCGTGTCCTCCAATCACTACCACCAAGTTACAAGAACTTTGTGATGAACTACAACATGCAGAACATGAACAAGACGTTGCCAGAACTCTTTGCCATGTTGAAATCTGCAGAAGTGGAGATCAAGAAAGAGCACCAAGTGTTGTTGGTCAATAAGACCACCAAATTCAAGGAAGGTAAGTCTAAGCAAAAGGGACACTTCAAGAAGGGTGGTAAGAAAGTTACCACACCAACAAAGAAGACCAAGGCTGGACCTAAGCCTGATACTGAGTGCTTTTACTGCAAGGGAGAAGGTCACTGGAAGCGGAATTGCCCAAAGTACTTGGCGGATTTGAAGAACGGCAACATCAAGAAGAAAGGTATATCCGATATACATGTTATTGATGTGTATCTCACTAGTACTCGTAGTAGTGCACAGGTATTTGATCTCGGGTTCGGTTGCTCATATTTGTAACTCAAACAGTGCTGCAGAATAAGCGGAAGCTAGCGAAGAACGAGGTGACGATGCGCGTGGAAACGGATCAAAGGTTGATGTGATCGCGGTCGACGCTACCCCTTCATCTACCATCGGGATTAGTTTTATACTTAAATAATTGTTATTTGGTGCCTCGTTAAGCATGAACATTATATCGGGATCTTGTTTATTAAGTAGACGGTTACTTATTTAAGTCCGAGAATAATGGTTGTTCGATTTATATGAGTAATATGTTTTATGCACATGCACCTTTGATAGATGGTCTATTCTTATTGAATCTCGATAGTGGAAATACACATATTAATAACATTGAGGCTAAACGTTTGAAATCGAGCGATAACTCGACCTATATGTGGCAATCGCTGCCTTGGTCACATTGGAGTGAAGCGTATGAAGAAACTCCATTCCGATGGACTTCTTGAATCACTTGATTTTGAATCACTTGAAAGATGCGAAGCATGTCTGATGGGTAAAATGACTAAGACTCCATTTTCTGGTATGATGGAGCGAGCTACGGACTTATTGGAAATCATACATACCGATGTGTGTGGTCCAATGAGTGTAGCATCGCGCTGTGGTTATCGTTATGTTCTTACCTTCACGGATGACTTGAGTAGATATGGGTATATCTATTTCATGAAATATAAGTCCGAAACTTTTGAGAAGTTTAAGGAATTTCAAAGTGAGGTAGAGAATCAACGTAACAAGAAGATTAAATTTGTACGTTCTGATCGTGGAGGTGAATATCTAAGTTACGAGTTTGGCGAGCATTTGAAGAAATGCGGAATACTTTCACAATTGACACCGCCGGGAACACCACAACATAATGGTGTGTCCGAACATCGTAATCGAACTCTCTTAGATATGGTTCGTTCTATGATGTCACTTACACATTTACCGCTATCATTTTGGGGTTATGCATTAGAAACAGCCGCATTCACTTTAAATAGGGCACCATCTAAATCCGTTGAAACGACACCGTATGAATTATGGTTTGGGAAGAAACCCAGATTGTCGTTCCTTAAAGTTTGGGGGTGCGAAGCCTATGTAAAGAAGTTACAGCCGGACAAGCTTGAACCCAAAGCGGAAAAATGCGTCTTCATAGGATACCGAAGGAAACTATTGGGTATACCTTCTATCATAAATCCGAAGGCAAAATCTTCGGTTAAGAATGGATCCTTTCTAGAGAAGGAATTTCTCTCGAAAGAAGTGACTGGAAGGAAAGTAGAACTCGACGAGGTTGTCGAACCTTCTCTCGAAATTGCGAGTAGCGCAGCACCGGAAGAAGTTCCTATGGTGCCTGCACCAATAAGAGAGGAAGCTAATGATGATGATCATGAAACTTTGGTTGCGGTTGCTACAGAGCCTCGCAGGTCAACGAGAACTCGTACCACTCCAGATTGGTATGATCCTGTTATGAGTGTCATGTTGGTGGATAACACCGATGAACCTGCGACATATGAGGAAGCAATGATGAGCCCAGATTCCAATAAATGGCAAGAAGCCATGAAATCCGAGATTGGATCCATGTACGAAAACCAAGTATGGACTTTGGTGGACTTACCGGATGGCCGGAAGGCTGTCGAGAACAAATGGATTTTCAAGAAGAAAACAGATGCTGATGGTAATGTTACTGTCTATAAAGCTCGACTTGTCGCAAAAGGGTTTCGACAAATTCAAGGAGTTGACTACGATGAGACTTTCTCACCTGTAGCGAAGCTAAAGTCTGTGAGGATTATGTTAGCAATCGCTGCATATTATGATTATGAGATATGGCAGATGGATGTCAAAACAGCATTCCTCAATGGAGACATTGATGAAGAGTTGTATATGATGCAACCCAAAGGTTTTGTCGATCCTAAAGATGCTAACAAGGTATGCAAACTTCAACGGTCCATTTATGGATTGAAGCAAGCATCCCGAAGTTGGAATCAACATTTTGATAAGGTAATCAAAAGTTTTGGTTTTATACAAACTTATGGAGAAGCTTGTATTTACAAGAAAGTGAGTGGGAGCTCTGTAGCATTCTTAATACTATATGTAGATGACATATTGTTGATTGGGAATGATGTAGACCTTCTTAATAGTGTCAAGGAATATTTGAATAATAGTTTTTCAATGAAAGATCTTGGCGAAGCAGCTTACATATTAGGCATAAAGATTTATAGAGATAGATCGAGACGCCTAATATCATTGTCACAAAGTACATATTTGGACAAAGTTCTAAAGAGGTTTGGAATGGAAGATAGCAAGAAAGGGTTCTTGCCCATGTTGCCCAATACGACCTTGAGTAAAACTCAAAGTCCGACATCAGCAGAAGATAGAGAAAGGATGAGTAAGACTCCCTATGCCTCAGCCATAGGATCTCTAATGTATGCCATGCTATGTACAAGACCCTACATTGCATATGTTGTTAGTTTAACTAGCAGATATCAAAGTGATCCAGGAGTGGATCATTGGACAGCGGTCAAAAACATCCTTAAGTACTTGAGAAGAACTAAGGATATGGTTCTTTCTTATGGAGGTGATGAACAACTCGTTGTTAATGGTTACACCGATGCTAGTTGGAACACCGATCCGGATGATTCTAAATCACAACTGGATAATGATTTACTTTGAATGGTGCAGCAGTTAGCTGGAGGAGTGCAAAGCAAAGCGTTGTGGCGAGATCTTCAACTGAATCGGAATACATGGCTGCTTCGGAGGCTTCACAAGAAGCGATATGGATGAAAGAGTTCATTACAGAGCTGGGTGTGGTTCCTAGTGTTGGACCCAATGTCTATCTCCGTGATAACATGGGCGCCATAGCCAATGCGCAAGAACCAAGGTCACACAAGAAGCTGAAGCATATCAAGCTACGTTTTCACGCTATTCGAGAACATGTCCAAGATGGGGACATAAAGATTTTCAAAGTACACACAGATCTGAATGTGGCGGATCCGTTGACTAAACCTCTCCCGAGGGCAAAACATGACCAGCACCAAACTGCCATGGGTGTTCGGTATATTACCATGTAATCTAGATTAGATGACTCTAGTGCAAGTGGGAGACTGTTGGAGATATGCCCTAGAGGCAATAATAAATATGGTTATTATTATATCTTTGTGTTTATGATAAATGTTTATATTCATGCTATAATAGTATTAACAAGGAAACATTAATACTTGTGTGATTTGTAAACTTAAATTGAAGTCCCTAGTAAAGCCTCTTTATAATACTAGCTTGTTGGTTAATAAATGATTGTGGTTTCCCTATCATGAACATTGAGATGTTATTAACAACAAGATCATATCGTTAGGAGAATGATATGGTGGACATACTCCTATAGATAAGCGTAGCATAAAGATCAAGTCATTCTAATAGTTCAATTGCTATATGCTTTCTGATACATAGTAACCTAATTCCTTCGATCATGAGATCATGCATATCACCTTCACCGGAAGGATGATTTGATGACATCAAACACCACACCGTAACTGGGTGGCTATAAAGGTGGCATTGAGTGTTCGGAAAGTGTTGGTTGAAACACATGGATCAAGAGTGGGATTTGTCCATCCATATGACGGATAGATATACTCTGGGCCCTCTCGGTGAAATTTCATCCAATTAGCTTGCAAGCATGTGACTGGCTCACAAGGGATCACATATCACGGGAACGAGAAAAGATTACTTATCAGTAACGAGGTTGAACTAGGTATGCAGAGATACCGACGATCATAACCTCGGATAAGTAAACTATCGTGAGACAAAGGGATATTGGTATCGTATGTAAGTGGTTCATTCGATCGCAAAGTAATCGTAGAAATATGTGGGAGCCATATGAATTTCCAGATTCCTCTATTGGTTATTGATCGGAGAAGTGTCTCGATCATGTTCGCATAATTCACGAACCGTAGAGAGACACACTTAAGGATTCGACGTTGTTTGAGTAGTTATGGAATGATGAGAAAGAGACCGAATGTTGTTTGGAGTCTCGGATGGGATCCGGGATATCACGAGGAGATCCGGAATGGTCCGGAGAATAAGATTCATATAAGGAAAGTCCTGTTTCGGAGTTGGGGAATGGTTCCGGTGTTTTCATCGGGAATGTTCTAGAAGGTTCCGGAATGTCCGGCACTCCGGAGGGGAAGGGTACATGAATGTGTTATATCAAGTTGGTATGATTGCATCATGTACTTGGTGTCATCGCTGAACAAAATAAAGGGTTTAATCAAATCCTTGTTTGAAAAAGTCAAACGGCAATTTGAAAGTCAAACGGCTATTTTTGGGAAGTGGAGAGGGAGGTGGAAACCGAGTTGGGGAGGAGTTCCTCCCCTCCACCGCCGGCCCACCTCCAAGCCAAGTTGGGGAGGGACTCCCCTCCCCTTGGCCGGCCCCTCCACCTATATAAGGAGCGGCAGGGCTCCCCTCCTAGACACACAACTCCTCCACCTCTAAACCCTAGCCGCCGGCGCCGCCACCTCCAGCTGCCGCCGCCGCCCGAGGGCAAACCGCCGCCGCCTAGGGCAAACCCTAGCTGCCGGCCTAGCCCCATCCTCGGCGTGTCTAAACCCTA
This sequence comes from Avena insularis, assembly GCA_023614405.1. Taxonomy (NCBI): domain Eukaryota; kingdom Viridiplantae; phylum Streptophyta; class Magnoliopsida; order Poales; family Poaceae; genus Avena; species Avena insularis. The sequence goes on along the minus strand of CM042691.1, from coordinate 207,448,018 downwards.
GTTCGTCGAGGGCTCTCTCATAGTCCACCATACTCGCTCCGGCTTAAGGCGAAGCCCTGCGAGATCTCCCCTCTACTTCCGGTACCACGCCACAGTCTGCGGAATCGCGAGGAGAGTGCTACAACCTCCGCACTGTTGGAACAAGGGAGAGGAAGGTCTTCCGAGTAAATAACGGTGACCGATCATGGAGCGCCTTAGGAACGCAGCGCCGGAAGGATCGTCTATGCGATCTTGAGATCGGGAAGAGTACGACCACATCACCCACGAGAATCCGCTCTCGTTAAACACTTTGGAATCTTCGAGGGTGAGTTATTCCATCGACTCGTTGCTACAATCTAGTAGATAGATCTTGGCTTGTTTGTTTGTATGCGGTAGAAATTTTTTGTTTTCCATGCTACGAAACCCTACAAAAAGAGCCCTCAGAGGAGTGGCTGCAAGGAACATATCAGCCAAAAGGCAAGAAGACAAGAATACAAGAAAATAACAAATCCCATCCGAAGATACTTACGAGTCCATGTCGCTCAAGTCCAAAACAGGCAGCGCCCTCTTGCCTTTCTTCTCTTCCTTCTTCCTCTTCGCCGACGGCTGCGGCGCTACAGCCCGCACAGGCATGTCCGGGATTGGCGAGGAAGAAGCACCGTCACCTCCACTGTGGCGGACAAGGAACAGCGGGTCCCTAGGCGTTGGTGGAGTTGAGGCATCCGAAGATTCGCTCGAGCTCCGTGCGCTGGTCTGCTTCGCCGCCTCGGGGGCCTCCTCGAGCGAATCGTGTCCGGGCGGAAGCTCGGACTCGGAGTCCATAACCTCTTTGTCCGGCGCATCCGGAAACCGGTTGGGCAGCGGAGGCACCATGTCAGGTACCTTGAGCTCTTGCACAATGAAGACAAACCTTCAGAATAGATAATTACAAGGAAAAGCACTCGAAAAAAGTGCTACGCGCGCGTCACAGGTCTACACCTGCGGAACTGGTCGAGAAGTACTGAACGGGGGGTCCGCGATTTCCCCAGAATGTCCTCGTCGGACTTGTACTTCAGCAGCGGCCAAAGAACTCTGTCGAGGTCCCCCTTGGAGATCTCCTCAGCCGCAACTCTCGTTGGGTCGTGGTGGCCAGAATAAAGGAACATCGGATGCACCCTAGCCTGAAGTGGCTGCACCCGACGTTTGAGGAAGTGCGGATGATATCCACACCGTTCACCTCCTACTCCGAAACCACCTGGAGGGCCTCCACCCGACGGTAGAGCTCCTCTATCTCCTCCACCTCGCCCTCCAGGATATGATTTTTCCAGGATCTCTTCTTCAAGATCTCCTGCGTGGAGTCGAAAGGGGCAAGGCCGAAGTTTTGCTCGTCCACTGTGGAGTCACGGATATAAAACACTTCCTCCGCCAGTACTGGAAGGACTCAGACATAGAAAAAGAGAAGAAAAGAAAAGTGGATCGAAGGGAAATGACGCAGCCGCCGATCGGATAAACTCCGTCAGAGTCGGACTGCCTCTTCATGGAATAGAGCTTCCGGAAGAGGCCAAAGTGCGGCTCGATACCGAGCCAGCACTCGGCAAAAGTGATGAATCAGGCGATGTGGAGAAGAGAATTGGGCGAAAGATGGTGGAGTTGGATGCCATAGAAGAACAACAGTCCACGGAGAAAATCATGGACTGGGAGCGAGAGGCCGTGAAGAACAAAAGCAACGAACATCACCCGAAACCCTACGGGTGGATGGGGAATTACCTCATCGTCGAGGATCTTGACGGCCTCCTTGTCTTGCGGGATTAAGCCCGCTTCATGAAGCTTGCGCAGGTCACCCTCGCGCGTCTCCATGCGCCGCCACCCACCTTCGGTGACACGAGCGGCGACGGTGCCCTTCTTGCCGCCAGCAGTAGCAGCACTGGTGCCCACTCTGGTGGAGGCCTTCTTCGATTTCCCCATCACGGAGCGACGACGGCGACGGTGTGAGCGTAGGAAAGAGGAAGGGAACGATCGGAGAATGCCCAGCGCACGACGGGAAAAGCACAAGAAAATGGAAGCAGTAGAAAGCAAATGGCTACGGTAAAAAACAAACCATAGTGTTTCCCCACAGTTATAAGGATGAAGACGATGAACAGAGACCGTTCATCTAGAAGCCCTAGCGCCAGAGTCGGATCCAACCGTCCACGTGTAAACAGAGCAGCGAACCGTCACTCGCACGCCGTCCACTATGCACGAAAACCGAGGAGACGCTGTAATTCTCGTCACGTCGCGCATGACCAGTCAACTCCAAGTCAGAAAGTGGGACCCGCGTCCGTACAGTCACGTCATCTCTGGCGCCGCAGATGGTTGAGGTCACCGATCGTCAGCACTGACGTCATCAAAACCACACTAGCAACGGTAACAAATCTTCGGCTGACAGCTTAAAGTACTCACTCGAATCTACGATTCGAGCAACTACTCGGGGGGGGGGGGCTACTCCTATCAAGAGCGCTGGCCGCGCACCCGAGGCATGAATAAGGTACTACACCAATGATCTATTCTTCGAGTCCTATGTCGAGTCTACGACTCCACTACGGACTCGGGGGATACTCCCATAGGGAGGATTGATTCAAGCATCCGAAAAAATGTGTCCTACGGACCAGAAGACAAAAACGGCTGAATTAAAGTCTTTGCTCGAGTCTACGACTCGAATAAACACTCGGGGGGCTACTCCCATAGGGAGCTCTGGTCGCGTGCCCTATGAATTTTTCGACTGCGATCCTTCGGATCAGAATGCAAAAACTTTTTGGCAACTTTGCCCCAACAAACTCTAAGTGAGTAACATCCTCCTTGGCCACCCGAAACACCTCCGCGGTGGTAAAATTTCGGATACTGCGTCTGCGACGCAAAGATAAGACCTCTGAATACCGTCGATGGCACGGTAACGCACCCATCGCGCTCTGCTAGTAAAAATCCGTGCCAACGGGCGCGATGAAAATCCCGACGGACGCGTTGGGTACATCATTCGAAAACTACTGGGATTCAACTCCTCTAAGACCTCAACGGCCTGAGTCAAATTACGCCAGCATCTGTTTTGGGTTTGAGTCTAGGGACTCGAATCTGAAAAAGATCGTGTTATTTTGTCCTAAGACAGTTAACTGACCCTGATTCGTCAAGAGAGTCAGGCACACGCATCAACAATCCCTACACACTAAAATCATTCTTTTTTGAACAGAAACAGCGGCACCCGAAAGATTGAAGAGTCCTCAGCCGAATCTGCGATTCGACTGAACACTCGGGGGCTACTGACATGGTTATACCCTACGGGTACACGACATTAGCATACCTGGTCCAGCCCAAGAAAGGCCCACAAGAATATACGTGGCCCATGGAGATTTTCGGGTGGCCCAAGCCCATAACATCTTCGGATCCTTGGACAGCAAGACTAGAATAGATAGAATATTCAAAGCAGCAAACCCTAAAATTTTAACCGACTCGATCTGTGCCCGATACCTGCCTAAACACTATATAAAGGCTAGGAGGGCACGGCGAGGCCCTCCTTCTGGCTTTCTTCGTCTTCTGGTAAAATAATATGTTTTCATATTTTTCTGGTATTTTTTTGATCTTCGCGAAATTGCACTGAAACGTCTTCTTTTCCATCAGAATTCAGACTCCGGCAGTCCATCTTCCAGGAATCATCCAACATGCATAAACAGATGAAAAGTCATAAGTAATACCTTATAATAAGACAAATATCAATGAATAGAGATAAATTATGATATAGAAGGGTAATGCAAATTGAACGTATCACACCATCCAACGAGCAGAACGTGAAGCCAACAGTATATGTCCCAGATCGTTACAAACAACGACTAGGACAACGACTAAACCTTAACGAACTAAGGCTAATAACATGGCATACCCAACTCTGACAAACCTGAAGAAAATGACACCTAAAACCTGCAGTGATTGCTAACAAGGGCCAATGCCCGGTACGCGGTAGGGGACGTCGGTGGCCACAACACAGCGAAGGCACAGCCCATGATCAGCACTATTGGCGACTCCTTGCCATCGCCAACTTTGCCGTCGTCGATGCTAGCCATCGGATCGTACGTACGGCTGCATGCAGTAGGGATATGCGACGGCTCATGGCGCCTTCTTCTTTCTTGGTGAACTCCGGCAGGCTAGGTCTGTCTGAACTTGATTCCATTGCTAGCATACTCAGACACTTCACCATGATTAATGTGTGTTGGCACACTGCACAATCACACTCACGCAGGAGAAAGAATCGAAGCTTCTGAATTGTTCAGATTAACGGAGGTTAATCTCACCATCATCATCAAAATTGTCGCTTGCCTTTGGATAAATTCGTGCAGGGAAGTACGAAATTGTACATGTCAGAAATTCAGAATACACAAGCTTCATCATTAAAATGTAGTCGAGCTATCGGTCTCTCACTTGCTTTCTCAAGTATGAACTGTCCCGAAAAACAATTGCTTTTTTTCTACAAGACGAAAAACAATTGCTGTCTAAACTATAACTCTTCTTTATTCTCTTGTAGGCCCATTATTAATTGGGCCCAATGACCTTGTTTCTCCAAATTCATAATATAGCTTCTAGTCAGGATCAAAACCATAATGCATTTCTATCCGTTGAAAGATGGTCTTGACAAAATTCTAGTTTCATTTTCAATTGGTACAATATACATCCGGCATGCTAGGTTGGCAAACTACTTATGCAAACGTAAGTAGTACATTAATTATTCACCTGGTTTTAAATCACATATATACTTGGATAGTTCGACAGGTTTAGCTACTTGATTTGATTGTGAGGTATGCATAAGTTGTATTACATGTTTACCATGTCTTAAACATCCAATAACAGCGACATGATAGACCAAAATCTCTTTTTTTTGCTCCCTCTTCATGTAGGTACAACGCATGGCGAGCAGGGAGAGAGGCAGCATGTCGAGCGGGGAGGATAACCTTCTTAAACACTTTGTTAATTACTAGTACAGTACATCCAACGGCATAGGTTGGCAAACTACTGCAAGTATATGTACATAGATAACCCACTGGGTTAAAAATCAAATACTTGGATAGTTGGATTCATCTAGAAAGCGGTTTGGCTACTCGATTTCATTGTGAGTTATACATAAGTCGCACTTGTTAACCATTTTGTACACGTCTGAACGACAATGACGCGATGGTCGACCCGAAAAATGGTTTTGGCTCAATTTTCATATTGACCGACCATCTATTTTTCTACTCAACAAAGAGGCGTAGCTGCTACTGGTTGCTCGAAAATTAACACACTAGGAATCATTGGTACTCTTTCTTATCGTGGAGAATAAGTAGGTCCTCACCAAATCAGAGATGCAGATATTATAATAAGATAAGGTACCTGGAAATGTTTAGTCGTGTACACTTTAATCAGAAATTTGGAGTATCTGGTTTGTTGGACAAGAAAAGTCATCATTCTAGATCGGCCATCTTCAAACATAGTAATCTCAGCTCAGAGATTCGAATCCGCAAGTCCATTATGTAAATAACGCTGGCGCGCCATCCTAATCACATTGTTGGAATTGGTCGTTGAGAATTAGCCAGCCGGTGACTAGTTAATTTACGATGACTATATCAAAAATATGTGCGCTATGAGTAACTCTTCAGCGTTCAAAACCCGAAGCCATGATCCCGCCAGATATATAGCAGCATATATGTACTTCTTTTCGCATGGTTAATACTCTAAATTATTCGAATATTTTTCTAGAAAAATATTAAAGGCATAAAGCTCTTAACCATTTTCTACTAATTTGTAGCTTCCTGTCCATTTGGATGCCTTTAGCAGTTTCGGTGTTTTTCTCATGTCCTTTAGAATAGATGACGAGGATTTAGCAACCACCTGATAGCTACAAACCCGTATGATTACTTTTCCAAAGTCTTATTTTCTGTTTATCTGCATCTCTATGTGTGTTCTTCGTTGCTTTCAAGTAATTGATTGAACAACTGAAGGGCTTAGAAAACAAAAAGAAAGCAATAGCCGGCTTAATTCATTGACCAAAATCTAGCAAAACCACGGATGAATCAAGAAAAAATTCGGAAATAATTTTTTCTTAGTTTTCCTAGGAAGGTTCGTATATGGAACAAATATTGGTTTAGTTCCACTCTTCCTCCAACGAAACTCTTAGTAGCACGTTCTACTATGTGCTTTGACTCTCGTGTTATAACATATACTTCCTCCGTTTCAAAATATAAGATGTTTTAGCTTTATGAAGCAAATGTATCTAGACTATTTTTAGTATATAGGTTCACTCATGTTTAGAGTGAATCTACACACTAAAACAAGTCTAGATACATTTTCTTTACAAACCTAGAACATCTTATATTTTGAAACGGAGGGAGTACTAACATAACAATGCGTTTGGGTTCAAAAAAACATAACAATGCGCAGAGCCTGCCCTACGCTTAAAATACTCCTATAGTACTACGTGAAAAACATGGACAGATGGAACTAAGGGGATGTGCTTTTTGAATCCTGCATTGTAACTTACTGTCACGTACGGTTAGAAAATTTCTACCGGGGTTCTAATTCAAATGAAATCAACATGGTAAAGGGCGAGGTTTGGAATTAAATAGACAAATATGTATTTGTATCCACATATACTTTTCTATTAAAAAATATCCAATTAGCTCATCCTTTAGTTATAAACTGCAATCGTTTCCTCTCTTTTTTCTTGCTAAATCAAATTCTGCTGGCATATGTATGTTTTCCAAGATTTAACTTGAACTGAAGATTACTCTAAATTTAGGTCGAATTCTTGTGCAAAACTGATATTATCAAGTGGCTTTCAATATGGATACAACGATACCAATTCTATGTAACATAATCATTATTGGGAGATCTTTTAATTTGGCCAAAGAATTATAGGAAACATGTGTGTCTTATATTTCTAGACGAGGGAGTATTTGCCGAAAAATACATATTTGATCTCAGGGACGTCTAGAATCAAGATCTGGACCAACAGTACAGTTCCGTGGCAAATAAGTAAATAAATAAATAGATAATAAAGATAGCCTTTTGGTGCAACATGCACTCTCTTGATATTCTAATTTCTTAAATTTTGTAATATGTTTTAAAAACCACGCATATAGATATTGAGTTTATACTTAAGTTTTTTCTCCAGTAATAACCTGTTTGCTATGATTTTTAAAGTGGGACAAAATTGAAAGTAAGGTCTATATGAAACTTCTAGAACTTGGTCCCATTATGAGTTGTGACGTTAGTTTTGGCATAAGTTTGACATACATCGCAAAAATAAATCCATTTTAGAGTCTTTTCATATGATTTTGTTCGCAAAATAGGCGCCTATATACAAAATAAACATAAGAAAACACAAGGATAAGTACACATGCATGGTCAACCAAGGAACACACTGAACTGGTACACACGTGTGAGGAAGGGGAGAGGCGCGGCGGTAATAGTAAAACCCATCTAGGGTTCCGTCCCTCTTGCCGGTGACCCTATCGGTTCGATCCGACTCTGGTGGTTTTGGTGCCTTGGAGGTGTGGTGAACCACAATCTCTTGTCGACGGAAGGTTCATGTTTTTTGTTCAGACTATTTTCAATGTCTTCTTCGGGATATTGAAACCATGGCTACGTCAAGTCAGGATGACGTCCTTCTCTCCCTATTCTCGCACCGGTGGTGTGTCTAGCACCGGCAGAGGACGCGTGGAGTAGTGTGTCTGGCGGATCTCTTGGGATCTGGTCGTTTTTGTATTCCTTGGTCTAGTTTGAGGCCAGTCTCTTTCATCTATGGTTGTTATCTTCAACGATGGTTGGTGCTAGTGCGTTGGCCTTGCGGGGGGGGGGGGGGGGGTAGCATGACAATTTCTCGTCCGCCTACTAAAATAAGCTCTATTATGGCAAGTTTTGTCTGTCTCCGATGATGGAGGGACAAGAACGGCACGCCGTATGTAGTCATCGCTATGTAGTCGAGACCTATTTATAATTTTATTACTTTTAAGATTCTTTGTACTACTATTGATAATTATCACAAAGTAAAGAATATACATATACATGGTCAAACCATCACCGTTGGAATTGAAGTCAGCCTACCCTACCAAACATTTCATTCCCTGCGGTTTCTAATTCCAACCATTAATCAATCGATCCCTCGCCCCGTTTGCACGATCTTCCTAATTTCCATATCCCAACCATTAATTGATGGAAAATGATACTATTCCCCCCGGGGATCAATCGAATTGATCCCCCGGGTCGGTCGTACTCGCGTGGGCATTGGAAAAGAAAGAAACAACCTTATCTCTACCAGGAACTGTACAAACAAAAACAAACACCCGCGTGGTATGCTCCTCATCCTCCCATCGCGCCGTCGGACCACCGCTGGAGCGCCGCCGCGCCCCTTCTACTAGCGCATTGGAGCGCCGCCGTGCCGAGCGCCGCCGTGCCGGGGAGCCCCTGCTGCTCCTCCCTCCCGGAGCGTCAGCTCGTCGGGAGCCACCGCTATTCCTCTCCCGCTGCTACTCTGCCTTCCCCACCCGTGCTGCCTCTCCATAGCCTCTCTCCTCTGCCTTCCCCACCCCTTCTCCCATATCCCCTCCTCCTCCTACCCGGCTTTGTTCTATGGCCATGGAGAAGAGATGCATGTGCCGGTGGCGGTGCTGCTACCTGGGTTGCTTCCGCGGCGGCATCGTTTGCTACCTACGACGACAATCGTTGCTATCTACAGTATCCGGAGTTGCTACCTACGACGAGGGGCACCGCTACTGAAGGGAATATGCCCGAGAGGCAATAATAAAGTGGTTATTATCGTATTCCTTATTTATGATAAATGTTTATTTTACATGCTATAATTGTATTAATACGGAAACGTTAATACATGTGTGTTTAATAAACAAACAGAAAGTTCCTAGTTATGCCTCTCTCATAAACTAGCTCGTTGATTAACAAGATGATCAAGGTTTCCTGATCATGGACATTGGATGTTGTTAATAATGGGATCACAACATTAGTGTAATGGTGTGATGAACATTCATCCGAAGTATAGCATTACGATCAAAGTCATTGAGTTTATATTGCTATAACAACTTACGAAGTGATCCTAATCCTTAGACCATGAGATCATGTCAATCACTAACACCGGAAGAGTTTCTTGATAACATCAAACGTCACACCGTAACAGGGTGATTATAAAGATGGATTCAGAACTAATAAAGTGTTATGTTGAGGCCCATGGATCGAGAGTGGAATTTGTTCATCCCGATGACGGATAGATATGCTCTGGGCCCTCTCAGTGATATCACATTGATTATCTTGCAAGCAAGTGATTTGATCACTAGAATGTTATATCACGGGAACGAGAAAAGAGTGCATGTCAGTAACGAGATCAAACTAGGTATGGAGATACCGATGATCGAATCTCGGACATGTAATATATCGTGAAACAAAGGGATTAAGATACTAGCGTAAAAGGTTCCGACGATCACAAGAAAGTCATCGTTGAATGTGTGGGAGTCGATGGGTCTCAGATCCCGCTTACGATTATTGATCCGAGGGGTCTCGATCATGTCCGCATTATTCACGAACCGTAGGGTGACACACTTAAGAGACACCGACATCCATTTGGAGCAAAAGTTTCATGCCGAAAAGAATAACAAGCGCAGGAATTTATTTCACTAGATACCGAAACGGGTTTTCGGGTGAAATTGCAGAAAGTGTTTCTGCATGTGAAATGAAATACTAGCAAGGGGTTATATGTGAATGTTTGTCATTAAAGTAATTGACAAAATTCTGAATAAATAAAAGGAGTTTTATTTAATGAGAGTTTACATTAAATTTGGTGGAAATTTAATGGAAATTTGAGTGGGTTTTTGAGTGGAGGGAATTGAAAGGCATTTGAGTGAGTGGAGTGTCCACCCACATGAATGTGGAAGAGGTGGGGGCAGCCCCATGGCTGGGCGCATGGCCCCTTGGGTGCCCCCCTCTCCCTATAAAAGGAGCCCCCCTCCCTCTCTCTCACTCACACCTTCTCGTGAAGGATCTCTCTCCCCCTCTAGAATTTATCCCCCATGGTCTCGGACTAGCGAGATACATGTTCCCGATGGCTTTTCGGCAAGAAAGAGTTGTGCTTCCGCTGCATCGCTGGAGCGAGGAGGCGGAGGTTGCTCGGTGCCTCGAACGTGTGTGCGAGCACGGATGCGCTGCTGTTTTGCGGCGCTAGGACTTCCTCTCGATCTTGAGATCGGCAAGAGATCGTCTACATCAACCACGAGTTTGGACTCGTTAAGCTTTGTCGGTCTTCAAGGGTATGTTCTCTACGGATGTACATCCGCCCGTTGTTTGTATCTAGTAGATAGATCGTGGTACATAGTTGTTCCTATCGTAGGAAAAATTTTGTTTTCTATGCTGCGAACCCTACAGCTACCTGCGGCGAGCGGCCCTGCTACACACGCCTTCTGGTGTTGCTACCTACGGCAAGCAGAGCTGCTATAATGACATATTTTTTTGCTACAAGTTTTTCTTCCGACGATGGCTCCGGCGAACTCGGATTTTGCTACATTAGCATAATTATTTTGCTACTTTTGTTATCTGATTTTGCTACAATAGCTTAAACTTCTTGCTACAAGGTCTTCGGCGAAAGTCTCCGGCGAGGTATCCGGCGAAAGTCTCCGGCGAGTCTTTGACAAAGTTAGTTTTGCTACATTAGCATAAATATTATACTACATAATCCCCGGCGAGGTCTCCGGCAAGATCTGTCTTTTTTATTGTCTCGTAGACGAACCGTTTTTTCTACAGTGTAGCAAAAGCGGGACTGAGTGTAGCAAAAACGGGATTTGAGTGGACACGTGCCAGCAGGAGACCCGGAGATTTTAGAAAAATATCCCCCGGACGCGTAATACAGCCCTTAATTAATCTATTCTTTGCCCATCTTGTCCCGCTACTGGTATTTTCCTAATTTTCTTCATGGAACTTCTATTAGTACTACTACTACTCTAATTATAACATGTGTAGGTTCAAAAAAATTATAACATGTGTACAAGAATTAGAATATTGTTACGAAGTATACAAACGATTCGCCTCCATCAATCTATATGTACAATCTCATCCATTCGGCTGCCCCTGTATTAATCAAAACCATAACCGCCCATGGAGCACAAATGTCCACTACGCCCATTGAGCACAGGCTTGGCATGCATGGATGCATGATGCCTTCATGATCCACCCATTCGCCCCCTCCCCTCCCCTCCACTTCTTCAACACCAACCACCGTCGCCTAGATTAAAACCGAGAAAGAAGCTAGGCAAGAATCCGTTGGGAGGAAGAGGAAGAATCCTCTTGATTCGAGGAAGAATCCGTTGGCAGGCTTGCAAGACATGGGGCAAGAAGAGGCCTTGCTTCCGGCGCCGGCCACCGTGGCTTTCTCGTGGGAGCATGAGGTCCTCAAGCCGGTCTCGGCACTGGCCATGGATGCCGGTGGTGTTAAGCCGCAGGGCCCGAGGAAGAAGCCGGCAACCGTGGTCTTCTCGTGGGAGCACGAGCAGGGCATGACGAAGCCGGTCATGAAACCCCGCAGCGTGCCGGAATACGCAAGGACGCGTCGGCTGTCCGTGCCGCCGCCGCCGGGCCGGCCGGCGTCGAGTGGCGTCTCACGCGCCGTCCGCCCGGAGGACGACCCGTTCCTGGCGGCGTACCTGGCCTGCACCAAGAGCACCGGCGGCCGCGGTAGCGTTGACGGCGGGAAGAGGAGGACGACCGGCGCGCGGGAGGGCCAGAGGCGGTTCGCGTGGGCCGGGCTGGGGCTGTCCTGCAAGAGGGACGAGGGTGCCGTGGTGCAGAGCATGGTGAGGCTGGCCAAGCTGCCCGAGCAAGACCCCAGGGACGCTTGATTCGTTTGATCAGCTCCCGATTAATCATCAACTTCTTCTTGTTCATCTTCTTCATAATTTTCAGTAGTAGTGTTGCTGGTTAGGCTTGATTAATGGTCTGGCAAACTTTGTGATTAGGGTAAGTAGGAGGTTAATCCAAAGAGAAGGAAGAACACTATGTGTCTTTCTGGATTCAGAACATGTCAGGTTCTGCAACCATGGTTTGCAGCAGCGACCTTCATCATTCTGTCTTCTGGATTCAGAATATCTTGTGGGCTGTATATGCATGAATTTTCTCCCTATCTCTCTTTCATTCTTCTATGATGGACAAAATGATTACCTTGACACTGACTCTGTCGACTCCCTGTCAGCGTCAACTCGACAGGGACAGAGGTTGACCCAGATTTGGAACATTCCATTGTTTCTTGTGCTTGTTTTGGTAGTGTATATTTGAAGCACCGATTGGTCGCAGTTGCAGATCATGTGATGGACCGGTCATCAATCTAGTCACATGTACAACTGCTGCAGTTGTTCAGCACACACTGACAGAGGCCCCCTATTTAGTTAGTAAGTTAGTTACAGAACAAAATACCATTCAATCAGTGAAATAAATTACTTTTGTCTGACTAGTTGCATGGCATGAGAAAAGCTAAGGCTATGTTTTTAGAGACAATTTTTTGTCTTGCAAGCCACACCAAGTCACCAACTGTAAGGAGTGGTCAGGGGGCTTTGGGGAGTTTCGGTCTTTCCTCTTCCGGCGGTTTTTCTCCTCGCTTCTCCGACCATCTCTGCTCGCCTTCACCCACCCGTGGCAGGAGTGTCGTGCTGGAGTGCGGGTTGCTCGACATCGACGAAGCTGGCGAGGTTTCTTTCGTCAGGGATTACCGGAGCTTGGAAGCGACATCGGCGAGCTTTATCTCGACGGCCGCATGCCGTCTGTCAAAGCCGGTGAGCTCCGGCATCTTACTAACCTCCATCGGAGGTCCTTTTTCAGGTCAGCGGCCGCGTCCATCGTCGGTTCTGAAGCAAGTGGTTCTGTCCACGCGGAGGTGCCCGGCGGCGGTGCAGCTGACCTTCAGCTCGGCAATGGAGATAGGGAGGGTTCTGATAGTAACTCAAATTTTTCAGCAGGGCTTTTTCCACTTAAAATGGGGACCTATGTGTTTATTTCTTTTTCTTCTAGGGTCTTCTGTAATATTGTACACCTCCGCTGTTGGTGATTAATATAAAGCTTCCAGGCCCTTCGGGGCTCTTCTCGTTCAAAAAAAAAAACTGGTTTACCTGTCAAAGAGCACAGCATCAGACGCTACAGACATCTCACTCATAAGGACCTTATGCAGGCACAGTTAGTTGTCACAGGACCAACCTCTGTTTCAATTCAAGTTGTCACAGAGAAATTCTAGAAGTAATCATTTGTTCCGTCCGATCTGATCTTTGCTCCGTCTGCAGATTCAGTAACCGTGCCCTGGAAAAAGGCGAAATCAAGAATCAGGGCAACTCACTCAAGGAAAAGCAACTCGACCTTACAAATTCAGAAATTTTTAGTCGTTTACACTCCAATCAGAAATCTTTAGTCGTGTACGCTCCAATCAGAGATTTGGAGTATTTGGTTTGTTGGACAAGAAAAGCCAGCATTCTAGATCGACCATCTTCGAACATCGTAATCTCAGCTCAGAGACTCAAACGAGAAAGCCCTTTATGTTGTAATAGTAGTAGTATAGCGCAGGCCATGTTAACCACATTTACGAAGACTAATACGTCTTTATCAAAAACATGTGCGCCAATGATAAAACAAGTAACTTTTCAGCGTACTAATTGCCAAGGCATAATCCTACCACATAGTATATAGAAGCATATGTGTACTGCTTTTCACATGCTTAATACTCTAAATAATCCGAGTACTTCTCCACAAATTATTGAAGGTATAAAGCCCTTAACCATTTTCTACTACTTTGTAGCTTTCATGTCCATTTGGATGCCTTTACCAGTTGCCATTTTCTTTTTTCTCATGTCCTTTAGAATAGATGACAAAGATTTAGCAACCACCTGATAGCTACAAACCGTATGAATACACTGTTCCAAGTCTTTTTTGTTTTATGTGTATCACGGGTATCTATCTATGTGTCTTCTTCGTTGCTTCCAAAATCAACTCGGTCATATAAGGCTCAAAAATTGAAAGAATGTAATAAAGACCTTAATTCATTGACCAACATGTAGCAAAACCACGGATGAAGCATGACAAAATTGAAAAATAAGAATTTCAGTAATTTTCCCGGGAAGCTTCATATATGGAATAAATGTTGGTTTTGTTCCACTCCCCCTCCAACGAAACTCTTAGTAGCACGATTCTACCATGTGCTTTGACTCTTGTGTTGTAACATATCACTACTATTACTACTTAGATACTACAATAGGAGTTACCATTACAACGGAAGTCTACATGATCTAGATTGAATATTGGAATTTAAGTAGCCAAATAGTATACATCTCTCTCTACATGCCCTTTTGTTATTACAACCAATCCAAGCAGCACATCGTTTAGTTTACAATGGCTTGCCTATTTATCTTATGTTAATAAAATATTGTCGCGGGAACATATTATACTAGTACATAATTATTTACATCTGTTTTTGGATGGTTTTGAGAAACAAAACCAAAAGCCAAACATAAGAAATGGTGAACTAATAATCATCATGAAGCCGCTAATCTTGAAAACTCCATCTACCCTTGCTAGTCTATTATATACTAAAAGCAATATAAGGTTGTTTTTTGAGACGTTAGGTTGATCCACATCATCAAAATTATTTACAACAGTTAGATCTAAAATATACGATTAAGATTTAATCAAATAAACGTAACATAATTATGTTTACATATACACACGTTCAGCCCATGTCATGTATTTGATCTCTCGCGTACACGGTTTAAGAAAAGAAAAAACTCTGTCCAAACACGATCTCTGGTCCATCTCTGTAAATCTATCTATTATATACTAAAAGCAATATAAGGTTGTTTTTCGAGGCGTTGGGTTGATCCACATCATTAAAATTATTTACAACAGTTAGATCTAAAATATATGGTTAAGATTTAATCAAATAAACGATAACATAATTATGTTTACATATACACACGTTTAACCCGTGTCACGTATTTGATCTCTTGCATACACGGTTTAAGAAAAGAAAAAACTCTGTCCCAACGCGATATCTGTAAATGGTTGAAGAAAAAAAACTACTAGGATCCTTCCCCACATGTCCACAATTTAACCAGCTCTAAGAAACTCGAACACATTAGCCTGTCAAGAGAGAAGTTACGGTCTTTGTTTTTACGGTTTATCACACATCCCTTTAATAATTTATTCTATATTTTTCTTTATTTATATCCCTACATATGGAAATAAAAAATTAAGCGTAGCCAACCTCCAGGTGCGCATCTCCTTTACCGAGTTATCCAGAATAGACACAGTTCAAAATTATTTGATTTTAACAATTAATCTGGACATATGGGTATATCTTATGGCTTACAAGATCTGGAATACCATTTTACTAGAGATCGTACGTACTATATTTGCATGATTTCATATACCCACCCATGGAGCACAAATGTCCACTACTCCCATGGAGCACACGCTTGGCATGCATGGCCGCATGATGCATTCATGATCCACCCATTCGACCCCCTCCCCTCCACCGTCGCCTAGATTAAAACCGAGCAAGAAGCTAATCAAGAATTCGTTGACAGCCTAGGAGTACTATACTTGTTCTTGCAAGGCATGGGGCAAGAAGAGGCCCTGCTTCCGGCGCCCCTGAAACCGGTCTCGGCGCCCGCCATGGATGCCGGTGGTGTTAAGCTGCAGGGCCCGAGGAAGAAGCTGGCCACCGTGGTCTTCTCGTGGGAGCACGAGCAGGGCATGACGAAGCCGGTCATGAAACCCCGCAGCGTGCCGGAAAACGCAAGGACCCGTCGGCTGTCCGTGCCGCCACCGCCGGGCCGGCCGGCGTCGAGAGGCGTCTCGCGTGCCGTCCGCCCGGAGGACGACCCGTTCCTGGCGGCGTACCTGGCCTGCACCAAGAGCACCGGCGGCCGCGGTAGCGTTGACGGCGGGAAGAGGAAGACGACCGGCGCGCGGGAGGGCCAGAGGCGGTTCGCGTGGGCCGGGCTGGGGCTGTCCTGCAAGAGGGACGAGGGTGCCGTGGTGCAGAGCATGGTGAGGCTGGCCAAGCTGCCCGAGCAAGACCCCAGGGACGCTTGATTCGTTTGATCAGCTCCCGATTAATCATCAACTTCTTCTTGTTCATCTTCTTAATTTTCAGTAGTAGTGTTGCTGGTTAGGCTTGATTAATGGTCTGGCAAAGTTTGTGATTAGGAGAAGTATAGGAGGTTAATCCATAGAGAAGGAAGAACACTATGTGTCTTCTGGTTTCAGAACATGTCAGGTTCTGTAACCATGGTTTGCAGCAGTAACCTTCATCATTCTGTCTTCTGGATTCAGAATATCTTGTGGGCTGTATATGCATGAATTTTCTCCCTATCTCCCTTTCATTCTTCTATGATGGACAAAATGATTACCTTGACACTGACTCTGTCGACTCCCTGTCAGCGTCAACTCGACAGGGACAGAGGTTGACCTAGACTTGGAACATTCCACTGTTTCTTGTGCTTGTTTTGGTTGTGTATATTTGAAGCACTGATTGGTCGCAGTTGCAGATCATGTGATGGATCGGTCATCGATCTAGTCACATGTACAACTGCTGCAGTTGTTCATCATGTTGGAACACCCCTGCCGACTGGCCGGTCCGGAGGCTGTTCCACACCGGAAAAGAAGACTAGAAGAAGACACACACAGTACAAAGTAGATGAAACAGGGAACAAAAGGAACTTATTGAAAACTCTCTCGGTAAACTCCCGTATACAGATTGTTCCTCTATTTATAGGCTAAAGGGGGATACGATACCCACATGGGCCAACCCTAGCCTGGTAGAGGCCACACCGAGTGGGCCTCTACCGGCCCAGTTTCCCAACACTCCCCCTGGGTATCTTATCTGTATAACCATGGATTAAAACTCCGAAAAACCCAGTGGGAAAAATATGGAGAAATGCACACGGTATACTTCTTGCTATGTTGCACGAATTGCCTCATTAAAAACCTCATGTGAGAAACTTCATAAAACTCACTAAGGGAAAAAGAGTACAATTCACCTAACTGCAAAGTTAAGTACTCAATCATCGGGATCAAGATTTTAGCGATGAGTTTGTGAAGATTCTCCCCCTGAACCTTGCATCTCCCTAAGTCTCATCATGCCGATCCCTCGGACACATCTCTCGAAAGAAGACGATGGCAATGATTTAGTGAACAAATCAGCGAGATTTTTACACGACTTAGTATGCAAGACTTTCACTTCGTTTATCTTTTGAAACTCATGTGCATAGAAGAACTTGGGGTTTATATGCTTTGTGAGATTGCTCTTCACGTAGCCCGTCTGGACTTGTGCAACACAAGCGGCATTATCTTCATAGATAATTGTTGGGGTTTGTACGGTGTTCAGTCCACATGACATCTGGATGTGACTGACTACTCGTCGAAGCCATACACATTCTCGTGATGATTCATATAATGCTATGATTTCCGAGTGGTTCGTCGAAGTTGACACAAGAGTTTGCTTAGACGATTTCCAGGAAATTGCCGTTCCACCACAAAGGAAAACATATCCAGTCTGCGACTTGGATGTATGCGGGTCTGAAAGGTACCCAGCATCTGCATAGCCTACAACAGATAGGTCTTGGTTCTTTTGGTAAAACAAGCCAAGGTCCTTTGTCCCTTGTATGCACCTAAAGATGTCTTTAACGCCTTTCCAATGCCTCTTGATAGGCTCAAAACTGTACCTTGCAAGCAAATTGACGGCGAATGCAATATCCGGCCGTGTACAATTTGCGAGGTACATAAGTGCGCCAACTGCACTTAAGTAGGGGAATTCCGGTCCCAGAATTTCCTCCCCCTCTTCTTTAGGCCTGAACGGGTCCTTGTCTTGCTGCAAAGATCTTCCGACCATCGGGGTCTTAGAAGGATATGCCTTTTCAAACCCAAATCGTTCCAACACCTTCTGGGTGTAGGCCGACTGGTGAACTAGAATCCCAGCAGGGGAATGCTCAAGTTGCAGACCGAGGCAGAACTTGGTTTTGCCTAAGTCTTTCATCTCGAATTCCGGCATCAGGTAGGAACTTGCTTCCTCAATATCGTCAGGTGTACCGATTATATTCAAATTGTCCACGTACACCGAGATAATACAAAAACCATCCTGGGATCTCCGTATAAAAACACATGGGCAATCTTCATTGCTCGCGTAGCCCTTCTGATGAAGGAAATCGCTTAAACGATTATACCACATCCTACCTGACTGTTTTAGTCCATACAATGACTTCTTAAGCTGAACACTGTATAAGCTCCTGTTTGCTCTATCCTGGTTCGGGACAGGGATACCTTCTGGTACTTTCATGTATATGTCTGAATCCAAGTTACCATATAGGTAAGCGGTGACAACATCCATTAGTTTCATTTTTAAGTCCATGTTTACTGCCATTGAGATCAAGTATCTAAAGGTAATTCCATCCATGACTGGGGAGTAAGTTTCCTCAAAGTCGACACCTGGTCGCTGAGTGAAACCTTGAGCAACGAGCCTTGCTTTGTACCTTACTACTTCATTATTCTCGTTTTTCTTTCGAACAAAAACCCACTTATGGCCAACAGGGCGAATGTGGGGAGGAGTTAGACAAACAGGTCCAAATACCTCTCTTTTGTTTAACGATAATAATTCAGCGGTAATTGCCTTCTGCCAATCTTTCTAATCCGACCTTTTCTTGCAATCAGCGAGCGTGTTAGGCTCAGGGTCAAGATCTATGATTGAGGCAATTTTCTTGGCAAAATTAATATCGATATTTGCCATGGCTCGGTTGTATGACTCGCCCGAATTAACATAGTTAATGGCCATTTCGTCATGGAGTGCATCAGGCACATCCTCTTGCTCCACCGGATTTCCCAATCCAGGAGCTAGGTCCTTTAGCTTTCCCGCTCCGATGTGCGCGCACACAACTTCGCTGGGTATTTCCGATATAGGAAAGTTCAAGTCCGGAATTTCGTGCACTGAAATATTCGTACTCGTGCCAGGTCTCAACTGGCTCCCCTCAACAGGGCAGACTGTAATAAATCTCTCTTATCCTTTTTCTTCGGGCGTCCCCAGGTACTTGGGATTTGAGAAACCGGAATCCGCATCCTCTTAGGCCTTGGAGCAGGAGCGGGTATACCATCATTTTTCTTTGGTATTTCAACCCTTTCCGGTGCATTGCGTGCATGCACATGCGACTTTGTCACAATCTTTACATCACTAAAATGATCGGGCAGTTGATTCGCTAGGGAGTGCAAATCTAGTATCTTTTGGACTTCTCTATTAGTCTCAACAGTGCGCGGGTCATGAGCGTGGATCCCGTGGCTTTCCACGTGATTTCTCGACTTTTGTCATCCAGGGGTTGATTACCTCCCCCCAAAGTCGGGAAAAGATCCTCGTCAAAAATGCAGTCAGCAAAACGGGCTGTGTGACAGTCACCTGTCAAGGGGTCCAAGAACCTGATTATGGACACAGTCTCATAACCAACGTATATCCCCGACTTACGGAGCGGTCCCATTTCTGATCGCTGGGGTGGTGGTATAGGTACATATACCTGGCAGCCGAACCTACGTAGGTGGGAAATTTTCGGTGCCGACCCTTGCGCAAGTTGGATGGGAGAGTGGATGTTGTAGGCCGATGGTCGAAAGTTGATGAGATTAGCGGCGTGTAACACCACGTGTCCCCAACATGTAGTTGGTAAATTACAACCCTGAAGGGGTGGTCTGGCAATGAATTTAATTCTTTTAATTAATGCCTCCGCAAGTCCATTTTGAGTATGGACATGCGGTACGGAGTGCTCAAGTTTGATTCCAATTGCCATGCAATAATCATCGAATGCCTTTGAAGTAAATTCTCTGACATTGTCCATTCGAATAGACTTTAAACGATAATCAGGGAATTTATTCCTTATTTGTATGATCTGGGAGATCAACTTTGCAAAAGCATGGTTCCTTGTTGACAGCAGGCAAACATTGGACCATTTAGAGGAAGCATCGATGAGCACCATGAAGTACCGAAACGGCCCTGAGAGGGGCTGAATTGGACCACATATATCCCCTTGAATGCGTTCCAAGAACGCGGGGAGTTCATCCTTCACCTTTAGGGGGGACGGTCTAATGATCAATTTCCCCGTAGCGCATGCGGAGCACACGAAATCATCGGGATTCGGGAAATTTTTCACATTAACATTATGACCGTTCGAGTTATTAATTATATTTCTCATCATCCTAAAACCGGGGTGGCCTAACCTATCATGCCAAAGGCAGAATAGTTCGGAGCTTCTAAAGACAGTCTTAAGGGTAGTGTAAATAGGTGGTGCTACTATCTTAGTGTAGTACAGCCCAGTAGCTAATGAAGGGAGTCTTTCGACAACATGTTTACCATTTTCGTCGCGCTTGGTAATGAGTAGGAACTCCTTTCCATTCTCATCATCATCGGTTTCGACATGGAAACCATTTGCGCGGATGTCTCTAAAACTTAAGAGAGTACGAGTCGACTCCGGATACAACAATGCCTCTCCAACGATCAGAGTTGTTCCATTAGGGAGTATGACAGTTGCTCTTCCGGAGCCAACTACATTCGGACCGCAGCCGGCGATCGTCATTATGTTACCAGGGTTTTTGGTAATGGACTCAAAATACTTTGTTTCTCTCAAGATGGTATTTGTGGTGCCGCTATCAGCAAGGCACGTTTCCTCCATTTGGGCGCCACACGCGTTCTAAAATATAGTGCCTAATTAATATAATGGAGCGAGGAAGATGCTACATCAAGTAAGTAAAACACATAAACATTTCAGAATATCACATAATAAAATAATGGAATAGATGAATGAAATAAATGTCATTCAATCGCCAAAAACAAATAAATGTTATGCTCTCATAGAGCTTACAACCATATCGAAAATTGTATCTGATTATTGCGGAAAAGGAATCATCACAACAAAAGGAGCTCAGGTGGATTCTGCGAAGAAATCACCAAGCTCAGCCAGTATCTCAAGGTCAGTGGGCTTCTCTTCGTTGGCCATCATCATGGACAAGGGGCCTAGCTGAGGCGGCGGGGGCACAACGTGCTCAACCTCCATGGGCACAGCGGCGTCCGTGGGGACCGCCGAGGGTGCTGCCACTTGTGCTACGTCCTGCGCCACTACGTGCACGACGTTCTGCACAGGCGCCGCTCCGGACGCCAGTGGTGCCTCAACCTGGACAAGATGTGCCTCGCGCGCCTTCTTGTTGGCCTTGAATGCGTCCACGGCGTGTTTAGGGGCCAAACACTGCCTTGAGAAGTGAGTCTTGGAGCCACAGCGGAAGCAATCCTGGGGCCTCGCCTCCCCCTTGCCCGCCTTGCGTTGCTTGGCCGGGTTGGAGGAGTTGGGGCCCTTCTTGCCCTTCTTGCCTCTCTTCTTGTGGATGGGCTTGCGCACCTTATAGACACCAGCATTGGCCTCATGACTTGGGCCCCCTGCGAAGGGTTGCGCAGAGAAGTTCTTTTTCAGAACATTATCCTGCGCCTCGGCCACCTGGAGAGCATCAATAAGCGCTGCATATTCCGTGAATCCTTCCTGGCGAAAGTTTCGCGAGGACTGGATGTTGTCCGGATGGAATGTGGAGAGGGTTTTGTCTATCTTCTGTTGATCGGTGGTACTGGTCCCACACAGCTAAAGAATAGTACAAATCCGGTGCAACCTGGAGTTGTACTCTCCCACCGTCTTGAAGTCCGCAAACCTCAGACGTATCCAATCCGCCTCCGCCTGTGGCTGAATGGTGTACTTCAGCCTAGAGAACCGCTTGTTGAGGGTGGTCCAAAGGGCAGAAGCACTCCGTTCTGCCATGTACTCATTCTTGAGAGTCTCACACATGTGATGGCGGAGGAAGTGCAGGGCTTTGGCGTTATCCGCCGGGATGGTTTTGCTGGGGGCCGTCGGGGTCCCCTCAATCAACGCATCCTTGATGCATCGGCCCTCAAAGACGATCTCAACGTCCGAGGCCCAAGTCAGGTAGTTAAGCCCATCCTGGGTCAACTCCGAACTTCAGGGTCGCGATTCCGGTCATCTGCAATTTATGCAAAGTGTGTAAGATTACAGCAGGTAATCGGTTGCATAAATGCGATAATCGATACAATAATTCAAATATGACGGCGTTCCAAAATTTAATATAAAAACGGTACAAGCTATCTATGAGATACAAAGTAATAAAAACATGCGGTAATTAATGACTATAGTAAAACATAGTGCAAAAGCTTGTGTAAAAACGGGCTCAAAAACAGAGCCGAAACGGTCCAACCGCCCGCGATTGCGTGCTACCAAACGGTCCAGCTATCCTTGCATCATCTGCGGCGGTCCAGACCGTCAGCCGCTAAGCGGGCGAGGCGAGCTGTAAAGCTCGGCAGCGAAGCGCGGCGGCGTGCGGCAGCAGAAGCAGGCGGCGGCGGCGCGGCCAGCGGCGCGGCGGCCAGCAGCGGCGTCGCAGCAAAGCGAAGCTGGCGGTGGCGGGCGGCCAGCGTGGCGCGCAAGGCAGCGGCCAGCAGCAGCTGGCGAAAGCGTGCGGGCGCGGCTGGCGGCGCTATGGCGCGGTGGCTGCAGCCAGCGTGCGCTGGCGGTGGCAAGCAGCGTGGCGCGGCGCTGCGGCGGCGTGGCGCAGCAGGCGCGGCCATGGCAGCGTTGGCGTCGCGTGCGGCTGCATGGCGGCACATGCTAGCGTGGCCGGCGGCCAGCGGCCAGCGTGGCTCGGCGGCGGCGGCGATGCGGCAGCTGCAGCCGGGGCCAGCGTGGCGGCCAGCGGCAGCGCGAAGCGCGGCCAGCGGCTGGCGGCAGCGGGCAGTGGCGGCGGCGGCGGCGGTGGGCGACAGCCCGGCCAGCGGGGCGGCGGCGACTTGCGAAGCCAGCGTGGGCAATGGCCTTGAAGCTCGTCCTCAGCCGCCATGGCCTCTTCATCTTGCAAGCGCGTACGTATGCGGTTGCAAACAAAAAAAATTACATGAAAAAAAACTGTAGATTCGATCCGATCTACTCAATAAAAATAGACATGATCAGTCCGATCTACTAAATTAAATTTAGATCGACACAACAGGTGTACTGGTACATTCAACAAGTTCCTGATCTGGGAGTGATTAAATCGATATTGGTCGGCGACAACAGGTCAGCTCGACTCCCGGAAAGGAAAATCCGTACCCCAGATGGGATCTGATCTAAGTTCTGAACGCAAATCTTGAAAGAAAAACGCGAGACGAATCCATTTTTGCGGTCAGATTTGTGTTACCTTCAACGAAAGCCTGCATGATGCAGGCTCGACGGAGGCTCGACGGAGAGACACGTGCTGATAACGTGTTGGAACACCCCCTGCCGACTGGCCGATCCCGAGGCTGTTCCACACCGGATAAGAAGACTAGAAGAAGGCACACACAGTATAAAGTAAATGAAACAAGGAACAAAAAGAACTTTATTAAAAACTCTCTCGGTAAATTCCCATACACAGATTATTCCTCTATTTATAGGCTAAAGGGGATACGATACCCACATGGGTCAACCCTAGCCTGGTAGAGGCCACACCAAGTGGGCCGGTAGGGCCTCTACCGGCCTAGTTTTCCAACACATCACACACGTTCAAGTGCTACCGATAGAGGCCCACTATTTAGTTAGTAAGTTAGTTACAGAACAAAATACCATTCAGTCAGTGAAATACATTACTTTTGTCTGACTAGTTGCATGGCATGAGAAAGCTATAGCCGGCTATGTTTTAATTTAGAGACAATTTTTTGTCTTGCAAGCCACACCAAATCACCAACTAGTTTACCTGTCTGTCAAAGAGCACAGCATCAGACGCTACACGTCTCACTGACAAGGACCTTATGATTTTCCTCATCTGACAGAAAGGTTTCAGGCACAGTTAGTTGTCACAGAAACAACCTCTGTTTCAAGTTTCAATTCAAGTTGTCTCAGTCTGATCTGATCTTTGCTCCGTCTGCAGATTGTGTAGTTGCAATCATTTCTCTTGTTTCTTCTCTCTGCGATAGCTTGATTATTTAAGATGACAACATGACTGAGACAAGAGCCCCCTCAACTCTTTTTTGCGTTTTAACGAACAGAGTAGTACATCTTCGTACCAGATTCAGTAACCGTGCCCTGGAAAAAGCGAAATCAAGAATCAGGGCAACTCACTCAAGGAAAAGCAACTCGACCTTGCAAAGTCAGAAATTTTTAGTCGTGTACTCGCTCCGTTTAGAAATATAAGATGTTTTAGGTTTGTGAAGGAGATGTATCTAAATCTCTTTTAGTCTATAGGTTCAAATGAATCTAGACACTAAAAGTTGTCTAGATACATCCAATCAGAAATCTTTAGTCGTGTATCTAGATCTCTTTTAGTGTATAGGTTCAAATAAATCTAGACACTAAAAAGTTATCTAGAGTACACTCCAATCAGAAATCTTTAGTCGTGTATGCTCCAATCAGAAATTTAGAGTATCTGGTTTGTTGGACAAGAAAAGCCATCATTCTAGATCGACCATCTTGGAACATCGCAATCTCAGCTCAGAGACTCGAACAAGCAAGTCCGTTATAAGTCCTTTATGTAATAGTAGTATAACGCTGGACATGTTAACCACATTTACGACGACTAATACGTCTTTATCGAAAACATGTGCGCCAATGATGAAACAAGTAACTTTTCAGCGTACTAATTGCCAAGGCATAATCCTACCACATAGTATATAGAAGCATTTTCACATGCTTAATACTCTAAATAATCCGAGTACTTCTCCACAAATTATTGAAGGTATAAAGCCCTTAACCATTTTCTACTCCCTCCGACCCATATTAGTTGACTCAAATATGGATGTATCTATCACTAAAACTTGTTTAGATACATCCAAATTAAAGTCAACTAATATGGATCGGAAGGAGTACTATTTTGTAGATTTTCTGTCCATTTTGGATGCCTTTACCAGTTGCCATTTGCCTTTTTCTCATGTCCTTTAGAAAAGATGACAAAGATTTAGCAACCACCTGATAGCTACAAACTGTATGAATACTATTCCAAGTCTTTTTTTCGTTTTCTGATTATCACGGGTATCTATCTATGTGTCTTCTTCGTTGCTTCCAAAATCAACTCGGTCATATAAGGCTAAAAAATTGAAAGAATGTAATAAAGAGCTTAATTCATTGACCAACATGTAGCAAAACCACGGATGAAGCATGACAAAATTGAAAAATAAGAATTTCAGTAATTTCCCTAGGAAGCTTCATATTATACTATAGCTTAAACTTGGTGACATGAGCAATGAGGGCACTTACACATCACGTGTTTATGGAGTGTGGGCCTGGACAGGCTCCATGAAGGATTTTTTTTTAAAAGTTCAAATTTAAAGATTTAAAAAATTTCTGTAAAAATATCAGGATATAGATAATGATTTATAAAACATGCATATAAAATCTTATGTGAAAATACTTTGTATTCCGGTCTTCTAAAAAATAAATAAATTCAGATCAGTGCAATTTTGAATGGGTCTCCCTTTAAAAAAAATCATATTTATCTCTTTTGTTGCGCCTAAAATATAAGATATTTTCCATTATTGTTTTTGCAAACGTGTATTTCATATTGTTGGCTACACATAGGTATTTTTTCTAAAATATTTGATGAATTTAAAAAAATATCAAAAAGGGGCTTCATGGAGCCCATGCTTTAAATCGATTTTCCGTGAAGTTGACCATCTCTATTCGTCTTCCTCGAGAGCTTCAGGCTAGGGTTTCCGGCTGCTGCCTACGATTCTCCGACTACTACCACACTAAGCCCGCTCAGCAGCAACTCCTTTAGGCTGCCTCGTCCGTCTCATCTCGACCACCGTGCGGCCATGTGCGCGGAGGGGTGCATGAAATCGTTGCTCTAGGCGAAGGTGTCGCGCAGGAGGACGAGCAAACAGTGATGAGGCGTTGCAGGAGGAACTGGTCAAGCGGGAGGCTTGGAGACACATCTCGAAGCAGGGTCTTTGGCGTGGAGTTGAGCCTACAGAGGAGTCATGGGGACGTCGACCCTAGGGCATCACAGCGTGGGAGAAGGAGGCGTCTGGGCGGGTCATTCCGCCTAAACCTTCTCGCCCATCTTTGCCTAGAGACGAACAAAGGCGCTTCCTCCTCGGGCCGTCCACCCCTCTCATCTTCTCCTCTCCTCCACTCTCATATTTCTCTTCTCTTTCAACTTATGAGCAACAAGCAGATGTTGTTGTAAATATGGTGAGTGTAGAATCCACCCCGGGTTGAGCTGTCATTTCCTTCTCCCTAACTCTTATTTTCTTCTTCTCAATTTGCAAAATTTACTACAGATGGACATAATTTTTTTTGAATTTTGTATCACCAATCCTTCATGTGTTAATTTATTGGTTAGAGAAATCATGTGCTTAGAGAAAGAAAATAAACATTTATTTATTTTTAACCTGGAAATGTCCGTTTATGTTACAATAATATTGGACCCAAGTGCTAACAACACTCCACCAATTAATCATGTATACATTATTAGTGTATTGAAAGAACTGGACATAAAGAAAAAATAAGGACGTGACCGAAAACTCGCATGCTCGCTCGTGATATCTAACGTGATATATAGGCGGCGAGGCGAAGCTCACACGTCCACCTAGTATGGAACGAATGTTGGTTTTGTTCCACTCTCCCTCCAACGAAACTCTTAGTAGCACGTTCTACCATGTGCTTTGACTCTTGTGTTGTAACATATCACTACTATTACTACTTAGATACTACAATAGGAATTACCATTACAACGGAAATCTACATGATCTAGATTGAATATTGGAATTAAGTAGCCAAATATACATCTCTCTCTACATGCCCTTTTGTTATTACAACCAATCCAAGCAGCACATCGTTTAGTTTACAATGGCTTTCCCATTTATCTTATGTTAATAAAATCTTGTCGCGGGAACATATTATACTAGTACAGAATTATTTACATCTGTTTTTGGATGGTTTTGAGAAACAAAACCAAAAGAAAAACATAAGAAATGGTGAACTAATATGAATGCATGCATCATCATGAAACCGCCAATCTTGAAAACTCCATCTACCCTTGCTAGTTGTAACAAATAACAAATATGAAACTCCAGCCAATTTGTTGCCAGGGGAATTACTACTAGTTTTACTAGTTTGTGAAAAACTTGTACATATGGAACTAAGGAGATGTGCTTCTTGACTCCTACATTCTACTCCATTGAGTAATTTACTATCATGTACGGTTACTAAATTTCTACTAGGATTCTAGTTAATTATTTACATCTGTTTTTGGATGGTTTTGAGAAAAAAACCAAAAGAAAAACATAAGAAATGGTGAACTAATATGCATGCATGCATCATCATGAAACCATCAATCTTGAAAACTCCATCTACCCTTGCTAGTTGTAACAAATAACAAATATGAAACTCCAGCCAATTTGTTGCCAGGGGAATTACTACTAGTTTTACTACTTTGTGAAAAACTTGTACATATGGAACTAAGGGGATTGATATGCCCAATTTGCATCACCATTCTATATCATAATTTACCTCTATTCATTGATATTTATCTTATTATGAGGTATTACTTATGGATTTTCATCTGTTTATGCATGTTGGATGATTCTTGGAGGATGGACTGCCGGAGTGGAACTGGTAAGGGAAACTTTCACTGTGAGTATTGCTTTTGTTACTGCTTGTTACTTTGTTTCCAATATGGATAACCCACTTGGTTTTCTGTTTGGGAAAACTACTACCACTGCTAGGGTAGTAGATGAACCACCTCCTGTTGAGATAGATCCTTTTAAGATACCTACAAGTATTGTTAATCGTGTTATGGATAATTATTATTTTGGTGATGGAACTGTCCATCATGGTGATCACTTACTTTTTATCCATGAATTATGCGGGTTGTTTAAGTGTGTAGGTATCACAACTGAACAGGTGAAGAAGAAGTTACTCTCCATATCCTTGAAAGGGAGAGCTGAAGAATGGTATAAGCTGCTGAAGAATGGACAATCCATGGAATGGGAGGAGATGTCATCTCTCTTTTAATCTAAATTTTATCCTCCCAGTGAGATTCATAAGGATAGAAATCTTATATATAACTTTTGGCCTCTAGATGGAGAGAGTACAGCTCAAGTTTGGGAGAGATTGAAGTTACTAATGCTTAAATGTCCTATTCATGAACTCCCTAACAATATTATTCTCAATAACTTTTATGCTAGGCTTTCTCTTCATGATAAAGATTTACTAGATGCTTCTTGTGTTGGATCATTCACACGTATGAAGGAAGAAGCTAAATGAGATATTTTAGACCGTACTCAAGAGAACACTGAAGCTTGGGAGAATGACAAAGGAAGAAAGTCAGGTATAAACTATGATTATGAATGCATTAAATACTTTATGAGAACTGATAGCTTCCGTGATATTAGCAATGAGTTTTGTCTTGATTCCCAAAGTATTGCCAGCTATTTTAAGGCATTTGCATCTTACATTGAAATTCCCAAGAAGAAGTGGAATAAGTACCATGCTCCTTATAAAGATGTTGTTAGTCATGTTCCTGTTAGAAGTACTCAAGTTTGTACTACTAATCATATTGTGCTTGAACCCCATGTTGAGAAAATGCCTTTCCCAGCTAAGGTAAAGGAGTATTCTATGATTATTAGTGCAAATAGAAAATGTACAAAGAAAACTGTGGAGCCTGGTAAGAATTTGAGTGATGAACCTGTGGTAGCTATTATGAAAGACACTGTCACTAGAAATATAGAGGATGAGCACATTGTCTTCTATGAAGACGCTTCTAATATTATCTCTCATCCTGGTAAGGCTAGAATAGCTAGTGTTCCTGTGCTTTCTGTTAAAATTGGTTAACATTGCTACTATGGTTTATGTGATATTGGTGCTAGTTCTAGTGATATTCCTTATGAGCTTTATAGGGAAATTATGCATGAGATTGGTCCTTGTGAGCTTGAGGACATTGATGTGGTTATTCACCTTGCTAACAAGGAGACCATTTGCCCCATTCGCATTGTAAGAGATGTGGAGGTTCTCTGTGGTAAGATTAAGTATCCTGCTAATTTTTTAGTGCTTAATTTAGCAGCTAGCAAAACTTGTCCTATCATTTTTGGTAGACCTTTCTTGAATACTTGTGGAGCTATTATTGATTGTAAGAAGGAAAAAGTTTTAACTAAGTTTTATGGAGATTCTTATGAGTTTAACTTTTCCAAATTTGCTAAAGCTCCTTGTGAAAATAGCTTGCCTAATAAAGATTTCAGGATGGAAAAACTTGCTTCTATTGATTGAGTATATGACCTTGGACCTATTTTTGATGACTGTAAGTATGCTTATTCTGATAATAAAGTTATTTCCAGTGATAGTTATATTGTCAACTTTATTCAAAGTGCTACTGAAAGTTATTATGAGAGAGGGAAACATGGTTTTATGCATCTCAATGATGTTAAGTTTCCCCGTTTTATGTTGAAAGCTTTAAAGTTGCATCTGTTTTGTCTTCCTAAGCTTGTGGCCTTTTGTTTCAAAAATTCGTTTTCTCATGATACCCACATGCATAGGAAGTGGGTTAGACTCAAGTGTGTTGGTTATTTGCTTCTTGATGCTCTCCTTCACTCCATATACATATATCCTATGTGAGCATCTTTGGAAGTTTCAAGACTAACTTAAAGGCATTAAAGAAAAGTACTTGTTGGGAGATAACCCAAGAGTTTTGTCGAGTCTTGGAAGTTATTACCTCTGTAATAAACGCTCCTTATCCTTTTTGTTTTGGTTTTTGTGTCAAGTTCAACTACTTTTGTGAAGTGGATGAATTGTGAAAAGTGGTTGTTCTGGGACAGATTTTTGTGCTTCATTGTAAAGATTCGCGAGGAAGCTCAGTACTTCGGATGGAGATGCATTTTTCTGAGCTTGTTCTCCAAGTTGTTACCCAACTTTCACCAGTTCTGCACTTTTTGATTTGAGCAACAGAAGGTCATCGGAAAAATCAATCTTTACCTGTTGGTCTGTTTTGACAGATTTCTGTCATCATTTGCATTTGCCTCTTATAGAATCTTTTGTTTTGATGGGTTTTCAGTTGAAGTCTGTACCAAAGGTTTATTGTTTTTGGTTACATTAGTGTTGTCATTGAGTTTGTGTAAAAGTTTTCTATGAAGGAAATTTTCAGGAGAAAGAGAGATGGAATCTGCAGAGTTCGTCTTTGAATAGGTAAAAGTGGTGAAAACAGAAGGTTCGTGAAACCCCAATCTTTTTATATTTTTGATGTTTTAATACATAAGGAAAGTTACGAGACGAAACTGAAGAGGAAACGGAGCCCGGGTGGACAAACCCACCCCAGGCGCGGGCCCCTACCTGGTCGCGCCTGAGGGGGTGTTCCCCCCTCAAACTTCGTCTCCGCCTCGTTTCTGTGTCAAAACCTTCCTTATGCATTGAAACTTTGCAATATATAACCCCCTCGGATCCCCCGAGGTTCGTGCATCGTGTTCTCGTCGTGTTTTCGTTTCGATCTGTCTCTGTCAGGAAATCTTCTCAAGTTTAGAGCGCCATGGCCTCCACCGACGACAAAGGAAAGAAGCCCGAAGAAGAACCTCAAGTTCCAAAGGAGGAGGAGATTCCATTAGGTTATGAAGGAGACATGGAGGAGGAAAAGCAACCGGACACCCACGCTACCATCGCAAGCATTGGTTTGGTGGCACGACCTACCAAGCTTAAGAGGACAACACAGATGTCTACAGGAGGGAAACTTCCACATCTCTTCTACAATCCACAGTCATCTCCTCCACATAACAAGAGACCCTTCCATACACTTATACATGAATATAAATATCAACATGTGCCCCAAGGGAATTTGCCCTCGGTTTGGGATATGCGTCGTTCTAACAATGTAGAGAAGGATCATGCTAAGGATGAAGAGTGGGGAAAGAATAACAAGAACTGGGATTCTCGGACTGACATGACCAGGAACCGTATAGAGCAAAACTTGGAGCTAATCCGTACTCTTACTTTTGAGTTCGAGGAGTTGAAGAAACTTATTGAGGAGCTTATCAAGAGAACACCACCACCGAAGGAGTAATTCGTCATCAGGTTTGGCATCCCCTTGGCTTGTTCCAAGCTTGGGGGAGTGCCGCGGTATCACCACCATTATCTTTTATCTTTTACCTTTTTAGTGGATTCATATCTGTGGTAGAGGGGTTATCTTATAGTTTGGCTTGCATGTTGTCGTGGTATTGCCGATGAGTACGCCATGGAGGGGTCCTCACAGTGCGTGTTTAGAGACGTGGGGGGAAGGTGGATGGTTGACGGGTACGAGGTAACACATCTTACCCAGGTTCAGATCCCACGACGGTGGCGGAATCCTACTCCTGCTATAAATTACTATAAGGGCAATACGCCGAGTTACAGAGATAGGTTCGCTATGCGAGGTTGTATGAATCAATACTTGATCGTGCCCTAAAGGCTCCCATAGGCCCGACTTATATAGTCGCCAGGTCCTAGGGTTATAGGGAAAAGTCCTAGCCGGACAGGTTACAGAGTCCTACATCGTCTATTACTAGTCTTGTGTATCTTGCACTCTAAGGCTCCGGGTACGTCGGTGACTCCAACTGTAGCCTTCCTTTATCCGGCATGGGCCTCCCTTCTGGATCCATCTAACTGGGCCGCCCAGCAGGCCATGGGCCATGCTACCAACTGTGGGCCACCCGGGTTATCCGGATAAGAGACATGCTATGAGGATACCCATATAGCATATCCCCAACAGTAGCCCCCGGAGAACTCCGAGATCTTGCGCCGTCTTGCCTCTTAATGTTGAATGCACCGTCTAGATGGATGTCGGCAAATCGTCAAGAAACATCTTGTAGTCCTCCCAAAGAACCCTGCAAGGTTTTCTCTGTCTTCAACTTGTAAGTCGGAGAAATGTTGAATCTTTCATCGTACTCTTCCGTGGCCGGACTGGATCCGTCCATGCCGGGATCTTCCAATGTGACGGCTCATCTGCCTATTTCAGCTAGGGCGACGTAGGCATAGGTCAGCGACACCTCGTAACTCACACATGCAGAGAACGTAATCATGTCCGATTTTCCCGCGCGAGCGATACGAACCGTTGGCGGCGACGGTTGGAGACGTGGCGAAATTTCCACGCACGTTCGCGAACACGTCGTCAACGCGGCAACCGTCCGATTAGCAGCACGAATCTTGATGGTGGAGATGATAAATAGTAACTGCGATGGAACTTTTTACTTTTCACCTCATTCTCTCCTCGCATTGTCTTCTTCCTCCAGCGCGTGCCTCCTCGAGCTCTCCGCGCAAACTCGCGAAAAACCCTAGCCCCAATTCTCGCCAGCCACTTCCAAACTCACTCCATGGCTAGCAACAGCACTACCCCTTCCATGGCGGCGTCGAGCGAAGCCGCGGCGAAGCCGGCAAGCTCTGTCGTTGTGCCTCCAGAAGGTTTAGTCATCCCCGTCTCGGCGGTGGTTGAGTCCACCGGCGGCTACCATAACCCAGCGGCGCTGGAGCCACTAGAGGAGGAGCTTGACTCTCACAAGGGATTGGTGCGGTTCGGATATCACGGACCGCGACATCAAGGAGCTGATCGCCGAGGGCTACCTCCCTGCGACGGAGGGGCTTGCCTGGCGGGCGGTGCCGGTCGGCGAGGTGACACCTTCTCCCCAAGCCGGAGAAAAGTTGTACCTCAAAGCCCAACTGGTACGCGGCGTCTCCCTGCCCATCTCTAACTTCTTCCTCTCCGTCTTGAACCACTACAGAGTCCAGTCCCAAAACCTTTCTCCCAATAGTATCTTAGCGCTTAGCAACTACGCGTCGCTCTGCGAGGGTTACTTAGGGATAAAGCCTAGGCTAGATCTCTTCGTGTACTTCTTCACCGTCAAGCGTGAAGCCGGAGCTAGAAAGGACGAACTTAGGAATTGCGGCACCATAAGCTTCAAGATCCGTCCTGGTCGGCGGTTCCCCGACATCGTCGATCACGAGTCCTGTAAAAATTGGCAGCGTACTTACTTCTACGACCCAGATATCCCTCTGGCTGTCCGAGAAGTAACGTACCCGGACTTCGTTGACGGAGCCGCCGCTGAAGCCTCGTCATGGAGATCCCAAGCCTCCCTTCCCTCCGACCTCGATGCTTCCCACGCCATAAGGCGGATTGAATGGTTCGTAGAGACGGGTTTGACCGGCTTGGACCTAGCCATGTGTTGGTTCATCAGGCGAATCCAACCTCTGCAGCACCGCGCGAAGTTCATGCACGAGTATACCAGCGACAGAAGGGATAGCCTCCGCATCTCCGTGGATAACTTCTCGAGTAACTCCGTCAAGCTCCGTCTTAAGGACATCGTCAAGGTGAAGGACAAGCGTCGTGGCTTCACCATCACCTACGACATGTTCGTAGACAGTAAGTGCCCAAAGGTAACTGTTTATCTTCCGTTGTGACTTATACTCCAGTTCTCCCGTCTTGCAAATATCATCCCGTCTAACATGGTAACTTCTCACTTAATAGCTTAGCGATCTAGAGGAGGATAGCATGGCTGCCCAAATCTACGATCAAAAGATGAAGGAAGTCACGGTCGTGTCCGACGACGATGCTACATTGGCGCGAAAGCGGAAGAGCTCCACCTCTGACGCTGCCGACGAAGGCAAGAAGAAGAAAACGGAGGGTGGAGCCTCCAAGAAGACTACCGCCGCCCTGGAGGCGGAGAAAAGAAAAACCAGCGGGATCCCTTTTGCCAAAGCACCCCCACTTATGTAAGCTTCTTTTCCTCCGACATTGTCTATTCACCTGTCTTGTTCCTGTACTTACGTATTTTGCATGTTTTAGGAAGAAAGCCACGACCAGCTTGAAGAAGACCTCCAAAACATTGGGGGCTTCTAGAACCATTAAGGACATGCTGCATCGCGACGCACCTCCCGCCATCGCCCCTGTCACTCCCTCCGTCAAGCCCTCGTCTACCCCGACAAGCTCACAAGCTAAGGAGGCATCTGGTCCTTCCGCCATGGAAGTGGACTCAGGTGCTTCTACCGAGGTTGCTGTTGTCGGCGACACAGGAGAGTGATGCCCACCAAATGGCTGAAGCTCCGGCTAAGTATGCCATCGGTAGCGGTAAGGCGGTGGTGGAAGCAGGTACTTCTGCCATAGGCGGCGCCCCCGCACCCAAGAAGGCCATAGCTTATCCAAAGATAGTCTATCCGGTACTTACACCGGGTAGCACTGCTCTGGTCCCTGGTGCGGCGCCGACATCTCCGACGTGCGGTCTAGAGGAGCTCCTCCGACAAGCAGAAATCTTGCAAGGAAATAGCGAATCCTTTGGCAAGCTGCTGGCCGAGAGTGCTACAAACCTCAAGATCATTGCACTTGTAAGTTTTATTTTCCTTTTGCATTGCATATGAGTATCCTACTGTAGCCCCTAAGGATGTAGACGGAAAACCATAGGTTTTTGCATAGATGCTCTGAGAGTGACTAAGCTAGAAAACCTCTCACTGTAGCCCCCAAGCATATAGGTGGAATGAAATATTCCGACTAGATGCTTTAAGAGTAGCATACGCAGTGTTTATAAATTTCAATACTGTAGCCCCCAAGCCTCTAGTTGTAACTGAATTAGTTCTGACTAGATGCTTAAAGAAAAGCTAAGCATATATCCGAGTTAAAAACTTTATACTGTAGCCCCCAAGTTTCTAATCAAAAACTGAATTAGTTCCGACTAGATGCTTAAAGAAAAGCTAAGCATACTGCTAAGTCAAAAACTCTCGCTGTAGCCCCCGAGCGTCTAGGTGGAAATTTTCCGACTAGATGCTCCAAGCAGACCAAACAACGTTTTAACTTTTTCCCTTTTTTCCAGAGAACGATAATGCTTAGAGGGGCATGGCCAACGACAAGTACCAGAAGATGCGCGCAGACTTGGAAGCTGAAAAGGGTAAAACTGCCTTCTTGAAGGAACAGATCACCAAGAGCAAGCGTCTATTTTCTTTTTCGCATTCCAACTTGGTTTTATGCCCATATTCTCCCAGTACTCACTATGTACTTTGCTTTTTCTGACTTGCAGAAACCATTGCCAAGGCCAAGAATATTGTCGAGCAATCCAAGCACATTCAAGAGTTGGATAGCGAGAACAAAATTCTGAAGCAGGAGAGGAAAGACATGCTTACCCAGGTTCAGATCCCACGACGGTGGCGGAATCCTACTCCTGCTATAAATCACTATAAGGGCAATACACCAAGTTACAGAGATAGGTTTGCTGTGCGAGGTTGTATGAATCGATACTTGATCGTGCCCTAAAGGCTCCCATAGGCCCGACTTATATAGTCGCCAGGTCCTAGGGTTACAGGGAAAAGTCCTAGCTGGACAGGTTACAGAGTCCTACACCGTCTATTACTAGTCTTGTGTATCTTGCACTCCAAGGCTCCGGGTACGTCAGTGACTCCAACCGTAGCCTTCCTTTATCCGGCATGGGCCTCCCTTCCGATCCATCTAATCGGGTCATTTAGCAGGCCATGGGCCATGCTACCAACTGTGGGCCACCCGGGTTATCCGGATAAGAGACATGCTATGAGGATACCCATATAGCATATCCCCAACACATGTGGAAGTATCTCTCCTTTAGTTGATTATCTATGTATCCCTTGGTGTGAGTGCCTTTATTGGAATATTAATGAGAAGTCTCATCTTTTACTTTATGCACTTCTTATTTTAGTTTGCAATCTCTATTATATGATGAATCTTGTTGTTCAGTATTGGCACCACTTTGGGAGCATCAAGTGGATCTAAATTGGTTTTAGCAAACCGAGTTCTGGTCAGTGGCATTAGTTTGAAAAAAAAGAAAGAAAGAAAAAAGCTTACAGTTATTTGGTATCATTTGTTTTATTTCTTGTTGGCTCATAAGCTTAGTATTTTTTATTTAAGATTCTTTTGTGTCTTCAAGAAAGATTGTATGTTTGGCTTTATTACTTATATGTTTGCTTGTTTCTTTCAACTCTCTTGCTTGCTACTCAGCCTTGCTAGCCAAGAACCTGTTTTGAGAAGGCATACTTCTCATGTTTCCAAAATCCTTTAAACCCAAAACTTTTGCCACTTGTGTCCACCATATCTACCTAGTAGCTTTTTGCTATTCCAAGCAAATTCTCAAGCTTCATCTATCTTTCAAATTTAAAAGTATTTTGTTATGAGAAAACTAGTTAGTAAAGCTCTCACGAACTTGATGGCACACTTTATTTACTTGCCCCTAATAGACTTGAACCATTGTGAACATCGAAGTTGTATATTCTTGCATCTATACGTTGGGATTAGCAGAACCGTGTTGTCATGGGGAACATTTTCAACATTGCACGTGTACTCTGTACATAGTTGATATCGTACTCTTTTGTCTATGGATGTCAACAGTGTGAAATAAAGAGGGAACTTGTAAGTCCATGGAATTTGTATTCTATGTTAGAGAAACGCCTGGGCCACTAGCCTAAGCCATGCCTAATCGTGGTGGAAACTTGCAGCATCGCCATAGTGAGTCATCTATGAAGCATCCTCAGTGAAAAGCTATACATATAGTAAATAAAAAGATCACTGAGATGCTCATTGTCTGCTTGCCTTGTCATTTTGGTTATGGAAAAGCTCCTGTACCATATGCAAGGGGTACCCCGTTGGCGGTTCTCGATGATATGCCAATACTTACAATGACAAGAACTACTCACGCATCATACCGAAGAGAAGGCCTCCGGGATGATCTCCCCTCCGGCAGGGTGCCGGGAAGAATTTCAGATCCCCCCGATCTAGGGATGATGGTGGCGGCTACAGACGGTTTTGTGGAGATTTGATCAGGTGCTTAGGGTTTCTGCATCGGGTGCTTCTTATAGGTGAAGGGGGAGGCAGAGGCGGTGGTCAGGGGCCCCACACCCTGCCTAGGCGCCCGCGCTTAGGGAGGGTGTGGCCCCTCTGGCTCGCCTCCTCGTCTCCCCTCTGGACTTCTTGTTCCCCATGAAAAGTAATTGACTTTGACGTTTGTCCCGTCCAATTCCGAGAATATTTTTTGACTAGCTTTTCTAAAACCAAAAACAGCAGAAAACAGGCAACTGGCACTGTGGCAACTTGTTAATAGGTTAGTATCAGAAAATATGTAAAAAACACATCAAAGTATAAACAAAGCAAAACAAAGTAGATACTAACAAGCATGGAACATCAAAAATTATAGATACATTTCCGACGTATCAGGTATGCACAAGTTCTATTACATGTTTACCATGTCTTAAAAATCTAATAACAACGACATGATGGGCCAAAATCTTTTTTTGCTCCCTCTTCATGTAGCTACGACGCATGGCGTGTGGAAAGAGAGGCAGCATGTCGAGTTGAGAGGATAAACTTCTTAAACACTTTGTTAATTAGTACAGTATACATCCAGCAACACAGGTTGGCAAACTACCGCAAGTATATGTACATAGATGACTCACCAGGTTAAAAATCAAATACTTGGATAGTTGGATTCATGTAGAAAGAGGTTTAGCTACTCAATTTGGTTGTGGGTTATGCATAAGTCGCACTTGATTACCATTTTTTACACGTCCAACAATAGCGACACGATGGATCCAAAGAATGGTTTTCAGTCAATTTTCCTATTGACCGACCATCTATTTTTCTACTTAACAAAGAGGTGTAGCTGTTGCTGTTTGTTCAAAATATAACGCACTAGGAATCATTGGTACTTGTTCTTATCGTGAAGAATAAGTAGGTCATGACCAAATCATAGATGCAGATATTATAATAAGACAAGGTACCTGGAAATATTTAGTCGTGTACACTTCAATCAGAAATTTGGAGTATCTGGTTTGTTGGACAAGAAATGTCAGCATTCTAGATCGACCATCTTCAAACATAGTAATCTCAGCCCGGACCTTTATGTAATATAACGCTGGCATCTTAATCACATAGTTGGAATTGCTTGTTGAGAATTAGCCAGCCCGTGACTAATTAATTTACGACGACTAATATGTCTTTATCAAAAACATGTGCGCAATCATAAAATAAGTAACCTTCCAGCCTTTAAACTCCCCAAGACATGATCCTACCAGATATATAGCAGCATATATGTACTGCTTTTCGCATGGTTAATACTCTAAATAATGCAAATATTTTTCTAAAAAATTATTAAAGGTATAAAGCTCCTAACCATTTTCTACTAATTTGTAGCTTTCGTGTCCATTTGGATTCCTTTAGCAATTGCCATTTTGGCGCTTTTGTCCTTTAGAATACTAGATGACAAGGATTTAGCAACCACCTGATAGCTACAAACCGTATGAATACTTTTCTAAGTCTTTTTTTCTGGTTATCTCGAATATTTATCTATTTGTCTTCTCGTTGCTTCCAATTAATTGATTGAAGAACTGAAGAGCTCAAAAAAAATGTACATAATAGAGAGCTTAATTCATTGACCAACATGCGGCCAAACCACAGATGAAGCAAGACAACATTCTAAACTAAGATTTTCATTAATTTTCCTAGGAAGCTTCATATATGGAAAAAAAATATTGGTTCAGCAGCACGTTCTATATGTGCTTTTACTCTTGCGTGGTAAAATAGCACTCCTATTACTACTTAATTACTACTATAGGAGCAGGTACCATTGCAACTGAAGTCTACATGATCTAGATTGAATATCGGAATTAAGTAGCCTAGCTAATGTACATCTCTCTCTACATACCCTTTTATTATTACAATACCAATCCAAGCAACACATCTTTTAGTTCTAGATACAATGGCTTGCCCATTTTTCTTATGTTAATAAAATCTTGTCGCTAGAACATATATTATACAGTACATAATTATTTTCATATGTTTTGGATGGTTGAGAAACAAAAACTAAAATACAAACATAAGAAGGGGGTGAACTAATATGAATGCATGCATCATCGTGAAGCCATCAATCTTGAAAAGATCATCTACCCTTGCTAGCTAACAAGTAAGAAATATGAAAGTCCAACCATTTTTTCCCTGAGGGAATTATTACTAGTTTTAATTGTAG
Source organism: Avena insularis (assembly GCA_023614405.1). Lineage (NCBI taxonomy): Eukaryota > Viridiplantae > Streptophyta > Magnoliopsida > Poales > Poaceae > Avena > Avena insularis. The sequence continues at coordinate 207,409,026 of CM042691.1, read as the reverse complement.
TATGTCAAAATTTTGGACAGATGGAACTAAGGGTGTGTGCTTTTTAACTCCTTCATTGTAACTTACTATCACATGCGGTTACTAAATTTCTACTGGGTTCTAATTCAAATGAAATCAACATGGTATATAGGGAGAGGTTTGGAATTAAGTAGACAAATATGTATTTGTATCTACATATACTTTTCTACTAAAAAGTATCCAATTAGCTCCTCCTCTAGTAATAAACTTCAACAATTTCCTCTCTTGTTTCATGCTAAATCAAAAATCTGCTGGGGGGATGTATGCTTTCAAAGATTTAACTTTAACTAAGGGTTAGTCTAAATTATGTTGAACTTTCTTGTGCAAAACTGATATAATCAAGTGGTTTTCAATACGGATCCAATGAGTACCGATTCTATATAGAATAATCCACGCATTATTTGGAGATATTTTGGTCAAAGATAATTATGAGAAATATGTGCATCTTATTTTTCTAGACGAGGAAGTATTTTCCAAAAATATGTATTTGATCCCCGGGAGATTCTAAATCAATAATCACGTTCCATTAGAGTATCTGTGGCAAATAAATAAATAATAAAAATAGTGTTTGGGTACATTCACTCTCTTTTTTTTGCAAAAATCCTAGATAACATTAACCTCGGTTCTTACAGAATAGTTTAGAGACAAAGGAAAATTACAAAAAGGTCCCTCTGGACCTCAATGCCGAGGGCGAAGACGAGAACGCTGTGCCGGCGCGCCGCCGCACCACCTCCCCAAAGCCTTGGATCGGGAAGCTCCCCTGGACGGACGGGAAGTCAACGCTCCTCGGTTCCATAGAACCTCCGCCCTGCAACGCCACCGCCATCGACGAGGTCAACATCAACCACCGGCTTCAACAACTTTAAACTCCAGATCTGCCGCCACGCACGATTTGGCCGGGGATCACCGCTCGGCGCGAATCCTAAGATCCACGGGAGCCAAACGAGCAGACACACCACCACGACACTCCACCGAGCACGGTCGTCGGAGGGGACGCGCGTCTGCACCAAAATCCTCGCCGGTGACCTCACCACCTCCATGGCGCCACCGACAGGAAGCCCTGCAAAACTTACACTATAAACACACATGAGACGGAGATCCCCCGCCCTCCCGCCGCCGGAGCGGCCGGCGGAGGACGAGGGATCCGGCGCGACGACGGTGTCGAGGTGGATCGGCGGGGCGGATCGACAAATCGCCCTCTGCCACTCTTTTAATATTACAAAAAACACATTTTAAAGTTCTGTAAAATATTTAAAGTACCACGCATATTGATATTGAGTTTATACTTAAGTTTTTTGTGAAAAATAACCGGTTTGCTATGATTTTTAAAATGAGACAAATTTGAAAGTAAGTGCTGTATGGAACTTCTCACTATGGGACGCGCGCGCTACGCCGAGGGCAAAAAGCCGTCGGCGTAGGCTAAAATGCCCTCGGCGTATGGTACGCCGACGGCTGCCCTCGGCGTAGCCTCCTCGGCAAAGGATTCCCTCGGCGAAGCATATAGAGGCCGTCGGCGTATCAAAATGCCGTCAGCGTATGCTACGCCGAGGGTAGCGGCCGTCGGAATAGCTTGTCGACAGGTTTCAAAAACATTTATTTTTTTAAAAAAAAATTATTATTTTTTTAAATTTTTTTTGAATCTTTGAATTATTTGACTCGTTAATCTCTCACTTTAAACATTTTTAGCACTAATTACAATTAATATTTAATTAAATTGCAGTCTTGGTCGAACTTCTCGGCCGGTCACCCATCCTAATACTACTCCAGCTCCAGCACACTTAACTTCCTTGTTCCTTCAGAATCTATTTCCGCAAAGTAATTCATACATTGTTGTCAATACTATAATATCAATCCTATTAACCCTTATATCAACATGTCACATGTTTGTATTTTTTGAAATTACAAACAATTATTTAAGTAAACATTAATGAATAAGTAAAAAATATTATTGAATTCAAATAAAAATATAATAATTTTACTTTTTTGTATTTTTCTATTTAATATGGAATAATTAATATCTTTAAATCTGTAAATCAGAATTTAACAAATAATATGTCTAAATTGATCAGAAAAATGAGAGGAATCCAAATATGATATCCATATCAACTAATCACAAACCCTCCGTTTTTGAATTATCTATTTGGTGGTTGCTTTAGAAAATTCCCTTTTTGCGCTCGAATAATGAAAAATGGCTTTTTGGTGCGATGAAAAGGAAAACTTGCATTGGATCTTATAAAATAGCATATTATGAACCTAAAAATGATTTTTGTAAAAAAACATGAGCATCAGATCATGTAACTGTAGTTCATATTTGACCCACTTCCTACCGGTTCGGCATGAATTTATCTTTTTCACGAGAGGTGGACGGAAAGGTTTCGGATCCCCTGTTGGGAAATTGTCCATATAAGGTGGTATAGTATTTTTTTGTAAAATGTGGTGGTAGCATTTTGAATTATCCATTTGGTGGTTGCTTCACAAAACCGTCCGTTTTTTGTGTTCAGAAAATGGAAAATGGCTTTTTGGTGCGACGAAAAGGAAAACTTCGTCCTGCAACATTGTTATCCATCCTATGATGCATGTGTATGCATAATATGGGCACATTATCATAAACTATGCCTTGATTCTAGCCATAACATTGGTCATTTGACCCGAAAGCCAAGAAACCTCGAATGAGATAGGTCATTTTGTGAAGGTTTTTTGAGACATAATCAATATATCAAGTTTAATATTTTTAATTATAACTATGTCACATAATATGACATCACGTGAAGGTTTCACATTGTTTCGATTGTTTTTGAATTTTTTATGCCCGTTTTAAACTATCGTCAAACTTTGTCGAACAGCGGGTACGAAGATTCTTAGCTCGGGGCCGAGCCTCGCTAAACTTGCATTGGATCTTTGATAAAATAACATATTGTGAACCCAAAAATGATTTTTGTAAAAAAACATGAGCATCGGATCATGTACATGTAGTTCATATCTGATCCACTTTCTACCGATTCGGCAGGAATTTGTCTTTTTCACCAGAGGTGGACGGAAAGGTTTCGGATCCCCCTGTTGGGACATTGTCCATATAAGGTGGTATAGTATTTTTGTAAAATGTGGTGGTAGCATTTTGAATTAGCCATTTGGTGGTTGCTTCACAAAACCGTTCGTTTTTTATGCTCAGAAAATAGGAAATGGCTTCTTGGTACGACAAAAAGGAAAACTTCCTCCTGCAACATTGTTCGCCATCCCATGATGCATGGTTATGCATAATATGGGCATATTATCACAAACTATGCCTTGATTCTAGCCATAACATTGGTCATTTGACCCGAAAGCCAAGAAACCTCGAATGAGATAGGTCATTTTGTGAAGGTTTCTTTGAGACATAATCAATATATCAAGTTTGATATTTTTACTTATAACTATGTCACATAATATGACACCACGCGAAGGTTTCGCATTGTTTCGATTGTTTTTGAATTTTTTATGCCTGTTTCAAACTATCGTCAAACTTTGTCGAACAGCGGGCACGAAGATTCTTAGCTCGGGGCCGAGACTCGCTAAAATTGCATTGGTTCTTTGATAAAATATCATATTGTGAACCTAAAAATAATTTTTGTAAAAAAACATGAGCATCGGATCATGTACCTGTAGTTCATATCTGACCCACTTTCTACCGATTCGGCAGGAATTTATATTTTTCACCAGAGGTGGACGGAAAGGTTTCGGATCCCCCTGTTGGGACATTGTCCATATAAGGTGGTATAGTATTTTTATAAAATGTGATGGTAGCATTTTGAATTAGCCATTTGGTGGTTGCTTCACAAAACCGTTCGTTTTTTATGCTTAGAAAATAGGAAATGGCTTCTTGGTACGACAAAAAGGAAAACTTCCTCCTGCAACATTGTTCGCCATCCCATGATGCATGTGTATGCATAATTTGGGCATATTATCACAAACTATGCCTTGATTCTAGCCATAACATTGGTCATTTGACCCGAAAGCCAAGAAACCTCGAATGAGATAGGTCATTTTGTGAAGGTTTCTTTGAGACATAATCAATATATCAAGTTTGATATTTTTACTTATAACTATGTCACATAATATGACACCACGCGAAGGTTTCACATTGTTTCGATTGTTTTTGAATTTTTTATGCCCGTTTCAAACTATCGTCAAACTTTGTCGAACAGCAGGCACGGAGATTCTTAGCTCGGGGACGAGACTCGCTAAAATTGCATTGGTTCTTTGATAAAATATCATATTGTGAACCTAAAAATGATTTTTGTAAAAAAACATGAGCATCGGATCATGTACCTGTAGTTCATATCTGACCCACTTCCTGCCGATTCGGCAGGAATTTATCTTTTTCACCAGAGGTGGACGGAAAGGTTTCGGATCCCCCTATTGGGACATTGTCCATATAAGGTGGTATAGTATTTTTGTAAAATATGGTGGTAGCATTTTAAATTAGCCATTTGGTGGTTGCTTCACAAAACCGTCCATTTTTTATGCTCGGAAAATGGGAAATGGCTTTTTGGTGCGACGAAAAGGAAAACTTCCTCCTGCAACATTGTTCGCCATCCCATGATGCATGTGTATACACAATATGAGCACATTATCACAAACTATGCCTTGATTCTAGCTATAATATTGGTCATTTGACCCGAAAGCCAAGAAACCTCGAATGAGATAGGTCATTTTGTGAAGGTTTCTTTAAGACATAATCAATATACCAAGTTTGATATTTTTCCTTCTAACTATGTCACATAATATAACACCACGCGAAGGTTTCGCATTGTTTCGATTATTTTTGAATTTTTTTATGCCCGTTTTAAACTATATATAATATTTTATGTTTTACTTAATTTTTGTTTACAAATGTGATATTTGAGTGTAGATAGATAGGTCTTATTTTTCTGAAAATTTTGATATATTATTTGTATTTTTCCGAATTAGAATGATTTAGTTATGATTTTTCAAATTTAATGAGATAAAATAAAAAATAGCTACGCGGCTACGCCGACGGCCGGCGTAGCTTCCCATTCCTGTAGTGTCTGGAACTTGGTCCCATTGTGACGTTAGGTTTGGCGTAAGTACGTCGCAAAAAATATCCACTCTAGAGTATTTCTGTATGTTTTTTTTTATGGCAAAATACGAGCCTACAAAATAAACATAAGGAAATACAGGGGGTAAATCCACTTAGGCATGGTCATGCCACGACTGTTGGAATTGAGGTCGACCTACCCTACCAAACATTTCATTCCCTGCAGTTACTAATCCCAACCATTAATCAATCGACCCCTTGCCCCTTTTGCATTATACCTTGCTAATTTTCATACACCAACCAATCCATTCTTTGCGTCTCTCCAGTCTCCGGTACTGCTACTAGTACTTCCAAAAGTTCCATACGTCACAATGGGCCGGACCAAGTTCCAAAAGTTTTCTTCATGGACTTCTACTACCCCAACTATACCAAATGCTAGCTAATGTGTTGTGCATGCGTACAGGAATAGAATACGGCTACGACGTACAAACCATTCGCCTCCATCAGTCCATATTATACAATTCTCATCCATTCCGCCGTCTCTGCATTAATCAAAACCATAACCGCCCATGGAGCACACGCTTGGTATGCATGGACGCATGATGCCTTCATGATCCACCCCTTTCGCCCCCTCTCCTCCCCCTCCACTTCTTCAACACCAACCACCTTCTTCCTATTCTCTCTCGTCTAGATTAAAACCGAGAAAGAAGCTAGCAAGAATCCGTATTCTCTCTAGCTAGGAGTGGTATACTTGTTCTTGCAAGACATGGGGCAAGAAGATGCCTTGCTTCTGGCGCCGGAAGCCGTGGCTTTCTCGTGGGAGCATGAGGTCCTGAAACCGGTCTCGGCGCCGGCCATGGATGCCGGTGGTGGCATGCCGCGGAGCACGAGGAAGGCGCCGGCTACCGTGGCCTTCTCGTGGGAGCACGAGCAGGGCATCACGAAGCCGGCCCTGAAACCCCGCGGCGTGCCGGAGATCGCCAAGAAGGCGCAGGCCCCGACGCGTCGGCTGTCCGTGCCGCCGCCGCCGGGCCGGCCGGCGTCGAGAGGCGTCTCACGTGCCGTCCGCCCGGAGGACGACCCGTTCCTGGCGGCGTACCTGGCATGCACCAAGAGCACCGGCGGTCGCGGCAGCGGCGACGGCGAGAGGAAGACGAGGACGACCGGCGCGCGGGAGGGCCAGACCAGACGGTTTGCGTGGGCCGGGATGGCGCTGGGCGCGCTGTCCTGCAAGAGGGACGACGGCGCCGTGGTGCAGAGCATGGCGAGGCTGGCCAAGCTGCCCGAGCAAGACCCCAGGGACGCTTGATTCGTTTGATCATCGCCTGATTAATCACCAACTTCTTCTTCTTAATTTGGTATGGTTTGCAGTAGCAGTGTTGCTGGTTAGGGTCGATTACTGGTGTGGCAAACTTTGTGATTAGGGTAAGTAGAAAGTTTGATCCACAGAGAAGGAAGAACACTATGTGTCTTGTGGATTCAGAACATGTCAGGTTCTGCAACCATGGTTCCGGTTCGCAGCAGCAACTTTCATCAGGCTGTCTTCTGGATTCAGAATATTTTGTGGGTTGCATATGCATTAATTTTCTCCCTATGCATCTTCCTTCTTTCTTCTTCTGTGATGGACAAGTTGATTGCCTTGACACTGACTCTGTCTACTTCCTGTCAGCGTCAACTCGACAGGGACAGAGGTTGACCCAGACTTGGAACATTCCATTGTTTCTTGTGCTTGTGTAAGTATATTTGAAGCACTCATTGGTTGGTAATGAAGAGAAAAGTATGTTCCAGATCATGTGATCAAATGATCTAGTCACATGTAGTACGACTGCTGCAGTTGTTCAGCACACAAGTCCAAGCGCTACCTGAATCGCAAGTGCAGTGCAACTGACAGAGGCCCACTGTTCAGTTAGTACGATTAGTTGCAGAACAAAATACCATTCACTCAGTGATACCACATTCCTCTTCTCTGACCAGTTGCATGGAATGAAAAATCTAAGGCTATTTAAAATGCCAACTTTTAGTTTTGCAAGCCACACCAATAAGTTTACTCGTCAAAGAGGATAGCATTAGACGCTACAGACGTCTCACTGACAGGGACGTCTCACTCGTCAAAGAGGTTTCAGGCACAGTTAGTTGTGACAGGACCAACCTCTGTCTTAATACAGTACAAGTTTCGAGAAATTCTACAAGTAATTGAGGACTAGCACTTGTCAGCTGTTCATCCATGTTTGTTAGCAATGCGATATTTGCTAGGTATGCAGATTGTGTAGTTGCAATCATTTTCCTTGTTTCTTCTTTCTGCCTGCGATAACTCGAGGAAAAGCAGCTCTGCCGAAAATCGGCTTGCAAATTCAGCTACCCCTAGTTTCAGGGCACGATTTTCGGTTTGAAGTATTTACTAAACTCTGGTACTAGTTTAGTGTCTTTTCCTGTAAATTTTGTCAGAAATTTAAATAGTTTGACTAAAGACAAAAGCTACTAGAAGCACACTTATGCATGGACGAAGAGAATAGGCTTGAACTTGAAATACAGTTGCACCATCAATACATCATGTGGCTGTACATAAGCATGTGCAATTTAAACAGGCAAGGGGAGATCCGATTCGTAAATCCCAATTCTGATCCATGTTCCGGTCGAACAATCACATTCATACCTCGAATCTGATCATCCATGCAACACGAGCAGGAGTGATCATCAAACAAATTTTTATAGTACAAAACCGACCAGTCGTATGGATGGACCACCACAAAAACAGCAATAGATCTCATCTATCTCCTCTTGCATATCTAATATGCACGCAACCGATCAAACCTGAACCTAGAAATAAAGGCCATCGGTACGCTACGACGGGTGTCAGAAAATCTCTATCGCTTGCGTCGCCCAGAGAAAACGCTAGACCTCCGACACACCTCCTCCTTCTCCCCCGCCCCTTTGCCGCCGGCGTGCGCCGCCGGGCAAAGCCCGCGTGGTGCCGGTGGCGGCGGGCCTTCTCTCGTCCACGCGTAAGGCGGCCAGCACGGGGTTGGCTCGGCTTGCGGCGGCTCCATAGTGGTGCTCCTCCTCATCCGGCGTGGTCTTCTGGTTGCAGCGCGGCGGTCACCTGACAGCGGGACGCGGCGGCGCCGTGCGCACCATCCCCTCTCGGCGCTCCTCCCGGCGGCGCCTGGGACCGCCCGATCTGGGCTGAGGCGGGCTAGGCGGGCCTGCCACGGCCAGGAAAGGGTGTGGGCGGGGTGGCTCGCTCTAGAGGCGCTGGCGGCAAGGCGGTGGGTGCGGACGTGGCACATGGGAGGCAGCGGTGGCGGTAGGTCATGGTGTTGGGCGGTGTGGCCCAGATATTGGCCCGTTTGGGCCCAATCTGGGTGCACCGCCTGGCCTATGCGGGTCTCGGGCAGTGGGGCTCGGGAGCCTACCCCCTGGCTACTTCGCCGGGCGCCGGAGTTGGGGCAGGAGGGCCAAACTCTGGTGGTCACAGGGCAGATCCTTGGTGGTTCTTTCAGGTTGCATTTTGGGCAAGCATGCCCATCGCACCCTGCTCCCCGTGTGCCGGCGAGATCGGGGCCAGGTGGGCCAGGGTCTTGTGATGACCTCCCTCGTCCGCGGTGGAAGGGACGCTAGGGCTATGACCAGGGGTTTTCCTTAGACCGGCGACAGTCCTATTGGCCCGGGTGAACACGGAGGCGATGCCGCTGCTGCTTGGCGGCGGGGATCTGCGGTGGCGGCAGATCCACTAGGGGACGAAGGAGTAGAGACTCACGCTAGGGTTAGCGGGGACGGTGACACCCTTGTTGTAGTGTGGCGGCGAGGCTTCATGAGTCTTTCTAGGCTCGGCCGGGCCGGGAGGGTCTGGTTTGCCCATGTTGCTGCATCCAGTCGTCTATCGCCCTCGACGGTAGAGATAGTTCCCTCCCGCGAGTTACTATACTGTCGACCCCGTCGAGGGTTTCCTTATTTTTGGTCGTACCAGTCTCGCAACGTGGGTCATGATGAGACGACGATGGTGACTGCAAGACCGTAGTGGCATGTATAGGTGGGCGGCGAGCGGGATGGAGCCATCCGAAGCGTCCGAGAGCGTGGGTTTTTTAGGGATCGGGAGAAATCATTGCCGTTCCGGCATTGACGTGGTGACGCCTGCGGATGTCGCCGACCTTCCTGAAGGGCGTCAGGACTATCACTTCCCCACCTCTTGTTGCGTATCAGGGGAAACTCTAGGACCAGTCCGGGGAGCAGTGTCGTTGTCGTCGCTTTCCTTCCTGGAGGTGCTACACAATGCTTCAGAGCGCTAGGAGCATGGTGGGAATTCTTCGGAGGCGCAGCGGTTGCGGGCCATCCTCATTTTCGTCGAGCCATTGTTGATGGCTTTATTTTCTCTTCTTTTTCTTCTTCTTTTTTTTATTTTTTTCTCTGTTGTTTCCTTTAGGCGTTGTGCTGTCTAGCCCAACAGCGGTCTCAATCATGGTTGCTATATTAATATAGCTATGCGTATGTCTATTTCGAGGAGGAAATAAAAGCCATCATACTACTGTTGGGTCACGATCGGCAACACTTGCAAAAAATTAAAAATTCTACTACACACCACCACAAACAATCCTAATGGTTTGGGTCGCGAGATTGCCAGTAGACCCGTAGGTGCGAATCTGATGAATCAGGTCGGGAATGTGCATCAAACGACTACTCATGGATTACAAACACTTCATCTTGTTAAAAATATAAGCAATAATTTATATGATTTAATTCGAATAATAAACTGATAAAGCATGATTATACAAACAGTATTAAAACCAATCATGCATATCAACAAAGTAGATGAACAGATTATATCTAAACAAGATAAACCTATCACATCTACGCCAAACGCTAGAACTAGAACCTCTAGAAAATACGAAAGAGAGATATTGAGATCACATACGATACAGTTGCTGCAGAAGACGCAGCAGAGAGTGCAGCAGCGGCAGTAGCTGCAGTGGAGTTGTCGCTCATGTTGAGGTTGCCGAAGAGGTCGCTGACGTCCGGAAAGAAGTCGTTGTTCAGGAACTCGTCGTCGGACGACGTCGTGGTTGCCAGTATCGCGCTTGAGCGCTCCCCAAAAACCTGATCGCCCCTCACCCGTACAGGTTCATAAGAGGCGTGGTTCTGGAGGCCTACTGTCCCGATTTGCGGTGCATGCCGTAAGCCGGGTTGGGGAATACGAAAGCGGCGGCGCAAGGTTCTGGAGGTAGGTGCGTGTGTTGTGTTGATTGATCCCAATTAGGTTTAGCACAGACGCTTATATAGTGCAGGTCAGGAAGATCATGGGCTCAGCCCATGTCCGAGTCGGTAACAGCCCATGATCCATAAAAACTAGAAATGACTGTAATTAACGCGTCCGTTAATGACTCATAATTAATTTTCTCAAACAACAAAATAAAGCTCGGCTCGGCCAGATTCCCGCAACCCACGGAGCGCGCGTAGTGACGAGGCGAGGCGTGGCAAAGCGAGGCGGGCGGCGTCGGAGGAGGAGTGCGTGAGGACTTCTCTCCTTGTCACACCTTAGTGGGTGGTGCAACACTCTACTATATAAGGTGGTCCAACTCCCTATGGATCTAAACTTTAGCACCACTAGCACAACCATATGCTGCCATACACAAGTGGGCCAAAGAGAATTTTAGAATTTGTCTAATGGGCCAACAGCCCAATATTCACCAAATTCCAACAATCCCCCACAAAGTCTCATTGGCACATCACATCACTTTTATTCCAGAACATTGTTATATACCGGTGTGTACTGGAGACTGTTAAGTTGAACTTCCACATTAAACTTCATGTTACACTAGCTAGCAACTTGAATAAGTGTACTATGCCTTGAACTACAAGTTTTTTGCGCGCTAGTTTCACACAAAATCTAGACCGGTACAGGGCTGCCATCGGCTTCCCCGCGGTTTGGAGCTTATGCGTCATACTTTAGGGTCTTTCATGAGTTTATTAGAGAGCGCCCAACTCTCACGGACTGCGACGTTTGACAGTCAGACTCATATAGGCGTGTTCCTCAAGAGATGTTCTGCAGGACAACATATCCGCTTATAAAAGTCACTTGGAACACATTAAGATAAAAATCAACCTGCCATGCAGATTAAGGGAGTATTGAATCTTTATGGATATGTAAATATAATATGGGGATACTCTTCTCTCGGCTGACCAACAGCTTGTCTCCCATCTCTAATTCACTCGGATCTCCGATCACATAGAGTGGGTTGCCGATGGGAGCAGCTCATAGCGTGGGTCTCAAACCCATCTCCCTCGATGCATTATCTATCACATTGCGTTATAAACCCTTTGTAAAGGGATATTCTAGGTTTTTAGATATTTGGATATAATCCAATGCAATAACTCTAGAGTTTCTTAGTTTTCTGACAGATTTCAATCTCCTCTTCACATGCCTTGATGACTTCATATTATCCTTAGAAATGTTTACTTTGACGATCACAGTTTGATTATCATAGTTCATCGGGATGTCGGGTATTGGTTTTTCAACCACAGGTAAGTCCATCAAGAGCTCACGAAGCCACTCTGCTTCAATAGTGGTTGTGTATAATATTGTGAGTTCTGCTTCCATTGTTGACCCCGTTAAGATGGTCTGCTTGCAAGACTTCTAGGAAACAGCGCCACCACTAAGTGTAAACAAATAACCACTCGTGGCCTTAATCCTATCAGCATCAGATATCCAGTTTGAATCACTATAACCCTCAAGTACCCGTGGATACCCAGTATAGTGAATACCATAACTCGCAGTGCCTTTCAAATAGCGCAAAACTCTTTCAAGAGCATGCCAATGATTATCTCCAGGATTTGACACAAATCGAATCAGTTTGCTTACAACAAAGGAGATGTCAGGTCTAGTAGCGTTGGCTAAATACATGAGTGTGCCAATAATTTGAGAATATCTGAATTGAACTTTAGAAATCCTTTGATTCTTTCGAAGTATCACACTCGGATCATAAGACGTTGGAGAAGACTTGCAGTCGCTATACCCGAAGCGACTCAATATATTTTCCACATAGTGATACTGAAGCAGTGTAATCCCACCATTGTCATCCTTTAGTAGCTTGATGTTTAATATTACATCAGCCACTCCCAAGTCCTTCATCTCAAAGCAGCGAGATAGGAATTCTTTGACCCCCTCGATAATAGTGAGATTGGTCCCGAATATCAATATGTCATCGACATAGAGACACATAATAACTCCCTCGCCCCACCATGGCGATAGTACACACATTTGTCAGCTCCATTTATGATACGTCCAAAACGTATCTACTTTCCCAAACACTTTTGCTATTGTTTCTCCTCTAAACTTGTGTGATTTGGATACAACTAACACGGACTGATGCTGTTTTTAGCAGAATTACCTTGGTGTCTTGTTTTTGTGAAGAAAACCAACTATCAGGAAAAATCCCGGAAAATATGCCAAAAATTATATTTCACCAGAAGACCCACGGAGCCAGAAGACGAGAACAAGAAGGGGCCTGGGGGCCCACACCCCTGCCAGGCGCGGGCCCACCTCTGGTCGCGCCTAGGGGGGTGCAGCCACCCCAGGCACCCCCTCGGCCTCCCTCTGTGCCTATAAGTTGCCTCTCGACCTAAAAACCGAGGGGGGGTTCAATAGTTTTCCAGAAAGAGTTCCGCTCCGCCACCGCCAGCAGAAACCAAGATTCGGATCCAGAAACTCCGTCCTGGCACCTTGCCGGGAAGGGGAATTTGGAGAGGACCATCGCCATCGTAATCACCAACGCCTCTCCATCAACCATCGATGTTTCCCTCATCCATGAGTGAGTAATCCCCCGCTGTAGGCTTGGGGATGGTAGGGCTTGGATGAGTTCTATCTTGTAATCGAATAAGATTGTTAGGGCATAGTGCCTAGTATCTCTATTAGTGCTATTTGACTTTGTTGCAACTTGCTGTTCTTAATGCTTGTCACTAGGGCTCGAGTGCCATGATCTCAGATCTGAACTTATTATTGAATCATTATGATAGTATTATTTGTGATCTTATCTGCAAGTTGTGTACACATATCATTGTCCGGATCCAAAGGCCCTGGAGTGACAATAATTGGGACAACCAGAGGGGATGGATGTGGTGTGAGGATCACATGTGTTCATGGAGTGTTAATGCTTTACTCCAGTGCTCTATTAAAAGGAGCACCTTAATTGCCAGTAGTTCCCTAGAGGCCCCGCTGCCATGGGCTGGCTGGACAGAAGATGTTGTGCAAGTTCTCCTTGCGAGCACGCATGACTATATATGGAGCACATGCCTAGGATTGTTTAGTACTTGGATGCTTGTTATTATTTATCTGCAATGCCCTAGATCTTGAAGTTACATGTTTAGACTCGTCCATGCAACGCCCGTCCATCCATCCCTATGCCCACCGCACTCGAATCCCACTGTTTACTGTTAATGTTACTATTGCCCCTGTTTTGCTGCTGCTATTGCTTTGCTGTTGCTACTACAAGTTGTTGCTACTGATTAACTTATATGAGCAAGAACTATTTCTAGGTGCAGCTGAATTGACAACTCAGTTGTTAAGGCTTGCAAGTATTCTTTGGCTCCCCTAGTGTCGAATCAATAAATTGGGTAATACTACCCGCGAAGACTGTTGTGATCCCCTACACTTGTGGGTCATCAAGACTATTTTCTGGCGCCGTTGCCGGGGAGCATAGCTTTATTTGTAAGTTCACTTGGATCTACTATTGTTCACTGCTACTCCTTTCATCATGGGGAAGCCTCGTGATGGAAAGTTTCCTATTTTACCTTCCACTACAAGAAGAGGTACAGTCCTAAACACCTCTGATGCTCTTGATTCACCGTCTGTTATAAGTAAGTTTGTCACACCACCACCACATACACATGCTACACACACTGCTACTACTGCTGAATCTGAAACTGCTTTTGATGGTCATGATATTACTTCTACTGTGCTTGATGCGAGTTGTTCATTAGGTCGTTTCCTAGATGCTACTATGGCTGGTCTAGGAAATACCAAAACTCCTAGTGAATACACTGTTACACCTGTTAGCTCACCTGAGTCTAGTGAGAGTTATGACATTAATGATGGTTACATTGAGTTCACTGATTAATTTGTTGAAGAGTGCCAAAACACACATGGTACTAGTGCTATTAAGAGCCTCCTTGCTAGACGTACTATTATGCCTAAACTCTCCTCTGATCCTAAGTTTGCCACCTCTCCCATTGATATTAAAGATGAAGATTATGATTTCTCTCTTGATTTTTCCTATTTAGATATTGTTGAGAAAGAACCTTTCTGTGGGAATGAAACTGAGAGTGTTTTGGCTCATTGAATGAGCTTTCTACTATAAGTGCTTTGTTCTCTGATGATTTTAAGATGCACAAGTACTTTGTTACTAAGATCTTCCCCTTTTCACTAAAAGGAGAAGCTAGGGCTTGGTTTAATAGACTACCTCCTGGTTCCATTGATAACCCTGATTGCTTGATTGCTTCTTTCTTCGAGAAATATTTTCCTCCTAGTGCTAGACATGCTGCTTTGCAGAGACTTTTTGATTTTAAACAGGGAGAAGAAGAGAAATTGCCTGAGTCATGGACAAGGTTCTGTGTCTTGATCATGCACATCCTGGATGTCTATTACCTAAGAATGAGCTTCTTGATATTTATTATAATGGATTATTTGATGATTCTAGGACATACCTAGATAGCTTTGCTGATTGTGTTTTCAGAAAAAGAATTCCTATAAATGCTGAAAAATTAATGGCTAAGATAAGCAAGAATTATGATGATTGGACTTCAACTGAGCTAAATACACCTGAACCAGTTGTGCCTAAACCAGTTCCAACACCAACAACAAAAAAGAGGGGAGTTATTGCATTAAATGATAAAGTGATGAAAGAAGCTAAGAAATGTCTAAAGGAGAAAGATATTAGAGCTGAATATGTGAAGAATCTACCTCCTATAGAAGAATTATGTAAGCCAATTCCCCACTCATCTACTATTGAGGTACACTCTCTCCACTTTAATGAAGGTGATATTCCCTATGGTAAGCCTCCTGATCAATGCTTAGAGGAACTTGACACATTTATCGTTAAACAAGGTAATTTTAATAAACAAGTTCAGAATCATTTATTGGAAAACTCTAGAGCTATCAATGAGTTGAAAGATATTGTGGAAAGAACTTCTAATGATATTAAAATGCTTTGTAAACACTTTCAAATGGTTCAAACCCAACTTGATTAACTTTCTAAGGTACAAAAAGATATGCTAGTTAATGCTTCAGGAGATAAACATGCTTATGGAATTAGAACTAGGAGTGGTATAGCTACTCAAGATCCTTTATATCCTGAAGGACACCCTAAAAGAATTGAACATGATTCTCAACAAGGTGAAAGTAGTGGTAATCCTCGTTAGAGAATGAAAAACAAACATAAGGTAGTTGAGGAGCCCCTTAAACCTGCTGTAGATCCTAATAGTATACCTGTCTCTGATGCTAAAACTGAGAGTGGTAATGATAATAATGATGCTCCTGATAAGGAGGAAGTTGAGGAAGAACCTGAGGAGCACACTAAGAACACTAGGTACACAAAAGAAGATTTTATTGCTACAAAACATGGTAGTGAGAGAGAACCTTGGGTGCAGAAACCTATGCCTTTTCCAGGTAAGAAACACAAGTCAAAGGAGGAAGAACACTACAACAAGTTTTGTGAGTGGATAAAACCTTTATTTTTGCAAATTCCTTTGACTGATGCTATTAAATTGCCTTCTTATTCAAAGTATATGAAGGATATTGTCTCTAATAAAAGGAAGATTCCTAATGTGGAGATTTCTAATTTGCTTGCTAATTATTCCTTCAATGGTATGGTTCAAAAGAAACTTGGTGATCCAGGTATACCAACTATTCCTTGTTATTAAGAATAATTATGTTAGAACTGCTTTATGTGATTTGGGAGCTGGAGCTAGTGTTATGCCTTTTTCTCTCTACAAGAGACTCTAGCTAGAAAAGTTGATACCAACTGATATATCTTTGCAAATGGCTGATAAGTCAACTACTATTCTTGTTGGTATATGTGAGGATGTCTCTGTTCAAGTGGCTCATAATTGCTTGGTTTCAAATGATTTTGTTGTGCTTGAAATGCCTGAAGATGATAATATGTCCATTATTCCTGGGAGACCTTTTCTTAATACTGCAGGTGCTGTTATTAATTGCAATCAAGGGAAAGTAACATTCAATATTAATGACAAAGAGCATACTTTTTATTTCCCCAAGAAGGTTGCTAAAAGCTATTGCCTAAATTCCATTGAAAATATTGAGAGCATCAAGGTTGGAGAAATATATTGTCCCATTCCACAAGAAAATTTTGAAACTATTATCATTGGGACCATTGCTATCAAGTATGAGGTAACATAATCACCTTGTGGAATGCAAAATTTTGTTTAATATAAGATTGTTTTGGTAACAAGACTTGATCAACCTTGTTAACAAAAGGATTTTAATGAACAAAATAATGTTTTCACTATGGTTATACTTGCTTTCTTTTACTTTTCTCCTTCCTTGTCTTTGCTTTTAGCTTTAGTTTAGCTAGTTGTTTGCTTGTTAGTTTGTCTTAGAGCTCCTGTAGTTTGGATTTTGGTTTGCTTTTGCTTCTTCTGAAAAAACTGTTCTGCGAGAAAATCAATTTTCATACCCTGAAAATTGGCCAAAAATAAAGTTTCCCGAAAAATCCCAGGAAATTCAAATTAAAATTTTCCTCTAATAAAGGGGCAGAGGGACACCTGAAGTGACCCAGGGGGCCACTCTAGGCCACCACACCCATGGTAGGCGCAGCCTACCTGTGGGTGGCGCCTAGGGGGGTCTGGCCCACCTGGGGCCCTTCAAGGTGCCCCCTCACAGCCATCTTCTTTCTCTCTCTCCCGAAAAACACTGGAAAACTTGCTCAAGCTCGAGTTCTTGCTGTTCTTGCTGGTGATTCTCGATCTCCTTGCTCAGCCCATCTTTGCTGCTGATTTTTGGACAAATTGCTCCTTGGTATGTGCCTCCTCCACTTGTCTAATTAGATTTATGATTGGTAGATTGTATCTTGAGTATTTTGCTGCTATAGGTGTCAGGTTGTTTGAGCTTGCATGCTTGTTCTATGCTTAGAGACTTCATTTTGATGCATGTGTATCCCTCTAGAAAGTTCCTATAGTAGTTGCTCATCATTTATCAATTTGGAAATCACTTGGTTTGATGTTTGTTTAAAAATTTCAGCAAGGAAGATGGCTACTTATCCACTGAATCAATATGACTTGATGGTGCCTGAGCCAATGAAGGTTCGTCATGAGGAAGCAGTTTTTCCTTCCATATATCCATGCCAGGAATTTATGAGAACTGCGGGAATCTCCCAGGATTTCCAAACTTTGATTGCCAATGCAGGATTGGAACACTTTGCTGAAGGTGAACCATTTCAATTTGTTAAGCTAACCATGGCTTTTGTGCAGGACTTCCGGTTCACTTGGTCTACATCTACACCATGGTCCATTACAAAATATACAATATACCTGTCGACCTGCCTTTTGCTGATTTCTATGCAGCAATTAGAGTACCTCAGTGGGGATCTTGTGAGAAGATCAAGGAGAGGCCCAAGTCACTTATGGATTTATATGCTGAGATTTGCCAAGGTTTCGACTTCTCAAAGGAAAGTGGTAAAATTCGGAACATTCAGTTCCCAGCTATTAGATACTTTGCCTATTTTATTACCAAGTGTGTTCTTGCTAGAAAGATTGCTAGAAAGTTATCTTCTTTTGATCTATCTTTTATCGCAGCTTCTCTGAATAGGAATAGATCTTATAGCATGGGTGATTTGATAGCTCACCGTCTCACCACCAACCGAGAGAAGGATGGAATTTGTGGAGGTCTCATTGCTTCTAGGTTGCTAGCTTTCCATGGTTTAGAGCCTCACCTTTCAGATTATCGGTTCCCCATAGAGAGGCTTGATCTTGAATCCATGGTTCATCATGGTTTTGTTTCCTTGGGGGTTAATGTGAGAACTTTACCGTATGAATTATCTTTTGCCTAGCAAGGTCGGAGAAAGAGTAGAACTGAGAAAATAGTTTATTTGCTTGCACCTGCTTTCTTTAACTTTGATAACAGGCAAGGATGGTCGCTTATGGAGGAGGAGGTTGACACATATGTGGCGGATCTCTCCCAGCAAGAGGATAATGTTGAAGAGGATGCCGAAGATGATTCGGTTCAGCCCTCCAACTTGGAAGAGTCTTCATACCAGCAGCCCTCATTTGATTGGGGCGCGTCTTTTTCTTCATCGTAGGCGCCTGACTATGATCATTCCTATGATGACCCACCAGCATGGGGATACTACCCGCGCTATTGAGCCCCACTTAGGCCAAAAGCCTAAGCTTTGGGGGAGGTATACCGACATCACACTCATATACATATCATGTTCGGTCGGTTCTTTGTATATCCATCGTTTCACTTTCTTTTTGGTTCTTGTTGCTTCTATCTCAAAAAACACAAAAATACCAAAAATATTTTCGTTGTTTTTATTGGTTTGTTTCTTTGCTTTGGTTTTCCTTAAAAGAAAAATCCAAAAGGATTTTGCTTTGTTTGGTTTGCTTTGTTTTTGTTTGGTTTTTCTTTGTTTGCTTGTTTCTAAAAAATTGAAAACACCAAAAATATTTGTTGTTCTTCTCTGGTTTTGTGAGTTCTTTGCATGGTTCGGACGTCCTCAGTGGATTTTGGTTTCATGTTATTATTCAAGCCACACAAGTGAAGGGAAATAATGAAGATTAAGACAACTTGAGGAGTGGTAAGAGGATGGTAACGAACTCTATTTGTTTTCATTTTCGTACATATACTCATCATTGTGAGCATGTTTAGCCTGTTTGTGTAAGGTGTATGTCATTATGGATGCTTAGTAGTTCTTGCTTGTCTATGATTAGCTCCAGCTTGCTAATAGTTTGTAGCATGTCATATGAATGTTTGCTTGCATTGTTTTATTCATATTTTGGTATGATATTGTGGTATCATCCTCTGAATGTTTCATGTGAGTCGACTTGGCACATGCTCACGCATGCATATGACTAAACAATAGTCAGTAAGCCTCGATGATTTATTTTGCCTCAGAGTTCTAGTATCACTTTCATGCCATAATTAGTCTTGTTTTGTTGCAAGCATGGTTATGACAGTTATTGCTCTCTCGTTTGTCGCTCCCTCTCTTTTGCTAGCCCTCACTTGCACTGAGCATGTGCTCTACCTGTGCTTCCAACTCCCCAAAACCAATATTGCCAGCTCTGTCCACCGTACCTACCTATTAGCATTATTTGCTACTTTAGTGCATATTCTTTATGCCGTGTTTTTTTCCAAAATAAAATGTTTGTCTGTTTTGAGAAAGTTAGTTAGTAAAGCTCTCACGAACTTGATGGCACACTTTATTCCTTGCACTTAATAATCCTGAACCATTGTGACTTGTCCATGAAAGTTATATGCTTGCAAATTATATGCTGGGAGTCAGCAGAACCGTGTTGTCACGGGGAACGCTTTCAAAACTTTTTGGATATCCTATCCAGTTGATACTTTTCTCTTTTGTTTACGCATGTCAACGATGTGAAATAAAAGAGGAGCTTGTGAGTTCATGGAGTCTATACATTGTGTTAGAGAAACGCCTGGGCCACTAGCCTAAGATGCCTAATTATGGTGGAAACTTGCAGCATCACCATAATGAGCATTCTATGAAGCATCCTCAATAAAAAGCTATGCGTATAGTAAATAAAAAGATTGCTGAGATGCTCATTGTGTGCTTTCCTTGTCATTTTGATCACAGGATAGCTCCTGTATCATGTGCAAGGGGTACCCCGTTGGCGATTCTCTATGATATGCATGTATGAACAATGACAAGAACTTACAGGTAACCAAAGTTGAGTAGCATGCGGATCAGCCCTCGTACTCAAGGGACATGGGATTTCCAGTTTATGGTCTATCAAGCATATAACTCAGATTGGACCTCACTTTCACCTTAACCATATAAAGATGCCTATGATAGGGGCAATGAGAGCTCAAAGCTAATGATTACCTTCCTTTAAACATTGCGAAGCCTTTAAAACTCTTCAAAACCGTTTTCACTCCCTTGTTGAGTCATCATTTATTCTATTAGCACCTTCTTGAGAGCATAGTTGTCATTCTTGTGTTTGTTCCAAAACTTGGTTAATTATGTCATGACTTTGATGCATGTATCTCTGATATCTTTACTTATAGTCTTCACTTGAACTTTAGAGGTGCCTTGACATTTATATTGTGCTCTACAAACAAAGGCAAGTGAGATACCACTCTATCATACCTTACTATGAGCATTGCAATGTTGCTTATTTTTATGTTTCATGCTACTTATTATTATTGAGTTGGTTTCTCTTCATAGCTTGCAATGACTGTTGAGTAGACTTAGTTGCATACTTCATATTATGAATGGTTTAAGCATCTACTCATGTGCTGAGTATATATACATCATATGAAGCAAATGTGTTCGTGAAAGTTCTTTTATCGCACTCAGTTTTCAACTGAATTGCTTGAGGACAAGCAATAAGCTAAGTTTGGGGGGAGTTGATACGTCCAAAACATATCTACTTTCCTGAACACTTTTGTTATTATTTCTCCTCTAAACTTGTGTAATTTGGATACAACTAACACGGACTGACGCTGTTTTCAGCAGAATTACCTTGGTGTCTTGTTTTTGTGCAGAAAATCAACTATCAGGAAAAATCCCGGAAAATATGCAAAAAATTATATTTCACTAGAAGACCCACGGAGCCAGAAGACGAGATGAAGAAGGGTCCTGGGGGGCCTACACCCCTGCCAGGCGCGGGCCCACCTATGGCTGCGCCTAGGGGGTACAACCACCCCAGGCACCCCCTCGGCATCCCTCTGCGCCTATAAGTTGCCTCTCAACCTAAAAATCGAGGGGGTTCGATAGTTTTCCAGAAAGAGTTCCGCTCCGCCGCCGCCACTAGAAACCAAGATTCAGATCCAGAAACTCCGTTCTGGCACCCTGCCGGGACGGGGAATTTGGAGAGGATCATCACCATCGTCATCACCAATGCATCTCCATCAACCATCAATGTTTCCCTCATCCATGAGTGAGTAATCCCCCACTGTAGGCTTGGGGATGGTAGGGATTGGATGAGTTCTTTCATGTAGTCGAATAAGATCTGTTAGGGCATAGTGCCTAGTATCTCTATTAGTGCTATTTGACTTTGTTGCAACTTGTTGTGCTTAATGCTTGTCACTAGGGCCTGAGTGCCATGATCTCAAATCTAAACTTATTATTGAATCATTATGATAGTATTGTTTGTGGTCTTATCTACAAGTTGTGTACACATATCATTGTCCGGATCCAAAGGCCCCAAAGTGACAATAATTGGGACAACCGGAGGGGATGGCTATGGTGTGAGGATCACATGTGTTCACGGAGTGTTAATGCTTTGCTCCTGTGCTCTATTAAAAGGAGCACCTTAATTGCCAGTAGTTCCCTAGAGGCCCCGCTGCCACGTGCTGTCTGGACAGAAGATGTTGTGCAAGTTCTCATTGCGAGCACGTATGACTATATTTAGAGCACATGCCTAGAATTGTTTAGTACTTGGATGCTTGTTATTATTTATCTGCAATGCCCTAGATCTTGAATTTACATGTTTAGACTCGTCCATGCAACACCCGTCCATCCATCCCTATGCCTACCACTTTTCGAATCCCAACGCTTATCGTTAATGTTACTATTGCCCTGTTTTGTCTTTCTTTGCTACTACAAGCTGTTGCTACTGATTAACTTTTATGAGCAAGAACTATTTCTAGGTGTAGCTGAATTGACAACTCAGTTGTTAAGGCTTGCAAGTATTCTTTGGCTCCCCTTGTGTCGAATCAATAAATTGGGTAATACTACCCGCGAAGACTGTTGCGATCCCCTACACTTGTGGGTCATCAATTTACAACAAAGTCTTTAGCAGTTAAAGTTCTTTCAAAATTCTCGTGCCGCTGCTTAGTAGCTTGCTTAAGACCATACAAAGACTTCACTAACTTACACACCTTTCCTTCTTGACCATCTACTACAAATCCGTCAGGCTGCTTCATATAAATTTCCTCATCTAGCTCTCCATTTAGAAAAGTTGTCTTAACGTCCATTTGATGAACGAGAAGACCATGTGAGGCAACCAAAGATAGTATTACTCGAATAGTGGTCAGTCTAGCTACGAGTGAGTAGGTATCGAAGAATTCCTCACCTTATTTTGGGTATAACCCTTGGCCACAAGACGTGCCTTGTACTTTTCAATAGTACCATCAGGTCTAAGCTTTTTCTTGAACACCCACTTACATCCTACATGTTTGCACCCATAAGGACGATGAGTGACTTCCCAAGTACCATTATATAAGATGGAGTCCATCTCGCTGCGGACAGCTTCCTTCTAGTAGTCAGCATCTTGAGATGCATAAGCTTCTGAAATAGAAGTGGGAGTATCATCCACAAGGTACAACAATGAAATCATCACCAAATGACTTTGCAGTCCTCTGTGTCTTGGTCCTTTTGGGAGATTCATTTTCGTCCTCCACGGGATTATCAGAGTGTTCTATTGGCATAGTGGGTTAAGGAATTATAGAAAATTCCCGACTAGACAAACTAATCATCTCCTGATTTGATGAGCTAGACATACCTTTCATTAGAAAAATGTCCTTAAAGAAAGTCACATCATTCGTGTAAGACCCCACCTTTATAAGGTAAAGGTCCCTGTGATTGCAATGCTAGTCCCTGGATCAAATGCTAGCATCCACAGTTTAAGATGAAGTACACAAATACAAAGGTCTTTATTACATCGTCATTCCAAAGATAAACAGCCTTTTACAACTCTATAGCCATAGGATAATACAAAAGTTCACATCATAAGTAAATAAAGTAAAGTCTTCATATTCATGTGCCAGAGGCAAGCATGTTGAGTGTAGACTCATAACCCTAATCCTCATCAGAGTAACCTGCAACATCATAAGTTACAGCCACAGTGGGTCAATACATTTGGAATTGTATTGGCAAGTGATGCCATAGTAGAATAATAGTATCTAGCATCTATATGAATTTGGCTAAGTATAGCTTAGGCTTGCGTTGCTCAAAATAGGTTTTTCCTATCAGTTGAAAACACTAAGTTTTTGTTTGACAAAAACTCCCAAGGAACCATCAATAGACATTGGTGAACCTTAACCCTTGTTCAACCACAAGTTTTAACTTAGAAATTGGGATGAGGAGATCCTTGATAGCTTCAATCTCTTGATGCTCAAATTGTCCGTTGCCGAGGACACGGCTAAGTACTTAGGCTTTTCCTTCTCGAGAGGTGGTGTAATTTCCCCACAAGACTCGACATGCATCGAGACAAGATCTTTCAGAAGCCTTTGACCAAGTGGACGCGTTCCATCCTATCACCCTACCACCATCTGTCCATCTGGCTAAGTTATTGCAACCTATATGATCAAGGCAGAGCCCATATGCCATGAGGTTGCACTAGAAGATTCTAAACACTAAGCATCTCAAATCCCTTTGTTCCTGGGTGGCTTTCCACAAGTGTGATACGCAAGGTAGTCCATAGACATGGGCCTTGTGTAACCACTCAACATAATCCAATCATACCATTCCACCCAGGTGATTCATTCACTTAGTTGTTTTATTAAGCAAAAACATAAGTCAAAGACTTAGAAATTTTTTCCATAGCATGAATATATTCCACCCTTGTTTTATACTAGCTAGGCTAAGCATGATAACATGGCAAGTATCTTAACTTAGAGAAATTCTACTAAGATTACATCTACTAGGATTTCCCAAGCATAGCATATTATATAACTTAGCAAAAATTACATGCAAGCCCTATTCAAAATATCACTAGTGCATAGTCAAAATAATAGGACAAAACATGTAGCACCACTTGCCTTGGTAGTTGGGGGAGTATCAACAATCTTCACAATCACAATCACCACTAGCACCAAAATCTACACATAAAATGATAGAACCAAATTCTCATTCAAAAAATTCAAGCAAAAACAAATGAATACATGCAATGCAATGAAATGAATTTTTTCTACACTAAACCAATCAAACTAAACAGTACTGAACACAAAACTAACTATTAATATTCTAAATAAACTTAAATTTGCTTTAAAAACATTTTCTATATAAATTATATAGTCAAAATAAGCCTATATTTGTATCTGCACAAAATTCCATTTTTATAGAAGAAAAATACAAATTAAAGTCCACAGTAGTGTATGATTTATTTTTATAAATCCATTGATATCTTATTTGCATTTTTTGGATAAATAGAACTCAAGTTATGAATTTTCCAAGTTTGAATCAAAATCTGGGTTTTAAATCAAAAATCGAGCCACGCGGCAGCGTCTGATTGGACGATACCGCTTCGGGTGGATCACGCTTCCCTGCCATTGGATCAAATCAGATCCAACACGCCAGATCACAACTTACCCCTTCGCTAACGATCTAACCTAAACCGCCGGATCTAAATCCTACGGCTCAGATCTACGCGTACCCTTTCGGGACCACTTCTAATCTTGATCGCTGGATCTAGATCTAGCGGATCCCATTGCTTTGACCAAACTCGGGCGGCGTAAATCTCCACCGCGGCGGCTGCGCGTCAGACGATGATATTCCGGCGAGGCCAGAGGGTAAGGGCAGGGGTACTGGGGCTTACCGAGGTCGCGGAGATGCGGTGAAGCTCACCGTGCTCGCGGACGGGGCTGGGGCGCACGGACACAGCGACGATTCCTCGTCGGAGTTGGCGTCGGTGTCGGGCACGTTCGGGAGTTGTCGTTGGCGACGCTACAAGGCACGGGAAGACATGAAAGAGGTGGCATTAGACGCGCACGGACAGGACGAGTGCACGTGTGTCAACCAGAGAGAAGGGGGGATAGGGTTTATCGAATTTGTTCGCCGGAGTTGTTCGGGACAGCGGCAACACGAGCTTGCATGTGGACAGCCTAGCGGCGCTCAGATGGTGGTGAGTGAGGGGAAATGAGCGGAAGGAGGAGGGGGTTCAGGCGCGGGATTACTGCGAGGTTAACATGAATTGATTCGAGAATCAATCGGCCAGTAACGGGCGGCGACGACGAGTCCGCGGTGTTGATTGAGGAAGAAGGGGTGACGTGGCTACGGGGCCAGCATGTCAGTGAGGGGGGGGGGGGGGGGTGCGCGGGTGCGGGGTGAGAAACAGAGGGGTGAGTGGGGGGTTTTCTCGGGTGGGCTCCGTGTTGGGCCGTGGGGGTGGGCCGAGCCATTTGGCTGGTCTGCTCCTATTTTTTTGTTCTTTTATTTTTCTTTTTCTGAATTCATTTTCTAAATAAGATTTGAATGCTCAAATCAACTCCAAATCAATTCAAACTTTATCCAAAAATTTGTGAGATCATTCTAGTGTCCAAGAGTGTGTAAATCACATAAATTTACTCAGATTCACTTTGGCCATTTGAAAAATAAAACAAAACCATGCCTCATATGATTGATAAAATGGGCATTAGAAATGGTTTTGTTTGAATTCAAACTTTGAAATTTTTTGTGCTAGCTCTAAATGTTTTGACAATATGAATGCAATGCATGCTTTTACAAATCATGATTTTTGGGATCTTACAATTCGACTCCATAATCGTACCAACATGCATGTTGGATACCTTAGATTTTACTATCAAAAATCTATAGCCAATGCTATGAAAAATATATCCCAAAAACACAATCCACGGTTTTTGGTCCAAGCTTTCGCTTCTTGGGTATTGGAATATTGACTTTTCCCAAACAACCCCAAATTCGTAAGTAAGAAAGTTCAAGACTTTTCTTTTCCCATTCCTCAAATGGAGTCATGGTTTTATCCTTTACAGGAACATGGTTTAGGACATGACACACGGTCATTAGTGCCTCCCACCACCGTTCCTTGGAGAGACCCGATATATCTAACATGGCGTTAACCAAATTAGTTAGAGTGTGGTTCTTTCTTTCGGCCACCCCATTTGACTGAGGTGAGTAGGAAGACGTCCTCTCATGTATAATACCATGTTCCGTACAGTATAAATCAAATTCGTTTGAAAATTACTCTCCACCATGATTCGACCTTAGCCGCTTGATTTTAAGATCAAGTTGGTTTTCTACCTCAGCTTTATAGATTTTGAAGTAGTTCAAAGCTTCATCTTTAGATTTCATAAGATAAACATAGCAGTATCTAGTGGAGCTATCAATAAACGTCATAAAGTATCTTTTTCCACCCTTTGTTAACACACCATTCATCTCACAAATATCTGAATGTATAAGTTCTAGTGGTGCTAAGTTTCTCGGTTTTGCAGCCATATGAGACTTGCGGCGTTGCATTGCTTGCACACAAAATTTGCACTTATAACATTTGACAGTGGTAAATTTCGGAACTAAACTCATATTGGCTAGACGCATCATGCAACCAAATTTAATATGAAAGAGTCGTGAATGCCAAACATTGGACTCATTATCATTGCAAACGTGATTAATAACTTTAGTACATGTGTCTGACAAAGACAAGCGGAATAGACCTCCGCACTCATAACCCTTTCCAACAAATTGAACATACTTAGCAATTACAACTTTATTGGACTAAAAAACCAACTTAAAACAATCTCGGCATAAAAGTGATCCGCTAACGAGATTCTTATTGATGGAGGGAGCGTGTTGCACATTCTTCAGTTGTACGGTCTTCCCCGAAGTAAACTCCATATTTACCGTACCAACACCATGACCAGAAGAACATGATCTATTTCCCATTATCATGGAAGAAGTCCTTGAGATCTGATAAGAGGAAAACAGGGAAATATCAAAACATACCTGTGTATTAGCACCCTGATGGCTCAGATATGTATACCTCGATGGGAACCCCAAGAGGAAGGTACGATGAGACAACAACAAGTTCCCCTCAGTTATGAAACCAAGGTTATCGAACCAGTAGGAGTAAGGAAACAACCCCAAGGTGTTGCTAGCAACTTGGAACCTGCACAACACAAACTCAATACTTTGCCCCAACTTACAGTGAGGTTGTCAACTCATCGGTTTGCTGAAAACAAAGGATTAAACATATAGTGTGGTAGATAGTGATTTGCTTGTAGAAAGTAAACAGTAAACGGTAAATAAATAGTAGATTGTATATCAATGATAAAGAATGGAACGAGGTCCACAGTTCACTAGAGGTGTGATTGCGTAGCTCAGATAACTGTAGAGCTTCGTTGGGAAACCCCAAGAGGAAGGTATGATGAGCACAGCAATAAGTTTTTCCTCAGCAAGAAACCAAGGTTATCAAACCAGTAGGAGGAAGGAAACGACTCAAAGGTGTTGCTAACAGCTTGGAAACCTGCACAACACAAACTCAAGACTTTGCCCCAACAAATAGTGAGGTTGTCAATCTCACCGGTTTGCTGAAAACAAAGGAATAACCGTATGGTGTGGAAGGTAATGGTGGCTTGCAGAAAGTAAACAGTAACAATGGAAGATGTATCAATGGTAAATATTGGACCGGGGTTCATAGTTCACTAGAGGCGTTCTCCTTAAGATAAACAACATAACATACTGGGTAAAAAAATTATAGTGAGGCAATTGACATGACTAAGCAAGGCATAACAAAGCAATACTAGACATTCATGATCCTATGAGATTTGATTGGGCAATACAACAATATACATAGACCGCCATTGATACGTCCAAAACGTATCTACTTCCCCGAACACTTTTGCTACTGTTTCTCCTCTAAACTTATGTGATTTGGATACAACTAACACGGGCTGACGCTGTTTTCAGCAGAATTACCTTGGTGTCTAGTTTTTGTGCAGAAAATCAACTATCAGGAAAAATCCCGAAAAATATGCCAAACATTATATTTCACCAGAAGATCCACGGAGACAGAAGACGAAACGGAGTGGAGGCCTGGGGGGCCCACGCCCCTGCCAGGTGCGGGTGGGCCTTGCCCCGCGCCTAGGGGGTGCGGCCACCCCAAGCACCCCCTCGTGCTCCCTCTGCGCCTATAAGTTACCCCTTGACCTAAAAACCGAGGGGGTTCGACGTTTTTCTAGAGAAGAGTTCCGCTCCGCTGCCACCATCAGAGACCAAGATTCGGATCCAGAAACTCCGTTCTGGCACCCTGTCGGGACGGGGAATTTGGAGAGGATCATCGCCATCGTAATCACCAACGCCTCTCCATCAACCATCGATGTTTCCCTCATCCATGAGTGAGTAATCCCCCGCTGTAGGCTTGGGGATGGTAGGGATTGGATGAGTTCTATCTTGTAATCGAATAAGATTGTTAGGGCATAGTGCCTAGTATCTCTATTAGTGTTATTTGACTGTGTTGCAACTTGTTGTGCTTAATGCTTGTCACTAGGGCCCAAGTGCCATGATCTCAGATCTGAACTTATTATTGAATCATTATGATAGTATTGTTTGTGATCTTATCTGCAAGTTGTGTACACATATCATTGTCCAGATCCAAAGGCCCCGAAGTGACAATAATTGGGACAACCGGAGGGGATGGCTGTGGTGTGAGGATCACATGTGTTCACGGAGTGTTAATGCTTTACATCGGTGCTCTATTAAAAGGAGCACCTTAATTGCCAGTAGTTCCTTATAGGCCCCGCTGCCACGGGCTGGCTGGACAGAAGATGTTGTGCAAGTTCTCATTGCGAGCACGTATGACTATATATGGAGCACATGCCTAGGATTGTTTAGTACTTGGATGATTGTTATTATTTATATGCAATGCCCTAGATCTTGAATTTACATGTTTAGACTCATCCATGCAACGCCCGTCCATCCATCCCTATGCCTACCGCACTCGAATCCCACTGTTTACTATTAATGTTACTATTGCCCCTGTTTTGCTGCTGCTGTTGCTACTACAAGCTGTTGCTACTGATTAACTTTTATGAGCAAGAACTATTTCTAGGTGTAGCTGAATTGACAACTCAGTTGTTAAGGCTTGCAAGTATTCTTTGGCTCCCTTTGTGTCGAATCAATAAATTGGGTAATACTACCCGCGAAGACTGTTGCGATCCCCTATACTTGTGGGTCATCAAGACTATTTTCTGGCACCGTTGCCAGAGAGCATAGCTTTATTTGTAAGTTCACTTGGATCTATTATTGTTCACTGCCACTCCTTTCATCATGGGTAAGTCTTGTTATGGAAAGTTTCCTATTTTACCGTCCACTACAAGAAGAGGTACAGTCCTAAACACCTCTGTTGCTCTTGATTGACCGTCTGTTATAAGTAAGCTTGTCACACCACCACCACATACTCATGCTACACACACTGCTACTACTATTGAATCTGAAACTGCTTTTGATGCTCATAATGTTACTTCTATTGTGTTTGATGCGAGTGGTTCATTGGGTCCTTTCCTAGATGCTACTATGGCTAGTCTAGGAAATACCGAAACTCCTAGTGAAGACACTGTTACACTTGTTAGCTCACCTGAGTCTAGTGAGAGTTATGATATTACTGATGGTTACATTGAGTTCACTAATGAATTTGTTGAAGAGTGCCGAAACACACATGGTACTAGTGCTATGAAGAGTCTCCTTGCTAGACACACCACTATTCCTAAGTTGTCCTCTGCTCCTAAGTTTGCCACCTCTCCCATAGATATTAATGATAAAGATTATGATTTCTCTCTTGATTTATCCTATTTAGATATTGTTGAGAAAG
The DNA here is from genome assembly GCA_023614405.1 of Avena insularis. NCBI lineage: Eukaryota > Viridiplantae > Streptophyta > Magnoliopsida > Poales > Poaceae > Avena > Avena insularis. The sequence continues at coordinate 207,379,250 of CM042691.1, read as the reverse complement.
AACCTTTCTGTGGGACTGAAAATGAGAGCGATGTGGCTCATATGAATGAGCTTTCTACTCTGAGTGCTTTATTCTCTGATGATTTTAAAATGCGCAAGTACTTTGTCACTAAGATCTCCCCTTTTTCACTAAAAGGAGAAGCTAGGGATTGGTTTAATAGATTACCTCCTGGTTCCATTGAAATCCCTGATTATTTGATTGCTTCTTTCTTCCAGAAATATTTTCCTCCTAGTGCTAGACATGCTGCTTTGCAGAGACTTTTTGATTTTAAACAGGGAGAAGAATTGAAATTGCCTGAGTCATGGACAAGGTTCTGTGCCTTGATTCATGCACATCCTGGATGTCCATTACCTAAGAATGAGCTTCTTGATATTTATTATAATGGACTAACTGATTATTCTAGGACATACCTAGATAGCTTTGCTGATTGTGTTTTCAGGAAAAGAACTCCTACAGATGCTAAAGAATTAATGGCTAAAATAAGCAAGAATTATGATGATTGGACTTCAACTGAGCTAAATACACCTGAGCCTATTACTCCTGCACCGGTTGTGCCTGAACCAGATCCAATACCAACACCAAAGAAGAGGGGAGTTATTGCATTAAATGATGAAGTGATGAAAGAAGCTAAGAAATGTCTAAAGGAGAAAGATATTAGAGCTGAAGATGTGAAGAATCTACCTCCTATAGAAGAATTATGTAAGCCAATTCCCCACTCATCTACTATTGAGGTACACTCTCTCCACTTTAATGAAGGTGATATTCCCTATGGTAAGCCTCGTGATCAATGCTTAGAGGAACTTGACACATTTATCGTTAAACAAGGTAATTTTAATAAACAAGTTCAAAATCATTTATTGGAAAACTCTAGAGCTATCAATGAGTTGAAAGATATTGTGGAAAGAACTTCTAATGATATTAAAATGCTTTGTAAACACTTTCAAATGGTTCAAACCCAACTTGATTAACTTGCTAAGGTACAAAAAGATATGCTAGTTAATGCTTCAGGAGATAAACATGCTTATGGAATTAGAACTAGGAGTGGTATAGCTACTCAAGATCCTTTATATCCTGAAGGACACCCTAATAGAATTGAGCAGGATTCTCAACTAGGTGAAAGTAGTGGTAGTCCTCGTAAGAGAAAGAAAAACAAACATAAGGTAGTTGAGGAGCCCCTTGAACCTGCTGTAGATCCTAATAGTATATCTATCTCTGATGCTAAAACTGAGAGTGGTAATGGTAATAATGATGCTCCTAATAAGGAGGAAGTTGAGGAAGAACCTGAGGATCACACTAAGAACACTAGGTACACAAAGGAAGATTTTATTGCTAAAAAACATGGTAGTGAGCGAGAACCTTGGGTGCAGAAACCTATGCCTTTTCCAGGTAAGAAACACAAGTCAAAGGAGGAAGAACACTACAACAAGTTTTGTGAGTGGATGAAGCCTTTATTTTTGCAAATTCCTTTGATTGATGCTATTAAGTTGCCTCCTTATTCAAAGTATATGAAGGGCATTATCTCTAATAAAAGGAAGATTCCTAATGAGGAGATTTCAACTTTGCTTGCTAACTAATCCTTCAATGGTAAGTTTCTAAAGAAACTTGGTGATCCAGGTATACCAACTATTCCTTGCTCTATTGATAATAATTATGTTAGAACTGCTTTATGTGATTTGGGAGCTGGAGTTAGTGTTATGCCTTTTTATCTCTACAAGAGACTCCAGCTAGAAAAGTTGATACCAACTGATATATCTTTGCAAATGGCTGATAAGTCAACTACTATTCCTGTTGGTATATGTGAGGATGTTCCTGTTCAAGTGGCTCATAATTGCTTGGTTTTAACTGATTTTGTTGTGCTTGAAATGCCTGAAGATGATAATATGTCTATTATTCTTGGGAGACCTTTTCTTAATACTACAAGTGCTGTCATCAATTGTAATCAAGGAAAAGTAACATTCAATATTAATGACAAAGAGCATACTGTCTATTTCCCCAAGAAGGTTGCTAAAAGCTATTGCCTGAATTCCATTGAAAATATTGAGAGCATCAAGGTTGGAGAAATATATTGTCCCATTCCACAAGAAAATTTTGAAACTATTATGATTGGGACCATTGCTATCAAGTATGAGGTAACATAATCACCTTGTGGAATGCAAAGTTTTGTTTCATATAATATTGTTTTGGTAACAAGACTTGATCAACCTTGTTAACAAAGGCATTTTAATGAACAAAATAATGTTTTCACTATGGTTATACTTGCTTTCTTTTACTTTTCTACTTCCTAGTCTTTGCCTTTCTTTTGCTAGCTTTGGTTTTGTTAGTTGCTTGCTTGTTAGAGTTTGTTAGAACTTCTGTAGTTTGGCTTTTGGTTTGCTTTTGCTTCTTTTGAAAAAGTTGTTTCTGCGAAAAAATCAATTTTCATACCCTGAAAATTTGTCAAAAATAAAGTTTCCCGAAAAATCCCAAAAAATTCAAAATAAAATTTTCCTCGAAAAAAGGGACAGAGGGACACCTGGAGTGACCTAGGGGGCCAACCCAGGCACCCACACCCCAGGTAGGCGCGACCTGCCCATGGGTGGCGCCTAGGGGGGTCTAGCCCACCCGGGCCCCTCCAAGGTGCCCCCTCACAGCCATCTTCTTTCTCTCTCCCGAAAAACACTGAAAAACTTTCTCAAGCTCGAGTTCCTGCTATTCTTGCTCATGATTTTCGATCTCCTTGCTTAGCCCATCTTTGCTGCTGATTTTTCAAGAGATTGCTCCTTGGTATGTGCCTCCTCCACTTGTCTAATTAGATTTGTGATTGGTAGATTGTATCTTGAGTATTTTGCTGCTATAGGTGTCAGGTTGTGTGATCTTGCATGCTTGTTCTATGCTTATAAATTTCATTTTGATGCATGTGTATCCCTCTAGCAAGTTCCTATAGTAGTTGCTCATCATTTATCAACTTGGAAATCACTTGGTTTGATGTTTATCTAATTTTTTTTAGAAAAAAGTGGTCATGGACAACCACACATTTGGAGAGATATTTGAGAGTGATGCACCTAGAAGGGCAAGGCCTTCAAGATCATCCTCCTGTGCTAGGCCCTCATACAATGAGGATCTCATCACTCCGCGATTCGGCGACGAGGGAGATGATCGGTATGCGCACCCCTCCGCCTTTCCTTGCCAAACCTTCTTGCATGCTACTGGGATTCTTGATGATTTTATGACCTTGGTTCGGAGGGCTAGACTAACAAGCCTTATGCAGGATGAGAGTGTGCAATATGTTATGCTCACTAAAACATTTGTGGAGAGCTTATCCTTTACTAACAGCATGTTCAATCTAGATGTTTCTTTCAAAATTTATGGCATGTCTTACCATATGACATTGAAGAAATTTTGTGAGGCTCTGGGACTTGGTATATCTGGGTCAGCAAAGAAGATTCTAGCTCAACCCGCTGATTTGTTGGAGTTCTACCGCAGAATAACCAATGATGATAACCGTAGAGCTCAACGGGGAAAGATAAGAAACATTCAGCTTCCAGCCATCAGGTACTTCACTTACTATCTTGCCACTAGTGTTCCTGGTAGGGAGAACACTAGTAATATTTCCATCTATCATTTGGCTTTCTTAGCTGTTGCGCTCAACAATTATACTAAGTACAATCTTGGTTCTCTCATTTCTCGTCGCTTAACTCATTTATGGGGGAATTATTGCTATGTGTGTTGCTACTGCCTTGGACATTGCTGTTGATCCAAATGATACAATTTTGGATCCTCAGAGGCTTGATCTTGCTACCATGAAGGCACATCACTTTGTCACCACTAGATCTACCCTTGAGAACTTGATTTATAAAATGTTGTTTATTGACGGGGAAGAGAGAGATCCCTCTAACCCAAACCACTTTGTTCAGTATTTCTTAGGGACCTTTGTCACACTCCAAGGAGAAGATGGATCACAAGTTGCGCTCTCTTACCTTTCATGGACACTATCAGGAGGAAGCACCCTCATAAGACCCCGTTGTACACTACACAGGGGAGTCCTCAATCTCGTACCAGGACGAGGGAGCCTCCTCGTCATATTACAGAGGTGCACCTACTTGGGCACCATGGGATTGAGCCCCACTTAGGCCAGAAGCCTAAGCTTGGGGGGAGGTATACCGACATCACACTCATCTTTATATCATGTTCGGTCGGTTCTTTGTATATCCATTGTTTCGCTTTCTCTTTGGTTCTTGTTGCTTCTTTCTCAAAAACACAAAAATACCAAAAATATTTTCGTTGTTTCTCTTGCTTTGTTTGCTTCTTGTTTGGTTTGCCTTTTTTCTTTGTTTGTTTTTGCTTTGTTTGCTTTCTTTAAAAAATTGAAAAACACCAAAAATATTTGTTCTTATTCTTTGGTTTTGTGAGTTCTTTGCAGGGTTCAGCCGTCCTCAGTGGATTTTGGTTTCATGTTATTATTCAAGTCACACGAGTGAATGGAAATAATGAAGAATAAGACAACTTGAGGAGTGGTAAGAGGCTGGTAACGAACTCTATTTGTTTTCATTTTTGTACATGTACTCATCATTGTGAGCATGCTTAGTCTGTTCATTGTAAGGTGTATGTTATTATGAATTCTTAGTAGTTCTTGCTTGCTTGTGATTAGCTCCAGCTTGCTAATAGTTTGTAGCATGTCATATGAACGTTTGCTTGCATTGTTTTATTCATATCTTGGTATGATATTGTGGTATCCTCCTTTGGAAGTTTCATGTGAATCGACTTGGCACATGCTCATGCATGCATATGACTAAACAATAGTCAGTAAGCCTCGACGATTTATTTTGCCTCAGAGTTCTGGTATCACTTTCATGCCATAATTAATCTTGTTTTGTTGCAAGCATGATTATGACAATTATTGCTCTCTCGTTTGTCGATCCCTCTCTATTGCTAGCCTTCACCTGCACTGAGTATGAGCTCTACTTGTGCATCCAACTCCCCAAAACTAATATTGCCAACTGTGTCCACCATACCTACCTATTAGCATCATTTGCTATTTCAGTGCATATTCTATATGCCTTTTTTTCTTCCAAATAAAATGTTTGTCTGTTTTGAGAAAGTTAGTTAGTAAAGCTCTCACGAACTTGATGGCACACTTTGGTCCTTGCACTTAATAATCCTAAACCATTTTTACTTGTCCATGAAAGTTATATGCTTGCAAATTATATGCTGGGAGTCAGCAGAACCGTGCTATCACGGGGAACACTTTCAACACTTTTTGGATATCCTATCCAGTTGATACTTTGCTCTTTTGTTTGCGGATGTCGACAGTGTGAAATAAAAGGGGAGCTTGTGAGTTCATGGAGTCTATACATTGTGTTAGAGAAACGCCTGGGCCGCTAGCGTAAGCCATGCCTAATCATGGTGGAAACTTGCAGCATCACCATAATGAGCATTTATGAAGCATCCTTAATAAAAAGCTATGCACATAGTAAATAAAAAGATCACTGATTTCCTTCAAAAAAAAAGATCACTGATATGCTCATTGTCTGCTTGCCTTGTCATTTTGATCACGGGATAGCTCCTGTATCATGTGCAAGGGGTACCTCGTTGGCGGTTCTCTATGATATGCATGTATTTACAATGACAAGAACTTACAGGTAACAAAAGTTGAGTAGCATGTGGAGCGGCCCTCATACTCAAGGGACATGGGATTTCCAGTTTATGGTATGTCAAGCATATAACTCATACTGGACCTCACTTTCACCTTAACCACATGAAGATGCCTATGATAGGGGCAATGAGAGCTCAAAGCTAATGAGTACCTTTCTTTTAACATTAGGAAGCCTTTCAAACCTTTCAAAACCATTTTCACTTCCTTGTTGAGTCACCACTTATTCTATGAGCACCTTCTTGAGAGCATAGTTGTCATTCTTGTGTTTGTTCCAAAACTTGGTTAATTATGTCATGACTTTGATGCTTGTATCTCTAATATCTTTACTTCTAGTCTTCACTTGAACTTCAGAGGTGCCTCAACATTTATATCGTGCTCTACAAACAAAGGAAAGTGAGATACCACTGTATCATACCTTATTATGAGCATTGCAATGTTGCTTATGTTTATGTTCCATGCTACTTATTATTATTGAGTTCGTTTCTCTTCATAGCTTGCAATGACTATTGAGTAGACCTGGTTGCATACTTCTTATTATTAATGCTTTAAGTATCTACTCATGTGCTGAGAATATTTATATCATATGAAGCAAATGTGTTCGTGAAAGTTCCTTTATCGCACCCATTTTTCAACTGAATTGCTTGAGGATGAGCAATAAGCTAAGCTTGGGGGAGTTAATATGTCCAAAACGTATCTACTTTCCTAAACACTTTTGCTACTGTTTCTCCTCTAAACTTATGTGATTTGGATACAACAAACACGGACTGACGCTGTTTTCAACAGAATTACCTTGGTCTCTAGTTTTTGTGCAGAAAATCAACTATCAGGAAAAATCCCAGAAAATATGCCAAAAATTATATTTCACGAGAAGATCCATGTTGCTAGAAGACGAAACAAAGTGGAGGCCTGGGGGGCCCACACCCCTACCAGGCGCGGGTGGGCCCTGCCCCGCGCCTAGGGGGTGTGGCCATCCCAGGCACCCCTCATGCTCCCTCTACGCCTATAAGTTACCCCTTGACCTAAAAACCGAGGGGTTTCCACGTGTTTCTAGAGAATAGTTCCGCTCCGCCGCCACCATCAGAAACCAAGATTCGGATCCAGAAACTCCGTTCTGGCACCCTGCTAGGACGGGGAATTTGGAGAGGATTATCTCCAGCGTCATCACCAACGCCTCTCCATCAACCATCGATGTTTCCCTCCATGAGTGAGTAATCCCCCGATGTAGGCTTGGGGATGGTAGGGAATGGATGAGTTCTATCTTGTAATCAAATAAGATCGTTAGGGCATAGTGCCTAGTATCTCTATTAGTGCTATTTTACTTTGTTGCAACTTGTTGTGCTTAATGCTTGTCACTAGGGCCCGAGTGCCATGATCTCAGATTTGAACTTATTATTGAATCATTATGATAGTATTGTTTGTGATCTTATCTGCATGTTGTGTATACATATCATTGTCCGGATCCAAAGGCCCCGAAGTGACAATAATTGGGACAACCAGAGGGGATGACTGTGGTGTGAGGATCACATGTGTTCATGGAGTGTTAATGCTTTGCTCCGGTGCTCTATTAAAAGGAGCACCTTAATTTCCAGTAGTTCCCTAGAGGCCCCGCTGCCACGGGCTGGCTGGACAGAAGATGTTGTGCAAGTTCTCATTGCGAGCACGTATGACTATATATGGAGCACATGCCTAGGATTGTTTAGTACTTGGATGCTTGTTATTATTTATCTGCAATGCCCTAGATCTTGAAGTTACATGTTTAGACTCATCCATGCAACGCCCGTCCATCCATCCCTATGCCTACCGCACTCGAATCCCATTGTTTACTATTACTGTTACTATTGTTCTTGTTTTGCTGCTGTTGTTGTTGGAGATATGCCCTAGAGGCAATAATAAATGTAGTTATTATTATATCTTTGTGTTTATGATAAATTTTTACATTCATGCTATAATAGTATTAACAAGGAAACATTAATACTTGTGTGATTTGTAAACTTAAATTGAAGTCCCTAGTAAAGCCTCTTCATAATACTAGCTTGTTGGTTAATAAATGATTGTGGTTTCCCTATCATGAACATTGAGATGTTATTAACAACAAGATCATATCGTTAGGATAATGATATGATGGACATACTCCTATAGATAAGCGTAGCATAAAGATCAAGTCATTTTAATAGTTCAATTGCTATATGCTTTCTGATACATAGTAACCTAATTCCTTCGACCATGAGATCATGCTTATCACCATCACAGGAAGGATGCTTTGATGACATCAAACACCACACCGTAACTGGGTGGATATAAAGGTGGCATTGAGTGTTTGGAAAGTATTGGTTGAGACACATGGATCAAGAGTGGGATTTGTCCATCCATATGACGGATAGATATACTCTGGGCCCTCTCGGTGGAATGTCATCCAATTAGCTTGCAAGCATGTGACTGGCTCACAAGGGATCACATATCACGGGAACGAGAAAAGAGTACTTATCGGTAACGAGGTTGAACTAGGTATGCAGAGATACCGACGATCAAAACCTCGGATAAGTAAACTATCGTGAGACAGAGGGAAATTGGTATCGTATGTAAGTGGTTCATTCGATCGCAAAGTAATCGTAGAAATATGTGGGAGCCATATGAATTTCAAGATTCCTCTATTGGTTATTGTTCGGAGAAGTGTCTCGATCATATCCGCATAATTCACGAACCGTAGGGAGACACACTTAAGGATTCGACGTTGTTGAGTAGTTATGGAATGATGAGTAAGAGACCGAATGTTGTTTGGAGTCTCGGATGGGATCCGGGATATCACGAGGAGATTCGTAATGATCCGGAGAATAAGATTCATATAAGGAAAGTCATGTTTCGAGGTTGGAGAATGGTTCCGGTGTTTTCATCGGGAATGTTCTAGAAGGTTCCGGAATGTCCGGTACTCCGGAGGGGAAGGGTACATGAATGTGTCATAACAAGTTGGAATGGTTGCATCATGTACTAGGTTTCATCGCTGAGCGAAATAAAGGGATAAATCAAATCCTAGTTTGAAAAGTCAAATGCCAATTTGAAAAGTCAAACGGCTATTTTGCTTGGTGGAGGGAGAGTAGGAAACCTACTTGGGGAGGAAGTCCCTCTCCCTCCATCGCCGGCCTTGGAAGCCGAGTTGGGGAGGGACTCCCCTCCCCTTGGCCAGCCCCCTCCACCTATATAAGGAGGGGCAGGGCTGCCCCTCCAAGCACACACCTTGCACCCTACAAACCCTAGCCCCAAGCCGCCGGCGCCGCCACCTCCTGCTGCTGCTGCCTAGGGCAAAACCCTAGCCGCCGAGTTGGGGCATCCCCTTTCCCTAGCCGCCGGCCTAGCCTCTCCTCCTTGGTGCGTCTAAACCCTAGATCACCGAGGCTCTCTCATAGTCCACCATACTTGCTCCGGCTTAAGGCGAAGCCCTGCGAGATCTCCCCTCTACTTCCGGTACCACGCCGTCATGCTGCCGGAATCGCGAGGAGAGTGCTACAACCTCTGCTGCCTGCTGGAACAAGGGATAGGAAGGTCTTCGTCGAGTGCAGGCGATGTGACCGACATTGGAGCGCTAGCAGGAGCAGCGCCGGAAGGATCGTCTACGCGATCTTGAGATTGGCAAGAGTACGACTACATCACCCACGAGAATCCGCTCTCGTTAAACACTTTAGAATCTTCGAGGGTGAGTTATTCCATCGACTCGTTGCTACAATCTAGTAGATAGATCTTGGCTTGTTTGTTTGTATGCGGTAGAAATTTTTGTTTTCCATGCTACGAACCCCTACAGTGGTATCAGAGCTGTGTCTATATGTAGATCTGTTGCACGAGTAGAACACAATGGTCATTGTGGGCGGTGGTGCTTTTATTATCAATTGCTTCTTGTGTACTTTGCATCTTGCGGTATGATGGGATGAAGCCGGCTAACCTTACATGACATCGTTCATGAGACTTGCTCCACGCTCAACATGCAACTTGTATTGCATAAGTGGCTTTGCGGGTGTCTGTCTCTCCCATTATAGTATAGATCCAATTTACAACGGGCACTTGATAGTTCAAATATCAACGTTGTGGTTCTTGTTCGTAAGTTAGATCGATACTTATTGAAAGCCCCAAACCACGCAAAACATGCAAAGAAATTAGAGGCGTCTAACTTTGTTTTGCAGGGGTGTGCTGTGATGTGATATGGCCATGATTGTGATTATATTTGATGTATGCAATGTTCCTTGTTGTAAGTTGGCACCAGCAGGAGCCATATGGTTGTCTTTAAATCCTGTTAAGACCCGCGTGTCTATTCAAAGTAGTTGTAATAGTTGAAGCTGGTGGACGACAACCATGGAGCAGCATCATTGACCTTGATGCAATGCCGGTGATGATGGAGATCATGTTCGTGCTTGAAGATGGAGATCGGAAGCACAAAGAAGAAAGGCCATATCATATCACATATTATGAATTGCATGTGATGTTAATCCTTTATGCATCTTGTATTGCTTAGTTAACGACGGTAGCATTATAAGATGATCCCTCATGCACATAAATTTCAAGTTCTAAAGTGTTCATCCTTAGTAAGCACCGTTGCTAAAGCTTGTTGTTTCGAAGCACCACGTGATGATCGGGTGTGTTAGATTCGGCAAGTGTATACAACATGAGCAAGCCAGATTTTCTCATGCGGAAGCTAAGGTTTGATCTTGACGAGCCTAGCATGTCAAGACATGGTCTCGGAACACGGATCACCGAAAGGTAAAGCATGAATCATATAGTAGATATGATGAACATGTCGATTGTTCGCCATTGAAGCTACATCAACTCTCGTGATGATCGGTGTTGATGTGGTGGATTTGGTTCGTGTGATCACTAAAACAATGTGAGGGATATTGTTTTGAGTAGGAGTTCACCTAGATTAATTTAACTATTAATTAGAACTCAATTTGTCATAAACTTAGTCTAAACTATTGCAAATATGTTGTAGATCAATGGCGGCCCCTACCATCAATTTTAATGCGTTCCTAGAGAAAGAAAAGTTGAAAAACAATGGAAGCAACTTCGCAGATTGGTTCCGCAATTTGAGGATTGTCCTCAATGCTGGTAATTTGACCTATGTGCTGGATGCACCGCTAGGTGACCCGCCTACAGCTACTGCTACCGATGAAGTAAAGAATGTTTACCTTGCTTGGAAGAATCAGTACTCCACAGTTCAGTGTGCTATCTTGTATGGTTTGGAATCGGAGCTTCAGAAAAGGTTTGAGAATTCAGACGGTGAACTCAAATTGATTTTTGAGACTCACGTGGCAGTTGAGAGCTATGAGGCTTCTGAAAAGTTCTTTAACTGCAAGATGGAAGAGGGCAGCTCCGTCAGTGAGCATGTGCTTAAGATGTCTGGGCACGCAAACAAACTCCAAAGCTTGGGTATAGTGATTCCTAATGCTTTGGGGATTTACCGTGTCCTCCAATCACTACCACCAAGTTACAAGAACTTTGTGATGAACTACAATATGCAAAGCATGAACAAGCAGTTGCCAGAACTCTTCTCCATGTTAAAATCTGCAGAAGTGGAGATCAAGAAAGAGCACCAAGTGTTGATGGTCAATAAGACCACCAAATTCAAGAAAGGCAAGTCTAAGCAAAAGGGACACTTCAAGAAGGGTGGTAAGAAAGTTACCGCGCCGACGAAGAAGACCAAGGCTGGACCTAAGCCTGATACTGAGTGCTTTTACTGCAAGGGAGAAGGTCACTGGAAGCGGAATTGCCCAAAGTACTTGGCGGATTTGAAGAACGGCAACATCAAGAAGAAAGGTATATCCGATATACATGTTATTGATGTGTATCTCACTAGTACTCGTAGTAGTGCCTGGGTATTTGATACTGGTTCGGTTGCTCATATTTGTAACTCGAAACAGGTGCTGCAGAATAAACGGAAGCTAGCGAAGAACAAGGTGACGATGCGCGTGGGAAACGAATCAAAGGTTGATGTGATCGCGGTCGGCACGCTACCTCTTCATCTACCATCGGGATTAGTTTTATACTTAAATAATTGTTATTTGGTGCCTGCGTTAAGCATGAACATTATATCGGGATCTTGTTTATTGCGAGACGGTTACTTGTTTAAGTCCGAGAATAATGGTTGTTCGATTTATATGAGTAATATGTTTTATGCACATGCACCTTTGATAGATGGTCTATTCTTATTGAATCTCGATAGTGGAAATACACATATTAATAACATTGAAGCTAAACGTTTGAAATTGAGCGATAACTCGACCTATATGTGGCACTGTCGTCTTGGTCACATTGGAGTGAAGCGTATGAAGAAACTCGATTCTGATGGACTTCTTGAATCACTTGATTTCGAATCACTTGAAAGATGCGAAGCATGTCTGATGGGTAAAATTACTAAGACTCCATTTTCTGGTATGATGGAGCGAGCTACGGACTTATTGGAAATCATACATACCGATGTGTGTGGACCAATGAGTGTAGCATCGCGTGGTGGTTATCATTATGTTCTTACCTTCACGGATGACTTGAGTAGATATGGGTATATCTATTTCATGAAACATAAGTCCGAAACTTTCGAGAAGTTTAAGGAATTTCAAAGTGAGGTTGAGAATCAACGTAACAAGAAGATTAAATTTCTGCGTTCTGATCGTGGAGGTGAATATCTAAGTTACGAGTTTGGCGAGCATTTGAAGAAATGCGGAATACTTTCACAATTGACACCGCCGGGAACACCACAGCGTAATGGTGTGTCTGAACGTCGTAATCGAACTCTCTTAGATATGGTTCGTTCTATGATGTCACTTACAGATTTACCGCTATCATTTTGGGGTTATGCATTATAAACAACCGCATTCACTTTAAATAGGGCACCATCTAAATCCGTTAAAACGACACCGTATGAATTATGGTTTGGGAAGAAACCTAAATTGTCGTTCCTTAAAGTTTGGGGTTACGAAGCCTATGTAAAGAAGTTACAGCCGGACAAGCTTGAACCCAAAGCGGAAAAATGCGTCTTCATAGGATACCCAAAGGAAACTATTGGGTATACCTTCTATCATAGATCCTAAGGCAAAATCTTCGTTGCCAAGAATGGATCCTTTCTAGAGAAGGAATTTCTCTCGAAAGAAGTGACTGGAAGGAAAGTAGAACTCGACGAGGTTGTCGAACCTTCTCTCGAACTTGCGAGTAGCGCAACACCGGAAGAAGTTCCTGTGGTGCCTGCACCAATAAGAGAGGAAGCTAATGATGATTATCATGAAACTACGGTTGTAATTGCTACAGAGCCTCGCAGGTCAACGAGAACTCGTACCACTCCTGATTGGTATGATACCGTTATGAGTGTCATGTTGGTGGACAACACCGATGACCCTGCGACGTATGAGGAAGCGATGATGAGCCCAGATTCCAATAAATGGCAAGAAGCCATGAAATCCGAGATTGGATCCATGTACGAAAACCAAGTATGGACTTTGGTGGACTTACCGGATGGCCGGAAGGCTGTCGAGAATAAATGGATTTTCAAGAAGAAAACAGATGCTGATGGTAATGTTACTGTCTATAAAGCTCGACTTGTCGCAAAAGGGGTTTCGACAAATTCAAGGAGTTGACTACGATGAGACTTTCTCACCTGTAGCGAAGCTAAAGTCCATGAGGATTATGTTAGCAATCGCTGCATATTATGATTATGAGATATGGCAGATGGATGTCAAAATAGCGTTCCTCAATGGAGACATTGATGAAGAGTTGTATATGATGCAACCCAAAGGTTTTGTCGATCCTAAGGATGCCAACAAGGTGTGCAAACTTCAACGGTCCATTTATGGATTGAAGCAAGAATCCTGAAGTTGGAATCAACGTTTTGATAAGGTGATCAAAAGTTTTGGTTTTATACAAACTTATGGAGAAGCTTGTATTTACAAGAAAGTGAGTGGGAGCTCTGTAGCATTCTTAATACTATATGTAGATGACATATTGTTGATTGGGAATGATGTAGACCTTCTTAATAGTGTCAAGGAATATTTGAATAATAGTTTTTCAATGAAAGATCTTGGCGAAGCAGCTTACATATTAGGCATAAAGATTTATAGAGATAGATCGAGACGCCTAATATCATTGTCACAAAGTACATATTTGGAAAAAGTTCTAAAGAGGTTTGGAATGGAAGATAGCAAGAAAGGGTTCTTGCCCATGTTGCCCAATACGACGTTGAGTAAAACTCAAAGTCCAACAACGGCAGAAGATAGAGAAAGGATGAGTAAAACACCCTATGCCTCCGCCATAGGATCTATAATGTATGCCATGCTATGTACTAGACCCGACATTGCATATGTTGTTTGTTTGACTAGCAGATATCAAAGTGATCCAGGAGTGGATCATTGGACAGCGGTCAAAAACATCCTTAAGTACTTGAGAAGAACTAAGGATATGGTTCTTTCTTATGGAGGTGATGAACAACTCGTTGTTAATGGTTACACCGATGCTAGTTGGAACACCGATCCGGATGATTCTAAATCACAATCTGGATACGTATTTACTTTGAATGGTGCAACAGTTAGCTGGAGGAGTGCAAAGCAAAGCGTTGTGGCGAGATCTTCAACTGAATCGGAATACATGGCTGCTTCGGAGGCTTCACAAGAAGCGATATGGATGAAAGAGTTCATTACAGAGCTCGGTGTGGTTCCAAGTGCGCTGGACCCAATGTCTATCTACTGTGATAACATGGGCGCCATAGCCAATGCGCAAGAACCAAGGTCACACAAGAAGCTGAAGCACATCAAGCTACGTTTCCACGCTATTCGAGAACATGTCCAAGATGGTGAAATAAAGATTTGCAAAGTATACACATATCTGAATGTGGCGGATCCGTTGACTAAATCTCTCCCGAGGGCAAAACATGACCACCACCAAACTGCCATGGGTGTTCGGTATATTACCATGTAATCTAGATTAGTTGACTCTAGTGCAAGTGGGAGACTATTGGAGATATGCCCTAGAGGCAATAATAAATGTAGTTATTATTATATCTTTGTGTTTATGATAAATGTTTACATTCATGCTATAATAGTATTAACAAGGAAACATTAATACTTGTGTGATTTGTAAACTTAAATTGAAGTCCCTAGTAAAGCCTCTTCATAATACTAGCTTGTTGGTTAATAAATGATTGTGGTTTCCCTATCATGAACATTGAGATGTTATTAACAACAAGATCATATCGTTAGGAGAATGATATGATGGACATACTCCTATAGATAAGCGTAGCATAAAGATCAAGTCATTTTAATAGTTCAATTGCTATATGCTTTCTGATACATAGTAACCTAATTCCTTCGACCATGAGATCATGCTTATCACCATCACCGGAAGGATGCTTTGATGACATCAAACACCACACCGTAACTAGGTGGCTATAAAGGTGGCATTGAGTGTTCGGAAAGTATGGGTTGAGACACATGGATCAAGAGTGGGATTTGTCCATCCATATGACGGATAGATATACTCTGGGCCCTCTCGGTGGAATGTCATCCAATTAGCTTGCAAGCATGTGACTGGCTCACAAGGGATCACATATCACGGGAACGAGAAAATAGTACTTATCGGTAACGAGGTTGAACTAGGTATGCAGAGATACCGATGATCAAAACCTCGGATAAGTAAACTATCGTGAGACAAAGGGAAATTGGTATCGTATGTAAGTGGTTCATTTGATCACAAAGTCATCGTAGAAATATGTGGGAGCCATATGAATTTCAAGATTCCTCTATTGGTTATTGTTCGGAGAAGTGTCTCGATCATGTCCGCATAATTCACGAACCGTAGGGAGACACACTTAAGGATTCGACGTTGTTGAGTAGTTATGGAATGATGAGTAAGAGACCGAATGTTGTTTGGAGTCTCGGATGGGATCCGGGATATCACGAGGAGATCCAGAATGGTCCGGATAATAAGATTCATATAAGGAAAGTCATGTTTCGGGGTTGGAGAATGGTTCCGGTGTTTTCATCGGGAATGTTCTAGAAGGTTCCGGAATGTCCGGTACTCCGGAGGGGAAGGGTACATGAATGTGTCATAACAAGTTGGAATGGTTGCATCATGTACTAGGTGTCATCGCTGAGCGAAATAAAGGGATAAATCAAATCCTAGTTTGAAAAGTCAAACGCCAATTTGGTGGAGGGAGAGTAGGAAACCTACTTGGGGAGGAAGTCCCTCTCCCTCCACCGCCGGCCTTGGAAGCCGAGTTGGGGAGGGACTCCCCTCCCCTTGGCCGGCCTCCTCCACCTATATAAGGAGGGGCAGGGCTGCCCCTCCAAGCACACACCTTGCACCCTACAAACCCTAGCCCCAAGCCGCCGGCGCCACCACCTCCTGCTGCTGCCGCCGCCTAGGGCAAAACCCTAGCCGCCGAGTTGGGGCATCCCCTTGCCCTAGACGCCGGCCTAGCCTCTCCTCCTTGGTGCGTCTAAACCCTAGATCACCGAGGCTCTCTCATAGTCCACCATACTCGCTCCAGCTTAAGGCGAAGCCCTGCGAGATCTCCCCTCTACTTCCGGTACCACGCCGTCGTGCTGCCGGAATCGCGAGGAGAGTGCTACAACCTCCGCTGCCTGCTGGAACAAGGGAGAGGAAGGTCTTCGTCGAGTACCGAACGTGTGACCGACTGCGGAAGCGCTGCCAGAGCAAGCGCCGGAAGGATCGTCTCTGGCGATCTTGAGATCGGCAAGAATCACTACATCACCCACGAGAATCCGCTCTCGTTAAACACTTTGGAATCTTCGAGGGTGAGTTATTCCATCGACTCGTTGCTACAATCTAGTAGATAGATCTTGGCTTGTTTGTTTGTATGCGGTAGAAATTTTTTGTTTTCCATGCTACGAACCCCTACAGCTGTTGCTACTACAACCTGTTACTACTGATAAACTTCTATGAACAAGAACTATTTCCAGGTGCAGCTGAATTGACAACTCAGTTGTTAAGGCTTGCAAGTATTCTTTGGCTCCCCTTGTGTCGAATCAATAAATTTGGGTAATACTACCCGTGAAGACTGTTGCGATCCCCTATACTTGTGGGTCATCAGCCATCCAACTTCATCTATGACTAGTAATCCACCTTCAGGTTATCATCCGAACCCCCTCTAGTATTAAGTTGCAAGCAACGGATAACTGCTTTAAGCACGTTGTGTAAAGTAAACAATACAATTGTTACATGAACAAAAGATCGTTGTTTTCTCCCTAGTAGCAACAGCACATCTACAACCTTAGAGATTTCTGTCACTTCCCCAGATTCAATAGAGGCATGAACCCACTATCGAGCATAAATACTCCCTCTTGGAGTCACTAGCATCTACTTGGCCAAGATAGCTACTAGAAATGGAGAGCATGCAAGATCTCAAACAACACAGACATGATAGAATCAATAAGATAGAATCATTAACCAATCTGACATAGTAATCTCAATATCCATCGGATCCCTGCAAACACAACATGCATGATTACAAATAGATGATCTTGATCATGAACGGAGCTCACAAGATCTAAACATGGTAGCACAAAGGAGGAGAAACAACCATCTAGCTACTATATGGACCCATAGTCCAAGGTGGAACTACTCACACATCATACCGGAGGCTAGCATGGTGATGAAGAAGGCCTCCCGGATGATCTCTTCCCTCCGGCAGGTTGCCAGGAAGTGCTTCAGATCCCTCGATCTAGGAACGATGGTGGCGGCGGGTATAGACTTTTTTGTGGAGATCTGATTGGTTACTTAGGGTTTAGGTATGGGGGCTTCTTATAGGCGAAGGGGGAGACCGAGGGGGTGCCCGAGGCGGCCGCACCCCCTAGGCGCGGGCCAGGCCTAGCCGCGCGGCCAGGGGGTGTGGGCCCCTCGAGGCCCTCCTCCGTCTCGTCTTCTGGCTCCGTGTTCTCCTCGGTGAAATATTGAATTTGGCTTTTGTCCCGTCCAATTCCGAGAATATTCATTTTCTGGATTTTCTGGAACAAAAAACAACAGAAAACATGCAACTAGCACTATGGCATCTTGTTAATAGGTTAGTCCCAGAAAACGTATAAAATACCTCAAAGTGTAGACAAAGCAAAGCAAAGTAGATACTAAACAAGCATGGAACATAAAAAATTATAGATACGTTTATGACGTATCAAGTTTTTCTCCATAAGATAAATAGCATGTTGGGTGAACAAATTACAGCGGGGCTATTGACAGATTGAAAATTCATAACAATGCATATACTAGACATCTTGATTCCTATGAGATTTTTTTGGCATTACAACATAATACATAGACCGTAATCCAACTACATCTATGACTAATAATCCACCTTCAGGATAACATCCGAACCCCTTCCAGTATTAAGTTGCAAGCAACAGATAATTGCATTAAACAAAGTGTGTAAAGTAAACAATACAATTGCCCCATGGACAAAGGATTGTTGTTTTCTCCCTAGTAGCAACAACATATCTACAACCTTTGACGTTTCTGTCACTTACCCAGATTCAGTAGAGGCATGAACGTACTATCGAGCATAAATACTCCCTCTTGGAGTTACAAGCATCTACTTGGCCAAGATAGCTACTAGCAACGAAGAGCATGCAAGATCACAAATAAAATAGACATGATAGAATCAATAATCAATTTTACATAGTATCTCAATATCCATCGGATCCCCGCAAACACAATATGTAGGATTACAAATAGATGATCTTAATCATGAATGGAGCTCACAAGATCTAAACATGATAGCACAAAGGAGGAGAAACAACCATCAAGCTACTGTATGGACCCATAGTCCAAGGGTGAACTACTCACGCATCACTCTAGAGGTTAGCATGGTGATGAAGAAGGCCTCCGGGATGATCTCTATCCTCCAGCAGGGTGCCGGGAAGAGCATCGGATCCCCTGATCTAGGGATGGAGATGGCAGCAGCTACAAACTGTTTCATGGAGATTTGATCGGGTCCTTAGGGTTTTTGCATCGGGGTGCTTATATAGGTGAAGAGGCAAGGTCGGTGGGCACCCGAGGGGCCCACACCTAGGGCTGGCGCCCCCCTTGGTCGCGCCGCTGTAGGGGTTCGTAGCATGGAAAACAAAAAATTTCTACCGCATGCACACAAACAAGCCAAGATCTATCTACTAGATTGTAGCAACGAGTCGATAGAAGCACTCACCCTCGAAGATTCCAAAGCGGTTAACGAGAGCAGATTCTCGTGGGTGATGTAATCATACACTTGTCGATCTCAAGATCGCGTAGACGATCCTTCCGGCGCTGCGTTCCAATAGCGCTTTCACAGTCGGTCACACATTCGGTACTCGATGAAGACCTTCCTCTTCCTTGTTCCAGCAGGCATCAGAGGTTGTAGTTCTCCCTCGCGATTCCGGCAGCACGACGGCGTGGTGTCGGAAGTAGAGGGAAAATCCCGTAGGGCTTCGCCTAAGACGGAGCGAGTATGGTGGAGTAAGAGAGGGCCTTGGCGATCTACGGATTAGAGGCACCAAGGGTAGGTGGTGTGGCTGGTGGATAGGTCTTGGATAAGCCCAAGTCGGCGACTTGGAGGAGGCCCTGGCGGCGGCAGCAGCACTTGGAGGTGGTGGCGCCTAGGAGCTAGGGTTTTGGATGTGAGGGGTAGGGGTGCGCCCTACCCCTCCTTATATAGGTGGGGAGAGGCGGTTTGGGAGGAGGGAGTCCTCCTCCAACTCCTCCTCCTTGGCCGGAGGGTGGAGTGAGTGGGATTCCTACCCTAGGTAGGTTTCCTACTCTCCCTCCAACAAGCAATGTTCGGATTTGACTTTTCAAATTGGCGTTTGACTTTCAAACTTGAATTTGATTTCTCTCTTCATATTTCCCAGCCAAGTGACCTAGTACATGATGCAATCATTCCACATTGTCATGACACATCCATGTACCCTTCCCCTTCCGGAGTGCCAGACCTTCCAGACCCTTCTAGAACATTCTCGGTGAAAACACCGAAATCATTTCCGAACTCCGAAATAGGACTTTCCTTATATGAATCTTATTCTCCGGACCATTCCGGATCTCCTCGTTATATCCCGGATCCCATCCGAGACTCCGAACAACATTTGGTCTCTTACTCATCATTCCATAACTACACAACAACATCGAATCCTTAAGTGTGTCTCCCTACGGTTCGTAAATTATGCGGACATGATCGAGACACTTCTCCGATCAATAACCAATAGAGGAATCTGGAAATTCATATGGCTCCCACATATTTCTACGATTACTTTATGATCGAATGAACCACTTACATACGATACCAATTTCCCTTTGTCTCACGATAGTTTACTTATCCGAGGTTTTGATCGTCGGTATCTCTACATACCTAGTTCAACCTCATTACTGATAAGTACTCTTTTCTCGTTCCCGTGATATGTGATCCCTTGTGAGCCAGTCACATGCTTGCAAGCCAATTGGATGACATTCCACCGAGAGGGCCCAGAGTATATCTATCCGTCATATGGATGGACAAATCCCACTCTTGATCCATGTGCCTCAACCCATACTTTCCGAACACTCAATGCCACCTTTATAGCCACCCAGTTACGGTGTGGTGTTTGATGTCATCAAAGCATCCTTCCGGTGATGGTGATTAGCATGATCTCATTGTCGAAGGAATTAGGTTACTATGTATCAGAAAGCTTATAGCAAACGAACTATTAAAATGGCTTGATCTTTATGCTACGCTTATCTATAGGAGTATGTCCATCATACCATTCTCCTAATGATATGATCTTGTTATTAACAACAAAATGTTCATGATCGAGAAACCATGATCATCTATTAATCAACAAGCTAGTATTATAAAGAGGCTTTACCAGGGACTCTAATTTAGTTTACAAATCACACAAGTATTAATGTTTCCGGTTAATACTATTATAGCATGAATGTAAACATTTATCATAAACACAAAGATATGATAATAACCACTTTTATTATTGCCTCTAGGGCATATCTCCAATAGCCGCCACATCGTGTGGCCGCCTCATGGCCCCACTTCGGCTGCCCTTCGAACTTCGTGTTCCTTCTGGTAAAATATTGACTTTGGCTTTTGTCCCGTTCAATTCTGAGAATATTTTTTTACTAGCTTTTATGAAACCAAAATCAGCAGAAAACATGCAACTGGCACTACGGCATCTTGTTAATAGGTTAGTTCCAGAAAATGTATAAAAATACCTCAAAGTGTAAACAAAACATAAGAAAGTTGATATAAAATAAGCATGGAGCATAAAAAATTATAGATACGTTTACGACGTATCACACCCATGTCTATCCACCAATCAGGAGAATGACATACTGAAAGGACAGTAGGTAAAATACTGTACCCAGCATCCTTCATCTCAGTATCGCTAATAACAACATTAGCGGTCTTGCCGCTATTCCCATGTTGACGCTTGTCATAGCGATTAGGGCATCTAGAAGCCCAATGATCAGGATCACCATAGACGTGGCAAGAGCCTTTCCTCTTATCATTTTTATTCTTGATGTTTATTGAGTGCATGACCTTGTTCTTGCCATCAAACTTCCCTTTGCCTTCAGATTTGTTCTTATTCTTGAACTTGTGGGATTGAAAGTTTTTCTTCTACACCAAATTGGCAATAAAACCTCCCTCAAATCCTCGAGCAGTTTTGTCCTTTTCTCTCGCCTTCTCTTTCACATTAAGAGACCCGATAAGATCCGTAATGGAAAACTCTTGTCTCTTATGTTTCAGAGAAGTAGCAAAGTTCCTCCGCGGGGGAGGAAGCTTGGCAATAATGCCAACAACCACAAACTTGTCTGGTAAGGTACACTTGAACTGCTCAAGTTCTTTGGCAAGTGATTGTATCTCATGATATTGTTTAATGATGGAGCGCTCATCAACCATCTTGTAGTCATAGAATTGCTCCATGACATACAACTCAGTGCCATCGTCCGAGACCCCAAACTTGGTGAAAGAACATGTGGGCCCCCATGTGTGGTTTTGGTAATTAATGACAATCTTTATAGACTAATGTGTGTATTAAGTTGCACTTGAGGATTTGTCCATTGGCATTGCTGGGAGCATGTGTTGGCTTCAAGGTCGATGAAATGCGAAGAAGATGGGTTGTGCAAGCTCAAAATGTGCCATCTACAGAAGATCTCATGTTTGATGCTTGCCATCCTCGGTGATCACGGGTCGATGATGAGGAACCAAGAAAGGTGTTCCATCTTGAGAAGGGAAAGATCGTCTACATCGGGCTCAAGTGGAATTCTCAAGGAAAAGGTATAATATTGATAGCTTTTACCTTTTGCCGGTCTCATGTTGTTAGTGAGAGGCCGGGTTTAGGATAGTTACCCGTACTATCAAGAGGGTCTCTCGAATTAGTAACTCGATCATATTGTTTGGAGAGAGCTCAAACCTTTGCATACTTAAATCATCATATTTGGTTGTTATTTGGTCTTTTCAATGTGAGGATTTAGAGCTTGTGGTAATCTCCATAACAAGCTCTCGTTCATCAAAATAGGATCATCCGTTTGTATCTTGTTGCGATTTTGATCTTGGCGGCTTTCTGGTTTCTCACCAACTGAGGTATCTCACATTATTATACTTGATACTTTCTCACTTGGTGATATTTTTTATAGGGTAACTCATGTCGTACTCTTTCCAACGCAATTGGAATCGAGTCAAGCGGAGCTACCAATCAAAAGTTACCGCGGTTTGAATTTGCCCCATTTTTAATTAAAAAGAAAAGGAAACTGTTTTCTAGGCCGAGCGGTAGTACCGCTCGGGCGGGCCGGTACTACCGCCCGCCCCTGTGCCCCCCCACTATCCTCTGCCTTGCCCGACACCTGGGTCCGGTACTATCGCCCGGGCGGGCCGGTAGTACCGGCCGGCCCAGGAACACCCTGCGCGCCAGGCCTAGCTCCTCTCCTGCTAGCCAGCCCACTGCGCATGCTCCCGCACACCTTGCTCTGGCTGCCGCCATTCGCACCGCTTGGATCCCGTGCGCCCCTCCCCGCCTTGACCAGCGCTGCCGCTGCCGCTTGCTGCTCATGCTGCGCGCTGCTAAGCCCCATGTTGACCGTTGCTACCCTTGTTTTTTGGAACCGTTTTGACTGTGGGCGGTAGTATCGGCCCAAACAGGTACTACCGGCCCGTTCAGGAAAAATTCCCCAACGGGCAGTATTTGGCTAGCCCTTTAAATAGCTTTGCCCCTTTTAGCTTATGGGTTGCTTCTTTCTCCTCTATTTGTCTAAGATTTGCCCCCATTTGCCCTACTTCTAAAATCTTGATTAATCTCTTCCCCTCCAATGATTCTTGCCTATATTTGAGTGGAAGAGAGAGGATATCTAGATCCCCGTTTTGACCAAACCAAAACATCTCTTTGTGAGTGCATCTTTGGGATCTAGATTTTGGGGGATTTTGTGTTCCTCTTTGATTCATCCTCTCCTGTTCCCCCAATAGATTTAGTAGCTTTGTTGGAACTTGAGAGTGAGGGATTGGAGCACCTTTGTGGTGTTCTTTCCATTGGCATTTGGTGCATCGGTTCGAGTTCTCCTCGGAGGATTTGGTGAGTGAAAGTTGAGAAGCTTTTTACTCTTGGGTTCTTGGAACCCTAGACGGTTTGTTTGTGTTGCAGGTGTGTGGATTACTTGGGGCGACCAATTAAGTTGTGGAGCATCCCAAGCTTGTTTGTTGGGAGCCTCCAATTAAGTTGTGGAGAAGTGCCCCAACCTTGTGAGAGGTTCCGGATTGCCACCGACAAGTGCACCGATAGTGGAAGTGTGGATCAATATCATTGGGGTGAGATTCACAGGAGAATAAGGGAGGCCTTTTGTGGCATAGGTGGTTAGATACCAGCCCCTCTCCAAACGAGATGTAATCCATGTTTGGAGGAACTCGGTAAAATATCGGCGTCCACGCGTGCCTCGGTTATCTCTATACCCGAGCTCTTACTTATGCACCTTACTTTGTGATAGCCATCGTGCTTGAAGTATATATCTTGCTATAACATAGTTGTTTGTCTTGCTTAGCATAAGTTGTTGGTGCACATAGGTGAACCCTAGATTGTTCTAGGTTGTGTGCTTAACAAAGTAAACGCTAGTTGTTGAGCCTCTTTCGGAAAAGTTCTAATCGCATATTCACCCCCTAGGCGACATCTGTATCCTTTCACTTGGCCTCGAGCGCTTCCCACGCATCCTTACCATTATCAAATAACATATACGGGTCAACAATGTTGTCCCCAAGAACACTGAACAGAGCCGCCATAACACATGGTATCGACTTTCTTAAAGGTCGCTTCCTGCTCAGTAGAAAGTTCTCCTTCGGGCTTGCCAAGACTGGTGCTATAGAAGTTTAGGTTTTCAAACCAGAGGACTGCTCTCTTGAACCATCTCTTATAGTGCATTCCATCAAAAGGAGGCGGCCTAATAGCCACGGCTACACCAGTGGAATTCAGTTGCCTATAATCAGGTTTTTGGATTGTTGAAAATATAAGCAATAATGCATATGATTTAATCCGAATAATAAACTGATAAAGCGTGATCATACAAACAGTAATAAAACCAATCATGCATATCAACAAAGTAGATGAATAGATTACATCTAAACAAGATAAACCTATCACATCTATGCCAAACGCTAGAACTAGAACCTCTAGAAAAATTCGGAAGAGAGAGATTGAGATCACATGTGATGCAGTTGCGGCAGAAGACGCGGCAAAGAGTGTAGCAGCGGAGTTTTCGCTCATGTTGAGGTTGCCAAAGAGGTCGCTGACATCCGGGAAGAAGTCATCGTCCGGGAACTCGTCGTCGGACGGTGTCGTGGTTGCCAGTACTCGGCGATATTTCCGCAACACGCGGCACGCGCGTCGTGATGAGGCGAGGCGGGTGTCATGGTATTGCCGACGAGTACGCTATGGAGGGGTCCTCACAGTGCGTGTTTAGAGACGTGGGGAAGGCGGACGGTTGACGGGTACGAGGTAACACAGCTTACCCAGGTTCAGATCCCACGACGGTGGCAGAATCCTACTCCTGCTATAAATCACTATAAGGGCAATACGCCGAGTTACAGGGATTGGTTCGTTGTGCGAGGTTGTCTATGATCATGCCCTAAAGGCTCCCATAGGCCCGACTTATATAGTCACCAGGTCCTAGGGTTATAGGGAAAAGTCCTAGCCGGACAGGTCACAGAGTCCTACACCGTCTATTACTAGTCTTGTGTATCTCGCACTCCAAGGCTCCGGGTACGCTGGTGACTCCACCGTAGCCTTCCTTTATCCGGCATGGGCCTCCCTTCTGGATCCATCTAACTAGGCCGCCCAGCAGGCCATAGTCCATGCTACCAACTGTGGGCCACCCGGGTTATCCGGATAGGTGACATGCTATGAGGATACCCATATAGCATATCCCCAATAGTAGCCCTCAGAGAACTCCGAGATCTTGTGCCGTCTTGCCTCTTCAGATGAATGTTCCGTCTAGTTAGATGTCGGCAAATCATCAAGCAATATCTTGTAGTCCTCCCAAAGAACCCTACAAAGCTTTCTCCGTCTTCAACTTGTAAGCCGGAGAAATACTGAATCTTCCATCGTACTCTTCTGTAGTCAGATTGGATCCGTCCATGTCGGAATCTTCGATGTGACGGCTCATCTACCCATGTCAGCTAGGACGACGTAGGCTTAGGTCAGCGACGCCTCGTAACTCACACATGTAGAGAATGCAATCATGTCCGATTTTCCCGCGCGAGCGATACGAACCATTGGCGGCGACAGTTGGAGACGTGGCAAAATTTCCACGCACGTTCGCGAACACGTATTCTACGCAGCAACCGTCCGATCAAGTTGCACGAATCTTGACGCTGGGGATGATAAATAGTAACTGTGGGGAAATTTCCACTTTTACCTCATTCCCCTTGCATCATCTTCTGCCTCCAGTCGCGTGCCTCCTCGAGCTCGCCGCGAGAACTCTCTAAAAAACCCTAGCTCCAATCTTCACCAGCGACCTTTGCATTCACTCCATGGCCAGCAGCAGCACTTCACCATCGATGGCGGCATCGAGCGAAGCCGCGACGAAGCCGGCGAGCTCCGTCGTCGTGCCCCCAGAGGGTTTGGTCATCCCCGCATCGGCGATGATCGAGTCCATCGGCGGCGACCTTAATTTGGCGGCGCTGGAGCCGTTGGCGGAGGAGCTAGACTCGCACAAGGGGCGACTGGAGCGGCTCAGATATCACAGACCATGATATCCAAGAGTTGATCGCCGAAGGCTACCTTCCTACGACAGAGGGGCTCGCCTGGCGGGTGGCGCCGGCCGGCGAGGTGACATCTTCTCCCCAAGCCGGAGAAAAGGTGTACCTCAAAGCCCAACTGGTACGTGGCGTCTCCCTGCCCATCTCAAACTTCTTCCTCTCCGTCTTGAATCACTATAGGGTCCAGCCCCAGAACCTTCCCCCAATAGTATCTTAGTGCTTAGCAACTATGCGGCGCTCTACGAGGGATACTTAGGGATAAGGCCTAGGTTCGACCTTTTTGTGTACTTCTTCACCGTCAAACGTGAAGCCAGACATAGCAAGGAAGAGCTTAGGAACTGCGGGACCATAAGCTTCAAGATTCGACCTGGCCGGCGGTTCCCCGACATCGTTGGCCACGAGTCCTGCAAGAATTGGCAACGGACGTACTTTTATGTCCTAGATATTCCTTTGGCTTGCCGACAAGTTACACACCCGGACTTCGTTGACGGAGCCGCCGCTAAAGCCTCGTCATGGAGATCCCAGGCCTCCCTTCCCTCTGACCTAGACACTTCTCGTGCCATAAGGCGGATCGAATGGTTCGTAGAGACGGGTTTGACCGGCTTGGACCTAGCCATGTGTTGGTTCATCAGGCGAATCCAACCTCTGCAGCACCGCACGAAGCTCATGCATGAGTATACCAACGATAGAAGGGATAGCCTCCGCATCTCCGTGGATAACTTCTCGAGCGACTCCGTCAAGCTCCGCCTTAAGGACATCGTCAAGGTGAAGGATAAGAAGCGTGGCTTCACCATCACCTACGATATGTTCGTAGACGGCAAGTGCCCAAAGGTAGGTATTTATTTTCCGTGTATGACATATACTCCAGTTCTTCCGTCTTGCAAATGTCATCTTTTCTAACACGGTGATTTCTCACTTAACAGCTTAGCGATCTAGAGGAAGGCAACCTGGCTGCCCAAATCTACGATCCAAAGATGAAGGAAGTCACGGTCGTGTCCGACGACGAGGCTCCGTTGGCGCGAAAGCGGAAGAGCTCCACCTCTGACGCTGTCGAAGGAGGCAAGAAGAAGAAGACAGAGGGTGGAGCCTCCAAGAAGACTACCGCCGCCCTGGAGGCGGAAAAGAGAAAAGTTACTGGGATCCCCTTTGCCAAAGCACCCCACTTGTGTAAGCTTCTCATTCTCCGACATTGTCTATTTATCTGTCTTGCTCATGTACTTATGCATTTTGCACGTTTCAGGAAGAAAGCCACGACCAGCCTCAAGAAGAACTCCAAAACATCGGGGGCTTCTCGAAATATTAAGGATATGCTGCATCGCGACGCCTCCCCCGCCATCACCCCTGCCACTCCTGCCGTCAAGCCCTCGTCTGCCCCGACAAGCTCACAAGCTAAGGAGGCATCAGGCCCTTTCGCCATGGAAGTGGATTCTGGCGCCTCTACCGAGCTTGCTGTTGTCGGCGAGCAGGCGACGCAGGAGAGTACCGCCCAGCAAATGGCTGAAGCTCCGGCTAAGGATGCCATCGGTGGCGGTAAGGCGGTGGTGGAAGTAGGTACCTCTGCTGTTGGCGGCGCCCCCGCACCCAAGAAAACCATAGCCTATCCAAAGATAGTCTATCCGGTTCTTACGCCGGGTAGTACTGCTTTGGTCCCTGGTGCGACGCCGACATCTCTGACGTGCGGTCTAGAGGAGCTCCGCAGGCAAGCAGAAATCTTGCAAGGAAACAGTGAATCCTTTGCCAAGCTGCTGGCCGAGAGTGCTACGAACCTCAAGATCATCGCACTTGTAAGTTTTATTTGCCTTTTGCATTTCATATGAGTATCCCATTGTAGCCCCCGAGGATGTAGACGAAAAATCATAAGCTTTTGTGTCTAGATGCTCTAAGAGTGACTAAGCTAGAAAACTTCTCACTGTAGCCCCCAAGCATTTAGATGGAATGAATTATTCCGACTAGATGCTTTAAGAGTAGCATACGTAGTGTTTATAAATTTCAGTACTATAGCCCCAAGCTTCTAGTTGCAACTGAATTAGTTCCGACTAGATGCTTAAAGAAAGATAAAAATATGTCTGAGTTAAAAAATTTATACTGTAGCCCCCAAGATTCTAGTTGTAACTGAATTAGTTCTGACTAGATGCTTAAAGAAAGCCAAGCATATTGTTAAGTCAAAAACTCTTGCTGTAGCCTCCGAGCGTCTAGATGGAAAATTTCCGACTAGATGCTCCAAGCAGACTAAACAACGTTTAAATTTGTCCTTTTTTCCACAGAACGAGAATGCTCGGAGGGGCATGGCAAATGACAAGTACCAGAAGATGCGCACAGATCTAGAAGCTGAAAAGGGTAAAACTGCCTTCTTGAAGGAACATATCACCAAGAGCAAGCGTCTATTTTCTTTTTCGCATTCCGACTTGGTATTGTGCCCATATTCTCCGAGTACTTACTGTGTACTTTGCTTTCTTCGACTTGTAGAAACCATCGCCAAGGCCAAGAATATTGTCGAGCAATCCAAGCACATTTAAGAGCTTGATAGCGAGAACAAAATTCTTAAGGAGGAGAGGAAAGACATGCTGAAAATGCATGAGGATTCAATGAAGGCCCTGCAGGACTCCGCCTTTGCGGAAATCACTCGCTTGAAGGAGGAGATTGCGACTTTAAAAGATCAAAAGCAAGCTACCGATGAGCAAAATCAACGCCATAGCGAGGCGTATAAGCTCCTCCAACAAGAGAATGAATCCTTCGCGGACATCCTCTGGCAAGCTAAGGCCAGCATCTTCAGTAAGATTTCTCCGTCTTGGATTTCTGTATTCCGGATACTTTGAATTGTTGAACTCATGCGCTTCTTTTCGGAATTTGCAGCTCCTATGGGTTTAACCCGATCGCCTCCTTCAGACAAAGAATGCATGGTTCTTGCCGAAAATTTCATCAACACCGCCATCACGCAAGCTAAGGAGATTGCCAAGCCCCTCCAGATAAACATCAAGGCATCGTACTCCGTGGCGAAGTACTCGGAGATTTTGCGCCGAGCCCCCGAGCGTATCACAAGATGGAAAGCTTCATGTGCACGGGCTGGCGCAAGGATGGCGCTGTCAATGGTGAATACACATTATGAAGATGCCGACATCGACACGGTGACCTCTGGCATTCCCGGCGCAGATGATGATGGCAAAGAGATTAATCATGAAGCCATCTTGTCATCGCTCGCAGGCTATGACACCAGAGTTTCTGAGTTGGTGGATGTCGATGTATTCGTGCCTATGAACATCATCGACAGCGATAACCAAGGTTCCTCTGAGTCCCACCACAGCGCCGACTTCGAGAGTGGCTCTCCGGCTGGTGATGATGCTGCCTCCAAGTCACCTGCGCCAAAGGAGTGAAAGAACAACTTTGTAATATTTGTTTCACCTTTGGTGCACATGTGGAAAAAACTTTGTTTATGTAACTTAAGGAGGAAAACAATGGTTGTTATTTTCTGCTACTCAAGAACTAGTTTCCAGCATGTATATATTTTTTAAGCAAGTGTTGACTTATCCATTACTTTGGTTCTTATGCTTGACTTTTCGTGAGTCGGAAGACTCGTTGTCGGAACCATGCGCTTAGGTGATGATGCCCAATGGCACCGTTAATAACCTGAGCACAAAATCACCGACAATAAGTGCCGAAAGTCACTACTCCAGAATCCATATAAAAATGACAAAGAACGTGTAGACCAGAAAACTTAAGCAAATGCTCGTAGGCGGAATTTTCACAAGTGCAAACGCAAAAACTTGTGTATAAATGTTTTACATGATCCAAAAATGAACACTAAAGGAGGTAAAAGACTCAGAAATATGAGTGAACCAAAGAGCTTTATTTCATTGATCATATAAGAGGTACACAATTAGATAAAAAATGCTAAGTGTAAAAAGGACGTAGCTGTGCTATGTTCCATGGCCAATCAACCTCCGGGTAGTCATCATCCGGGTCACGTCGCTTACGCTTATTGTCAACACCCGGATTTTTAATCCCAGATGCCTGTTATGCCATACAGCGCAATCCCAGGATTACCATTTTTGCGAGACATAACAGAATTGGATACCACAGTACATCATCCATTACAAACCATATATAAGGTCTTACACAAATAGGGATCTCATGATCCAGTTCTTAATACAACTTCAAGCAGTGGAATATGTAATAATAACGATAGCGTAGGCGAAGCTCCATCTTCGGGGTCACAGGAAATGCTGACGATGGGAGATGATCCTAGTTGTCGTAACCTTCCTGGGGTCCATCCTCCAGGTACTCCTCTTCATAGTCTGGCCACGGGAATAGCCAGGGACAAAGCCATGAGTACTCTTTAAGTACTCGCAAACTAATACTAACAAGTAAAATGGGTTTTGGATAATAGGACACTAGGCTCTAGGGTTGTTTTGCAAAAGCCAGATTTATCTCTACTAGTTTGGAAGCAACGAATGCTAGTTAAGGTTTTATAACACCTAAGTGGGAACTTGTATCTCATGCCACAACTCTGTTGTGGTCAAGTCAAAGTCTCAGTTCATTTCACAAGTCTTTTGAAAAGCCTGACGGGGGAACAGTATGGCCACTCCAACTATCCATAACCGCGGACACGGCTATTCGAATAGTTTGACACTCTGCAGAGATTGTACCCTTTCACCACAACATTCGATACATCCGTCAGGAACAAATCCTGAATTCACCATACTCAGTATGCGGATAATCAATCCTAACCTTTCAATTACACGCCCTAGTATAAGCACCTCTCCTGTGAGTTTGGCCTCCCAACCATGACCAACTGTCATCTTGGCTACTGCACAGGTGGACAGTATTCACAAGGTAGCCTTAGCTTAGACCTTGGCCGTGAGGGAACTAATACTAAGGTATATAAGTTTCCAGTCAAGCCCTACCCAATCTTCGGGTATTGTGGTTGTACGATAAAATTGGAATGGTATCGCATCCATACAACCATCAGTTTTATAAAGGGCTAAGGCTCATGCCTCAACATTTTCATCACCAAAATCATCAGGTGTTCGAAAACACATGTCAAAACATCTCAGTAGAATGATCCATCATTCTAAAGTTTTCATAACCATTTTCACCAAGTATTCCCATCTAAAGTTGATCAAGTTTTATGCTTAGCACTAGCATCTACAAGTGGGGGTGAGTACTAATGAGGGGTGGTAAACTAGTGGGGTTTCAACTAAGTACAACCTTATATCTTAGGATGATATCAAGGTTCCTAACTTAGGCCAAATTTTATTCTCTTTATGCAACCTTCCACTATATCTTTCTAGAATCTACAAGTCACTTGAGTACTCTCTAAGGAAGTAGCTTTGATAAGGAAATAAAATAGAAAGCTTGCAAATAAAACTAGGAGTGGGTTATCAAGTGGGTAATACCACATATGCTTAAGGCATATAGTAGGCATGGTAACAAGTAAGGGTTTGCTTGTATCAGTAGAATATCTTGCAAGGGTTATCTTGCACATTCACTAGTAGTATTAGGCTTACATAGGTCAACTTGATTAGTAAGGCTTGCAAGTATTGGCTTCCACAATATCAGTATAAGCTTGCTAAATTGCAAGTGTTAGCTTGCCTTGTGCAGAGCAGTGGTTGAAGTTCTCCTCGGCTTCTTCTTCGTAGTATCCTCCTTCCTCCTCGTATCCTTGGTCGGTACTAGTGTCTATAAATAAATACGATGTACACAATCACCAAAAAATACTTAACTACTTGCAATCATCACACAAAAAGGGTCCTATAGATGATCTAGCATCATCACTAACATTACAAGATTAAAGCTTGGTTTAATTCCTTTTATTTTTAGAAAAGTAATTTCTACTCATTGAAAAACTACTTAAGATTTAATATTCTCCAAACGAAATATGGGATCATGTTGACACATGTCATCACCACATATTTTAGTCCATGGGAATGTGATTTAGAGTGGTGTCACAATTTAATAAGGTTTTACCCTTTTATTTTAATTAATTAAAGTGGTTAGAAATGCCTATGGGGCATTCTTTTATTACTTGAACATTATGTCTGTAAGTAAACCTATATATTTTTATATATTTTGAAAGGTATGGTTAAATGTGATTTTTGAGAGTTGGAATCTACTCAAAAGCTATTATGGTTTAAATTTGAAAAATGTTTGAATGCAGAAAAGCTTCTGCCTTGTTATTTTTACCATGGATGATATACATATCCAAATGACTTGAATCCAACGGGCTTGGATTCAGCACTTCCATACCTTTCTAACAAAATTAGTTTCATTCAATTTGGTTTGAAACTGGGTACAGAAGTGTGTTTGAAATAAAATGGAAAAGGTTTAATTCAAATAATTGGGTTGCGCGGGTAGTGATACTGGGCCGGCCTGCTAAGCGCAGCGCTTCCGCGGGCTATTTAAGTGGCTGTCCCCACGCATCAGTGAGACAGGGGTGCGAAGCTGTATGGGGCGATGTGGTGCGTTTGATCTAATTCTAATCCAACGACTGAGGGTCATCGTCGACGTTGGGCAACGCCAGCGAGACAGAAACCTAGCGCGGCCAGTGGGGGTTGCTAGGGGCTCAGGCGAGGGTCGGCGAGGCGGGCGAACGACGAAAGTCGACGACGGCGAACCTCCTGGTACCGGAAGCTTCTCCTGCGGGGGCTCCAATCGCTGGCTCCCTTCTTCTCCAGCAGCGGCGGGCTCTGGTGAAATTCCGGCGCTGCGCTGCTCGCCTTGCTCCGGGAACGGGGTGGAATGGTCAGTGAGGAGAGGGGAGTGAGATGGTGTGCTCAATTCGGCTGGGGGTGGCCTCTATTTATAGGCGCGACTACGAGACTGAACGGCATGGGCAGGCGACGGTGGCGACACGGCTATGGGCTGCTAGAGGCATGGCCGGTGGTGGCGATCGCTTGGTGGTCTCCTGGCGATGCTCTACGGCTTTAATGCGCGCGTAGGCGGCGTCTTCGACGGCGAGTGGTGGCTGTGCGGCATGGGGCGGCGAACGGTGATGTCTGGCGGTCTCCTGGGTCGGTGGTGATCATGTATGCACGCGGCAAGGGCGGCGCGCGGTCTGTGGGCTTCGGTCGAGCGTGGCGCTCTGGCGCATGCTCGGCACGGTTGCTGGTGAGCTGGGCTTGGTTCGTGCGTGTGGTCCAGTGGCTGGCAACGTTCAAGCGCTGGACAGGGAGTGGCGATGGACGGTGGGCTGCCTCCTAGACAAGGTTGGCACGGCTAAATCTCCTCCTAGCTTGCTATCTCCACTGGGGTGGCATGGTGAGCTTCGGCTGTTCACCATTGATGTCATTGCCCAGCTTACAGTGAGGCTAGCGCTTGGTTTAACTTGCTAGATGATCTACTGAGATGGTTGTGAGCTAGAGAGGGAACAAGATAGGCTTCAACCACTGCTCACAATAGTGTTTAGGATTTTGATGATTTGTGTCTGCCAAGTGTTTGATGAAATGGCCACAAGAACTCAAGTTTTGAATTTTGAAAAGATTTTTGGTGGGTGTGCTAGGTTGGTGTTGGTGAGTCTGCAGATGCTTGGGTTTTGAAAGTTGAGCTTGTTTGAGTGGTTTTTGAAAAAGTGAGATCTTCCTATATGATAAAGATTCAGTTTTGAATTGTCATTTAAACTATGCATTTGAAAGTTTCTGGATGATCACAAAGTGGGACTTGATACCTTGTTATGAGTACAATCAAGGAGTGCAAAGATCCAGAAAAGTTTCTGTTAGGTTCTGAAAGTTTGAGACAGCCAAAGTAGGCATGGGAGTTAAATTGGTCAGAATGACCATTCCCTTATTTTATTTGTTTTGATTTACTTGTCTTTGGGAAAAGTGTGGGAAATGTTTAGATGATGTTTATTTCACCTAAGCATCCATTTACAAGCAAAGGAAGACACAAACAAGTTGGTTCAAAAGAATTTCAAATGAAATGCATACACATATGCATGCTTTCATAATTTGATTTAGAAAAGTTTTTGTTAACCCTAATTTTGATGCTTAGAGTTTGATGATCCAAGTTTTAGTATTTTTGGGATGTTACAAACCTTCCCCCCTTAAACAAAATCTTGTCCCGAGATTTGAAAAAGGACGAAAAAGATTACCTAGGATTTGAAGAGATCGAGAAACTCTGTCCTGATGTGATCTTCGCGCTGTGTAGCTTCCTCTTACGTGGTTGCTCCACTGAATCTTGAGAAACTTGATGCTTCGGGTTCGGGTAGTTCGAAAAGCTTCTTCCAAAATACAGATGGGTACTTCGGGATAGGTCAGGTCATCGTTGATCTCTATGGTCCGGTGGTCGATGTTCTTGAACACTTCGGTCTTCTCTAGGACTTCGAGACACTTGCGAAGTAACGAGATATGGAACACATTGTGTACCGCGGACATCTCTTCGGGTAGTTCCAATTGATACGACACTTCTCCTCGATGGTTCAGAATCTTGAAAGGACCGATATATCTGGGGGCTAACTTTCCTTTGAGTTGGAAACGTTGCATTCCCTTCAATGGTGACACTTTCAGATATACAAAATGTCCTATGTTGAAGGCGAGGTCTCGATGTCTCTTGTCGGTGTAACTCTTCTGTCTGGATTGGGCAGTCTTGAGGTGCTCACGAATCTTGTGAACCTTCTCTTCCGCTTCTCGTAGGATGTCGGGTCCGAAAATATGACTCTCTCCTACTTCCGACCAGTTCAAAGGGGTGCGACACTTTCTTCCGTACATGAATTCAAATGGGGCCATTTGCAAACTGGCTTGATAACTATTGTTGTATGAAAATTATGCAAACGGCAGACAGTCTTCCCACTTGGATCCATATTCTAACACACATGCTCTCAGCATATCTTCGAGTATTTGATTTACTCGCTGCATTTGTCCGTCGGTCTGAGGGTGATACGTGGTACTAAAATCTAGGCGGGTTCCTAAACCTTCTTGGACTTTCTTCCAGAATCTCGAGGTAAACTGAGTTCCTCGATCCGATACGATGTTCTTGGGGACTCCATGCAAACTAATGATTCTAGCGATGTACAACTCCGCTAGCTTCGAACTCTGATATGTGGTCTTGACGGGTAAGAAATGGGCGACTTTGGACAATCAGTCCACTATGACCCAGATAGAGTCATTCTCCCTACTAGAAGTAGGCAATCTGGTGATAAAGTCCATTCCAACGGAATCCAATTTCCATTCCGGAATCTGCAAGGGTTGCAACAATCCAGCGGGTCTTTGATGTCCTGCCTTGACTCGCTGACATATGTCACATTTGGCGATATAACTTCCGATTTCTCTCTTCATCTTATGCCACCAAAATTGCTCTTTTAAATCTTGATACATCTTAGTTCCTCCGGGATGGATAGAATAAAGAGTATCATGAGCCTCTGAAAGGATACGGATGTCGCCTAGAGGGGGGGTGAATAGACGATTAAAATTTTTCCTAGAGTGGCTCAACAAAGGCAGAATAAAACTAGTGTTTACTTTGTAAAGCACAACCTAGAAACAACTAAGGTTTACCTATGTGCACCAACAACTTATGCTGAGCAATACAAGCAACAAAGTGATATCAAGATATATAGTACTTCAAGCACGAAGGCTATCACAATGTAAAGTGCATAAGTAAAGAGCTCGGGTATAGGGATAACCAAGGCACGCGGGGACACCGATAATTTACCGAGTTCCTCCCAACATGGAGTACGTCTCGTTTGGAGAGGGGGTGGTATCAAACCACCAACGCCACAAAAGGCCTCCCTTATTCTCCGGTGAATCTCACCCCAATGGGATCAATCCACGCTTCCACTATCGGTGCACTTGTCGGTGGCAACCGGAACCTCTCACAAGGTTGGGGCACTTCTCCACAACTTAATTGGAGGCTCCCAACAAATGCCACAAAAGGCCACAATGCCACCAAGGCCACAAACCGTCTAGGGTTCCAAGAACCCAAGAGGGACAAGCTCCAATGAGCAACTCAAACCAAATCCTCCGAGGAGAACTCAAACCGATGCAACAAATGCAAATGGCAAGAACACCACAAAGATGCTCAAATCCCTCACTCCCAAGTTCCAACAAAGCTACTAAAGCTATTGGGGGAACAAGAGAGGAGGAATCAAAGAGAGACACAAAATCCCCCAAAATCTAGATCCCCAAAGATACAATCACAAAGAGATGAATCGGTTAGGTCAAAACATGGGTCTAGATCTCCTCCAACTACCCCTCAAATATATGCAAGAATCAATGGAGGGGTGAGTAGAAATCAAGCTCAAAGATTAAAGCAAATGGGGGCAAATCTTGGACAAGAGGAGGAAGAAGAAGTAACCCTAAATGAAAAAGGGGCAAAGCTATTTAAAGGGACGAGCTGATTCTGCCCGTTGGGGCAATTTTTCTGGACGGAACGGTAGTACCGGATTTTTCCGGTACTACCGGACCCAATACAACAAATCACTAGGAAATAGCAATGCAGCAGCAGATCTGGGGCCATCATACGTGCGCAGCCGCGCAAGTAATGAGAAGTACAGCAGTTGTGGCCGAAGCGAGGCGAGGGCGCGCAGAGCGGCCCATCGCCGCCAGCAAGGCTGCGCGCGCAACAGCCAGCTTGCAAAGCAGATGGCCGACAGGCCCAGCGAGCGCAAGAAGAAGCGGCGCAAAGAGTTGCATCTGGCGGCCTGGCCACAGGGCGTGAGCAGCAGACGAGCGGGCAGGTGGGACGCGACGCGCATACATGAGACGGCTACAGCTGGCGGCAGCGGGGCCCAGCGAGGCGGCACGGGCAAGTTCGGGAACAATGGGGCTGGGACGCAGAAAAGGCGAGCGATCAGGTGGCAAGCAGCGACATATGAGCAGAAAAGGAAGCGGGTCAACGCGCGCAGACGCATGGCAGAGATCTGGATCTAGGAATTTTAACTGGGTCGGCCGGTAGTACCGGCCCACCCGGGTGGTACTACCGGGCCGGCCGGTACCACTAGGAAAAGGTACCTAACAAGGTAGAAAGAAAACGGGCCGTTTTTAGGGGCGGGCGGTAGTACCGGCCCGTCCGGGCGGTACTACCGCTCGGCCTAGAAAACAGATTGTCACGCAAATAATCAAACGGCAATAACTTTGTACTGGAAGCTCCGATTGAGCCAATCCAAATATTGATTATCACCAAGTGAAAAAGTATCAAGTAGAATAATGTGATATATCTCACTTGGTGAGAAACCGAAAAGCCGCATAAATCAAAATCGCAACAAGATATATATGGGAGATCCGATTTTGATGAACAAGATCTTGTTATGGAGATTACCACAAGCTCTATATCCTCACATGAACAAGACCAAATAACAACCAAATATGATGATGCAAGTATGCAAAGGTTTGAGCTCTCTCCGAACGATGTGACCGAATTACTCATTCGAGAGCCCCTCTTGATAGTACGGTTATCTATCCTAAACCCGGCCTCCTAGACACAACAAGAGACCGGCAAAAGGGAAAACCTATCAAGATTATACCTTTGCCTTGAGCATTCCACTTGAGCTCGATGTAGACGATCTTGCTCTTCTCAAGATGGAACGCCTTTCTTAATTCCTCATCATCGACCTCGCATATTGATCTTGCACGACAAATCTTCTTTGCATTTCATCGACCTTGAAGCCAACACATGCTCCAAGCGATGCCAATGGACAAATCCTACAAGTATAACTTAATACACACATTAGTCCATAAAGATTGTCATTAATTACCAAAACCACACATGGGGGCCCGACATGTTCTTTCAGCCTCCTTCAAAATAACTTCTTTCAACTCCGAATCTGCTGGTACACAAAGGCGTCCTTTGTACCACATAACTCCTTCTTCGTCTTCGGTGAATCCGGGTACTTTGCCTGTACAGATATGACGCTTGATTCCGTCAATACTAGCATTTCCCTTCTGCGCCTCTTTAATCTGACTGATCAAAGTGGGCTGGAGTTCTATGCTAGCCAAAAATCCTTCACTTACTAATTCCATTCGAAAATCTTCCATCTCTTTGTGCAAACTTGGTTGCTCCTTCAAAATCATGGAGTTCAAGCGGCACGGCAATCTGCTAAG
Source organism: Avena insularis (assembly GCA_023614405.1). Taxonomy (NCBI): domain Eukaryota; kingdom Viridiplantae; phylum Streptophyta; class Magnoliopsida; order Poales; family Poaceae; genus Avena; species Avena insularis. The sequence continues at coordinate 207,341,365 of CM042691.1, read as the reverse complement.
GGCATCTGCTACCACATTGGCTTTACCAGGGTGATAGTGAATGTCCAGGTCATAATCCTTGATTAGCTCAATCCACCTTCTCTGTCTCATATTCAGCTCCTTCTGAGTGAATATATACTTCAGACTCTTTTGATCCGTATAGATCTCACAACGGTTTCCCATCAAGTAATGCCTCCATGTCTTCAGGGCTAGAACTACGGCTGCGAGTTCGAGGTCATGGGTTGGGTAATTTTGCTCATGTTGTTTCAGTTGTCGAGATAGAGAAGATATAACTTTGCCTTCTTGCATTAGCACACATCCGAGACCGATCTTGGATGCATCACAATACACATCGAAGGGCTTCGTGATATCCGGCATGATCAAGATTGGGGCTGAAATCAATCTCCTCTTGAGTTCTTGAAAACTCGCTTCACACTTGTCGGTCCATTCAAACGTCTTGTCCCTCTTCAGTAATTGGGTCATAGGTCTGGCGATACTCGCGAATCCTTCTACGAATTTGCGGTAGTATCCCGCCAATCCGAGAAATGCACGAACTTGGGTTTGATTTGTTGGGGCTTGCCAATCTTCTACATCTTCCACTTTGGCAGGGTCAACAGCAATTCCTCCGGCTGTTACAATGTGACCAAGGAATCCTACCTCCTGTAACCAGAATTCACATTTGCTAAACTTTGCATATAGCTGATGCTCTCTAAGGGTTCCAAGAATGGTCCTTAGGTGTAGCTCATGTTCTTCTTCTGATTTGGAATAAATCAGAATGTCATCAATGAAAACAATGACAAACTTATCCAGAAAGTCCATAAAAATCTTATTCATGAGATTCATGAAATAAGCAGGGGCATTGGTTAATCCAAAAGACATGACTGTATACTCGTACAATACATATCTTGTGGTAAAGGCAGTCTTTGGAATATCCTCTGAACGAATCTTGAGGTGATGATAGCCAGTCCTAATATCAATCTTAGAAAACACTTTGGCACCGGTCAAGTGATCAAACAAATCTTGTATCTTGGGCAAGGGGTACTTGTTCTTGATGGTGACATCATTCAACTTCCGATAATCCGTACACAAACGGTTACCTCCATCCTTCTTGTCCACAAACAAGACAGGTGATCTCCATGGTGACACACTTGGTTGAATCAATCCAATTTCCAAAGATGGCATCCAGCTTGCTTCTTTTTTAGTCTAGCGGACGGGTTCATATTATATGGTCTCCAGGCTATGGGTCTAGTTCAATGATAAACTCGATATCCCGATCTGGGGGCATACCGGGCAAAACATCTAGAAATACATCGGGGTATTCACAGACTATCCGAACTTGGTCAATGGTAGGTTGGGCTATACTCTTGTTGCACTTGAATTAACGAGGTAAGGTTTCAGATATATGCTCGACTGATATTCCAGCTGTACTGGTCATGGTGATGGCTTTCTTGGCACAGTCAATCAATCCTTTATGTTTGGACATCAAATCCATTCCTAGTACTACTTCCAAACCTTTAGTTCCGAGTACTATCAGATTAGCATAAAAATCTATGCCATGGATTCGGATAGGGACGGCTTTGCAAATTTGCCTAGCCTTGGTGGTTGATTCGGGAATTTGAACAATCATGACATGCTTCAATTTGGTTGGTTGAATTTTACTAGTGCATGCAAATTCTTTGGTGACAAATGAATGCGATGCACCAGAATCAAACAACACTCTTGCAAGTACTAAATTAACAGAAAACATACCCAGCACGACGTCTGACGCTTCCTGAGCTTCTTCAGCATGCATGAGAAAAAGACGGCCATTGCGGTTGAGCGAATTCCCTGGGGCAAATCTTCTTCCTGGCTGAACACGACGCTGTTGCTGAGCTGGGGCATTGGCATTGGGTGTTGTGGCATTCTTCTTGTTGGGGCACTCGTTGGAGTAGTGACCCTTATTTCCACAGTCATAACAAGTCACTTGCGACTTGTCCTTTGCTGCTACAGGCACAGCATTGCTTCCAGTCCTCGGGGCAGTGTTGGTGGTAGCATTGTTGTTGTTGAACTTGGGTGGGGCACGGTTGAAATTGCTAGAGTTCCCGGGGTTGTTGTGATTTCCTCCGAGTCCAGGGTTTCCACGGTTGGGATAGGTCGAACGGTTCATCGGGGGTCTGTTTGTTCTTGGGGCAAATCCTGGAGATGGGTTAGGGCGATACTTTGGGGTCTGATGGGTTCCTGGATGATGCATCATGCGACGCTTGCAGTTCTCGTTGGCTTGGTTGATCTTGCCTTCCATCTGGATAGCAGAGTATACAAGGGCTTCAATATTGGCAAAGGGGATATTGACTAACACCGTCTGCATCTCATCATGCAGACCATTCAGGAATCTCTCCTTCTTCTTGGCTTCGGTGTCAATCTCATCCGGGGCATACCTATCTAATGACAAGAATTTTTCATGGTATTCCACTACAGTCATCCTTCCTTGCTTCAGCTCTCTGAACTCGTCTCTCATCCTCTTGATCAAACCCGGTGGCACATGGGTTCTGCTGAACTTGACCTTGAATTCCTCCCAGGTCATCATCTGGCCTCCGGTCATTGCGCGAACACTGTTCCACCATGCCCTGGCATCTCCGGCTAGATAGTGGGTGGCAAAAAGAACTTTCTCGTTCGCTTCCACTCCGACGACTTCTAGGTTATTTTCCATGGTTTGCAACCAATCATCGGTGTCTAGGGGTTCTTCTGACTTAGTGAAAACAGGTGGGTTGGTATTCTGGAAATTCTTGAGCTTAGATCCATGGTTGTCCTGATTTCCGTGGCCTTGGTTGTTGTGGGCTAGCTGGGCTATCTGCTGCAGGGTGGCTAGGTTGGCTTGACGTTCCACTCTTTCAGCTTCACGGTCAGAAGTCAACATTTGCAGGATCTGCAACATCGGGTCCGGGGATGAACCACTTCCTCCGCGTGGCATCGGAAGATTGAGATAGATCATGAGAAAAGAGGGAAATTTTTAAGGTTTTGGGTCTTTGAAAAGTTTTTAAAGTTTGACTTAGATTTTTCTAGCAACTTGCTTTTTCATTCATTCATTCATAGCACATGATACAACACACACCACAACAAAGAAAAGCAGATGGTTTTAAGAACCATTCTGCAAACTACGATACAGGGGGACCGAATACTACTCACTACGCTAGTGCTCAAGTGCTACTACTCCTTGGAATCTGTGGCTTCATCATCCTCATCATCATCGATGAAGGCGAAATCATCCTCATCGGGGAAGAAGTCCATAGCCTGATCCTCCAGAAAATCATCATCATCGCTGAGATAGGAGTAGGGGTCTCCACGAAGATCCTCTCCTGCATTCTCCCTTTCTTCCAGCTGCATGTCTCTCTCGTGGATGTTCTCCTCCAAAGATGAGATACAGTGGCGAAGATGGGAAATGATGCGCTCCTTCTTGTCGAGCTGACGGCGGCGAGACTTGCGATCCTTCGCTAGCATGGCGATGGTTTGATCCTTCATCTTGATGATGGCAGACTTGTGGTTGGAGTAGTCACGGCAGTTGTCCAACTCCTGCTGATGATCGTACATCATGAGGCTAAGGTGGTCCACTTGGGTCTTCAGCTCAGGGTGGTATGGGGATTCCAGTGTGTAACACCCTCATAGAAACGATTCAAAGGTGCCCACCAGGCACTTGCGTGCGGGTGGAAAACGAAGTAATATCATTACACAATAGTCCACGATGGAACCCACAGAACAGATATATACAACAATGACTCCATGAGTCAAGAATACAGATATACAGTACAAAGATCCAAATCACCCTGAAAACGATACAATGTCCGACTACGGACAAGATGCAAATGGGGCTAAGAGCCCTGAAGAATAACCAATGGCGTCCATAACCCTGCCCAGGCCAAGCCGGAAGGGTAACCCTGCTAACGACGTCGATCTCAAAACCTGCTTAAACAAAAGTGGTGCCGACAAAGGGCAAAGGAAAAAGAGAGAGCGGTCAAGATCGAGGCCGACACGGCGAGACTAGAATTCGGCGGTCCTCGCCTACATAGGTATGGTGGACTGAAGCGGCAGCGCATCATGCACTAAACAACCTATAGAGACTCAATACAACTGTCGGCTATCAGATAGGGATAAGAAATACCTATCTGGATCTAACCAGAAACTATCACCAAGCATACCCGTCCTGGTATTTCCCCCTCGAGACCAAACGAGGAAGTCAACCGAGGAACTCACACAGTTGGCAGTTTTATTTATTCAGTTATCGTTGCCGCAATTACTAGTCAGGTATAGATAGTCATCCTGATATAATAAGCAGTGGGCACTTTTAGTGAACCATTCTGTTGTAGTCGTAGTACTTACTAGTCAGATACATATAGCATGAGGCATCCCAAAACCCAGCAGTTGTTGGTACTTTTATTTAGCCATTCCGTTGTAGTTGCAATACTTACTAGTCAGATACAATGGTAACAGGTGACAACTCAAACCAGCAATTATTGGCACTTTTATTTAGCCATTCCATTATAGTGAAACTGATTACTAGTCATTATAAAGTCAAATTTATAGCACTACTTTAGTTATAGTTGTCTATGATCGAGATACTGTGCTCCAAGTCGTCCATAACCGCGGACACGGCTTTCAGAAAGTTTTACCCTGCAGGGGGGCACAAATAGCAACACACGCACGACCAACCTCGGAAAAACCAAATAAAACCCAACGAGGCATCATGACAAAGAAATCGCAAGATTCATATAATATTTCAGGGGGCCACCCCACCAAGCTACCCACTTCTGGTTGGCCGGCTCGAGACGGACCCGAGGTTTGTGACGACGGCAGTAAGCATCGGGAACCGAAAGTGTGGACTGGGCTTGTCGATGCAGCACGTGGCACGGGGTTCCAAAAAAGTACAGCGCTCACGCCGCAATCATAAATAAAGCAGTAAAGCATGGCATAAGTACAGGATAGTAATAAAGCCCCAAACTACTTTGTGGCCCCAAGAAATAAGATATGACTCCAGCTCATGCTAAGGGGATTCATGGGCCCACATGCGGATAGTGCGAATATTCAAAGAACAGGTATCAAGTACTCGGGGTCCTACGGGACACAAGTGGACGGTTAAAAACCAAATAACATCTATTGCCCACCTGTGTCTCTGCATTATTTACCTACTTCAATTTTAGTTATTAAACTGTAATTAAAGTTATAATCATCTCCAACATAAAGCATATGGCAGTCTTCCAACAACTGTGGTGCTTGACGATACACAACAACACTTGACCAAGCAACTACGACACGCAAGTCCAACTATCTATCAATCAACAGGTAATAGGATGTGTCCAAGGCAATATAAAGCTGCAAAGGATATCGCGGGTACGAAAACTAGAGCATCATAACACAGATAGCAATAGATCAACAGGAGGAAATAAAGTCTAGAAATGTAAAATAGGTAGAAAGGGGGAGAATGCTCGCCTGAAAACATTGCCGAAGTTTCATAACCGAAGAACTTGTCGAAGCTCACAACATCTCATCGTCCTATCCGGGAAGAAGCAAAAGCACTAAAAGGAACAAGCAATGCAGCAATTACAACTAATGCGGAAGAATCGGCATGATCATGATATGATGCATGACATGGCAAGTTAATGATGCAAACTATGTCAAAAAGGTATTAGGAGCACATGATGATATAGAATTCATGAGGCATTATTAATAAGAAACAATTAGTTCCCAATTTTATTTATCATGTGTTTTCTTGCATAAACAGTACTGCTTATAAAACTGCTCTTAATTCATGATGCAAATGATAACATGGATATCATGGTTGGATAGGTATCGTCGCGTTGATCGATTTAGACGTATCATTTGTCGAATTCGGAGTTACGGATTTAAAGTTATGCAATAATCAAGAAAAGATAATTATTAATATTTATTAATTCGAAATTTTCAAATTGCTCAAATGATAATATAAATAGCATAAATAGATTCCTCACATTTTTCTGATTCAAAAACATATATTATTCAAATTATTTGAATTTATGAATTTAAATCAATATTAAAGTCAAATTATATTAAAAAGGGTCAATTGTTGAAGGTTTGACTAGTTTGAAATAGTTTTGACAATATTTGAATTTATAATTGAATTCACATTTGGAAATAAAACACATTTCATATTAAACTTTTATTCAAATTCAAAACATATAAAAAATTATGAAATATTTCATATTCATAATCAATTTTGATTTTTCAATTTAGAACCTCACTGAACTTTTGCTACCCAGGGACAATATACCCCAAGTGATGATAGGTGGGGTCAGAAGCTGATTGGGCTCTTTGTCTTACGGGGCGCTGGGTCGACACATGGCCAAAAGGGAGTACGGGTTAAGTGGACAAAAAGTCTAGGGGGATTTTTAGAAAACCTCCCGGAGGTTGTCTGACGAAACTGAATTCCGATTCGCGAAAACTGCCAGCTAAACGGATCTTTGGTTGATGTTGGCGAGTAAACGGTTGGGAATTTGAAGGTGTCGTAAAAATGAAAATTGGAGAGGGAAACAAGGACTACAACTTTGGTGTTTGAGGTTTATCCGGAAGAGGTCTGAAGAGGCCGGTATATAGTCAGGAACAGAGGAAAAACAAACTGCACACACTCGCCGTTCGACTATCGTTTCCGTCAGAGTTTCAGAGACAAGGACGGAACTTTAACCGACGATGGCGAGCGCTGCAGAGCTCCGTCTGGGCCATGGTTGGACTCGTAGGAGAGAGGGGGATTCCCTCTTCACAGTGGTGTGCTGATCTATGGCTGACATGGTCGAGGATCGCCGGGAAACGGGGACAAATAGAGCGTTGGCAGGCTGCGATTGCTGCTGTCTGCGTCCGGCTGTTTGCACTACAAAGATGCGCGCAGCGGGGGTGGTTCGATGGCAGGGGCCAAATCCGAGCGGCGCTAGGTACTGGGAGGGCACATACAGGTGGGGAAAAGGTTGAGGATCCTCACCTCGGCTGATTCCCGCCGGATTCGGGGCAGGAGGTGGTCGGAGGTAACGGGGATGTTGACGAACTGCATGGTTCTCCGGCGGTCGTTGTCGTGCCGATGCTCTAGCACCTACTGCTCCTCTTTTGCTGCCAAAACGGCACGGGCGAGGCCGACGAAGGGGACCCGCGCCTCAAATGCTCCCGAAGGGTACTGCGATAATGATACAGAGCTGGCCAGACCGACGGCCATGGCAGCTCTCTCTCTGTCTGTGTGTGGGCTTGCGTTCAGGGAAAACAGGGGGAAAACTACCTGGCGGCGGCGAAGGGAAGAGGGGGGAGCTAGGGTTCCTGGGGGATGGTCCTCGGCGCTATTTATCGTCCTCGGGAGGCGCGCTTGTCCGCCCATCTCTCGACAGACAGGCAGAGCCACCGATGCTCTCTCCTGCAAAGGAAGACGACGGCAGCGTCGCACACCTGAAGCGGTAAGGCTGGAAGCTAGCGGGAGCATCAGGCCGGCCCAAGATAAGGAAGGGGATCTGGGTGGGTGGTTGGGCCAAAAGGTCAAATGGGCTGCGACAGGTGAAGCTCCCTTCTCTGATTCTTTGATGTTCTTTTTATTTGTTTCAAAACCATTTGATTTATAATTCCTTTTGAATATTTTTTTATAGGATTTTAAACAGAAGGTTGTGTAACAAAAGAGACTGAGAGGGAAGTAGAAGGAGATAAGGTGATGCCCATATAGAAAAGTTGGGCACGTTTACTAGATATGGGATTTAAGTTTTGAAAATTCAATAAAAACATTTAGGGAACTAGTGGAAATCTAGCAAGTGGATTCCAATGTTGTAGAAAACAAATAGAGATATAAAAGAGGGAGAGGTATTAGTGATAGCACAACACAATTGCAAGATCTAATATGATGCTCAAATGCAATGTGGCATGATGACATGAGCATGATATCATGATGATGCACAAAAATGAAAACAACAAGCGATTTTCTAGTAGTGGTTTTACCCGGGGTGCTACAATTCGACACCACCAACAATGGATCTCGCCCTCGAGATCCTCCTCATGGTATGGGGAAGGCCGACGCTCTAATTCTTCTCACTTGATGTAGATCCTCGCGACACCACTAACAAGGGTTCTTTCTCCATCTTGAAATCGGCGACACCACTAACAAGGGTTGATGCTCCTGTTTGTCGAGAGAACACTCCGGATAAACAAAGGTCGAAGGTAGAGGTATCAAAAGTTAAGGCCACCTCTAACTTCGGCGAGCGGAGTAGAATTGCTTGACCCACCGATTCAATGCACAAGAGCGAATGTTAAGAGTAGTCGGATGGTGATCAGTCCATCACGCACCCAAAGCATTACTCTGCACATGAATAGGAGAATTATGCAACCAACTCTCGGAATCAGACTGAAGATCTCGACAAGAGAAATTCGGAAACAAAGGGAGTGACGCGGACTCTTCATCGGATCTGATGCAGATGATGTCGTCGCGAAGGAAAACACCGGGAGATACAAAGAAAAATTTTGTGGATTTTCGGTCCACCAAAAGATACAGCAGAGGAAGATTCCTCAGATATCATGAAGACCAGATGTAGAAGCACCGTTACGAAAGGATGGAAGCGAAACCCTAAAGGTACGACAGAAACCCATCCACGAGAATTCCTGGACTCGAAGAAAAGGTAAGAGGGTAGATTCAAAACACGTCGAGGTAAGAGGAGAATAGCAAAGGGGTAAGGAGTAAAAGTAGACCTAATCAGATCTATCCAACCGATTTTCCAAAATAGTTTTGACACTCTACATCGTCCGTTAGCTAGGTTATCCTACAGGCTAGACCAGTGGGGTACCGTAACTGCTGAGCTCTGATACCACTCTGTAACACCCTCATAGAAACGATTCAAAGGTGCCCACCAGGCACTTGCGTGTGGGTAGAAAACGAAGTAATATCATTACACAATAGTCCACGATGGAACCCACAGAACAGATATATACAACAATGACTCCATGAGTCAAGAATACAGATATACAGTACAAAGATCCAAATCACCCTGAAAACGATACAATGTCCGACTACGGACAAGATGCAAATGGGGCTAAGAGCCCTGAAGAATAACCAATGGCGTCCATAACCCTGCCCAGGCCAAGCCGGAAGGGTAACCCTGCTAACGACATCAATCTCAAAACCTGCTTCAACAAAAGGGGTGCCGACAAAGGGCAAAGGAAAAAGAGAGAGCGGTCAGTACTAAGGCCAGTACATGGCGAGACTAGAATTATGCGGTCCTCGCCTACATAGGTATGGTAGACTGAAGCGGCAGCGCAGCATGCACTAAACAACCTATAGAGACTCAATACAACTGTCGGCTATCAGATAGGGATAAGAAATACCTATCCGGATCTAACCAGAAACTATCACCAAGCATAACCGTCCTGGTATTTCCCCCTCGAGACCAAACGAGGAAGTCAACCGAGGAACTCACACAGTTGGCAGTTTTATTTATTCAGTTATCGTTGCCGCAATTACTAGTCAGGTATAGATAGTCATCCTGATATAATAAGCAGTGGGCACTTTTAGTGAACCATTCTGTTGTAGTCGTAGTACTTACTAGTCAGATACATATAGCATGAGGCATCCCAAAACCCAGCAGTTGTTGGTACTTTTATTTAGCCATTCCGTTGTAGTTGCAATACTTACTAGTCAGATACAATGGTAACAGGTGACAACTCAAACCAGCAATTGTTGGCACTTTTATTTAGCCATTCCATTATAGTGAAGCTGATTACTAGTCATTATAAAGTCAAATTTATAGCATTACTTTAGTTATAGTTGTCTATGATCGAGATACTGTGCTCCAAGTCGTCCATAACCACGGACACGGCTTTCAGAAAGTTTTACCCTGCAGGGGGGCACAAATAGCAACACACGCACGACCAACCTCGGAAAAACCAAATAAAACCCAACGAGGCATCACGACAAAGAAATCGCAAGATTCATATAATATTTCAGGGGGGCACCCCACCAAGCTACCCGCTACGAAGTTGGCCGGCTCCGAGACGGACCCAGAGGTTTGTGACGGTATCAGAACGATCGGGAACCCGAAAGTGTGACTGGGCTTGTCGATCATGAAAACGTGTACGGGGTTCCAAATACAGTATAAGGCGCTCCACGCGCAATCATAAATAAAGCAGTAAAGCATGGCATAAGTACAGGATAGTAATAAAGCCCCAAACTACTTTGTGGCCCCAAGAAATAAGATATGACTCCAGCTCATGCTAAGGGGATTCATGGGCCCACATGCGGATAGTGCGAATATTCAAAGAACAGGTATCAAGTACTCGGGGTCCTACGGGACACAAGTGGACGGTTAAAAACCAAATAACATCTATTGCCCACCTGTGTCTCTGCATTATTTACCTACTTCAATTTTAGTTATTAAACTGTAATTAAAGTTATAATCATCTCCAACATAAAGCATATGGCAGTCTTCCAACAACTGTGGTGCTTGACGATACGCAACAACACTTGACCAAGCAACTACGACACGCAAGTCCAACTATCTATCAATCAACAGGTAATAGGATGTGTCCAAGGCAATATAAAGCTGCAAAGGATATCGCGGGTACGAAAACTAGAGCATCATAACACAGATAGCAATAGATCAACAGGAGGAAATAAAGTCTAGAAATGTAAAATAGGTAGAAAGGGGGAGAATGCTCGCCTGAAAACATTGCCGAAATTTTATAACCGAAGAACTTGTCGAAGCTCACAACATCTCATCGTCCTATCCGGGAAGAAGCAAAAGCACTAAAAGGAACAAGCAATGCAGCAATTACAACTAATGCGGAAGAATCGGCATGATCATGATATGATGCATGACATGGCAAGTTAATGATGCAAACTATGTCAAAAAGGTATTAGGAGCATAGCACATGATGATATAGAATTCGTGAGGCATTATTAATAAGAAACAATTAGTTCCCAATTTTATTTATCATGTGTTTTCTTGCATAAATAGTACTGCTTATAAAACTGCTCTTAATTCATGATGCAAATGATAACATGGATATTATGGTTGGATAGGTATCGTCGCGCTGATCGATTTAGACGTATCATTTGTCGAATTCGGAGTTACGGATTTAAAGTTATGCAATAATCAAGAAAAGACAATTATTAATATTTATTAATTCGAAATTTTCAAATTGCTCAAATGATAATATAAATAGCATAAATAGATTCCTCACATTTTTCTGATTCAAAAACATATATTATTCAAATTATTTGAATTTATGAATTTAAATCAATATTAAAGTCAAATTATATTAAAAAGGGTCAATTGTTGAAGGTTTGACTAGTTTGAAATAGTTTTGACAATATTTGAATTTATAATTGAATTCACATTTGGAAATAAAACACATTTCATATTAAACTTTTATTCAAATTCAAAACATATAAAAAATTATGAAATATTTCATATTCATATTCAATTTTGATTTTTGAAAATAGAACCTCACTGAACTTTTGCTACCCAGGGACAATATACCCCAAGTGATGATAGGTGGGGTCAGAAGCTGATTGGGCTGCTGCGCCGGCGGGGGCCGCTGGGTCTGACACATGGCCAAAAGGGGAGTACGGGTTAAGTGGACAAAAAGTCTAGGGGGATTTTTAGAAAACCTCCCGGAGGTTGTCTGACGAAACTGAATTCCGATTCGCGAAAACTGCCAGCTAAACGGATCTTTGGTTGATGTTGGCGAGTAAACGGTTGGGAATTTGAAGGTGTCGTAAAAACGAAACTTGGAGAGGGAAACAAGGACTACAACTTTGGTGTTTGAGGTTTATCCGGAAGAGGTCTGAAGAGGCCGGTATATAGTCAGGAACAGAGGAAAAACAAACTGCACACACTCGCCGTTCGACTGTCGTTTCCGTCAGAGTTTCAGAGACAAGGACGGAACTTTAACCGACGATGGCGAGCGCTGCAGAGCTCCGTCTGGGCCATGGTTGGACTCGTAGGAGAGAGGGGGATTCCCTCTTCACAGTGGTGTGCCGATCTATGGCTGACATGGTCGAGGATCGCCGGGAAACGGGGACAAATAGAGCGTTGGCAGGCTGCGATTGCTGCTGTCTGCGTCCGACTGTTTGCACTACAGAGATGCGCGCGGCGGGGGTGGTTCGACGGCAGGGGCCAAATCCGAGCGGCGCTAGGTACTGGGAGGGCACATACAGGTGGGGAAAAGGTTGAGGATCCTCACCTCGGCTGATTCCCGCCGGATTCGAGGCAGGAGGTGGTCGGAGGCGACGGGGACGTTGACGAACTGCATGGTTCTCCGGCGGTCGTTGTCGTGCCGATGCTCTAGCACCTACTGCTCCTCTTTTGCTGCCAAAACGGCACGGGCGAGGCCGACGAAGGGGACCCGCGCCTCAAATGCTCCCGAAGGGTACTGCGATAATGATACAGAGCTGGCCAGACCGACGGCCATGGCAGCTCTCTCTCTGTCTGTGTGTGGGCTTGCGTTCAGGGAAAACAGGGGGAAAAACTACCTGGCGGCGGCGAAGGGAAGAGGGGGGAGCTAGGGTTCCTGGGGGATGGTCCTCGGCGCTATTTATCGTCCTCGGGAGGCGTGCTTGTCCGCCCATCTCCTGGACAGCGACAGGCAGAGCCACCGATGCTCTCTCCTGCAAAGGAAGACGACGGCAGCGTCGCACACCTGAAGCGGTAAGGCTGGAAGCTAGCGGGAGCATCAGGCCGGCCCAAGATAAGGAAGGGGATCTGGGTGGGTGGTTGGGCCAAAAGGTCAAATGGGCTGCGACAGGTGAAGCTCCCTTCTCTGATTCTTTGATGTTCTTTTTATTTGTTTCAAAACCATTTGATTTATAATTCCTTTTGAATATTTTTTTATAGGATTTTAAACAGAAGGTTGTGTAACAAAAGCGACTGAGAGGGAAGTAGAAGGAGATAAGATGATGCCCATATAGAAAAGTTGGGCACGTTTACTAGATATGGGATTTAAGTTTTGGAAATTCAATAAAAACATTTAGGGAACTAGTGGAAATCTAGCAAGTGGATTCCAATGTTGTAGAAAACAAATAGAGATATAAAAGAGGGAGAGGTATTAGTGATAGCACAACACAATTGCAAGATCTAATATGATGCTCAAATGCAATGTGGCATGATGACATGAGCATGATATCATGATGATGCACAAAAATGAAAACAACAAGCGATTTTCTAGTAGTGGTTTTACCCGGGGTGCTACACAGTGGTTGTCCATTTGCATCATGCCTTGGGAAAAACTCAAAGCGAGTACCCTTGATCTGATTGATGCTCTTCCCACACAGACGGGAAAGAGCTTCCTGCATGGCCCTGGCAAGTCCATCGAGCCAGTTGTTCTCTCTTAAGGTAAACTGAATTCCCTCAGCAGTGGGAGGTTCAATCTTTCCTCGGAGACTTGCAACAATTAGCCACTGCGGATCTTCTCCTCCTTGATCATTGAGCTGAGCTCCGAAGAACTCGGGGTGCGGACGCTCCAGAAGTTTCGAAAGCTGGTCCAAATCCCTCTCAAAGATAAGGTCTCCTCCATTCCCCAACTGATAAAACTTATTGTACTTCACGTCATCTAGAAGAATATAAGATGAGTAAGTTAGTAGAGTGATCAAGTGTGTCAAAATTTTATGTATTTTGCAAGAGTTTTTGAGGAACATGAATTTTCATGAAAGAATCAAAGGGATAAGAATGAGAATAATTTTTTTGTAAATATTTGTTTTCTTTGGTTTTGAAACTAAGTTTTTGATTCAAACGTCCAGTCTAACTAGGGTCTCCTAGGGTCAGGATGGCTCTGATACCAACTTGTCAACACCCGGATTTTTAATCCCAGATGCCTGTTATGCCATACATCGCAATCCCAGGATTACCATTTTTGCGAGACATAACAGAATTGGATACCACAGTACATCATCCATTACAAACCATACATAAGGTCTTACACAAATAGGGATCTCATGATCCAGTTCTTAATACAACTTCAAGCAGGGGAATACGTAATAATAATGGTAGCGTAGGCGAAGCTCCATCTTCGGGACAGGCAATGCTGACGATGGGAGATGATCCTAGTTGTCGTAACCTTCCTGAGGTCCATCCTCCAGGTACTCCTCTTCATAGTATGGCCACGGGAATAGCCAGGGACAAAGCCATGAGTACTCTTTAAGTACTCGCAAACTAATACTAACAAGTAAAAGGGTTTTTGGATAATAGGACACTAGGCTCTAGGGTTGTTTTGCAAAAGCCAGATTTATCTCTACTAGTTTGGAAGCAACGAATGCTAGTTAAGGTTTTATAATGCCTAAGTGGGAACTTGTATCTCATGCCACAAATCTGTTGTGGTCAAGTCAAAGTCTCGGTTCATTTCACAAGTCTTTTGAAAAGTCTGACGGGGGAACAGTATGGCCACTCCAACTGTCCATAACCGCGGACGCGGCTATTCGAATAGTTTGACACTCTGCAGAGATTGTACACTTTCACCACAACATTCGATACATCCGTCAGGAACAAATCCTAAATTCACCATACTCAGTATGCGAATAATCAATCCTAACCTTTCAATTACACGCCCTAGTATAAGCACCTCTCCTGTGAGTTTGGCCTCCCAACCATGACCAACTGTCATCTTGGCTACTGCACAGGTGGACAATCTTCACAAGGTAGCCTCAGCTCAGACCTTGGCCGCGAGGGAACTAATACTAAGGTATATAAGTTTCCAGTCAAGCCCTACCCAATCTCCGGGTATTGTGGTTGTACGATAAAATTGGAATGGTATCGCATCCAGACAACCATCAGTTTTATAAAGGGCTAAGGCTCATGCCTCAACATTTTCATCACCAAAATCATCAGGTGTTTGGAAACACATGTCAAAACATCTCAGTAGAATGATCCATCATTCTAAAGTTTTCATAACCATTTTCACCAAGTATTCCCATCTAAAGTTGATCAAGTTTTATGCTTAGCACTAGCATCTACAAGTGGGGGTGAGTACTAATGAGGGGTGGTAAACTAGTGGGGTTTCAACTAAGTACAACCTTATATCTTAGGATGATATCAAGGTTCCTAACTTAGGCCAAATTTTATGCTCTTTATGCAACCTTCCACTATATCTTTCTAGAATCTACAAGTCACTTGAGTACTCTCTAAGGAAGTAGCTTTGATAAGGAAATAAAATAGAAAGCTTGCAAATAAAACTAGGAGTGGGTTATCAATTGGGTAATACCACATATGCTTAAGGCATATAGTAGGCATGGTAACAAGTAAGGGTTTGCTTGTATCAGTAGAATATCTTGCAAGGGTTATCTTGCACATTCACTAGTAATATTAGGCCTTCATAGGTCAACTTGATTAGTAAGGCTTGCAAGTATTGGCTTGCACAATATCAGTATAAGCTTGCTAAATTTCAAGTGTTAGCTTGCCTTGTGCAGAGCAGTGGTTGAAGTTCTCCTCGGCTTCTTCTTCGTAGTATCCTCCTTCCTCCTCGTATCCTTGGTCGGTACTAGCGTATATAAATAAATACGATGTACACAATCACCAAACAATACTTAACTACTTGCAATAATCACACAAAAAGGGTCCTATAGAGGATCTAGCATCATCACTAACATTACAAGATTAAAGCTTGGTTTAATTCCTTTTATTTAGAAAAGTAATTTCTACTCATTGAAAAACTACTTAAGATTTAATATTCTCCAAACCAAATATGGGATCATGTTGACACATGTCATCACCACATATTTTAGTCCATGGGAATGTGATTTAAAGTGGTGTCACAATTTAATAAGGTTTTACCCTTTTATTTTAATTAATTAAAGTGGTTAGAAATGCCTATGGGGCATTCTTTTATTACTTAAACATTATTTCTGTAAGTAAACCTATATATTTTTATATATTCTGAAAGGTATGGTTAAATGTGATTTTTGAGAGTTGGAATCAACTCAAAAGCTATTATGATTTAAATTTGAAAAATGTTTGAATGCAGAAAAGCTTTTGCCTTGTTATTTTTACCATGGATGATCTACAGATCCAAATGACTTGAATCTAACGGGCTTGGATTCAGCACTTCCAGACCTTTCTAACAAAATTAGTTTCATTCAATTTGGTGCACTGAATCGACCTAGGTTGATTTTTGAAACTGGGTACAGAAGTGTGTTTGAAATAAAATGGAAAAGGTTTAATTCAAATAACTGGGCTGCGCGGGAAGTGATACTGGGCCGGCCTGCTAAGCGCAGCGCTTCCGCGGGCTGTTTAAGTGGCTGTCCCCACGCGTCAGTGAGACAGGGGGTGCGAAGCGGTATGGGGCGATGTGGTGCGTTCGATCTGATTCTAATCCAATGACTGAGGGTCATCGTCGACGTTGGGCAACGCCGGCAGATGTAAACCTAGCGCCGATGGGGGTTCTTGGGGCTCACCCGGGCTCAGCGAGGTGAACGACTAAGTCGATGATGGTGAACCTCCTGGTACCGGCAGCTTCTCCTGGGGCGGCTCCAATCGTTGGCTCCCTTCTTCTCCAGCAGCGGCGGGCTCCGGTGAAATTCCGGCGCTGCGCTGCTCGCCTTGCTCCAGGAACGGGGAGGAATGGTCAGTGAGGAGAGGGGAGTGAGATGGTGTGCTCAATTCGGCTGGGGGTGGCCTCTATTTATAGTCGCGACTACGAGACCGAACGGCATGGGCAGGCGACGGTGGCGACACGGCTATGGGCTGCTAGAGGCATGGCCAGTGGTGGCGAACGCTTGGTGGTCTCCTGGCGATGCTCTACGGCTTTAATGCGCGCATAGGGGCGGTGCGGTTTGGTCTGAAACACGCGATGCTCTGCGCGGCAGAGGTGGCGTCTTCGACGGTGAGCGATGGCTGTGCGGCATGGGGCGGTGAACGGTGATGTATGGCGGTCTCCTGGGTCGGTGGTGATCATGTATGCACGCGGCAAGGGCGGCGCGCGGTCTGTGGGCTTCGGTCGAGCGTGGCGCTCTAGCGCATGCTCGCAGTTCTTTGGCGAGGCGAGCTGGGCAGGTGTGTATGGTCGATGTTGCTGGGCGTTTGAGCGCTGGACAGGGAGTGGCGGTGGACAGTGGGCTGCCTCCTAGACAAGGTTGGCACGGCTAAATCTCCTCCTAGCTTGCTATCTCCACTGGGGTGGCATGGTGAGCTTCGGCTGTTCACCATTGATGTCATTGCCCAGCTTACAGTGAGGCTAGTGCTTGGTTTAACTTGCTAGATGATCTACTGAGATGGTTGTGAGCTAGAGAGGGAACAAGTTAGGCTTCAATCACTCCTCACAATAGTGTTTAGGATTTTGATGATTTGTGTCTGCCAAGTGTTTGATGAAAAGGCCGCAAGAACTCAAGTTTTGAATTTTGAAAATATTTTTGGTGGGTGTGCTAGGTTGGTGTTGGTGAGTCTGCAGATGCTTGGGTTTTGAAAGTTGAGCTTGTTTGAGTGGTTTTTGAAAAAGTGAGATCTTCCCATATGATAAATATTCAATTTTGAATTGTCATTTAAACTATGCATTTGAAAGTTTCTGGATGATCACAAAGTGGGCCTTGATACCTTGTTATGAGTACAATCAAGGGGTGCAAAGATCCAGAAAAGTTTCTGTTAGGTTCTAAAAGTTTGAGACAGCCAAAGTAGGCATGGGAGTTAAATTGGTCAAAATGACCATTCCCTTATTTTATTTGTTTTGATTTACTTGTCTTTGGGAAAAGTGTGGGAAATGTTTAGATTATGTTTATTTCACCTAAGCATCCATTTACAAGCAAAGGAACACACAAAAAAGTTGGTTCAAAAGAATTTCAAATGAAATGCATACACATATGCATGCTTTCATAATTTGATTTAGAAAAGTTTTTGTTAACCCTAATTTTGATGCTTAGAGTTTGATGATCCAAGTTTTAGTATTTTTGGGATGTTACACTTATGATCCTCGTTGGGTCTATCCTTCAGTTCACGATTGTTAACAAGGTAGTAAGACCCATTGAGTAGCGCCTTGCTTATGATGAACGGTCCTTCCCATGGCGGGGATAATTTGTGTGACTTCTTCTGCTTAAGTGGAAGCATCAAATCCCCCTCTTTAAATGAGCGATGCCAAAAGCAGCGACTATGGTAGCTGCATAGCTTCTGCTGGTAGATGGCGGATCTTTGGCATGCCAAAACGCGCTCCTCCTTGAGAAGGTCCACATCTAGGCGTCTGGATTCTTCAGCGTCATCTTCGTCGTAGGCGGCAACTCTTGGAGAATCGTGAAGGATGTCAGAAGGCAGGATGGCTTCTGCTCCATATACCATGAAGTAAGGAGTGTAGCCGGTGGATCTATTGGGTGTAGTTCGTAAACTCCACAGCATAGATGGCAATTCTTCCGCCCAGGCTCCAGCTGCTCTATGTAGCGGTGCCTCCAGACGTGGCTTGATTCCCCGCAGAATTAATCCATTGGCTCGCTCAACCTGACCGTTGGATTGTGGGTGTGCCACAGATGCAAGGTCAAGTCGGATGCCTTTCTCACAACAATAAGATTCCACTTCTCCGAGTGACAAATTGTTGTTGTTGTCGGTGATAATGCTATGTGGGAGACCAAATCTCACCACTAGATCCCGGAAAAACCTAAGGGCAGTTGCCCCATCAAGCTTTCTAATGGGTTTAGCTTCTATCCATTTAGTGAATTTATCAACTACTACAAGCAGGTGTGTAAACCCACAAGGTGTCGTTTGTAACGGTCCCACCATGTCCAGCCCCCAGACTGCAAACGGCCAAGTTATTGGTATTGTTCGCAGTTCTTCAGCAGGAACATGTGGTTGTCGGGCCTTCGCGGTCATCCAGTAGAATCCTTGCCGGAAGGCTTTCGCGACCAACGATCGAGGAGCGGCGTGATGTCCGCAATCTCCAAGATGGATTTCGCGCAGGATTTCCATACCTTCTAGCTGGGAAACACACTTTAGGTATACACCAATAGTGCTCCTTTTATAGAGTTGCCCATTGATTATGGTATAACCCTTTGCTCGTCGTACTATTTTCCGTCTTTCGACTTTGTCGTCGGGCAAAGTTCCGTGTTCGAGATATTCCATGAACGGTTTTGTCCAAGCCGGAGGGACTTTAGTCACCATGTTGACGAAAGAGTCAGCTCTATCCGGGTTATCGATGTTGGCTCCCTTCACAGATGGTGTGCGCAGATGCTCTAGGAAAACTCCTGGCGGAATTTGCTTGCGCCCTGATCCAAGCTTAGACAGCAGATCAGCCGCCTCGTTTTGCTCCCTAGGTACATAATTGACTTCGTAGCCCAAGAAGCTCTTGGCTATCTCGTCCACTTTGTCTCGATATGCCGCCATCATAGGGTTCCGCGCGTTCCAGGTGCCAGCCACCTGCTGGGCAACCAAGTCGGAATCTCCACAGCAAACTATGCGCTTGATGCCAATATCCTTGGCTACACATAGTCCGTGAATGAGTGCTTCATACTCCGCCATTTTGTTTGTAGCCTCGAAGTGGATTTGCAGAACGTAGTGTAGCGTGTCTCCTGTTGGTGACTGTAGCAATACACCAGGTCCAGAGCTGTTGAGCAGCTTTGATCCGTCAAAGTGCATCACCCAGTACTCTGGTTCCGGCAACGGAGTAGCATCTAGCATCTCCATCCAATCTGCAACAAAATCCGCCAAGGCTTGTGACTTGATAGCGTCGCGTCTCTTGTAGGTGATCTCGAAGGAGGCAAGTTCAATGCCCCACTTCGCGACCCTTCCTATAGCGTCGCTGTTGTTGATAATGTCAGACAGTGGAGTCTTGCTCACCACTGTGATTGGGTGCTCCTGAAAGTAATGCCTCAGCTTCCGTGAAGCAAGGAATACTCCATAAGCGATCGTCTGGTAGTGCGGGTAACGCTGCTTGGACTCCGTCAAGACCTCGCTCACATAGTAAACTGGTCATTGAACTCCGTTCTCATAGCCTGATTCCTTCCGCTCTACCACGACGACGATGCTGATTACCCGGTTGGTTGCCGTCATGTAGATTAACAGGGGTTCTCCAGGCTCGGGTGCTGCAAGGATGGGCGCTGAGGAAAGAATCTCCTTGAGCTGCTTCAATGGTGCATCTGCTTCGTCTATCCATGTGAATTTGTCCGCCTTCTTCAGCAACTTGTACAGCGGCAGAGCCTTCTCTCCAAGTCAGCTGACGAACCGACTAACTGCTGCAACACAACCTGTTAGTCGTTGAATGTCCTTTAGGCATGTCGGATGGTTTATGTTTAAGATGGCCTTGATTTTCTCCAGGTTGACCTCGATTCCGCGTTGGGAAACAATGAAACCCAACAATTTGCCGGCTGGAACCCCGAAGACGCACTTCTTAGGGTTAAGCATCATGTTGTATTTTCGGATATTATCAAAGGTTTCTTTTAAGTCGAAGATTAAGTCATTTGACTTTTTAGACATCACCGCGATATCGTCCACATAGGCGTGAATGTTCCGACCAATTTGGTCGTGGAGGCAGCGCTGCATTGTCTGCTGGTACGTAGCACCTACGTTTTTCAGACCAAAGGGCATCGTGACATAGCAAAACGTGCCATATGGGGTAGTGAACGAAGTGGCAAATTGGTCTGACTTCCTCATCTTGATCTGGTGGTATCCTGAGTATGCATCGAGAAAACACAAAAGCTCCGAGCCAGCCGTCGAGTCAATGACTTGGTCAATGCGAGGCAAAGCAAATGGATCTTTGGGACATGCTTTGTTCAAGCCGGTGTAATCAATGCACATTCTTAATTCATTGGTTCCCTTTTTGGGGACAAGAACAGGATTGGCCACCCATCAGGTGTGAATGACTTCTCGGATAAATCTAGCTTTAAGTAACCTAGCTATCTCTTTGCCAATGGCGCGTCTCTTCTCATCTCCAAAGCATCGTAGAGGTTGTTTCACTGGTTTGCATTTTGGATCAATGTTTAAGCTGTGCTCGGCAAGTTCCCTAGGTACACCTTTCATGTCGGCAGGTTGTCAGGCAAAGATGTCCCTATTCTCACGGAGGAACTCGACGACCGTGCTTTCCTATTTGGGATCCAGGTTCGTTCCAATGGCGGTGACCTTGGAGGCATCGCCTACCACAAGTTCCACCGGCTTGGTCTCGATGGCGGCCTTGAACGCATGAGCGGGGTCGGAGATCTGCTTCTTCGACGCGGGCATCTCTGAGTCATCTACCTTGCTCTGGATCTCTTTGAATTCTTCGCTGTAGAGGATAGCTTCTGCAACGGCTGCTTCATTGATCTGCAGTCCCTTGCCTTGGTAAAGCTTCCGGATACGGTGATGATACTGTTTGGTTTGGGTATCTTGAGTTTGTTGTAGACAAAGCATGGCTTGGCCATGAACGTGTGGAATATGTCGCGGCCGAATATGACGTGGTACACGCTCTTGAAGGGGACCACCTCGAAGGTCAAGCGCTCTTGGCGGTAATTGTTAACATCGCCAAAGGCAACCTGAAGTGTAATGCACCCAAGGGACCGAGCCTCCCGACCAGGAACTACGCCGTGGAAGATGGTGTTTGCCCGCCTTAGGTTTGCCTCCGTAAAGTTCATCTTCTGCAGTGTATCCAGGTACATGATGTTGATGTTGCTTCCACTATCCACCATACAATTGGTGAACTCCACACCGTCAATCAAGGGGTTGATGACCATGGCATACTGGTTCTCCGTAGATATAAGGTCTGGGTGGTCCGTCCTGTCCCAAGTTATTGGAACCTCCGACCAGCGCAGGTACTGGGGAACTGGGGGGAGAGTGGCCATCAGGATCCTCAGAGAGGTCTTATGTTGTCGGACGGTGGGGGTGCCAAGGAAAGTGTCGTAGACTGGTGCCTTCTTTGCGAAGGGGTTCTTGCCCTTGTCGTCGCTCTTGGTGGCGTGCTTGGGGTCAACGTCTTCGTCCATATCACTTGAATCCTTGGACTCTTCCTTCTTCTTCTTCATCCCCTTGCCCTTGCCTTGCGGTCTGTTCTTTCGACTTTGCTTGTAGCCGGACTCCGGGTCTTCCTTGAGGTCGTTGATGAACTTGCAGTGTCGATTGGTATGGGTGGCCTTACCATTGGCATCGAGGTGTACGAGGCACGACATATCGTGGTACTCCTTGTAGGTTTGGGGAACGCGGAGCGGCGCCAAGGTAGTTTCACTTCCTCGTTGTTGCCCACGACCAGCTCCCCTTCCTCGTCCACGTTGTCCGTCGTCACCTCGTCCTGCAAAAGTCATAGCGACCATGTCGGTAGATTGCTTTTCTTCTGGAGCGGTTTTCTGCTTTGTACTGCTGTTCCTCCGAGCTTGAGTTAGAACGGCTGTTGACGGCAAGGAGACGCGAGCATCGTCGTCGGCAGCTGCGAACTCACTAGCCAACTGAATAATCTGATTCAAGTCAAGCTGGTGATTGTCCTGGAAGCGCTTCAGCTTATGCCGGAGCAACGTGCCCCTTTCCAACCCATCGATGAAGGCGGTCATGGCGGTCTGAGCGTGCACTCCTGTGCAGGAATTCTTCATGTCCAACCAGCGATAGAGGTAGGCGCGAGATGTCTCGTCTTTCTCTTACACGCACCGCTGTAGATCGCCCATAGTGTAGGGACGCTTGTATGTACCCTCAAAGTTCTTGGTGAACGCTTCTTGCATGTCCAACCAGTTGTAGATAGATTTCTCCGGCAAGTCGTCGATCCATTGACGGGTCGTGCCCGCCAACATTAATGGGAGGTACTTGACGGCGATGTTGGGGTTGCCTACGGCAATCTCCACCGCGTTGTCGTAGTCCTGCAACCATGTGGCCGGTTTTGTGGTGCCGTCATAGGGCTTGATGGTCTTGTCAATCCGGAAACCTTTGGGGTAAGTTGCGGACCGTATTGCAGGTCCAAAGCAACATGGTACCAGGTATGGTCTTTCCCGGGCCTCGTGGATCTTATCGATCCACGAACGTGCATCGTACGGCTCCGGGTTCTTCTTCTTGTCAACAGGGGATGGGCTGCGTGAACGACGCGGGCCCCC
The DNA here is from genome assembly GCA_023614405.1 of Avena insularis. Lineage (NCBI taxonomy): Eukaryota > Viridiplantae > Streptophyta > Magnoliopsida > Poales > Poaceae > Avena > Avena insularis. Next base: position 207,318,429 of record CM042691.1, on the reverse strand, counting down.
TCCGCCATGGTGACTGCTTGGTGGTGACGGAATCGGAGGTGGCGGTGGGTTAGCTTTCTTGTTGTTACCCTCCTGCGACACCTCGCGCCTGTCACGGTGGCTTGTCGGATGTGGAGGGTCATGGTGTGACCTGCTTCTGTGCCCTTGGTTGCGCTCTTCGTCATGACGGGTCTGCTCCGTGTTGTCGCGGATGACGATGTCGCACTGCTTTGGTGGGGGCATATCCGTACGACGGTGAGCCTTGTAATCTTCGCGATGTCGGGGAGATCGGGGCGGTGGCGATGGGCGACGAGGTCGGGCCTTTTCTCCGTGGTCGGAGGATATAGGGATGGCATCCTTCCTGTTGCGCGCGTCTCTCCGTCTTCGTTCGGATGAACCCTTCTGCGACCCGACATCAAGAGGAGATTTTTCCCTTGGCGGCTTGTACTGGCTAGACTGGCAAAGTGCTGGGTCAGACTCTAGCCTCTGAGAGGTGGCCTTTTCCTGCTGCTTCACCGCCTTGTCCACTAGGTCATAGACCTATTCCACTGCTTCGGGCAATCTATCCTGCTCCAGAAGGGTCTTGGCGACGGCGAGGTTAAGGAGTGGGGTGGGCATCACCAGCTTGCCTTCACTGTCAATGTATGGCTTGGCCTGTGCCGGCTTTGAGGGAGCCCATCCTAGGTTGCGCTGTACACCAGGATCGTTGATGACGCGAGCTGGAGCTTTCTCAGCCTTCTGCTGCTGCAGCAAAGTCTTGTACTCGGCCTCCATTGCTCTAGCTTTCTCTATGGACTTATGCGCGTTGACTAGATATCGATCTAGCTTAGCGCCTTGCTCCGCGATGGCCTGCGCTTCCTCCAGCAGCTGCTGGCGCTTTCGTCAAGCTGGGTCACGTTCCGGATATGAGCAACGGTCAGTGGCTCGACGAGGAGATTGCCGTACATCACTCTATCAGCTGGAGTAACTTGGGCTACTGCAGACGTGGATGCTGGAGGCGGAAAGTTTGCGGTGTTGTTGCTCGGGCCGGTGCCGAGTTCCTGCGGCTGCTGCACTGGGTTAGGCGGAGGAGGCATGAACTTTGCGCAATCATCATCCGCAGCAATAAGTAGCCCCTTCCCCTTTTCCAGCGCTGTAGGCGGAGCTCGTCCGGGTTGATCTTCATCCATCACCATCCCAATGGTGGTGAACACCCCTCGAGACGTGTCGGTGTTGTTGGCTTGCTTGTCGCGCGAGTACTCCTCCTCCATCTCCTGCATAGCGGAGTCTAGCTCTTCTGGACTGAAATCTATCTCCTCAGAATCTGCACTGAAGTCAGCATAAAGCGCATCAATGACAGAGTCGGAGGGTGCCAGGACTTCCTCGATGACGGGCGGTGGAGGTGCAGTGGCGGCGACGATGACTGGAGGTGGTGGTGCTGCTATGACGATGGCGGCCGGAGGCGGTGGTGGCGGGGGCTAAATTGGAGGTTCTTCGTCGATGAGTGTGAGTGCTTTCTGGGCTTCTGCATCAGCCTCCGCGTAGTTGTTGACGGTGCTCACCATCTGTTCAAGGGTAAGGCGTCCTGTTGCCTGCTGCCGTCTTAAAGAATGTCGGAGAAGCGTGCCACGGTCTAGTCCTTCCACGAAGTGATACAAAGCGTTATCATCGGGGTAGTGGGCCAGATCGGCTCGTATACGGAGCCACCTGGCCAGGTAATCGCGGGGGTTTTTGCCTTCTCTCGAGCAGCGCTAGATCAAAGATGGTAACCACTCGACGAACTTGGATCTCTGCTGTCCGGGCCGCAGGCGGCGGCGGACTTGCAGTGATCTTCCACCTTTATATCCTGCACAACGGCGGTTTGGGTGGGCCTTGAATTTTTCCGATCTTTGCCGGCAAACTCTAAAGAGAGATCCGACATCGATCCTTCCGCGAATGTATCCTGCCCGTAGGCGGTCCGTGCAGGCCTTGATGCTCCTCCGACTCCCAGGGAACTAGTGCCCGAGTCGGTTTCGCTGATAAAGAGGTGGATGTCTCCGATAGGAACGATCGAACACCGTGTAGGGTTCGTCTTCGCCGGGGGGACGATCGGAACATTGCCGGAGAAGAGAACACGGCCGATGGCCACGGTTTCGCCGATTCCCGCGAAGATCTTGGTCCTCACCCGCTGAAGAGCCTGAAGCGCCTCTTGCCCCACGGTGGGCGCCAACTGTCGTGGTATTGCCGATGAGTACACCATGGAGGGGTCCTCACAGTGCGTGTTTAGAGACGCGGGGGAAGGCGGACAGTTGACGGGTACGAGGTAACACAGCTTACCCAGGTTCAGATCCCACGACGGTGGCGGAATCCTACTCTTGCTATAAATCGCTATAAGGGCAATACGCCGAGTTACAGGGATTGGTTCACTATGCGAGGTTGTCTATGATCGTGCCCTAAAGGCTCCCATAGGCCCGACTTATATAGTCGCCAGGTCCTAGGGTTACAGGGAAAAGTCCTAGCCGGACAGGTCACAGAGTCCTACGCCGTCTATTACTAGTCTTGTGTATCTCGCACTCCAAGGCTCCGGGTACGCTGGTGACTCCACCGTAGCCTTCCTTTATCCGGCATGGGCCTCCCTTCTAGATCCATCTAACTGGGCCGCCCAGCAGGCCATAGGCCATGCTACCAACTGTGGTCCACCCGGGTTATCCGGATAGGTGACATGCTATGAGGATACCCATATAGCATATCCCCAACAGCGAGCGGCGTCAGAGGAGGAGTGCGCGAGGGCTTCTCTCCTTGTCACACCTTAGTGAGTGGTGCAACACTCTACTATATAAGATGGTCCAACTCCCCTTCCACTAGCAATATGGGACAAAACTTTAGCACCACTAGCACAGCCATATGCTGCCATGCACAAGTGGGCCAAAAGAAATTTTAGAATTTTTCTAATGGGCCAGCAGCCCAATATTCACTAAATTCCAACACATCTAAGTGTTTGACGCGCAATGTATATACGGTATTCACATGTTTCTAGAGGAATGCCCTTCCGCGTATTGAGAGGTCCGTTCGCATCACTTAGGCTGGTCGTGGATAGGGTTCTAACACTTTTAATCTCTCACCTAAATTTTCAGGTGTCCTTCAATTAAGTCGTGTATCCAGGGTTGATCCATAGATTTTAGGGACCTTCGGCCGACACAAAACCAAATGCCCATTGTTCATAGCGGATGACCCCTACTTTAGGAGATTTCTTAAATGTATCTCTAATATTTGTACTAAAATTTCAAATATTACTTAAAGTTAAGCATGATTAGTGTTTTTGGGAAAGAAAATATTGTTGTAATGCAACACCAAATTAAATAATAATCCATCTTCGTTACATAGTTTCTCGTCTCGACATGAATTGCTATCTTATGCATCGAGGTAAGGGGTATCAGCCGCATGTTCGAGATGCATATGTCATCTCGTCATGAATCTATCTGGCCATTCTTGTCAACCCAACACTCGGTGAGCTCCTATCCTTCTCCCAATCTTCTACAGGACAGAGTATAGTATATCACAAGATTAATATGGGTACACAAAATAAACTTGGGGCGGCCCCTACCACTGGGGCCTAGGGCGAGCGCCCCTCTGCCCCTCTGTCATGATCTTAGAGCATTTATTTCTGTCATGTTCTTTTGCTAGAACCGTTTGGTGGTTTTTCTTTGTTACATACAACATTTCTCGACCTATCAATATGGCAGATATGTTTGAAAATTGGCTTAATTGGATCGATAAGAAAACTAAAACAAGAATATGAAACGGTGTTTCAACTTTATGTTGGTCGATATGAAAGTATAGGAATAATATTAATTTTAATAAAGCTGGAGTTGTCAAGTTTTTACTGGTTATTTTTATCACGTCACACTTTTTATCACGTCACACGGATCCAATTATAGTCTTTCTTACTCCCGATGGATCAGAAGGAGCTTATGGCTCGGGCTGCCTAGCGGGTCACTAGCAGATTACAACTACTTTTTTTAATGGTTTGATGGTTGATATTTGTATCAAACTTGAATAAACTTTAAACTGTATCTACTAGATGTTAAGACTTGTGAAATTGAAGGGTTGTGTGAATGACTTAATGCAGAGGTCGGAGACAGTGTCATATCCACTAGGGGTGCGATGGCACCCCCTCCAGAAGTACAAATATTCTTTTAGCTACTATAATATTTGTATTAATCATTGCTAATTGTAAAGCTTAATAAGGTACCTTTTAAGCTTGGCACCCCCACCAATTTCATCTTAGATCTGCCAATGGTTAGGGGCATCCCCATTTTGAAAAAAAAAACTTATAAAGCTTTGAATTCTGAGTATCCATGCATATTATCAGTGGTACAATTTTGAAACAAAGTACATGTCACTGTTGTATCGATGGATAATAACTTATCCCAAGAACAAGAAGAGCAATCTTAAATAAATGAGCACCACCAGAAGCGGGACGGAACTAGGGGATTTGAGTACACACTACTTGTGTACATTTTAATCGTACGATGGAGATTTGAGGGCATACTACCGATTCAGAAGATTTTGCACACAACAATTGCATGTACGATTCCATACGATGCAATACCCAACGGACTCCTATGAGTTGGCCTGTTACATGCGGCTCATAGGCATTCTCATACAAAAATTGTGCATATTCTAAGTGTGCATGGCAGCACTCCTACCAATTTACACTTCACACACTCTAGAACTATCTACTTTCTTACACCTCAAATTTCATAGTATTGAACTTTAGACATAAAGCCAAGTTACATGGTAGATCCATACACCAAAAAAACACTATGCTAGGTTCTATAGATATTATGTGATAAAATTTATAATGATGCATACACAAACACATTATAATTAATAAATGGGCATAAATAAATTGGAGGAATCATGTGAAAATATAGGTTTGCTTAGATTTGTTGAAACCCACTACAGTGGAATATCTTCTTAAACACCTGAAACTAAAAAAATAGAAAACAATTGCAAAAAATACAAGTACAATTTAGCTAAACATTTGTGGTTGCTAATGTTTTTGATATGATACCTCGATAGTATTTACATATATTAACAGTTAGCCGAGTTATGATGAGATAAAAATGTTTATTATAAATAGGATACACGAACAATGGTTTTTTGTTTGCAAGACAGTCAAACGACACTTTTTTAGTTGTGGCCGGATGTTGATTGTCTTGGTGTCCTCGATCAGAGAGATATGGAAGTTGTTCCTAGATAAAAGTGAGAAGACCAAGGGAGAGAAAATGGTTTTTGTCTTATTGAAAATTTGTTCATGGAATTTAAAGAATTTATTTCATATATCAAATTGGATGATAACCCACCTATGTTAAAGTGAGGTCTTGTTGGAGTCGATTGTATTGTTGTAGCGAGATTATTTTCTCCATTCATGGAATTGATCCCCCATTCTCCTTCAAATGTCTTGTGATTTTGCTCTGCATCACAAATACGGTCTTGCTATTTCCTTCCAACAATTACACAACAATAGGCCCCCCTTTTGCATTTATTTTGGGCATGTCTTGTTGTTGGTGGTCGTCCAAATTGTTTCCCGGTCTCAACATTAATCACACCATGTTTCATTTGTTCAACACATGCATCCTTACCACCTTCAAAAATAATGTCCATCATGGCCTAGGCCGCGAAGTCCCATGCACAAAAACAAATTTTACTAGTAATTCCTATAATTATGGCCTCCTAATTATGAAAACAAAAACTAAAACTCACCTCATCATTTCGTTTGGTCATTTCAATCAAGCGAAGTCGATGGACATGTACATGCCACCATGTTGGTCTTCGTTGGGGGAAATAAGGGTGGCAGTGGAGGCATGGACAAAGCCTGCAAGTGATGAGGTGGTTGTATGTTGGGTCTAACGGGCAATGACTCATTGATATCTAGAGAAAAAAAGCGGCACTCCGCGCTGCCTTCGTCGAGGAAACATGGGGAATACACCAAGAGGCTGGATGATATGCGCCATGAATTGCTTGTCGTGCTCCACTAGCTCCCGCCAGTGCTTGCTCGGATATCGTAGCCAATGGTGGACTGCATGAGGCATTAGGCACTACCCTTGGCCTAAGCTGTGTTCTATGCCGCCGCATGTGCACGCCGCCCCTTAGGGCCTTGGTCTCCGAGAGCTTTGCCTGCTTCTCCATGAGTGGAAGAGAATAATGGGTGGATGACGTCGAAAGACGAGATAGGGTGGCGGGGGTGTCGGCTGCGATAGCGGCGAATGATATGTGCCTCTACGGTTAGAACATGAGCAATGTCCTGTTGTGTGGGAGGGAGGAGCGAATTAGGTAGGGTTTGACTTATATCACTTCCAGGTGTGCCAAGTTGGTCATGTGTCCTATGTAGCGGGTGTGCCTGGACATGTTCGGATATCCCTTGTCAACCCTAAAGGTTGGGCAAGGGGTTAAAGGTATTTTCAAACAAAACCAGGCTATTTTTACACATAGGAAGGTCAGGTGGAGCTTGATTTTTTGTCTAGATCTAAATATGACTGATGCTGGAGGGGAGGGGGACTTTCGGGAGCACCAATGGATATGCTTTTAGGGCATGTCCAATGCAGAACTGATCTATTGGGCACTTAGCAAAAAATGAAATTGGACTTAGTGCTTGTTTAGGCCGCTCTCTCTTCATCGCTAGCTGCGATCTATAGGGCGTGTCTGGTTGCCCATACCTCCGTTTCTCGCATATGACGAGTAGAAATAAGAGTTTTTGGTTGCTTATAGAAAAAAGATTTCATCACAACACGAGCTTAAAGCAAGAAAAAGTTGGTCCTGAAGAAACGCCGATTTTGAATGTTTTCACAGAGCCAGGCGCGTATCCGTGAAAAAAGGTGGAATGTGGCTTCTCCCTGGATGCAAGTCCATGGCACTCCGCGTGCAAATCCTTCATAGCATTTGCCTCTAATCTCAGACTAATCCCCCTCTCTTCCTCGTCTCTATCCTCTACGCCGCCGTCTACTATGGGCTTCGCGTGCCATCCGCCAAGATCTTGGTTCATTAAAGGGTGCTATGGAGACCATACCGCCTGCTCGCTGTCCTTCGACGCAGGCGGCCTGCGTGCGCCTCGGCGACGGCGCATCCCAGCTCTGAGCCAGGGAGCTAGCTAGCTCGCAAGCTCACGGCGTGCGCCTCCTCCTTTGGCGCAGCAGCCGTGGTGATGACGATGACCCTGCTGATCCTGCACATGAACTGCTCGTCGAGCTGGCACTCGACTGCCTCCTCGCAGCGCCGTCCGCGCACGAGCTCGCGGCCGCCCTGCAGACTAGCGATGCCGCCTCCTTCGCCGTCCTCCTCTAGCGGGGGAGCCTCAGGGTCAAGACAGGAATGTGCCGCCTCATCCACATCGCTGCCGACGCCAAGGCAGAACAACAGCAGGAGCAGCCACGGCGCTGCAGCACGGTTATCCTGGGCCGTTCAGAGCAAGTCATGGGAGCGCTGGCAGCTCTCGTGCACGACGGTGGCGCGGCGTCCAACGCCGCTCTGGGGGTGATATCGAGCCTCTGCTCATTGGGCCAGGCCATCCGGGAGACGGCAGTGGGCGCGGGCGCCCTCCTCTCCTATATTTCCCACGCAACCGGCGTCGGCCCCGGCTCCGGGAATTGCAGAAAGATACCGCCATGTGCCACGCTCTTGAGCCTGGCTCTGGAGACGTTGGAGCTAGTGCTTGTCAGCATGGACGCCGGCATGCAGGCCATGTGAAGATGGTGTTCCGGGTGCCCTTTGATCAGGGAAGCGGTTGCGACTTGCGACCACGCCATAGGGTCGTTGCTGGTGGCGTGCCGCGAGTCGGCAGCGGTGCGGGTGGATGCCATCAACGCCGGCCTGCTGACGCAGCTACTGCTGTTGCTGCAGAGCCGGCACGCCAATCCTAGGGCCGAGGCCAACGCCTTGGCACTGCTCAAGCTGCTCAGGGCAATCTGCTAGCTAGCTCGCAATCCCAGATCTGAGGATCTAGCTAGCTCGCAAGCTCGCCTTGGCCCCGAGGCCAAAAGCCAGCGGCGGCGTCGTTGTGCCCACCTCTTCCGTTACGCATGCCGACCGGCGCCTCCATCTCCGAGGTGATGCCGACGTCATCGTCGTCGTTGGCTCTGACGGCGGTGACGTTCTAATCTTCGTCGGCATGTTATCGCTCTTTCTGGTAGTTAGATGTTACTAATATGAGATTAGAGGTAAGAAATTATCCTTGCATACCACAACTAAACAGCCTAAATTCTTTCCGTAAGACTAAAAGCAGGCAACCAAACAAAATGACTAAAATTGCTCAACTAGGGAAGCAAAAAATACAGGAAACCAAAGCCCGAGACCAATCTCTTTATATGCAGCATCCAGCCGGCTAAGTAGTAAAAACGAGAAATTTGAGACGAGCAACCAAACACGGTGCTCCCCGCCTCTTACAAATAACATAGAACCAGCCATTCTGAAAAAAAAGAAAACACAGAAACCAGCCGAAGCACCCTAGGATACTCTTGAGGACACAAGCCTGTTTGAGTTCTATAGCTATGGAGGTAAAGCGCGGAGAAATCAATCCTGGAGTCCTGTGTATGTCCTTAGACTCCTGCTAAGACTGGTTATGTGGCCACATATGTATTACAGGTGGAGACAACATAATTGTACATATCCATTTTCTCGGGAGATCTGAATAGTAAAGAGATAGTCATATACTATCTCCATTTCGGTTTATAAGGCAACGATACTTCGAGAAAATAGTTTGACTACAAATTTGGTCAACAAAATGCAAACTATTTTTAACAAAAATTATACCATTTGATTCATATTTAAAATACGGTTTCGATGGTATAATTTTTGTGATATATGATTCATATATTGTTGACCAAATTTACGGTCAAATTATTTTCTCGAAATACGTATTTGTCCTATAATCCGGAATGGAGGGAGTACTCTAAATCTCGACTTCCATGTCTACTTTTTGCATGTTTTTTTTATCTAAGCCTTAACAGCCGGATCCTCTACGACTACTTGTCTTCTCGAAACAGGCTTTACGCCTAGCTTTATAAATAAAGCAACGACCAACAAGTACCACAGAGTCAACGACGCCCAGGCGTCTCAAGAAAATAAAAATATTCCGCTGGGACAACAGCACAACAAGCCAAAAAAAAGCAAAAGCGACTAGGCGACCAAGTGCAGAAGAGAGCTCCCCTATTGGGGCGCACTAGCAGGCACCGCGAAGCATTGTGCCGATGCCCTGATAGCATGCAAGATGTCGTCCACGCGCTCTCGGTCACGCTGCCTGGAGAGAGGGTACCACTGCTGAAGATGGGCAAGCAAAGAAAAAAAGTCAGAAGCCCGGCAGGGGAAGATCCGCTCAATCACCATCTTATTCATAATCTTCTAAAGAGTCTACGAGATGGCCTCAAACACCAGCCAGAAGAGGTGGCGCCCTCTCCCAGTACGGTTTGCCTCAGTTTCCAGGAACTTACCGAGATCCTGGGCCTGCCAAGCAGGACCCAGGGCCTCCCGAATAAAGTTCCACAGAAACTGAGCGGCAGGACAGGTGAACATTATGTGGGTGCAAGACTCTGGGATCCCACATAATAGACACAGCCCATCGCCTGGACCATTCCGCTTCGAGACCTCAACCCCAGAAGGGAGGCGATCTCGGAGTAGCTGCCATAGAAAGATACGGACGCTCAAAGGAAGGGGGGCTTCCAAATATGCGACGCCCACGGGAGCTCAGGACCCTGGAAGAGGGTCCGATAGGCCGAGCCCACCGAGAAGGCTCCCGAAGGAGACTGGTTCCAAGAAATCTCATCTCTCTCATCTGAGAGGGATAGAGGCAAGGAACCTCGCAATCTCACAAAGTCCGCCGCCTCGGCATCGTTGAAGGTCCTCCGGAACGGGATGTTCCAATGGTCCTCCTGCATAGCCTCGGCAACTAACATCGTGGGGACTACGCAAAACAATGCCGGGAATTCTAGTCTGAGAGAGACCTCCTATAACCAGGGGTCCATCCAAAACAGAACTCACTGCACGTCCCCTACCACAAAACTAGACGCGCGGCGGATGAGGTGCTTAATGTCCTGGATGGCTCGCCAGAACTGGGACCCCTCCCGGCGCTCACAAGCCAGCAAGGGGCGGCCCCGAAGGTATTTAGCCTTATGAGCTGGAGCCACAGACCTCCCTCGTCACGCAGGATCCGCCACACCCACTTTAGCAGCAAGGCCACATTGAAGCGGCGAGAATCGAGAACCCCTAGACCCCCAAGGATTTTGGGGGTACAGATATCTGCCCATTTCACCATGTGATATTTCTGGTGTCCATCACCAGCCGCCCAAAAGAATCTAGACAGCTCTTTCGCAAAATCTGCATGGACTCCTTCAGGCAGCAGGTACGGACCCATCTGGTACATGGTGAGGCTAGACATGCAGGAGTTGATCAGTACCGTTTTGGACCCCTTGGTCGTAAGGCGAGCCCGTCATGGCTCAGCTCTCGACCGAACCTTTGTGACCATGGGGGTCAGATGCCTGATCAACACCCGCGAGTCCCGCATGGGCACCCCAAGTAGGTAATGGGGAACTCCGCTAGACGGTAGTTGAGCCTGTCGGCAATCAGCTGCCTCTCGTCCTCGGGGAAGCCCAGGACCATGACCTCGCTCTTGTCAAAGTTAATCTTGAGTCCAGACATGGATTCAAAACACAACAACAGGAACTTGAGGTTAATAATGTCTAGCTCCGACCCCTGGACCATGATCATCGTATCATCCGCATATTGGAGGTGGGTGATGCCACCCTCGGGGATAAGATACCCTACCACCCCCAAAAGGTGGCCAGCTATCTTGGCTTTGTCCAAGATCTCTGCTAGGGCATCCACCGCGGAGTTAAAAAGCAAGGGTGAGATCGGATCCCCTTGCCTAACTCCACAGGAGGGTCTAAAATAAGGACCCACCTCCCCACTAACATTGATCGCCGTGCTGCCACTCATAACGAATTGCATGATCCACGCAATCACCTGATCCTCAAATCCACGACGCTCGAGAACTTGCCTCAGGAAGGCCCAATCCAACTTATCGTATGCCTTCTGGAAGTCTAGCTTGAGGAACACCCCTTTCTGATGGCTTAAATTCACCTCATGAATGATTTCATGAAGCGCTAGTATGCCATCATGAATCAGGAGACCCTTCAGAAAGGAAAACTGAAGCGGGTGGGTCAAGTGTTCCATAATAGGGGCCAGTCTGACAGCGCAGACCTTAGCGAAAATCCTCTGGATGACGTTGATCACCGTGATAGGCCGAAATTGGCGGATATCCGTGGCTCCCACTACCTTGGGGATCAGGGTAATCACGCCAAAATTTAGTCGCGACATGACAAGGGTCCCGATGTAGAACTCCTGAAACATGCGCATGATCATAGGGCACAGCTGATCCCAGAACGTCTGGAAGAACACCATCGGGAGCTCGTCAGGTCCCGGCGCCGAGTTGGACTTCATTGCTTTGATTTCCTCGGCGACCTCGGACTGGAGAAACGGGAAGGTCAGTTCCCTATTCTCCTCCATGGTCACCCTAGCAGCCTCGGGCCAGAAGTCCACCTCCAACGCCAGGCCCGGTCTCGGGGATGCCGAAAACAGCTCCCGGTAGAAGGCATAAATATGGGCCGAGATCTCTCTATGGTCTTCCAGAAGAGAGTCATCGGCCCAGAGGCAAGGTATCGAGCACTTCCTACGCCTACCATTTGCAATGGCATGAAAGTAGTCCGTATTCGATTCCCCCTGGATAGTCCAGTTCTGTCGGCTCCGCTACCTCCAAAAAGCCTCCTCACCCTTATAGATCTCCATAATGGAGGTCTCAAGGGAGTACCTATGGGACCAAGCGTCCGTCGAGAGGCCCACCCGGTCCGCCTCGTGGTCGAGGGCCTGAATCTCCAGCAGAATACTCGCTTTCTAGCCTCGAATTGTGTAATGTCACAGTATTAGAGCTTAGAAATAAGTTGAACACAGATGTGTGCATTGCATTCATGCATAGAAAATCTGAATAATTTTCGCGCTTTTAAATAAAAACTTGTCAAAGTGATTGAAGCTTCTCTTAATTTGATGGAATTGAAGTAGATCATCAAGTTGACTGTGATAAGTTTCAATATGACCTTTGTTAAAACCTTATTTTGGGTAAACATGATTTGACCTAAGGGTAGATCAAATGTAATAAAAGTTAAAACCCTAATACATTACTTAATGATTTATATTTGATCCTTAAGTAATCATCTCCTAGTATTCATTACACAACTCATGAATACCAAGGTATAAACGTAACTTAAGAAATAGGAATGTAACAACTAAATCTTTATCTCATCTACTTATACCATGAGTGTCATGGTAATACCTGACTTTAACTCTCTAGTGAGATTGAGTAGGAAAGAAACCAAAGTCAAGATCATTCACCATATATCTTTCTTCCCATATCAATCCTTATCATCTCTATTGAACTTTATTCTAGTATCTGTTGTTCATCAATGTTGAGTAATCAACCATTGATTCACCAATTCTTAATCTATCAATTCTTGATCTATCAACTCTTGACCATAACATAGCATTCACTCAGTCCTATAGAGAAAGAAGTAAGAAGAGATAGGTGGTAATGTTAGTTTTAAATATCATGTATATGATGGGAGTGTTGGAGGAGAATTAAATCAATATGATAATTGATAGAGTTAACTCAATCATGAATGAATAGAAGAGTCATCTAGAAGCTTATAAAGATGAACATTGAAGATAGTTACCAGGAGTAGTCCTATTGGATCAAGTAGGTATAGTCAATGAACTATGTCTCTTAATCCAATAGAGATAAACAGAAGATAATTAGAATACAACTGTAATGTTGTATGGATAGAAGCCTTGATTAGCCAACTGGAAACCTAAACCATAAAGGGTCAAAGGATTATAATGATCATGCCCTATTCACCAAGATTGAATGTTTATATCATTTATAAGTGGTATTGGTGGATAAAACATGATTGAACCCTAGTATAGATATGTTATTCTAGGTTAGCCATGATAGGTCACATTAATATAATGAGAGGTTGGAGTATTAGTTACTGGAGTTAAGTAGAGACAAGATAGTATGATTAAGATGATGTTAGAGCAACATTGGATTAAAGAAGTAGTATATCTAGGAAAGGAATTCCTTAATTAGAAGTCCAGGATTATTGAAGTATGAGAGATAGAAATTCTGGATCAAACCTAAACCCTAAATCTTTAACCAAACAGAGTATCCATTTCATCTGATTGATCTATCATCTTATTTACACAAAGCTTCATAGGAATATTTTCCTATAGCAAATCATTTAAGCACATCTTTGTCATTTCCAACTATCATGATCACATGTGCTTAGGAACTATCTTAATTAATTCTTCCTCATAAGTCATTCTAGAAAATAACCTTATTATTTTAAAAGAGTGATATGAATAATGATTACAAACATAAATACAATATGTTTTACCCATTGATATTTATTCATATTAATAAAAGATATAAGTATAATAAGAACCCTAAACCCTAGGGTAAGTAATTATAATTCACACCCTAACTCGTATGATAGTTATCAAAAAGGAAATTTGAACCTTGGTATTTAGTAGATTCATGAGAATGATATTAACCACATTAAATCCTTAGGATATCATGCCTCAAATAAAAAATATAGCATCATTATATAAAATTCTCCCTCCAAACTAAGAGCTAACTAAAATTAAGTTTTATGAGAAAATAAGAAAATATTCAAAAATAAATCCATGGCTTATTATGGAAACAAAATTAATAACAAAGGTCCTTACAAAATATTAAAAGGATCTATATAAAGAAATATAACATTATATAATAAAAGTCCCTAAATTGAATCTAAATAACTTTATGATTGCTGCAAGTATTTAGCAAAGAAATTCCATTAAGAAAGTCAAAACAATTGCTTAAATAAAAAGCTATAAAAGAAAACAGAAAAGATAAGAAAAAGAAAAAATAACAAAAACGAAACCAGGCCAAGGCCCATCTTCTATTCACCACTCAGAGCAACCAGCAGTAGTAGACTTGCTCCTTTTCTCGCAGCCCAGAACCAGCCCACCTCAGCCCAAGCCCACATACCGTTTCGTTATCTCACTGGAAGGCGGGTCCCACGCATGAGAGAACCGTCGTCTTCGTCTTCCTCTGGATGATCGACACTCCGCCGGCGAGCCACGTCGCCGCCGCAATTCGGGACCGTCCGGGCGCGGTTGACCGTCTCAGAACCTCACCCCAACTTGTTTGGTGTCCGCCAAGTGGATTCGCGCCGTGATTCGCGCCCACCTTGAGCTTCAGTGGTGCCGCCGCATCTCGGCCGTTGTCGCCACCGTGTCCAAACTCACCTTGTCGTATAGAAGGCTGGATAAGGATCGCCCGAGCCTCAACTTCATGCTTCTCTCCTCGGTTCCGCCTCAAATGCTCTCTATCTCTCCCTCCAACCCAACGCCATCGTCGGCGAGCTTCGGCTGGCCGTCGAGGCAATGCTCCTCGAAGCCTGCGGTGTGGTTGGGGAGAAGCGTCGTGCTCCGTAGATCGTCTGGGTGGAGTAAAATATCAAGGAGAGCATTGAGGAGGGTGAATTTCATCGTTCCCTTTCCTCGGAGTTCGCCGGAATTCTTGACCGAGCGCTCACCACCAACCACGCTGGTCCTCGTCGACCACCGCATAAGCCTTAGGGTAAGCTAGCGCATCTGAACCACCTGCTATTTCGTGCTAGCATTCACTATAAACCTATTTCCACTGAGCGCCGTCGTGCCTCGCCGTTGCGACCTCATCGTTGCCATGTTTCAGTGACCATTCTTGGGCGGCGCCGCCTCCAAATGGTTGCCCAGCTTCCGTTCTTCAAATGCGTGTAATCGCAGAAGCCTAGGAAGCCCTCCACCGCTGGTTCCGGTGCTCACTGGCGACCTGACGTCATCGTGACGTCGAGGTTGACCTGGTCCAATGTTTTGACTCAGTCTTCGCCCATGTGGCATCTGACGTGGCCTTGGGCCCATGTGTCATTCTCTGTGAGTAGGAACAACCCAGCAACAAACATTTTTAACCAAACGGGGTATGCCATGTGGCAACTGGCCCACTGGCCAGTGACCTGGGGTAAGTTTAGTCTAGGTGTAAAAAGTTCTGTGTTTGTTTAGTAAATTGGTAAAACAATATTAATTCAAATATAAATATTTCCTGAAATGTAATAAAGGAATTAAAACTTGTTTAATTAATAACTTTTGATTTATAATTCAGAAAAATGTGTATAATATATGAAAAATTGTAGAAAAATAAAATCTATAACTTAAAACTATTATCAAACATTATTATGTTAACAATTAAATTAATTATTATTTAACAAAGATTTTATAAGTTTTAATACTTTGATAAATCATATTTTAATATTAGTAAATGTTAAAAATATAAATAAAGTACCAAAAATCTTAGAAAAATAAGAACTATAATTTAAAACTATAATCATGCGTTATTATTTCACTTAATTAATATTTAATATTTATTAAGTGTTTATAAAGTATTAAATATTGTAAAAGTCATATCTTATTATTTATAAATCATAAAAATAAATGTAATATACCAACATAATCACAAAAATAATACCTACATATTAAAAATATAATATACTACTTTTGAGTTAAATAAAAATTCAAACACTTTAACAACTTGAATTTAAACCCATTTCCTTAATTGATAATTAAGATAGGGGTAAATAAAAATTACTAATACTTCTAAAATTAGCCAATTGAGCCTAATAAATAGTAATAGTCTTAAAAGATTGATAATATGAAGTCAAAATGGTTCAACACATTTTAAATGCAATTTGATTGAATTATCTTTCAACCATAAGTGTAGATTATTTTATAAAAGGGGTTCTTATTTAATATAAAATCTCCAAGAATAATTTGTAGGGAAATAAAACTTATTCCTTTACTTCAAATACAAGTTATAAACAAACCAAAACACTATATTGAATCCATAAGTAGTTAAGTAATATTATTATCTTGATTACAAACCATAACCACTCATTTATAAAAAGGCCAATGATTCTATTCCATTATAAAATCAAGAAACCACTACACCAAATAAAAGTATAACCATTCTTAAGTAACTTTAAGGAAACATTATGAAGTATACAAGGTACAAATAACTTAAGCAATATACCTTAAATTCATCTATGTCTTTAAAGTTAACTTTAGTCTACAAAACTTTAAGTATAAGATAAAAACTTTATTATGTATTTTATAGTTAACTTTGGTCTGTTATAATTAAGTTATAAAGCATCTCAAATACTACTAATATCATTATTCAAATAGAGCAATTCTTTCTTACTTAAAGACTATAGCTTGAAAGAACACCTAATAAGGTTAACTTAAAAATTTAAATACTTTCCCTTTGCTAAAGTAAGATTTTCTTCAAAAGTTATTCTTTTAAGGAACATTATAAAGCAAGACATAAGCATTTTTATGAAAGCTCTAAATGATGAACAAACCTTATATACATAGTATACAGATACATTTCCCACTTGAGTATTCCATTATTGTGTGTGCTTTATTATAATTACGTGACGTTTCACACCTACTCACAAGCCTTAATAAGAAGCACAAATATAATCTTATCTAAAAGGACAACACATTCTAAAGTAACCATTTCCAATATCCAAACCCTAGATCAACGCTATCCCCGGGATTCGAGTTTACGAAATTACATTACATTACTTATGCATAATTGTTGGAGATATGCCCAAGAGGCAATAATAAAGTGGTTATTATCATATCTTCACACTTATGATAAATGTTTACATACCATGCTATAATTGTATTAACAGGAAACATAATACTTGTGTGATTTGTAAACATAAAAGAGTCCCTAGTAAAGCCTCTTGTTAAACTAGCTTGTTGGTTAATATATGATCATTGTTTCCTGATCATGAACATAGAGATGTTATTAACAACAGGGTCATATCATTAGGAGAATGATGTGATGGACATACTCCTATAGACAAGCGTAGCATAAAGATCAAGTCATTTCAATAGTTCAATTGCTATATGCTTTCTGATACATAGTAACCTAATTCCTTCGACCATGAGATCATGCATATCACCTTTACTGGATGGATGCTTTGATGTCATCAAACACCACACCGTAACAGGGTGGCTATAAAGGTGGCATTGAGTGTTCGGAAAGTATTGGTTGAAACACATGGATCAAGAGTGGGATTTGTCCATCCACATGACGGATAGATATTCTGGGCCTCTCGGTGAAATGTCATCCAATTAGCTTGCAAGCATGTGACTTGGTCACAAGGGATCACATATCACGGAGCGAGAAAAGAGTACTTATCAAGAACGAGGTTGAGCTAGGTATGCGAGATACCGACGATCATAACCTCGTATAAGTAACATATAGTGAGACAAAGGTAAATTGTTATCGTAAGTAAGTGGTACATTCGATAGAAAAGTAATCGTAGAAATATGTTGGAGCAATATTAATTTCCAGATTCATCTTTTGGTTATTGTTGGAGAAGTGTCTCGATCATGTCCATAATTCACGAACCGTAGGGAGACACACTTAAGGATTGACGTTGTTTGAATAGTTATGGTATTATGAAAGACACCGAATGTTGTTCGGAGTCTCGGATGGGATCCGGGATATCACGAGGAGATCCGGAATGGTCCGGAGAATAAGATTCATATAAGGAAAGTCCCATTTCGGAGTTGGGGAATGGTTCCGGTGTTTTCATCGGGAATGTTCTAGAATGTTCCGGAATGTCCGGCACTCCGGAGGGGGAAGGGTACATGAATGTGTCATTACATATTGGAATGATTGCATCATGTACTAAGTGTTCTCGCTGTCCAAAATAAAGGGTTTATTTAAATCCTAAATTGAAAAGTCAAACGGCTAGTTTGAAAGTCAAACAACAAGTTTTGGAAAGTGGAAAGAGGAGGAGAAGAGGGAAACCGAGTTGGAGAGGGAGACCTCCTCCAACCGGCGGCCAACTCCAATGCCGAGTTGGGGAGGGACTCCACTCCCTCCCCCTGGCGCGCCAGCCCCCTCCCACCTATATAAGGAGGGGCAGGGCTCCCCTCCTTATACACACAAGTTCCTATCCTCTAAACTAAACCCTAGACCTAAACCCCGGTTTAGAGCTATTTCGGTTTAGAGCCTTCTAATTGGTTTAGAGCCTTCTAATTGGTGTGTCTAATTACTAGACCACTAATAGCCTCTCTCATAAGCTCCACCATACTCGCACCGGCTTAAGGCGAAGCCCTGCGGGATCTCCCCTCTACTTCCGGTACCACGCCGTTGTCTTCTAGGAATCGCGAGAAGTGCTACAACCTCCGCTGCTTGGAACAAGGGAGAGGAAGGTCTTCGTCAGTACGAACGTGTGACCGATCTTGGGGCGCTGCTGGAACGTGGCGCTGGAAGGATCGTCTACACGATCTTGAGATCGGAAAGAGTACGACTACATCACCCACGAGAATCTGCTCTCGTTAACCGCTTTGGAATCTTCGAGGGTGAGTTCCTCTATCGACTCGTTGCTACAATCTAGTAGATAGATCTTGGCTTGTTTGTTTGTATGCGATAGAAAATTTTTGTTTTCCATGCTACGAACCCCTCTGATGGTATCGAGCCGTGTCTATATGTAGATCATTGCGAGTAGAACACAATGGTCATTGTGGGCGTTGATGCTTTTATTGTAGATTGCTTTTTGTGTACTTTGCATCTTGCGGTATGTTGGGATGAAGCGCCCGGCTAACCTTACATGACATCGTTCATGAGACTTGCTCCACGTTTGACATGCAACTTGTATTGCATAAGTGGCTTTGCGGGTGCCTGTTTCTCCTAGCATAGTAAAGATCCAATTTACAACGGGTAATCAACAATGCTAGTATCAATGTTGTGGTTCTTGTTCGTAAGTTAGAGCGACACTTATTGAAAGCCCCAAACCACGTAAAATATGCAAAGAAAGTAGAGGCGTCTAACTTTGTTTTGCGAGGGGTGTGATGATATGGCCATGATTGTGATTATATTTGATGTATGCAATGTTCCTTATTGTAAGTTGGCAACCGGCAGGAGCCATATGGTTGTCTTTAATTTCTGTTAAGACCTGCGTGTCTATTCAAAATAGTTGTAATAGTTGAAGCTGGTGGACGACAACCATGAAGAAGCATCATTGACCTTGATGCTATGCCGGTGATGATGGAGATCATGTTCGTGCTTGAAGATGGAGATCGGAAGCACAAAGAAGAAAGGCCATATCATATCACATATTATGAATTGCATGTGATGTTAATCCTTTATGCATCTTGTATTGCTTTGTAGGCGGTAGCATTATAAGATGATCCCTCATGCACATAAATTTCAAGTTCTAAAGTGTTCACCCTTAGTATGCACCGTTGCCAAAGCTTGCTGCTTGAAGCACCACGTGATGATCGGTGTCTTTGATTCCGGGTGAATACAACGTAAGCAAGCCAGATTTGCTTATGCGGTAGCTAAGGTTTGATCTTGACGAGCCTAGCATGTACAGACATGGCCTCAGGAACACGGATTACCGAAAGGTAGAGCATGAGTCATATAGTAGATATGATGAACATGTTGATTGTTCGCCATTGAAGCTACATCAACTCACGTGATGATCGGTTTTGATGTGGTGGATTTGGTTTGTGTGATCACTAAAACAATGTGAGGGATGTTGTTTTGAGTGGGAGTTCACCTAGATTAATTTAATTATTAATTAGAACTCTATTTATCATAAACTAAATCAAAGTGACTTTGCATAGTTGTTGTAGTCATTGGCATCCGTTTACCACCTTGCGCTTAGTTATAATTGAGATGATAGAACTATAGAATTCTGGTTAGTTACTTTCTAACTGGTATCGTATTGTTTTGAAGTGTTAATCTAAAGTTTAAAGTCCTATTGCAAACTTTCAGTAAGTTCCGGTTACTCCATGAAGTTTAATAATTGGTATTAAAACAAGAGTGACAATTCCAAAGTGTTAGTATATGAGTATCATGTTTGTCTCCATGATTCTTGATATTCAAAAGATTATCTTAATATCAAGGTTATCTAGGATCTGAAAGAGTTGTTTCAGAAACCATGATGTGTGGAAGATATTGTGATATCTGAAACAAAGTTTTGGTTGCAACATGATAGAGTATAATATGGCAAAAGTCATGTTCTCATATTTGATGAGAATTTGCAAAAGGTTGGAGACACTAGTTGTCCTAATCTTCCAAAAGGTTTTGGAGAGCAACATTATACTCACGATTCACCGTTACAAGCTAAAAGTAGCTAGATCATGGATAAGTCCATGATGAGGATGAATATTTGATGTAGGTAAAATGTTTACTACACCAAAAGTTAACTAAAGAAAGGAATTTGAAAGAACACCAAACATTTGATAATGTTGATCTACTTCAAAGTGCAAGTCCAAAGACATTGGTATTTAACTATACACGCTTTGGACTATGTGTCATATGTATGACTCCACTATTGATGTTGATAGATTCTTTCAAATGAAAAGGAAATACTGAAAGAGAATCTCATAAATATATGGCAGAAAAGAAAAGACTAGAATTGTTCAGTTTAAGTATATAGATGATATACATGTTATGGCTATATTCTTTGCTTATTAAACAATGTGGTTCTTAAGTATTTGATACTGAATTTGTTGGTGTGAATCGTCATACGAAACAACACAATTCATGAACTACAATGGCCTAAGTAACTAGCAAAAGAATATGTGATGATGTTCATCGAAAACAAATAAAGGGTTATTGTGTTGCTCGTTAAAACATCAAAGCTTGCCTTGATTTGTTTTATCGGGTATTATGAGAACAAAAGGGTTGTTCAAATAATTGCCGTAATCCATAAAAGATGGATGATTCACAAATCTCGTTGGATAAATCACATCCATAAAACTAGTGCTAAAATTGTCGAAAGACAAATTGATTGAAAGATCACTTAGGAAGTGACATCGCTGTTTAAATTATATTGGAAAGAAAACATGAAGAAACTCCATGTGGATGGAATTTTGGAGTCTTTTGATTTTTGATCAAATGACGTTTGTGAAACTTTCCTAGAGATAATTAAAACTTCGTTCATAGGCCAAAAGGGAACGAAAGACTAGCTTATTGGAACTTGTGCATATTGTTGTACGAACTCCATTATGTGTGGTCAAGAGCGATGGATTTCAACTTCATATGCTTTCTCCGAAAATTTGAGTGAATATGTGAATATTTACTTAATAAGGATGAAGTGTGAAATATTTGAAAAGTTCGAAAGATTTTCAAGATGAAGTGCAAAATCATTGTAACAAGAATATAAATAGTTTATGATAAGATCATAAAGGAAGATATTTGAATTACAAGTTTAGCATAGTACCTAAGATTTAAGGAATCGATTACGTGGATTTGCATTTCGAAACACCATAAGAGTATGGGCGTTGAGATATGTAATTGAACCTTGTTTGACATGGTAAGATCGAAGGTATAATTCATAAAACTGCTATTATATTTTAAAGATTAAAAGCTTTAGAGACTACCGTTTTCCACTAAAAGAGCTCCATCATAATCCGCTGAAATGACACCATATAAAGTTATGGTTTGGGATAAAACCCAAGTAGTCCTTTCTTAAACATTGGTATGCTATGCATAAGAAAGATGTTTGCAACCAAAGTCGGATAAACCTGTCTTTGTATTATCATGTTAAGTATTCCTCCATAAACACGGATACAAAAGTGTTTGTCACTTAGAACGTCAAGTTTCTTTGAGAAGGAATTTTTCGTGAAAAGTTAAGTGGGAGGACAATAGAACTTTGATAAGGTTAAAAGAACCTTAGCTATATGTGCAAAGTTGCGCAGCACCGAAAAGTGTTCCGGAGGCAGCAACAATGCTCATGGCTCACGTGCCTCAAAGGTTGTGGTCACGGAGGTCTAAGTTTCTATTGAAACAAGTAGGTCGGATGAACAATCAAATACCAAGATTTGAGGGTTGAATCATTATTTGAGAATAATGAACCTACTACATGCAAAGAAGCGATGATGGGCCCTGACTCCGTCAAATGGCTTGAAGCCATATAATCCGTGATATTTCCATACACGAGAAATCAAGTTTTGAACTTGAAGGACCCTCGAAAAAGGTGTAAGACCTTGCAGTTGTGTTTGGATCTATAAAGAAGTAGACATGGATGTTTCATATCTATGAAATAGTCGACATGTTGGGAAAGAGTTCACAACAATGTTCAAAGGTTGTATATGACAAGATTTGGTCTTTCATAGCGATTTTTAGTCTAGACGGATTAATGTAGCAACCACTACATATAATTTGTTATGTGGTAGTAGAATAAACAAAACAAGTTCTTCTAATAGAATGGTTACCTAGGACGTTTGCATGACACGGTCCAAAGGGTTTTGTTAATTCAAAGGATGCTATAAGCATATGCAAACTTCAATGGTTGAAGTAAGCATAGCGGAGTTGGAATCTTCACTATGATGAAAATGTTAAAAGAGTTTAATTTCATCGGAGACAATGAAGATGCTTGCATTTGCAAGAAATTAAGTGGGAGCGCTAAGACATGTTTCTAATACATTATGTGGAAGACATATTGTTGGTTATAATGTATCTTTTATTAACACATATTAAGAATTTCATCCCGATGAAAGACTTAGGCAAAACCCAAATATTTGGCATCAATAGACGCTAATATGGTTGTGCCAGAAGTACATAGACGAGATATTGAATGAATTCAATATAGAAACTACAAGAAAGGTTCTTGTTGCACAGAAAGGATTGAAAGAGTTCAATGTTGATGATATATTCAAGTGTATTGACATTTGGTAAGTGAAACAAAGATTCAAGTATAGATTGATACTTGATGTATGAAATCACAAAGAGTATTTATATCAATCATACTGTGATATGTACAAATCCAGATATGTCCTATGCTATAAATATTATGAGCATATACCAGAATGATTCATAAGATGATCATTGGACGATAGTAAGGATATCCTTATGATCTTTTGGAAGAACTAAGAGTATATTATTTGTAGAAGTGACAAATAGATGGTTAGTTCATTGTAAAAGTACTACATTGATACTAGTTTTGTCACAAAGTACAAATTAAGTTTATCTCAATCTAAATTAAGGGTGGCACAATATAATGGAAAGTGAGTTCCATAATGGATTTGGATGATTTCCAAAGTTAAAGACATTGTGACAGATACTACAACAAAAGGCTAAGTATATGACTGCTATTATAGCAGCAAAAGAGGGCATTTGTGTCAAGTAGTTTGTTATCAAACTAGGTGTAGTTCACAGCGGGATAATACTATGAAGATATATTGTACGACAATATTGTCAACATGTTTTAACCCAAAAGAACTAAAGGTCACACCAAAAGACCAAATTTATACAAAGCCATCTCATTAGAGAATGAGTGATGCGTAGAGACGCAAAGACATGCAATTACACACGGACCTGGAAGTGTCAGATCCGGAGATCAGTTGACCACTAGCAATCGTGTACATACAACACCGAAAAGCCATAGGTGTTGAATACACAAAGGTTTGAAACTAGATTATTGACTCTAGTGCAAGTGGGAGACTGTTGGAGATATGCCCAAGAGGCAATAATAAAGTGGTTATTATCATATCTTCACACTTATGATAAATGTTTACATACCATGCTATAATTGTATTAACAGGAAACATTAATACTTGTGTGATTTGTAAACATAAAAGAGTCCCTAGTAAAGCCTCTTGTTAAACTAGCTTGTTGGTTAATATATGATCATTGTTTCCTGATCATGAACATAGAGATGTTATTAACAACAGGGTCATATCATTAGGAGAATGATGTGATGGACATACTCCTATAGACAAGCGTAGCATAAAGATCAAGTCATTTCAATAGTTCAATTGCTATATGCTTTACGATACATAGTAACCTAATTCCTTCGACCATGAGATCATGCATATCACCTTTCTGGATGGATGCTTTGATGTCATCAAACACCACACCGTAACAGGTGGCTATAAAGGTGGCATTGAGTGTTAGGAAAGTATTGGTTGAAACACATGGATCAAGAGTGGGATTTGTCCATCCACATGGCGGATAGATATTCTCTGGGCCCTCTCGGTGAAATGTCATCCAATTAGCTTGCAAGCATGTGACTTGGTCACAAGGGATCACATATCACGGAACGAGAAAAGAGTACTTATCGATGTGAGGTTGAGCTAGGTATGCGGAGATACCGGCGATCATAACCTCGGATAAGTAACATATCGTGAGACAAAGGGAAATTGGTATCGTATGTAAGTGGTTCATTCGATCAAAGTAATCGAGAAATATGTAGAGCCATATGAATTTCCAGATTCCTCTATTGGTTATTGTTCGGAGAAGTGTCTCGATCATGTCCGCATAATTCACGAACCGTAGGGAGACACATAAGGATTGACGTTGTTTGAATAGTTATGGTATTATGAGAAAGAGACCGAATGTTGTTCGGAGTCTCGGATGGGATCCGGGATATCACGAGGAGATCCGGAATGGTCCGGAGAATAAGATTCATATAAGGAAAGTCCCATTTCGGAGTTGGGGAATGGTTCCGGTGTTTTCATCGGGAATGTTCTAGAATGTTCCGGAATGTCCGGCACTCCGGAGGGGAAGGGGTACATGAATGTGTCATTGCAAATTGGAATGATTGCATCATGTACTAAGTGTTCTCGCTGTCCAAAATAAAGGGTTTATTTAAATCCTAAATTGAAAAGTCAAACGGCTAGTTTGAAAGTCAAACAGCAAGTTTTGGAAAGTGGAAAGAGGAGGAGAAGAGGGAACCGAGTTGGAGAGGAGACCTCCTCCAACCGGCCAACTCCAATGCCGAGTTGGGGAGGGACTCCACTCCCTCCCCCTGGCGCGCCAGCCCCCTCCCACCTATATAAGGAGGGGCAGGGCTCCCCTCCTTACACACACAAGTTCCTATCCTCTAAACTAAACCCTAGACCTAAACCCCGGTTTAGAGCTATTTCGGTTTAGAGCCTTCTAATTGGTTTAGAGCCTTCTAATTGGTGTGTCTAATTACTAGACCACTAATAGCCTCTCTCATAAGCTCCACCATACTCGCACCGGCTTAAGGCGAAGCCTGGGATCTCCCTCTACTTCGGTACCACGCCCGTTGTCTTTGCCGAATCGCGAGATAGTGCTACAACCTCCATTTTCTTTGGAACAAGGAGAGGAAGGTCTTCGTCAATGCGAGCGTGTGACCGATTGCGGGGCGCTGCTGGAGCGTGGCTGGAAGGATCGTCTACGATCTTGAGATCGGAAGAATACGACTACATCACCCACGAGAATCTGCTCTCGTTAACCGCTTTGGAATCTTCGAGGGTGAGTTCCTCTATCGACTCGTTGCTACAATCTAGTAGATAGATCTTGGCTTGTTTGTTTGTATGCGATAGAAAATTTTTGTTTTCCATGCTACGAACCCCTACAATAATATCATCTTGCTTCTTTAAACATTAGTCCTTACCGGACCAATGATGCTGCTTTCAGATATTGGATCTTTTATATTGTCTTGAAGACCGTGAGTGCATAATCTTGCAATCACAAAAGGCAAGTTCACACTTGCTCATGTCCTTTTCATTATTTTCTTTAAAGTATTTTGCAAATCTAGTGTTGTCATCACCTGCATTCCAAAAAGGTCAGAAAACACTATTTTCGATAATAATGTGAACTATTGGTTACTGATCCAGGGTGATCAGCTAATCTATTAAATCTGGTAGTTGAAATACCATTGTTCAGGACTATATCACCTAGGATTTTAATAACCAATATCGCCAGTGATTCTTGTGCCGTATATTATGCGTTGACCATGAGATTTGGAATGGGACGGAGAAGTTAGTTGTATCTTTTCCCTCTCGCATGGATCCGGATGTGCGGGTCATGGCTGTTATCACTCGTAGCATGCATATTAATTGGTAATTCATAGAGGATATGCAACATATGGGTGGGAGCCCTCAACGTCCCATGATAGTTCCGGCATCTGAACGGTCCGTATTGCCTATTGTCATAATTCAATAGGTGGGCATGGCATACACCAAGGAGACATGCGGGGTCGCGGAGAAGGAAGTGATTGGCTTGGATCTTAGGTTGGGCCTCAAACCAAGGAAATTTTAACGGGAACATAATCCCGGCCGTGCAACAAAGCCTAAGGTCTCTCATGGGTAAAGTGACGCACCTCTGCAGAGTGTAAGAACTGTAACTTGTTACTCCCTGTTCCAGGAAGGAGCTGTGAACGCGGCGGAAAAGGAACTCCATGAAAGTTCTGGTAAACCCCTGAAGGCTAACGGACATAGTTTTTCAGAATAAAAGAAATCTTTGAAGAAATGTTTACGAAAACCTGCATTGCCTACGACCTACGGTATGTGGCTGTAGATATAGTGCATCAAACACTCCTTTTATATTGAACTTGCTGAGTACACTCGTACTCAAAGTATCTTATTAACCCTTGCTAGGTTCTAAAGCCAGTACAGACGACGTCTACGTCAAGTCATGCTCCAGGAATCATCATCAAAGGCTAAAACTCTTCAATAAAGTCAAGAAAGGCAACATATACATCAACTCAAGTGAAGATGAAGTTACTGAGTAGATAGGAATATAATCTATAGCCATAGAACCTATTTCTAAAGTGTATTGCAATAGAAGCAATGCCAGACCATTAGTTAAGATACTAGTCTTAATAGTATGATAGTTTTGGAGTTATTTATTTCTGATTCTTCTTTGTAAGAAGTTTCTTTCTATCTCTCTTTAACCTAGAGTGTTCTCTGGATCTTGTGTAAAGAGTTGAGTTGTAACCTATAGTCATGTCTTGGACCTGTTGTGTTTCTGTTGTACTACTCTGAGGGATGTAATACTAGTGAACGGTGTTTCATTGGTGTTATGTCAACGACTATAGTGTACAACATCATGCAGTGGTATGCTGGGTCACCGCAAATCACGGCGCCCAGGTTTGCACCCCAGCCCCGCATGAGTTGACGTGACAGTAAGGCACAATGGTGCCAGATATCAACCGTGCAGAACACGCGGGGCGGCTGCCTCAGACCACCTAGCTCGAACCGCCTCCACGAAGCCCTGCTGGTGGAGCCAGAAGTTCTCAAAGTGGAAGCGGTTTAGCCTAGGCCGCGGCCCCCTCCAGACAAAAGAAGGAGGGGGTATGGTCTGAGCCCACCCTAGTGACCGCCCGGAGAGAGCAAAGGGGGAAGGCCAGTTCCTAGTCGACCGAAACAAAGACTCGATCCAGGACGCTACAGACCAGATCTAGGCGATTGTTGGTCCAGTTAAACCTCGCACCCACCCTAGCAATCTCCCTGAGAGCGAGGTCAGCAATGCAGTCATTGAAAAACCGAATCCTATTGAGGTCCACATTTGCTAAGCTCTTGTCCGCGGAGGAGCGGATAAGGTTGAAGTCCCCTGCCACCATGACCGGGGTCTCCGTCCTCTCCACCTTGGCCTTGATCTCGAGCAAGAACTCCTGGGACCTCCTATGATCCGCGGGGCCATAGACAATCACGACCTCCTATCTAAGGTGTGATTGTCTATGGATGAGGGCCATGCTCACAAAGAAGTCCCCGCGGTCCATATCCTCTACCTCGAAGATATCCTCCTTGACCCCAAGGAGGATGCCCCCCGAGTGACCAGAAGCCGGGAGCCAAGTCCAAACAAACTTATGTCTGGTTAGGACCTCCAGCTCCACAATCGAGAAGTCCTGACGGATCGTCTCCTGGAAACCTAAAATGTACACATCTTCTTGGCACAAGTACTCCTTGATCTGACGATGCCGCCCGTCCTGCCCAAACCCCTGGATGTTCCAAATGAACACCCGGAAGGCCCTGAGGATGTTAATCTGAACAATCACTCCAGGGGAGCCCCTTACTGGGGGGCAGAGTGGGGGCATCTAGAAGATGAAGGACGGGACGGGGCCTTAGGCGGCCTCCCCCGAGGTCTCCCAGGGCAGGGGGTCCTCGTAGGGGGCTGGCCGCCATCTGGCTCAAGGGGTGGAGCCGAGCCAGACCTGGCCTCCAAGGGGCCAGGACCAGTCAGCATGAGGGCCGGTTCCCGCTCCCGAGCATCTCGTGTCCGGGCAGCGGCGATCTGGACCTCGTACACCTCTCGAGCCTTGATGGCCTCGATCTGCTCAAGACTGGGGCCCTTCTCACCACAAAACACAATGCCACAGTCATCAGCCACCGCACCCAAATGTTCCATGGGCACCTCTTCCAGCACAGAAAATCTATACCCCGAGCGAGGGAAGGGACTAGACGAGGGGGGAAGGAAGAGGACGATATGTACCTGGGAGCTCATCACGAGCTATCACCCTCATGGTCGCCCGCTCCGTGATCGTCGGCTCCTGGCCTAGACCCTCGCTCCTAGCCCCCGCAATACGCTCGTTGTGGCGTGATGGGGGAGGGGGCGGCTGGCGGGGGCCCTGGACACGGCGCGCCCTGGACACCGGCGCGGGGGAGGAGAGAGCGGCTGAGGACGAGCCACCAGCGTCGAGGTTCGGGGTGTCCGTGGCGAGGGAGTAGCACACCATCCCCGGGGAGCATGGGGACGCCTGGGGAAACACCTCCAGTCCCACACTCCCCAAGGAATCCTCCATCGGCGAGACGGGCCTAGGAGATGGAGGGGAGCTCCCCTTGCCCACCCCGAGAGGCCCCCCAAGAACAGCTGGGGGCTGTCGATGTTGGAACCGTACTGGGCATGTCAAAGGCGAGTGGCTCCTGCAGGATAGGATGGGCGCAGCGAGGAAGGTCCACCGACCCAAGCTTGGCTGGGGCACTCCTAGAGAGCGGCTGACGATCCGGGAAGAAGGGGCCCACGCCAGCGGCCGTGCGGCCGCTCGCGTCCAAACCCGTAGGAGGGTGTTGTGGGGGTGGGGCCGGGGCCTAGGCCTCCGGGGCCGGGGACCTGGCCACCTCCGGGGAGTCCTCTCCCAGTGAGTCCTCATCAGATCCTCCACCCCCATCCCGCCCCAAGGTCGTCATCCTGGGGTAGGGACGGAGAGGGGGAGCCCTCCTCTGCTGGGGAGGGGGGCCGTCCAGCTCCATCAGCAGGTCCCGACCAGCACGGTCGAAGAAGAAGCACTCAATAGTAATCGGGAACACGGCCGGGTCGGGACACAAGACTCGCAGACGGATCGCCCCGAAGCCAGAGAGGAAGCTCAGATCCACCTCCAAGCACTTGCCCACAGTCTGGGCAACAAGGGAGACCACCTCGGCCCATCTAGCCTCCGGGGGGATGCCAAACAGCCAAAGCCAGACCTCGGACAGCGAGGCCGTAACCCCCTGGTCGGCCGACGACGGCCTGATAAGAACCTGCAGCTGGTGCACCGGCAGAGTGAAGGACGCGCCAATGGCACACATCCGCAAGGTCGCCACGGAGAGGAACGACACTGCGAACTCTGTGTCAGTGATCTTCCTCACTGGCCAATCATGGCCAGGGAGGACCTCGCAGAACTCCTGGTGGATCAGCTCCTCCGTCACCTCGACCTGCACTGGGGGGTCCTGCTCCAGGAGTGTCACCGTCACGAGGGTCTCAGGGACAACCATCTGAACGGCCCCCAGATCAATGTAGTAGAAGCCCCCATTGACCCCGTGGCCGTAGTACTCGAGGCACTAACAACCAGGACGGGGCGCGAGGGCCTGACTCACACCCGCGGGCACACCAGCCGCCAGAACCGAGGACGAGTACGGCTTCTTCTTCTTGGACTTCTTCTTCTTCGTCGGGGCCCAGTCGGGATAGCATCAGCGCCCCGGGCACGAGGCGGGGAGGGATGGTCTGGGCGAGGCGCAGGAGGATCGCGCTAGTTGGCGGCATCAGCGCGACCCGGCTCGCCCCTCGACCCCTGAACGGCACCCCGTGAGGACAGAGCCTGCTACCGCAGCTGCGCCTCCTGCCGTGCAGCCTCCGACGAGGGGGCCTGGGCAGGGCGCTATTGGACAGGCGCCAAAGCAGGGGCCTGGGTCCGCCGGTGTTGCTGAGGCGGCGACCTGGAGCTCCGACGAGCCGAGAATCCCTTGGCCCTGGGCGGCGAGCGGGCGGGCAGAGGCGGGGGCGCCTCCCGCTGGCCCCTGGAGAGGCCCTGACGCCGCGGGGAAGGGTGCCGGTAGCCCCGGTGAGCACGCGCAGGGGAAGGCCGGCGAGGCGGCGGGGAGGCTCGACGACAGGGAGGTGTCGGCCGGCTAAGGGGGGACATCTCCCGAGGTGTCGGCGGGCTGCGGGGCCGCTTGGACGCCATCAGGGCCTCCTTGTAGGAGGCCGGCGGCAGCGGCGAGGGGCCCTGGCGCGAGCTCGGTGGCGAGGAAGGCGGCGCACGGGCAGAAGCTGGCGGCGGCTGGCGTGGGGGAGGACGAGACTGAGCTAGCAAGGAGAGGAAGTGGGAGGACGGGGCCAGCCGGGCCCCAGAGTCCAACCCTAATCCCTCTAGAGTCCGGAAGTGACCGTTGACGGGCCGAGGCCCATCATCCGCCCACGGGCCCCTGGCAGGCCTCGCATGCTCGCCAGCCCGCCAACCACGAGCAGGGCGACGCTCCTCCACTGGCTTGCGTCGCGCTGCCTCCCACCTGGGCATCGCAGGTGAGGACCGCCGCATGCCAAGGAGGTGGGGACGCCCCTGCCGCCTACCATCCCGCGCCGGCTGCACCGAGGATAGAAAATCCCCTAGCTGAGGAGAGCGGAGGGCGGAGAGGCAGCGAAGGGCGGAGAGGCAGGAGGGTCGCCACACCTTGCTCCGGCACATCGCGGGTCCACTCCGCCGGAGGGGGAGACGATGGCTCCACCAGGCCCGGCACCTCTGACTCAGGCTCGTCGACCACGTCCTCCCAACGACAGCCCTTGAGGTCTCCGGCCGCTGATTTCCGCTGGCGACATCGGCGGGAGCACCGCTGAAGCTGCCGTCTTGGCCGCCGAAGAGCGAAGTGGAGGAGACCTACGAGAAGGCAAACGAGAGGGAGGGCATGGGGGCGCACCTGGGCTGTGACGGAGACGCGATGCGCCGGCGGGAGGACGACGGAGCCGGGGCCGACAAACTCCCTCCACGCCAACGGCCTGGCGTCGATGACCACCTCAGCGCTGTTGAGGAGCAGCAGGCGACAGTCTGCAACCCGAAGAAGGAGGAAGGCCTGCTCTGCCTCCTACCAGCAGTCAGGGAAGACCGAGGTTGCCAACGCCTACCAGCGAAGCGGTGGTGCCCGGTCCCTCAGTGGCAGGGCATGGTGCCCACGGGGCGGCGGGGGAGGGGGGCGCGAGGGGTGCGGGAAGGGGGGAGCGGTTAAAAACCGCCGGTGGCTAACGGCAGCAAGGAGGGCAGGGCCACGCCCGACGAATTCGAAATCGCCAGCGACATCCCTCCCGCTCGTGTTTCCGTAGGTGGAGTTCTAGTTCTTGGGGCAGGACGAACAATAATACACTTCCTTTCCACTAAACCCTAAACCCCTAGGTTGTGCCTCTCAGCGAGACGTCTGATGCTCTCTTCTCCCCTGACATGTATTATCTCTTCCAGGCCAGTTGATCTGGGCTATAATCCAAAAAATTGTGCTCAATAACATATTTGTATTGCATTTTCTCATGCTATGGAACTGGTAGACTAACCAACTTTTCTATAACTGACTTTTCTATTAATTACCAATCAATATTCATACATATACTCGTGCCCAATGATAGTTTGAGAGAATAATAACTTGTATTGATTTTAGCCACGGTCGGCTGTTTATATAGATTACAACTGACTTGGACTCCAAGACTAATAGAGAGAGTTACAATCCGAATAGGGAGGGGAGAGGCGGCCGGTGCCCTAGCCGCACCGACCTATATTCTAATATCCCCCCGCGGTCTCAACGTCAAGAGTAACAATGTTGAGACTGGAGCGAATGTCTGTAAACGATGAAGTGGGGAGTCCTTTAGTAAAAATATCAGCAAATTGAGCACTTGTAGGAACATGAAGAACTCGAACTTCGACAAGAGCCACCTTCTCTCGAACAAAGTAAATATCAATCTCAGTATGCTTCGTGCACCGATGTTGAACGGGGTTGGAGGCCATGTAGACTGCAGAAATATTGTCATAATAAACAATGGTGGCTCGCTCCAGGGGTCGATGAAGCTCGACGAGTAGCTGACGCAGCCACACCGCCTCCGCCATGGCATGGGCAACTGACCTATACTCAGCCTCAACAGAAGACCTGGAAACTGTTACCTGCCTTTTAGAACACCAAGAAACAAGATTATCTCCTAAGTAAACGCAAAATTCGGATGTGGACCGTCGAGTATCTGGACAACCTGCCTAGTCTGCATCAGAATAAACTGTCAAGCTTGTAGGGGAAGAAGAGTTTAGAAGAAGACCATGATCAAGAGTTCCTTTTAAATAGCGAAGAATTTGTTTTACATGAGCAAGGTGAGGAGCACGAGGATCATGCATGAAAAGGCAGGCTGCTGAACCGAATAAGAGATGTATGGACGAGTGAGAGTGGCGTACTGAAGAGCACCAGTGATGCTACGGTAAAAAGTGGGATCGGAAACAGGATCACCATCGGCCGACAGTTTGGCACCTATGTCGGTCGGAGTGTGAGAAGGTTGACAATCGGACATACTAGCCCGTAAAAGCAAATCGTCGTTGAGAAAGAAAAAGAGAGGATTTTGTGCGAGAAACATTAATGCCAAGAAAATGATGAAGAGGCCCTAAATCAGTCATGGAAAATTCACGATGAAGAGAAGAAATAATATGTTGGAGAAAAGAGTCAGAGCTAGCAGTAAGAACGATGTCATCAACATAAAGAAGAAGATATGCAGTATGTTCGGAGGAACGAAAAATGAATAGAGAAGAATCAGATTTAGAAGATATAAAGCCAATGGTTTGAATGAAAGTAGCAAAACGTTGAAACCATGCACGAGGAGCTTGTTTGAGACCATAAAGAGATTTTTTGAGTAAACAAACAAGATTTGGAGAAGACGGATGCTCAAAACCAGAGGGTTGCTGATAATAGACAGTTTCATTAAGAGTACCATGGAGAAAAGCATTTTTAACATCAAGTTGATGAATCAGCCATGAAGAAGAAACAGCAAGACTAAGAACAACATGAATAGTGCTTGGTTTGACAACAGGGGAGAAAGTCTCATCGAAATCAATGTCATGTTGTTGTGAAAAACCGCGACAAACCCAATGAGCTTTGTAACAAGCAAGAGTGCCATCAGAATGAAATTTGTGTTGAAAAACCCATTTGCCAGAAACAACATTAACG
The DNA here is from genome assembly GCA_023614405.1 of Avena insularis. Lineage (NCBI taxonomy): Eukaryota > Viridiplantae > Streptophyta > Magnoliopsida > Poales > Poaceae > Avena > Avena insularis. The sequence goes on along the minus strand of CM042691.1, from coordinate 207,285,156 downwards.
CCATAAGTTTTGGGAACGAGAATCCATGTATTGTTTTGTTGAAGAGCATCAAATTCATCACGCATAGCTGAGAACCAAAGAGGATCAAGAAGAGCACATTTGTAGGATGTGGGTACATGGGAAATTGTGGTTGTGGCTGTGAGATTAAGACGTTTAGAAGGGAGAAGAAAGCCACGTTTTCCACGAGTGCACATGACGTGATCATTTGTAGGTGGTTGAATAGGAACAGCATTAGGTGGTAATGGGGGTGTGGAGGAAGACTCGATAGTAGGTGTTGGTGATCCGGGTGATTGGGTAGATGGTTCGGTGGTAGGGGTAAGGGAAGTGGTGCTACGAGGGGTGGACACGACAATGGTGGGGGTGGTGACAGGTTCCAGTTGTGGCTGAGAATCGGGTGAAAGTTCTGCCGTGGCAGAGAAACCGACGAAAATCCTGTCGCGGTAGGGGCGACAGTGGATTGAACGAAGGGTGTTTTGGTAGTGGTAGGGACTGACGGTTTTGTTTGGGGAGTGAGTTTGGTGCCAGCATAAGGAAATGTATTTTCATCAAAAGTAACATGGCGAGAAATAATAACACGACCAAAAGACAGATCAAAACAACGATATCCTTTGTGATCATCAGAAAGGCCAAGATGAATGCAAGGTAGGGAACATGGTTCGAGTTTATTGGAGGTTGTAGAGGCAATATTTGGAAAACAAAGGAAACCAAAAACACGCAAGAAAGAATAGTCTGGGTGAGATAAAAACAAAGATTGAAAGGGCAAATAAAGAGGACACGTTTTGGTGGGGCGAACATTGATGAGTAATGTGGCAGTGTGAAGAGCTTCATCCCAGAAACGAGAAGGAAGAGAGGCTTGCAAAAGTAAAGTGCGAAGAATGTCATTTATAGAATGAATAGAACGTTCAGCTTTACCGTTTTGAGAAGAAGTGTAAGGGCATGAAAAACGGAGAAGAATTCCTTGAGAAAGAAAGAAACTGCGGTTTTGAGTGTTGTCAAATTCTCATCCATTATCACATTGAATAAAGCAAATAGGCAAGTCAAAGTGAGTGAGGACATACTGCCGAAAATTTATGAAAATTGTATGCACATCAGATTTGGACGAAGAGGAAAAGTCCAAATATAGTGAGAGTAGTCATCCAGTATCACAAGATAATATTTATAACCAGAAACACTAGAAACTGGAGAGGTCCATAAATCACAATGAAGAAGCTCAAACGGAAAAGTACTAATAGTATTTGAGGTACCAAAAGGTAATCTAACATGTTTGCCGCATTGACAGGCATTACAGAGAGAGGGATTATGAGAGGAACTAGAACTAGGTATACAAAATTCTTGAAGTAAAGACGACAGAGTGGTTTTATTGGGATGGCCTAGACGACGATGTCATAAATCAACGGATGCAAGCATGGCATGGGGGGTGGATGTGGGCGCGCCATGAAGTGGATAAAGATCGCCCGTGCTATTATACCGAGCGAGAACCTCCCCCGTTTTCAGATCCTTCACAGACAAACCAAAAGGATCAAAAGCCAGAATAACTTTGTTGTCAATACAGAATTGTCGAACAAAAATAAGATTTTTGATTAAGGAGGGAACAACAAGAATATTATGGAGAAGAAAATTAGCATAAGATGAAGAGATGTGAGAATTTTCGGCGCAAGAGACAAGAATTGTGGAGCCATCGCCAATAGTGATTGTGGAAAAAGCAGAGGGGAAACAAGTTGACAGCAAATTCATATTTGAAGACATATGCGAGGATGCACCAAAATCAAAAATCCAATCCGTACCTTCGTTATTTAGTGTAGTTGTTCATGGCGTTGATGAAGGCGGCTTGGTCCCAGGTCGGCTGCTGGGGAGGAGAAGAGGAGCCGGGAGCTGGCATGTTGACATAGGGGAGGGATGGTAGCTGGTTGTACACGTACGGAGCTTGCATGGTGTCGTAGGAGGCCGACATGTGGTAGTTAGGCACGCCGGATGGTGGTGTAGCAGTCGCGGTGTAGACATGAGCCAGCGGCCGAGGGCCGAGGAGGCCGGGAAGCCCGTGGCTGGATGAAGACCGGGAGTCCATGCGCCTGTGTATGCAGGAGGGGTGCCATACGGAGACGGGGCCGACCATGGCATCCACCAAGCCTGCACAAGGCCAGTCCAAGGGTCGTGCTGAGGAGACCAGGATGGTGGCGCGTGCGGCGAAGAAGCAGGCGATGACGAAGCGGGTGCAGGGCCGGAGGAGCGCGTCGAGGGAGGTCTGTAGGTCGGGTTCTTGCCCCTGTAATTAGGGCTCGGGCACCATCCAGGAGGCGAGGTCAGGGCCGCGGCTGGTGCGGCAGGAGGTGGTTGCGCGGGCGGCTGTCGCGGCAGCCCAGAGGACGGATTCCCTGTCGCGGCAGGGGCGGCGACATGGAATACTTGCGGCGCTCATTGTGACTTGCGAACTTGATTCTTCTCTTCTTGCTGGAGGAGGGAACGCACCTCCTTGAAGGTGGGGTAGGGCTTCAGCATGGGGATGAAGGGTTGCTGCTGCTTCTCGAACTGATCTCCGAGGCCAACGAGGAGGGCGTTGATGAGGGTACGGTCGTCGACGTGATCACCAAGATCACGTAGTTCATCGCCGATTGCCTTGATCCGCTGGCAGAAGACGGTGACTGGGGCGTCTCCCTGGGTGGTCGTGCGAAGCTCCGTGTTGAGCGCGTTGATGCGCGCGTCGGAGTTGTCCTGGAACAGCTGCTGGAGAGAGGCCCATAGATCGGCAGCGGTGGCATCGTCGGAGGAGACTAGATTGAAGAGCTCTATGGAGATGCGGGTGTAGATCCACTGGATGATGGCGAGATCATCTTTGACCCAGCGGTGATCGGCGGGCTGCGGAGGGTGGGAGGGATCTATATGGTGACGGAGGCCGCAACAACCGAGGTGGATGGTGAAGAGGTGGCGCCAGTGGTAATAGTTGTGGGCGCCGAGGTCGAGCGAGATCGGTATGAAGTGGGAGAAATCGGCGATGGTGTCGGCTAGAGAGATCATCGGAATCTGGGGAGGTGGTGGATGTGTGGTTGTAGTTGTAGAGGAGGAAAATGGGGAGGGAGGGACACCGACAGCACGGAACTCGTCCATGGAGAAGAGGGGCCGAGCTGGGAGCGGCGGCGACTTTGGTGGCGCAGGTGGAGGCGCCATCCCAGGTGCGGAAAACCTAGGCGTCTGATACCATGATAGTTTAAGAGAATAATAACTTGTATTGATTTTAGCTACGGTCGGCTGTTTATATAGATTACAACTGACTTAGACTCCAAGACTAATAGAGATAGAGTTACAATTCGAATAGGGAGGGGAGAGGCGGCCGGTGCCCTAGCCGCACCAACCTATACTGTAATACCCAACACAAACACAAAAGAAATGGAATGTTCCAAGTCCAGGTCAACCTTGTCTCCGTCGAGCTGACACTGACTGAAAGTCACAGGTGCAAGACAGGGTCAGTGGCTTGGCAATCAATCTGTCTATCCAATTACAGAGAGAAGCATGCATGAAACCCACAACACATAATCTGAATCAACAAGACAGAAAGATGAATATTGCTGCTGCAAAAACTCTAGCAGAACTGTTTCCAATTCAGAAGATGCACAGCGTGGTCTTCTTTCTTTTCTCCCGATTAAACTTTCTACTCACAAAGTTTTTCACACGATTAATCGAGATTAGCGAGCAAATCTCGCTGCTACTAATCGATCCAGAAGTACAAACCATGATATAGATAAGTGAAAAGAAAAGAAAAACTTCATAATCTGGAGATAATTTACTAATCAAGCATCCTTGGGATCCAGCTCGGGCAGCTTGGCCAGCCTCACCATGCTATGCGCCACGGCACCATCGTCCCTCTTGCAGGACAGTCCGCCGAGTCCGAGCCCGGCCCACGCAAACCGCCTGATCATCTGGCCCTTCTTGGGCTCCTGCGCGCCGCTCGTCCTGTTCTTCCCGTCGTCGCCGCGGCCGCCGGTGCTCTTGGTGCAGGCCAGGTACGCCGCCAGGAACGGGTCGTCCTCCGGCCGCACGGCACGCGAGAAGCCCCTCGCCGTCGCCGCCGGCCGGCCCGGCGGCGGCGGCACGGACAGGCAACGCGTCGGGGCCTGCGCCTTCCTCACGCCGCGGGGTTTCACGGCCGGCTTCGTCATGCCCTGCTCGTGCTCCCACGACGAGACCACAGTGGCCGCCGCCTTCCTCGCGCTCTTCAGCATGTCACCATGGGCATCCATGGCGGGCGCCGTGACCGGCTTCAGCAAGCCCCGCTCGCGCTCCCACGAGAAAGCCACGGCGGCCGGCTCCGACACAGGCACGGCTTCTTCTTGCCCCATGGACGTCTAGCTAGCTAGGGCCAAGTAATCGACGCCGGCTTGTGAACGGTTTCTTGCGTATTTCTCGGTGTGCTTCTTGGCGTGAAAAGACGAGACGACGAGGAGGAAGAAGAAGGTGGTTGCTGTTGAAGAAATAGAGATGGAGGGAGGGGAGAGGGCAAATGGGTGGATCATGAAGGCACCATGCATCCGTGCATGCCAAACGTGTGCGTGATCGAATAAATTACCGGTGGTAGTGGAGATTTATGCGACAGTTATGGTTTTGATCAAGGACGAAGGGACGGCCAAATGGATGAGATTGTATATATGGATGGAGGGAGGCGAATGGTCCTGTATTACTACTTTGTAACCGTATTATATACTTGTACGCATGTACAAGAAACTAATATTGTTAATTGGGATATTAGAAGAGGCCTGTGTAATCCGCTCTTTTCTTTTTAGGTAGTACTCCCTCCGTTTAAAAATATAAGATGTTTTAGGTTTGTGAAGAAAATAAATCTAAATTTATTTTACTATGTAGATTCGCTCAATTTTAGGATGAATCTACACATTAAAATAAGTCTAGATTCATTTTTTTCACAAACCTAAAACATCTTATATTGAAACGGAGGGAGTAGAAGTCAAGCTATATGAAGAAATTTAGGAAAATAATAGTAATGCAAGAGGGGCAAAAGAGTGGATTAATCAATGGCTGGGTTAGCTGCAGGGAATGAAATGTTTGGTAGGATAGGTTAGAGGTGGACTTCAATTTCAATAGTGATGTCTTGACCATGCATATGCATTGGGTCTATATTTGCCCCTGTCTTTACTTATGCTTGTTTTTAGGGATCCTATTTTGGGAGCGAAGACATGTGCTCATACTCTGAGACAGAACATGGCGATTCTAGCATGCACGCTAGTTTGCATGGACGTTTGTGCTGTCAATTCATCGCTCCATGATTCGTGCTGCCAAGTTTTATCAAAATTCTTTACGCTTCAGATATTTGTGTCCAATTTATACGTAATATATATGATTGAAGGGAAAATCTAACTACAAGCGTCGCACCAGCAGCTTCCTCGTGCGGCCCGCGGAGATTAGAAAAATATTTCGCTTTTCGGTCCTGCGGTGCATGCGACGCAGATAAGTACAGCGAGCGAGCTCCACATGTCCTGATGCACAGGCGCATTTTCTAGCTTTATTTCGTCTACATTTTTTTAGAGAAAGATTTTGTCTGCTTCTGTGCGTGCAGTATCTTTTTTAGACTAGAAAGCTGAGCTCCTACAATGACCAGAGGATCTGTGTACTTATTATTACCTATGCCTAGACTACTAGTGCTTTATTGCAACTATCATTTTATTACTAATAAATTTAAATAGTGTTTGCTAGAGTACGACTAGCACCTAGTAAGTGCTAGGAGTACCCCACCCTATCCCTCGATTATATATAAAAAATAGTGTTGACAGTAAACTACTGTAATAGCTTGAGTTGTTAAAAAATATTTGCTACTATGTTCGACAAACTCGGCATTGTTTTGAGAAACTTGACCGTTGTATTAAAACAACCCACTAATTGCATGGATTTGTAGTTGGTTTTAAAAAAATGGTAAGCTATTTTTTAAATTATATATGGTAGTTATTAACCCGATAGATATTACAAAATAACACAGTAGTTGTTAAATAACCCGGTAGCTATGTGTAAATAATCAGGTAGCCATTGCTAAATAACCTGTTAGTTTCTACTAAGTAGTCTGTTAACTGTATTGGAGAACCTAGCCATTGTTTCGAGAAATCTGGTAGGTAAGTTTAAATAACCTGATAGCTATAACTAAATAACCTGGTAGCTATTACATGTAATCCGCTAACTGTATTGGACAACTCGGTAGTTGTTTCGAGGAATCTGGTAACTATTATAAATAACCTTTATGTGTTGTTAAATAATCTGGTAGCTATGGAAAAATAATCTAGTAGCTATGAAAAAATAATCTGGTAGCTATTGCTAAATAATTTAATAGCTATTGACATACAACCTGATAACTGTATAACGAATAATTAGTTTAGAAAAACAAGTCGGTGACAAAAAAAACCTTGATAAAACCTGTAATTATTTTTAATCAACATGGTAAGTATTTTGGAAATTCTTTAGCTATTTTTAAGGTGGACAGGTAGTTAAATTCAAAAACATGCACGTACTTACATCTGAAAGATGCGTGAAAATTACTTATATACATAAATATTAAGCCATACAAGCATGCCAACACAAATAAAAGGTCAGAGGGAGCTGGTAGCCTAGTACCAGTATTTCTACTAAACTACAAGGATATAGTACTTGTGCTAAGCTACTATCCTAGCACACAGCCTGTAATCAATGAGCTAGCTATAGCAGGCGACGCGGCCAGTGAAACATGCATGCGAGCTGCGTCTCCGTTGCAATCCATGAGCTAGCTATAGTAGGCGGTGCAGTGAAACATGCATGCAAGCTGCATTTTTTCGCGCCTATGAACGTACTCGGACGAACGGGTATTAGGGCACCCACAGCGTTGCCAAAGCCAAATCCCTGTAGAAACTGAATTTGGCATCAGAGACAAATTTAGCAACAGTTGTACAACGTTGCCATAGCTAAATTGCTGTAGCGCGGGCCCTATTGCCAAATAAAACTTGGTAAAAAAAACTACTCTTCCAACCTCTGGGCCACTCGCGCGAGTTCACCGCCAGAAAATTCTCCCCTTTCCCGTCTAAATCCTCTCCATGGATCTGGCCCTCCTTGTCTCCCCTTTTCTACCGCTCTCAGATTCGACAACGACTCATCCTAGCAGAGCATTTGTAGCTGTGGGCGAGCGGCGGCCGCGAGCGGAGACGACTGAGTCGAGCCGCGAGAGGAGACGAGCGGCAACGGCGAGCGGAGACGAGCGACTCGAGCTGCACGAGGAGACGAGCCGCCGCACGGCCCAGTCGCCCACTCCAGCAGCAGATCACTCGCCCTACATCTCGAGGTGGCCAGCCTCCCGGAGGAATCTGCAGCCAAGATCTCGTCTTCTGCCGCATGTCCAGCTCGATGCAAATCGCACAGGTTTGCTAATCAATTCCTATAGCATGTGTATGTGTGAATTTTTTGAGCAACGAATACATGTTCCTTGTTTGATATTCTGTATCACTTGCTAGGAATCTGATTGTTCATGTGAAAATGGGAAGGATTCGTGTTTTGGTCGCTGGCTACTTGCAATTTGTGGATCATTGGAAGAGTTTGGAATCTGAAATTTCCCAGCTGTTGGCAGCTGCAAGCAGCCGTTGGCAGCCAGAAGAGATATACTAGTATTATATTGAAAGGAAGAATTTGGCATCGGAGCAGCTAGTTGCTCCGGTTCCCTCTTTTATTGGTTTGGGAACTAGTCCCACAATGTAAGGAACTAGTTCTAAAAGCCAAATTTTCATTTTGGAACTACTTTTGGCACAACATTGTGGATGCCCTTAGCTGCCGCCGCACGACATGTAAATATATGCAGCGCCGTGCAGTAGCACGGTCCATGATTGAAACAATGCACTCAAGAATCACATTTCTCCTCTCAGACACGCTTGCTAACATTATCTTTGACCAAAAAATACTTACATTTTTCTACGGACGTTTTTATCTAGAACTAGACAATGAGCTAGTTGGAATTGGCAAAAGGATATCTAGAGACAAACATATACACACTCTATATCAAATTAGATATCATAGATTTGTCTATATTCGCATGTATCCGCGAATAGATACATGCGACGAATCTAAAAAAATGTGACATCTAATTCAGGGTAGATGGAGTATTTGTCTACTTAATCCAAAACTTCACCTCTACACCATGTTGGCTTGATTGCGATTAGAACCACTCTCTTAATTTATTAATTAACCGTGCTAACTTACAATGCAAGAGTCAAATTAAAGTACATTTCCCACGTCCAAATGTCCAAGTTTCTTACATACTACAAGTAAAAAACTAGTGGTAATTCGGTTGGCGAGAAAATGGTTGGAGTTGCATGTTTGTTAGCTAGCTAGGGCAGATGGACCTTTAAAAAAATGCAGATGGACTTTGAATAGTGATGGTTGAAAAAAAATGCATGCATGTTCATCTACCACCTTCTAATATTTTTCAGCCATCCGAAAACATTTGAAAATAGTACTGGCGATAACAATTGTGTCTAGAACTAAAAGATGGGCTACTTGGATTGGCTGCAGCTACAAAAGAATATGTAGAGACGGATGTAAGTTTGGCTGCTTAACCATTCCAATATTATTCAATCAAGACCATGTAGACTTCATTGCAATCGGAACGCCTCTAGTAATTAAGTAGGAATAACCGTGCTAAGTTACAACGCAAGAGTCAAAGCACACAGTCGATGACTTAACCATGTGCGTGTCCAAGTTCTGGTATACTACTAGCTTGTAGTAGAACGTACTGAGTCATAATTTGGTCGGAGACAAAGTTGAACTAGACCAGCATGCATATTTCTTTCATGTAGTACGATGTGCATATTTCTTTCATGTAGTACGATGATTCGAGAGATAATTAAACCATATTTCTTTCCTACGTGTCAATTTTCTTTGATATTGGTTAATATGATGCGTCTGAATTTAGGACAAAAGAAATCCTTACATACATTTTATGTACTGTTCTTGTTCAAACAAGCAGTCGAACAATTATTTTTTCACGGCGTATTCAAGACTTTCTTCTGGTCTTCAAGAAAATTCATGTGGTTTGCAACATTATTTTTGTTACTGAATTAAGATGTCTGTTTTTTCTACATTCTTCAGTTGTTCAATCAATTTCTTGGAAGGAACGTAGAAAAATACATAGTTAGATATTCCGCGAGAAAGAAGAACAGGATTTGAAGAAGTACTCATACTGTTTGTAGCTACGAGGTGGTTGGCAAATCCTTGTCATGTATCAGAGAAGGACATGAGAAAACGCCAAAATTGAACTGCTAAAGGCATCCAAATGGACCATAGAGCATCCACCAAATGGATAACAAAGCTACAAAACACAACTAGCAAATGATGAGGAACTCGACGCTTTTAATCATTTTGAAGAAGTTGCTGAAAACATTTAGAACTTGAAAAAACTGTATGCTACTATATATATTTGAGAGAAAAAAAGTATGCTGCTCCGCATTAAATTGGTGAACGAGCAGCTTCGCGTTGGTAATTACATGAACGCTGGAAAATTCATTTGTATCATTGTACACATGTCTTTTGTTTGCAGAATTCCACCGATCTATTAATAATCATCAGTAGCAATACAAACAGGGCTAAAAATAATAAAAAATACAAATATGTCTATGGACCACCTAGCGACGACTACAGACACCAACGTGAGCCGAAGGCGTGCTGCCATCTTCACCCATCCATCACCGAAGCTGGGTAAAGCTTGTCGTAGTAGAGCTTATTGTAGTAGACATTCGGAAAATTATCGTGCTAAGACCCCAAAGAACCAAGCACTAGAGCAGCAACTATCGCCAATAATGACAATCATAGATCGGAAGAGACTGACTAAAAGCACACCAATAAACTCGAAAACCGACCGATTCCCTATAGATCCATCGGACAAATGACTCCACGCGCCATTCGTTAGTGCTAGATGCACCACTGGAGCGAGGATAGGGTGTAGAGGACTTTACTCTGACTCTCGGATATAACCATTGCCTCAGCATCCCGAAGAAGACTCGAAAAGCAGTCTCAGTAAATGAAAAACCCTCCGGCCGGTGAGAGGCTGCAGTCTGCCACACCTTCGAGACCCCAAAGCCACGGAGGCGGAGCGGACCGACGGTATCACCGGCGAGAGGAACATGAAACCCTAGATAGGTTTTTAGGCAGCCATCGCCATGATTGCAAAAGCTCCTCCTCACGTACTGAACCACGGACAACCATTGTGCACATGTATTTGACGCAGGTATAGTATATAAATTAACAAGTCACCTTCTGGCTAGATTGTAAATGAGGAATTCCAGTGATGTGATTAAGATGGACAACGGTATTAATACATGTAACGGATTCACCCAATTCCCGTCTCTGAGCTTAGATTACGATGTTTGAAGAATGTTGACTTTTCTTGTCCAACGAACCAGATACTCCAAATATGTGACAGAAGCATACACAACTAAAATTTCCGGGTACCTTATCTTATAATACCGTCTTATTTGATTTGGTGAAGACTAGGAGATCTATACGCCATTCCTCGGACTATTGGCACTTGGGTCCATAGACAAGAAAGATCACTAATAATTCTTTTGGTCCATTATTCTTCGAGCAACCAGCAACATTTCCGCCTTTAATAAGTTATAAGTAGAAATATAAGTTGGTTGGTCCATAAGATAGGCCGAAACCCAATCTTTTTGGTCCATCGTTTCGCTGTTGTTGGACGTGTATAACATGGTAAAGAAATGCAACTTATGCATAACTCGCAATCAATTTGAGTAGCTAAACCTCTTTCTAGATGAACCCATATTACCCATGGATTCTATTCTTAACATGGTGAATTATCGATGTACATGTACTTCTAGTAGTTTACCAACCTAGCCTGCAAGATGTATTATACTCAATTAACAAAGTGTTGAACTAGGGAGTTGGTACTTTCTTTTGTTCTTCTTGATAAGCATGCTACTATTTTTTGGCAAGAAAAAATGACACTGAAGTTTCATCGCCACTTCCAGAATTCTTTTCTGACAACGAACTTCTAGATAACCTGTCAACCAATAGAAGTTCCATGATCGTTAAATAAATGCTCTTTAGGAGGGGTTATACAACAACTGTCCCCCGGCCTCCACTCGCTCTGTATGTACATGGAGTGGGATCTATAGGTGATTTACGTCCAATGTGTCACTATTGTTGGACGTTCTAAGACATCGTAAACAAGTAATCCAACTATGAGCTAAACATATGCATACATCTCACAATCAAATCGAGTAGCTAAACCTCTTTTAGTCGATGGATCCAGCCATCTAATTACCTGATTTTAACATGGTGAACAATCAATGTACAAGTAGTTTGCCAACTTGGCCTGCTAGTGTAGTGTAATAGTTTGACATACTAAAATATTTCTCCTCCGAGAAAGTTGTTTCATTTCCTCTCTTTCTTATGTCAATCATGATTAGACAATGATTTAAATGTCCCCAATACAAAAGGTTCAAGTACAATTCTACAAACAAGTAAGTTCAAAAAATTCAATAAAATCCTCAAAAGTTTATTTTCATTTTGTCTTTTTGACAAAGCCAAACAATTTAATTAATTAATTATTTTATTTATTTAATATTCTAAAATTTATAAAATTTTGGGATGTTACATGCTACCAAACTTAAAAGGAATCTTGTTGAGATTCTAGAAGGATAGAAACAAACCAAGGTTCGGGATACACTGGGGTGTTACCACCTTAAAATAAAACTCACTAGATTGTGTCTTGAGGGCTCAGTGGGCATACGCACGTAGTTTCTCTAAGCATTTATCTACATAGTGTCCCATCTTATGGCATTTCAAGCTCTCTAGCAAGCAGATGTCGTTCCTGGAGTAGGTGTAGTTGTTATGAACATTGGTGGTCATTCATTTGCATCTATTGTGGTTCCCATCACCGTCTCTCTTTTCTAGGCACTTCCATTATTTTTTGAATGTATATATTTATATATATGAAGGTAGGGGAAAACCCTAACCTTATGGTTACAAAAGAGTTTACATAGACGGACAGAATTTACAACCTGGCTTGATCCGGGAGTGGTAGGAGGGAAAAAAGGAAAATCAAGGGCGGCCTTAGGTATTCACGAATAAACCTTCTCAAGCCATTAGCTTTGATTTCTGCTAGTCCGATCCGTGTGCCCAAAGACACAGGTAGTGAGGAACGTTATTGAGCAGGGTTGTTTTGTTTATTTGCTTTCGAGTTCCGATTGAAGAAACGATCATTCTGAGCATGTCGTAGTGCTAGTAAGCATGCATCAATGCATATTGGCCAGGTTTTAATCATGCCCTGAATCTCCACATCAAACAAGGCTGACAGTTCAGTGGCTTTTCTGGAACTCCCATTATGTGTCCTAGATCTTGGCAATTGTAGCATGACAACTGAATGATGTCCTTATTGTTGGAGTTCTGGTAGTTCATCTTCATTTTGAGTCTCTCTAAGGTTCCCGTTCTTCATATTCCACTTCATTTTTGGAAAACCTTTCTCATTTCTTGGAGCACTTCCAAGAAAAATTACTTTATTCTCCACATGAGCAGAAACTTGGGTGCGACTTTATGAGGCTTGTCTATGGCTTCGACCTTCATCATGTATTCATGGGTAAGCAAAACTTGGGTGCGGCTTTCTAAGGCTTGTCTCTGGCTTCGACCTTCATCACGTCTTCATGGTTATCCCTCAGGACTTGATGCACTCCATCCTTGACTTGTTGATTCACTTGTTGCATTACATAGTATAGATAACCTTGGTCAAGGATATGTTGGTTCCTCAACATAGGAAACAAGTGTGGCATGATATCTAGGGCATTCCTTAGCTGGATGGTTTAAATCCCAGTGGGGGCGCTAGTCATGATGTTTCTTATATGTGTGTTCATGTCTCCATGTATTTTGTAATCTTCAAATTCCTTCATAACATCTTCTTGAGTATTTATGTTCGAATGATAAAACAAGATCGTAGAAGAACATCCTTCATTTTTCCCCATGACACCCCTATTGCCAGTGGCTTCCTACATCGTCCACCAAGATACAACATCTCCACTTAGGTACTTTTTGGCACAATGAACCATTTCATATGCTCTGACGTTGCTATCCTTCATCACTTCTACTTTTTGGATCAACTTCATTGTGTCATCCTGGCTCCTTTGTCTAGGATAGATGAGCTCCTTGTCTTCCTTGCTAGAATGGTCCATCTGGAAGGTTAACAAGGTTTAGAGGGTTTAGGTTAGAATTGCATGGGTTCCTAGGAGAAAACAATTGATACACTCTTACGGACAACAATTATAGCAAGTGACAACTTCTCGTAAGGATTGACTTTATGAACTTTACACAAGACCTTAAGTGTCTGCTGGTACTGAATTTTATTCCAATAGGTGGGTGTCTCTTCACATACTTAGACAAACGACCATCCATTAGTTTTAAGTTTTATTTCCTCGCATATTGGACCTAAGTAACCCCTTTTCTGTCCAAACAAAAATGTGAAAATATATTTTTAGGTGATAGGCCTTATGTGGCTACTAAGCAATATTTCTAAAAAGTAGTTTGTAAGGTTTTATTTTAATCACTCAATTCCACTCAGTTCAATTCAAAACAATTCTAGAAAATTTCATAAATAATATGTTCAATTACAAACATATAAACCCATCTTAACATCCAAAAGAAAATGAAGATGTCATACTATATTTTTTCTTTTAAAACAAGTGGTGGAAAACATTTGGAGAGAAATCGAAAAATTAAAGTAAAGAGTTTAGAAATCAGTTAGGACATATTAAAGTATTACTCCACCATGATTGGGAAAGTTATTTTATTCCCTCTCTTTTTATAATGTCAACATGGTTGGATAACGATTTAAATGTCTCCAAATACAAATGGTTTAAGTAAATAATTTACAAACAAGTTGGATAGTTATGGTAATTCACTCATAACAAATGTTTCTAAGGCAAGTTGAAAAATTGAAAGAAGTCCTCAAAAGTATCTCTTCGTTCAAAATTTCGACAATTTGATGATGAAATTAACCTGTGCTAATCTGAACAATTGATCAGAAGCTTTCTTTCTTCAGCAAGTTTCTTTCTTCGGCAAGCTACTGTCTGTGAGTGTGTACTGTGTAGTGAGTGTGCTGGCACACATCAGCCTATGATAGTAACAAGGACATACGATATACTGGCGAAAGGTCGAGTATGCTAGCATTTCACCAACAAGCCTCTCGCCGGCCGGCCGGCCGGAGTTCACGAATAAATCAAGAAGGCGACAACAGCAGTGGCATATCCCTACTGCATATTCCTTCCTCGACGGACATCCCAAATATGTACACAAGCTGTACTCGATGCCATATATGATCCTACTATATGAGCATTGAGCAACTCCGGCACTTGCATTGCATGCACAAAACGACCTGCTGATCCATGGCTAACGTCGGCGACGTCAAAGTTGACGATGACGGCAAGGACGAGGCGGCGTCGCCGGTTGTGCTGATCACGGGGTGCGCCGAGGGCGGCATCGGCCACGAGTACTGCCGCGCGTTCACCGCCCTGGGCTGCCGCGTCGTGGCCACTGACGTGCCGGACCGCGTCGCGGGCCTGGCCAGCCTCCTCGACGCCGCGGACCGCCTCCCGCTGGATGTCACCTCGGACGCCAGCGTCGACGAGGCGGTGTCCCGCGTGCTGACCGATTACGGACGCGTGGACGTTCTCGTCAATAACGCCGGGATGGGGTGCACCGGTCCGCTGGCGGAACTCGGGGGCAGCGAGACGGTGCGCCGCGCCATGGACGTGAACTTCCTCGGCATGCTCCGTCTCGTGCGCGCAGTGACGCCGAGCATGGCAGCGCGCCGATCGGGCCGCGTGGTGAACGTGGGGAGCGTGGTGGGAACCGCCGCCACGCCGTGGGCGGGAGTGTACTGCGCGTCCAAGGCGGCGATCCACGCCGCCACCGACGCGCTAAGGCTGGAGCTCGCGCCCTTCGGGGTGCACGTCGTGAAGGTGGTCCCCGGGCGCGTGAAGTCCGGGATAGGCCGCGCAAACACCGCACAAATCGCCGGAGGACACGGAGGGAAGCCGCGGGAGTGGGGCATGTACCGGGAGTTCACGGCGGCGATCGAGGAACGGGCGCGGGCGTCGCAGGGGGCTGGCGCGACGGAGGCGTCGGCGCTGGCGAGGCACGTGGCGGAGCGAGTTATGAGACCGCGGCCGCCGCGGGAGATCGTCTACGGGAGCTTGACGGCGCTGTTCGCCGTCCTCGCCGCGTCGCCGGTGTGGGCGCGCGACGCCTTCTTCGCCAGGCGCTTTGGCCTTAACCGAAAACTCTAGTTGGGGCCTGGGGGAGTGGGGTGGCCGAACTTGCTTTGGGCCGTTACCGCGGTAAATGAAGCTTTGTGGGCCATGGCCTGTTAATTCTTATTTGAATTCGGCCCAGACCTGATTGATCACGGGAAATAAACATATGCGTTGTGAGAGATGAGACGAAGACGAATACGGTCGCCATATCCCGCAAAGAAATACCCTATTTTTTAAATGAATAAATACTCATGTAGATTGACCGGCCGGTTTCCCTAGCTGACGATGGCGAGCAGCTCGATATTGGGCCAACGATTGCAGACATCAAGGGGTGTGCAACTGAACCACTTATGCGCAGAATCGTAGAGTTGAAATGCCCTTCCACGGCTCATTCGGTATCTTGACACTGTGTAATGAAATTAATAAGACATTGCATGGCACACATATTTGAGATTTAGAAGATTGACAAACCAGTCTGTGGTTATTAATGCTTATAACGTGTGTGACCCTGATAAGATATTGTGATACACATCCATATGGATAGTGTTGTTCATGGTAAGTGATAATTTATATGTTTTTTTTTTGCGAAAGATAATATATATGTTTATTGTTTTAGGTCCATTCATTCCACCGCGAGAGTAATGTGTTACTTCATGAATGGTCACTTCAGTCTTGAAAAAAAAAATTAGAGGAACCAGCAGGAGCACTGCCTTTTCTATTAGGAGAAGAGAATTGACCAGTTTAGAAGGAAAATCGGTCAAAACCCGATACAGACGTATATACACACATGTCCGGTTAAAATGGAAACTAGACCGAAAAATACCCCAAACGGCACAGTTTTCAGGAAAACCGGCAAAAACCAAGACGAGGCCATGCGACCTAGCACGACTAGGTCTAGAGCACCGCCGAACGACACCAGCACAACGACAACAACGGTTGCTACGAAAAGCCTGGTCCACGTCCCCGGAGAGGAAGTTAGAGCCGAAGGAAACAGTTAGGCCTCTCAGGCTTCATGGCGAGAGGCGGCAGGAACACGCCCGGTACTACTACGCTTGGGCGGGCCGAAGGCGTCGACTCAACCGGCATCACAAAGATCGCAAGAAAAGGCTCCCCTCCCTCCGAAAAATGACACCTCCAAGGAGGTAACGACGTCCAGAATACGTCGCCGTCATCCAATCCAGCAAGCCAGATTTGGGTTTTCACCCCGGAGTGATGGGCGGAAGGGTGTCGGGGCTCCACGACAATGCCCCCAAGAGGGTGAGCGACGCCCTAAAGCGTCGCCGCTGTCGGCACCGACCAAGTCGGGCTAGACTTTTGTCCGGAGACCTCGGTCACTGCCTCCAATGGACTATCCCAGAGACGGTCCATGCCGCCCGATGAACAAGATCACTGGCGAGAGAGCCGAAGCCCACACCCACGGAGCCCTGTCCCGCCGCCCGCGCAGTCAAAGGCAGAGCATCACCACCAACACAATCCGGAGCCGCCGCTCCGGCCTCCTCGCATAGCAGGGGAGCTCCTCACGCCAACCTGCCACCGATCGCGAGACGCCGGGGTAGCGCCTTGCACACCAAAGCGGCACCGCCACACCACCGTCCTTAATCCATGGCACACCTCTGCCATGGACCTCCGCAGCTGGCCAGGACCACCATACCCCAGCCACCCACCGCGGCGACCCTCTCTAGCCGCCAAGACACCGTCGGAGCCAGGCGACGCCCCCATGAGACCACCGCGCCGAGACACCACTCGGACCCGCCGTCCTCCCACCACCGCTGTGTCGAGGCAGAATCGGACCGTCGACCACCCAACCGCCACCGCGTCCCCGAGGCCGCCGCCCCGGCATCCATAGCTCCAGCTAGCGGACGCCGCCAACGTCGGAGCAGCAACATGGCCACCATTGCCGCCTGCCACATGGTCGAGGGGCTCCGCCCTGACCGGACCCGTGCCCGAGCTCGCCGGCTCGGCATCCTCCATGGCCGCAGAAGTCGTGGCCTGCCCAGCCCGACCAGGGCCCAGATCAGGCCCGCACAACCACCTCACCCCCGGCCACCGCCCTATGCCGGCGCACCATCAGCGCCGCAGGACCCCCTGGACGCATCGCGCCACCCGCCACGCCCGCCGACGGCTGCTCGCCATCCAGCAGAGCACCCGCGCGCCGGGACAGAGGATAAACGCCCCGCCGCCTCCATCCCTGAGCCGCGCCCAGCTTTGTCGGCGGACCCTCCGACGGCGGCAACGCGGGGAGGGTGGTGGAGGGGACCTCTAGCGGCGGTGGCTAGGGTTTCCCCCGATACAACTTAAATTAGAGGCGTAACTCTTTTCAAATTCATCTTTTGGTCTTCACACTTCCCCATCTCTTGCAATTCAACTTAAATTAGAGCTAAAACTCACTTTTGATAATTTAACTAATTCTCTATTATACTAAAATAATTATGATTTATACTGGAATTTCATACCTTTTAGAATAGAATTCTAACGAGTATAGTTTCTATCATTATTTATTTGAAATAGTAAACGGCATAGCATATTGTTTTCTAAATGTTAGTTGTAGTTTTCTTTATTAAATAATTGTGATGTATGCCTTCAATCAAACTTTCTTTGTCTAAGTTTGAAGCGTATTCAATGGCAAAGTTCCTTACTAAAATATTTTTTAATAGCTGCGTGTACTCAAACCCATACCCGTCCTTCCATGAGAAGATTTGTACCCTTTGGGAAATATAGGTTTGATCAAGATTTGGTTCTCTAGATATAGTGTATATATCATTATGGTGAAGATTTCTAAACGCTATGACTTAACGAATATCTTAATAGTTGCTTCAGGTATATAACTAGGTAATCATATTCATTAAAACTTCTAGACCATAAGTTGAAATGTACTAAAGACATAATTCATTACTGATTTTACAAGTTATAACAAGTTGACTATCTTTGCAATCTTTGTACTTGATAAGTTGATATATAATATCAATGTTTATATATATGTAATCACCAACGCCTTTAAAGATATGGATTTTGTTATGGATCAGTACAGTTTAATTATTTGACATGCTTGCCTACATTGCGCTAACTTATTACCATCTTGGGCATACATGTGCTCTAGTCAAATTTTGGAGTAAAAATTCTTGTACAAAAAATTAGTAAGCATATAGATTTTTAGTACGGCCTAACTAAACTCGTCGTCATGGATCAAAATTGGTTAGTTCCTGTTGAAAGAGCATGTGTGACTTCATATGTGTGATTTTGATAATTAATGATAATCACTATGGACTAATATTTGCATTGAGTTACACTTGAAGGTTATGTCCATGGGAAATGCTCGTATACCATTTGTTTGTTTTCTTTTTCACCGGTCTTATGTTGTTAGTTGAAAGACTGGGTTATAGGATTGATAATATAGGACCTATAGCCGTACTGTCAAGATGAGCTCTCAAATTAAGTAGCTTAATCAAATTATTCATAGAGAGCTCAAACCTTCGCATCCCTTGCATAATATCTCTTGTTGTTATCTGGGTCTTATCCATTTTAGGTTTATATATCTTGTGGTTATCCTCATAACAAGATAAGTTCATAAAAATGGATTTCAGCTGAAAAACTTGTTGTGTTTTTTATTTTGGAGGTTTTAACGGTACATCTTTCTTAAGAGGTCGAAAATTTATTTTTTTATTGTATCCCCCTTCTTTAACTATGATGTTTCTCTGAATGAAGTTTTGTAACTTCTTGTTCTCTTCAAAACGAGCCCAAGTTCATCAAAATAAATCTAGATGTAAAAATTCTTGTAGTTTTCTCGGAGCATGTTTCGAGGATCAGGAGTTCTGGGTCCTCTAGGCCGGTATTACCTCCCCTACTAGCCGGACAGCTTAAAACTTATGTTATTTACTCATTTTTTATGAGTATTTTGTCTGGTAGTACAGCTCCAAATGAGCTGAATTACTTCTCCTGAGGGTTTTTACACATAACAGTTTGAATTTCGGGGTACCTAAAGATAAGAACGAGTTTGAGATACTCCCCCACTGTTTATCTTCTTGAGCTATCATACTCCCACTACCTCAGATGATTCTAATCTTTTTGAGAAAAAAGAGAGAGAAGATTTAGATCTATATTTCTACCAATCAATCTCTCCTCTTAGTGAGTGGAAGCTATTGGATCTTGATCTTGTCAGGAATATGCAACATGTATTCCTCTAGGGGCCAAAGGCCACAATATATAATACAGGTACATGTGTGAATATGCAGGAAGCCCCCTAACATATGGGGAAAATACAATATAAATATATACATCTAACACCCCCCTCAAACTCATGGTGGATCCACAACACTGAGTTTGGAGAGTACGAAATCATGCTGCGCTCTAGCATGCCTTCGTGAAAAATCCATAACTGTAAATCTGAAGGCACATACAAGCGCAACAACTGAGCCTGCACTGAGCACGTGTATAGAAAGCATCAACACCAATATGCTTGGTAAGCTCATGCTTGACCGGATCACGTGCAACACTAATTCTGTCTTTGTCAGACAAAACCAGAGTGGGTGTGGTAATAGAGACCCCAAAATCCGCAAGTAACCACCGTAACCAGGTCACCTCAGTAGTCAACAAGGCCATAGCACGCAACTCAGCTTCAACACTCGAACGAGAAACCGCTGTCTGTTTCTTCGTCTTCCCAGCAATGAGCGAACCACCAAGAAACACACAATAAGCAGAAAGTGAACGACGATCCGAAGGATCACTCGCCCACATAGCGTCCGAATAGCACTAGAGCTGGAGGGAGCTGGAACGAGGAAAGAAAAGACGACGAGTGATCGTACCACGAAGATAACGAAGAACACGGAGAAGATGACTATAGTGAACAGTGGTAGGAGCAGAAACAAACTGACTCAGAATATGAACAGGATAAGAAATGTCAGGACGAGTGACAGCAAGATAAACAAGACTCCCAACAAGATGACTATAACGCGTCGGATCAGAAAGAGGATCCCCATCAGTAGGTTGAAGCTTAACATTAAGCTCCGTAGGGGCCTCAACAGTGCGCTCATCCCCAAGAGCAGCACGAGCAAGAAGATCCTGAATATACTTTTCCTGGGAGATGTAAAAGCCATCAGAAGTGGAGGAAACCTCAATCCCAAGAAAATATCGAAGAGGACCAAGATCAGTCATAAGAAACTGATCACGAAGACGAGCCTTAACAAAGGCTATATACTCAGGATCATCACCAATAATGATCATATCATCAACATAGAGAAGAAGAAGAGTGCGTCCACGAGGAGAAGTGTGAACAAACAACGCTGGATCATGAACACTAGGAGAGAAACCAGCAGCAGTCACCACAGAGGCAAAGCGCTCAAACCAGGCACAAGGGGCCTGTTTGAGGCCATATAGAGAACGTTGAAGACGGCAAACCATCCTAGCGGGAACGGAATACCCAGGAGGAGGCTGCATATAAACCTCCTCACTCAACTCACCATTAAGGAATGCATTCTGAACATCAAGCTGAGACACAGACCGGTGTGAGCAGCGCGACAAAGAAGAGTACGCACAGTAGTCATATGAGCCACAGGAGCAAAGGTCTCATCATAGTCACGACCATGCTCCTGCTGAAAACCATGAGCCACAAGACGCGCTTTATAGCACTCAAGAGATCCATCAGAGCGGGTCTTAATCTTATAGACCCACTTACACGTGATAGGACGAACACCGGGAGGGGGAGAAACAAGATCCCAGGTGCCAGTGCGCTCAAGTGCAGCAATCTCCTCAGCCAAGGCCAACTGCCATTCAGGATGATGCTCAGCATCCCGATAAAAAGTCAGCTCAGAGGCAACAGAAAGACCATACTGACTAGGAGAGTAACGGTTGGGGCACGACGCTGACGAACAGGACGAGTAGAGGGAAGCTCGTCAGAGGAAGACGAGCAAGAGATGACGGGGAAGAAGAAGGAATAGCAGAGGAAGACTTCGGAGAACGAGGAGAACTAGGAGAACTAGACGGAGCAGAGGAGGACGGTGTAGAAGAAGAGACATCAGGGGGAGGAGATACCGAAGAAGACACAATAGGAGTAGAAGGAGGTGTGTCAGGAAATAGAAGAAAAGATATATCTTCCACCGGGTAGGTACCAGCGGTGGGACGAGGATAGAAAGGACGCGTCTCATCAAAAGTAACATCACGAGAGATACGCATCCGACGACCAACGGGGTCCCAACAGCGATAGCCCTTATGCTCATCACTGTGTCCAAGGAAGACACACTCAACAGACTGAGCGGCCAGTTTGGTGCGTTCGCGAGGAGCAAGGAGAACATAGCAAACACAACCAAACAAGCGAAGCATGGAGTAGTCTGGAGACTATCCAGATAGGCGCTCAAGTGGGATGCCATCCTGCAGAGCGGCAGAAGGCTGAATGTTGATGAGGTAAGCGAACGTAGCAACAACCTCAACCCAGAAATGCGGCGGAAGAGAAGAAACAATCATCATGGCACAAGTGGTCTCAAGAAGATGACGATGCTTACGCTCAGCAACGCCATTCTGGGCATGGGCGCCAGGACAGGAAAACTGAGCAAGAGTGCCCTGCTCAGCAAGGACACCTCGCAACATCTGGGAGATATACTCACGAGTAGAATCAGCACGAAACACACGAATGAGGGTAGAATATTGAGTACGGACCATGACCGCAAAACGCTGATATATGGAGAACACCTCACTACGAGAGCGCATAAAATACAACCAAGTGTACCGAGAAAAATCATCGATGAATAAAATATAGTAGCGATGGCCCCCTTTCGAAGCGAAAGGGGCCGGACCCCAAACATCTGAATGAACTAAATCAAAAGGTCGCTGAGATACAGACGCGCTAGTAGGATAGGGAAGTTGAATCTGTTTACCCAACCTACAGCCCTAACAATGTAAAGACCCATCCCCTGAGACAGACCCCAGAAGACCACGATGAACTAATGACGATAGGCGAGAGTCAAAAAGGTGACCAAGACGATGATGCCACTGCTGAAAGAAGCTGGTAGCAGAGGCGACGACCGAAGAAGAACTAGAAGATGAAGTGGCAGCGGAAGGAACACGAAGCCAGTCTAACTCCCAAAGTCCTGAAGAGTCACGACTGCGAGGGCCAGCTCCAACCAGAGCATGCGTGCAACAGTCCTGGACAACACAAGAATCAGCATCAAGAATGACGCGACAACTAGAGTCAGTAAGCTGGCTAGCAGAGACCAGATTCATCTTAAGAAGAGGGACATGAGAAATATCAGGAACAGAAAAGGAAGAAGTAGAGAGGGTGCCCCGACTAGATACAGGGAGAGAGGTACCATCAGCTGTGAAAACACGGACAGGAGAAGGGAGAGAATGAAGAGCGGATAGAAAATAAGACTCAGAGGTCATATGAAAAGAAGCTCCAGAATCCAGATACCATGGGGACGTACCTGACTGTGTAGAAGGTGGTGGTCGCACAGGGCCTGAAGAATCAGTCACAGAACCAGCAGTGCCTGTCGAAGAAGAGCCTGTAGCAGCAAGCAGACCGCGAAGACTCCTGATAATGTCCTGATCGGAGAGAGCAAATGCTGAAGATCCATAAGGAGCCAACTGCCCACGAGCCTGGTGCTGCTGACGTAAACTGGGATCCCGTGTATAACAGGTGGCCCAAGTGTGGCCATCCTTGTTACAGTAAGAGCAGTGACGAAGAGAACCACGGCGACCCTGACCACGAGCCTGCTGGTGCTGACTCTGGCCCTGAAACTGCTGGTGCTGACTCTGACCCTGAACTGGAGGAGTGGGTAGTATCGGCGGCGGCACAGAGGACCGCGGCTGAGTCGAGGGAACAGACGGCATAGGAGGACCACGGGTAGCAAGCACAGATGGAACCGCAAGAAGACCAGCACCACGGAGACGGGTCTCCTCAGCCCGAAGCTCAGACAACACCTCAGAGAGCGGAACACGACCACGAGCATTCAGCTGAGCACGCCGGGGCTCAAACTCCTGGCGGAGCCGAGACAGAAACTCATAGATGCGGTGAAACTCCAAATCCGAGCGCACAATCTGCAACACGAGCAGGTGCCACAAACAGCTGTACGAAGAGAATCAAGCTGACGCCAGATAGCATCACTCTGAGTATAGAACTCATCAATAGTAGAATCACCCTGCTGGAGAGCATGCTCCTGGCGAACCACGGACAGGTAAAGAGCATCCCCAGACGGCTGATAGCGCTGAAGAAGATGAGCCCACTGAGCGGAAACAGTAGGGAGACTCATAAACTCAGCATCATACTAGGGCAGAACACTGGAGGTGAGAACAGCAGCAGCACGAGCATCCTCATTAACCCACTGAGTGTAAGCAGTCAGAGCGTGTCGATAGGCCTCGAGATCAGAAGAGTACTGCTTGAACTTCAGGTCATAAGCAACAACAACACTATCATCAGCACTCTGAGTAGCATCCTTGGCCTCCTGAGAAGCATCGGCACCGAGAACAATCGGCGTCGGCGGAAGAGGAGCCACAGGAGCAGGGGGGGCACGGCGGACAGGAGACCTCACCGGAGAGCACAGCCCAAAGACGGAGACCGCGCATGTGAACACGCATAAAGGCAGCGAAATCAGGGTAATTCACGCCATCAAAGACCACCGGGAAGCGAGGAATCGCAACATAACCCGATAAAGAAGACATATCTCTCTCTCTCTTTTTTAGACACAGATCAGATCTAGATCTGATCGATCCTGACGCAAGCAGACGAAATCCGACGAGGGCGGGGCCAGAGCCAGCCGACGGTGGGCCAGGCGGGACGGGGTGGAGTCAGGGAGGCAGCGCCGGGTCACGAGGCGGAGTCAGGGAGGCGGAGCGTCAGGAGGCGGGGCCACGCGGGGCCAAGAGGCGGCGGGGTCGGGAGGCAGGGCCACGCAGGTGGAGCGTCAGGGGCAGGGCCACGCGGGCTGAGCGTCAGGAGGTCGATCCCGCGACGGGAGGCAGGGAGGCGGCGGGAGGCAGCGCGTCACGCGGTTGGCGGTCCAGTCGTCGACGGGAAGTTGACGGGCATGGGCGGGCCAGACGTTGCAGACGGCAGCAGGCGGACGGGGAGTTGAAGACGGGGACGGGCGGGCACCACTCGAGCCCGGGCGGGGAGTTGCAGACGGGCACGGGCGGGGAGTTGCAGACGGGCACCACTCGAGCCAAACGGTGCAGAGCCAGATCCGGGCGGACGGGCAGAGCCAGATCCGACCGGACGGGCACAGCGACGGGAGAAGACGACGGACGTGGCCGGAAACAGCGGCACACCGGCGGCAGCGACGTCGGAAAAGCGACAGCGACAGGGATGGTGGCGGCTGTGACGATGTTGCAGCAGGAAAACGGTCTAACCTAGCTCTGATACCATGTCAGGAATATGCAACATGTATTCCTCTGGGGCCAAAGGCCACAATATATAATACAGGTACAGGTGTGAATATGCAGGAAACCCCCTAACATATAGAGAAAATACAATACAAATATATACATCTAACAGATCTTAAAGTCTTTTGTTGATTTCTTTGATTGTTCTTCCTACATGTTGAGCTACATCTAGATCTAGTCACTATAGTTGAGCAGTACAACTCTATTCTCTTTCTGCTATGGCTGCCAGTTATACAAGTTCAAATTTGTTACGTGGCAGGACCTTTTCCATCGGTATAGCATGCATGAATGGGCATCTCCCTACAGGTTCCCTTGACCTTGAGGAAGGGTATTACAACGACTTTCTCCTACGTGACCTCTCCACCGACGCGTAACATTCTTCAAAATTCTGTGGACGACCAGAATCGCCCATGGGCTAAACGACCCATTCTAGTCAATTGCAATGGCTTGTTCAAGCAATCTGATGCCTCATTGGGCATATTCCTAATCTTAAGGCAAAGGTTTTTTCTCTACCTACCGTCACTCGCTTACACACAATTATGTATTTGAGATGAAAAAATAAAATAGAGACGACTCATTTTTCTAGTGTAGAGTCGAATCTGAAAAAAAAAGAGCAGAACTTTAAGTCGTACATCTCAGCTCTCAGGCTTGGAGTAGTGGCGCCATTAATGGGATTTTTGGTGCGGTTCTTTCTTTGGTTTTGTTTGGATTGGCCTTTCAATATTTTGAAAAAATGGAGTGGTTCGATGCGGGTTAAGGGAAAAATATGACCATAAATTTCATTATGATGGGACAGCAAACTGTTCGCCTAAACTATTAAATAATTTATACAAAAAATTTGTACCTATACAAAACATTTACATGCTAGAATATTAATGAATATATTTCTATTATTTATTTGGCATAGTTAAGTGCATATCATATTGTTTTCTACTGGCTAGTTGTAGTTAAGAAATAGTAAAACCCACCTAGCTAGGAGCCTCCACAGTAATTTTGATGGTTAAACCGTCGGATCTTCTAATCTAATGGTTCATGCTATCTTATTACTCCCGAACCATCGCTAAGACGTCTTTTACTTCCGTCGATGGCCTTAACGAGTCCAGCGTTCGTAGCTGGGTTGCTACTCCTCAGAACCAGTTAGGTTACACCTGGTTTGTCGGCCCGGAAACCTCTCATATGGGCCTATCGGATCGGCCTTCTTATACTTTTCCTCCTTGTTATCGGTAGGAGATATGGCGGCGAAAGAAAAAACTCCCTTTCTGTTCCTCTCTTTTATTGCTGCGTCGTTGCTCTCGTGCCAGCGTCGCCGACTAGAACGGCAGGGCCACAGGGGACGGACGATGAAGTGCCGATTGGATCCAATTTGCACCATAGAAGAAGCAGGGATGCGAGGCTACCAAATTCTATGGGTTATCGATGTATGTCCCTCCCCTTCCCTCCCGATGTCAGCACATGGCGAAATCCGCCATTGTCATCGTCACGAAGATAGATAGAGAGGGAGGGGCACGGCAGAGGCTTTTCAGTTGCCAATCTCTCGCTCCTCAGAACTCGACATCAAACGGCGACAGCCCAAAAAGCGACCGCCCCGTGTCCAATGCTGGAAGATGGTCTACCTCCATGGAAATCACACGCGTCTAGGTCTAGCCATGGCCATCGGATCTCTCATCACCGCGACGTCCAGGTCCATCCATGCCCTCACCTCTCATGTCATTTTTTCAAGGCTTTTAATTTATTACAACAGATGACACTGATCTACTACATGATCTTTGAGCTAATCGGATGTATTTCATATGGAGTATAATTTTAACTACACGTGGTTTGATCAAGCTGCTAGGGCCACTGCTCATGAGCACACCACAATGTATCATCTGCTCTTCAGGCTTGGGACTACTTGCTCCTGCAATTTCAGGGACATTTCCTATTATCCCAAGTTTGTGATGTATATAATCACCAAAGCCATCTGGATATATAATTACATGTGCTGCTTGTTTGTGGAGAGTGTTGATTTGTATGTGCTATATGTGTGCAGCTAAAGGCCTGGAGCAGCCGATGCCGATTCGTTTGCCTCCATGGTGGAAAGTCATGTGTGTGCTATTTCCCCTCCAATGGCTCTGAAATTTATCATGTTGTACTAATTTTGTGTATCTATTTGTAAATGAATAGAAACTAGCAGAATATGCATGCTTAGCCATGCCAGAAAGCGAGGTATTAACTAATGTGGTGATGTTTTAGTAGAATACGTGTGTTTAGTCAAATCGAGGTCCAACCGAAATTAATAATAACACATTCTGACAACTAATGAGATGCTTATTTCTTCATGCTCTCACTACTTCATAGTGGGATGCTGAAATAGTCCAAATCCTATAGTTAAGAATATAAACAATGCAACAGAGGATCATGTTCTTTTAAAAATCCATGAGTATATTTTTTCATAAATTTCTTTTATCCTCCCATACTGACATAATTTCTCGATCGAACAACACATAAGCAACTCCAATAACACCACCTATAGTAGCAACCCTAAAAAGCTTCATAAACTCGTTGAAGCATCCAGCGATGGTACAATTTACATGACATGGTGGTCGCCTGTTGTGGGGATGACCATGCCGAGGCTCTAGGGCATCCTTGGTTTCCATCTCGTTAAGGGTGGATTGGCTATGGATGTTCATCCTTGTTCGATTTTGTGAGGATTTATTTTGGTCATTTCCTTTTGCAGGTTTTGTTGCCATCAGAAGAGGGAGTTCAAGTCGGTCTCATTTCAGGGAGAGCTGGTAGAGAATCTCCCTTTTAGATGGTACTTCTTTAAGAAAATTGAGAATTTTGGGGGTAAATTGTGTCTCGGATTTTATATATCCATGGTTTGGTTATTACTATCAACAAATTAGCTAGAAATACAATTTTCTGAACATCTGATCAATGCACAGTGTTGCCTTCATAGCTACTCCTATCGGAAGGAGCATCTTTTGCATTTCTTTCTGAAATTGATCGGTTGATCTTTGATGAGTGCCAACCTAGAGTAAATACATCCTTAAGCTATTTAGATAAATGAATCACTGATGGGGTAAAATATATTCGATAAACCACAAGTGTCCTCTTGTTCCCATGATAAAAAATAGTTATTTAAATAGCACTGAGCCAATTTTTAGTATAAGTATTGCTATGTTTATTTTTATATTATGATTGTGCTTCACCCATTCTGCAGATTTCCCCTGTTGTGCAAACCAACGAACTACATCAGTGAGTAAGTTTGTCAACTACATCTTCTTTACTCACCATTTGCTTCCAAAGCCTGTGAGATCACTTACCATAACCTTTTAGTTTACTAAACATTCTGCTCACGTGTGTGGCTAGCTTTATATTGTCTACATATATGTTATGTAAAGCCTTACATATTTGTGAGTATATTAGTGCCTCAACATTCATATGCTACTACGCTAGGTTTACAACTTTGGGAACCTTAACAATAATATTTGTTGAAGTTCTTTGGACATGATAAAAATATCCATTCTCTATAAATGGATGGTGGGTGCAGGGTTAGGGGTTTTTTGATCTTGCTACAACTAGCAAGATGGAGTACCATTCTAGAGATAGCTTGTGTCCTTCAGTGTGACTGTTACTTTCTCTATTAAAAAAACGCCTGTAAAAGAATTAATCCGTTTTCAAGAGAAATAAACGATTCAATGATCAAATAATAATACTAGTCCATTATGGTTCGAGAGGAGGTAGCAGGATGCATTTTGTTATCTGGTACCATTCTAATTTCTGAAAGGATCTAAAAAAGGTAATATGTATTTCAAATGACGACCAGAAAATTCCAATTAAGTTTTGAAATTATCTTAGGATATTCTTGCTACTTGATACCAATATTTGTTTCAAATTAATTGGGCTATTTGATTTTAGAAGATTATTTATTTCTTGCTCAGTGGACTACATGAAGAATGTCATGGTATCCGATATAAACCATGTCAGAGAGCAAAGTAATTGGATTGCCATTCAAATGAAGAGGCTGTTTAGTTTTCATTGTTGTAAATTTCATAAATTTGCATGGTAGATAGCTGACCTTAAAAAACATTTATATTTGCATGGATGGATGTTCCATTCGCAGTTCAGACTGCGTATTATTAAAGAGGTCAGCATGCTTGAACTCACAAATAACAAGCTGAATGTAAAACTACTTTATTTTGTGTTTTATGTATAGTACCATAGTTTTTCTAGAGAAGATATTGATCAAATTATTATGTTCATGAATGTATATGCAGGATATATATATATCTCAATTATAATATATATATGAGGACTCATATATAATAAATGTTGCCATCCGTAAGCTGCAAAACTTGGACATGTTACCATGTGAAAATGATACATTTAAAGAAAGTAAGTCCTATCATTGAAATCCCCAGCTTGCAGTGTCTATATATTAATGAAAATCCCCATAGTTCAAAATAGACGGGCGCGGCAACGCGCGCTATCATGGTCTAGTGTTCTTTATAACACAACCGCAAGCTATGTCTATAGATAAACTTGCTTTGTCCTGAATTTCAACTATATTTAACTAAAAAGTTTCTTATTTTCTTAGCTTATTTTAACAGTTCGGTATACTATAGAGTATGTGCATTTATGGTAAATATTTCTAAGTACTATGACCTAACAAATATCTTAGTATATTCTTCAAGTATATAACTAGGTAACCCAATTTATTGAAAAGTTTGGAGTATAAATTGAACAACACCAATGTGATTATGTTTTACTGATTTGTAAAAGTTACATTAAGTTGAATAACAAGTTGATAATTTGAGCATTATTTATACTTCATATTAAATATCAATGTTTATAGTAAGAGTGAATTCCACTTTTTACCCCTAGTAGTATATTTGTGACACTAATTACCTCATTTAGTGGAACTAAAGACGAAGTATCCTATTTAAGAGCATTTGAATACACTTTTATCCCAATTTAGCACTTTAATTGTTTTTGTTACACAGAGCTGCCATGTTATACCAGGGTGACGCAGTAAAATATGTAAAGATCGGAGGGCTTGATCGACAATCATGTTCATACTTCTTGTATCCATATTTTCAATTCCTCGACATCGTATTGATACATTTAAACTCCGGTCAACACCTTACACCTTGCCCAATAGACCCACATCAGAAAATGAGGGTTCAAAACTTCTAAACGGGGTAATCCAAACAATTTGTCACTCGACGGGTGATATCTACGCACTTCTATTCTTGTAGACAGTTGTTGGGCCTCCAAGTGCAGAGGTTTGTAGAACAACAACAAGTTTCTCTTAAGTGGATTACCCAAGGTTTATCGAACTCAGGGAGGAAGTGGTCAAAGGTATTCCCTCTCAAGCAATCCTGCAATCAAGATACAAGAAGTCTCTTGTGTCCCCAACACACCCAATATAGGTGCACTAGTTCGGCAAAGAGATAGTGAAATACAAGTGGTAACAGTGCCAGAAAAATATCTTGACGGTGAGGCAAAGACTAAAGGCAACAAGAAGGAAGCAAGCAAACATGCAACAGATCTAGTAGCAAACGGTGTTTCAATGTTTAGAAACAAGGCCTAGGGATCATACTTTCACTAGTGAACACTCGCTCATATAAATATCATCTCTTCATGATACTAATCTTAACTACTCTCTGGTTTGACACTCTAATCCATGGTAGGGCTATAACAGAACACCTCAAAGTCTGCCTTCCCCAATCTAGATAACCCCACACTGTCACCTTGAGCGCTAGATGGTTCCAACAAACACCACAATTTCATAGAGACATCCAACTCCAAATATAACTCATAACAAATATTCAATCTAGCCAAAGTGCCACACACGGTATGCACGCTGTCACTTTCACACACGTGGGGAAAAGCATAGATCTATTAAAGCACAAAGAGTGTTTATGTAGACTCAAGATTAAGTGCCACCATGGCGTGCACGTTGTCACTTTCACACACATGGGGAGAGCAGAGATCTAATGAAGCACTTGAGTAGCAAGGAAGATCTACTTGATTACAAAGCTCATGACCACAAGATCATGCATAGAGAGAGATGAACACATAGCTACCGGTAGAGCCCTTAGCCTCGAGAAGAACTACTCCCTCCTCAGCATGGGAATCAGCAACGGTGATGGAGATGGTGGTGGAGATCGATGGAGATGGCTCCGGGGCACTTCCCCGTCCCGGCAGGGTGCCGGAATAGAGACTTTCTATCCCCCGAATCTCCCCTTTGGTGGCGGCGGCGCTGCGGAACTTTTTCTGAAAATATGATTGACGATCTAGGGTTTTCTCCCCGGGGGCTTCTTATAGGCGAAGAGGGAGGCCGAGGAGGCGGCCAGAGGGCCCACACCCTCCCCAGGCGCGGGCCAGGCTTGGCCGTGCCCAGGGGGGTCTGGCCACCCTCTAGTTCCTCTCTATCCCTCCTTCTGGATTCGTGTCCCTCACAGAAAGTTATTGACTTTGGCTTTTGTCCCGTTGAATTCCGAGAATATTGATTTTTTGCCTTTTTGGAACCAAAAACAGGAGAAAACAAGCAACTGGCACCGTGGCAACTTGTTAATAGGTTAGTTCTAGAAAAGATATAAAAACACCTCAAAGTATAGACAAAGCAAAGCAAAGTAGATACAAAACAATCATGGAGCATAAAAAATTATAGATATGTTTCCGACGTATCAAGCATCCCCAAGCTTAACTCCTGCTCGTCCTCGAGTAGGTAAGTGATAAAAAAAATAATTTTTGAGGTGACATGCACCATCAAAACCAATATCAAACCAATTGCAAGCATTGAAAGCTGGGATCAAAGAACTCCAAACATGTGCATGAAAGATGGAGTTCTAACAATAGGACATAGTAACTATGCATGCAACATGAAAGGCTACAAACAAAGATCATGAATAACATGCATTGAAAAACGTTTGTTTGTTTCACATACAGAAAACATAGCATAGTGGCAATCAGCTTGTACCTCATAGAGTAGCAAATAGATGCATAGGACACCTTCAAAGTTCACGAGGGTGACTAGAAACAAATAGCACAAGGACAAGTAATATCGCAATATGCATCAATTAATAAGATTTGGAACAGTGTACACAGAATGACAACTATGCTCTCTTAAAGGTGCATAAAGGTAGAAGGTGGAGACTCAATAGTGGTGGAACAAAGGCCTTTTTGTAAATGAAGCAGGGATTTCAAGTTTCAAAAAGAGCTTCCAAAAATTATGGTACTTGTTAGCTTTCAGCCCTCATTGCCCCTATCATAAGCACCTTGAAGTGATTAAGGTTAAAGTGGCAAAGATGGAGTATATGCTTGATGAAGTATAAGTTGGCAATATCAAGTCCCTTAAATATGAGGGCCACACCTCATGCATACTCAACTTTGGGAACATGTAAGTTCTTGCCATTGTAAGTATTTGCATATCATTGAGAACCGCCAACGGGGTACCCCTTTTACATGGTACATGGGCATTCCCATAACCAAAGTGATAAGGCAAGCAGACAATGAGCATCTCAGCGATATTTTTATTTACCATATGCATAGCTTTTTATTGAGGATGCTTCATAGATAGCTCATTATGGTGATGCTGCAAGTTTCCACCATGATTAGGCATGGCTTAGGCTAGCGGCCCAGGCGTTTCTCTAACACAGAATACAAACTCCATGGACTTATAAGTTCCCTCTTTATTTCACACCGGTGACATCCGTAGACAAAAGAGCATGATATCAACTGAGTACAAAGTACAAGTGCAATGTTGAAAACGTTCCCCGTGACAGCACGGTTCTGCTAATTCCAACTTATAAGTGCAAGCATATACAACAAAGTTGTCACAATGGTTTAAGTTTATTAGGGGCAAAGAATATAAAGTGTGCCATCAAGTTTGTGAGGGCTTTAATCACTAAGTTTTCACATAACAAAATAGTTTTTAATTGGAAGATAGTTGAAAACAATAATATACTTGGAATGGTGTAACACACCATGCATAGGAGTTTATAGTGGACACTTTGGAATAACTTGGTTTCTTGGGAGTTGAAAGCATGAGTAGAGCTTACTCATACAAGTGGAGGCTAGAAAAAGATTGGGAGCAACCAACTAAGAGAGCATAATAGCCATAATCATGCAGAGCAACAAAGCATACTAATCAAAGCATAGAGTGGTACTACAAGTCAAGTACTAAATGATCATAGAGGCTAATGCTGACTTGTCATAGTCATAACATGGTGTGATCATGTGCCAAGTCAACCCAAGAAAAGCATCAAAGGAGAATACCGCAATACTATGCTTTTGTATGCTAAAACAACGCATGATTCCTTTAAGGCACATTAAGCAATCCTAATTGTTTGGAACAAGTCATGCTACAGCAATAATCACTAAGCATAAGGTCAAACAACACCTAGAATGACATGATAAAGTCTAAGCCACGGTCATAACAAACTCCCTTTGTACCACTTAAGCATGAAGCTTCCTACTCTTTTCTAACACTAGACAACTTACTTGAAACAACTCACAAAGATAATAATCAATAAAGATCAGTGAGCATGTCTCACAAATCCACAAAGAAGAACTAAAAATTTATAAGCTGAAAGTACAAGAAAACTAAGGCTGAACGCAGTGCTAGCAAAAGTGAACACTCACAAAACAATAAGAGTGAAAACTAGAGTGTTCTAGGAAATGAAAACAGAGTGTGTCTCTCTCCAAAAGAAGTGTGGTGTAACCAACCAACTTACTCAAGAAAACTAAGCAAACGAAAACCCAAAACAAAAACTAAGACGCTCCAAGAATAACACAACAATGCATGAAACAATAAAAACGAAGTGTCTAGACAGACCTGAGCTTTTTATTGATGAAGAAGGGGATGCCTTGGGAATCCCCAAGCTTTGACACTTGTACCTCTTGAATATTTCTTGGGGTGACACGGGGTGGCATCCCCAAGTTTTAGCTTTTTTCCATTCTTCATCTCATTACATCATTCTTTCTCTACACCTGTAAATTTTCCTTCATACAAAACTTCACACAATCTTCATTAGCAATATTAGTGTATTCAAAAGATATTAGACCTTTAGGCAAAACTTTGGAACAGAAATACTTTTCACTAAAAACACAAGATACTGTAGCAACTCCTTCAAAAATCTCAATTCACCTAAAGAGAACTAAAAAAGGAATCAATAAGAAGCAAATGCAAATAATGGCAGAAATCTGTCAAAACAGACCAGCAGGTAGAAACCGATTTTTTCGAACACCTTCTGTTGCTAAAATAAAAAAGTGTTGAACTAACAAAAGTTATCTAACATACTGGGGGATTTATTCGTAAATTTTCAGCTCAATCTGACTTACATAGACTCCTCACGAATTTTTATGATGGAGGACAGAAATCTGTTTCGGGACAGCAACTCCCCAAATCTTACTTTCCTCTCATTAGAGGTCATTCTTGACACAAAAAGCAAACAAAAAGGATAAGGAGAGGTCATTACAGAAGTAATAACTTCCAAGACTCAAGAAAACTCTTGGGTTATCTCCCAACAAGTACTTTTCTTTAACGCCTTTAAGTTAGGCTTGATAGTTTGAGAAGATGCTCACATAAGAAATATGAATTGAAGTAAAAGAGAGCATCAAGAACCAAATTCAAAACACATTTAAGTATAACCCACTTCCTATGCATAGAAATATTGTAAATAAACAAGTCATGAAAGCACAAAGAACCAAGAGGAAAGCAAAACAAGTGCAACTTCAAGACTTTCAACATAAAGAGGGGAAACTTAATATTATTGAGATGTGTAAAACCATGTTTCCCTCTCTCATAATAACTTTCAGTAGCAACATGAATAAAATTAACAATATAACTATCACATAAAACATTCTTATCATGAGCCACATGCATAAAATGATTATTACTCTCCACATAAGCAAAGGCATTCTTATTAATTGTAGTGGGAGCAAAGTCAACAAAATAGCTATCACTATCATTCTCATCACCATAATTATCAAATATAGGAGGCATATTGTAATCACAATTGATTTCCTCCTCAATAGTAGGTGGACTGAAAATATCATACTCATCATATATTAGAGGTATAGTATCATCATAAGCAATAGAATAGCTATCTTCCCAAGTGTGTTCATTTGTAAACATATCATCATTGGAAGGAACATGGATAACACTAATAGCACAACAACTATTAATATCATCATTTTCAGAATTGGTACCAAAGAGGTTTTCAATATCAAAAGTGGTGTGCTTTTCCCAATCATGATCACTACTATATGTAACAGGCATAGGAACATCATCTAGTTCAGACTCATTAGCAAAAACCATGATAGGAGCAACATGATTAGAGGAAGATACCGTTTCCTCTCTCCTTTTATTCCTCCTCTTCTTCTTCTTCTTCTTCTCCTCTTTAGGAGGGAGAGGATTGAAAGGAAGCTTCTCCACATACCCTAGCTTATTGTTAGAGACAATAGAAGAAACTTTGGAGGATTCCTCCTTTTCATTAATATGAACAAAACTCATATTAGTCCTGTCATATTTTGGCAAAATATCATCTTTTATAAGATTTTGTATGAGTATTCGCGTGGCAATTATCAACACACTAAAGATGACACCCATGCAGGACGCAATTCATACCAAAAGCACTCATGTCTACCAAAGAAGTTTTTCTTGATAACTCTTCACACCCCCAAAACAATGTAAGTTCATCATGTTGATTATTAGTGATCGCGTTATCACAATACAAGCTTGCAGTACTCATATGGCCTGAGCATTGAAAATTGAAATGACCCACTTCACAACAGAGTTCACAAATAAAAGGGTAGAGGGCACAAACTTTTTTACCAAGATCATTTAGAGACTTATACCACGTTCTAGTTCTTTCATTCCAGTGGGTGATACAATAATCTTCTTTATTTTGATTCTTTTCACAAGGTCTATGCATACCACAAAAATTAATATGCTTATAAGAAATAGTACTTTCAGAAGTTTGAGCATGTTTATTGCAATCACTAATAACATTTTCATTTTCCATGCAAGTGTCTTTAAAAGGTTCATGATACATGTCCCATTTTTATTTAGGAGCATTAATATGGGAAGCAAAAGCTTTATAATATCTAACAAGAATTTGAGGATCAAGACCATATTTAGCACTAAGTTCTTGAAAATCAATAGTTTCAGCGAAAGACTTAATGCAATCATACTCATAGTTTATACCTGGTTCTTTACCTTTGTCATTATCCCAATCTTCGGTATTGCTTTGAATTGTTTCAAGAAGATCCCACTTAGCTTTGACCTTCTTACTTGTGAAGGATCCCTCTGAACAAGTATCTAGATAGTCCTTGTAATGTCCTGAAAGCCTTGCATAAAAATTATTAATAACAATATTACTGGGGATATCATGAATGGAACATTTGAGCATTAGTGACTTCAATATCCCCAAGCTTGGGCAATACTTTCTCCCTCATGAGAATGAAAATTATAAATATAGTTCCTATCTTTATGAATTTCATGAGGAGGATAAAATTTAGAGTAAAAGAGAGATTCAAGTTCCTTCCACTCCAAATGACGAGGATCATCTAGTAGCTCATACCACTCCCTTGCTTTGTCCCTAAGTGAGAAAGGGAATAGCTTCCTCTTAACTTGGTCCATTGAAATACCTGCACACTTGAACAACTCGCATAATTCATGTATAAAGAGTAAATTATCACTATGATGGACAGTTCCATCTCCAAAATAGCAGTTATTCATAACACGTTCAACAATTTCAATAGGTATTTTAAAAGGGACACTTTCAGTATGTGGATTTAAAATATCACAAGTATCATTAGAATTACCACATATGGTAGATTGAGTATCACAAGAACAAACTTTCTTCCTTAAAGCTGGGGAACTAGAAAGATCTTTTTCATAAAAACTAGCTTCCCCAAGCTTAGACGTTTCCATACCATTAGTAATAATGGTGTTCAAAAAATTCATACTAATAACATCGCTATTAGCATGTAAATGAAGTTTCATAGGTTTTTTAATTTTCTCTTCAAACACTTCATGTCCTAACTCAAGATAAACACTATAGAGCTCTCTAATTTTATTGTTGTTTTCCATTAAGCCTAACTAGTGAAAACAAGAAACAAAAAGACAGAATTGCAGAATCTAAAGGAAATAACTTCGAGCACTCACACCGGAGGATGTGAGTACCTTTTACCTTACCTCCCCGGCAACGACACCAGAAAAGAGCTTTCTGGCTTGCTGTTGCCGTGGGGTAACATGTGTGAGTTCCTTTTACCTTTCCTCCCCGGCAACGGTGCCAGAAAAGAGCTTGATTTCTACGCACTTCTATTCTTATAGACAGTTGTTGGGCCTCCAAGTGCATAGGTTTGTAGAACAGCAGCAAGTTTCCCTTAAGTGGATTACCCAAGGTTTATCTAACTCAGGGAGGAAGTGGTCAAAGGTATTCCCTCTCAAGCAACCCTGCAATCAAGATACAAGAAGTCTCTTGTGTCCCCAACACACCAAATATAGGTGCACTAGTTCGGCGAGGATATAGTGAAATACAAGTGGTAACGGTGCCAAAAAATAGCTTGACGGTGAGGCAAAGAGTAAAGGCAACAAGAAGGAAGCAAGCAAACATGCAACAGATCTAGTAGCAAACGGTGTTTCAATGTTTAGAAACAAGGCCTAGGGATCATACTTTCACTAGTGAACACTCACTCATATAAATATCCTCTCTTCATGATACTACTCTTAACTACTCTCCACTTGGACACTCTAATTTATGGTAGGGCTATAACAGCACACCTCAAAGTCTGCCTTCCCCAATCTAGATAACCCCATACTATCACCTTGAGCGCTAGATGGTTCCAACAAACACCACAATTTTATAGAGACATCCAACTCCAAATATAACTCATAACAAATATTCAATCTAGCCAAAGTGCCACACATGGTATGCATGCTGTCACTTTCACACACGTGGGGAAAAGCATAGATCTATTAAAGTACAAAGAGTATTTATGTAGACTCAAGCTTAAGTGCCACCATGGCGTGCACGCTGTCATTTTCACACACACGGGGAGAGCAGAGATCTAATGAAGCACTTGAGTAGCAAGGTAGATCTACTTGATTACAAAGCTCATGACCACAAGATCATGCATAGAGAGATATGAACACATAGCTACCGGTAGATCCTTAGCCTCGAGGAAGAACTACTCCCTCCTCATCATGGGAATCAGCAACGGTGATGGAGATGGTGGTGGAGATCGATGGAGATGGCTCCGAGGGCATTTCCCTGTCCTGGCAGGGTGCCGGAACAGAGATTTTCTGTCCTCGGAATCTCCCCTTCGGTGGCGGCGGTGCTGCGGAACTTTTTCTGAAAGTATGATTGACGATCTAGGGTTTTCTCCCCGGTGGCTTCTTATAGGCGAAGGGGGAGGCCGAGGAGGCTGCCAGAGGGCCCACACCCTTCCCAGGCGCGGGCCAGGCTTGGCCGCGCCTAGGAGGGTCTGGCCACCCTCTGGTGCCTCTCCGTCCCTCCTTCTGGATTTGTATTCCTCACGAAAAGTTATTGACTTTGGCTTTTGTCTCGTCCAATTCCGAGAACATTGATTTTCTGTCTTTCTGGAACCAAAAACAGGAGAAAATAGGCAACTGGCACTATGACAACTTGTTAATAGGTTAGTTCTAGAAAAGATATAAAAAAATCTCAAAGTATAGACAAAGCAAAACAAAGTAGATAGAAAACAAGCATGGAGCATCAAAAATTATAGATACGTTTCCGACGTATCAACGGGGTAATTAGTGTCACAAATACATAACTAGAAGGGTAAAAGTGGAATTCACTCTTATAGTAATTACCAATGGATATAAAGATATTGATTCTATTACACATTCATACAATTTAGTTATTTAATATGCTCGCCTATATTGCCCTAACTTGTTACCATCTTACTTATTGACGTATACAAGTTCTCCAATAAGTTTTCGGAATAAAATACTCTGATTTGAAAAATACTTAGATTCATTAGATGAATTAAAAAAAGGTATACAAGCATCTACCGATTTCTTAGACATAATCAAGTTTGTTAACCAAGACTAGATATAACCTTGCAAGTCATAAGTTCCGAGTACTCATGCCAGTGCGCGTACTATCTATGTGTCCCTCACGTGGTTCTAATATATATTTAGAATACAATAGAATGCCCCCTTACATGTCGGTCTCAGATTCTCTGAACTAGCACGGTTGGACTAAAAGATTTGCAGTGCTAAAACTTCCAATTTCCAACCAAACAACCCAGGATGCCTTCACTATTGGCCCATGTCGTTTATTTGGGCCAAGCTATTGTTGTCACTGTTGAGATTTTGTTTTGATCTCCTATGGGAATGTTCTCTCCACCGGACGATATCGGACTTTGTCAGGATAGGGGTTTCAGAGGGTGCAATATACTACCATTGTGGCACTGCGAAGGCCAACCCTTAACTCAGTCCTAGTCTCCTACTTTCCGGGGCTAGGTCCTCTCTTGGTCTGTTTTCTCTCCTAAGCACTTGAGGTGCGAGGTCTTCAGAGCGGTCCTATGGTAGCGGTTGGTCTCAGATGCTACGCCGCTGGTGACACGGTCGATGAAGCTTGGTGCCGGTGTCCTTGCTGTATGGCTAGATGCTCGGGATGGAGGGTCTGGTGCGGGGTTGGTGTTGTTGTGCAACGCTTCTGTGTATTGATGTCCTCTCTTTGCTAGGTGTTATTTGATTTTCAGGAATGTTTTCCGTATAAACGAGTCAATGTTTTTCTCAAGATCAGTGGAGGCAGTGTTGTCTCCTTTTCATCAAAAAAGGCACAAACACATTGCTGGTAATCAATCTAAGAAGAAAGAAGAAACACGCGTGCAACACAACACCATGATCTGAACACGGAGCAAATATCTTCTTGCATAGCCAAAACAATTCCACCTCCACAACATGAACAAATGACACGTGTTTAACTCCTCCAAACCCCTCTATCTCTTCCAACGACCAGCAACACTACAAGCCCTGTGCTAGAGATGTTTTGCTTTACATATGGGTAATTGTTTCTAGACTTTCTCACAACTTGTATAGAGACCAGTCGTTTCCAAGATAACTGCTGATCTTACAACTATAACTCTGCCTGAAACCGTCTCTGTCAGGGAAGGAAAAACATAAGGTTGTTGTCAGTCAGACGTTTGTGGCGTCTGATGCTCTCTTTATTGACTGGTAAACTAGTAGTTGATATGGCTTGCAATCCAAAAGTCTGTCCCTAAAAATAATAGACTTGCCTTTCCTGATGTTAGACATGGAATTTGTACTAACCTGATGATATTTCGTTCTAGTATGCGACTAACCTAACATGCTGCTTACTGGTGATTCAGATATACGTACCTCTAACTTATGTGCCACTGTGCCTGCATGTTGATGAAACTAACATTCGATCTGAAGCTTCTTTCTTCAGCCATATGAGTGTACATCGATCATGATACTGACAAGACGAGGCAAAACGTATACTGGTGAAATTGAATTTAAGTTCAGAAGCTCTCGCGGCCGGCCGGAAGCTGGAGTTGATGAAGAAAGGAAGCAGTCGCATATCCCTGCTGCATATTCCTTCCACGACTGACACCCAAAACATGTACTCGATGCCATGAGCCCTATGTAAGCAACTCTGGCACTTGCATTGCATGCACGCGACGACCAGCTGATCCATGGCTAGTGAGACATTGGCCAGACTGTTCGGGCACCGCAGGAAACTCTGGTAGTACTGACTGGGCCTGGGCCGTTTGTGCGGACGTGGTTTAAGGCCTGTTAATTCCTTATCTCGGTATAAATAAGATGAAACGTATGTGGATACGCCGGTTTGCCGATCCCAAATTCCCAACAAACAAAACTCTTTGTGCTACGTAATAGTAAAAAGGAAACTCCTAGATAGATCGATCTCTGAGTCGACGGTGCATACGATGGCCGGCCACGGCGAGGAGCAGCTCGACGTGGAGACGGCGACGGCGGAGCCCTCAGAGTGCAGCAGGTGGGCGGTGACGTGCCTTGTCGGCTGCGTGGGCGCCGCGCTTTTCTTCGTCGCCGTTAGCCTGCCGTGCGACTACGAGAACAGGGAGTCCCTCCTTTACTTTCTAGGGTTTCTGCTGGTAATGGGGGGGCTCTTATCCTTTGCTCTCTCCATTGCTTTCGTCGTCGAACGCTTCGACGGCGGCATTCCGCGGGGAGGGATGTCCGTAGATAGATTGCTGTCCCTCTAGTAATTGTTACTACTGTGTATCATAAATCCATGTGTGTCGATGCTCTATTTAATTTTACATCAGATTTTTTCCGCTGGCCTGTATCTATGCGTGTGTTTTCAGATTACAGCCGGAAGGGTTTAGGCGCTTCCTGATGTAAAAGGGCCTGTGTAGTATGTGTTTTTGTTTTCAGACTACCGCCGTGATAACCATTGAGACAATGGTTTTGGAGCTTTTATCCTCGAGCACTGCTATACACATGATCCTTTTCATACGATTCAGGTACGCCGCTCACGGGCCTAGCTGCTTGCCGTTCGATTCGCCGTCGTGAACCACCACTTCGTACGCAGCGTCGCGTGCAGAGCAATTCCGTTTATACTCCGTCCGTTCGTAAATATAAGTGACTTTGATTGTCTAGATTCGCTCCTATTTAGACGCATTTGTTTAGATAAGAGACATCAGAACCTTATTTTATAGATAAAGTCCAATGGGACCAAAGGTAGAGGTACGAAAACAAACAACTGGTCAGACCAGAGACAAGTAACGCCGGAGCAAACCAGTTTTAGAAAAATAAACACACCAAGTTTAAACTGCATCAACAGCACCAACTAGACAGGGGGTAGTAACCAGCCGGCAAGGGTGGTCAGCTGATTCAAATGTATAACAAAAAAAACTAGACAGGGGGTAGAAAAGGCTGTCGAGGAGGCAGGAAGGCATCCAGAAGGAGAGATCACAGCATCGCGGGTGTCTACTCCAGGTGCTGGCAAAGCTCGGTAATCTTGCGCTTGGTGACCTCAATCAAGGATGTGAATCATCGCGATCCTTCTTTCGTCTTAGAGGCTGCCATTGCTACCGATAGACAACAATTTTATATAAGCCATCACGGGGAGTTCTAATAAAAGAACCCTCAATTAAAGCCTTATTTCTAATATTTCACAAGGCCCGGGACATGGCCACAAACACCGACCAAATGCAGCGTTTGGATTGTTCGGTCATCCCTTGCACCACGCAGAAGAACTGAGCGAACGATCTTGGAGCCCAACTACTTCCTAAACAATCACGAAAGCAAGCGTAGAAGTATTTCGCAAGAATACAATTGAAGAAGATATGATTTTGATCTTCCATAGAGGGGACACAAGCCATCTCCTGAGCCATGTTGTTTTTGAACTTGATCCCCACTAAGGATCCTACCTCTAGCGAACTTCCATGGAAAGTATTTGATCTTCAACGGGATTCTAAGATGCCACGTCTCACGGAAGCGGAAAACTCCTGCCCCTTTGCGCAGAGTAGAGTAAAGAGAGGAGGTGGAGAAGACCCCTGACAGAGCAACCAGGACATCCTGTCATCTACGTCAAAAAATTGGAAGCTCTCCAAAGCTCGAATGACATTAACCCATTGTTCTCTTTCTACTGGACCAAAGGTTCTTATAAAGGAATGGACCCCGTCCCTACTCAAACGAACATTGGCAACTAGGATGTTAGGATTATGGCAGATAGCGAAAAATTTGTGGATACACGTGGGATAGGGGTTTAGGATTGATCCATCTATCAATCCAGAACCTAGTGTTACACCCATTACCCACTATATGCCTAACACCAATACTAAGAACCTGTCTACCACGGAGGATAACTTTCCAAAGCTGGGAGTCATGGTTAGACTAATGGCCGCCATACTAAATCTCGCCAAGTACTTCTTCATAATGTCTAACCACAAACCCCCCGGATCATTGAAGTCCTTCTAGGCCCACTTACCCGGATCATTGAAGTCCTTGCAGGCCCACTTATCGATCATACATTCATTCATCAGTTTAGTGTTTGTAAATCCTAGACCATCCACTTCCTTGGGGTACAAATCGTGATCCACTTCACCATGTGACATTTCTGTTTATCCTTATTTTTTGCCTAGAAAAACCGAGATCTGACTTTGTCAAAGCACTCGTGGATACCATTATTTAGCATATAGAATACCATGGTATAAAGTGGAAGACTATAGAGGCGGGATTGGATCAGAATACCCCTCCCCCTGAAGAGGCATTGTGATCTTTCTAGGGGTCCACCCTATTGGACACTCTCAGTTTCAAAGGTTCAAAGCGAACATGGGCAACCTCGATCCATCCACAAGTAAGCCTAGGTAGGTCACAGGAATATATCCTAGCCTATAGTTAAGCATGAAGGTTGTTCGAAGCTGACTTTCTAGATCCATTCCAAGCACAAAAATCTCGCTTTTAGCAAAGTTACTGCTTAGCCCCGACATGGCCTCAAAGAAGAGCAAGATGAATTTTAGATTCATGATATCCCATGGGTTGTTGCGAATCATTATCAGCGTATCATCTGCATATTGCAAGTGTGATACTTGCTGAGAATAGTGATATTCTAACCCAACTTGTTTGGAAAAAGGCTTTGATGATGTTGTTGAGACTAGTAATATTCTATCACCCCCTATGTATGGTTGCATGTTGCTCTGCCAAATAGTTTTGCAAGTATTATTACTACGTTGATTGGTTCATCTTGTACATGTATTTGCTCAATAAGCATCTGCCCTGACTTTTGGAAAATCATATAAAATATTGAGCCACGAAATGTGAAGAAATAATAGTGCCATGACTTTTGTGGCCTATCAAACAACACAAAAATAGTGGTTAGTAGTCTCAAGCATGTTATTAGTCTCTAGAAACATGTCATGCATGCAAATCAACAAATTGGAGGTTTCTTAGGAGTACAGTGGTAACTGTTTTTATCTAGTGTTATCTCCATTTTCATTTTATAAACGATGCATTAAAGGGAGCATTCTGTTTGTCGCAAGTGATGGTCTATAGTTCTGAGATCAACCATACTTTATCTACCCAACTAAGTGACTAACGTGGCTAGCACGACTAGATTTGTCTCAGTTAAAAAGGACATAATATCATCGCCCATAAATCATCTACGCTTCGTGATGCATAAGCAAAGCTATCCATAGAATCTTAGAACAGGAACATTTGGGTATCTCACATACTCTATGATCATGTTTTTGTCATATTTTTTTGAGTCTTCATTGTTGTTCAATTATTAGTATTTATGTATCTAGATAAATGTTTTGTTGTGATCTTTATGTTTCCATGTATAGACACCCTTGAATGCAGATTACTCTAGCATGTTGATTTAGTACAGCAAACTTGTTGACATTTATAGGAAGGACATGCAAGAGGAAAGTAACCGTGTCAACTCAATATTCTCCGGAATGAAGCAAATTGGTCTCATTGGGCATATATATTTTAGCTACATTTTTAAGCCTGATGTATTGTGTATAGGACATTGTGTAGTTACATATAAATTCTAAGAAAATTGGATGACAATTAAGTTGACAATAGATGAACTGTTCATATGTATGTGTGTAACAACCCCGGCCTCGCCAGACCGGTTGTCGTCACCCCTCACAGCTTTCTAGGATCTCTAGACTGACCCCACAGACCAATACTAGTCTTTTCTGCTTATTTTGTCCTCACTCGTGCGCACCTAGGAATAACTTTCCGATCATTCACTCATCCTCAAATTGCTCCAGACCAAGCACACTTAACCTGGAGTTCCTTTGAAGATGAGCACCAAAAAAGAAGTTACAACTTGTTGGTATGGATATCCTATCAATCCTATTACGCCATGTGCCAGGATCTTATAATTTGAAAATTAATTACTAGTTATGGTTTAAACATGGATGAAAAAATATGTTATAGCCATGAAATATGTAAACTGATTGATATTTCTTTCGCAAGTCCATCTAAAGAGGAGAATATTTGGTTGGTGATGTGGCAACAGAAAGTGGTTAGGAAAATTAATGTTGTCAGACTGTTGGTCGACAAAACGAACACCATCGGACTGTTGGTCAGGGATCATATGTTGGTCGGGAAAGAACATATCTGTTGGGAAACATATGTCGGTAGGTAAATCTTGTGCAGTATTGAAAGACTGTCCATCAAGAAAGGCCTTTGCCGACTAGAATTACGGTAACAGACAAGTCTGGTCGGCAAAACCC
Organism: Avena insularis; assembly: GCA_023614405.1. Taxonomy (NCBI): domain Eukaryota; kingdom Viridiplantae; phylum Streptophyta; class Magnoliopsida; order Poales; family Poaceae; genus Avena; species Avena insularis. The sequence goes on along the minus strand of CM042691.1, from coordinate 207,240,304 downwards.
ATTCCCGTCCAACTTTTTGACAACAAAAGTTGTTTTACCAACCAATGGGGCTGTTAGGATTTTCATGATATGGTGTAGTGATTCCTTCAATCTACACAATGGATTATTGCGATAAAAAACATTGTGCTCCTTACTAGCTAGATCATCACTCTTGGATTATATGTTGGGGTGATGCTAGGGCGCTCTACCTTGGCTCAAGGTCCAAGAAGATATCACGGCCACGCCATGGGGCACACATTCCTGATATGGCTTTGTCATGTAGCTCCTTACACCCAGGTGAGGTGAAGAAGCCTCCATGTCTATGCTAAACATCGTGCGACTCCCAGTCGTCGGCTACGGCTGTCCGCTGGTGCAAACCATGCGTTGAGGTCCTACTGTCACAAAGAGAAGAAGAAAAATTAGACACCAACTTTTGCAGAAATAAGCACGAATAATCATAAGAACTTCACCATACGGAGTTTGGTTCCTTTGATCCATGGCCGATTTTAGATAAATGACTAAATTCTGGTGTTTAGGAACCTGTCAAACTGTTGGTTTTCATTCGAACGATCAGCTTGGATATACAGGTGAGTGGGCACACGATACCCTGAGTTCAAGTCAGATAAATCAAAGCTCGGTTAGTAGATTCTAAATAAAATTACATTGTTAGCCAAGAGCACGATAGAGGAACATATAATCATACAATTGACAACTAACTTCTTCCAACATAGTGTCTATTGCATGTTAAACATGTGATTTGTTAGTACAGTTCAAATGCTATTGAACCTTTTATGGTAATTTGTTCATTGTTTCCATTATATGTTTGGACATAGGCAATAAGACACCGTCACTTCAGTAATAACGCATGCGGTAATTTGCATATTTTTATTTCCTTTTTTTGGCATTGCACTTTTGGTGTAACACAAGGTGATATATGCAAACTTTTCACATTAAACAAAACACTTGATAGTAACACACGGTATTTATCCTAAATCTACCAATCCACATGATGCAAACAAAAAATAAATTCGCAAAAAAAACTTATTAAATTGACACAAATCTTAAGTCAAACTCAACAAAACTAAAAAAATCATAAATATAAGCATCACATTATTGAAAAAGCACAAATACATGGCTATATAAATATTAAAAGATTAAGTTAGAGAGAGACAAAGAGGGGGAAAGTTGTTAATTCTGTGCATGAGGATTGTATAAATATATAATACTATGAATTTGAAAAAAAATACACTTGTTAGCCACTAGAATATCTTTTCTCGTTGCAATGCACATGCAATTTACTAGTCTTAGAGAAGTCAAAGAGAAAATGTGAGCTATGCGAGGGATCAGTGGCAGACCATCACGGGGGCGAACCTGGGCCGTCGCCCCCCGAGCCCATGAAAAATCGTCTAGTATTTGCAGATATATTGGCACATTTTTTAATTAAACTCAGCCAGAGGTCCATTTTTCGCCACCACCACCCCTCCCCCCTATCTATGTCGTTCACATTGCCTCGGCCTCCATTCCATGGTCTGTATCCAGTCATTTTCTCTTCTGTATTCCGTAATGTAGAAGTTGTAATTTAGTCAGTATTCTCTAGGTCTGGACCACACCTACCATCGCAGGCTTGCAGCATCTGGGTCATCAGGTCATCTAACTTTCACCTACTCAGTATACCCTACTGCTCTCAAGTCAAACATGTGGGCCTTACAGTCTCTCTTCACGCCATGAATCTGCACTTTGGACTGTGTCTCCAGCCAGCTTAAAACTAGCTAAATCACTGGCTACGATGGAAGCTTGAGAGTGTTTAGCTACGACACTGGGAGCTAGTATTGAATGCCACGAAATGGAATTCTTTTCCCTAACATAAATAGATGATCATTTTATCAATTTGTCACTAGTGGAAACGAGGCCTTTGGTTGAGGTCGAAAATAGGCTACGAACCGGTGTTAAAGGGGTGCCCATACCAGCGTGGCCCATTGCAGTAAAAAGGAGCACCCCCTTTAACACCGGTTCGTGGACCGCGCAGCCCCCTTTAACACCGGTTCGTGGCTTGAACCGGTGTTAAAGGGGGGGGCTATATAACACACCGCAACCCACACTCCTCTCTTCCATTTTTTCACTCTCTCATTTTGGAGCCTAGCAAGAGGGTGAGAGGTGTGCTAGTTTGTGTTTTTTCCTATGCGCAAGAGGTGTTCGGTGAAATGCCCGAGAGCTCGAAATAAGTTTTCTCGTTGCTCTTTCCTTCTCGGTCGAGGTCAGCAACTTTATCCTTTCATATGTCATTGATGTACTATATATAAATGGTCATCTCCCTATTAATTTTTGATATACTATATATTAATGCAGATGAACCGGCAATGGATGTACGGTGACCGACGCACTTCCGAGTACATTACGGGCCTCCAAAATTTCATCGTTGTGGCTAATGAAAACCATGGTCACAATGGTTTTATGTGTTGTCCGTGTTTTCACTGTCAGAACAAGAAAGACTACTCAGATACCAGAACCATTCACACCCACCTGCTCTGATACGGTTTCATGCCCAGCTATAATTGTTGGACCAAGCACGGAGAAAAAGGGGTTGTGATGGAAGACAACGAAGAAGAAGAGGATGATGACAACTATCATAATATGTATCATGAATATGATGATACTGCAACAGGGGTAGATAATGAAGATCAAGATGCAGCAAATAGGCCCATTGATGACGGTCTTGGTCGGGCCATTACTGATGCAAAGGAAGAATGTGAAACTGAAAAGGAGAAGGAGAAGCTAGAGCAGATGTTAAAGGATCACAAAATATTGTTGTACCCAACTTGCGAAGATGGCCACAAAAAGCTAGGTACCACACTGGATTTGCTGCAATGGAAGGCAGAGAACGGTGTGACTGACATCGCATTTTCAAAGTTGTTGGTAAAAATGAAAAATCTGCTTCCAAGAAATAATGAGTTGCCCGATAGTACATACCAAGCAAAAAAGGTTGTTTGCCCTCTAGGATTAGACGTGCAGAAGATACATGCCTGCATTAATGACTGTATCCTCTACCGTAGTGAGAAGTACGAGAATTTGGATGCATGCCCGGTATGTACTGCACTGCGGTATAAGATCAAACGAGACGATCCTGGTGATGTTGAGGGCGAGGCCCCTAGGAAGAAGGTTCCTGCCAAGGTTATGTGGTATGCTCCTATAATACCACGGTTAAAACGTCTCTTCAGAAATAAAGAGCATGCCAAGTTGTTGTGATGGCACATGGAAGACCGTAAGAAAGATGCGATGTTGAGACACCCCGCTGATGGGTCACAGTGGAGAAAAGTCGAGCGAGAGTACCCGGACTTCGCACGTGACGCAAGGAACTTAAGGTTTGGTCTAAGTACAGATGGCATGAATCCTTTTGGTGAGCAGAGCTGTAGTCACAACATCTGGCCTGTGACTCTATGTATCTATAACCTTCCTCCTTGGTTATGCATGAAGAGGAAGTTCATTATGATGCCAGTGCTCATCCAAGGCTCGAGGCAATCCGAAAACGACATTGATGTGTACCTAAGGACATTAGTTGAAGAACTTTTACAGCTGTGGGCCAAACCAGGTGTACGTATGTGGGATGAGCACAAGGGGGAGCCATTTGACCTACGAGCGTTGCTTTTCGTAACCATCAATGATTGGCCTGCTCTTAGTAACATTTCAGGACAGACAAACAAGGGATACAATGCATGCACACACTGTTTAGATGAGACTGAAAGTGTATATTTGGATAAATGTAAGAAGGTTGTGTACCTAGGGTATCGTCGATTTCTTCCGAACCTGCATCCAGTAAGAAAGAAAGGCAAGCATTTCAAACGTCTGCGTAACTCCTGGAGGAAGCCTCGTCTGCATCCGGTGAGGAGGTATTTGGTATGGTCAAGGACCTAGAAGTAATCTTTGGAAAAGGTCCTGACAGTCTATCTGTTCCGAATGATGATGCCAGACACGCGCTGTAATATCCCAAAAATAACAAGCTTGGATCATCAAATTCTAATCATCAAAATTAGAGTTAACAAAAACTTTTCTAAATGAAATCATGAATGCATGCATATGTGTATGCATGGATTTTGAAATCCTTTAAAACCACCTTGTTTGTTTGTTTCATTGCTTGTAAAATGTTTCTTAGGTGAAATAAACATCATCTAAAACATTTGCCACACTTTTCCTAAAGACAAGTAAATCAAAACACATATATGAAATGAATGGTCATTTTGGCCAATTTAACTCCCATGCCTACTTTGGCTGTCTCAAACTTTCAGAACCTAACAGAAACTTTTCTGGATCTTTGCACCCCTTGAATGTACTCATAACAAGGTATCAAGGCCCACTTTGTGATCATCCAGAAACTTTCAAATGCATAGTTTAAATGACAATTTAAAATTGAATCTTTATCATATGGGAAGATCCCACTTTTTCAAAAACCACTCAAACAAGCTCAACTTTCAAAACCCAAGCATCTGCAGACTCACCAGCACCAATCTAGCAAACCCACCAAAAAATCTTTTCAAAATTTAAAACTTGATTTCATGCGGCCATTTCATCAAACAGGTTGCAGACACAAATAAAACAAAACATCAAACACTATTGTGAGCAGTGATTCTGGCCTAACTTGTTCCCTAGTTAGCTCACACACAGCTCAGTAGATCATCTAGGAAGTTTAACTAAGGACTAGCACCCCTGTGAGCTTGCCATTGCCATCAATGGTGAACAGCCGAGCACCCCCTTGTCACCCAAGTGTGTACAGCAGGCTAGAGGAAGAACTAGCCTTGCCAAACTTGTCTGGGAGGCAGCCCACCATCCACCGCCACTACCTGTCCCAGCCGCGAGCATTGCCAAGCCCTGGACCACGCGCACAAGCCGCGCCCAGACCGCCAGAGACCATGCCGAGCATGCGCCGCCTCACAAGGCATACACAATCCCCACCCAGAGACCACCAGACATCCCCGTTTGTCGCCTGCGTCAAGACAGCCACCGCCCGCCGTCGAAGACGCCGCCTCTGCCGCGCAGAGCACCGCCCATTCCAGACCAAACCACACCGCCCCATGCCTCGAGACCATGTCGTTGAGCATCGCCAGGAGACACTGTACCGTCCCCTACCCTTGCTCATGCCATTAGCCGCCAGAATCGCTTCGACGAGCTCACCGTGCGCCCCGACGGTCCTCTCGCTCGACTATAAATAGAGGCCACCCCCGCACGATTTCTTCACACCATCTCACTCCCCTCTCCTCACTGATCGTGCCACACCGTTCTCAGAGCAAGGCAAGCACCACCCGCCGAATTTCACCGGAGCCTCCGCCTCGGGAGAAGAAGGGAGCCAGCGATTGAGCCGCCCAGAGAAGCCACCGGAGATTCGCCGTCGACTTACCGTCATTCGCCCGCCTCCGACCTCGCCAAGACCCCGGTGAGCCCCAGCAACCTCACTGGCCGCGCTTAGGTTTCCTCGCCGGCGTTGTCTCGGTCGACGATGACTCCCAGCCGTTAGATTAGAACTAGATCGAACGATCCACGCCGCCCCATACCGCTTCGCCCAGCCCTGTTATCGATTTAGTGGGGAAACCCACTTAAGCAGCCATGGGAGCACCGCTTAGCAGGCCGCCCAAGAACTTTTCCGCAAGAAGCCCAGTTATTCAAATTAAACTTTTTCTATTTCAATTCAAACACACTTCTGTACCCAACTTCAAAAATCAACCCAGATCGATTCAGTGCACCAAATTGAATGAAACCAATTTTGTTGGAAAGGTCTGTGAATGGTGAATCCAAGCCCGTTGGATTCAAGTCATTTGGATCTATAGAGCACCCATGGTAAAAATAACAAGGCAGAAGCTTTTCTGCATTCAAACATTTTTCAAATTTAAACCATAATAGCTTTTGAGTTGATTCCAACTCTCAAAAATCACAACCATACCTTTCAGAATATATAAGAATATATAGGTTTACTTGCAAAAATAATGTTCAAGTAATAAAAGAATGCTACATAAGCATTTCTAGCCACTTTAATTAATTAAAATAAAAGGGTAAAACCTTATTAAATTGTGACACGACTTTAAATCACATTCCCATGGACTACAATATGTGGTGATGACATGTGTCAACATGATCCCATGTTGGGTTTGGAGAATATTAAATCTTAAGTAGTTTTTCAATGAGTAGAAATTACTTTTCTAAAAATAAAAGGAATTAAATCAAGCCTTAACCTTGTAATGTTAGGGATGATGCTAGATCATCCATAGGACCCTTGTGTGTGATGATTGCAAGTAGTTAAGTATTGTTTGGTGATTGTGTACCTCGTATTTATTCATAGACGCTAGTACCGACCAAGGATACGAGGAGGAAGGAGGATACTACGAAGAAGAAGCCGAGGAGAACTTCAACCACTGCTCTGCACAAGGCAAGCTAAAACTTGCAAGACACTCTACTTTAGCAAGACTAATACTACTAGTGAATTTATCAAGCTTATACCGATATTGTGCAAGCTGAGACTATACCTATGCAAGCCCATACTTGTTAATATGACTACTATATGCCTTAAGCATATGTGATCATACCCACTTGATAAACCAATCCTAGTTTTATTCGCAAGCTTCTTACTTTATTTCTTTATCAAAGCTTACTTAGAGTTTACTTAAGTGACTGGTAGATATTGGAAAGATGCTGAAGGTTGCATAAAGAGCATAAAATTTGGCCTAAGTTAGAAACCTTGACATCAGTCTAAGAAATAAGGTTGTACTTAGTTGAAACTCCACTAGTTACCACCCCTCATTAGTACTACCCCCACCTGTAGATGATAGTGCTAAGCATAAGACTTGATCAACTTTTATATGGGAATACTTGGTGGAAAAATGGTTATGAAAAACCTTGGGATGATGGATCATTCTATTGAAAGGTTTTGGACATGTGTTTCCAAACACTTGAGAATTTTGGTGATAAAAATGTTGAGGCATGAGCCTTACACCTTTATAAAACTGATGGTTGTCTGGATGCGATACCATTCCAATTTTATCGTACAACCACAATACCCGAATATTGGGTAGGGCTTGACTGGAAACTTATATTCCTTAGTATTAGTTCCCTCATGGCCAAGGTCTGAGCTGAGGCTACCTTGTGAAGATTGTCCACCTGTGCAGTACCCAAGATGACAGTTGGTCATGGTTGGTCGGCCAAACTCACAGGAGAGGTGCTTATACTAGGGCGTGTAATCGAAAGGTTAGGATTGATTATCCACATACTGAGTATGGTGAATTCAGGATTTGTTCCTGACGGATGTATCGAATGTTGTGGTGAAAGTGTAAAATCTCTGCAGAGTGTCAAACTATTCGAATAGCTGCGTCCTCGATTATGGACAGTTGGAGTGGCCATACTGTTCCCCCGTCAGACTTTTCAAAATGACCTGTGAAATGAACTAAGACTTTGACTTGACCACAACAGAGTTGTGATATGAAATACAAGTTCCCAGTAAGGAGTTATAAAATTGTGACTAGCTTTAGAACTTAGTAGAGATAAATCTGGCTTTTGCAAAACAACCCTAGAGCCTAGTGTCCTATTATCCAAAAACCCCATTTACCTATTAGTATTAGTTTGCGAGTACTTAAAGAGTACTCATGGCTTTGTCCCTAGCTATTCCCATGGCCAGACTATGAAGAGGATTACCTAGAGGATGGACCCCAGGAAGGTTACGACAACTAGGATCATCTCCCATCGTCAGCATTGCATGTGACCCCGAAGATGGAGCTTCGCCTACGCTACCGTTATTATTACGTATTCCGCTGCTTGATGTTGTATTAAGAACTGGATCATGAGATCCCTATTTGTGTAAGAACTTAGGTATCGTTTGTAATGGATGATGTACTATGGTATCCAATTCTGTTATGTCTCGCAAAAATGGTAATCCTGGGATTGCGATGTATGGCATAACAGGCATCTAGGATTGAAAAATCCGGGTGTTGACAAGTTGGTATCAGAGCCATCCTGACCATAGGAGACCCAAGTTAGGCTGGACGTTTGAATCAAAAACTTAGTTTCAAAACCAAAGAAAACAAATATTTACAAAAACTTATTCTCATTCTTATCTCTTTGATTCTTTCATAAAAATTCATGTTCCTCAAAAACTCTTACAAAATACATAAAATTTTGACACACTTGATCACTCTGCTAATCTACTCATCCTCTATTTTTATAGATGGACGTGAAGTACAACAAGTTTTACCAACTTGGGAATGGAGGAGACCTTATCTTTGAGAGGGATCTGGATCAGCTTTCGGAACTTCTGGAGCGTCCGCACCCCGAGTTCTTTGGAGCTCAGCTCAATGATCAAGGAGGAGAATACCTGCAGTGGCTAATTTTTGCAAGTCTCCGAGGAAAGATTGAACCTCCCACTACGGAGGGAATTCAGTTTTCCTTGAGGGAAAACAACTGGCTCGATGGACTTGCCAGAGCAATGCAGGAAGCTCTTTCCCGTCTGTGTGGGCAGAGCATCAATCAGATCAAGGGTACTCGCTTTGAGTTTTGCCCAAGGCTTGATGCAAATGGACAACCACTGGAAGCCCCATACCACCCCGAGCTGAAGACTCAATTGGACCACCTTAGCTTCATGATGTATGATCGTCAGCAGGAGTTGGACAACTGCCGTGACTATTGCAACCACAAGTCTGCCATCATCAAGACGAAGGATCAGACCATAGCCATGCTATCAAAGGATCGCAAGTCTCGCTACCGTCAGCTTGACAAGAAGGAGCGCATTATTGCCCGTCTTCGCCACCGCATCTCATCTCTGGAGGAGACCATCCACGAGAGAGACATGCAGTTGGAGGAAAGGGAGAATGCCGGAGAGGATCTTTGTGGAGACCCTTACTCCTATCTTAGCGATGACGATGATTTTCTGGAGGATCAGGCCATGGACTTCTTCACCGATGAGGATGATTTTGCCTTCATCGATGATGATGAAGCCACAGACTCCGAGGAGTAGTAGCACTGAGCACTAGCGTAGTGAGTAGTAGTCGGTCCCACTGTATCGTAGTTTCCAGAATGGTTCCTAAAACCATCTGTTTTTCTTTGTTGCGATGTGTGTTGTACTGTGTGCTATGAAGGAATGAATGAAAAAGCAAGTTGCTAGAAAAATCTGAGTCAAACATTTAAAACTTTTCAAAGACCCAAAACCTTAGAAATTTCCCTCTTTTCTCATAATCTACATCAATCTTCAGATGCCACGTGGAGGAAGTGGTTCAGCCCCGGAACCGATGTTGCAGATCCTGCAAATGTTGACTTCTGACCACGAAGCTGAAAGAGCAGAACGTCAAGCCAACCTAGCCACTCTGCAACAAATAGCCCAGCTAGCCCACAATAACCAAGGCCACGAAAATCAGGACAACCATGGATCTAAGCTCAAGAATTTCCAGAATACCAACCCACCCGTTTTCACCAAATCAGAAGAACCCCTAGATGCCGATGATTGGCTGCAAACCATGGAAAACAACTTAGAAGTCGCCGGAGTGGAAGCCAACAAGAAAGTCCTATTCGCCACCCATTATCTAGCCGGAGATGCCAGGGCATGGTGGAACAGTGTTCGTGCAATGACCGGAGGCCAGATGATGACCTGGGAGGAATTCAAGGTCAAGTTTAGCAGAACCCATCTGCCCCCAGGTTTGATCAAGAGAATGAGAGACGAGTTCAGAGAGCTGAAGCAAGGAAGGATGACTGTAGTGGAATACCGTGACAAATTTTTGTCATTAGCTAGGTATGCCCCGGACGAGATAGACACCGAAGCCAAGAAGAAAGAAAGATTCCTGAATGGTCTGCATGACGAGATGCAGACGGTGTTAGTCAATATCCCCTTTGCTGATATTGAAGCCCTTGTCGACTCTGCTATCCAGATGGAAGGAAAGATCAACCAAGCCAATGAGAACCGCAAGCGTCGCATGATGCATCAACCAGGAACCCATCAGACCCCAAAGTATCGCCCCAACCCATCTCCAGGATTTGCCCCAAGAACCAACAGACCCCCTATGACCCGTCCGACCTACCCCAACCGTGGAAACCCTAGACCCGGAGGAAATCACAACAACCCCGGCAACTCTAGCAATTTCACCCGTGCCCCACCCAAGTTCAACACCAACAATGCTACCGCCAACACCAACACTGCCCCGAGGACTGGAAGCAATGCTGTGCCTGTCGCAGCCAAGGACAAGTCACAAGTGACCTGTTATGACTGTGGAAATAAAGGCCACTATTCCAACGAGTGCCCCAACAAGAAGAATGCTACAGCCCCTAATGCCAATGCCCCAGCTCAGCAGCAGCGTCGTGTCCAGCCAGGGAGAAGATTTGCCCCAGGGAATTCACTCAACCGCAATGGCCGTCTTTTTCTCATGCATGCTGAAGAAGCTCAGGAAGCGCCAGACGTCGTGCTGGGTATGTTTTCTGTTAATTCAGTACTTGCAAGAGTGTTGTTTGACTCTGGTGCCTCGCATTCATTTGTCACCGAAGAATTTGCCTGCACTAGTAAAATTCAACCAACCAAACTGAAGCATGTTATGATTGTGCAAATTCCCGGATCAACCACCAAGGCTAGGCAAATTTGCAAAGCCGTCCCTATCCGAATCCATGGCATAGATTTTTATGCTAATCTAATAGTAATCGGAACTAAAGGTTTGGAAGTAGTACTAGGAATGGATTGGATGTCCAAACATAAGGGATTGATTGTGCTAAGAAAGCCATCACCATAACCAGTACCACCGGAATATCAGTCGAGCATATATCTGAAACCTTACCTCGCCAATTCAAGTGTAACAGGAGTCTAGCCCAACCTACCATTGACCAAGTACGGATAGTCTGTGAATACCCTGATGTATTTCCAGATGTTTTGCCCGGTATGCCCCCAGATCGGGATATCGAGTTTATCATCGAACTAATCCCTGGAACAGGACCCATGGCCCAGAGACCCTATAGTATGAACCCGTCGGAGCTAGCAGAACTGAAGAAGCAACTGGATTCCATGCTAGAAATTGGATTGATTCAACCAAGTGCGTCACCATGGAGATCACCTGTCTTATTTGTGCACAAGAAAGATGGAGGTAACCGTTTGTGTACGGATTATCGGAAGTTGAATGATGTCACCATCAAGAACAAGTACCCCTTGCCCAAGATCGAAGATTTGTTTGATCAGTTGACCGGTGCCAAAGTGTTTTCTAAGATTGATCTTAGAACTGGCTATCATCAACTCAAAATTCGTGCAGAGGATATTCCAAAGACTGCCTTTACCACCAGATATGGATTATACGAGTATACCGTCATGTCTTTTGGATTAACCAATGCCCCCGCTTATTTCATGAACCTCATGAATAAGATTTTTATGGACTTCCTGGATAAGTTTGTCGTTGTTTTCATCGATGACATTCTGATTTATTCCAAATCAGAAGAAGAACATGAGCTACACCTAAGGACCATTCTTGGAACCCTTAGAGAGCATCAGCTGTATGCAAAGTTTAGCAAATGTGAATTCTGGTTACAGGAGGTAGGATTCCTCGGTCACATTGTATCAGCTGGAGGAATTGCCGTTGACCCTGCCAAAGTGAAAGATGTAGAAGATTGGCAAGCCCCAACCACTCAAACCCAAGTTCGTGCTTTTCTCGGATTGGCGGGATATTACCGCAAATTCGTAGAAGGATTCTCGAGTATCGCCCGACCCATGACCCAATTGCTGAAGAAGGACAAGAAGTTTGAATGGACCGACAAATGTGAAGCGAGTTTTCAAGAACTCAAGAGGAGATTGATTTCAGCCCCAATCTTGATCATGCCGGATATCACGAAGCCCTTCGATGTGTATTGTGACGCATCCAAGATTGGTCTCGGATGTGTGCTAATGCAAGAAGGCAAAGTTATATCTTACCTATCTCGACAATTGAAGCAACATGAGCAAAATCACCCAACCCATGATCTCGAACTCGCAGCCGTAGTTCTAGCCCTGAAGGCATGGAGACATTACCTAATGGGAAACTGTTGTGAGATTTATTCGGATCACAAGAGCCTAAAGTATATATTCACTCAGAAAGGAGTTGAATATGAGGAAGAGAATATGGATTGAGCTAATCAAGGATTACGACATGGACATTCACTATCACCCTGGTAAAGCCAACGTGGTAGCCGATGCCCTTAGCAGATTGCCGTGCCGCTTGAACTCCATGATTTTGAAGGAGCAACCAAGTTTGCACAAGGAGATGGAAGATTTTCGAATGGAATTAGTAAGTGAAGGATTTTTGGCTAGCATAGAACTTCAGCCCACTTTGATCAGTCAGATTAAAGAGGCGCAGAAGGGAAATGCCAGTATCGACGGAATCAAGCGTCGTATCGGTACAGGCAAAGTACCCGGATTCACCGAGGACGAAGAAGGAGTTCTGTGGTACAAAGGACGCCTTTGTGTACCAGCAGAATTCGAAGTTGAAAGAAGTTATCTTGAAGGAGGCTCATGATACTATTTATTCTATCCATCCCGGAGGAACTAAGATGTATCAAGATTTGAAAGAGCAATTTTGGTGGCATAAGATGAAGAGAGAAATCGGAAGTTATATCGCCAAGTGTGATATATGTTAGCGAGTCAAGGCAGGACATCAAAGACCCGCTGGATTGTTGCAACCTTTGCCAATTCCGGAATGGAAATGGGATTCTGTAGGAATGGACTTTATCACTGGACTACCTACTTCTAGTAGGGGAAATGACTCTATTTGGGTCATAGTGGACAGATTGTCCAAAGTCGCCCATTTCTTGCCCGTTAAAACCACCTATCAGAGTTCGAAGCTAGCGGAGTTGTACATCGCTAGAATCGTCAGCTTGCACGGAGTCCCCAAGAACATAGTATCGGATCGAGGAACTCAGTTTACCTCGAGATTCTGGAAGAAAGTCCAAGAAGGTTGAGGAACCTGCCTAGATTTCAGTACCGCGTATCACCCTCAGACCGATGGACAAACGGAGCGAGTAAATCAAATACTCGAAGATATGCTTAGAGCATGTGTGCTAGAATATGGATCCAAGTGGGAAGGCATTGCCGTTTGCAGAATTTTCCTACAACAATAGTTACCAAGCCAGTTTGCAAATGGCCCCATTTGAATTCATGTACGGAAGAAAGTGTCGCACCCCTTTGAACTGGTCGAAAGTAGGAGAGAGTCAGATTTTTGGACCCGACATCCTCCGAGAAGAAGAAGAGAAGGTTCACAAGATTCGTGAGCACCTCAAGATCGCCCAATCCCGACAGAAGAGTTATGCCGACAAGAGACGTCGAGACCTCGCCTTCAATATAGGAGATTTTGTTTATCTGAAAGTATCGCCATTGAAGGGAATTCAGCGTTTCCAACTCAAAGGAAAGTTAGCCCCCAGATATATCGGACCTTTCAAAATTCTGAACCGTCGAGGAGAAGTATCATATCAATTGGAACTACCTGAAGAGATGTCAGCCGTGCACAATGTGTTCCATATCTCGTTACTTCGCAAATGTCTCGAAGTCCCCGAGAAGACCGAAGTGTTCAAGAATATCGATCACCGGACCATAGAGATCAACGATGACCTGACCTATCCCGAAGTACCCATCCGCATTTTGGAAGAAGCTTTTCGAACTACCTGAACCCGAAGCATCAAGTTTCTCAAGATTCAGTGGAGCAACCACATAGAAGAGGAAGCTACCTGGGAGCGCGAAGATCACATCAGGACAGAGTTTCCCGATCTCTTCAAATCCTAGGTAATCTTTTCGTCCTTTTTCAAATCTCGGGACGAGATTTTGTTTAAGGGGGGAAGGTTTGTAACATCCCAAAAATACTAAGCTTGGATCATCAAATTCTAATCATCAAAATTAGAGTTAACAAAAACTTTTCTAAATGAAATCATGAATGCATGCATATGTGTATGCATGGATTTTGAAATCCTTTAAAACCACCTTGTTTATTTGTTTGTTTCATTGCTTGTAAAATGTTTCTTAGGTGAAATAAACATCATCTAAAACATTTCCCACACTTTTCCTAAAGACAAGTAATTCAAAACACATATATGAAATGAATGGTCATTTTGGCCAATTTAACATTATCTCTAGGAAAGTTTCACAAACGTCATTTGATCAAAAATCAAAAGACTCCAAAATTCCATCCACATGGAGTTTCTTCATGTTTTCTTTCCAATATAATTTAAACAGCGATGTCACTTCCTAAGTGATCTTTCAATCAATTTGTCTTTCGACAATTTTAGCACTAGTTTTATGGATGTGATTTATCCAACGAGATTTGTGAATCATCCATCTTTTATGGATTACGGCAATTATTTGAACAACCCTTTTGTTCTCATAATACCTGATAAAACAAATCCTGAAGGCAAGCTTTGATGTTTTAACGAGCAACACAATAACCCTTTATTTGTTTTCGATGAACATCATCACATATTCTTTTGCTAGTTACTTAGGCCATTGTAGTTCATGAATTGTGTTGTTTCGTATGACGATTCACACCAACAAATTCAGTATCAAATACTTAAGAACCACATTGTTTAATAAGCAAAGAATATAGCCATAACATGTATATCATCTATATACTTAAACTGAACAATTCTAGTCTTTTCTTTTCTGCCATATATTTATGAGATTCTCTTTCAGTATTTCCTTTTCTGTTTGAAAGAATCTATCAACATCAATAGTGGAGTCATACATATGACACATAGTCCAAAGCGTGTATAGTTAAATACCAATGTCTTTGGACTTGCACTTTGAAGTAGATCAACATTATCAAATGTTTGGTGTTCTTTCAAATTCCTTTCTTTAGTTAACTTTTGGTGTAGTAAACATTTTACCTACATCAAATATTCATCCTCATCATGGACTTATCCATGATCTAGCTACTTTTAGCTTGTAACGGTGAATCGTGAGTATAATGTTGCTCTCCAAAAACCTTTTGGAAGATTAGGACAACTAGTGTCTCCAACCTTTTGCAAATTCTCATCAAATATGAGAACATGACTTTTGCCATATTATACTCTATCATGTTGCAACCAAAACTTTGTTTCAGATATCACAATATCTTCCACATCATGGTTTCAAACAACTCTTTCAGATCCTAGATAACCTTGATATTAAGATAATCTTTTGAATATCAAGAATCATGGAGACAAACATGATACTCATATACTAACACTTTGGAATTGTCATTCTTGTTTTAATACCAATTATTAAACTTCATGGAGTAACCGGAACTTACTGAAAGTTTGCAATAGGACTTTAAACTTTAGATTAACACTTCAAAACAATACGATACCAGTTCGTAAAGTAACTAACCAGAATTCTATAGTTCTATCATCTCAATTATAACTAAGCGCAAGGTGGTAAACGGATGCCAATGACTACAACAACTATGCAAAGTCACTTTGATTTAGTTTATGATAAATAGAGTTCTAATTAATAATTAAATTAATCTAGGTGAACTCCCACTCAAAACAACATCCCTCACATTGTTTTAGTGATCACACAAACCAAATCCACCACATCAAAACCGATCATCACGTGAGTTGATGTAGCTTCAATGGCGAACAATCAACATGTTCATCATATCTACTATATGACTCATGCTCTACCTTTCGGTAATCCGTGTTCCTGAGGCCATGTCTGTACATGCTAGGCTCGTCAAGATCAAACCTTAGCTACCGCATAAGCAAATCTGGCTTGCTTACGTTGTATTCACCCGCGGAATCAAAGACACCCGATCATCACGTGGTGCTTGAGCAGCAAGCTTTGGCAACGGTGCATACTAAGGGTGAACACTTTAGAACTTGAAATTTATGTGCATGAGGGATCATCTTATAATGCTACCGTCGTCTACAAAGCAATACAAGATGCATAAAGGATTAACATCACATGTAATTCATAATATGTGATATGATATGGCCTTTCTTCTTTGTGCTTCCGATCTCCATCTTCAAGCACGAACATGATCTCCATCATCACCGGCATAGCATCAAGGTCAATGATGCTTCTTCATGGTTGTCCACCAGCTTCAACTATTACAACTATTTTGAATAGACACTTGGTCTTAACAGAAATTAAAGACAACCATATGGCTCCCGGTTGCCAACTTACAATAAGGAACATTGCATACATCAAATATAATCACAATCATGGCCATATCACATCATGCACACCTGCAAAACAAAGTTAGACGCTTCTACTTTCTTTGCATATTTTACGTGGTTTGGGGCTTTCCATAAGTGTCGTTCTAACCTACGAACAAGAACCACAACATTGATACTAGCATTGTTGATTACCCGTTGTAAATTGGATCTTTACTATGCTAGGAGAAACAGGCACCCGCAAAGCCACTTATGCAATACAAGTTGCATGTCAAACGTGGAGCAAGTCTCATGAACGATGTCATGTAAGGTTAGCCCGGGCCGCTTCATCCCAACATACCGCAAGATGCAAAGTACACAAAAAGCAATCTACAATAAAAGCATCAACGCCCACAATGACCATTGTGTTCTACTCGTGCAACAGATCTACATATAGACACGGCTCGATACCCTTTGTAGGGGTTCGTAGCATGGAAAACAAAATTTTCTATCGCATACAAACAAACAAGCCAAGATCTATCTACTAGATTGTAGCAACGAGTCGATAGAGGAACTCACCCTCGAAGATTCCAAAGCGGTTAACGAGAGCAGATTCTCGTGGGTGATGTAGTCGTACTCTTTCCGATCTCAAGATCGTGTAGACGATCCTTCCAGCGCCACGTTCCAGCAGCGCTCCCTGATCGGTCACACGTTCGTACTCGTGAAGACCTTCCTCTCCTTGTTCCAAGCGGAGGTTGTAGCACTCTCCTCGCGATTCCGGCGACTGGCGTGGTACCGGAAGTAGAGGGGAGATCCCGCAGGGCTTCGCCTTAAGCCGGTGCGAGTATGGTGGAGCTTATGAGAGAGGCTATTAGTGGTCTAGTAATTAGACACACCAATTAGAAGGCTCTAAACCAATTAGAAGGCTCTAAACCGAAATAGCTCTAAACCGGGGTTTAGGTCTAGGGTTTAGTTTTAGAGGATAGGAACTTGTGTGTATAAGGAGGGTAGCCCTGCCCCTCCTTATATAGGTGGGAGGGGGCTGGCGCCAGGGAGGTGGAGTCCCTCCCAACTCGGCATTGAGTTGGTCACGGTTGGAGGAGGTCTCCCTCTCCAACTCGGTTTCCTCTTCTCCTCCTCTTTCCACTTTCCAAAACTTGTTTGACTTTCAAACTAGCCGTTTGACTTTTCAATTTAGGATTTAAATAAACCCTTTATTTTGGACAGCGAGAACACTTAGTACATGATGCAATCATTCCAATTTGCAATGACACATTCATGTACCCTTCCTCCGAGTGCGGACATTCCGAACATTCTAGAACATTCGATGAAAACACGGAACCATTCCCCAACTCCGAAATGGGACTTTCCTTATATGAATCTTATTCTCCGGACCATTCCGGATCTCCTCGTGATATCCCGGATCCCATCCGAGACTCCGAACAACATTCGGTCTCTTTCTCATAATACCATAACTATTCAAACAACGTCGAATCCTTAAGTGTGTCTCCCTACGGTTCGTGAATTATGCGGACATGATCGAGACACTTCTCCGAACAATAACCAATAGAGGAATCTGGAAATTCATATGGCTCCCACATATTTCTACGATTACTTTGCGATCGAATGAACCACTTACATACGATACCAATTTCCCTTTGTCTCACGATATGTTACTTATCCGAGGTTATGATCGTCGGTATCTCTGCATACCTAGCTCAACCTCGTTACTGATAAGTACTCTTTTCTCGTTCCCGTGATATGTGATCCCTTGTGACCAAGTCACATGCTTGCAAGCTAATTGGATGACATTTCACCGAGAGGGCCCAGAGAATATCTATCCGTCATGTGGATGGACAAATCCCACTCTTGATCCATGTGTTTCAACCAATACTTTCCGAACACTCAATGCCACCTTTATAGCCACCACATTACGGTGTGGTGTTTGATGACATCAAAGCATCCATCCAGTAAAGGTGATATGCATGATCTCATGGTGAAGGAATTAGGTTACTATGTATCGTAAAGCATATAGCAATTGAACTATTGAAATGACTTGATCTTTATGCTACGCTTGTCTATAGGAGTATGTCCATCACATCATTCTCCTAATGATATGACCTCGTTGTTAATAACATCTCTATGTTCATGATCGAAACAATGATCATATATTAACCAACAAGCTAGTTTAACAAGAGGCTTTACTAGGGACTCTTTTATGTTTACAAATCACACAAGTATTAATGTTTCCTTAATACAATTATAGCATGGTATGTAAACATTTATCATAAGTGTGAAGATATGATAATAACCACTTTATTATTGCCTCTTGGGCATATCTCCAACAGTCTCCCACTTGCACTAGAGTCAATAATCTAGTTTCAAACCTTTGTGTATTCAACACCTATGGCTTTTCGGTGTTGTATGTACACGATTGCTAGTGGTCAATCGATCTCGGATCGACACTTCCAGTCCGTGTGTAATTGCATGTCATTGCGTCTCACGCATCACTCATTCTCTAATGAGATGGCTTTGTATAAATTTGGTCTTTGGTGTGACCTTTAGTTCTTTGGGGTTAAAACATGTTGACAATATTGTGCACAATATATCTTCATAGTATTATCCCGCTGTGAACTACACCTAGTTTGATAACAAACTATTTGACACAAATGCCCTCTTTTGCTGCTATAATAGCAGTCATATACTTAGCCTTTTGTTGTAGTATCTGTCACAATGTCTTAACTTTGGAAATCATCCAAATCCATTATGGAACTCACTTTCCATTATATTGTGCCACCCTTAATTTAGATTGAGATAAACTTAATTTGTACTTTGTGACAAAACTAGTATCAATGTAGTACTTTTACAATGAACTAACCATCTATTTGTCACTTCTACAAATAATATACTCTTAGTTCTTCCAAAAGATCATAAGAATATCCTTACTATCGTCCAATGATCATCTTATGAATCATTCTGGTATATGCTCATAATATTTATAGCATAGGACATATCTGGATTTGTACATATCACAGTATGATTGATATAAATACTCTTTGTGATTTCATACATCAAGTATCAATCTATACTTGAATCTTTGTTTCACTTACCAAATGTCAATACACTTGAATATATCATCAAAATTGAACTCTTTCAATCCTTTCTGTGCAACAAGAACCTTTCTTGTAGTTTCTATATTGAATTCATTCAATATCTCGTCTATGTATACGGCACAACCATATTAGCGTCTATTGATGCCAAATATTTGGGTTTTGCCTAAGTCTTTCATCGGGATGAAATTCTTAATATGTGTTAATAAAAGATACATTATAACCAACAATATGTCTTCCACATAATGTATTAGAAACATGTCTTAGCGCTCCCACTTAATTTCTTGCAAATGCAAGCATCTTCATTGTCTCCGATGAAATTAAACTCTTTTAACAGTTTCATCATAGTGAAGATTCCAACTCCACTATGCTTACTTCAACCATTGAAGTTTGCATATGCTTTTAGCATCCTTTGAATTAACAAAACCCTTTGGACCGTGTCATGCACACGTCCTAGGTAACCATTCTATTAGAAGAACTTGTTTTGTTTATTCTACTACCACATAACAAATTATATGTAGTGGTTGCTACATTAATCCGTCTAGACTAAAAATCGCTATGAAAGACCAAATCTTGTCATATACAACCTTTGAACATTGTTGTGAACTCTTTCCCAACATGTCGACTATTTCATAGATATGAAACATCCATGTCTACTTCTTTATAGATCCAAACACAACTGCAAGGTCTTACACCTTTTTCGAGGGTCCTTCAAGTTCAAAACTTGATTTCTCGTGTATGGAACTATCACGGATTATATGGCTTCAAGCCATTTGACGGAGTCAGGGCCCATCATCGCTTCTTTGCATGTAGTAGGTTCATTATTCTCAAATAATGATTCAACCCTCAAATCTTGGTATTTGATTGTTCATCCGACCTACTTGTTTCAATAGAAACTTAGACCTCGTGACCACAACCTTTGAGGCACGTGAGCCATGAGCATTATTCTTGCCTCCGGAACACTTTTCGGTCTTTGCAACTTTGCACATATAGCTAAGGTTCTTTTAACCTTATCAAAGTTCTATTGTCCTCCCACTTAACTTTTCACGAAAAATTCCTTCTCAAAGAAACTTGACGTTCTAAGTGACAAACACTTTTGTATCCGGTGTTTATGGAGGAATACTTAACAGTAATACAAAGACAGGTTTATCCGACTTTGGTTGCAAACATCTTTCTTATGCATAGCATACCAATGTTTAAGAAAGGACTACTTGGGTTTTATCCCAAACCATAACTTTATATGGTGTCATTTCAGCGGATTATGATGGAGCTCTTTTAGTGGAAAACGGTAGTCTCTAAAGCTTTTAATCTTTAAAATATAATAGCAGTTTTATGAATTATACCTTCGATCTTACCATGTCAAACAAGGTTCAATTACATATCTCGAACGCTCCATACTCTTATGGTGTTTCGGGAAATGCAAATCCACAGAACGATTCCTTAAATCTTAGGTACTATGCTAAACTTGTAATTCAAATATCTTCCTTTATGATCTTATCATAAACTATTTATATTCTTGTTACAATGATTTTGCACTTCATCTTGAAAATCTTTCGAACTTTTCAAATATTTCACACTTCATCCTTATTAAGTAAATATTCACATATTCACTCAAATTTTCGGAGAAAGCATATGAAGTTGAAATCCATCGCTCTTGACCACACATAATGGAGTTCGTACAACAATATGCACAAGTTCCAATAAGCTAGTCTTTCGTTCCCTTTTGGCCTATGAACGAAGTTTTAATTATCTCTAGGAAAGTTTCACAAACGTCATTTGATCAAAAATCAAAAGACTCCAAAATTCCATCCACATGGAGTTTCTTCATGTTTTCTTTCAATATAATTTAAGCGATGTCACTTCCTAAGTGATCTTTCAATCAATTTGTCTTTCGACAATTTTAGCACTAGTTTTATTGATGTGATTTATCCAAGATTTGTGAATCATCCATCTTTTATGGATTACGGCAATTATTTGAACAACCCTTTTGTTCTCATAATACCTGATAAAACAAATCCTGAAGGCAAGCTTTGATGTTTTAACGAGCAACACAATAACCCTTTATTTGTTTTCGATGAACATCATCACATATTCTTTTGCTAGTTACTTAGGCCATTGTAGTTCATGAATTGTGTTGTTTCGTATGACGATTCACACCAACAAATTCAGTATCAAATACTTAAGAACCACATTGTTTAATAAGCAAAGAATATAGCCATAACATGTATATCATCTATATACTTAAACTGAACAATTCTAGTCTTTTCTTTTCTGCCATATATTTATGAGATTCTCTTTCAGTATTTCCTTTTACATTTGAAAGAATCTATCAACATCAATAGTGGAGTCATACATATGACACATAGTCCAAAGCGTGTATAGTTAAATACCAATGTCTTTGGACTTGCACTTTGAAGTAGATCAACATTATCAAATGTTTGGTGTTCTTTCAAATTTCTTTCTTTAGTTAACTTTTGGTGTAGTAAACATTTTACCTACATCAAATATTCATCCTCATCATGGACTTATCCATGATCTAGCTACTTTTAGCTTGTAACGGTGAATCGTGAGTATAATGTTGCTCTCCAAAAACCTTTTGGAAGATTAGGACAACTAGTGTCTCCAACCTTTTGCAAATTCTCATCAAATATGAGAACATGACTTTTGCCATATTATACTCTATCATGTTGCAACCAAAACTTTGTTTCAGATATCACAATATCTTCCACACATCATGGTTTCTGAAACAACTCTTTCAGATCCTAGATAACCTTGATATTAAGATAATCTTTTGAATATCAAGAATCATGGAGACAAACATGATACTCATATACTAACACTTTGGAATTGTCATTCTTGTTTTAATACCAATTATTAAACTTCATGGAGTAACGGAACTTCTTGAAAGTTTGCAATAGGACTTTAAACTTTAGATTAACACTTCAAAACAATACGATACCAGTTCAGAAAGTAACTAACCAGAATTCTATAGTTCTATCATCTCAATTATAACTAAAGCGCAAGGTGGTAAACGGATGCCAATGACTACAACAACTATGCAAAGTCACTTTGATTTAGTTTATGATAAATAGAGTTCTAATTAATAATTAAATTAATCTAGGTGAACTCCCACTCAAAACAACATCCCTCACATTGTTTTAGTGATCACACAAACCAAATCCACCACATCAAAACCGATCATCACGTGAGTTGATGTAGCTTCAATGGCGAACAATCAACATGTTCATCATATCTACTATATGACTCATGCTCTACCTTTCGGTAATCCGTGTTCACGAGGCCATGCGTACATGCTAGGCTCGTCAAGATCAAACCTTAGCTACCGCATAAGCAAATCTGGCTTGCTTACGTTGTATTCACCCGAATCAAAGACACCCGATCATCACGTGGTGCTTGAGCGCAAGCTTTGTAGCAGTGCATACTAAGGGTGAACACTTTAGAACTTGAAATTTATGTGCATGAGGGATCATCTTATAATGCTACCGTCGTCTACAAAGCAATACAAGATGCATAAAGGATTAACATCACATGCAATTCATAATATGTGATATGATATGGCCTTTCTTCTTTGTGCTTCCGATCTCCATCTTCAAGCACGAACATGATCTCCATCATCAGCATAGCATCAAGGTCAATGATGCTTCTTCATGGTTGTCGCCCACCAGCTTCAACTATTACAACTATTTTGAATAGACACGGTCTTAACAGAAATTAAAGACAACCATATGGCTCCTGCGGTTGCCAACTTACAATAAGGAACATTGCATACATCAAATATAATCACAATCATGGCCATATCACATCACGCACACCTGCAAAACAAAGTTAGACGCTTCTACTTTCTTTGCATATTTTACATGGTTTGGGGCTTTCCATAAGTGTCGTTCTAACTACGAACAAGAACCACAACATTGATACTAGCATTGTTGATCACCCGTTGTAAATTGGATCTTTACTATGCTAGGAGAAACAGGCACCCGCAAAGCCACTTATGCAATACAAGTTGCATGTCAAGCGTGGAGCAAGTCTCATGAACGATGTCATGTAAGGTTAGCCGGGCGCTTCATCCCAACATACCGCAAGATGCAAAGTACACAAAAGCAATCTACAATAAAAGCATCAACGCCCACAATGACCATTGTGTTCTACTCGTCAACAGATCTACATATAGACACGGCTCGATACCCTTTGTAGGGGTTCGTAGCATGGAAAACAAAATTTTCTATCGCATACAAACAAACAAGCCAAGATCTATCTACTAGATTGTAGCAACGAGTCGATAGAGGAACTCACCTCGAAGATTCCAAAGCGGTTAACGAGAGCAGATTCGTGGGTGATGTAGTCGTACTCTTTCCGATCTCAAGATCGTGTAGGCGATCCTTCCAGCGCATACGTTCAGCAGCGCTCCCTTGATCGGTCACACGTTCGGTTTTCGTGAAGACCTTCCTCTCCCTTGTTCCAAAGGCAGCGGAGGTTGTAGCACTCTCCTCGCGATTCCAGGCTGACTGTGGCGTGGTATGCAGGAAGTAGAGGAGATCCTGAGGCTTCGCCTTAAGCCGGTGCGAGTATGGTGGAGCTTATGAGAGAGGCTATTAGTGGTCTAGTAATTAGACACACCAATTAGAAGGCTCTAAACCAATTAGAAGGCTCTAAACCGAAATAGCTCTAAACCGGGGTTTAGGTCTAGGGTTTAGTTTTAGAGGATAGGAACTTGTGTGTATAAGGAGGGTAGCCCTGCCCCTCCTTATATAGGTGGGAGGGGGCTGGCGCGCCAGGGGGAGGGAGTGGAGTCCCTCCCCAACTCGGCATTGGAGTTGGCCGCCGGTTGGAGGAGGTCTCCCTCTCCAACTCGGTTTCCCTCTTCTCCTCCTCTTTCCACTTTCCAAAACTTGCTGTTTGACTTTCAAACTAGCCGTTTGACTTTTCAATTTAGGATTTAAATAAACCCTTTATTTTGGACAGCGAGAACACTTAGTACATGATGCAATCATTCCAATTTGCAATGACACATTCATGTACCCCTTCCCCTCCGGAGTGCCGGACATTCCGGAACATTCTAGAACATTCGATGAAAACACCGGAACCATTCCCCAACTCCGAAATGGGACTTTCCTTATATGAATCTTATTCTCCGGACCATTCCGGATCTCCTCGTGATATCCCGGATCCCATCCGAGACTCCGAACAACATTCGGTCTCTTTCTCATAATACCATAACTATTCAAACAACGTCGAATCCTTAAGTGTGTCTCCCTACGGTTCGTGAATTATGCGGACATGATCGAGACACTTCTCCGAACAATAACCAATAGAGGAATCTGGAAATTCATATGGCTCCCACATATTTCTACGATTACTTTGCGATCGAATGAACCACTTACATACGATACCAATTTCCCTTTGTCTCACGATATGTTACTTATCCGAGGTTATGATCGTCGGTATCTCTGCATACCTAGCTCAACCTCGTTACTGATAAGTACTCTTTTCTCGTTCCCGTGATATGTGATCCCTTGTGACCAAGTCACATGCTTGCAAGCTAATTGGATGACATTTCACCGAGAGGGCCCAGAGAATATCTATCCGTCATGTGGATGGACAAATCCCACTCTTGATCCATGTGTTTCAACCAATACTTTCCGAACACTCAATGCCACCTTTATAGCCACCCTGTTACGGTGTGGTGTTTGATGACATCAAAGCATCCATCCAGTAAAGGTGATATGCATGATCTCATGGTCGAAGGAATTAGGTTACTATGTATCAGAAAGCATATAGCAATTGAACTATTGAAATGACTTGATCTTTATGCTACGCTTGTCTATAGGAGTATGTCCATCACATCATTCTCCTAATGATATGACCCTGTTGTTAATAACATCTCTATGTTCATGATCAGGAAACAATGATCATATATTAACCAACAAGCTAGTTTAACAAGAGGCTTTACTAGGGACTCTTTTATGTTTACAAATCACACAAGTATTAATGTTTCCTGTTAATACAATTATAGCATGGTATGTAAACATTTATCATAAGTGTGAAGATATGATAATAACCACTTTATTATTGCCTCTTGGGCATATCTCCAACATGCTACATAAGCATTTCTAGCCACTTTAATTAATTAAAATAAAAGGGTAAAACCTTATTAAATTGTGACACCACTTTAAATCACATTCCCATGGACTACAATATGTGGTGATGACATGTGTCAATATGATGCCATGTTGGGTTTGGAGAATATTAAATCTTAAGTAGTTTTTCAATGAGTAGAAATTACTTTTCTAAAAATAAAAGGAATTAAATCAAGCCTTAACCTTGTAATGTTAGGGATGATGCTAGATCATCCATAGGACCCTTGTGTGTGATGATTGCAAGTAGTTAAGTATTGTTTGGTGATTGTGTACCTCATATTTATTCATAGACGCTAGTACCGACCAAGGATACGAGGAGGAAGGAGGATACTACGAAGAAGAAGCCAAGGAGAACTTCAACCACTGCTCTGCACAAGGCAAGCTAAAACTTGCAAGACACTCTACTTTAGCAAGCCTAATACTACTAGTGAATTTAGCAAGCTTATACCGATAATGTGCAAGCTGAGACTATACCTATGCAAGCCCATACTTGTTAATATGACTACTATATGCCTTAAGCATATGTGATCATACCCACTTGATAAACCAATCCTAGTTTTATTAGCAAGCTTCTTACTTTATTTCTTTATCAAAGCATAGAGTTTACTTAAGTGACTGGTAGATATTGGAAAGATGCTGAAGGTTGCATAAAGAGCATAAAATTTGGCCTAAGTTAGAAACCTTGACATCAGTCTAAGACATAAGGTTGTACTTAGTTGGAACTCCACTAGTTACCACCCCTCATTAGTACTACCCCCACCTGTAGATGCTAGTGCTAAGCATAAGACTTGATCAACTTTTAGATGGGAATACTTGGTGGAAAAATGGTTATGAAAAACCTTGGGATGATGGATCATTCTATTGAAAGGTTTTGGACATGTGTTTCCAAACACTTGAGAATTTTGGTGATAAAAATGTTGAGGCATGAGCCTTACACCTTTATAAAACTGATGGTTGTCTGGATGCGATACCATTCCAATTTTATCGTATAACCACAATACCCGAATATTGGGTAGGGCTTGACTGGAAACTTATATTCCTTAGTATTAGTTCCACCACGGCCAAGGTCTGAGCTGAGGCTACCTTGTGAAGATTGTCCACCTGTGCAGTACCCAAGATGACAGTTGGTCATAGTTGGAAGGCCAAACTCACAGGAGAGGTGCTTATACTAGAGCGTGTAATCGAAAGGTTAGGATTGATTATCCGCATACTGAGTATGGTGAATTCAGGATTTGTTCCTGACAGATGTATCGAATGTTGTGGTGAAAGTGTACAATCTCTGCAGAGTGTCAAACTATTCGAATAGGCGTCATGATTATGGACAGTTAGTGGCCATACTATTCCCCGTCGGACTTTTCAAAATGACACGTGAAATGAACTAAGACTTTGACTTGACCACAACAGAGTTGTGATATGAAATACAAGTTCCCAGTTAGGAGTTATAAAATTGTGACTAGCTTTAGAACTTAGTAGAGATAAATCTGGCTTTTGCAAAACAACCCTAGAGCCTAGTGTCCTATTATCCAAAAAACCCCTTTACCTATTAGTATTAGTTTGCGAGTACTTAAAGAGTACTCATGGCTTTGTCCCTAGCTATTCCCATGGCCAGACTATGAAGAGGAGTACCTGGAGGATGGACCCCAGGAAGGTTACGACAACTAGGATCATCTCCCATCGTCAGCATTGCCTGTGACCCCGAAGATGGAGCTTCGCCTACGCTACCATTATTATTACGTATTCCGCTGCTTGATGTTGTATTAAGAACTGGATCATGAGATCCCTATTTGTGTAAGAACTTAGGTATCGTTTGTAATGGATGATTTACTATGGTATCCAATTCTGTTATGTCTCGCAAAAATGGTAATCCTGGGATTGCGATGTATGGCATAACAGGCATCTAGGATTGAAAAATCCGGGTGTTGACACGCGCCCATGTGGAAGAAGCAATCTATATTTTGGGACCTACCCTATTGGAAAGTCTTAGAGGTTTGCTCTTCAATCGACGTGATGCACGTGACGGAGAATGTTTGCGTGAACCCGCTAGGCTTCCAAGGAGTGTATGGGAAGACAAAAGATACACTGGAAGCACAGCAGGACCAGCAACGTATGAAAGACCCTGAAGAGCCTATGCATCCTGAGAACAAGAAGGGTAAACGATGCCACTTAACTCCTGCCAACTACGCTCTTACCAAAGCAGAGAAGGAAATCTTTTTTGAATGCCTGAGCAGTATCAAGGTCCCGTCTGGCTTCTCATTGAATATAAAGGGAATAATAAATATGGTAGAGAAAAAATTCCAAAACCTGAAGTCTCATGACTGCCACGTGATTATGAAACAATTGCTTCTGATTGCATTGAGGGGGCTTCTACCTGAAAATGTTTGAGTACCCATTGTGAAGCTATGTGCATTCCTCAATGCAATATCTTAGAAGGTAATCGATCCAGAAAGTCTACCGGGTTCTGAGCAGATGTGGCCCAATGTCTTGTCAGCTTTGAGTTGGTGTTCCCACCATCCTTCTTCAATATTATGACGCATCTCCTGGTTCACCTAGTAGAAGAGATTGCCATTCTCGGTCCTGTATTTCTACACAAGATGTTCCCCTTTGAGAGGTACATGGGAGTCTTAAAGAAATATGTTCATAACCGTGCTAGGCCAGAAGGAAGCATCTCCAAGGGCTATGTAACAGAGGAGGTCATTGAGTTCTGTGTTGATTTTATTCCTGACCTTAAGGCGATTGGTGTTCCAGAATCACGACATGAGGGGAGACTGCGTGGAAAAGTCACCCTATGATGTAAAGCAATGATATGTAGGGACGGGCATTCTCTCAATCAAGCACACTACACGGTTTTACAAAGATCTATCTTGGTTGCCCCGTATATCAATGAACACAAGAATTTAATACGCCTCAAACACCCGGGGCAGTCTGATAAATGGATTATAAGTGAACACATGGCGATTTTTGGCGGGTGGCTGCAAAGACTTCTCACGAATAACACCACTGTTGGGGATCAGCTGTACTTGTTGGCCAGGACACCATCTTCGACTGTATGTACTTTCCAAGGGTACGAGATAAATGGGAATACATTTTACACGATAGGCCAAGATAAAAAAAGCACCAACCAAAACAATGGTGTCCGCTTCGATGCAGCAGAAGACAATTGGCAAAAGACCACGTATTATGGGTTCATAGAGGAGATATGGGAACTTGAATATGGACCTAATTTTAAGGTCCCCTTGTTTCGATGAAAATGGGTCAAGCTAACAGGAGGATGGATTGAGGTAGACAAGAAGTACGGAATGACAACAGTGGATCTCAACAATCTTATGAAGGTAGATAAGAACTTAGACGAACCATTCATCTTAGCCAATGATGTGGCTCAGGTTTTCTATATGAAGGACATGTCTACCACCGAAAAAAAGAAAAAATAAGCAAACAGTCGTCACATAGTTCTTTCAGGGAAAAGAAACATCGTGGGAGTGGAGGACAAGACAGACATGTCAGAAGATTATAATAAGTTTGATGAAATTCCGCCCTTCAGAGTGAAGACTGACCCAACCATCCTGTTAAACGGTGCTGATACTCCATGGTTATGGCCGACACGATCATAAGATTGACTATATGTATTAATTGAGCCATTTTTGGCACACATAATGTATCTCAACATGGAAATCAATGTCATATTTCTTCTGTTAATAGTATATGTATTAAATGAGCCATTTTTCTTCCAGCCATTTCTTCCCGCTATTTTTCTTCCCGCCAGTTCCTCCCGCCATTTCTTCCCTTGATTTTCCCTTGATTCTTCCGCCATTTTTCCCTTGATTCTTCCCTCCAGTTATCATCCTGCCATTTCTCACTATATATATATGTAGGGTTGGCCTCCATTGTCATTGCACATCTCTAGACTCATATCTGCAACCTCATCACTCTTTCCCATGGCTTCCACCGTAGCACTAACCCCCAGGGAGGCGGAGGCGCTTTGCGCCTCGAACTACCCCTGCCCGAACTCTGTGTCCCCGTCGGTGGATCTTTGGCCTTGAAGGCCTGCAGTTCCTCTTGTCCCTCTAGGTGTGGCACGCCGGATGGCCATCACGAACCACTACTACTTAGAGCTCACGCCGGAGCAGCGGAGGAATCCCAGATGGCATCTCGACTATTTCCCTACTTGGGAAGCCTTCTTCGGGGATCGGCGTGAGAGGGCGCTCGCCAGGCACGAGGAGGATGACCCACCTCCTCCGAACTTCAACGAGGCCGGCTGGCGGCTGTGGTGGCACGGTCGGACTCTCCAGAGCATCATGGCCTATGACACTACCGCCGACTCTAACCCCCGTCTGCGCTACCCTCAAGTCCAGCCCACGCGTACTCAGCCTTCAAGGTTCAATTACGGCGACCCAGCGGACGGCGATGACGCGGCAGTACGACGACTACAGTGGCGAGTATTACAGGTGTAGGCAGGAGCATTACTGAATCACTCCAATATTCCAAAACAAGTTCGGCCGATTGTGACTTAATCTGGCCATGTATCTTAATTTTTAGTTCTTTTATGTATCTTAATTTTCAGTCGTGCTTTATGTAATTTACTGTTAGTTGCATTATGTACTTTAACTCCAGTTCTGTCATAATAAAAATATCAAACTTGGTATATTTATTATGTCTCAAAAAAACCTTCACAAAATGACCTATCTCATTCGAGGTTTCTTGGCTTTCGGGTCAAATGACCCATGTTATGGCTAGAACCAAGGCATAGTTTGTGATAATGTGGCCATATTGTGCATACATGTGCATCATGGGATGGCAACCAATGTTGCAAGAGGAAGTTTTCCTTTTTGTCACACAAAAAAGGCATTTTCCATTTTCGAGCATAAAAAGGGACGGTTTTGTGAAGCAACCACCAAATGGCTAATTCAAAAAACTACCACCACATTTTACAAAAATACTAGACCACCTTATATGGACAATGTACCAATAGGGGGATCTGAAACCTTTCCGTCCACCTCTGGTGAAAAAGACAAATTTTTGCCAAATCGGTAGGAAGTGGGTCAGATATGAACTACAGGTACATGATATGATGCTCATGATTTTTTACAAAAATCATTTTTAGGTTCAAAATATGCTATTTTATCAAAAATCCAATGCAATTTTAGCGAGGTTTTGTCAGATTCCAAAGTATACAAAAGATGTGGCATTTAAATATCCAAATAATTCAAAAATGTTAATACAAAATAAAATATAATTTGCTCTAATAAAATAGGGTTAGATTCATTTTTAGATGCTTAATATTTCTTATGTTCAAAGTTTTAGGGTTTGACTATTTTATTTTTGTTTTAATTGAATAATCAAAATTTATATGTAAGTGTTTTAATCATTTTGAAAAATTTCATCTAAAGTAACTATAAAATGTTTTTATATGAATGGATAGATCTTATTTTTCTGAAAATTATGATATATTATTCATATTTTTTTGAGTTGAAATGAAAAAGATATGAATTTTCTAAATTCTATCCTATTTTTTGAATTAAAAATGCCCCCACCCCTTTAATGTACGAAATAAATGCCCCCCTTTAACACCGGTTCCAGCCAGGAACCGGTGTTAAAGGGGGGCATTTATTTCATTTCGTGCGCGCACACACACCCCCTTTAACACAGGTTCCAGCCACGAACCGGTGTTAAAGGGTGGATTTATAACACGCGCCACTTCCTTCTTCCCCCCAGCCAGATCAAGCGCACGCAGAGGAAGAACAGCAGAGGAGGCTGCCGCACCGCGTCGATGTCCACGCCCTCGTCGTCGCCGTCCTCGCCGAAGGAATCGAGACGAGGAGCCTCCAGTCGACGCGAACAACCCCCGTCGAGCCAGCACCGTTCGCCACCGCGCGCGCCCGTGTCGGCCGCCACCCCCGTCCACTCACGGTAGCCGCCGCTGCCGCTCGGATCCGCCACTCGCCAACACCGGAGCCTCCTCCAACTCGGAGCCGCCGCCGCCAACCCCGTCCACGCCCGCTGCCGCCGACCCCGTTCGAGTTTGCCACCACCGGCGGTGAGCTCTCTGTTATTTGTGTGTATATATATTGGATATTGGATAAATGTTGCATATATGTATATATATTAATTGTTGTGTATGAATAATTTTATTTGTGTGTAATTTTATCCTAATATGTATATAAATGTTGCATATATGCATATATGTATATATATTGTTGCATATAAATATCCTAATATATATTGGATTGAATAATTTTATTTGTGTGTATGAACAAAAAAAGGATTAATAGGAAAGTGTATGTATATGTATATATAATAAAATATTTGTATATATATTGTTGCGTATGAACAAAAATAAAGGGTATGTATATTTTTTTGTATGGACAAAAGAAA
Source organism: Avena insularis (assembly GCA_023614405.1). Lineage (NCBI taxonomy): Eukaryota > Viridiplantae > Streptophyta > Magnoliopsida > Poales > Poaceae > Avena > Avena insularis. Next base: position 207,208,608 of record CM042691.1, on the reverse strand, counting down.
GGATTATTATGAAAGTGTATACATAAGAAAGTGTATGTATTATTGTTTCTTTATTTTCTTTATATAGGTCCATTTCCTATTAATATTTTGTAGAGGCTTTTGTTATGAATTTGATTTACCTATATAAACCATAACTTTTTAAAGGATGTATTACTATTAATTCATGAGATTTGATTCTTAATAACTTATAATATTAAAGAAATTTTTATATGGTGATCCTTCATTATTATATGACACATAAAGTTCTGAGGAATTAAGATGGTTAATATTATTCCCATGAGCTTAAGTGATATCAAGATAAATAGTTTGTTATAACTTTCATAGAAGTTAGGGTTTAAAATTATAAATGTCTACCATGATCTTACTCTAGAATATTTATTATGAATCCAAGTCCACTTGAATGTTTACTCTCTTACACTAGATAATATTATTCTTTTAGAAACTATGGATCCACTCAGTAGAAACCTTAAAAAAGAAGAAATAATGGAGAACATGATCCATTAGGACACCTCACAATATCTAAACTTGGAGGGACATGATGACAGCTTAAGTAGTCATGGAGAAGATGAAGACTCCGGTGAACGCAATTTAGTGATTACAAAGTCCGGCGAGGTATATGCATTGATTAAGCCTCTGCTGACTTGCACCGATTGATTTGTATATATGTACATGTATTAATTAACACTTATTTCTTCTTTTATCCCTCTGGATTGACCAGCCAGCAACAATCTTCTACGAAAAAGAGCAAGCAAGGCGCGAGCCATCAGTTGAAAGATCGTGCAAAGTTCACGATTCAAGCAGTCCATGTTGATGGCAGGCCGATGGAGCCCAACAAGGCCACAGACAAATTTGTACATCAGGATGGAGTTCTTGTTAGGGACCAAATCCCAATCATAACTGAATATTGGAATAAGCCAAAGAAGGGCGACGGTACCTTTGTCGATGAAAGATCCAAAGAAACGCTTTGGAATTCGCTGTTGGTAAATTTCACCCTTCCGCCAGAGGAGGATGAAAACAAACCGGTTATAAAGGAAAAGGTCAAAGATTGGACTCTAAAGAAGATGGTCGACGTCAGAATGGAAGACAAAATTGAACAAATTTGTCAAAGCTCGCGAGACTCCAGATTTCGAAGACGCATATTATGCGAAGATAAGACCTCACTGGCCCTAATTTGTGGCATACAAGGAAGGTGCTATAGCTACAAAGAGGTCAGAAACCAATACTCTAAATGCCCAGAAGAAGGAATATCACCAGAGGACGTGGTCAGGTGGCTACATATCTCAGAGGCCTAAGTGGGAGGAAGCTGAGAAGGCCCTGCGCGATAGAGGGATCACACACCAGACACATGGGTGGGACCTACGTGCAAAGACTTGGTTCTACGGAATCAGGGCAAGGTTGGACCCAGAAACGGGATTGTGTATCTTCCCAACCCTCCTTGCCAAACCCGTCACTGAAATCACGCCATACGAGGAAACAGCCGCCAGGACCTTTCATCCCGACAGAGAGAATGACCAGCTCACACGCGCCATCGGTAAAAAAGAACACCCTGGACTTGCACGAGGCACAGGGGGTATGACGTGGAAGGATGGGTTTGCCGAGTGGGGCGACTCTTACGATGTACGGCAGAAAGAAAAAGCGTCTGAGCGGATGACACAGATAGAACATGCACTTGTGGCGCTGCAGGCGCAAGTGAATGCACACAAGAGCCAGCAAGCTACCGGCCCATCTCAGCGGCACGACGAGCCTGCAATGGAAGCTGCCGGAGACTCTGCAAAGCGGAAGCGGTTTCCACGGAGAACGTGCAGCCCACACTTGAAATGGCGAGTCCTCGATACCCCGTGGATGAGATCACGGAGAGCGAACACGCCGAGCTGCATGTGAGATTAATGGGCTTATCCATTAAGGTGGCGGCCGGCTATTGTAGGGGTTCGTAGCATGGAAAACAAAAAATTTCTATCGCATGCAAACAAACAAGCCAAGATATATCTACTAGATTGTAGCAATGAGTCGATAGAGGAACTCACCCTCGAAGATTCCAAAGCGGTTAACAAGAGCAGATTCTCGTGGGTGATGTAGTCGTACTCTTGCCGATCTCAAGATCGCGTAGACGATCCTTCCGGCGCTGCGTTCCGGCAGCGCTTCCACAGTCGGTCACACGTTTGGTACTCGATGAAGACCTTCCTCTCCCTTGTTCCAGCAGGCAGTGGAGGTTGTAGCACTCTCCTCGTGATTCCGGCAGCACGACGGCGTGGTACCGGAAGTAGAGGGGAGATCTCGCAGGGCTTCGCCTTAAGCCGGAGCGAGTATGGTGGACTATGAGAGAGGCCTTGCTGATCTAGGGTTTAGAGGCACCAAGGGGAAGTGTAGCCGGCGTCTAGGGTTTGGGGATCACCCCAACTCGCCGAGTTGGAGGTGCCCTAGGCGGCGGCACAAGGAGGAGGTGGCGCCGGCGACTTGGAGGACAGGGCTAGGGTTTTTGGTGTGAGGGGTAGGGGAACCCTACCCCTCCTTATATAGGTGGAGGGTGGCCGGTTGGGAGGAGGGAGTCCTCCCCCAACTCGGCCTCCTTGGACGGCGGGTGGAGGGAGGAGGACTTCCTCCCCAAGTAGGTTTCCTACTCTCCCTCCACCAAGCAAACTTGCCGTTTGACTTTTCAAATTGGCATTTGACTTTCAAACTAGGATTTTATTTCTTCATTTATTTTGCCCAGCCAAGTGACCTAGTACATGATGCAACCATTCCACATTGTCATGACACATTCATGTACCCTTACCCTCCGGAGTGCCAGACCTTCCGGACCATTCTAGAATATTCCTGGTGAAAACACCGGAATCATTCCCCAACTCTGAAACATGACTTTCCTTATATGAATCTTATTCTTCGGACCATTCCGGATCTGCTCGTGATATCCCGGATCCCATCCGAGACTTCGAACAACATTCGGTCTCTTACTCATCATCATCATTCCATAACTACTCAACAACATCGAATCCTTAAGTGTGTCTCCCTACGGTTCGTGAATTATGCAAACATGACCGAGACACTTATCCGATCAATAACCAATAGAGGAATCTAGAAATTCATATGGCTCCCACATATTTCTATGATTACTTTGCGATCGAATGAACCACTTACATACGATACCAATTTCCCTTTGTCTCACGATAGTTTACTTATCCGAGGTTTTGATCGTCGGTATCTCTGCATACCTAGTTCAACCTCGTTACTGATAAGTACTCTTTTCTCGTTCTCGTGGTATGTGATCCCTTATGAGCCAGTCACATGCTTGCAAGACAATTGGATGACATTCCACCGAGAGGGCCTAGAGTATATCTATCCATCATATGGATGGACAAATCCCACTCTCGATCCATGTTCCTCAACCCATACTTCCCGAACACTCAATGCCACCTTTATAGCCACCCAGTTACGGTGTGGTGTTTGATGTCATCAAAGCATCCTTCCGGTGATGGTGGTTAGCATGATCTCATGGTCGAAGGAATTAGGTTACTATGTATCAGAAAGCTTATAGCAATTGAACTATTAAAATGACTTGATCTTTATGCTACGCTTATCTATAGGAGTATGTCCATCATACCATTCTCCTAACGATATGACCTTGTTATTAACAACATCTCAAATGTTCATGATCAAGAAACCATGATCATCTATTAATCAACAAGCTAGTATTATGAAGAGGCTTTACTAGGGACTCTAATTTAGTTTACAAATCACACAAGTATTAATGTTTCGTTAATCTGTTATAGCATGAATGTAAACATTTATCATAAACACAAAGATATAATAATAACTACATTTATTATTGCCTCTAGGGCATATCTCCAACAGTCTCCCACTTGCACTAGAGTCAACTAATCTAGATTACATGGTAATATACCGAACACCCATGGAAGTTTGGTGTTGGTCATGTTTTGCCCTCGGGAGAGGTTTAGTCAACGGATCTGCCACATTCGGATCTGTGTGTACTTTGCAAATCTTTATGTCACCATCTTGGACATGTTCTCGAATAGCGTGAAAACGTAGCTTGATGTGCTTCAGCTTCTTGTGTGACCTTGGTTCTTGCGCATTGGCTATGGCGCCCATGTTATCACAATAGATAGACATTGGGTCCAGCGCACTTGCAACCACACCGAGCTCTGTAATGAACTCCTTCATCCATATCGCTTCTTGTGAAGCCTCCGAAGCAGTTATGTATTCCGATTCAGTTGAAGATCTCGCCACAACTCTTTGCTTTGCACTCTTCTAGCTAACTGCTGCACCATTCAAAGTAAATACGTATCCAGATTGAGATTTAGAATCATCCGGTTCGGTGTTCCAACTAGCATCGGTGTAACCATTAACAACGAGCTGTTCATCACCTCCATAAGAAATAACCATATCCTTAGTTCTTCTCAAGTACTTAAGGATGTTTTTGACCGCTGTCCAATGATCCACTCCTGGATCACTTTGATATCTGCTAGTCAAACTAATAGCATATGCAATGTCGGGTCTAGTACATAGCATGGCATACATTAGAGATCCTATGGCTGAGGCATATGGAGTTTTACTCATCCTTTCTCTATCTTCTGCCGTTGCTGGACTTTGAGTTTTACTCAAGGTCGTATTGGGCAACATGGGCAAGAACCCTTTCTTGCTATCTTCCATTCCAAACCTTTTCAGAACTTTGTCCAAATATGTACTTTGTGACAATGATATTAGGCGTCTCGATCTATCTCTATAAATCTTTATGCCTAATATGTAAGCTGCTTCGCCAAGATCTTTCATTGAAAAACTATTATTCAAATATTCTTTGACACTATTAAGAAGGTCTACATCATTCCCAATCAACAATATGTCATCTACATATAGTATTAAGAATTCTATAGAGCTCCCACTCACTTTCTTGTAAATACAAGCTTCTCCATAAGTTTGTATAAAACCAAAACTTTTGATTACCTCATCAAAACATTGATTTCAACTTCGGGATGCTTGCTTCAATCCATATATGGACCGTTGAAGTTTGCATACCTTGTTATCATCTTTAGGATCGACAAAACCTTTGGGTTACATCATATACAACTCTTCATCAATGTCTCCATTGAGGAACATCGTTTTGACATCCATCTGCCATATCTCATAATCATAATATGCAGCGATTGCTAACATAATCCTTACAAACTTTAGCTTCACTACAGGTGAGAAAGTCTCATCATAGTCAACTCCTTGAATTTGTCAAAACCCTTTTGCGACAAGTCGAGCTTTATAGACAGTAACATTACCATCAGCATCTGTTTTCTTCTTGAAAATCCATTTGTTCTCGACAGCCTTCCGGCCATCCGGTAAGTCCACCAAAGTCCATACTTGGTTTTCGTACATGGATCCAACCTCGGATTTCATGGCATCTTGCCATTTATTGGAATCTGGGCTCATCATCGCTTCCTCATATGTCGCAGGGTCATCGGTGTTGTCCACCAACATGACACTCATAACGGGATCATACCAATGAGGAGTGGTACGGGTTCTTGTTGACCTGCGAGGTTCTGCAGCAACTTCAACCGAAGTTTCATAATCATCATCATTAGCTTCCTCTCTTATTGGTGTAGGTGCCACAGGAACTACTTCCGGTGTTGCACTACTCGCAAGTTCGAGAGAAGGTTCAACAACCTCGTCGAGTTCTACTTTCCTTCCAGTCACTTCTTTCGTGAGAAATTCCTTCTCTAGAAAGGATCCATTCTTAGCAACGAAGATTCTGCCTTCGGATCTATGATAGAAGGTATACCCAATAGTTTCCTTTGCGTATCCTATGAAGACGCATTTTTCTTCTTTGGGTTCAAGCTTGTCCGGCTGTAACTTCTTTACATAAGCTTCGCAACCCCAAACTTTAAGGAACGATAATTTAGGTTTCTTCCCAAACCATAATTCATACGGTGTCGTTTCAACAGATTTAGATGGTGCCCTATTTAAAGTGAATGCGGCTGTTTCTAATGCATAACCCCAAAACGATAGCGGTAAATCTGTAAGTGACATCATAGAATGAACCACATCTAAGAGAATTCGATTACGACGTTCGGACACACCATTATGTTGTGGTATTCCCGGCGGTGTCAATTGTGAAAGAATTCCGCATTTCTTTAAATGCTCGCCAAACCCGTAACTTAGATATTCACCTCCACGATCAGACCGCGGAAATTTAATCTTCTTGTTACGTTGATTCTCTACCTCACTTTGAAATTCCTTAAACTTCTCAAAAGTTTAGGACTTATGTTTCATGAAATAGATATACCCATATCTACTCAAGTCATCCGTGAAGGTAAGAACATAACGATAACCACCGCGCGATGCTACACTCATTGGTCCACACACATCGGTATGTATGATTTCCAATAAGTCTGTAGCTCGCTCCATCATCCCAGAAAATGGAGTCTTAGTCATTTTACCCATCAGACATGCTTAGCATCTTTCAAGTGATTCAAAATCAAGTAATTCAAGAAGTCCATCGGAATGGAGTTTCTTAATAGATTCACTCAATATGACCAAGACGACAGTGCCACATATAGGTTGAGTTATCGCTCAATTTCAAACATTTGGCTTCAATGTTATTAATATGTGTATTTCCACTATCGAGATTCAATAAGAATAGACCATCTATCAAAGGTGCATGTGCATAAAACATATTACTCATATAAATCAAACAACCATTATTCTCGGACTTAAACAAGTAACCGTCTCGCAACAAACATGATCCAGATATAATGTTCATGCTCAACACAAGCACCAAATAACAATTATTTAAGTATAAAACTAATCCCGATGGTAGATGAAGAGGTAGCGTGCCGACCGCGATCACATCAACCTTTGATCCATTTCCAACGCGCATTGTCACCTCGTTCTTCGCTAGCTTCCGTTTATTCTGCAGTACCTGTTTCGAGTTACAAATATGAGCAACCGAACCAGTATCAAATACCCAGACACTACTACGAGTACTAGTGAGATACACATCAATAACATGTATATCAGATATACCTTTCTTCTTGATGTTGCCGTTCTTCAAATCCGCCAAGTACTTTGGGCAATTCCGCTTCCAATGACCTTCTCCCTTGCAGTAAAAGCACTCAGTATCAGGCTTTGGCCCAGCCTTAGTCTTCTTCGTCGGTGAGGTAACTTTCTTACCACCCTTATTGAAGTTTACCTTTTGCTTAGACTTGCCTTTCTTGAATTTGGTGGTCTTGTTGACCAACAACACTTGATGCTCTTTCTTGATCTCCACTTCTGCAGATTTCAACATGGAGAAGAGTTCTGGCAACGTCTTGTTCATATTTTGCATATTGTAGTTCATCACAAAGTTCTTGTAACTTGGTGGCAGTGATTGGAGGACACGGTAAATCCCCAAAGCATTAGGAATCACTATACCCAAACTTTGGAGTTTGTTTGCGTTCCCAGACATCTTAAGCACATGCTCACTAATGGAGCTGCCCTCTTCCATCTTGCAGTTAAAGAACTTTTCAAAAGCCTCATAACTCTCAACTGCCGCGTGAGTCTCAAAAATAATTTTGAGTCCACGGACAATATCATATGGGTCTTGGTTCTCAAACCTTTTCTGAAGCTCCGATTTCAAACCATACAAGATAGCACACTGAACTGTGGAGTACTGATTCTTCCGAGTGAGGTAAACATTCTTTACTTCGTCAGTAGCAGTATCTGCAGGTGGTTCACCCAGCGGTGCATCCAGCACATAGGTCAAATTACCAGCATTGAGGACAATCCTCAAATTGCGGAACCAATCCGTGAAGTTGCTTTCATTGTTTTTCAACTTTTCTTTCTCTAGGAACGCATTAAAATTTATGGTAGGGGCCGCCATTGATCTACAACATATTTGCAATAATTTAGACTAAGTTTATGAAAAATTGAGTTCTAATAGTTAAATTAATCTAGGTGAACTCCCACTCAAAACAATATCCCTCACATTGTTTTAGTGATCACACGAACCAAATCCACCACATCAAAACCGATCATCACGAGAGTTGATGTAGCTTCAATGGCGAACAATCAACATGTTCATCATATCTACTATATGACTCATGCTTTACCTTTCGGTGATCCGTGTTCCGAGACCATGTCTGTACATGCTAGGCTCGTCAAGATCAAACCTTAGCTTCCGCATGAGCAAATCTGGCTTGCTCACGTTGTATACACCCGCAGAATCTAACACACCTGATCATCACGTGGTGCTTCGAAACAACGAGCTTTAGCAGCGGTGCTTACTAAGGATGAACACTTTGGAACTTGAAATTTGTGTGCATGAGGGATCATCTTATAATGCTACCATCGTTAACTAAGCAATACAAGATGCATAAAGGATTAACATCACATGCAATTCATAATATGTGATATGATATGGCCTTTCTTCTTGTGCTTACGATCTCCATCTTCAAGCACGAACATGATCTCCATCATCACCGGTATAGCGTCAAGGTCAATGGCGCTGTTTCATGGTTGTCGTCCACCAGCTTCAACTATTACAACTACTTTGAATAGACACGCGGGTCTTAACGGAATTTAAAGACAACCATATGGCTCCTGCCGGTTGCCAACTTACAATAAGGAACATTGCATACATCAAATATAATCACAATCATGGCCATATCACATCACGGCACACCCCTGCAAAACAAAGTTAGACGCCTCTAATTTTCTTTGCATATTTTATGTGTTTTGGGGCTTTCAACAAGTGTCGATCTAACTTACGAACAAGAACCACAACGTTGATGTTTGAACTATCAAGTGCCCGTTGTAAATTGGATCTATACTATAATGGGAGAGACAGACACCCGCAAAGCCACTTATGCAATACAAGTTGCATGTTGAGCGTGGAGCAAGTCTCATGAACGATGTCATGTAAGGTTAGCCTGGGCCGCTTCATCCCATCATACCGCAAGATGCAAAGTACACAAAAATCAATTGATAATAAAAGCACCACCGCCCATAATGACCATTGTGTTCTACTCGTGCAACAGATCTACATATAGACACGGCTCTGATACCACTGTAGGGGTTCGTAGCATGGAAAACAAAAAAATTCTATCGCATGCAAACAAACAAGCCAAGATCTATCTACTAGATTGTAGCAACGAGTCAATAGAGGAACTCACCCTCGAAGATTCCAAAGCGGTTAACGAGAGCAGATTCTCGCGGGTGATGTAGTCGTACTCTTGCCGATCTCAAGATCGCGTAGACGATCCTTCCGGCGCTGTGTTCCGGCAGCGCTTCCGTGTCGGTCACGTTCTTTTCGATGAAGACCTTCCTATCCCTTGTTCCAGCAGCGGAGGTTGTAGCACTCTCCTCGCGATTCGGCAGACCTGACGTGGTACCGGAAGTAGAGGGGGGATCTCGCAGGGCTTCGCCTTAAGCCGGAGCGAGTATGGTGGACTATGAGAGAGGCCTTGGTGATCTAGGGTTTAGAGGCACCAAGGGGAAGTGTAGCCGGTGGCTAGGGTTTGGGGATCACCCCAACTCGCCGAGTTGGAGGTGACCTAGGCGGCGACACAAGGAGGTGGTGGCGCCGACGACTTGGAGGAGAGGGCTAGGGTTTTTGGTGTGAGGGGTAGGGGAACCCTACCCCTCCTTATATAGGTGAGGGTGGCCGGTTGGGAGGAGGGAGTCCTCCCCCAACTCGGCCTCCTTGGCCGGTGGGTGGAGGGAGGAGGACTTCCTCCCCAAGTAGGTTTCCTACTCTCCCTCCACCAAGCAAACTTGTCGTTTGACTTTTCAAATTGGCGTTTGACTTTCAAACTAGGATTTTATTTCTTCATTTATTTTGCCCAGCCAAGTGACCTAGTACATGATGCAACCATTCCACATTGTCATGACACATTCATGTACCCTTACCCTCCGGAGTGCCAGACCTTCCGGACCATTCTAGAATATTCCTGGTGAAAACACCGGAATCATTCCCCAACTCTGAAACATGACTTTCCTTATATGAATCTTATTCTTCGGACCATTCCGGATCTGCTCGTGATATCCCGGATCCCATCCGAGACTTCGAACAACATTCGGTCTCTTACTCATCATCATCATTCCATAACTACTCAACAACATCGAATCCTTAAGTGTGTCTCCCTATGGTTCGTGAATTATGCAGACATGACCGAGACACTTCTCCGATCAATAACCAATAGAGGAATCTGGAAATTCATATGGCTCCCACATATTTCTATGATTAATTTGCGATCGAATGAACCACTTACATACGATACCAATTTCCCTTTGTCTCACGATAGTTTACTTATCCGAGGTTTTGATCGTCGGTATCTCTGCATACCTAGTTCAACCTCGTTACTGATAAGTACTCTTTTCTCGTTCTCGTGGTATGTGATCCCTTGTGAGCCAGTCACATGCTTGCAAGACAATTGGATGACATTCCACCGAGAGGGCCCAGAGTATATCTATCTGTCATATGGATGGACAAATCCCACTCTCGATCCATGTTCCTCAACCCATACTTTCCGAACACTCAATGCCACCTTTATAGCCACCCAGTTACGGTGTGGTGTTTGATGTCATCAAAGCATCCTTCCGGTGATGGTGATTAGCATGATCTCATGGTCGAAGGAATTAGGTTACTATGTATCAGAAAGCTTATAGCAATTGAACTATTAAAATGACTTGATCTTTATGCTACGCTTATCTATAGGAGTATGTCCATCACACCATTCTCCTAACGATATGACCTTGTTATTAACAGCATATCAAATGTTCATGATCAAGAAACCATGATCATCTATTAATCAACAAGCTAGTATTATGAAGAGGCTTTACTAGGGACTCTAATTTAGTTTACAAATCACACAAGTATTAATGTTTCTGGTTAATACTGTTATAGCATGAATGTAAACATTTATCATAAACACAAAGATATAATAATAACTACATTTATTATTGCCTCTAGGGCATATCTCCAACAGCTATGCCTTACCTCCTGTAGCTGGTGGAACTTACCACTGCCGACCGATTCCAGATGGCTATGCTATTGTCGGGGTGGATGAGGTTGTGAAGGAATATGAGGAATCACAGCTTGACCATGCTACAGGTGAAGGGGAAACTCAACTCAAATTTGCAGTGAAAACAACCATTCTTTGGAAGAAGGGACACATCGTGCTTCCAAATTGGAGGCCACTGGCACCCCCGCCGTCTCCGCAGCGTCGTGATCCCGGCCGCCTCAGCCGTCTCCAAGTCATCAGAATACTCTCCTGTCGTCTCCGGCGCTTCAGCCATCTCCTGCGCGGCAGCCATCTCCGGCGCGCCAGCCATCTCCTACGCGCCGGCCATCTTCGGCGCGCCAGCCATCTCCTGCGCGTCAGCCATCTCCGGCGCTTCAGCCATATCCTCAGCGTAAGAGGAAGAGCACTGCCACGAAGAGCATCACTAGCACTGCCACGAAAAAATCCGTAGGAAACCGTACGCCAAAGAGTTCAAGAAACTAAGTCCCGCAGCCTTCCGCCAAGCCATTGTCGGTTTTACCGTGGAATCGCAGCGACGAGGAGACCAATAGGATCTCGGAAGAAGAGGTCAAGAAATTCTTTGCACCTAGACGGGCCGAGCCAAAGGAGAAACTAGATCCGGTGGTGGTGGAGAATTTTTACAATAATCTTTTCAAACCTAAAACCCCACTTGTGCTGGACTACGAGCGCCAGATTTTGAAGGGGGATGCAAGGCGGAGGGAGACTGAAAGTAGCAGTCGTGCGGCACCCCAGAAAACAGTTCCCATGCTCGGAGAGCAGGAAAACCAATCATGCGCCCCGCTCCAAGTGTTCGACACACGGAACGCTCCTCCTGTAATGATTACGAGGCAGAGCTACAAAGAAAGGCCAATGAGATGGGGATGACTTACATTGCATACTTGAACATCATGGGAGACAACTTGCCCACAGGCGATTTCAACCCCATACAGCCATGGAAGTATGGGAAGAATCTCGTCAAGAAAGAGGAGCTCAAGAATCTACCAACAAAGATGTGAAGATTGCACAAGTGGTACCTTGATTTCTGCAAGACGAGAAAGGAAGAATGGATCACGGCGCATATAAGAGATCAGATTTTCTTGTGCGGAGACGACGAGATCGTCTACAACATTCAAGACTTGCATTTTCTATTCAATCAGAAGGAACTCGACAAAGCACCATCAGCCTTTATTGTGTGTAAGTACTATTTCTGTAATTTCTATCTCATCTCATTCAATTCATTAATTGCATGTATATATATGCTCACCATATATGTATATACTATTATGCAGGAAAAAGGTTATGGAATGCATGAAAGGAGGCCCTTTTGACATTGGGTTCGTTGACCCAAATAGAGTTCATGAAGAAGTGGTAAGACACAGACCCGGGCAAACAGAAGATTTCTTGCTAACATCTTTACTGAGACAACAAACCAAAAGGGAAATACTATTGCCTTACAACTTCTCGTGAGTATTGTTACCCTCTCTTGTACACATTCTGTTTCGGCTTACTCGATGTTAAGTGTAACTGATGATGAGTTATGCGTGCGTAGGTTCCACTTTATTCTGCTAGTCATTCAACTTGACTCAGGAAAAGTCCTTGTCATGGACTCGTTACGAAAAGACCAAGAGCTATGGGCAGACTTTAAAGAGATGCTCTAGAGGTAATTTCAATCATATTATCGCACTAGATCGGCAACTTTCGTGACAACAAGTAATTAATTACTCCTTTATCCATTTTCTTTGCCGGACAGGGTTTGGAAAAGGTTCACGGGCAGGGACGTGGGTGAATGGTCTGCGTATCTCTTTGATTCTGCTTCCAATTCCATTATATCATGCTTTATTGATTATTATTTTGATTGAACTCTCTATTCTCGTAAAGTGCATGCATCAGGGACCCAACAATAACTTATGTGGATACTATGTTTGCGAGTTCATTCGCAACACGATAAGTGCGACGGGCCAAGCCGCACTAGAACAACTTAGAGTAAGTAAACAAAGTACGCAACATTATTTTATTACCATCAATTGTGTTGAGTTTTATTCTTATATATATATTGACTCCATTCTTCATATATATTTAGATCAAACGGATGCGGGACCAACTCCTACCATTTGACTGCATACGAGCTACTCAAGAGGAATTGGCGGGGTTCATACTTAATGAGGTCGTCACGCCTGGCGGAGAACTCTTTAGATATCCACCAAAATGAACGTTGTATATATGCTTGAACGTGTTTGTCTTGTACTTGATGCTTCAACGTTTACGAAGAATACCACACAATGACGATGTTTGTGTATAATAATAGTTGCTTAATTATTCATGTACTCGTATGTACCGACGACGATGTATGTGTATACCTCTCCCGATCGATTCCTCCTCCCCCCTCCCCGTCCCCGCCGCGCCGCAGAAATACGCCCAGAACGGGGCGGCGACAGAACTCTGCCGCAGCAGAGATTTAGGTCGTTTTCCTGCCGCGGCAGAACTTTGCCACGGCAGAGATTTAGGCCGTTTTCCTGCCGCGGCAGAACTCTGCCGTGGCAGAGATTTATCTCTTTTTCCTACCGAGGCACAGAACCTGTGTTAAAGGGGGGATGAGCGCTGCGGCATCCCCACGTGCACCACCCTTTAACACCGGTTCGTATAAGAACCGCTATTAAAGGGAGGGCCTCTAACACCGAACCGCCAACAGCGGTTCTACAACCGTTGTTAGAGGCTGGTCCGAACCGGTGTTAGAGGTCTGTGTGTGCACTAGTGTGTCAAAGTATATTTTATTTTCTATAATGCTAATAAATATTTTTTTCTAGTCATTTTTCAGCTGGGACAAATTATTTTGATAATTCTCCATCTTGCAAATCTAATGCTCGAGTGAAGAAACGGTACGATTAATTTGCACTTTGATTCCATAATTATTAAAGAAGTACTTATTAATACATATACATTATTATGTGGACACGCCATCACAAGTCTGTTTAAGGTTCATAAACAAAGGCTAAGACACATGACTTATATTTTCAGCTTCTTAGTGCGAAAAGACTTACCCACAAATCAAAAAAGACCACGACTAGTCTCAGCTGGCGTGAAAAATATTTATTTAAACCTATTTTTGCAAAGAAAAACTTTCATATTGTTTTCTCCGAGCAGACTAATATATCTACCATGAAGCGTGACATATATTCTTCAAATTTTCATCAAGTTTCTATTTATTTATACAATAATCAATTCAATGGTGTAGAAAAATGAATCACCTTAACTTTTTTATAAATCTCAAGAACATTTTTTGAAAGAGGTGAACATTTTTTTGCAGTAATTTTTAAAAATATTTTCTAACCGACTTAATTTTTTCAAAAAATTGAACATGGTCAACAATTATTTATATGATGAACACTTTATTAGACTATGAACTACTTAAAAAACATGAACATTTATTTATTCTCGTGAAAGTATATTTTAACCCCTAGAACGTTTTCCTGACACCCCCTCCCCCCAACCCCTCTCTGTTGGACCTAGTGATTTTTTTTGTAAATTTTTGGAATTTTATTCGAACATAATAAATTATACTATAAACAACTTTTTGAAACCCATGAATTTTTTTCACAACGTCAACATTATTTCTGCGTATATATTTTTTCACAACGTCAACATAACAGTAAACAAGACACCATTAGAATTATACAAGATCAATCCATATATTTCTGCGTATGTAAAATAGTGCTTTAAGGATTATTCTTTTATATATTTATTCAGGACGCACGAAGTAAGCAACACGAGTATCGGTTATGCAACTAAGTTAGTTATATAGAAGATAATTTCTTCTATAGTTTTTATAATTAAATATTAATTCTCGTACATGAAAAAAATTCCATGCAAATTCCACCTAATTAGCATTAATCTTAATTAATTATCACAAGTCTTATAATTATCTCAGTGTCCACGGCATTCAAATCGAATGGTCAACGGTGGCACGGTTAGCCTGGTCATAGTGGGGTAACTTCATTAGTAACTAAGAGTCTAAGTCAGCATTTTTGCTTATGTGGCAACGATTTAATGAAGAGATAGATAGATTGAGTAACTAGCTATGTTAATGTAACATCACACATACCAAAGCAAAGTGTGTCTACAACTAATTAATGTGACATTGCATGTTATCACATCTAAGTTATTTTCTACTATAGAGGTAGTAACTTAGACTAGTAATATATACATGTTACTACTCTAAGTTACTTTTTACTATGACCAGCCTTACAGTACGTTCAAAACGAATGGGTCATGCTATTAAATTCAATCCATCTACATGCCATACCGGTCCATTTAATTCTCACCGGGTAGTCTGCCACAATCCACTGTTCAGTTGTACGAATTCATTTGTATTCATTCTTTTTTACGGCTCGTATTCAACGTAAACTCAGTTTGGCACAGATCACGATGGACATATTAGTGGCTACGATTCAGAGCACACTGCCGGGTTCCACAAATCCATGTCCTCAGAGTATAGAATTAAGGACCGTGCTATCGAGGACATATGATTCAAATTAGTATTGGGTGAGAACGGAAAAAAGGATAATTGACCCCGTTCTGAGTCATGCATGCATGCAGTCCATGTTGGATTGTTTTTTTTCTTTTTAAACTTTAAAATATTTTATCTCTTCAACCATGAATTGAAATTCAAATTCATTTTTATATTTAGATTTGTCATGATAAGATCTTTAAAACTATATTCCATGTTCATATGTTTTTACAACTTTTTTATCCTAGTTTCCAGATTAGTGCCTCTTGGCCACCAGATTTAATCAAATTGATTACCGGCTTAAAACTACTAGATTTTCTAAACTAAAATATGGTAATCCAGTCATGCACACATGTAGTCCACGCGGATTTTGTTTGCTTTTCAAACTTTAAAATAATTTAGCGCTTAAACGATATGTCAAAATTTAGATCCGTTTGAACATGTAACTTTGTAGGGATGAGATATTTCAAACTGAATCTCATATTAATATATTTTGAAATTTTTATTTTTAATCATAGTTGCAAAAATATAGTCACTTGGTCACTAGGTAAAGTCAATGAGGTTACCACGTTAAAATCACCATGTTTTTGAACAAACAATTAGAGTGGATCAGAATATCTTACTTTGTACATTTTTATTCACAAAAATTACACAAAGCAAATCTTATGTTTTCTTTGATATCAATGCTTCAATGAATTTAGAGTGGATCAGAATATCTTACTTTGTACATTTTCACGCAGGGATGTTCAAGTAGGCTCTCGTGCATGCAAATCTAGTGTTAACACAGAATATCTTACTTTATACATTTTTATACACAAACATTTAGAGTGGATCGGAATATCTCACTACCCTATATCTTTTGACAATAATATTGAAAATAGTAGTTAAACTTATATTTACTTTATTATACTAAAATAATTACAATTTATACTAAACATTCATACCTTTTACAAAAAAAATACATGCTATAATATTAACAAGTATTACTTATATGGTATAGTTAACCATATATCAGATCGTTTTCTAAATGTTAGTTGTAGTGTTCTTCATAACACACATGTAATGTATGTCTTAAATTGAACCTTCTTTTTCATAAAAATTGAATTGTATTTTATAGAAAAATTTACTTATCCAATTATTTTTTTAACAGCTGCATGTACTTGAACCTAAATGTCATCTTGCCACAAGCATATTTGTACCCATAGGGAAAATATAGGTTCGTCTAGGATTTGCTTTTCTTGAGATAGCGTATATGTATTTAGGGTAAAATATCTCTAAAGCCTATGACCTGAAAAATATCTTAATAGCTTCTATAGGTAAGCATATTCATTGAGACTTCTAGACTATAAATTGAACCATACCAAAGAGATGATCCTTTATTGATTTTCACAAGTTACAACAAGATCAATTACAAGTTAATTTGTTTTGTATTCTATATACTTGAAATTAAAATATTAATATTTATATATGATAAATAAACAACAATGGATAAAAATATATGGAATTTGTTATGCATAAGTACAATTAATTATTTGCTTTGCTGCTCTAGCTTGTTACCATCTTATATAGGTTTAAATTATCGCCGAAGCATATGTTGGAATTCATGCAATTTGTTGGCGTCCAATTAAAGTTTGGCTATAAAAAATCCGTTCAGTTTGACTTGTTGAGCCTAGTGCATATATATCCCTTCGTGTGCAATTGATTATCCACTTTGTACAAATGAACTGATCCATCCAAACAAATAAGCAAATAACTACTCCCTCCATTTAGAAATATAAGATGTTTTAGGTTTGTGAAGAAAATGTATCTAGACATCTTTTAGTGTATAGGTTCAAATGAATCTAGACACTAAAAGTTGTCTAGATACATCTCATTCACAAATCTAAAACATTTTATATTTCCAAACAGAGGGAGTACTATGTAATCCAAATAGAAAGACAACTTTCCAGTCCACACTCTGTTCTGTGAAACTAATGTCTAACGTCACCGATTTACGTAACAAGTAGGCCACCTTCATGACCAAGGAAGGATATGCTAAAATTAGCTGTATAGAACACTGTCGTTTCTTGGTGAAGAGATGCTTGCACTGCACCCACAGCTGAGAGCCCAAAGTAGTTTTGTCACCCCTATATGCACAAAACGACTTTTAAGATGGACATGCTGCGCGCATGCTTCGACTTAGCTTGTAACGGAATGCAGCAATGCAATTATATAACAATCTTCAGTTAGACCGTCGTCGATCTAGACGTTTATCTCTATATGTATGCGTGTGTAGTAGTGCCTATATAATCTATCTTGCATATCTTGGTCGATCCAATATTCCCAACTGATCAGCCGGCAAATAACTAATAATCAGTCAGCAGTGAGACCACCGTCGTCGATGGGGAAGAAAGGTGTGGTGGTGGCAGCAGGCGTGCTCGCCGCGATAACCGTCATGGCCGGTGCCATCTCCGCGGTTTTCATGGCGTTGGTACGCACGCACGCAACGCCAGCTAGCTAGAGGTCATTGTAACCTCAGGGGGCCATTCTTATTAGTTACCCTAGTTTGTTCAGTCTTCTCAACAATGTAATGCATTATTATTCATGAACGCAGACAGTGTATCCTAATCCGTTATTCATGAACGCAGACAGTGTATCCTAATCCGCGCAAACACGGAGAGTTCTGTGACTACATGCCGTCGCCGGCGATGCCCCTTGGCGTGGTGGCAGCGGCGATGTCGCTGACGACGCAGGTCCTCGCCAGCGCGGCCATCGGATGCTGCGGAGAGTGGCGGAATGTTCCCAGCCAGACCAGGCGGGTCGTTGCCGTCATCTTGTTCGTCGCCTCATGGTACGAATATAAACTGAAATATATGATCCGCATACTGTTTAAAAATACTTATATGTTCAAAGAGCTTGTTTATGCAAGTTTTAATTCAGACGGTCTCTTTATTCGATTAATCTGTTATCTATGTCATGCAAATTTCCAGGGTCCTTGCGATCAAAGTGGTGATACTTTTCATGGTGGGTACCATGCTAGGGATGGGTGGCTCTACAAGGAATATCGTCAAGAATGGAAGTTGTATTGTACCAGGCGTCACGATTTTCATGGCAGCAACAATCTTGTTTCTTATCGTTGTTTCTCTTGACATCGCCTCCTACATCATGGTTCAGAAGGCTGCTTTGGACTTTTCAAAAGCGGATGTCATAATAAAGAAGCGGGTGGGAATCGCTATAGGTGCGCAGAAATGCTGATCAAACTAGCGAGAATGATCCACCTCCTGGACAAACAAGTCATGTATATGAAGATGTACCATGCTACTACGGCATGGTTGTCTTGTGGGGGCACTTATGTCATGTACACAATCAACATCATTTACAATCACGAGGCTAGCAAATAAATGTCAATTCTGGAATAGAGGAGTTTAAGATGGCAATTTGATCGTTTCAACTGTATTGTTGAGAAAAAATGAAGTCCACCTAAAGTATTGTTAAATTTTTGATTACGTTTCTTCCGTGGCGTCAAACACTTTTTGAGGACTTCTTTGATCTAAATGAATATCGTAGGGTACTAGGAGGAATTGAATCCTTAAAACAAGCGCCAATACTACAGGAAACGAGTCTAGCGCCGACGGCTAGGCCCCGTCGGCGTAGCCCTAGATCCCCGTCGGCGTATAGGCGTCGGCGTACAAGCCCATAGGCGTATGAGTTCACCCTGTCGGCATACGCATCCCCTTCGACATATACCCTAAGCCCGACGGCTATACGGAGCCGTCGGTGTACGTACCGTCCATGCAGGCTCCGTGGGTCCCACTTGGCGCAGCTAACAGCCGTTAGCTCCGGGAGCTATAGGCCGATGGCATTGCCGTCAGTCTAAATGGACACATGCCTCCCCTGAAGCGCCTATGAGGCTCGATACGCCGACGGCAGCCCGTCGGCCCAGGTTTGTTGCGAGGCCACGCAACTCCATACACCGACAGCGACACCGTCGGTCCAGGTTTGTTGCTGGACCACGCAGCTCCATATGCCAACGGCGACACCGTCGGCCTAGGTTTGTTGCTAGGCCGCTCAGCTCCATATGCCGACGGCAACCCCGTCGGACCAGCTCCATATGTGCGATATGGTAAGCTCTACGCCGACGGCAACGCAGATGTGCCAGTTTTTGTTTTTTTCCCTGTTTTTGTTTGCTCCCTGCATATTTCAAATTCCTACTGCCCCGCAATAATAACCCAAAGTATACAACACATGCACATCGACACAAACATAAGATCATCATCATCAAAAGATCATAGCTAGATCATCCACACATAGGTATATCATCATCAAAACAACATAGCCAGTATATCCACACATAGGTGCATCATCATCCAAACACATGCACATCCCTACACCTCCAGAGAGCTGCTCGAGAGACCCATGTCTCCCCGCTAAAGAAAGGCGAATGAAGACGTCGAGTAGCTGTCGTTGAACCAGCACCGGAAGAAGGAGAAGTACCGCCATGACCACCAACACCAGTAGAAGGAGAATCACCGCCACCCTCAGCACGATGGGAAGAAGGATAAGCACCGCCATCACCACAAGCGGAAGCACCAGGAGAAGCATGGCCGGTATGAACCGGTGTCATCGCGTGTGAGATAGTTGGCGAGGCATCAGGATGAACAAAGTGTGCAGTGATGGACCATACCCGTCCCTACATGTTTGAGGTAGCGTTAGCAACCACCCAGGCACAGTTTTGTGGTAACAACTGATTTGGCAAATAACTTACCGGGGTCCCTAAGTAAAAGGTCAAAGCAAATTCGTCCTTCGATGGCGGTAGCATATCCCACACTCCAGTGGCATAAAACCTCTCGTCAGCCTGCAAGATAGTTTAGATGTGAGTGATGACCCACAAGTATAGGGGATCGCAACAGTCTTCGCGGATAGTATTACCCAATTTATTTATTCGACACAAGGGGAGCCAAAGAATACTTGCAAGCCTTAACAACTGAGTTAATAGTTCAGCTGCACCTGGAAATAGTTCTTGCTCATAGAAGTTTATCAGTAGCAATAGTTTGATAGTAGCAACAGCAAAGCAACAGCAACAACAACAGTGAAACATGAGCAGTAGTAACAGTAATGGTAACAATAGGATTCGAGTGTGGTAGGCATAGGGATGGATGGACGGGCGTTGCATGGACGAGTCTAAACATGTAACTTCAAGATCTAGGGCATTGCATATAAATAATAACAAGCATCCAAGTACTAAACAATCCTAGGCATGTGCTCCAAATATAGTCATACGTGCTCGCAATAAGAACTTGCACAACATCTTTTGTCCAGTCAGCATGTGACAGCGGGGCCCCTAGGGAACTACTGGCAATTAAGGTGCTCCTTTTAATAGAGCACTAGAGCAAAGCATTAACACTCCGTGAACACATGTGATCCCCACACCACAGTCATCCCCTCCGGTTGTCCCAATTATTGTCACTTTGGGGCCTTTGGATCCGGACAATGATATATGTACACAACTTACAGATAAGATCACAAACAATACTATCATAATGATTCAATAATAAGTTCAGATCTGAGATCATGACACTCAGGCCCTAGTGACAATCATTAAGAACAACAAGTTGCAACATAGTCAAATAACACTAATAGAGATACTAGGCACTATGCCCTAACATATCTTATTCGATTACATGATAAAACTCATCCAATCCCTACCATCCCCAAGCCTACAGCGGGGGATTACTCACTCATGGATGAGGTAAACATCGGAGGTTGATGGAGATGCGTTGGTGATGAAGATGGCGATGATCCTCTCCAAATTCCCCGTCCGGCAGGGTGCCAGAACGGAGTTTCTGGATCTGAATCTTGGTTTCTGGTGGCGGCGGCGGAGCAGAACTCTTTCTGGAAAACTGATGGCGCCTACCACTTGTCATGGGACGCTTCGTTGGAAACC
This sequence comes from Avena insularis, assembly GCA_023614405.1. Taxonomy (NCBI): domain Eukaryota; kingdom Viridiplantae; phylum Streptophyta; class Magnoliopsida; order Poales; family Poaceae; genus Avena; species Avena insularis. Next base: position 207,187,181 of record CM042691.1, on the reverse strand, counting down.
CCAAGAGCAAGGTATGAAGCAGCACATCAGCAAGTTTCCCTCAGTAAGAAACCGAGGTTATCGAACCAGTAGGAGGAAGGAAACGTCACACAGGTGTTGCAAGCAACACGGAGACCTGCACAACACAAACTCAAGACTTTGCCCCAACGAATCAGTGAGGTTGTCAAGCTCACCGGTTTGTTGTAACAAAGGATTAAACGTATGGTGTGGAAGGTAATGGTTTGCGGCAAGTAAACAAGTAACAGTGGAAGATGTATCAATGGTAAAGATTGTACCGGGGTCCATAGTTCACTAGAGGTGCTCTCCTTAGATAAACAACATGGTATGAAGGTTAAACAAATTGCGGAGCAATTGACAGGAACTGAGCAAGGCAAAACAATGCAATTACTAGCCAGAAAGATCCTATGAGTTTTATTGGGCAATACAACAATATACATAGACCGTCATCCAACTGCATCTATGACTAGAAGTCCACCTTCAGGTTATCATCCGAACCCCCTCCAGTATTAAGTTGCAAGCAATAGACAACTGCTTTAAGCAAAGTGTGTAAGGTAAACAGTCCACATGTTCCATGAACAAGAGACCGTTGTTTTCTCCCTAGTAGCAACAACACATCTACAACCGAAGAGATTATTGTCACTTCCCTTGGAAACTAGAGGCATGAACCCACTATCGAGCATAAATACTCCCTCTTGGAGTCACTAGCAACTACTTGGCCAAGATAACCACTAGCAATGGAGAGCATGCAAGATCACAAACAACACAGACATGATAGAATCATAAAGATAAAACCATTAATCAAACCAACATAATAATCTCAATATCCATCGGATCCCCGCAAACACAACATGCATGATTACAAATAGATTAGATCTGATCATGAACGGAGCTCACAAGATCTATACATGAAAGCACAAAGGAGGAGATACAACCATCTAATACTACATGGACCCATAGTCCAAGGTGGAACTACTCATGAATCATACCAAAGAGAAGGCCTCCGGGGTGATCTCCCCTCCGGCAGGGTGCCGGGAAGAGCTTTAGATCCCCCCGATCTAGGGACGATGGTGGCGGCGGCTATAGACAGTTTCGTGGAATTATGATCGGGTCCTCAGGGTTTCTGCATCGGGGGATTCCTATAGGCGAAGGGGCGAGACCGGGAGGCGTCCAGGGTGCCCAAACCCTAGCCAGGCGCGGGACTGGGCCCACCCGCGCCTAGGGTGGGTCTGGCCCCCCTGGCTGGCCTTCTGGGCTCCCCTCTGGACTTCGTTTTCCCCACGGAAAGTTATTGACTTTGTCCTTCGTCCCATCCAATTCCGAGATTATTTCTTTACTAACTTTTCTGAAACCAAAAACAGCAGAAAACATGCAACTGGCACTGTGGCAACTTGTTAATAGGTTAGTACCAGAAAACATGTAAAAAGAACCTCAAAGTGTGGACAAGTAAAGAAAAGTAGATACTAAACAAGCATGGAGCATCAAAAATTATAGATACCTTTCCAACGTATCAGCATCCCCAAGCTTAACTCCTGCTCGTCCTCGAGTAGGTAAGTGATAAAAGAATAATTTTTGAGGTGACATGCACCCTCACAATAAAGATTCAACCATTTGCAAACATTGAAAGCTGGGATCAAAGAACTCTAGGAATGTGCATGAAAGATGGAGTTCTAACAATAGTACATAGTAATTATGCATGCAACATGGCAAGCTACAAACAAATATCATGAATAACATGCATTGAAAAACGTTTGTTTGTTTCACATGTAGATAACATAGCATAGTGGTAATCAGCTTGTCCCTCATAGAGTAGCAATATAATGCATAGGACACCTGCAAAGTTCACAAGGGTGACTAGAAACAGATAGCACATGAGCAAGTAATAACACAATATGCATCAATTAATAAGCTTTCGAAAATTGCACACAGAATGACAACTATGCTCTCTTAATGGTGCCTAAAGGTAGAAGGTGGAGACTCAATAATGATGGAAGAAAGACCTTTTTGTAAAGGAAGCAGGGATTACAAGTTTCAAAAAGAACTTCCAAAAATTATGATACTAGTTAGCTTTCAGCCCTCATTTCCCCTATCATAAGCATCTTGCAATGGTTAAGTTTAAAGTGGCAAAGCTGGAGTATATGCTTGACGAAGTATAAGTTGGCAATCTCATGTCCCTTGAATATGAGGGCCACACCTCATGGATACTCAACTTAGGGCCGAGGAAAGTTCTTGTCACTTTAAGTATTTGCATATCATTGAGAACCGCCAACGGGGTACCCCTTGCACATGGTACATGAGCTTTCCCATAACCAAAATGACAAGGCAAGCAGACAATGGGCATCTCAGTAATTCTTCTTATGTACCATGGGAATATGGTGTTTTTTCTCTCTTTCCTCTTTTCTCAATGTGTCTCTCTTTTTTATAAGAAGAATGCTTCATAGATGTTGAAAGGATCGTATGGGCACCTAGAGGGGGGGTGAATAGGTGCTACTTCAAATTTTCTTCTTTTTCAAATTAAGGTTTGACAATAAGGTAAATTCTCTAGATAATGCAACTATGGTGAATTTACCTATATGACAAATATGCAAGAGCTACCACAACACAAGGTAGTAACAAGTAAGTAAGGTGCGGTAAAGGATAGAGGTAACCGAAAAGTGGACGCGGAGACACAAGGATTTGTTTCCCGTAGTTCCTTCCTTTTGAGGGGAAGTACGTCTATGTTTGGAGAGGGGGTGGTTTCAAACCACCAACGCCACGAGAGGCCTCCCTTGTTCTCCGATGAATCTCACCCCAACGGGATCGATTCACCTTCCACTATATCGGCAACCTTCAAGGTGGAAGCCGACACCGTTACAAGTTTGGGGCACACATCCACAACTTAATCGGAGGCTCCCAAATACAAGCAAGCTGTCAAAGCAATCAAAGACAAGCTTGTAAGAACAAAAACAAGAGCTAGGGTTTCCAACAAAACACTAGAGCAAAAGGGGCCCTCAATGAAATGAGGGGGAAATGAAGATCTCTTTTGGTGAAGTAGTAGATCGGGGCCTCCTCCTTCGATTCCCCAAAGATCAAGGACTTTGGGTGGTTGGATGAGGAGATCTTGAGAATTTGAGTGGCTCCAATGGACTCCAATGGTGGGAAATGACTTTAATGTGCTGAGCAATTTGTCCCAAGGTAGGTGGAGGGGTATTTATACCCCTCCACGAAATATATGGCCGTTGGAGCATTTAATGACCGGTACCCGGTACTCAAGCGATAGTACCGCTTGCATACTACCGGTCCATCTGAGACCAGTGCAGTGGTGACCTTGTTCTTCACAGTTCTTGAGTCTTTGGTGATGCGCCCTTGCAGTACTACCCCAAGCGGTAGTACGAGGTAGTAATGGTACTACCGGTTGAGTAGTAATGGGTCCCAAGTACCGCTTGGTGACCAAAGCGGAGAGGGTGGGTGCTAGTCGATGTCAGCGGTACCCACGAGCGACCGCCTCAAGCGGTAGTACCGCTTGTACCAAGCGGTACTACCGGTTGGGCCGGTAGTGCCGCTTCGTGGTACCGGTGGGTACTGACTAGTATGCACCCTTCTCTCTTTTGGTCAGTGCCAACCGGTACTGGAACCGGTAGTACCGGTGTCAAGCGGTAGTACCGGTTGCAGATCCGGTACTACCGGTTGACACAGAAGTTTTTGCAAGGGGAAATGTTATGCCATAACTTGTGCCTCCTTTTATCAATCCTGTGATAAACTTAGTGCACAGTTAAATCGATAAGTGTATTGTTATCAAACATCAAAATCCGAGGGATAGAAAAATGCTCTTTCAATCTCCCCCTTTTTGGTGTTTGATGACAATACACTTTTGCAGGATGATTTTAACAAAAGGCAAATGATATTTGTAAAATAGAGAAGAGACTCCCCGAGACAAACCTCCCCCTCTATTTTACAAACCCAACATGGGCACACAAGTATGGATACTAGCATTTGAGAACATACCTTTGCACAAAACATGTGATGAGGAATATATAGACAATAGATGTTGCAAAACATCACAAGATGGAACCAAAGAGATAAACCACATAGTCGCATAAGATGGATCCAACCACATAGTTTCACACGACATAAACCACATAGTCTCACAGGACATAAACACATAGTCTCACACATAAAATAGCGGGAAATCGAAGTTCACAAGCAATAAAAGGATCAAAGGGAAGAACGAGCTTGTGACTTCCCTTGCAACACCCGTGCCTAAAGTGCAACTTCTCCCCCTTTGGCATCAAGACGCCAAAAAGGGACAAGTGCAGAGCTACCGCCCCAAAGGTCAATCATCATACTCCTCCTCCTCCTCATCCTCATCCTCAAGGTCCTCCTCATCATCATACGTAGGTGGGGCGCGGTGCGAGGAAGAGACATCAGCGTCCCAACGGCTGTGCTGAGAAATCCACTGATCTTCTGGAGTGATGTTGTTCTCGGATCCCTCGGAGATGGTCAACCCTTGAGCAGACATGAGTTCCTTCTAACGAGCACAGGCTTTCTTCGCATACACGTGCGCCTCATACATACGCTTCTGGTTGTCAACCTGGAAGCAGAAGATCTTCTTGAGCTTGACCTCCATCCTTTTGGCCCAAGAGGGCTTGGCATTCTTGCGGCGAGAGACAACATAGTCAGTGTCATGACCACTATCAGCATGCTCAGAGTCATCCTCATCCTCATCCTCCTCACCTAGCGCAGCGCGAGGTTTAGCATGTGTCTTGATCTTAAGTGCCTTTGGCTTGTGCACAACGAGAGAGCGAGAGGAAAGCGTCCTAGCAATGACGGGGCACTTGGACACAATGAGGGCCATAATGTAAGGAGCAAATGGTGGAACCCTCCGAGTGTGTGCGGCAGCAACCATCTCATTCCAAATGAAGTCCACCACATCAAGAGGTTGGCCAGATTCTCTGTTGAGGAAGGTGTTGAACAGCAAGTCAACGGAGAACCCATGTATCTCGTCCTTGTTGCCCGCACGAGGAGCAACAGTCTCACGGAAAATGCGATGGAGAATGTCATATGTGGGGAGGAGATCCTTAATCTTGCCAGCAATCCCACGGCCTCGAATATACAAAGGTCTGAGAACATCCTTTTTGGAGGGATGCTCCCGCATGTGACAGCGGAAACCACAAGGAACGTCCCGGCCGCGGTCCTCATACCCCAAGATGGCAGCAAACTCCGCAAGTGTAGCTTCCTTGACAGCACCTTGAGTCATCCAGGTAATCTTCCGATTGCGGCCATTGTGGAAGTGTGCAGTGGCATAAAACTGGAAGATGAGTAGGGGATCATAGTCATGCTGAAACTCCATAATGGGGAACATGCCAAGGTTTGAGCAGACCTCCTTAGCTTCAGCAAAGTAGTCAGAGTTCTTGTCAATGTGTCCCATGTCAATCCACTGCTGAGGCACCACCAGCTGGGTATTGGTCATAAGAACCTCATGATACACACGCTCTTGGAAGTCATCATAGAAAAGGCATGCGCCCTTGGCGCTCTGCGTGGGAGTATGCATTGTCCACTCGGAGAGCCCTAAAGTCTGCCTCAGAGATGTCAGAGAGTTTCTTTGGCCCAGATGGCCCAGAGCTGAGACTCTTGGTACGCCCAGTGGAAGGGGGGCGAGAGGGAGGGGCTCTGCCACGCCCAGATGAGCGCTTGGTAACCCCTTCACGACCCCCACGACCACCTCGATTGGTAGGCAACTTGGAACGGTGTCTTGGTTGTGGCATAACTTCTTCCTCAACAATCTCACGGTCAGACTTGGAGCGCTTCCGTGCACCCCGAGAACCACCTGCATCTGTGAAAGCACGAGGGAGGACAGCAAGGAGATAAGGACACAAGAATTAAGAAGGAAAAAACCAAGAGAATCTACAATTTGGGCAGAACAATGGGGTCAGAGTGGACCGGTACTACCGGACGACACCAGCTTGTCAGATCTGATGGGAACGGGCCAAATTGACGGTATGAACTGCTAAATTAGCGATTCTACGTGGTAACAAGGAATAATATGGCAGTACAACCTTGCAAGTAGTCAATTTCTCCACAAATCTAAGCCAAAACCTAGATCTAATGGGGAAATCAAACAAGAAGAGAAGGGGCGGTTGTACCGGGATCCATGGCGGTGGAAAGTAGGGGGAGCCCGCCTAGAGGCCGAATCCAAGGAGAATCCGGAGAGAGGAGGGAGGCTTGGGGCTGCAAGAGGTTGGAGTGGAGGACGTGGGAAATAATGAGGCACTGAGGGGTGCCTCTCCCCGCGCGACCAATATATACCTGGAACCGTCAACCGGTAGTACCGGTTGTTGGAGCGGTACTACCGCTTGGAAGCGGTAGTACCGGTTCCACGACCGGTAGTACCGGTGACCGGTAGGACCGGACATGCGGGCGGTAGTACCGTTCCTGGAGCAGTTTTGCCAGGAGACGACTTGGGACCTTCCCAGGTCCGGTAGTACCGCTCGCACATCCGGTAGTACCGGTCCCATCTGAGTCCAAAGCCAGGGATCAAGGATGATTCTTGTGCGGATAGAGAGAGGGTTTTCGTGAGGGAGTACGGGGGCTTGGGTTAAGACAGGTGAGCTGAGAAGCACATGCACTCTAAAAACAATGGAAGAGACAAATAAATACCAAACTAGAGTGCACGAGACTTAGAAAGATGAAGACAATTCAAATAGATGGCAATTAAGAGTGAAGACCAAATCAACTAAGTGACAAACATGAGTAAGCACATCAACCTCTCGATTGAGAGGGGGCGGTGGCCTAGGCCACCATATTTGAGTATACTCGGCTTGGCACCACGAAAATATATCTTGGGTCCATTACCGAAACTCATCATTGAGCTCACATATCACAAAATGATATTAAGAGGAATGAATTTTGTTTAATTTGTGCATAATGGGGGAGGGATAGTCCAATCAATTAGGACCGCACTCCCCCTATGTCCATGCCTACACCTAAACCAAACATGGGTCGAGTATTAGGTGAGAGTGCAAGATAATCAAGTCAAACTCCTAGAATCTACAATATTTAGTTCATTCCTCAAGTAGCAAAACCTTGCTTCATCAAGTGGCTTCGTGAAGATATCGGCAAGTTGATCTTTGGTTGATACATAGGATAGATCAATATCACCTCTAGCAACATGATCTCTAATAAAGTGATGTCGAATCTCAATATGCTTTGTCCTTGTGTGATCCACCGGGTTGTATGCAATCTTGATGGCACTTTCATTGTCACATAGAAGAGGCACTTTGTCACAATGGACACCGTATTCCTTTAAAGTTTGCCTCATCCATAGCAATTGGGTGCAAGCACTAGCAGCAGCAACATACTCGGCTTCAGCGGTGGAGAGAGATATACAATTTTGCTTCTTAGAAGACCAACATACCAAGGACCTACCAAGGAATTGGCAAGCCCCGGATGTTGATTTTCTATCATCCTTGTCTCCCGCCCAATCCGAGTCCGTGTATCCACAAAGAGCGAATGTTGAGCCTTGAGGGTACCAAAGACCATAAAATGGGGTATGAACTAAATATCAAAAGATTCTCTTGACCGCCATTAAATGGCTTTCCTTAGGAGCCGCTTGATATCTTGCACACACACCTACACTCAACACAATATCGGGTCTAGATGCACAAAGGTAAAGCAAAGAACCAATCATAGACCGGTATACCTTTTGATCCACATCTTTACCATTTGGATTTTGTTCTAGATGAGTCTTTGTTGCCATGGGAGTTGGGGCTCCATTCAAATCTTTTGAATCTCTTGAGCATATCTTGAGTATACTTGGCTTGATTGAAGAATGTTCCTCCTCTAACTTGCTTGATCTCAAAGCCAAGGGATACTTTCAACTCCCCCATCAAGGACATCCGGAACCTACTAGTCATAAGCTTTGAGAATTCATCATTAAAAGCTTTGTTAGATGAGCCAAAGATAATATCATCAACATAGATTTGGCATACAAAAAGCTCCCCATTAACCCTCTTAGTAAAAAAAGTGGGATCGATTTTCCCAAACTCAAAGCCACGGTCAAACAATAACTCTCTAAGGTGCTCATACCACGTGCGTGGGGCTTGCTTGAGCCCATAGAGCGCCTTATCAAGTTTGTAGACATGGTTTGGGAAGTTGGGGTCCTCAAATCCCGGGGGTTGCTTAACATATACCAATTCATTCAAAGGACCATAAAGGAATGCACTTTCTACATCCATTTGTTGCAACTTAAAGTTATGATGTGCTGCATAAGCAAGAAGGATACGGATGGACTCAAGGCGAGCCACGGGTGCATAAGTCTCTCCATAATCAATGCCTTCAATTTGGGAATAACCTTGTGCAACCAATCTAGCCTTGTTCCTTACAATAATCCCATGCTCATCTTGCTTGTTCTTGAATATCCACTTTGTTCCAATAACATTGCGGCAATCCATTGGCTTCTCAACTAACTTCCACACTTTGTTTCTCTCAAAGTTGTTGAGCTCTTTGTGCATAGCTTCTAACCAATCCGAATCTTCAAGAGCTTCCCACACTTTCTTTGGTTCAATCATGGAAATGTGAGCTTGATGTTCACTGAACCTCTTCAATTGTGCTCGTCTGGAAATTCCTTTCCTTAAATCTCCAACAACATTTTGGAGGGTGTGATCTCTTATTTCCAACATTCTTTCCTTTCTAGCTTCGCGACGAGCGTGGATCTCCTCATTGTTTCTTGGAGGACCCTCTTCATCATTTTGATCCTCGTCTTGACCATCAACTTGACCTTGATCATCATTGGATTCATCCTCTATATTGGGAGGCACGGATTGACCTTGGTCTTGATCAAGTGTTCTTCTAGCCTCAATTTGAGCACCCCTCAAAACAACTTGGATGGATCTTCCTTGGCAAATTGACTTGACTCCACTTGACACCCCATCAAATGGACCAAGCTCCCTTTGACTAGAGTTCACACATTGATCACTATGTTGAGGGTCCACATCTTGTCTTTGGCTTGAGTCAAAGTCCTCCTCGGTAGATGGAGCATGTTGAGGTTGTGAAGATGAGGGCTCCACTCGAGTGGAGCATAGTTCTTCTCGATCCTCCATAAGGGGTTCCTAAATGGGGCGGATATAACCCACACCCATTCTTCCTATGGCATCCTGAGGCATTTCAACATCTGCATCACAAGCATCAACACGCCCCCCTTGGGGACCATCATATTCTTCGAAGGTCACACTACAAGATTCTATTACGGCTCCGGAGAGCTTGTCATAGATTCTATAAGTGTGAGATTCGAGACCATAGCCAACAAAAATACCCTCTAATGCTTTAGATTCGAATTTAGACAAACGAACACCTTTGATGAGATAGAAACACTTACAACCGAACACCCGGAAATAAGATATGTTGGGATTGTTACCAGTAAGTATCTCATATGGAGTCTTGTTGATTTTCTTGCGGAGGTAGAGCCGGTTTGAAGCATGGCAAGCGGTGGAGACGGCTTCGGCCCAGAAGTTGTATGGAGATTTAAACTCTGCCAACATGGTCCTAGCCATCTCAATAAGAGTCCGGTTCTTCCTTTCGGCCACACCATTTTGTTGAGGGGTGTATGCGGCGGAATATTGATGCTTAATCCCCTCATCACTAAGAAAGTCATTCAAGGTGTAGTTCTTGAACTCGGTGCCGTTGTCACTTCTTATAATCAACACGGGAACATTGTTTTGCCGTTGAACCAAGTTGATGAAGTCGATAAAAGTCCTTTGAGTTTCACTCTTCAACTTGAAGAAATAAACCCAAGAGTATCTTGAAAATTCGTCAACAATCACCAAACAATATTTCTTCCCACCAAGACTTGCATGAGATGGAGGACCAAATAGGTCCACATGAAGGAGTTCCAAGATCTTGTTAGACTTGATTTGGTTCGTGCGCTTATGAGGAGCATCATGCATCTTCCCTAGAACACATGCCCTGCAAACACGATCTTTGGCAAAGGAAACATTTTCTTTTAGTCCAACAATATGGCCCTCTTTATGGAGACTTTGCAAAGTTCTCATATTGACATGGGCTAGTCGGCGGTGCCATAGCCAACCCACATCGGCCTTTCCGTATAAGCACATCGGACCTGCAGTGGCTTGCCCCGAAAAGTCCACCACATACAAGTCATTTTTGACGTACCCAACGAAAGCGACCTTGAGAGACTTGCTCCACATGAGGACCACAATATCATTATCAATAAAGACGGCAAAGCCCATCTTTCCAAGAGAACGGACAGAAAGTAAATTGTATCCAAGGGTTTCAACAAGCATGACGTTCACGAGTGTAATGTCGTGAGCCACCACTACCTTGCCGAAACCCATTACCGTAGATTTTGACTTGTCGGCATATGTGACGGTGATTTGATCTTCATTTGACACCAAGTCCTTGACAATAGACGAGCTTCCGGTCATATGACAAGTGCAACCACTATCAAGCACCCATTTTGAACCTCCGGAAGCATAGGTCTACAAAAGATCAAGCTAGTTTTTAGGTACCCATTTTTCAATGGGTCCTCTTTTGTTAGCAACAAGGGTCTTGGGAACCCAAATAGACCAAGCAATATAACCATCATAAGGACCAACATATTGTGCATACACATCACCATAGTAATCACGCATTAGAACATAGTGAGGGTTAGCACTTCCCGCAAAATCGTCATGAGACATAGTTTTGCCGATTGTGGTCTTACTTCCCACAATGGTCTTGTTGGTCTCTTGTGCGGGCTTGTCCTTCTTCTTCTTGTTGTTCTTCTTCTTTGTTTTGGAGACAAAACCAATGCCCCCTTTATCACCACTATGCCTTTGCTTGCTCAAAAGATCATCAATAGACTTGTTACCTTGTGGAAATGTGGTCTTTGCAAGCTCCCCCTTCAACCTAGCATTCTCTTCAAGGATAGTCGTGCTACTCGATGGAATGAAGTTACTAGGTGAAGGAATATTGCCCAATTGAGTTTGAAGCGTTTCATGGGACTTTGTGAGAGACAAGAGTTCACTCTCCAAGGCTTTGTGGGCCTTGTTAAGCAAGCTAAAGTCCTCGGCAAGTTTTTCATGAACCACACCAAACTCAACCTTGTCCTTTTTAGCTCTTTTGTATTTAGCAATAGCATGATCACGCTCTTTAATGAGTTTGTTAACAATGATGTCATTGGCCTCATCAAGCCCTTCAAGTTTTGACTCAAGGGACAACCTAGTCTCTTGTTCTTCTTCTAGAGCATTGCTTAAAGCCTCTAGTTCAATCATATGTTCATGCCCAAGTTTACATCTAACATCTAGAAGCTCTTGAGTGTGGGAGAGTTGATCTAAGATGTTCCCAAAATGTAGTTTAGCATCACCTTCTAGGTTAGTCATGAACTTATCAAAGGCAATTAATTCCTTTTTAACATCAAGAGACATTTCATCATCAATTTCATCATTATCTAATTGAGTAGAGTGGGATGATGAGGATATCTCCGTTCCTCTTGCCATAAGGCAAGTGACGTCTTTGGAGGAAGAGTTCTCATTTGGAGAGTCGAAGAGTGAGAGTGTCGGAGTAGAGGTGGTGGCTAGAGCAGCCATACCATGTGAAGTTTCTTCTTCTTCCTCATCTTCATCATCTTCATTATCGGAGGAGTATTCTTCATGAGTGATCAAGACAATTTCTCCCGATTTCTTGTTGATGGGGTTCTTTTTGATGAAAGGTTTCTTGTAGGGTGCCTTGAGAGTCTTCTTCAACACAAGCTTCCCACCATTATCTTCTCTCTTCTCATAGGGGCAGCTTGCCACAAAGTGGTAGCGGTCACCACAATTGAAGCAAGTTCTCAACCTAGTGGCATTCTCTCTTTTCCCATTTGGATTGCTTCTTCGTTGCATTTCCTTCTTGGCCTTGGCGGGATTCTTCCAAAAGTTCTTTGCATAGAAAGCCATATATTGACTATGAGCAATCTTGACATCATCGGGATGGTCCAAGGAGAGGCCTTCATCACTATCATCTTCATCTTCAAAGTCCACAACTTTGGCCTTTAAAGCAACATTAACCACATTGCTCATACCGAGGGCACGAGCACGGGCATCTTTGGCGTTCTTGGCGGCGACCTTGAAAGCGGCCATCTCTTGCATAGCTTCGTTTGAGGTCATGAGATGGTAGTTGTGTCTTCCTTGTAAGCTCTTCAAGTCGGTGGGTTCAAAAGGCATGAGTGCACTCACATATTTCCTTTTTATCCATGCATCATCCACATGTGAGGCACCCACATTTCTAAAAGCGGTGGCGGTGGTCTTGAGCCTTCGATACATGTCTTCGTGATCTTCACCTTCTTTCATGTAGAAACCTTCGGCTTCATTGCTTAAAGCATCATATCTGTTCCTCCTCATACTCTCATTTCCAACAAACAACACAATGAGAGCATCCCAAGCTTCCTTGGCAATGCTAAAGTGCTCAATGTGTGGATAATCCTTTGTTCCCAATCCTTGTTGAATCATATGCAAAGCAGTGGCATTAAGTTGACTATTGACAACCTCTCTTCTTGTCAAGTTGTTTGGATCCCCAATAAAGAGTCCATGCTCGATGATGTTCCATAGTTCAATGCAAGAGCTGCGCATATGAGTTCTCATTAGTGATTGCCATTGAGCAAAAGTAGCAGACTCTTCTAGCTTAGGTGGGTCACCTCTATTGTACACATGAGGGTGAGGGATGGGAGGATCGGGAGAGTACCAAGAATCACGGTGCTCGCCCTTCCCCCCATCAAGTCGTGTGGAGGAATTAGCATTGTCTAGTTTATCCCCTACCACCATACCTTCGGGGGATACCGGAGTATTCCCTTTAGGTACGGATGGTAGTTCCTCTTGAGGAGATGGGGGTGATGAGCCATCTTTGTCTTTAAGAAGTTGCTCAAGCATCTTCTTGACTTCGTTGACCAAGGAAGAGCTCAATCTTGTTTCCAAGTTTCTGAGATCTTCCATGGTCACCGGGGTTGACTCACTACCACCATCCCCTTCTTGGCTACCCATATTCTCTTAGGCGGTAAAGCCCGAATAAAGAGCCGAGGCTCTGATACCAATTGAAAGGATCGTATGGGCACCTAGAGGGGGGGTGAATAGGTGCTACTTCAAATTTTCTTCTTTTTCAAATTAAGGTTTGACAATAAGGTAAATTCTCTAGATAATGCAACTATGGTGAATTTACCTATATGACAAATATGCAAGAGCTACCACAACACAAGGTAGTAACAAGTAAGTAAGGTGCGGTAAAGGATAGAGGTAACCGAAAAGTGGACGCGGAGACACAAGGATTTGTTTCCCGTAGTTCCTTCCTTTTGAGGGGAAGTACGTCTACGTTTGGAGAGGGGTGGTTTCAAACCACCAGCATACGAGAGGTCTCCCTTGTTCTCCGATGAATCTCACTAACGGGATCGATTCACCTTCCACTATATCGGCAACCTTCAAGGTGGAAGCCGGCAGATTACAAGTTTGGGGCACACATCCACAACTTAATCGGAGGCTCCCAAATATAAGCAAGCTGCCAAAGCAATCAAAGACAAGCTTGTAAGAACAAAAACAAGAGCTAGGGTTTCCAACAAAACACTAGAGCAAAAGGGGCCCTCAATGAAATGAGGGGGAAATGAAGATCTCTTTTGGTGAAGTAGTAGATCGGGGCCTCCTCCTTCGATTCCCCAAAGATCAAGGACTTTGGGTGGTTGGATGAGGAGATCTTGAGAATTTGAGTGGCTCCAATGGACTCCAATGGTGGGCAATGACTTTAATGTGCTGAGCAATTTGTCCCAAGGTAGGTGGAGGGGTATTTATACCCCTCCACGAAATATATGGCCGTTGGAGCATTTAATGACCGGTAGTACCGGTACTCAAGCGGTAGTACCGCTTGCATGCGGTACTACCGGTCCAGTACCGGACCAGGTACCGGTGGTGACCTTGTTCTTCACAGTTCTTCAGTCTTTGGGTGGTACGCCCTTGCGGTACTACCCCCAAGTGGTAGTACCGGAGGTAGTAAGCGGTACTACCGGTTCGGGCGGTAGTACCGGTCCCAAATCGCTTAGTCTTGACAAAAGCGGAGAGGGTGGGTGCTAGTCGGTATGCAGGTACCCACAGCAGATACGACCGCCTCAAGCGGTAGTACCGCTTATACCTGCGGTACTACCGGTTGGGCGGTAGTGCCGCTGCGGGTATCGGTGGAGTCTTGACTAGTATGCACCCTTCTCTCTTTGGTCGGTGCCAACGTCTTCGAACGAGTAATACCGGTGTCAAGCGGTAGTACCGGTTGCAGATCCGGTACTACCGGTTGACACAGAAGTTTTTGCAAGGGGAAATGTTATGCCATAACTTGTGCCTCCTTTTATCAATCCTGTGATAAACTTAGTGCACAGTTAAATCGATAAGTGTATTGTTATCAAACATCAAAATCCGAGGGATAGAAAAATGCTCTTTCAGATGTCACTATGGTGATGCTGCAAGTTTACACCATGATTAGGCATGGCTTAGGCTAGCGGACCAGGCGTTTCTCTAACACAGAATACAAACTCCATGGACTTATAAGTTCCCCACTTCATTTCACACCGGTAACATCCATAGACAAAAGAGCATGATATCAAAGTACAAAAGTACAAGTGCAATGTTGAAAACGTTCCCCTTGACAGCACGGTTCTTCTAATCCCAACTTATAAGTGCAAGCATATACAACAAAGTTGTCTCAATGGTTCAAGTTTATTAGGGACAAAGACTAAAGTGTGCCATCAAGTTTGCGAGGGATTTAATCACTAAGTTTTCACATAACAAAATAGTTTTTCATTGGAAGATAGTTGAAAACAAGAATATACTTGGAATGGTGTAACACACCATGCATAGGAGTTTATAGTGGACACTTTGGCAAAACTTGGTTTCTTGGGGGTTGGAAGCATGAGTAGAACTTACTCATACAAGTGGAGGCTAGCAAAAGACTGGGAGCAACCAACTAAGAGAGCACAATGGCCATAATCATGCAGTGCAACAAAGCATACTAATCAAAGCAAAGAGTGGTACTACAAGTCAAGGACTAAATGATCATAGAGGCTAATGGTGACTTGTCATAGTCATAACATGGTGTGAGCATGTGCCAAGTCAACCCAAGCAAAGCATCAAAGGAGAATACTATGCTTTTGCATGCTAAAACAACGCATAATTTCTTCAAGGCACACTAAGCAATCCCAATTGTTTGGAACAAGACATGATACAGCAATAATTACTAAGCATAATGCAAAAACAACACCTAGCATGTCATGCTAAAGTCTAAGTCATAGTCAATGCAAGCTCCTCTTGCACTTCAAGCAAGAACTTACTACTCCTATCCAAACACCAAGCAACCGTATTTGCAAAACAACACAGCGAGAACAGGGGTCCAAACTTACTTTATTCAAGCAAACTAAACAACCTAAGCAAAGCAAACAAAAACTAAGACGCTCCAAGAACAACCCAACTGTGCATGAAACAATAAAAGTGAAGTGTCTAGACAGACCTGAGCTTTTTATTGATGAAGAAGGGGATGCCTTGGGCATCCCGAAGCTTTGACGCTTGTACCTCTTGGATATTTCTTGGGGTGACACCATGGTGGCATCCCCAAGCTTGAGATTTTTTCAATTCTTCATCTCATTGCATCATTCTCTCTCTACACCTGAAATTTTTCCTTCATACAAAACTTCACACAATCTTCATTAGCAACATTAGCTTATTCAAAAGATATCAGACCCCTGGAAAAGCTTTGGAACAGCAAGGATTTTCACAAAACAAACACAAGCTACTGTAGTAACTCCGTCAAAGAAACTCAATTTACCTGAAGAGAGCTCAAAAAGGAATCAATAAGAAGCAAATGCAAATAATGGCAGAAATCTTTCAAAACAGACCAGCAGGTAGAAACAAATTTTTTCGAACATCTTATGTTGCTCAAATCAAAAAGTGTTGAACTAACTAAAGTTAGCTAACATACTGGGAGATTTATTCGCAAATTTTGAGCTCAATCCGAGTTACAGAGCCTCCTCACGAATGTTTTTGGTGGAGGACAGAAATCTGTTTTGGGACAGCAACTCCCCAAATCTTACTTCCCTCTCATTAGAGGTCATTCTTGGCACAAAAAGCAAACAAAAAGAATAAGAAGAGGTCATTAAAGTAGTAATAACTTCCAAGACTCAAGGAACTCTTGTGTTATCTCCCAACAAGTACTTTTCTTTAACGCCTTTAAGTTAGGCACAAGAAGCAAGAAGAATCAAGTATTTTCAAATGAGGAAGCATTAACATCCATACTTGCAAAGTCTTCAACTATGAAAGGTATCTCATCCAAATGGGTTTTGGAGGATCCCTTCTCATCTATCTTTGGTCTACTACCTTCATCAAAAATATTTTCAGGAGCAATCCAATCAAAATTCTTTTCAAAGGCTTCATGCATTCCAACAAGCTTAAAGGGTATGGGTATCTTAAATTCTTCTCTAGGCTTAGTTTTATCAGAAATACCCACAACATCTACACTTGATCCTAGCATATTTAAACACTCAAAGACCTTTTTGGCTTCCCTAGCAACATCATGGAATTCTTTTGATAAAGTTTCAAGGATAAATTCCCTCTTTTCAGCATTCTTTTCTTCTTTTAGTTTTAGGAACAAGAATTGTATGAAGGGGTTAAGGCTAATAAACCTAGCCTCCAACATATGAACTAAAGAAGCTGCACCAATCTCATAATTAGGAGCAAGCTCTGCTATAGATTTATCCTCAATATCCTCGTGCTTGCTAACATAATTAAAGAATTCTTCAATATTATCTTTCCCAAATATGGAGCCACTACCTATTGCAAGATTTTTCAGAGAGAACTGGGGGAGCAACATGGTGAGCTACTAGAGCAGGAACTAATTTTTTTGTGTTTTTGAATAAAGCAAGCAAACCAAACTAGACTAAATTTTTTTGGGGTTTTTTGGAAAGAGGCAAACAAAACCAAGCAAAAGATACAAAACAAACTAAAAACAAAGTAAAGAGAAAGGAAGTGAAGGACTCCCCTTGTGAAGACGTCCTTAGCCTCCCCGGCAACGGTGCCAGAAAATAGCTTGATGGCGCCCACCACTTGTCGTGGGACGCTTTGTTGGAAACCCCAAGAGCAAGGTAAGCAGCACAGCAGCAAGTTTTCCTCAGTAAGAAACCGAGGTTATTGAACCAGTAGGAGGAAGGAAACGTCACACAGGTGTTGCAAGCAACGCAGAGACCTGCACAACACAAACTCAAGACTTTGCCCCAACGAATCAGTGAGGTTGTCAAGCTCACCGGTTTGCTGTAACAAAGGATTAAACGTATGGTGTGGAAGGTAATGGTTTGCAGCAAGTAAACAAGTAATAGTGGAAGATGTATCAATGGTAAATATTGGACCGGGGTCCATAGTTCACTAGAGGTGCTCTCCTTAGATAAACAACATGGCATGAAGGTTAAACAAATTATAGCGGGGCAATTGACAGGAACTGAGCAAGGAAAAACAATGCAATTACTAGCCAGAAAGATCCTATGAAGTTGATTGGGCAATACAACAATATACATAGACCGTCATCCAACTGCATCTATGACTAGAACTCCACCTTCAGGTTATCATCCGAACCCCCTCCGGTATTTAGTTGCAAGCAACGGACAACTGCTTTAAGCAAAGTGTGTAAGGTAAACAGTCCACATGTTCCATGAACAAGAGACCGTTGTTTTCTCCCTAGTAGCAACAACACATCTACAATCGAAGAGATTATTGTCACTTCCCTTGGAAACTAGAGGCATGAATCCACTATCGAGCATAAATACTCCCTCTTGGAGTCACTAGCAACTACTTGGCCAAGATAACTACTAGCAATGGAGAGCATGCAAGATCACAAACAACACAGACATGATAGAATCATAAAGATAAAACCATTAATCAAACCAACATAATAATCTCAATATCCATCGGATCCCCGCAAACACAACATGCATGATTACAAATAGATTAGATCTTGATCATGAATGGAGCTCACAAGATCTATACATGAAAGCACAAAGGAGGAGATACAACCATCTAGCTACTACATGGACCCATAGTCCAAGGTGGAACTACTCACGAATCATACCGGAGAGAAGGCCTCCGGGATGATCTCCCCTCCGGCAGGGTGCCAGGAAGAGCTTCAGATCCACTACAAGAAATCTGGCAATATATGACCCTCTATTTTCATCACAGAATCGTCATAATAGTCTGTTTATGACGATTTTATGACGATTTTGAGATCGTCGAAAGCTGGGCATCGCAAACGAACTATAACGATGTTTTTGATAAAATCGTCATAACCTTCTATGACGATATTGGATCGTCATAACGTCTATGACGATCCAATATCGTCACGGGCCATCTAGCATGCCAAGTCAGATCCTACGTGGCTGATCCTACGCGGCAAAATTGTGACGAAATTAAATCGTCTTAAATCAAAATCAGCCCCGTCCATTTCTGGATTCCACATGGGCTTAGCCCAACTATTCTGGATTGATTTTCTCATCAAATCTGGTTAGCTACATGGGCCAAGCCTATCATTCAAGCATTTTTTTTGTTTCGTTGCATTGGCCTTTTCTTTGGACAGATTTTTACTTTGGGCCTTTTTATTTTGGGTCGGTCACACCTGGTGTTCCATAATTCATACGGTCCCAGTTGCCAGTATATATTTTCTCAGTAATTAAAATCTAACAATTTAATCAAGACCAACAGAATATACAAAATCATTTTGCTTCAAACAGAGCACATTATGATCGGCACATTACAATCATACACAGTTCTACATAGTTCACATCAGTGGAGCTACCAAAATACAATAAAAAAATTACAGAAAGAATAAAATCCAAACTTCTTCACACTTTCTCTTCCTGGAACTTCTTCATGCTTCCTCTTCCTGGAACTCTCTGAACAGTACACTCTGAACAAAGCTTCGGAGTGGATATACACTCTCAAAGTCGTAATCTGTACTTCCCAAAACAACCGAAAGCAGTAAAAATACTAACACGGGGATGAAATCTTATAATTTGTGTATGAAATCATAGCATATAAGCTATTCTTATCCATTACTTAGCCAATGTAGTTCTGTACACCGATTTTTTAAGAAACAAGAAACTATTACCAAAGGCCTGCAAGAGATTTTTTAAGTTCTGTACACAGATCAATGCTACACAAACTTAAAGAGTTTATATTTCTTGAGTGGAGGCTAGGTTTGGCTAGGGTTAAAAATGGGTGTTGTCAACCAACATTGCAGATACAAATGACTTCTGGTATCCAAAGAATCGGCACCAAGATCGAAACTTGGAAGCACGAAACTTCAAAGCATCATCGCAAAAGCGGCTCTTCACAATATCACAAACCTTGTCTACTGTCTCCTTCTTGGCCTGTTCAATTACAACACCAGTAGGAGGCAGTTAGAATCATAGCAACAAAACCCTATGATGGATAGTAAGCGTTAAGAAATATTGAATGGTCATAACTGTGGCTGCTTATCAAATCAAATATACCAGATAAAGTAATGGTTGAATCAATGTGACAAAGTAACAGTTCCTACTTAAAGTCAAATTCTAGTCCACTCATGCAAAATGCACAGCCAGAAAGTACCTACATTTACTGGAGTTATCTCGAAATTACTTTAACAAGAGACATGATGAAATGCAAATGTGTTTGGTTTGTTGACTTCACATAAAACAATTGGACTGAAATAGATTGAAAGAAGTTGAGACGCATAGCTACAGGTAACATGCATGATTAATTAAGTGATTGCAATTCCAGAGAAAGGATGTTGACTTCTGATCAAAATAACACATTTGAAATAGAATGAAAAACAGATCATTTGACTAATTGTGTGATTATAGCAATGTGAGAGAAGGATGACACTTACAAAGACAGAGAAGCAATGAGACATTAGGGGAGCTTTCTGCAGACGAAAGGCTACATTATCCTTCCTTAGAGGAGAGAAGGAGACTGAGTTGACATTGGTTGCCTGTGAATAACCAAACATGATTTCTCAAGAAGGTCAACATATTAAGAGAACCAAGGAACAACAAACAAATTGAGAGCAGAAACGATGACACTTGCATAAAACAAAAAACTAGCTTAATTAACTACAAGAAGCTTTTGCAAAACATAATTCAACTACATTGTTTTATACGCAACAGAGTTTAGTCAAGGCGCAATCAAGGAACCCACATAGATGGTCAATGTGAAGCAAATTATAAGATTCCATACCAATCATCGAGCCATTCTTAGCCAGTAAAAATAATATATCATGGAACCATGCTATGAAGTCATAGCATATAGATTTACAGAACACCCAGCTAAACAGACATCTGGTGGCATAAACTGCTGTAAAAAGTCGCACATTCTACCATCCCAGAACCATCTCACATTGACGCAAAACAGTGCAGTGGTATGGAGACAAGACAACAGGCGTGTCCTCACCTCACGCAGACGCAAAAAAGGATAACTTCAGTGCATGTGGTATGGAGACAGGAGAACATGGACATGTCCATATTTCCTAATGGATTTAACAATCCTGAAGTTTTCTTACCTTGGCGATGAAGGCAATCTTAGGGGCAAGGAAGTAGGTGGCGAGGACAAAGATCGATGACGAGCGCAGATGTATGCTGCTAGTCCAATTACCTGAAAACCAAATAAAAACCAACAACAACGAAACAAGTGTGATTAAAAGTATACTCAGCTAAGTACCATAAGATACTAAAACTGCAGAACTAATAACAGAAAATTAACACTAAACAAAAGTATACTGAATGCTCTCACAATTGGGGCTCTGACCAAACTACAGATAGATCAATATGTACTAAGATTGAAGCCAAATTGCCACTAAAGCTAACCATGTCCAGACCTGATATACTCAAATGCTCGCTATAAAGAAATGAGACTATAGGGTATAGTAGAGCTAATCTTGTCACATCTCTTCCATGCCAAGCATACACACACATGTATCACTTGTGCTTGTATCAAAAATCTTACAATGGTTAAGAACTTGTGCTTGTATCAAATCAAGAAAAAACATTATAACAATAGTAATTATCATATAAGAGATTTATAGGAACGGGAACATGTAGTAATGCTACCAGAATGTTCACTTGGACATTAAAAAGCCATTTCCATTTAAGACCAGCAAAGTGAATTACAAGCACGCACAAACACAAGATAGACACCGTTCAAACACACACAGCACCAGGGGGCTCCTCGTTGGCTTGTACATCTAGTTTAATCTGTGATGCATTAGCCAGTGTTATAGAGCATTATTGCGTTCTTACTACTTTGATTTATTGTAGTTTTGTACTACTTAATCACTAATCAGCAACACTTAAATTATCCAAAGTTACAGAGAATTTGCTGTAGAGCCCCTGGATTATGTTCAGAGTAAATAGCTTAGATCTTACTTCAATTCATTGTGTTTCATTTTGCTCCACTTTCTTATACGTTGTTAACAACATAGAAAAGGAAGCTCAGTAATGCAAGAATCGATCACTTTGACAAGCTGCTCATGCAGCAGAAAGAAATCTAGTAGTACCAGTATGCATACACGACGTGCTAACCTTGTTGAACTCGAGCGCGTCCGACTTGAACCAGAAGCGGTCGCCCTTGCCGCACTTGACATCGTCTGGCATGTGGCGGACAACACCGACCCCTGGCACGGAGACCAGTGCTGTCTCGCCGGACCTCCTGGCGACAACGCAGCCGCCGGAGTCCTTGCAGAACTTGAGCCTGAGGTCGCACATCATGTCGAACCCAAGACCGAGGCACCGCACCGTCATGAGGAGGTAGTTCTTGACGTACTCGACCTTGAGCAAGAGAAGGAGGCACTTGGAGAGCAGCCGCCATCGCCAGAGCTCCCATTGTCGGGGCCGTCGTCGCTGGATCCCCCTGCACAGAGCCGCCATCGACAGCGTAGACGAGCAGCGGGACCCGGCCCACCTTGATGCCGCCAGATTCCTCGTAGCCGCCTCATCTGCTCTGGCCACTTCCTTTCGATCGCGTCCGCAACTGGGGGAGGTCACCGAGGTTGTGCCGGGGGGCGGAGATGAGCTCAGTGGGGGAGAGGGGAGGTAGACGGTGGATCGGCTAGAGGAGAGAGGGTGGTGGACGTGTTGTGAATCGGGGAGTGGAGAGAATCGGCGGCGCAGAGATAGGGCAAGGAAAGGGGCGGCGCGAGGGGGGCGATCTAGGTTTTCTTGACAGATGGTGAGGTTAGGGTTAGTGAGGTCATGGGCATGGTGGGGTGGTGTGCTTCTTCGGGTGAGCTACCAACCATTGGATTGACTTTGAACGGTCCATATAACGCACATAAGGCTGATCCATGGGAGGCAATTTCCCGTGTTTTGATTGGTTGGTTCAGAAAACACCTCAATTTTTGGATGGGTCTGCCATATTATGACGATTTCAACCAACAACATTACGACGATTCTGAGCCTATCGTCATAATTTTGAAGGAGTTTGGCCCTCCTGGAGTGGCTAGCGATGATCTGGTGCAAATCGTTATAAAATTTATGACGATTTTTTCCATCGTCAAAATGGGAACGTCACAAGTTGACACATTTCTTGTAGTGATCCCCCCGATCTAGGGACGATGGTGGCGGCGACTACAGACGGTTTCATGGAATTTTGATCGGGTCCTCAGGGTTTCTGCATCGAGGGCTTCTTATAGGCGAAGGGGCGAGACCAGGAGGCGGACAGGGTGCCCAAACCCTAGCCAAGCGTGGGGCTGGGCCCCACCCGCGCCTAGGGTGGGTCTGGCCCCCCTGGCTGGCCTTCCGGGCTCCCCTCTGGACTTCTTGTTCCCCACGGAAAGTTATTTACTTTTTCCTTCGTCCCGTCCAATTCCGAGAATATTTCTTTATTAACTTTTCTGAAACCAAAAACAGCAGAAAACAGGCAACTGGCACTGTGGCAACTTGTTAATAGGTTAGTACCAGAAAACATGTAAAAAGCACCTCAAAGTGTGGACAAGTAAAACAAAGTAGATACTAAACAAGGATGGAGCATCAAAAATTATAGATACGTTTCCAACATATCAAAAACTATCGAGCCCCCCTTTGTTTTTCGGTTGAAAGGCAACTTATAGGCGTAGAGGGAGGCCGAGGGGGTGCCTGGGTGGTGGGCCCGTGCCTGGGGTGGGTGTGGGCCCCCTAGGCCTCCTCTCCGTCTCTTCTTTTGGCTCCGTGGATCTTCTGGTGAAATATATTTTTGGCATATTTTTCGGGATTTTTCCCGATAGTTCATTTTCTGCACAAAAACAAGACACCAAGGTAATTCTGCTGAAAACAGCGTTAGTCCGTGTTAGTTGTATCCAAATCACACAAGTTTAGAGAAGAAACAATAGCAAAGTGTTCGAGAAAGTAGATACGTTTTGGACATATCAACTCCCCCCAAGCTTAGCTTATTGCTTGTGCTCAAGCAATTCAGTTGAAAACTGAGTGCGATAAAAGAATTTTCACGAACACTTTGCTTCATATGATGTATATATTCTCAGCGCAGGAGTAGATTCTTAGACAATTCATAATAAGAAGTATGCAACTAAGTCTACTCAATAGTCATTGCAAGCTATGAAGAGAAAACCAACTCAATAGTAATAAGTAGCATGAAACATAAACATAAGCAACATTGCAATGCTCATAATAAGGTATGATAGAGTGGTATCACGCTTGCCTTTGTTTGAAGAGCACAATATAAATGCTGAGGCACCTCTGAAGTTCACATGAAGACTAGAAGTAAAGATATCAGAGATACAAGCATCAAAGTCATGACATAATTAACCAAGTTTTGGAACACACACAAGAATGACAACTATGCTCTCAAGAATGTGCTCATAGAATAAGTGGTGACTCAACAAAGTTGTGAAAACGGTTTTGTGAAGGTTTGAAAGGCTTCCTAATGCTGAAAGGAAGGTACTCATTATCTTTGAGCTCTCATTGCCCCTATCATAGGCATCTTTATGTGGTTAAGGTGAAAGTGAGGTCCACTCTGGATCATATGTTGTACAGACCATAGACTGGAAATCCCAAGTCCCTTGAGTATGAGGGTCGCTCCGCATGCTACTCAACTTTGGTCACCTGAAAGTTCTTGTCATTGTAAATACATGCATATCATCGAGAACCGCCAACGGGGTACCCCTTGCACATGGTATAGGAGCTTTCCCATAACCAAAATGACAAGGCAAGCAGACAATGAGCATCTCAGCAATCTTTTTTTTACCACATGCATAGCTTTTTATTAAGGATGCTTCATAGATGCTTATTATAGTGATGCTGCAAGTTTCCACCATGATTAGGCATGGCTTAGGCTAGCGGTCCATACGTTTCTATAACACAATGTATAAACTCCATGAACTCACAACCTCCCCTATTATTTCACATCGTCGACATCCGTAAACAAAAGAGAAAAGAATCAACTGGATGAGATATCCAAAAAGTGTTGAAAGCGTTCCCCGTGACAACACGGTTCTGCTGACTCCCAATATATAATTAGCAAGCATATAACTTTCATGGACTAGTCACAATGGTTCAGAATTATTAAGCGCAAAGAATAAAGTGTGTCATCAAGTTCGTGAGAGCTTTACTAACTAACTTTCTCAAAACAGACAAACATTTTATTTTGGAAGAAAACACAGCATATAGAATACGCACTGAAGTAGCAAATGATGCTAATAGGTAGGTATGGTGGACACAGCTGGCAATATTGGTTTTGGGGAGTTGGAAGCACAGGTAGAGGCATACCCAGTGCAAGTGAAGGCTAGCAATAGAGAGGGAGCGACAAATGAGAGAGCAATAGATGTCATAACCATGCTTGCAACAAAAAAGGACTAATTATGGCATGAAAGTGATACAAAAACTCTGAGGAAAAATAAATCATTGAGGCTTACTGACTATTGATTAGTCATATGCATGCGTGAGCATGTGCCAAGTCGATTCACATAAACAGTCAGAGGAGGATACCACAATGTCATATCAAAGTATGAATAAAACAATGCAAGCAAACATTCATATGATATTCTACAAACTATTAGCAAGCTGGAGCTAATCATAGACAAGCAAGAACTACTAAGCATCCATAATGACATACACCTTACACAAACAGGCTAAGCATGCTCACAATGATGAGTACATGTACAAAAATGAAACAAAATAGAGTTCGTTACCAGCCTCTTACCACACCTCGAGTTGTCTTAATCTTCATTATTTCCCTTCACTTGTGTGACTTGAATAATAACATGAAACCAAACTCCACTGAGGACGGCTGAACCCTGCAAAGAACTCACAAAACCAAAGAAGAACATCAAATATTTTTGGTGTTTTCAATTTTTTCAAACAAGCCAACAAAGCAAAAAAACAAACAAATAAAAAGCAAACCAAACAAAGCAAAAGAAAACGAAAAACAAAAACTAAGACGCTCCAGAAACAACACAACTGTGCATGAAACAATAAAAATGAAGTGTCTAGAAAGAACTGAGATTTTTATTGATGAAGAAGGGGATGCCTTGGGAACCCCCAAGCTTTGACGCTTGTACCTCTTGAATATTTCTTGTGGTGACACGGGGTGGCTCCCCCCAAGCATGAGATTTTGTCCATTCTTCATCTCATTACATCATTCTTTCCTTACACCTGAAAATTTTCCTTCAAACAAAACTTCACACAATCTTCATTAGCAACATTAGTGCATTCAAAAGATAATAGACCTTTGGGGTTTAGATTTAAAACAACAAAACTTTCACTAAAGACACAAGATACTGTAGCAATTCCCTCAAAAAGCTCAATTTCCCAAAAAGAACCTGAAAAGGAATCAGTAAGAAGCAAATGCAAATAATGGCAGAAATCTTTCAAAACAGACCAGCAGCCAGAAACCTATTTTTTCGAAGACCTTCTGTTTCTCAAATCAAACAGTGTTGAACTAACGAAAGTTAGATAACATACTGGGGGATTTATTTGTAAATTTTCATCTCAATCTGACATACAGAGACTCCTCACGACTTGTTGTGGTGGAGGACAGAAATCTGTTTCGGGACAGCAACTCCCCAAATCTTACTTCCCTCTCATTAGAAGTCATTCTTGGCACAAAAAGCAAACAAAAAGGATAAGTAGAGGTCATTACTGAAGTAATAACTTCCAAAACTCAAGGAAACTCTTGGGTTATCTCCCAACAAGTACTTTTCTTTAACGCCTTTAAGTTACGCACGACGAAGAGCAAAGATTGGAAAGGAGAAAAATAAAAGTGAGAAAGTATAACCAAAGTGAAAGGATTATTTTGTTCATTAAAATACTTTTGTTAACAAGGTTGATCAAGTCTTGTTACCAAAACAATCTTATATAAAACAAAACTTTGCATTCCACAAGGTGATTATGTTATACTTGATAGCAATGGTCCCAATCATAATAGTTTCAAAATTTTCTTGTGGAATTGGACAATATATTTCTCCAACCTTGATGCCCTCAATATTTTCAATGGAATTCAGGCAATAGCTCTTAACAACATTCTTGGAGAAGTAGACAGTGTGCTCTTTGTCATTAGTATTGAATGTTACTTTTCCTTGATTGCAATTGATGACAGCACCTGCAGTATTAAGAAAAGGTCTCACAAGAATAATAGACATATTATCATCTTCAGGCATTTCAAGCACAACAAAATCAGTTAAGACCATGCAATTATGAGCAACTTGAACAGGAACATCCTCACAAATCCCAACAGGAATAGTAGTTGACTTATCAGCCACTTGCAAAGAAATATCAGTTGGTATCAACTTTTCTAGCTGGAGTCTCTTGTAGAGAGAAAAAGGTATAACACTAACTCCAGCTCCCAAATCACATAAAGCAGTTCTAACAAAATTATTCTTAATAGAGCAAGGAATAGTTGGTATATCTGGATCACCAAGTTTCTTTGGAACCTTACCATTGAAGGAATAATTAGCAAGTAGAGTAGAAATCTCCTCATTAGGAATCTTCCTTTTATTAGAGACAATATCCTTCATATACTTTGAATAAGGAGGCAATTTCATAGCATCAGTCAAAGGAATTTGCAAAAATAAAGGTTTCATCCACTCACAAAACTTGTTACAGTGTTCTTCCTCCTTTGACTTGTGTTTCTGTGGTGACCCAGCATACCACTACATGTGTAGTACACTACAGTCGTTAACATGACATCCACAGAACACCGTTCCGTAAATATCACATCCCTCTGAGTGGTACAACAGAAACAATGCGGGTCCATATTACAAAAGCACACACATTATTATTACAATACCGGAAGTTCAAGACTTTCAAAAGATCCAACTTACAAACCAAAATATAAAGTGTTCAGTAGAATTTAAAAGTGGCAACTCCGACTAGGAGTTGAGCTCAACAACTTATTCTATAGAGTTCATGCTGCTCGGCTCCGTTGGTTACTACTAACTAGGGATACTTAGTTGGACTCATTATCATCGACACCATAGCGGATTTCGTAATCCACTCCCTCAACTCCTTCGGACAGATCAGGTTCCTCATAGAACACATCTTCTTGGCATTCGGCTGCATACATTGGCACGTCTTCGGGATCCTCAGAGTCTAAGCAAGGGATCAAAGGAAAGAATGAGTAACAACGTTACCCAACAAGTTCATTATATGCAAGGTGGGAAGTTTGATGCTCTAACTACCACCTCGGATTATAAATCCTTGGCACTATGCAGTTTTTGTAAATATTTCTTCAAAGATTGATTTTATTCTGAAAAACTATGACAATCAGCCTTCACAGGTTAACCAGAACTTTCATGGAGTTCCTTTCCTGCCGCATTCGTAGCTCCTTCCCGGAACAGGGAGTAACAAGTTACAGTTCTTACACTCTGCAGAGGTGCGTTACTTTACCCATGAGAGATCAACTCCTTGTTGCACAATCGGGCGTACTTTCCCATCCACAATTCCATGATGTGGGGCCTAGTAGTTGGTCCAAGCCAATCAGTGCCTCCTTCGCGACCCCGCATGCCTCCTTGGTGTACACCATGCCCACATAATGAATTACGGCAATGGTTTGTACAAACCATTAGATGCCAGAACTATCGTGGGACGATGAGGGTTCCCACCCATATTTTGCATATCCTCTATGAATTACCAATTAATATGCACGCTACGAGGATAACATCCATGACCTGCACATCCGGCTTCATGTGAGAGGAAGAAGATACAGCTGACTTCTCTGTCCCATTCCAAATCTCATGGCTAACGCGTAATATACGGCGCTAGAATCACTGATGTCAGGGGTTATTAAGTCCCTAATTGATTATCATTATTGCAATTAGAACCCTACGTTCTGTTGCTTCATCATATCACCACTTAGGATAATATCTATAATTTCTTTATTTGTGAAAATAATATTTTCTTTCTTTTATAGCATATATGATAACACACAATTTGCAAATACTTTGATAAAGACTCTTCAAAGGACGTGATCAAGTGATGAACTTGCCTTGTGATGGCAAGGTAGTGAAGTCTGATGCTTGCACTGGACCTTGAGCTTCTAGTTCTACAAAAACATCATTATTGCCTGGTAAGGACAATATTTAAAGAAGCAAAATGATTATGCAAGTAATGGAATGCATTATTTAACTTGATATGCATTCACCCCATTATTATAAAAAGTTAATTTTAATAATAAAGGATTTATAAATATTACTTTTTAATATTTATAACATATATTGAATTATTTTATTGTATTTCCCTTTTATTTGATTTTTATTGATTTAATAATCCTTTTAGGAATTATCAATTATACATTAAAATGGTGATTAAATATTTATTTAGTATTTTTCTAAAATACTACAATATTAATTCATAATGAAAGTGAATTTTAATTAATTTTATCACCTTTCAATAATTTTGTAAAATTCCATAAGGAATATATTATTTACAAAATTCCTAATAAAATTTAAATGTCTAAAATTTTATATTTTAATTTATTTGGGTAGTTTGGATTTTTGTGAATCCAAAACTATTTTATTTATAATTTTTAGACTTTTATTGTATTTTTTTTAAAAAAATATTAAGTCCAGGGTATTGGTCTTTTCTTTTTTATTAAAACAGGCCTGGAAATGTTTCTGGACTGTTATTCTTATTGGGCCCTAGTGGCCCATTAGTTCTAGACAAAAGAGCCACCCCGAAGGGTCTGGCCCAGCTCGACCCACTCCTCACAGCCTCTCTCTCTCTCTCGAGTTCATCTTCTCCTCCTCTAACCCCGACCCTATGGCCGGCGATGCCGCCGTCGGTCGTTCTGGCCGCCGCCATGGTGCAATTGGGGGTTCTCGACGATGCTCTTTCATTCTATCCAATTGGATTCGAGCCTAGGTCTTTCCTGTGATGGATCGATGCCATAATGAACCCTAGGGTTTGGGGATTGGCATGGATTGCGTCAGGCCGTGGCCGTGGGCGTCGAGGTGTTTCTCGCACCTCCAGTGATCGTGGTCATTGCCGTGGCGTCAGCGGGTTGCAGCCTTCTCCGGGTGCTCCTCGTGCCGCCATGGTCGTCAGCCCCTCTGCTTCCTCTTCTATCCTTCAGCGAGGACCTACGGTGAGTTTGATTCCCCTCCCCTGGTGCTCTTTGTGATTGCTGATTCGATGCTAGATGTTGGCAGTGCTACTGTCTGATTCAGATTAGGATGATTATCCCTTTAGGGTTCCTGTGATGTGATTGATCATGTGCTGGATGAATTGATTCATGTTTGGATGGTCTGTACATATGTTGAATGCTTATTGGCCTGAGGCTTGTTGCTTAAAATGATATATGATGTTTCTGGTGACTTACTAGATGATTTGATGCTAGAATTGCATCTGATTCAGATGATGTGGTTGTATGGGAAACATGCTTGGTAAAGCCAATGATCTGATAGCTCTACACTGTTTATTTGTTTCATGGTCATGATTTTGATAGGATACAGCTACTGTCTTAGTGATGTTAGCTTGGAAATTAACATGTGCAAACAGTGAAGTGTAACATAGAAATATCATAGTTATGATTCCTGTGTTAACATGAAAATGATTAGTTAGTTGATTGTCTGAATCAATGATGATTTACTGTCTTTCCTGATTCATATTGGATTGTTCTTGTGACACCATCATGTATGGCACACAAGTTTGATTCTAAACCATGGATTTGGTTAGTTTATGCTTAAGACAATCTTGGCTTTGAAAGATAAATAGAGATGCTCTTCTCTGAATTCCCTAAGACCAATGATGTTGGTCTGAGGCTTAGGCATTCAGATCTTATCTAATTGGTTCATCTAGATAGTCCTGGTAGTGGTACCAGCTATTCTTTATTGAATCAAATCTTGGAAAAATGATAGTAAGCTTGATCAATCTATGGATCCCAAAGATTTGTTTCTAAGGTGCTACCCTTCATTTAGGGATGTGCCTAGAATAGATCATAGGTATATGTATGGTTGAATTGTAAAATATAGCTTGACAACCAGAGCAAGGATGTTGCTCTGAGCTCTGGTTGGATCCTGGTACTTTGTTGTTTGCCTTTAGAGTTTCAGAAATCCCTATGATGGATTCACCCCACTTGGGTGCTTTCTGAGGGTTTGTTTTATAAAACAACACATGCTTCTCTCTGAATAAGATGATTAGATTATGTGAAGGTTTTATGAAACTCACCACAGAATTTGATGATGGTGTAGTAAGTTGGTGATGATGCTCTTGATCTGGTTTTTGTTGGACTCCTATGCTTGATCTTGAGCTAACCTGCTCCTCCTAGATCCTGGGCTTGATCTTGCTGTCCACCTGATCCACCCCCCTCCTTAAGTCACCATCCTGGTGATGTTTGGTTGATACTTAGTTGGTGTGGTTGCTGGATGTGGTGCTTGGTTTAGCTGATGTTTACACTGGTTGTTCTTGTGTGCTGTGCAGTGGGGTAATGCACTAGTGCCTCCCACGGCTGTGCTTGTGGTTTTGTAAGATTGGGCTGTTCTGTGAGGTTGACAACACACGACATGCATGCTGGTGTGTGTCCTGCCTGTGTGCTTGCTATGCACTTGTGGATATGTTCAGAATTTTGAACTTACTCTTACCAGGTTACTTTCACCTAGCTAGTGAATTTGTCCCTCTTGGCTGTCATTTGACTTCTGGCTTTGAATTTATGAAAGATGGATTCTTTCATATTGGTGAAACTTGCCCCTTTTTATATTTCTCAATGATGAATTTGTCAAGTGCATTTCACTGACATATCTAAGAGAAATAATACTAACACTAACACTCTTTTGTTTTTATTTAATCTTTGTTTTGCAGGTACATATATATGGATGAAGATTTAGTTTAGGTTTAGTTATAGGATAGTTATAGAATGTTCCAATGTAATTTTCTTATTCTTTTGTAATTTTTTATTTTATTATTTTGTAATTTTCATTTTCTTCAATTGTAATAAAGATTATATTATTATTAATAAAGAATATTCTTATTCTTTATTCTTTTGTAAATTGTGAAGTTTGAAAATATTTTCAGTAAGTTACATTCTTTGTAACTTGTTTATATATTGATAATATGAAATAAATTTTCATATTCATAATTGTTTTATTTGGATAATGTTTGGAGTTAAAATAATTAACTCATAATTAAATCAAGATTCAAACCTTTTTTTCTAATTCATTTGAATTATAATTCAAACATTCAAGTTTTAAAATTCAAACCCATTTCAAAACACATAACTCCTTAAAGATCATATCAAAGTTTATAACAATCATCCTTTAAGACTAAACCTAATCTCAAAGTATGAAAGAAACATTGATCACTTAAGGTTTTAATTTGGCGAAAATTTTACCCACATTTCACAAATGAATGCATGCAACATTCCATAATCCTAAATCTACCCTTCGTTAGTTCCTAAATGCTGGGATGTTATAGTTTCTTACTTGGAAAAGGCATAGGTTTATGCACCCAAGGTTCTATCTCTTTACCATGTTTATTAGCAATAAAATCTTCCTTAGTGTGCTTCTCAGGTTCTTCCTCACCTTCCTTCTTATCAGGAGACTCATTTTTATTATTACCACCCTCAGTTTCAGCATCAGAGACATATATACTATTAGGATCTATAGCAGGTTTAAGTGGTTCCTCAACTACTTTATGTTTCTTTTTCTTTCTCTTATGGGGACTACCACTATCTTCACCTTGTTGAGAATCCTGCTCAATTCTTTTAGGGTGTCCTTCAGGATATAAAGGATCTTGAGTAGCTATACCACTCCTAGTTCTAATTCCATAAGCATGTTTATCTCCTGAAGCATTAACTAGCATGTCCTTTTTTACCTTAGCAAGTTGATCAAGTTGGGTTTGAACCATTTGAAAGTGTTTACAAAGCATTTTAATATCATTAGAAGTTCTTTCCACAATATCCTTCAACTCATGGATAGCTCTAGAGTTTTCCAATAGATGATTCTGAACTTGTTTTGTTAAAATGACCTTGTTTAACAATAAAAATGTCAAGTTCCTCTAAGCATTGATCAGGAGGCTTACCATAAGGAATATCACCTTCATCAAAGTGTTGGAGAGAGTGTACCTCAATAGTAGATGAGTGGGGAATTGGCTTACATAATTCTTCTATAGGAGGTAGATTCTTCACATCTTTGGCTCTAATACCTTTCTCCTTTAGACACTTCTTAGCTTCCTTCATCACTTCATCATTTAATGCAATAACTCCCCTCTTCTTTGTTGTTGGTGCTGGAATTGGTTCAGGGACAACTGGTTCAGCAGTAATAGGCTCAGGTGTATTCAACTCAGTTGAAGTCCAATCATCATAATTCTTGCTTATCTTAGTCATTAATTCTTCAGCATCTGTAGGAGTCCTTTTCCTGAAAACACAATCAGCAAAGCTATCTAGGTAGGTACTAGAATCATTAGTTAGTCCATTATAATAAATATCAAGAAGCTCATTCTTAGGTAATGGACATCCAGGATGTGCATGAATCAAGGCATAGAACCTTGTCCATGACTCAGGAAATTTCTCTTATTATCCCTGTTTAAAATCAAAAAGTCTCTGCAAAGCAGCATGTCTAGCACTGGGAGGAAAATATTTCTGGAAGAAAGAAGCAATCAAGCAATCGGGGCTATCAATGGAACCAGGAGGTAATCTATTAAACCAAGCCCTAGCTTCTCCTTTTAGTGAAAAAGGGAAGATCTTAGTAACAAAGTACTTGCGCATCTTAAAATCATTAGAGAATAAATCACTCATAGTAGAAAGCTCATTCATATGAGCCACAACACTCTCATTTTCAGTCCCACAAAAAGGTTCTTTCTCAACAATATCTAAATAAGATAAATCAAGAGAGAAATCATAATCTTCATCTATAATATCTATGGGAGAAGTGGCAAACTTAGTACGTCGAGCAAGGAGACTCTTAATAGCACTAGTACTATGTGTGTTTCGGCATTCTTCAACAAAATCATCAGTGAACTCAATGTAACCATCATTAATATCATAACTCTCACTAGCCTCAGGTGAGCTAACAGGTGTAACAGTGTCTTCACTAGGAGTTTCGGTATTTCCTAGACCAGCCATAGTAGCATCTAGAAAAGGACCTAATGAACCACTCGCATCAAGCACAGTAGAAGTAACATCATGTGCATCAAAAGCAGTTTTAGACTCAGCAGTAGTAGCAGTGTGTGTAGCATGTGTATGTGGTGGTGGTGTAACAAGATTACTTATAACAGACGGTGAATCAGGGAACAGAATATTTTCCATGACTCAGGCAATTTCTCTTCTTCTCCCTGTTTAAAATCTAAAATTCTCTACAAAGAAACATGTCTAGCACTGGAAGGAAAATATTTATGGAAGAAAGAAGCAATCAAGCAATTAGGGCTATCAATGGAACCAGGAGGTAATCTATTAAACCAAGCCCTAGCTTCTCCTTTTAGTGAAAAAGGGAAGATCTTAGCAACAAAGTACTTGCGCATTTTAGAATCATCAGAGAACAAAGCACTCATAGTAGAAAGCTCATTCATATGAGCCATAGCACTCTCATTTTCAGTACCACAAAAAGGTTCTTTCTCAACAATATCTAAATAAGATAAATCAAGAGAGAAATCATAATCTTTATCCTTAATATCTATGGGAGAGGTGGCAAACTTAGGATCATAAGACTTCTTGGGCATAATAGTACGTCTAGCAAGGAGACTCTTAATAGCACTAGCACCATGTGTGTTTCGGTACTCTTCAACAAATTCATCAGTGAGCTCTATGTAACCATCATTAATATCAAAACTCTCACTAGCAGGTGAGCTAACAGGTGTAACAGTGTATTCACTAGGAGTTTTGGTATTTCCTAGACTAGCCATAGTAGCATCTATAAAAGGACCTAATGAACCACTCGCATCAAGCACAGTAGAAGTAACATCATGAGTATCAAAATCAGTTTCAGATTCAGCAGTAGTAGCAGTGTATGTAACATGAGTATGTGGTGGTGGTGTAACAAGCTTACTTATAACAGACGGTGAATCAAGAGAAACTGAGGTGTTTAGGACTGTACCTCTTCTTGTAGTGGATGGAAAAATAGGGAACTTTCCATCACGAGACTTCCCCATGATGAAAGGAGTAGCAGTGAACAATAATAGATCCAAGTGAACTTACAAATAAAGCTATGCTCCCCGGCAACGGTGCGAGAAAATAGTCTTGATGACCCACAAGTGTAGGGGATCGCAATAGTCTTCGCGGGTAGTATTACCCAATTTATTGATTCGACACAAGGAGAGCCAAAGAATACTTGCAAGCCTTAACAACTGAGTTGTCAGTTCAGCTGCACCTGGAAATAGTTCTTGCTCACAGAAGTTTATCAGTAGCAATAGTTTGTAGTAGCAACAGCAGCAGTAACAGCAACAGTGAAATAGGAGCAATGGTAACAGTAACGGTAGCAGTTGGATTTGAGTGCGGTAGGCATCGGGATGGATGGACGGGTGTTGCATGGACGAGTCTAAACATGTAACTTCAAGATCTAGGGCATTACAGATAAATAATAACAAGCATCCAAGTACTAAACAATCCTAGGCATGTGCTCCAAATATAGTCATACGTGCTCGCAATGAGAACTTGCACAACATCTTCTGTCCAGCCAGTCCGTGGCAGCGGGGCCTCTAGGGAACTACTGGCAATTAAGGTGCTCCTTTTAATAAAGCACCGGAGTAAAGCATTAACACTCCATGAACACATGTGATCCTCACACCACAGCCATCCCCTCCGATTGTCCCAATTATTGTCACTTTGGGGCCTTTGGACCCGGACAATGATATCTGTACACAAATTGCAGATAATATCACAAACAATACTATCATAATGATTTAGTAATAAGTTCAGATCTGAGATCATGGCACTCGGGCCCTAGTGACAAGCATTAAGCACAACAAGTTGCAACGAAGTCAAATAGCACTAATAGAGATACTAGGCACTATGCCCTAACAGATCTTATTTGATTACATGATAGAACTCATCCAATCCCACCATCCCCAAGCCTACAACGGGGGATTACTCACTCATGGATGAGGGAAACATAGATGGTTGATGGAGATGCGTTTGTGATGACAATGGCGATGATCCTCTCCAAATTCTCTGTCCCGGCAGGGTGCCAGAACGGAGTTTTTGGATCCGAATCTTGGTTTCTGGTGGCGGCGGCGAAGAGGAACTCTTTCTGGAAAACTATCGAACCCCCTTTGTTTTTAGGTCGAAAGGCAACTTATAGGCGCAGAGGAAGGCCGAGGGGGTGCCTGGTGGTCAGACTCTCCAGCGCGCCAGGTGGGGCTCGCACTGGGTGGGTGTGGGCCCCCAGGCCTCCTCTCCGTCTCTTCTTATGGCTCCGTGGATCTTCTGGTGAAATATAATTTTTGGCATATTTTCCGGGATTTTCCTGATAGTTCATTTTCTGCACAAAAACAAGACACCAAGGTAATTCTGCTGAAAACAGTGTCAGTCCGTGTTAGTTGTATCCAAATCACACATGTTTAGAGAAGAAACAATAGCAAAGTGTTCGAGAAAGTAGTTACGTTTTGGACGTATAAGTGAGGCGTTGCAGAAATAAAGATTCAAACTAGGGAATGCGTGACTTGTCGTCTTTTGCAAAAATAAAGGTTGAAACTTAGAGCATTGTGGCACTCCGCCCACTCCTATTAGGCCGCTTGCGTTTGGATCCACGTCTCAAGCGTCACTAAATGTTACGCATGAGCGGCCTTGTAGGCCACGTCCAAAGTAGGCTATAATTTTAAAAATAATAAATCTCGTCAATTTAGCCACTCAGGAACGATTGTCGAAAAGATGATGAAAATGATAAAAAATTGCATCGCCTTCGCTCGGGAAGGCCGTCGAGGAGGCGGGATAGCAGGGTCATCGACGGTGAGGGTAGCCTTGATCTGCGTGAGGATCAAAACAGGACTTCATGGGATCACCCTATCGAGAACCTTGAAACCGCCATGCTCCTAGCCTCGCCCCGCCACGACCATCGCTCTTTCGTCGGTCTCCTCTACTCTAGGGTCTTCCACCTCCGGATGAAAACCACTGAATGTCGAGATGTAGTTAGCAGCATCCTCCTTGGCAGTGCCGAAGAACTCTAGAAGCGAGGGCTGAGGCTAGGACAGATCGGGCCTCTTCTGCTTCATCCTCTCCCATACTTCATAGTCGGAACATGGCCTCTGTAGATGTGTCTCCTGCATCGCCAAAGAAATGTTATGCGTATCAAGTAGGAACATGAGGGGAAATAAATACAGCTTGTTCCATGTATATAAGTATATATACCAGCTTGGCCTTGAAGTGATCATGTTTGTGGTTTCCCGCATCGTGTGTCCCCCCGGAGCCACGGTTTGCCTTGTTCCGCTTGCTCAAGGCGTTGAACTCGAGGTCTTCCTCACGCCACCTCGCTGTCAATGCCTCCCATGCTTATTCCTTACCATTGGCCCACATGGGCATAACTTTAAAAAACAATACTCATTTGAAGAACGGAAAATGCAATTAGCAACAACATAGAATCTGATTGACAATTTACTTACCCCAACATAATCTTCCTCTGTCATTTCTAGTCGATTCTTCACATTCAAATTCTCTGGCTCTTTCTTTCCCAACTTCTCGAAGCTATATAGATTGGTCGTGGTGTGCTTTTGATTGTAGAACTGTTGTCGTGTCAACCTCTGACAAGCCCCCCCCCAAAGTCTTGTCCGCCATGTCCTAGTCCTCTGGAAGCACCCTATAAACTCTATGTAATCATGCATAGATGGTGGAAGGGGCATCAATTTGATGTTCGCTAGCACCCTAGCAGCGATGCGGATTCCGCTGTGTAGCCTGGAACAATCCGACACAATGTTCCACGGCATCGTCCCAGGGAAGGGCATATTTCCCCTGGGAAGGATATGGCTTGACGTCATCTTTGGCAAACACGACAACTTTCGGTGTGAGCGACTCGAGTTCGAGGTGGTGGACTGGCCATCACAATACCACGCCATCCTCGGGCGCGTGGAATTCGCAAGGTTCCTGGCAGTACCGCACTATGCGTACCTGCTACTCAAGATGACAGGACCTAGGGGCGTCATCACGGTCCACAAGAGCTTCACCCGGTCGGACCACTGCGACAGGGATTTCAGCAGAATCTCCCAGTCATTCGGCATGCTGGAGGAGCTCATAAGGCTCCGAGAAGTGACGGACAACGGGGCACCCCCAGTCTCGAGGCAAAACGCACCTGACATGTCATTTGACTCAACAGTCAACACGAAAGAAGGTGTAGGTCCACCCGACGGACGCCTCCAAGACGACGCTGATCGCCAACGACCTCAGCCCCGCATAGAAAAGCATGCTCGTCGAATTCCTCCGTGAGCGCTGGGAAATCTTCACCTGGTGTCCTGCGGACATGCCAGGAGTTCCCAGGGAATTCGCCGAGCATGCACTCAACATGTTCCCAGATGCCAAGCCCGTCAAACAGTCCATCCGACGATTGTCCGAGCCACGAGCCGAAGCCATCGGAGTCGAAGTCAACAGACTGCTCGATGCTGATTTCATCAGGGAGATCAAGGAAAGCTAGTGGCTACCCAACACAGTGATGGTCCCTAAAAAGGACACGGACATCCTACGGATGTGCGTGGACTTCACATCGTTGAACCAGCACTGCCCGAAGGATCACTTCCATATCCCTCGGATATATCAGATTATCGATTCGACTGCAGGATGCGAGAAACTCTCCTTCCTTGACGCCTACTTAGGCTACAATCAGATTCAACTAAAGGTCGAAGATCAGGAGAAAACGGCGTTCATTACGCCGTTCGGAGTATTCTGCTACAACACAATGCCTTTCGGGCTGAAGAACGCAGGTGCCACGTACCAGCAGTGCATGCAGGCATGCCTGAAGAGCCAGATCGGCCACAACATACAGGTCTATGTCGATGACATAGTAGTCAAAACAAGGGAGGCCAAGACATTGATCGACGATCTCCGCGAGACGTTTGACAACCTTGATCACTACAAGATCAAGCTGAACCCAGAAAAGTGCGCCTTCGGCGTCCCATCTGGCCAACTGCTTGGCTACTTCATCTCCCAACGAGGAATTGAGGAGAACCCGAAGAAAATCCGGGCGATACTGTCCATGGAGAAACCGAAGAACCTCAAAGGTGTCCAGCAACTCGCTAGACGCATTGTGGCACTGAGCAGATTTATCAGCCGCATGGGTGAGAAGGCCCTGCCTTTCTATCAGCTGCTACGCAAAGCAGACAAATTCGAGTGGACATCTGAAGCGGACGACGCATTCGAAGATCTAAAGCGGCTGCTCTCCACCTCGCATGTCCTGGTCACACCAAATGAACGCGAGCCTCTCCTGCTATACATAGCAGCCACGCATCAGGTGGTAAGCACCATGCTCATGGTCGAGCGACCCAAAGATGGCAAGACCCATGGGGTCCAGCGCCCAATTTACTGCCTCAGCGAGGAATTAACGCCAACAAAACAGAGGTACCCTCACTACCAGAAACTCGCCTACGACATGTTCATGATGGCCCGTCGGCTGAGCCACTACTTCCAGGAGCATCAGGTGATGGTCGTCAATTAGGCACCTCTAAACAGCATCCTGAACAACCCAGAAGCCACAGGACGCGTGGCCCTGTGGGGCATCGAGCTGTTCCCTCTAGACATAGTCTATGAGAAGCGCCATGCGATCAAGTCTCAGGTCCTACCGGACTTCCTCGTCCACTGGATGGAGCTCCAGCTACCGGACACCCCGGATATGACACAATCATGGACGATGCACTTCGATGGCTCCAAGCGCGAGGCTAGATCAGGAGTCGGGGTCATACTGACGTCCCCGCACGGCGACAAGATGAAGTACGTCCTCCGGATGAAATTTCTAGCTTCCAACAACGAAGCCGAATATGAGGCCCTCATCCACCGCATGAGGATGGCCAAGATCTGCGGCGCGACGCGCCTAGTCATCTACGGTGACTCGAACCTCGTCGTCCGACAGACGATGAACGAGTGTGACGCACTCGCCGCCGACATGATCGCATACCGTGCGCTCTAAAACTCACTCGAAGGAGACTTCGATGGCTGCGAGCTTCAGCACGTTGGAAGAGAAAGCAACGAAGAAGCCGATAGACTCGCCAATATCGGCTCTACCTGCGCTCGGGTGCCACCAGGTGTGTTCCTCGAACAAATCTGCATGCCATCCATCAAAAGGAAATTCCCCAAGGGATCACCTGAAGAGGCAGAGCACTCGGGGGTTGCGCTACCTGAAGGACAGGAAGGACCCGAAAAGCTCGACATAGAGGTCGCAGTGGTCAACCTGATGCAGGTCATGGCAATCGAGGAAGCATGGACGCAACCGTACATGCGATACCTGATAAACAGGGAACTGCCTGATGACCCGACAGATGCCCAGCTCATATCTCTCCGGTCCAAGGCCTTCACCATCATCAATGGCGAGTTGTACAAGCGCAGCATTTCGGGTTTACTCCAAAGGTGCGTCACCACAGGTGATGGCAAAACCATCTTCCAAGACATCCACGAGGGCATCTGCGGCCATCACGTGGGAAGCCGCGCCCTTGTTGCCAAAGCTCTACGAGCCTAGTTCTACTGGCCAATGGCCATGAACGATGCCAAGGACATCGTCCGAAGGTGCAACGGATGCCAGAGGTTCGCAGACAAACCGCACGCGCCAGGATCGGAGCTCAGGGCCATACCCTTGGCCTGGCCCTTCGCCCAATGGGGCCTCGACATGATCGGCAAACTGCCCAAGTCCTCGAAAGGAGGCCGCGTCTACCTCATGGTCGCAGTCGACAAGTTCACCAAGTGGATTGAAGCCATGCCCGTTACCAACCAAAAGGGTAAAACGTCCGTGAAGTTCTTCGAATCCATAGTCTACAGGTTCGGTGTGCCGCACAGTATCATCACGGACAACGGGTCGAACTTCATCTCCAAAGAATTCCAGGACTTCTACGAAGGACTCGGAATCAACATATCATATGCCTCCATGGCGCACCCGCAAAGCAACGGGCAGGTCAAAAAGGCCAATGGCCTCGTAGGCGGCGGCATCAAGAAACGCCTACTGAGCCCACTCGAAAGGCTTGCGGGAGCATGGGCAGAAGAGTTACCCTCCGTCCTCTGGATCTTGTGCACAACGCCAAACAGCTCAACTGGCTACACGCCCTTCTTCATGGTGCCGCGGGCGAAGCCGCCTGCCTGAAGTATGCCACAAGGCCCCACGGTCGTCGCTACAGCCAATCGACAACGCAGATCAAGATGCCGTCGACACACTCGACGTGGCACGTGACATCGCCACAGCTCGCTCGGTGGTCTACCAGCAGAGCCTCCGCAACTATCACAGCCGTCGGCTACGCCCACGGTCCTTCGACAAAGGAGACCTAGTCCTATGACTCAAGCAAGAGCGCCCGAAAAAGCTCGAGTCACCCTGGGAAGGACCATACGTCGTCACCGAAGTCATCCCAGGGGGCGCCTACCGCCTCAAGCACGTGGGGTCTGGAGTCGCATACTCCAACCCATGGAACGTTGCACAACTGTGACGCTTCTACCCCTAGCTATCCTCCTTTACTTTCAATAAGTCTACTCAGCCGAACAATATACCTCCTCATTACGATATGAATAAAGCTAAGTTGCCTCGCCCGAAAATTTACCTTTTCCTCGCATTTCTTTATGCTACAACACACTTGGGGGCTCCCCCTCACCTCATGACTTCGTCGACTGAGGATAACACATGTACACCTGAGTAGCTGATCACGTCAGGCTAACGAAAAGGGCATGCATACAACCAAGCACCATGTGCTAATACAATTAACCTTTACAAAAAAGGGCACAATACGCCCAGTCGAAATACATACAAGTTTTACATTTATCTTTTTTATAGGAACTACCTATCTTGAAGGATCACCTGCGCACGATGCTCAAAGAGATCTACAACTTCTTCGGCATACTGCCTAACAGCTGCATAGTGCTGTCACATGTCCCATAGGTCACCATCTGGACGAGGGGGCGGCCTAGCCGCCACAGCCGCAAGATTCACATCAGGGCGATGCAACCGCACGAGGGAAAGAGCGGCCTTCACCCCCGCAACCAACTGGTGTTGCACCAACTCCATGACGTGACGCACGTCCCGAAACTTCGCCAGCAAGCCCCAGAGAGTCGACGGCGCTTCATCAAGGGGAAACATGACGCGTAATCGACGCCTTGAAGTTTTCGCCGCCACGACACCGTGACACCTGATGAACACGATCCTGCACAGTCGCAAGGACCATGGCACGGTCGCGATCCATCCAGAAAAATCCACCGGCTTCCATATCCTGCTGGGTCAAGCAGTTGATCCGAACTGCAACTCGCTCCTTATCCTCCCTTGGAACAAGGTTGGTACCTGCAGCAACCACAAAGTAAGATGACCCCCAAACCAGACGCATCCGAAACTGAGCAGCAGCTCGAAGAAACTTACACTGCAGCTGCTCGGCTAACTGCCATAGCTCTCCCATCAAATATTCCTCTCTGGCGGCACCCCGCTCCGCCTTCGACTTCCAAACGTTCGCGTGGCCTCGGATGGCAAGTAACTCCTCAATACCGCGAACATGGTCACGAAGAAAAACAAGCTGCGACTCATCATCCAAGGATGGTCACAACTGTGGAGCAGACGAAGTATCGTCAGGGTCCCCACCCGAAGGTCCCTAAAGGAAAACAGAAAGGATATAAACAACACACGACGGGGCAACATCTCGAAGGCGCATTATATACAACAAAAGCCACTGCATGGCACAAAAAGTTGCTCATCAAGATATTACAGTGAAAGTAGAAGACAAACATCCTACAACTACAATGACAAAGCCTAAGCAGCTGCATCCTGAGTAGCCTTGGAGCCAGATTGCCTGCTCTTGACCTCCTCCTGCTGATTCGCCGCATACTCCACCAGAAGGCCAATAAGCTTCAGCCCATAGCGCTTACAGCGAGCAGCGTAGAGAGCGAAGGCTACCTCAGAACCGTCGGGAGCTGTTGGCATGTGGGAGGTGACCTGGTGAAGATCCAGCTCCGCCCCGGACGCCATGGCCATGGCCAGTCCCATGGAAGCGCCGATGCCCTTCTGCTTGCGCTTGTAGGCCGCACGTGCATCCGCGGACAACGCATCCGCCAAAGAATCGACATCCTCAAGGGCAGCGCCCTTGGGAACGAGATCCTTGTAGAAGCGCCCGAGGACCTCCTTGGCCTTGGCAAGGGATCCAACCGTAGTACTGCAGCGGTCTTCGACCGCCGCAACGGCATCATCCAGAGCACTATCGTGCTCCAAGACACCATGATAAAACTCAATGCCCACGGCATCTGAAGCAAAAGGAAAAAGTACAGTAAAAATCGAATAAGGACATGGAGACGCAGAAGCCTAAAAGAAAAACTAAAGAAGGGCAAAGCACTCACTAGAGACGTACTTGGCAGCAGCCATTAGTTTTTTGGCCACCTCCTTCTCGCGTGCAGCCGTAGCGGTGGCGATCTGCTCCTCGCGATCCGTGGCTTCCCACTGCAGGCGCTCCTTGGCCGCCATGGCATCAGCCAACTCCTGTTCGAGGCGCTCCTTCGCCCCAACGACATCCTCGGTCTTCTTCTCCGCTCGCCCAAGGATCTTTTTGAGAGCATCAAGCTCGCGGAGGGCTGTATTATTCTCATCTGCAAAATCAACAAGAATGCACATGAGATCAACAAGTCAGCAAGCAGACGAAAAGGTAGAGGATCAGTTAAGCATGTACCTTGAAGCTACCGTAGGCTGGCCTCCAACGCCATATGCTGCTTCACTAGCAGGTTTGCACCTTGCACAAAGGGCTGCAAGAAGAAAAAAATTATCAAGAAAAGGGCTCGGGAGGCTGCGCCCAGGAAACGAGCAGGACATCAAACACATGAAAAACGCTCGGGGGATCCCTCCGAGACACGCAGAAAGGAAGCAAAGATCAGCAGTCATACGAAAATATGGCTCGGGGGCTCCCCCAACAGCAAGACAGAAAACACTTACATGCTCAGATGGAGATTCTGAAGGTCCCGGTGCAGTCTTCTGGAAGACGATCA
Organism: Avena insularis; assembly: GCA_023614405.1. NCBI lineage: Eukaryota > Viridiplantae > Streptophyta > Magnoliopsida > Poales > Poaceae > Avena > Avena insularis. The sequence goes on along the minus strand of CM042691.1, from coordinate 207,143,661 downwards.
CTCGATCCTTCTACAGAGAGGGGTTCGGAGCAGCGCCCCCAGAGGTGGCCACCGTCTGAGAGAGAGGAGGCGTCATCTTCGACTCCCCCACTGCCTCCTGAGTGGCATCGCTAAAAGAGCCCTCCGATGAGTGGCTGCAAAGGAAAACACCAGTCAAAAGGTATGAAGACATGAAGACAAGAAAAGTAGCAAAAGGCATCCGAAGGCACTTACGAGTCCATGTCGCTCAAATCAAGAACAGTCAGCGCCCTGTTGCCTTTCTTCTCTTCCTTCTTCCTCTTCGCCGGCGGCTGCGGCGCCACATCCCGCACAGGAATGGTCGGGATGGGAGAGGAAGAGGCACCATCACCTCCACTATGGCGGACAGGGAATGGCGGGTCCCTAGGCGTTGGCGGAGTCGAGGCATCCGAATATTCGCTCGAGCTTCGTGCTTGCTTTCGGGTCTTCTCCATGCTCGCCTCGGGAGCCTCCTCAATAGGAGACTGCACCAGCGAAAGCTCGGACTCGAATTCCACGACTTCGTTGTCCCACGCATCCGGAAACCGTTCGGGCATCCGAGGCACCATGCCAGGCACCTTGAACTCCTGCACAATGAAGACAAATTTTTAGAACAGAAAAATACAAGGAAACGCACTCGAAATAAGTGCTACGCGCACGTCGTAGATCTACACCCGCGGAACCAGTCGAGAAGCACTGAACGGGGGGGGGGAGGGGGGGTCCGCGAATTCCCCAGAATGTCCTCGTCGGTCTTGAAATTAAGCAACGGCCGAAGAACTCTGTCGAGGTCAACCTTGGAGAGCTCCTCGTCCGCAACTCTTATTGGGTCGTGGCGGCCAGAATAAAGAAACATCGGATGCGCCATAGCTTGAAGCGGCTGCACCCGACGTTTGAGGAAGGTGTGGATGATATCCACACCGTTTACCTCCTTCTCTGGAATCACCTGGAGGTCTTCCAACCGACGGTAGAGCTCCTCTATCTCCTCCACCTCGCCCTCCAGGATATGGTTTTTCCAGGATCTCTTCGGCAGGATTTTCTAGGTGGAGTCGAAAGGGGCAAGGCCGAAGTTTTGCCCGTCCACTGTTGAGTCGCGGATATAAAACCACTTCCTCTGCCAGTATTGGACGGACTCAGACATAGAAAAAGAAAATAAAAGAAAAGTGGATCGAAGGTGACGCAGTCGCCGATCGGATAAACTCCGTCGGAGCCGGAGTGCCTCTTCACGGAATAGAGTTTCCGGAAGAGGCCAAAGTGCGGCTCAATACCGAGCTAGCACTCACAAAAAGTGATGAAGCAGGCGATATGGAAAAGAGAATTGGGCGAGAGATGGTGGAGTTGGATACCATAGAAGAACAACAGTCCATGGAGAAAATCATGGACTAGGAGCGAGAGACCCCGAAGAACAAAGGCAACGAACATGACCTGAAACCCTGTGGGTGTACGGGGAATTACCTTGTCGCCGGGGATCTGGCGGCCTCCTTGTCCTGCGGGATTAAACCCGCTTCGTGAAGCTTGCGCAGGTCACCCTCACGCGTCTCCGTGAGCCGCCACCCACCATCGGTGACACGAGCGGCGGAGGTACTTTTCTTGCCACCAGCAGCAACACTGGTGCCCGCTCCGGTGGAGGACTTCTTCGATTTCCCCATTGCGGCGCGACGACGGCGGCGGTGCAAGCGCAGAAAAGAAGAAGGGAATGATCCGAGAACTTCTAGCACACGGCGAGAAAAGCTCAAGAAAATGGAAGCAGTAGAAATCAAGTGGCTACGGTGAAAACAAACCACAATTTTCCCCACAGTTATAAGGACAAAGACGATGAACATGGACGAAGACGATGGACAGTTATAAGGTCAAATCCAACCGTCAACGTATCAACACAGCAGCGAACCGTCGGTCGCACGCCGTCCACTACGCATGTAAATCGAGGAGGCACCGTAATTCTCGCCACGTCGCGCCTGACTTAGCCTGTAAGTGGGCATGTCCACGGGTGCCCACTAGCTGGCCGCATGTGCCCATATGTGTTATATGGGATGCGCACTTCTGCCCACTAAAACTGTCCAGCTTAAACAGTGTCCACTTAGCCCACTTAAACCCAGAACATACACGCTCACGCCTGACCAGTCAACTCCAAGTCAGAAAGTGGGACCCACGTCATCTCTAGCGTCGCAGATGGTTGAGGTCACCGATCGTCAGCATTGACGTCATTAAAACCACACTAGTAACAGTTACAAATCTTCGGTCAAACGGCTAAAGTACTCACTCGAATCTACGATTCGAGCAACTACTCGGGGGATACTCCTATCAGGAGCGCTGGCCGCGCACCCGAAGCATGAATAAGGTACTATGCCAATGATTTATCCTTCGAGTCCTACGTCGAGTCTACGACTCCACTACGGACTCGGGGGCTACTCCCATAGGGAGGATTGATTCAAGCATCCGAAAAAATTGTGTCCTATGGACCTGAAGCAAACAAAGGCTAAAATTAAAGTCTCTGCTCGAGTCTACGACTCGAACAGACACTCGGGGGCTAGTCCCATAGGGAGCGCTGGTCGCGCACGCTATAAATTTTTCGACTGAAATCCTTCGGATCAGAATCCAAAAACTTTTTGGCAACTTTGCCCCAACCAACGCTAAGTGAGTAACATCCTCCTTGGCCACCCGAAACACCTCCGCGGTGATAAAATTTCGGATGCTATGTCTGCGACGCAAAGATAAGACCTACAGATATCATCTGATGGCCTGGTAACGCACCCGACTGCACTCTGCTAGTAAAAATCCGTGCCAACAGGCGCGATGAAAATCCCGATGGACGCGTTGGATACATCATTCGAAAATTACTGGAATTCAACTCTTGTAAGACCTCAATGGCCTGAGTCGAATTACGCCAGCATTTGTTCCGGGTTCGAGTCGAGGGACTCGAATCTGAAGAAGATCGTGTTGTTTTGTCCTAAGACAGTTAACTGACCTTGATCCGTCAGGAGAGTCAGGCACACACATCAACAATCCCTACACACTAAAATCATTCTTTTCCTAATGAACAAAAACAGTTGCACCCGAAAGATTGAAGAGTCCTCAGCCGAATCTACGATTCGACTGAACACTCGGGGGCTACTGACATGGTTATACCCTACAGGTACACAATATTAGCATACCTGGTCTAGCCCAAGGAAAGCCCACGAGAATATACGTGGCCCATGAAGACTCTCGGGTGGCCCAAGCCCATGACGTCTTCGGATCCTTGAAGAGCAAGACTAGAACAGATAGAATGTTCAAAGGGGCAAACCCTAAACCTGTAACTGACTCGATCTATGCCCGGGACCTACCTATCTCTATATAAAGGCTAGGAGGGCACGACGAGGAGTATCTCTCTCACCTCACCGCATACCAGCGGCGGGCCCAGGATTTTAAGAGTGTGTATTCAAAATTTCAAAGGCTACAGTTTTTTCTGGATAGTCTAAATCCTAGGTCTTTGTGTGTATAATAGATGGTACAAATCTGACATAAATTCAGCAAAATATTAGAGTCGTAGGATCATACCTTTAAATTTTCACCTTATATAAGTACCAGCTATTTAACATATCAATGAGGCAACCTCTGAAGTATAGAGGAGAGAAAACTCACAAGTTATACGATAACTTTTTGATGGTTGAGGGTTTGAAACCCATTGATGATGTCCTCATGCTTAACTTGCAAGAATAAGAATACCAATTGAATCTGATTGGGCACATTTTAAGTTTGTCTTTTCTTTGCAGCAGCTCTTTTCAAGAAAGTCTTCAAATCAGCAAAAGACCTTTCTTTTCATACCAAAAGGAACCTATGCAATCTGAACAAACAAAACAAAACAAGTTCTAGTTAATCTGAATTTTGGAGTAATTTTGTCTGAATTTTTTTCTGATTCTATAGAGTACAGTACCTCAATCCTCTACTATTGGAATGGTTCTGACCAGCTGGAGCAGGGAAACCGTGGAAGGGAGGAGAAGGCAGCGGCCGGCTACGGAAAAGCAATCAACGCAGTCCCGACTTCTTGGCTGATAGGTCGAGGAGCAGGCCACACTCAGCCATGTACAAGAAGGTTCGAGATTCAGAAAGCGGAGTCGTGAGACAAGAGACCGTTGCCGTGTTGTCCTGCGTCGGCATCGGGATCACGGGACTTCAGCGCTCCGTCGTTGGCCGTCCGCCTAAGGCGTTTCCGCCGTCCGTCAGCGCTCGTTCAGTCCAGGAGATAGGGGGAACCGATCGATCTAAAATACGGAAAGAGGGGACGGTCGATCTGTCACTACTCACTAGTCGCATGCTCACATGATAGAGCTAATGGGCTAGTTGGGCCCCGTATACGAGGGAAGATGAGAGGAGGAACTGGGCTCTCAGTCTGAATCGCTCAATACTCCTCTTCCCTTTTTCCAACATGTATATATACTGTATATCATTGGTTTTTGGCCAAAAAATTTGGGTATTCACTTGAATACCTTTGAATTGAAGTGGGCTCGTCCCTGCCGCATACACACCTCCACGCCAGATTGCATCTGCGCACCCCTGTAACTTTCAGTTCCGCCATAATCAAGAGCAGACAAGCAGGAGTAGGGTTTTCCCTCCGGGGGCCTGAACCTGGGTAAATCTCGTGTCCCCTGGTTGCTTGACTGTTAACAGTTCCGCGATCTCCAGCACCCCCATCTTCTCCAAAACCCAAGCTCATAACAATGGGCATTGACGAGATCGAACCTCGTCACCTTGGACTATGGGTCCATGTAGTAGCTAGATGGTTGTATCTCCTCCTTTGTGCTTTCATGTATAGATCTTATGAGCTCCGTTCATGATCAAGATCTAATCTATTTTTAATCATGCATGTTGTGTTTGCGGGGATCCGATGGATATTGAGATTATTATGTTGGTTTGATTAATGGTTTTGTCTTTATGATTCTATCATGTCTTTGTTGTTTGTGATCTTGCATGCTCTCCGTTGTTAGTAGCTATCTTGGCCAAGTAGTTGCTAGTGACTACAAGAGGGGGTATTTATGCTCGATAGTGGGTTCACGCCTCTAGTTTCCAAGGAAGTGACAGAAATCTCTTCGGTTGTAGATGTGTTGTTGCCACTAGGGATAAAACAACGGTCTCTTGTTCATGGAACATGTGGACTGTTTACCTTACACACTTTGCTTAAAGCAGTTGTGTGTTGCTTGCAACTTATCTTGGAGGTTGGATGATAACCTGAAGGTGGACTTCTAGTCATAGATGCAGTTGGATGGCGGTCTATGTATGTTGTTGTATTGCTCAATCGAATCTCATAGTATCTTTCTGACTAGTAATTGCATTGTTATGCCTTGCTCAGTTCCTGTCAATTTCCCTGGTGTAATTTGTTTACCCTTCATGCCATGTTGTTTATCTAAGGAGAGCACCTCTAGTGAACTATGGACCTCGGTCCAATCTTTACCATTGATACATCTTCCACTGTTACTTGTTTACTTGCTGCAAACCATTACCTTCCACACCTTAATCCTTTGTTACAGCAAACCGGTGAGCTTGACAACCTCACGGATTCGTTGGGGCAAAGTCTTGAGTTTGTATTGTGCAGGTCTCCGCGTTGCTTGCAACACCTGTGTGACGTTTCCTTCCTCCTTCTGGTTCGATAACCTCGGTCTCAACTGAGGTAAAACTTGCTGCTTGCTCTTCACACCCTGCGTTTGGGGTTACCAACGAAGTGCCACGTCGAGCATCATCAAGACTTTCTGGCGCCGTTGCCGAGGAATAAAGAAAGAAGCTCCCACGTCAACAAGGCGCCATCACACCGCCCTACACCCCGGCCTACAACACCTCCCCGGCCTACAACACCGCTACACCGACCTACGCTCTGGCTTTCGGTGGCCTATCGACCTACGCGCCTTAGTAGCCCACATGGGACCCGGCCCTCTCCACCGTGCTCCAGCAGGCGCCTGCGCCTGGCTCCTACGCCTGTGGTGGCAATTGGTTCATGGACACGGGCGCATCCTCTCACATGGCCTCTCACCCGGGCAACCTCTCTTATTCTTTTCCAACTTCCACCGAGTCTCACATCATTGTCGGTAACGGCGCCAGTCTTCCTATTTCTCACATTGGTTCTTCTAATTTTCCTTCCTCTTCCAAACCACTGTCTCTAAATAATGTCATTATCTCTCCCCATTTTATTCAGAATTTAGTCTCTATTAAAACTCTTTCTCGTGACAATTCTGTAACGGTGGAGTTTGACGCTTCTGTTTTTTCTGTTAAGGACACACATACCTGGATGGTACTCCACCGATGTGAGAGCCTCGGCGACTTGTATCTGATGGCATCGACCTTTGGCATGCTCATCTTGGACATCCTAGTGCCAACACGCTTTATCAAATAATGAGGGGATTTTCATTTTCCTGTCATAAAAAGTCTATACATAGTTGTGAAGCCTGTCATGTCGGCAAACATGTTCGTATTCCTTTTAGCAATTTTTCCACAGTTTTGACTTTTCCGTTTGACTTAATTCATAGTGATGTATGGACCTCTCTTATTACGAGTAATTCTGGTTTTTACTACCTAGTCATTCTCGATGATTTTTCTCACTTCGTGTGGACGTTTCCTCTTCGTAAAAAGTCCAATGTCACCACCACTCTCACTTCCGTTTACTCCTTTGTGGCTACACAGTTTGGTCGTCCCATCCATGCATTACGACGGTTCTCCCCCTTTTTCGGTTCTCCCCCTTCTTACGACGGTCTTCGGATCTTTGGTTGTCGGTGGTACCCCAGTGTCGCTGCCACCGCCCCTCATAAACTCGCTCCCTGTTCAATCTCGTGTGTCTTTATTGGTTACCCGGCTAACACCAAAGGCAATCGCTTCTACGACCCCATGTCCTATCGGGTCATCACCTCGAGGCACGTTTACTTTAACGAGTGTTGCTTCCCATTTGCACTGGAACAGGTGGCGTCCTCTTCTCCTTCCACGGGTGATACCCCGCGGCGTCATGCGCTCGCACCGGTCGCGTCGACCCTACCCTCGAGCTCGAGCTCGGGCGCTTCCTTGTCGACCCCGCCGCCATCGCCCTCAAGCCCCCGCTCGTGCGCTGACCTGCCGATGCCACCCGCGTCGCCCTCGAGACCCAACTCGGTCGCCGCTATGTCGACACCGCCTGCCGCTCTAGCGACACCGCCTGCCGCACCCTCGAGCTCTAGGTCGGGTGCCGCCTCGCAGACACCGCCTGCGTCGCACTCGAGCTCTAGATCGGGCGCCGCTCCATCGACCGCATCACCCTCGAGTGGACACTCGGGTGATGTCGGGCTGCCCCTCCAGGTTCGGTCACCCGTGCACGCGCTGGCGTCTTCCGCCCTGTTGGAGATCTGCCCAAGAGGCAATAATAAAGTGGTTATTATCATATCTTCACACTTATGATAAATGTTTACATACCATGCTATAATTGTATTAACAGGAAACATTAATACTTGTGTGATTTGTAAACATAAAAGAGTCCCTAGTAAAGCCTCTTGTTAAACTAGCTTGTTGGTTAATATATGATCATTGTTTCCTGATCATGAACATAGAGATGTTATTAACAACAGGGTCATATCATTAGGAGAATGATGTGATGGACATACTCCTATAGACAAGCGTAGCATAAAGATCAAGTCATTTCAATAGTTCAATTGCTATATGCTTTCTGATACATAGTAACCTAATTCCTTCGACCATGAGATCATGCATATCACCTTTACTGGATGGATGCTTTGATGTCATCAAACACCACACCGTAACAGGGTGGCTATAAAGGTGGCATTGAGTGTTGGAAAGTATTGGTTGAAACACATGGATCAAGAGTGGATTTGTCCATCCACATGACGGATAGATATTCTCTGGGCCCTCTCGGTGAAATGTCATCCAATTAGCTTGCAAGCATGTGACTTGGTCACAAGGGATCACATATCACGGGAAAGAGAAAAGAGTACTTATCAGTAACGAGGTTGAACTAGGTATGCAGAGATACCGACGATCATAACCTCGGATAAGTAACATATCGTGAGACAAAGGGAAATTGGTATCGTATGTAAGTGGTTCATTCGATCGCAAAGTAATCGTATAAATAGGTGGGAGCCATATGAATTTCCAGATTCCTCTATTGTTTATTGTTAGGATAAGTGTCTATATCATGTCCTAATAATTCACGAACCTTAGTGAGACACACTTAAGGATTAGAGGTTGTTTGAGTAGTTATGGTATTATGAGAAAGAGACCGAATGTTGTTCGGAGTCTCGGATGGGATCCGGGATATCACGAGGAGATCCGGAATGGTCCGGAGAATAAGATTCATATAAGGAAAGTCCCGTTTCGGAGTTGGGGAATGGTTCCGGTGTTTTCATCGGGAACATTCTAGAAGGTCCCGGAATGTCCCAAGACCGGAAGGGAAGGGTACATGAATGTGTCATTGTAAGTTGGAATTATTTCATCATTTAGTAAGTGTTCTCGCTGTAAAAAATAAAGGTTTTTTTTAAATCCTAAATTTAAAAGTCAAACGGATATTTTGAAAGTAAAACTGCAAGTTTTTGTAATTGGAATGAGGATGAGAAGTGGAAACCGAGTTGGGAGGGAGACCTCCTCCAACCGCGCCAACTCAATGCCGAGTTGGGGAGGACTCCACTCTCCCCGGCCAGCCCCTCCCACCTATATAAGGAGGGGCAGGGCTCCCCTCCTTACACACACAAGTTCCTATCCTCTAAACTAAACCCTAGACCTAAACCCCGGTTTAGAGCTATTTCGGTTTAGAGCCTTCTAATTGGTTTAGAGCCTTCTAATTGGTGTGTCTAATTACTAGACCACTAATAGCCTCTCTCATAAGCTCCACCATACTACTTTGGCTTAAGGCGAAGCCTCGGGATCTCCCTCTACTTCGGTACCACGCCGTTGTGCCGGAATCGCGAGGAGAGTGCTACAACCTCCGCTGCTTTGGAACAAGGAGAGGAAGGTCTTCCGAGCGAACGTGTGACCGATCTGGGAGCGCTTCGGGAACGCGGCCGGAAGGATCGTCTCGCGATCTTGAGATCGGAAAGAGTACGACTACATCACCCACGAGAATCGCTCTCGTTAAGCGCTTTGGAATCTTCGAGGTGAGTTCCACTATCGACTCGTTGCTACAATCTAGTAGATAGATCTTGGCTTGTTTGTTTGTATGCGATAGAAAATTTTGTTTTCCATGCTACGAACCCCTACAAAGGGTATCAGAGCCGTGTCTATATGTAGATCACAGACGAGTAGAACACAATGGTCATTGTGGCGTTGATGCTTTTATTGTAGAGTGCCTTTTGTGTACTTTGCCTCTGGCGGTATGTTGGGATGAAGCGGCCCGGGTTAACCTTACATGACATCGTTCATGAGACTTGCTCCACGCTTGACATGCAACTTGTATTGCATAAGTGGCTCTCTGGGTGCTGTTTCTCCTAGCATAGTAAAGATCCAATTTACAACGGGTAATCAACAATGCTAGTATCAATGTTGTGGTTCTTGTTCGTAAGTTAGAACGACACTTATGGAAAGCCCCAAACCACGTAAAATATGCAAAGAAAGTAGAAGCGTCTAACTTTGTTTTGCAGGGGTGTGCAGTGATGTGATATGGCCATGATTGTGATTATATTTGATGTATGCAATGTTCCTTATTGTAAGTTGGCAACCGCAGGAGCCATATGGTTGTCTTTAATTTATGTTAAGACCTTCGTGTCTATTCAAAATAGTTGTAATAGTTGAAGCTGGTGGACAACAACCATGAAGAAGCATCATTGACCTTGATGCTATGCCGGTGATGATGGAGATCATGTTCGTGCTTGAAGATGGAGATCGGAAGCACAAAGAAGAAAGGCCATATCATATCACATATTATGAATTGCATGTGATGTTAATCCTTTATGCATCTTGTATTGCTTTGTAGCAGCGGTAGCATTATAAGATGATCCCTCATGCACATAAATTTCAAGTTCTAAAGTGTTCACCTTAGTATGCACCGTTGCAAAGCTTGCCTTCAAGCACCACGTGATGATCGGGTGTCTTTGATTCCGGTGAATACAACGTAAGCAAGCCAGATTTGCTTATGCGGTAGCTAAGGTTTGATCTTGACGAGCCTAGCATGTACAGACATGGCCTCAGGAACACGGATCACCGAAAGGTAAAGCATGAGTCATATAGTAGATATAATGAACATGTTGATTGTTCGCCATTGAAGCTACATCAACTCTCGTGATGATCGGTTTTGATGTGGTGGATTTGGTTCGTGATCACTAAAACAATGTGAGGGATATTGTTTTGAGTGGAGTTCACCTAGATTAATTTAATTATTAATTAGAACTCAATTTATCATAAACTAAATCAAAGTGAATTTGCATAGTTGTTGTAGTCATTGGCATCCGTTTACCACCTTGCGCTTAGTTATAATTGAGATGATAGAACTATAGAATTCTGGTTACTTTACTTAACTGGTATCGTATTGTTTTGAAGTGTTAATCTAAAGTTTAAAGTCCTATTGCAAACTTTCAAGAAGTTCCGTTACTCCATGAAGTTTAATAATTGGTATTAAAACAAGAGTGACAATTCCAAAGTGTTAGTATATGAGTATCATGTTTGTCTCCATGATTCTTGATATTCAAAAGATTATCTTAATATCAAGGTTATCTAGGATCTGAAAGAGTTGTTTGAAAAACCATGATGTGTGGAAGATATTGTGATATCTCAAACGAAGTTTTAGTTACAACATGATAGAGTATAATATGGCAAAGTCATGTTCTCATGTTTGATGAGAATTTGCAAAAGGTTGGAGACACTAGTTGTCCTAATCTTCCAAAAGGTTTTGGAAAGCAACATTATACTCATAATTCATCGTTATAAGCTAAAAGTAGCTTGATCATGGACGATTCCATGATAAGGTGAATATTTGATGTAGGTAAAATGTTTACTACACCAAGAAATTACTAAAGAAAGGAATTTGAAAGAACACCAAATATTTGATAATGGTGATCTACTTCAAAGTGCAAGTTCAAAGACATTGGTATTTAACTATACACGCTTTGGACTATGTGTCATATGTATGACTCCACTATTGATGTTGATAGATTCTTTCAAATGAAATACTGAAAGAGAATCTCATAAATATGTGGCAGAAAAGAAAAGACTAGAATTGTTCAGTTTAAAGTATATAGATGATATACATGTTATGGCTATATTCTTTGCTTATTAAACAATGTGGTTCTTAAGTACTTGATACTGAATTTGTTGGTATGAATCGTCATACGAAACAACACAATTCATGAACTACAATGGCCTAAGTAACTAGCAAAAGAATATGTGATGATGTTCATCGAGAACAAAATAAAGGGTTATTGTGTTGCTCGTTAAACATCAAAGCTTGCCTTCAAGATTTGTTTTATCGGTATTATGAGAACAAAAGGGTTGTTCAAATAATTGTAATCCATAGAAGATGGATGATTCAAATCTCATTGGAGACATCACATCCATAAAACTAGTGCTAAAAATGTCGAAAGACAAATTGATTGAAAGATCACTTAGGAAGTGACATCGCCGTTTAAATTATTGGAAAGAAAACATGAAGAAAATCCATATGGATGGAATTTTGGAGTCTTTTGATTTTTGATCAAATGACGTTTGTGAAACTTTCCTAGAGATAATTAAAACTTCGTTCATAGGCCAAAAGGGAACGAATGACTAGCTTATTTGAACTTGTACATATTGTTGTACAAAGTCCATTATGTGTAGTCAAGAGCGATGAATTTCAACTTCATATGCTTTCTCCGAAAATTTGAGTGAATATATGAATATTTACTTAATAAGGATAAAGTATGAAACACTTGAAAAGTTCAAAGACTTTCAAGATGAAGTGCAAAATCATTGTAACAAGAATATAAATAGTTTATGATAAGATCATAAAGGAAGATATTTAAGTTACAAGTTTAGCATAATACCTAAGATTTAAGGAATCGTCCGGATTTGCATTTCCGAAACACCATAAGAGTATGGAGCGTTAGAGATATGTAATTGAACCTTGTTTGACATGGTAAGATCAAGGTATAATTCATAAACTGCTATTATATTTTAAAGATTAAAAGCTTTAGAGACTACCGTTTTCCACTAAAAGAGCTCCATCATAATCCGCTGAAATGACACCATATAAAGTTATGGTTTGGGATAAAACCCAAGTAGTCCTTTCTTAAACATTGGTATGCTATGCATAAGAAAGATGTTTGCAACCAAAGTCGGATAAACCTGTCTTTGTATTACTGTTAAGTATTCCTCCATAAACACCGGATACAAAAGTGTTTGTCACTTAGAACGTCAAGTTTCTTTGAGAAGGAATTTTTCGTGAAAAGTTAAGTGGGAGGACAATAGAACTTTGATAAGGTTAAAAGAACCTTAGCTATATGTGCAAAGTTACGCAGCACCGAAAAGTGTTAGGAGGCACAACAATGCTCATGGCTCACGTGCCTCAAAGGTTGTGGTCACGGAGGTCTAAGTTTCTATTGAAACAAGTAGGTCGGATGAACAATCAAATACCAAGATTTGAGGGTTGAATCATTATTTGAGAATAATGAACCTACTACATGCAAAGAAGCGATGATGGGCCTGACTGGTCAAATGGCTTGAAGCCATATAATCCGTGATAGTTCCATACACGAGAAATCAAGTTTTGAACTTGAAGGACCCTCGAAAAAGGTGTAAGACCTTGCAGTTGTGTTTGGATCTATAAAGAAGTAGACATGGATGTTTCATATCTATGAAATAGTCGACATGTTGGGAAAGAGTTCACAACAATGTTCAAAGGTTGTATATGACAAGATTTGGTCTTTCATAGCAATTTTTAGTCTAGACGGATTAATGTAGCAACCACTACATATAATTTGTTATGTGGTAGTAGAATAAACAAAACAAGTTCTTCTAATAGAATGGTTACCTAGGACGTGTGCATGACACGGTCCAAAGGGTTTTGTTAATTCAAAGGATGCTAAAAGCATATGCAAACTTCAATGGTTGAAGTAAGCATAGCGGAGTTGGAATCTTCACTATGATGAAACTGTTAAAAGAGTTTAATTTCATCGGAGACAATGAAGATGCTTGCATTTGCAAGAAATTAAGTGGGAGCGCTAAGACATGTTTCTAATACATTATGTGGAAGACATATTGTTGGTTATAATGTATCTTTTATTAACACATATTAAGAATTTCATCCCGATGAAAGACTTAGGCAAAACCCAAATATTTGGCATCAATAGACGCTAATATGGTTGTGCCAGAAGTACATAGACGAGATATTGAATGAATTCAATATAGAAACTACAAGAAAGGTTCTTGTTGCACAGAAAGGATTGAAAGAGTTCAATGTTGATGATATATTCAAGTGTATTGACATTTGGTAAGTAAAACAAAGATTCAAGTATAGATTGATACTTGATGTATGAAATCACAAAGAGTATTTATATCAATCATACTGTGATATGTACAAATCCAGATATGTCCTATGCTATAAATATTATGAGCATATACCAGAATGATTCATAAGATGATCATTGGACGATAGTAAGGATATTCTTATGATCTTTTGGAAGAACTAAGAGTATATTATTTGTAGAAGTGACAAATAGATGGTTAGTTCATTGTAAAAGTACTACATTGATACTAGTTTTGTCACAAAGTACAAATTAAGTTTATCTCAATCTAAATTAAGGGTGGCACAATATAATGGAAAGTGAGTTCCATAATGGATTTGGATGATTTCCAAAGTTAAGACATTGTGACAGATACTACAACAAAAGGCTAAGTATATGACTGCTATTATAGCAGCAAAAGAGGGCATTTGTGTCAAGTAGTTTGTTATCAAACTAGGTGTAGTTCACAGCGGGATAATACTATGAAGATATATTGTACGACAATATTGTCAACATGTTTTAACCCCAAAGAACTAAAGGTCACACCAAAAGACCAAATTTATACAAAGCCATCTCATTAGAGAATGAGTGATGCGTAGAGACGCAAAGACATGCAATTACACACGGACCTGGAAGTGTCAGATCCGGAGATCAGTTGACCACTAGCAATCGTGTACATACAACACCGAAAAGCCATAGGTGTTGAATACACAAAGGTTTGAAACTAGATTATTGACTCTAGTGCAAGTGGGAGACTGTTGGAGATATGCCCAAGAGGCAATAATAAAGTGGTTATTATCATATCTTCACACTTATGATAAATGTTTACATACCATGCTATAATTGTATTAACAGGAAACATTAATACTTGTGTGATTTGTAAACATAAAAGAGTCCCTAGTAAAGCCTCTTGTTAAACTAGCTTGTTGGTTAATATATGATCATTGTTTCGATCATGAACATAGAGATGTTATTAACAGGGTCATATCATTAGGAGAATGATGTGATGGACATACTCCTATAGACAAGTAGCATAAAAGATCAAGTCATTTCAATAGTTCAATTGCTATATGCTTTACGATACATAGTAACCTAATTCCTTCGACCATGAGATCATGCATATCACCTTTCTTGGATGGATGCTTTGATGTCATCAAACACCACACCGTAAAGGTGGCTATAAAGGTGGCATTGAGTGTTCGGAAAGTATTGGTTGAAACACATGGATCAAGAGTGGATTTGTCCATCCACATGACGGATAGATATTCTCTGGGCCTCGGTGAAATGTCATCCAAGTAGCTTGCAAGCATGTGACTTGGTCACAAGGGATCACATATCACGGGAACGAGAAAAGAGTACTTATCAGTAACGAGGTTGAACTAGGTATGCGGAGATACCGACGATCATAACCTCGGATAAGTAACATATCGTGAGACAAAGGGAAATTGGTATCGTATGTAAGTGGTTCATTCGATCGCAAAGTAATCGTAGAAATATGTGGGAGCCATATGAATTTCCAGATTCCTCTATTGGTTATTGTTCGGAGAAGTGTCTCGATCATGTCCGCATAATTCACGAACCGTAGGGAGACACACTTAAGGATTCGACGTTGTTTGAGTAGTTATGGTATTATGAGAAAGAGACCGAATGTTGTTCGAGTCTCGGATGGGATCCGGATATCACGAGGAGATCCGGAATGGTCCGGAGAATAAGATTCAAATAAGTAAAGTCCACTTTACGAGATGGGGAATGCTTCCCGTGTTTTCAAATCGAACATTCTAGAAGGTCCCGGAATGTCCGGCACTCCGGAAGGGGAAGGGTACATGAATGTGTCATTGTAAGTTGGAATGATTGCATCATGTACTAAGTGTTCTCGCTGTCCAAAATAAAGGGTTTATTTAAATCCTAAATTGAAAAAGTCAAACGGCTAGTTTGAAAGTCAAACGGCAAGTTTTGGAAAGTGGAAAGAGGAGGAGAAGAGGTAAACAGAGTTTGGGAGGGAGACATCCTCAAACCGGCGGCCAACTCAATGCCGAGTTGGGGAGGGACTCCACTCCCTCCCCTTGGCCGCCGGCCCTCCCACCTATATAAGGAGGGGCAGGGCTCCCCTCCTTACACACACAAGTTCCTATCCTCTAAACTAAACCCTAGACCTAAACCCCGGTTTAGAGCTATTTCGGTTTAGAGCCTTCTAATTGGTTTAGAGCCTTCTAATTGGTGTGTCTAATTACTAGACCACTAATAGCCTCTCTCATAAGCTCCACCATACTTTCGACCGCTTAAGGCGAAGCCTGCGGGATCTCCCTCTACTTCGGTACCACGCCGTTGCCGGGAATCGCGAGGAGAGTGCTACAACCTCCGGCCTGCTTGGAACAAGGGAGAGGAAGGTCTTCGTTAAGCACCGAACGTGTGACCGATCATGGAGCGCTGCGGAACTTGGCGCCGAAGGATCGTACGCGATCTTGAGATCGGAAAGAGTACGACTACATCACCCACGAGAATCTGCTCTCGTTAAACGCTTTGGAATCTTCGAGGGTGAGTTCCACTATCGACTCGTTGCTACAATCTAGTAGATAGATCTTGGCTTGTTTGTTTGTATGCGATAGAAAAAATTTGTTTTCCATGCTACGAACCCCTACACGCCCGTCGACGCGATTGTGGACACATACGTCTGCAATGCCGTGACAGCTCTGTCGCTTCCCCCGGCGCCTTCTCCGCTGCCCGCCTTGGCTCGGGCAGCCCTCCGCGACCCGCTGTGGCTCGCGGCCATGCAACCCGAGTTCGACGCCCGGTAGCGCAACCAGACATGGCAGCTCGTTCCTCGACTGCGTCATGCCAACATCATCACCGGCAAGTGGGTCTTCAAGGACAAGTTCCATCCGGATGGAACCCTCGATCGGCACAAGGCGCGATGGGTCGTTCGTGGCTTTCATCAGCGCGCCGGTGTTGACTTCGCCGAGACCTTCGCCCCGGTGGTCAAGCCCGGCACCATCCGCACCGTGCTCCAGCTCGCCGTGTCTTGCCACTGGCCCGTTCACCAGATGGACGTCTCCAACGCATTCCTTCATCGTCATCTTGAGGAGCAAGTTTTCTGCCAGCAGCCTACCGGCTTCGTCAACTCCGATCATTCGGATCATGTGTGTCTTCTTTCGTGCTCGTTATATGGGCTCAAGCAGGCGCCCCGCACGTGGTACCAACGCATCGTAGCGTTTCTTCACAGACTCAGCTTCCGCTCCACACGCTTCGATGTCTCGTTGTTCGTCTACCATATGGGAGACGCCACGGCGTACATGCTTCTCTATGTCGACGACATCATCCTGACGGCTAGCACCCCTGCACTCTTGCAGCAGCTCACTGACCGTCTTCGTGATGAGTTCGCGCTCAAGGACTTGGGGCCCCTACACTACTTCCTCGGCATTGAGGTTGTGCGCCGACCGGATGGCTTCTTCCTTCATCAGAATAGGTATGCTCACGAGCTCCTCGACCGCGCTGGGATGCTTAACTGCAGCCCCGTCTCCACGCCTTTCGACAGGAAGGCCAAGCTCTCCGCCACGGATGGCTCTTAGGCACCTGACGCCTCTCTCTACCGGTCCATCGTTGGTGCGCTCTAGTACCTTACTCTCACTAGACCGGAGCTACAATATGTTGTTTAGCAGGTGTGCCTTCATATGCATGCCCCCCGTGATGCTCATTGGACTTCGGTCAAGCGGATTCTCTGCTACATCCGCGGTACTTTGGACCTTGGTCTCTCGCTACATGCCTCTGCCGACACGGACATCGTCGCCTACTCGGACGCGAACTGGGTCGGCTGCCCCGACACGCGGCGCTCCACCTCGGGGTACTGCGTCTACCTTGGACCCTCGCTCATTTCGTGGTCGTCCAAGCGGCAGCCTATGGTCTCTAGCTCTAGCGCCGAGGCAGAGTATCGGGTTGTTGCTAATGCCGTCGCCGAGTGCTCTTGGCTTCGACAGCTACTTCAGGAGCTCTCTTGTCCCGTCGACAAGGCCACCGTGGTCTACTGTGACAACATCTTCGCCGTGTATCTCTCTGCCAACCCCGTCCATCACCGCCGGACGAAGCATATCGAGTTCGATATTCACTTTGTTCGCGAACAGGTGGCTCTTGGTCGTATACGTGTGCTACACGTACTCACCTCACAGCAGTTTGCGGATATCATGACCAAAGGATTGCCTACGATGTCCTTTGAGGAGTTTCGGTCCAGTCTTTGCGTCCGCTCTGCCGACGCTTCGACTATGAGGGGGTGTTGAGTAGATATTTTGTGTATAGTACATTAACGATTATGCTCCTCCTCTATTTTATGCCTGAGTGTATGGAGGCCTCCCATTATACATATATATGGCGATACCTCGCTGCCCGGCCTCGCCGCTGTGGCCGGTGGCGCGGCCTAGACCGAAGGTGGCTGAGGGCGTCTTGTCGAATGAGCCGAGCTGCTAGGCGGCGGCGGAGGCTGAAGCGAGACTGGCGGCGTCCTTGGTCGAGTGGAGGCAGCGGTTCCTTGTGTGGCGATCTGGTGGAGGAGGTGCGGTGATGGGATTCTCTTGAAGACCTAGATCGGTTCTCTAACCTAATTGCTCGATCCGTTCTCCGAAACCGGCGGCGGTGTGGGGATCGCCGTGTCGGATCTAATAAAGGAGGTGGTCCTTTGATTTCTTCGCACGAAGACGAAGATCTGCTTGATGTCTTCCTCCTTGATCTGGTCTAGAGGCGGGTTCGGAAGGCTCACGGCGAACTCCATGGGCGTTTCATGCCCGGAGATTGATGGATCGGAAGGTATTCGTCAGCGACATTGTTTTTTCTGGCCGTTTGGTTTCAGCGGGAGCGTTGCGAAGCTCTGTTGTTTGTTCCCACCAAGTGCCATGCTTTGAGCCATGGTGATGTCAGATGCGGAGAATGTCAGGAAAGCGGAAATTTGAGGGTAGCGATGGTGATTTTTGTTCTTGTGGCGACGGAGATCTGGCTGCGTGATCTGGGACTCATTGCAGCGACTGTTGGTGCGGGAAGACAACACAGGGGAGTCCCCAGTCTTATCTTGCAGGGTGAAAATCCAAGGTCTGGCCTTAGCTGGTTGTGCCTGACAATGACCTTGTTGAAGGCATTGTTTTGTGAGTAAGGACTTTCTCCAGGGTGAAAACCTATGACCTTTGGTCGGGCAACGACGGCGCTTGGGCACTGTTTCCTTCTTGAAGGCGTTGTTATTGGAGTGGAGGACTACTGGTGTTGTTCTGATGGTGTCACTGTCGTTTCTTTGAGGATTAGTTCTCTGTAGCGGGATTTTTCTTTTTTGTAATTTTTCTTTTTTGTAATTTCTCTTTCTTTTTCTAAGCTGTGTGCATCCGTAGAGCCGATAGGGCATGCATTGTTGCAGAGGCTGGGTGTAATTGGTGTCCTTGTGATATTAATATATACTCTTTTCCAAAAAAAAAAATTATACATATATATATATATATATATATGTGCGTGATCTGCACAGAGTAATACAACGTGCTCCTCTCTACAAGTCCAAATCACCCCTGGGCCGGAGGATCCATTCTAGTCGATGCAACGGTTTCTTACGGCGAGTTCTTTTTTGAAGCCTACAGAGACGAGACCGCCAGTCCAAATCGCCCCTGGGCTGGACGATCCATTCTAGTCCATGCAACGGTTGCTTACGGCCAGTTCTTTTTTGCATACGACATTCGTTAATACAGTAGCAATTATACATTTGGCACCAGAAAAAAAAAGACGACTCCTTTTGTTTAGCACAGAGTCGAAGACGAAAAGAAAAGCAAAGCTTCAAGTTCGTACGTACATAGTTCTTTTTTAAAGTTCGTACGTACATTTACAGCGAGAAGGGATCACGACGAGTTGATGCAAACTAGGGCTGGCCCCTCTCGTGAGCGACTGGGAGTCCTCCTTCCGTCGCAGCCAAAGCCTATAGCTAGAGCCTCCCCTCTCCCCTCCTCGCCACCGTTGGAGGGCGTTCCTACAAGAAGCCCGGGTGGTGCGGCGACGATGGACTCACATCTCCTGCTCGCACAACAGGTGGCGGCGCGAGACACATCTGCAGCGGGGACGCGACGCTTGGAGAGGGGCGCGGTGGCATGGAGGCGCAACCTTGTGTCGGAGGGGTGATGACATCGCCCTGAGGGCGTGCTCGAGGTGATGGATTCACGTGGCATAGGGTGTTCTCCTCTATCGCTGCGTGAGGCCGGAGGGCTTCAGTTCTGTTGGAGGAGATCGGAGCGGCCTAGTCCCGTGGGCTGGTGGCGTGAGGGCTGTTGGCCTAGGTCAATAAAGGTGGAGGTCCTAGAATTTTTGTAGCGCTAAGGTCATCGATCTACCCACTATCGGTCTTCCTCGATCCGGCATCCAACCAAGATCAGGAATTCTTCGCCGGGGATCTACTCGGATTGGTTCACGACGCTCTTGGATCTCTAGATCGGATGGGATACGGTCATGTGCGTCTGTACATCATCCTGTGCTGCTTTAGAGGGCCCGGCGCGAAGCTCTGCTTTTTGTCGACGCCATGGGACATGTCTGCTTCTAAATTTTCTTGGTTCTGATAGAGGAAGAGATTGTCAAGACTGATGTGAATGAAGGACCGGGATATGGTGGTGAGTGGCATTTGATGCGATGAAGACTTTGCTTGGTGTTCGGTGGCTTGCAGTAGCGGTCTCGGCAAGTGGCGACGACAACATTGGAGGATTCTTTGTTGGTGGTGCTTCTTGAGTACCGAATCTCAATTTTGAGGACGAAAGCCGAAGCTTTTACCTGTATAGGTTATAGCTGGCGGAGAGCTTGTTGAATTCTTTTTTTTAGAACTCAGAATTTTCTCTAGAGTGAAAACCTAAAACCATTAATCGTGCGACGACGACAATTATGCACTGTTATCTTTTCGAGTCTTTGCTTGACGTCTTTGGTGGTTGGTGGTAATTTGTGTGCCGCTGCAAGTGATTGATAAAAACAAAGTACAGCAAGAACACAAAGAAACGGAAACAACAACTGCTACCGCGGGAGGTTGGTGCCGTGGGCAGCTGGCTAGCTGATCATGGTGGATTTACGATCCACGTACTGCTACCGCGGGAGGTTGATGCCTAGGACCTACCGCCTCGCCGCGAATATGGATCACCGGCGCCAGAAAACAAAGAGAAGGTGCACTGCAGCATTTGCCTACCTAGCGCAACTGGCTTCTTTTTATGCTGAAATATTCCAATATCCGCTTCCACACTGGATATCAACGTCGACGACCTGTGCAGCATCTGCCAAATTATATCAACGTCGACCTGTGTGTGCTGTTTTCTAGCTGCTGGAAAACGGATCAGGCCGACATCACGTCCTCCTCCTGGAATTAATACATGCTTAGACACAAGATATGGCCTAACTAATTTTGTTTCACTTTCGTATCTAACCCGTATTAAGATATCTGAGAAAAATGGAGAAATGCATGGTACTACTTACATACCAAATCTATATTGCACGAGTTGCATCTTTAGAAAACTTGCTTCTACCAGAGATTGATGGAAAGTGAGAAAAATGACTTGGGGCTAAACCTCCAGCTTGAACAAAAAAAATATTTTTCAATCAAACCAAACAACAATTTTTTTTAACCCCCAACAGGGGCATGCATATATCGTTGATCTAAGTAATTAACAACTATCAAAATACACATCGCATACACATGGGTAACCCAAAAATATTATTTTTTTTAAACGGGGGCAAAAGATTTGCCCCAATCTATTAATTAAGAAGAAGAGAATTGCCCAGTTAATTACAAAAAACCGATCGAAAACCGTTACAACAAATACCAAACCAAAACCATAAGAGGACAACATCTAAAAAATACGCAACCTTTAGAACCAACAAACAACCTCAACCGCAAACTGACGACACCTGGAACACGACACCGCAAAGATGACCAACCTAATGGACGACTCAAAAGAGACTTCAAACGATCAAGTATCAACTAAAACCCTCCTCGCCACACCTCTCCTTCTTCTTCCTCTAAGAGAAGTCTTCCTGAGAGACTTCTCCACCTTCCTGATTATGTCCTCTGAAGCCTTCCCTGCCAAGACACAACAATCAAAATTAATTTTTGCAACTATAAATTATTCAAATACAATAAATCATATGCATTCCTAGTTTTAGTTCTCATAGTACTAATCCAAATATTTATATTACATACAACCAATCTTATTGAATATATTGCAACCAATTCTCGTGTGAGATATCATCTTGTTAAATCAGAAGCTGACCAATGTTTGGGAAAATATGAGAGCCAACCCAAGGAAAGTTGAGGAATTGTATATCCGCCTTGTGGAGACATGGAATTGCGGTTGCTGCTGTTCCATCTTACTAGATGAGTGATGCATTTGGGTCCACAATTCCTATATACCGCTCATTATTGCAAGAGTCAAGGAGTCCACATCTGGAGGCCTATGCCGCCGAGTCGACCTAATAGGTGTGAAGCATTTTTTTCTTATTATTTTACCTTTTTATGTTTCTATTATTATGTGATTTGCTGTTTATTTTTCTGATTTTCCTCCTATTTTGGGTTTTCATGTTTGTTTTTCCTTTTTTTTCAGTTGTTTTTCGGTGGGGGCATTTGCAAACTTGTTTAAAAACTACATAAACAAATAATCCAACACACATCAACAACTTTTCTCAAATGCAGGGAGTTTTCTAGATATATACAGATTTTCTCGTACATAATTGACCGATTTTTACATATGATATAAACATTCTTTTGATACTCTGGATGGGCCCTGGCTTCTTCACTGCTGGTGGGCCCCGCATTAAAACTGATTGGTTTTGGCAGGAGAGTGGATGGGCTCTGCCTGCGCTCTCCTCTGTAGAGACGGACCAACTCCGCTGAGCAGAGCTGTCGCTCCCTCCGTCCCGCCTCTATCCCACCCGCAATCTCCGGCGACCTTTCTGATTTTGCTGGTCGCTTGATGCCTTGATGGTGTAGGATTCTGCTTCTACGGCGGCCGCGGGCGGACGACGTCCAGTCCAGTTGAGAAGCATCGGCATTTGGGGGGTTCCTCACTTCCTCTCCAGTCCACTACAGTTCAAGGTAGCGGATTCCTCCTCCCCCTCCTCGCTTTTTTCTTGCTACTACTATATATTCTTCTGCTACTTCAATCAGGAAAAAACGGCAGATTGATTGAATTCGTGTTAGGGGTTCTCACTGATATTAGCTTCCAAGTAACTCGACTCTGATTTTGTATGTTCCGTGCTATCTTTATTTAGTATTACCTGTAAACTGGTGTAGCACGGCTCGAATCTAGCCTACCTGCTGTTAACACAGCTGGACAGCTCGGATTCCCTCCAGTTCATATCTGATGAAGTTTGTGCTCAGAGTATGCGATATTACAGAACCCGAGCACAAATTAAATTAAATGTGCCTTGAGTTCAGATTTTAGATTTGAGTCTCTACTAGTGCTGAGAAATATCTTGGTCTTCCTGTACCTGTACGTAGGTGTGCTGACTGCTGGGGGCATCAATGATTTCAAGATGACATGTCCCGATAGGATAGGAAGCCATGAAGATCAGCGCGCTCCTGACCTCTGCGGGCATCAACATTGGCCTCTGCGTGCTCTTTTGGTCGCTCTACTCCGTCCTGAGGAAGCAGCCAGCGTTTGTCAGGGTCTACTTCGGCCGGAGGATCGCAGAGGAGCATAGGCTGCTCCGGGAGGCCTTTATCATGGAGAGGTTCGTCCCGTCCACTGGCTGGATCGTGAAGGCCATCCAGTGTACCGAGGAAGAGATCTTGGCAGCTGCTGGGCTGGATGCTGTTGCTTTAAATAGAATGCTTGTATTCAGGTACGCACTACAAGTTTCTGTTTTTCAGTCAGTTTAGCCTCATATTCCAAATTTGCACACTGACACATTCATTATTTTTCTGCAGCATACGCATCTTTTCCCTCGCTGCCATTTTGTGCCTCTTTGGAATTCTTCCCCTACATTATTTCGGGCAGAATATGCATCATCTTGAGATTCCTTCAGAACAGCTGCATATCTTCACAATTAGTAATGTGGAAGTGCAATCAAGATGGTGAGCTGAGCTATTTATTTCAAGTTTTGCTTAATGTAATTATTCTAAGTGCATCATAAGGTGGTTTTATCAAGGCGAAAGTTATATAGTATTTATTTGTGGTATGCTGCACTGATTATTGGTATTTATATATACGGTTATCTTGTTTTGCCTCTATTTGTTCCGTGTATGTCTGCACTCTTCCAAACATAAGCAAAGAAACATGCAAGATAGTATTAATTTCAATGTGCTGGTCGCATTGCAGGCTTTGGGTTCATTGTGTAGTCCTCTACATAATATCTGGAGTAGCTTGCATTCTCCTATACATTGTAAGGAATTTCCTCCTAGAAAGTACAGAGTTTTCTATGGACGCTTGTTGAGGAACACATGTAATGTTGTTTCCCTACCCAATCTTTCAGGAGTATAGGCACATTGCTAGGCTGAGGCTCCTCCACCTTAAACGTGCAACACTCAATCCAGGCCAATTTACCGTGCTTGTTCGCGGGATACCAAAGACAACAAAAGAATCGTGCAGTAGTGATATCGGTGATTTCTTCACCAAGTATCATGCATCAAGCTACCTATTCCATCAAGTTGTTTACAAGGCTGGTAAAGTTCAGAAGATAATGGTAAGAAATGCTCATACATCACTTCTATTTGTTTGGATGGTGGGGAATGAGGGAGAATGCAAAATCATTGCTACAGTAGTTATTATATGATTTAGTGTTATTAGTTTTAGGACCACCATCGCCATGCTCAATGGAGAAGCCGGAAAGACCACAGTCGCCATGCTCCAAGAAGAAGAAGGCATGATGACCTACAAAAGATCTAACACCTTAACCATGGAACTTAAATCCTACGTCGACCATCATGAATCCCAACTATGGTAAGCATGAAAATGGGTTGCATAGGACCTTAATCAGTCATCCAGTACCAACAAGCACCATCTCATCCATACAAATCTACACACACCAAGTACATGCTTATAGATCTAGGCTACCACACAAAGGGTTAGAGGTTTCTTACAAACATCAGAAGAGGATTCAACACTACACAACTTGCGGAAGATGGAGAAGGCACGCCGCCACCGATGACCGTCGCCGAGCTCCTAGTCCAAACCGGTGAAGAAGCTCCCACCATCGTCATGGATCTCGAAAGGGGGAAGAGCTCGAAGGGGGAAATGGAGGATCTGGATTTCGACGGCGAGAGTGGCGCTAAATAGGGGGGCGGTGCCCGAAGTTCTCACGCTGCATTTTCACTGCACCGTGAGAGCTCTTTCTCCCAACGCATTTTCACTGCACCATGAGAGCTCGCGCCATCTCCATGGTTTGCAGCTGCTCGTATGTGGCATTGTCCAAAATGCATGCGGCGTGCGTGTCTCGATGGAAACGATCGATTGGGCCGTTCCCCCGGGGCCTGGCCAGAGGTGTTTTGAAGGGCGCGCTAGCCACAACATGGAAGGCGGGCAGGCATCCAATCGGCCCAGTTTTCACTTTGGCAGCACCGGAGTGACATCAATGAGGAGATATCGCCCTCCCTGCAGGTGTTGATCCAAAAGATTAGGTCAGAGTCCGAAGCTTGGAGGCTGGTAGGACTGATCCGTGGTGAGGTGTTCGGTTTTCCTTTGCCAACACCAGAGTGATTGCTAGTAGACGAGTAGTACTATTTATTTGGGACGCTGCTACCCTTGTCGCAGCGAGAAAAGCCGCGTAAACAACGGTGTTGTAACTTTGCCTCTTGAAACTTCTTCTATCATACGTGATACACCTCCTGCACCCGCGTGGCGGCGCCGCGCCAGGCGGCCTCCCCTCCCTCCCGTGGTCTCTCCTTTTCGCCGCCGCCCGGATCGTCGCCAGGCAAAGACTGGGAGCGTGGCGGCGGCGGCGTCCCTGATCGCGATCTGGCGGGAAGGAGGCGGCGTCCGTCCTGGCTGGTTTGGCGATGGTGTTGCGACGAGCGGCGGCCGGTGATCCTCGGCCCAGATGGCGGTAGACGGCGACAGGAATCTGGGCCTAGCCACGATATGTCCAGTACGTTGGCCTCGACGCCGGCGCCCAGGCGACCCGGGCCTTGTCCGTGACACTAGGGCATGGTGGTGGTGGCCTCCTTCTCCGTCGGAATGGTCAGTCGGGTGGTCTTGCCGTCTTGTGGCGGATCCTGCTAGTTTCCGGCGGGTGGCGTGGGGGCTGCTAGCTCGGTTTCAATAAAGGAGGTGGTCCTAGATCCCTCTCAAGCCAAGACGATGATCTGCCGGATGTTGGTCTCCATTGATCGTTTACGTGGCCGTGTTAGGAAGGCTCCGGCGAACTCCATAAGTGCTATCATGCCGTGAGTTTGCTAAAAGGATTGAATTCGGTCGTACGCACCCATGTTTTACCCTGACCATTTGGTTTTAGAGGGTGTGCTTCGAAGCTTTGTTGACTGTTATTATCATGGGGCATGTTGTTGTTCCATGGTGCTGACGGAGAAAGTCATGGAGACCGAGATCTGAGGACAGACAATGGTGGTTCGAGTCTGGGTGGTGATGAGGAATTGGCTAGGTGATTTGTGAATTGGAGCAGTGACATGCAAGTGGGGCGACTGCACAGGAGAGGTTCATGGTCCTACCTCTCAGGGTGAAAACCCAGGGTCTGGTCTTAATTGGTTGTGCCTGGCAATGGCCTTGTTGAAGGTATTGTTTTGAGAGCGCGGATTTTTTTCAGGGTGAAAACCTAGATCTTTGATCGGACGATGACGGTATTTATGCACTGTTCCCTTCTTGGAGGCGTCGTTTTTGGAGAAGCTGAACTTCTGGTGCTGTCTTGGTGGTGGTAGTACTGTTGTTTCAATGAATGAGTCACTGTAGCGGGACTTCTCTTTTTTGTAATTCTTCTTTTTTTTGGCTGTGTGCATCCGTGTGGCCGCTAGGGCAATGCGTTGTTGCATAGGCTGGATGTAATTGGTATCATATGATATTAATATATACTCCTTTCCAAAAAAAAACACCTTCCAGGGTGTATTCTAGAGAAAAAACATGTTCTCGGATCGTTTATTTGGATTGGTACCTTTTGTCTGCATATTTGTATTTTGCTTTCTGCTTTTGGAGTAAACCTTTTTAATATGTTGCAGATTGGTGCAAAGAAGGCATGTGGAAAGTTAGACGAGTCCACAGACAGAACTCTAGATCAGAGTTGCAAAGCAGTTACATACCGGTGTTGTCTTTGTGGAGCCTCTTCTAATTCTTTCCAGTTGTTACCCACTGACGAAGTTGTACATAACATATATAACGAGGTTTGCTTCTCAATTTTGCAAACATTGATTGTTTACTAAGTTTATCAAGTATCAGTAACTTAAGTTCTGGAGTTATACACAGGAATGTGCAGCTGCTGTTGTATTTTTCAAAACTCGGTATGGAGCACTAGTTGCATCCAATCTACTTCAGACATCAAACCCTATGAAGTGGGTTACTGATCTAGCTCCAGAACCAAATGATGTGTATTGGTCAAACATTTGGCTTCCATATAAGCAGCTTTGGATCCGACGGATAGCTATGCTCCTAGGTTCTCTTGTTTTTATGTTCTTATTTCTGCTACCAGTGACATTTATACAAGGTCTATCTCAGCTTGACCAGTTGCATCAGAAGCTTCCTTTTCTTAATGGGATGTTGAAGAAGTAAGTGTCCATGTTGTACTAGAACTGTAAGCTCATCTTT
This sequence comes from Avena insularis, assembly GCA_023614405.1. NCBI lineage: Eukaryota > Viridiplantae > Streptophyta > Magnoliopsida > Poales > Poaceae > Avena > Avena insularis. The sequence goes on along the minus strand of CM042691.1, from coordinate 207,116,534 downwards.
ATATCCACCGACTTGTAGACTCTAGTACGCATCAGATTTCATTTAGAGTTGAAACTTGAAATAGCATGCAAAATCGTTGATATTTTTTTGAAAAGGGGATAAAACCCCGGCCTCTGCATCGGTTGATGCACACAGCCTTTTATTAAAAATTCAACATCCCCGGCCTCTGCAAAATCGTTGATATTTAGACTAATTGACACATTAGCTTGATATATCTTGTGCTTTGGGATTGTTGAGGCACTAGTCAGCATAGACATATATCCTTTTCTTCATTTGTAGTGGCTTCTATTGACTCCTCTTTCATGTGCAGCCCATACATGATCCAAATAGTAACCGGATACCTTCCCAGTGTCATCCTGCAAATATTTCTGTACACCGTTCCGCCAATAATGATGTTATTTTCTACATTGGAGGGGCCTACATCTCACAGTGAAAAGAAGAAGAGTGCTTGCCATAAAGTGTTGTACTTCTTGATTTGGAATGTGTTCTTTGTTAGTTTAGCATCTGGTACTGTCATAAACCAATTGAATTCTTCTTCAAGCACGAAGGACATCGCTGTCAGGCTCGCTAGTGTTATACCTGGACAGGTTAGTTCTATCTTGTCTTTCATGCTGCAGAATGATCATTTCGGTTTATGGAAGGTCAATAGTAATAATACGCAGTATATTTTTCCTTCCTTCAAATTTCTTACACTGATACAATATTCTGTAAATCTGTGATTTCAGACTACTTTCTTCATCACCTATGTTCTGACTTCAGGATGGGCCAGTTTATCATCTGAACTTATGCAACTCTTTGGTCTGATCTGGAACTTTATAAGGAAATATGTTCTGAGAATGAAAGAAGATACAACGTTCGTCCCCACGTTTCCATATCACACAGAAATACCAAAAGTAATGCTGTTTATTCTATTGGGCTTCTCATGCTCTGTACTGGCACCCTTGATCTTACCTTTTCTGCTAGTGTACTTCTTCCTTGGTTATGTCGTATACCGCAATCAGGTGAGAAACTAGAGATGGCTTCTACTATGCTACTAAGTCCATAACAGTTGTTATGTTGCATTCTATTTTCTTATAACTTGGTTGCTATTATAGGTGAACATTATTTAGTAGCTTACAGTTCTATGCGCAAATATAAACAGGAAAATTAAGCACATGCTCTAGTTGGCAAATACTTGATAAAATTATTTTTGTTATTTATTTGAACCCCATTGGTTCCGTGTGCTAACATGATCTTCCATTTGGTACCGTTTTCAGCTAATCAACGTTTACCGCATGCGATACGATACTGGTGGTTTGTATTGGCCAATTGCACACAACACGGTGATATTCTCTCTTGTGCTCACCCAGATCATCTGCCTTGGTGTATTTGGCCTAAAAAAATCACCAGTAGCTGCAGGCTTCACCATACCTCTTATCTTCTTTATTCTTGTGTTCAATCAGTATTGTAGAACCCAGTTTCTTCCCCAATTCAAAACTTTTCCGGCACAGGTTCGTATTATTTCCCTAATACTCCAACTAGAAAATAACCCAGGAGTAGAATTTATTGTTATTGTGACTGGTGAGTTGTTGTTATCCCTGTTCCACTGATCGGTTGTGTTTTGACCGTGCAGGAGTTAATTGACATGGACAGAGAAGATGAAAGATCAGGAAGAATGGAACATATTCACCACGGACTCCGTTCCGCGTATCGCCAGTTCCCTGACACTGAAGATATAAAGCTGGAGAAAACCCTGACCGTCAGGAATGATGAGGACCAAGACGAAGGTCATAGCTCGGGCGAGCCCAATGGAGAAGAAACCTGCGAGGAACAAGAGCCCGGAAAGATCTGTCTCACCCAACGCTGAAAGGACTCCCTGCTAGCCGGCGGCAGAATTCCGTGAGATCCATTGCTTTCCTCTAGACTGCAGAAAAGAGAACAGTCGGTAGCATTAGCGCGTCGATTAACTAACCACTAACCCATTCATCTGTCCTCTCGTGTAAATGTGCAAATAAATATAGGTCATGCAAATATAGTACAACATGCATTAGGAAATATAGGTTAAGTTAGTAATCCAAGTGAAGCATCATCATGATTGCTGGGGTGCAACTTTGGTTTTAGGGTCAGTGTTCCAAGTTTTGAGCAACAGGAATCAAGGCCACCCACACTGTATAGTATCATGGTCTAGTATCACAATGCATGATACTACTTTATTTACTGCATCCACATTGTATAATACTCCTGTATAGGATCATACAGGGAGTATCACTTCATTTATCCATCTGCAGTGTAAATTTGTGTATATATCATACAGGGAGTATCACTTCATTTATTCTTTTGTAGTGTAAAATTGTGGATGGGATCTATTTCTTATGAACTTTCTCGTTTGATGCGCTGTGATATTGTAGCATAATATGATACTACCTCCATACCGGTTTATTGGGCTAACACAGAATTAAAAAAAAATGATCATAAAATTAATCAATAAAACATGAGTTATATGTCATAAAAATTATACCATTGGATTGATATTTAAAAGCTCTTTCCAATGATATAATTTTTGTGACATATGATTCATATTTTGTTGGTCAAATTTATAGTCAAACATATTTCTTAGGCTCCGTGTTAGTCCAATAAACTGGTATGGAGGGAGTACTAAAATATTCTTCTCTCAATATTAATTGCAATGCCACATCAGTGCAATCATTTCTGTATTGGGTGGCAGCTCTTGAGCTGTCATATAGTACAATATCTGTAGCTGATTCCAGACTTTACAGCCACTGTCGCTAGCATTTTTTATGCAGAAAAACTGAAGGAAATTGTCCCAGTGTATGATTTTATTAAGCTTTATATACAAAGAATGGGAGAATAAATAAAGTTAGCAATCAAAGATGTCTGTCTATCCAAGCGCTAAGACAGTTTGAATTTTTTTTTTTTTAAGATTGTGTGGCTGTGTCCAATCAGAGTAAGATCTTGCTTCAGCCTGAATTGTCAAGAGTTAATCCTTGGAGTTTCATTCTTGAAAATGTAATAATTGTGCTGCATCCACACGTTTGATCAACCAATAATACTGCAATCAAAATAGCCATAGCAATCTTCTTAGGAAGCATTTGACTTGCTAATAGAATCTCATCTAAGACAGAAATGCCCCTCAATTTGTTATGAACAACAGAGTGGCTGCAATCTTGAGCAAAAGTGCAGTCCTATAAAAGACGTGTTGGGGGTTCCTTGGTGTCCTCCTTGCAAAGGATACAAGTATATATCTTCATACGAAAAGACTTGCATTTGAGAAGGCTCCTAGTATTGACTCTGTCATGCATGAACAACCTAAAAAAAGACCATGTCTTAATCTACATGCACTTTTCCGAAACCATTTGAAACAAGAGATGAGTCTCTTTCCCATGAGAGAGTTGTGTGTTTGCATTGAGTGACCATTTTTATTTTTCCGAAGGCACTGCATGCTACCTAAGTTTATCCTCCAGATGTAAATATACTTTCATGACCTGATACAAAATGACTTGAAAATGCGACACCAGTTATCAGCATTTGGACTGGTGGAATCCAACGAATATCCAACCATTGAATTAACCTCCAACTGAGCTTAAGATCAACCTAGTTAACCAGGAGATGTTAAAACATAGAACACCCCAAGCTTACATTTACATCTGAATTTCTGGCAAACCGAAGCCTCATATCTGCAGGTCCGGGACCCAGGATGCCTTTCTGATGATCAGGATCAATCGGAATCACATCTGCCTGCTCCGTCCATAGCTGTTCCTGTTTTTTTCAATCGAGTTTAACTGATATCGCCCAGTGAAACAGAAGAAAAAACGAATCTAGAACTGCTTGGTAAGGAAGAGCGAATCTCTTCATTAGCCTTTATCAGCAGCATTTAAGTCAGGTGTTACAATGGGTGGTATTGCATCTGGGTCAGGCTTCTGGAATAAAAAAAAGTCTAACACAAGCCTGCACAAATCAGATTAATCATCGAGCATATCGGGATGTTAGAATGAATCCATGGTGGTGATCTCGACTGGGTGGTGGTGATGGAGCTGACGTGCAGCACCATGGTGGTGGAGGCTTTACGGTCCGATTTAGACCCGGCCAGACCTAGTGCATCGAAGACGAGGGTAACGGCAATGGCCTACGTGCTGCAGCGTGGCGGTGGGGACTTTACGGACTCGTTCTGGGTCTGGCTGGGCCTGTCCGGCCTGGTTTGTCCCTACCGCCGCGTCCGGTCGGCACCCGCCTTTTGGCGGTGGAGGACGCCCTCCAGGTGGCTGTGCTGTTGCTGCCCTCCGGTGCCAATGGTTGTCTGGTGTGTTTCTGCCACCGCGTCCGGTTGGCTATCGTGCTTGTGGTGGAGGTTGTGTCCTCCCGCGCAGTTGCAACACTGCCAATCCCTGAACCGGTTGTCTCCGTGTTACGTCCTCTAGGCCTCGTTTCGGTTAACAGTGAGACGACGAAGGTGACAAAAAAACCGTGGTGGCGTGTGTTGGTGGGGTGGAAGACTACGGAGCATTCGAGGTAGTGGTTGTTTGGGGGTCGGGAGAAATCCCTGTCGATCATTTGACACCGACGTGGTGATGCCTGCGGGTGTCGCCTTTCCTTCTTGAAGGGCGTCTGGTGTACCCCTTTTCCTCTTATCTCCGCGTACGGGGGAAACCCTAGGTCAGTCCGGGTGACAGCGTCGTCATCGTCGCTTACCTTCTTGAAGGTGTTGCTTGTTACGCGAAGCTTCGTAGCTCTAGGTGCGTGGTGGTCATCTCCGGAGGGCGCAGCGGTTTCGAGCCATCCGCGTTTAGTTGATCTGTCGTTGTTGGCATTGTTTTCTTTTTATTTCTCTTCTTTCTTTTGGGCTTGCTTGTGCTGAAGCCCCAGCAATTGTATCATTGTATCGGATGATGGCTATATTAATATAGCGGGGCGAAAGTATTTCAAAAGAATAAACCCATTGCAGAAAAAAAAGGTACGCCACCTAAAATATCGTAGGAGCGAGCAATGAGCTTTCCTCGAGGATCCACCAAACTGGCACCACAATTACCAAGCATTGGAGCAACTGTGTTGTAGAACCAAAATAAACCATCAGATACATCCACCAATTATTAGTATTCCCTCCGGTCTCAAAATAGATGTCCTAGATTTGTCAAAATTGGCCCAATTTTGACAAATCTAGGACATCTATTTTGGGATGGAGTGAGTATTACATTTCTTTGGAAAAGATGAGAAAGATGAAGTAACACATGCAAGTGAACAACAAAATAATATGAAGCATAACATATAGACATCGAATAAGACACGAGAGCAACTGTTGTCATCACAAAACTCAAGTAGATTCTGAATCTCCACATACTCAATTCCGGCCTCCCTTGCTAATCTGCTCAACATATATATATTCTAATATTTTGAATTGTATACGCGACCCAAGTTGTTGGAGTTTACAGCGGAAGGGTTCAAGTTCAACCCAAGGGTTGGGGAAAGGAGATTACAGCGAAAGGGTTGAACTCAGTGGTGAAAGGCTTCCATTTGTTTTGTTCTCCCATGGTTCACGGTACGGGCATCACTGAAAATCGATGCAGAAGCATACTTCTATTATAAACATCATTAGGTTATGATTCAGATAGTCTATCTGAACAAAGCAGCCAAGAAGTCGGTAAGCCTGCCTACGAATTCCTGTGTGGTGACCGATTTTGGCGTCACCCCATTTGTCTGTATCAGCTCCACCGTTACAGTACATGTCGCTCGCAGAGACGCAGACCTTCAACATTTCACAATGGGTAAAAGCAAGCCAGTACCAAGTTTCTGCTGCTTAGTTGTTCACCGACCGACCGTGGCATAAGAAAATAAATGCAAATATTTTGATGAATGCGGCTTTGGCGAAATCATATACTGTAGCAGATGATTCGGAATCACCGCCATGCACTGTCTCTACAGTAACAGAGATAGGCGGCTGAGAGCTGCATGCGGCACCGGTTAGTGTCGTTTTCAGTTAGCTAGTTTTTCAGTCAATTTCAGTTACAGTATCGTTTTGGCCGGGTCATAGCGTGTCATGCACATCTCAATCCGGCGGATTAGGGGAGCAGTGGACGAGTTCCAAGTCGTGGGATGGCGCGATCTAGTCATGGACACTAGCTATTACCACATTGCCATGTTGTTCTTCTGTATACTAAATAAAAGGAGAAGAAGAGAAGAAAATTAATACGATTTTGAACTGCACAAAAACTTATCTCGTATTGTAGGATAGAATTTCATATTTGGTATCAGAGCCATCACCCTCCAGTCGCGATGGGCAAAGGAATAGGACAACTCTGTGTGCTAGGCTCACCCTCTCTTCCGCCAATTCCGTGTGCTAGGCTCACCGATGACACTGACGGTGCGTCTGGTTTGAGCACACCGCAGCGGATGGCCCGCGACGGAGGGAATTGGCCACACACGCGAACCAACTACACAGAGGGAGTAAATGCATATAATTGGTCCTATTTTTTTGGACGCAAACTAATGGCATGGCGTTCACTTTGCACAATATTAGTTTGTTAGCGACCACGTGCAATGAGTAAGTTGTACGAGGGAAGCACACAGAAGATTCTAGGTTTCTATTGTTAAGTATTGGTATGCATCTATTTTTTTTGAGAACTGGTAGGAGCCTAACATAGTAAGTTTGAGAAAAAAAATTGGGCGCCACAAAGTGTGGCAAAACTTGGCAAAAATTTTACTCTACGACAAATGGGCCCTATAAATAATAAAGTGTGGCAAGCTAAAGTGTGGCAAAAACCAAACAGATACCAAATTGTCAAACTTTGGCTTGGCAAATTGTGGCCATGAACCAAACAGACCCTAAAACAACACTTGTCTCTATACGGAGATGGTGTTTTGTCTCGCATATGCAAGTAAATCTATTATAAAAATACATAAAAATAAATTTCTGAAATAAAATTTCGCATATACATATGGATATTTTGTGTTCGCACACAAACTTTTCAGAAAGAAAGAATATTTGATTTGGCTTGTATGAAAGTTCAAAAAAACAAAATCCAACCATAGATAATTTGGAGCATCTGAATGTGTCTTTTTTCATGGGACACAAGAAAGTTCCTTTTTCCCGAAAACTCTTTTCCCAACTTAGAATGTTCAGAAATATGTTTTTCTCATTTCTTTTTGACATTTTTGTTAGAGCTAGACCATTCTCGGTAGATGCACTATGGGATTAGATCTAGGAGATCTGAGAGGGAGAGAGTGACTACCTGCGCCCTGACTTGACAAGCAGGAACCGGAGGGGATTCCGGAGCCAGAGCCGGAGCTAGACCCATCGTCGTTGGCCATGGGAAAAGGGGCGACGGCGTGAGCGTGGGTGGTTGAGAGCGGTGGCGGTGGAGCTTCCCGTCGGCCTAGTGCGAACCCTAATCGGTGGGTGTGTTTGTGGGGCTGCAAGACGGTGAACCTCGTCAGGTGCGTCCGCCCCCACCTATTTATATATCTGGCATCAGGGCCCACAACCATGGATAGGGTTGGGCGCCCCCGATTAGGGCGCGATGAGGGACTCCGTTCGGGCCGTTGGGCCGGAACGTGGGAGAGATCTATCCAACATTCTCCCCCTAGATCTCGACTTTACTTTTAACTTTGTACTTTACTTATTTCATCACAGAATGATACATAGGGCATGTTTCATCGTCTCAGCTCAATTGCCGATAGAATCAGACAGCCACTATATACCTTCATGTTCTGAAACAAATTCTGTTACTTTGGGGCCTCTATAGTCCAGAAATCATAGGCTTGCCGTTAAACCCATGCCGGCTATGTGTTCCTTGAACACATTGGGTGGTAAGCCCTTCGTTAGCGGATCCGCAAGCATATCCTTTGTCCTTATATGCTCGAGACTTATAGTTTGATCCTGGACTTTGTTCTTCACAACATAATACTTTATATCTATAGACTTTGAAGCATTACTCGACTTGTTGTTGTGAGCATAGAATACTGCGGGCTCGTTGTCACAGTACATCTTTAGTGGCTCTTGATGCGATCAACCACTTTCAAGTCGGGTAAGAATTTCTTCAACCATAACGCCTGTCCCATGGCCTCATAACATGCTATAAATTCTGCATACATCGTAGATGATGCAACTATCGACTGTTTGACGCTTCTCCACGAAATAGCACCTCCTGCGAGAGTAAAGACATACCCTGTCGTGGACTTTCGGTCGTCTTTATCTCCCGCAAAATCCGCATCTGAATACCCTTTTATCTCTAGGGAATCAGATCTTCTATATGTTAGCATGAGGCATTTTGTGCCTTGCACATAACGCAAAGCTTTCTTTACCATCTTCCAAAGGTTTCATGCTTGATTCTCTTGATATCTACCGAGTACCCGGTGATAAATGCTAAGTCGTATGAGTGCACACTTGTGCATACTGTAAGCTTCCAACAGCCGAAGCATATGGTACTGACTTCATTTGATCGATCTCATATTGATTCTTTGGACGTTGGGATTTCCCAAAACTATCGCTCTTGACTATGGGAGCAGGTGTTGAATTACTCACATGCATATTGTATTTCTTTAAAATCTTTTCACAATATGCTTTCTGCGACAGTCCTAACACTCCATTCTTTCTGTCTCGGTGAATTTCTATGCCCAAAACATAAGAAGCTTCACCAAGGTCTTTCATGTCAAAGTTTGATGACAAGAACTTCTTTGTTTATAGTAGTAGACTAACATCACTGCTAGCAAGCAGAATGTCATCCACATATAGAATTAGAAAAATATATTTCCCACTTTTGAACTTTGCATAAATGCAATTGTCCTCAACATTTTCTTTGAATCCAAATCTTTTAATGGTATCATTAAACTTTAAATACCACTGCCTAGAGGCTTGCTTTAACCCATAAATGGATTTCTTTAGGCGGCATCCCATATGTTCCTTCCCCTCCATGAAAAAACCCTTGGGTTGTTTCATGTAAACATTTTCTTCTAAATCTCCATTTAGAAATGCCGTCTTGACATCCATTTGATGTAACTCTAAATCAAAATGTGCAACTAGTGCCATGATGATTCTGAAGGAGTCCTTACATGAGACCGGAGAAAAGTCTCATTGTAATTCACGCCTTCTCTTTGCGTAAAGCCTTTGCCACGAGTCTAGCTTTGTACTTTTCTACATTCCCATTGAGTCATACTTTGTTTTGTAGACCCACTTGCATCCTACTGTTTTGGCTCCTTTGGGAATTTCCTCTAAGTCCCAAACATTGTTGGAACTCATCGATTTCATTTCATCTTCCATTGCCTCCACCCACTTGGCTGAGTGAGGGCTACTCATGGCTTCTTCATATGAGGTAGGATCGCCCTCCATATGAACTACATTGTAAACTTTGTAGATTTCTTTGGAAATGGCTGGTCTTCGTTCTCTTTTAGACCGTCGAGTTCATCGAGACTCTTGCTCATTTCTTGCCTCGGTTCGTGCACATTTATAGTAGGTGGCTGTTTCGGCTCCCTTTCGTGCTCAACAGTGGTCTGGTGGCTCTGATGGATGTGTTCAACTTTCGCCCATTGTTGTCACGTGTGGAGTCACAACAGGTGCTGGCACCACAACCTCAGGGGTTGTAGATGGTGGCACAACAGGTAGCGAGAAAAATGGCTCCTGAATCATCGGATTAGGTGCATGCACCCTCTTCTCCTCAAGATCAATTTTCCTAGCTACCGTGCTCCCCCTCATCAATTCATCCTCCAAGAAGACTGCATGTCTCGCTTTCTACAAACTTTGTGTATCTGGGACAAGAGAAACGATAGCCTTTGGACTTATCTGGGTAGCCAATAAAATGGCAAGATACTGTTTTGGGGTCTAACTGCGATGTTTGGATTGAAAACTTTTGCCTCAGCCGGCTCCCTGCACCTCAAGTGCGTAGAGGGACTCACTTTGTCCAAAATTCATACGGTGTTTTGGGCACCAACTTACTTGGTACTGCTGAGAATATAAATGGCGGTTTTAAGCGCCTCCATCCACAATCCCAATGGGAGGGTGGAATAGCTCATCATGCGCACCATATCCATAAGGGTAGTTGCGCCTTTCACTACTCCGCTTTCTTTGAGGTTTGCCCATAGAATACTGGGCGACTATTCCATTTTCTTGCAGGAACCTTGCAAAGGGTCCTGGTACTTGACCATATGGAGTATGCCGACCGTAGTACTCCCCCCCACGATCGGACCGAACTATTTTGATTCTTTTATCGTGCTGATTTTCTACTTCAGCTTTGAAAATTTTAAATTTATCCAACGCTTCAGATCTTTCTTTGATTGGATAAATATAACCATACCGGGAGTGATCATCCGTGAATGTTATGAATGAATCATAGCCATCCACACTTTTCACCGGAAACGGTCCACAAATATCCGTGTGGATTATTTCTAGTATAGCTATGCTTCGGTTTGCACCCTTTTTAATTTGTTTGACATACTTTCCTTTAATGCAATCTATGCATTGTTCTATGTCGGAGAACTCTAATGGAGGAAGAATGTCATTTTTAACGAGGTTTTCTATTCTTCCCCTCGAAATATGGCCTAGTCTATAGTGCCATAGTTTCGATGAGTCAAGAGTTCGCTTTCTTTTCTTTTGTTCTTTGTTCGACAAGGAAACTTTTTCATTCACATCACACACAGAAAGAACTTTCTCATGCAGGGATAACAAATATAACTTATCAAATAATGTAGCAACACCCACACATTTGTCTTTCAACCAAATGGCACACTTGCCATTTCCAAAATAACATTCGTAAGAATCTTTGTCCAAACAGGAAACACTTATTAAATTCCTATGTAATGAAGGAACGAAAAGCACATCTTTGAGCAAAAGCAAAGAGCCATCAGCCAGCTCCAGAGAGACGTCACCAATGGCCTCCACCTCTGCTTCTATTCCATTCGCCACTTCAATGTGTCTTTCTCTTCTTGGCGTGGTCCTTGTCGAATGGAACCCCTGTAAAGAGTTGGCAACATGAACAGTTGCTCCAGAATCAATCCACCAAGTGGATCTAGTAAACTTTTCATACAAAGATTCATTAACAAAAGAAACAATATCTTTACCATTTTTGGCCATGATGTACTTTAGCCAAATCGGGCAGTCTTTCTTGTAGTGGCCCGGCTTTTTACAGTGATGGCACTGATCCTTCTCCCCAGGGCTGGACTGGTGATGCTGGTACTGGTGCTGCATTGGACCCTTGCCATGGGGCTTGGAGGGTGAGCCACCATGGTTGCTGCCTGTGAAGCCTCTCTTCCTATTGTCCTTCACGAAGTTCAGAGAACCGCCGTGAAGGGCTTTCAGCCTTTCTTCTTCCTGGGAGCACATCCCAATGGTCTTTTCTATGTCCCACTTTTCAGGGGACATATTATAGTTTATCACAAAGTTTTCAAAAGGCTGTGGAAGTGAGGCCATCACAAGGTGCACCAAGAGTGCTGGCTTTAGCTCGAGGTCCTCATCCATGGGCTTGAGCTTAAATGCCATGTTTGACATCCTCAAGATGTGCTCTCTTATTCCGTGGGTCCTCCAGATACTTTTTCAAAGAATCACCGCTTTAATTGGTCGTGATATATCTTTGAAGAGCCAAGAACTGGCTCTTTATCTTGGCGAGATACTCGCCCACGGTAGCACACTCTCCAATTGAGCCCACTATTGCGTCCTCAATTGTGTTCTTTACGAAGGCCAGACACTTCTTGTTGGCGTTCACCCATTTCTGGTTATCAATAGAGTAGGCCAGCTCCAGTGGAGCATGGTCCCTCTTCCTTTTCTCAAAGTCAGCACTTTCTTAGCGCACTTCGACCGGTCGGGCTGGCTTGACTGGTTGATTGGTGTCAACCACCCAATCCACTTCAAGACATACTAACGCCAAGTCAACTTTCTTCTTCCATTCGAGTAGTTGTCCCCTTAGAGCGGATGTCCTTCAAACATGCCATGAGGTTGAGACCTCGAAAATCACAAAAGATGTGAGATCACCAAGGAAAACAAGCTGTCACGTTAATTCAACGTTGGTATAAATTAAGCATGCAATCGTTTCGTGCTATTTAAAATTACATCACCGTTGGGCAGAAATAAATTTAAATGCACCTTTAATACTTAATGGGAAAAGATTATGATCATGATTATTAATAACGTTGGTCAATTAATAGCATGAGACATAATCACTTTAATCACATCTTTATGTCAAAATTTAATCAACTTTTATTGCATTGTTGCAATTTTAAACCATACATTTGCAATGTAAAAAACTATTTGCAGCGGAAACTTTCAATAATGACTTTCATAAAACTCATACTTTGCAGAAAAACTTGCCTTTGTAGCTTTCTCTAGTCAAAATATACATGAAGGTAAAATGACTAGAGAAAACTATATAAAACATTGCTTAAAACTAAGCAAAACCATTAAAAACAATTCTGTAAAAATTAAAACAGAAAAAAAAACTGTTTAAAAAAGGCCGCCTGTTGGCTTCCTCGGGCAGCCTGCGCATGCGCATCGTCTGCAACTTTGCTGGGCCTTCCAAATGCCTGGCTGTGCAAGGCCTGCTGGCCGGCATCTGGCCCTTGGCATGCCGCCGCCTCGGCTTCAGCCCAGCTTCGGCCGATCTGAGCCGTTGATCCCGCCTACCCTAGATCCTACGGTCCCCCGCCGTTCTCGCTTGAATAAAAGGACCCGGCTGCCGACGCCCCCCTAAACCCTAAGCCATTTCTCCACCGCCTCACAGGCTCACTGTGGCGGCACTGCGTGATCACATGGCTGCCCTGCGTGGACATCGTCTGCCCCTGCTGGCCCCTACAATCAGCATTTTCTCCGTGGCGGCGAGGTAGGGAGCATGCCGAGGCGGCTGTGCCCCTCCTGCGGCGAGGCGGCTGCGCCCCTCCCTCCCCACTCTCCTTTCGCGGTTCGGTGAGGCGGCCATCCCCCGCGCGGCGATGGTGCCGGCGGCGGCGCGCCCCTCCCTCTCTCCCATTTTCTCTCTGTCCAACACCCCCCCACCCCGCGAGAAGCAGAGCAGAGAGGAGGACGGCAACGTTGCCTCCCTTGTCTTCTTGTCGACGCGCGCTTCCACCCGAGGGTGGGGGGCGCCGCCGTCAAGCGGACGAGGTGGGAAGATCTCTTTGCCGGCGCACTCCGGCGTCCGGTGTTCGTTTTGGGGATTTTTTTTTTGTTTGGGATCTGGGAGGTGGGATTCACTCTTGCGGGATCTTTCTGTCTAATTTTGCGGGATCTTGGATTTACTTTGCCTCAAGGGTGTTCTTCTTCCCTATGCCTCGCTTGTCGCGATAGGATCGAGGGACGGCGCCGAGGGGCAAGGCGCACTTTTGGGTCTAGGGTTTTCCTTCACTTTAACTTTTCTACCGAAAAAACTAGCATCTAAGACGCTCTGATACCATTGTTAGAGCTAGACCATTCTCGGTAGATGCACTATGGGATTAGATCTAGGAGATCTGAGAGGGAGAGAGAGACTACCTGCGCCCTGGCTTGACAAGCAGGAACCGGAGGGGATTCCGGAGCCAGAGCCGGAGCTAGACCCGCCGTCGTTGGCCATGGGAAAAGGGGCGACGGCGTGAGCGTGGGTGGTTGAGAGCGGTGGCGGTGGAGCTTCCCGTCGGCCTAGTGCGAACCCTAATCGGTGGGTGTGTTTGTGGGGGGCTGCGGCGCACGGTGAACCTCGACTGCAGCGCCCGCCCCACCTATTTATATACGCTGGCGGCAGGGCCCACAACCATGGATAGGGTTGCCGAATAGAAAGCGCGAGGACTCCCGTTAGGACGTGGGGCCCGGGATTAGTTAAGCGCGATGAGGACTCCTCTCACGTTGGGCCCGAATGTGGGAGAGATCTATCCAACAATTTTAAAATATGATTTTTAAATAATGAGTGAAAGTTAAGAGACACGGTGATCCGTACCGACACGTGGACATTTAGCTACTACTAGCATAATCAATTATGGAGAATAGGAATAATTGAGGTTATCGCTATAGCACGATAAATATGCCTAACAAATACCAAAAAAAAACGGTCTCCTATCTGTTAGCACAGTGTTGAAAAGAGAGCAGCTAGAGTTCTGTTACAGTGAGACCATCATCAGAAGATAAAAAAGGACAACAATCCAACAAACCACCTGGCAAATAAACGTTTTGTATTCACACACAAGTTTTCGGTGAAAAATAACATTTTATTTGACTCGTATAAAAAGATAGAAAAAATCCAATCGTAGACAAGTCGGGGCATCCGGATTTGCCTTTTTTTTACGTAGGACCCCAAAGAATCCATTTTTCTGAAAATTTATGTGGCAACATAGAATGTCCGGAGGTACATGAAAATATGTTTTTCTGATTTCTTCTGACATTTTGGAATATGTTTTAAACAATGAATGAAACTTGAGAGACACGGAGACGGTGATCCGCACCGAACGCGTGGGCATTTTGTTGGAGATATGCCCTAGAGGCAATAATAAATATAGTTATTATTATATTTTTATGTTTATGATAAATGTTTACATTCATGCTATAACAGTATTAACAAGGAAACATTAATACTTGTATGATTTGTAAACTAATTTAGAGTCTCTAGTAAGCCTCTTTGTAATACTAGCTTGTTGGTTAATAAATGATTGTGGTTTCCCTATCATGAACATTGAGATGTTATTAACAACAAGATCATATCGTTAGGAGAATGGTATGATGGACATACTCCTATAGATAAGCGTAGCATAAAGATCAAGTCATTTTAATAATTCAATTGCTATATGCTTTCTGATACATAGTAACATAATTCCTTCGACCATGAGATCATGCTTATCACCATCACCGGAAGGATGCTTTGATGACATCAAACACCACACCGTAACTGGATGGTTATAAAGGTGGCATTGAGTGTTCGGAAAGTATTGGTTGAGACACATGGATCAAGAATTGGATTTGTCCATCCATATGACGGATAGATATACTCTGGGCCCTCTCAGTGGAATGTCATCCAATTGGCTTGCAAGCATGTGACGGGATCATAAGGGATCACATATCACGGGAACGAGAAAAGAGTACTTATCAGTAACGAGGTTGAACTAGGTATGCAGAGATACCGACGATCAAAACCTCGGATAAGTAAACTATCGTGAGACAAAGGGAAATTGGTATCGTATGTAAGTGGTTCATTCGATCACAAAGTAATCGTAAAAATATGTGGGAGCCATATGAATTTTCCAGATTCCTCTATTGGTTATTGTTCGGAGAAGTGTCTCGATCATGTCCGCATAATTCACGAACCGTAGGGAGACACACTTAAGGATTCGATGTTATTGAGTAGTTATGGAATGATGAGTAAGAGACCAAATGTTGTTCGGAGTCTCGGATGGGATCCGGGATATCACGAGGAGATCCGGAATGGTCCGGAGAATAAGATTCATATAATGAAAGTCCTGTTTTGGGGTTGGAGAATGATTCCGGTGTTTTCATCGGGAATGTTCTAGAAGGTTCCGGAAGGTCCGGCACTCCGGAGGGGAAGGGTACATGAATGTTTCATAACAAGTTGGAATGGTTGCATCATGTACTAGGTGTCATCGCTGAGCAAAATAAAGGGATAAATCAAATCCTAGTTTGAAAAGTCAAACGCCAATTTGAAAAGTCAAACGGCAAGTTTGCTTGGTGGAGGGAGAGTAGGAAACCTACTTGGGGAGGAGTTCCTCTCCCTCCACCGCCGGCCTTGGAGGCCGAGTTGGGGGAGGACTCCCCCCCCTTGGCCGGCGCCCTCCACCTATAAAAGGAGGGGCAGGGCTGCCCCTCTAGACCCACACCTTGCCCCACTAAAACCCTAGCCCTAGCCGCCGGTCCCTCCTGCAGCCGCCGCCGCCCTAGGGCAAACCCTAGCCGCCGACTTGGGGCTTTCCCCAAGCCCTAGCCGCCGGCCTAGCCCTCTCTCCTTGGTGTTTCTAAACCCTAGATTGCCAAGGCCTCTCTCATAGTCCACCATACTCGCTCCGGCTTAAGGCGAAGCCCTGCGAGATCTCCCCTCTACTTCCGGTACCACGTCGTTGTGCTGCCGGAATCGCGAGGAGAGTGCTACAACCTCTGCTGCCTGCTGGAACAAGGGAGAGGAAGGTCTTCATCGAGTTTAAGCGTGTGACCGATTATGAAAGCGCTCTTTAACGCACTTGGAAGGATCGTCTACACGATCTTGAGATCGGCAAGAGTACGACTACATCACCCACGAGAATCCGCTCTCGTTAAACACTTTGGAATCTTCGAGGGTGAGTTATTCTATCGACTCGTTGCTACAATCTAGTAGATATATCTTGGCTTGTTTGTTTGTATGCGGTAGAAATTTTTTGTTTTCCATGCTACGAACCCCTACAGTGGTATCAGAGCCGTGTCTATATGTAGATCTGTTGCACGAGTAGAACACAATGGTCATTGTGGGCGGTGGTGCTTTTATTATCAATTGCTTCTTGTGTACTTTGCATCTTGCGGTATGATGGGATAAAGCGGCCCAGGCTAACCTTACATGACATCGTTCATGAGACTTGCTCCACGCTCAACATGCAACATGTATTGCATAAGTGGCTTTGCGGGTGTCTGTCTCTCTCATTATATTATAGATCCAATTTACAACAGGCACTTGATAGTTCAAACATCAACGTTGTGGTTCTTGTTCGTAAGTTAGATCGACACTTATTGAAAGCCCCAAACCACGTAAAATTTGCAAAGAAAGTTAGAGGCGTCTAACTTTGTTTTGCAGGGGTGTGCTGTGATGTGATATGGCCATGATTGTGATTATATTTGATGTATGCAATGTTCCTTATTGTAAATCGGCAGGAGCCATATGGTTGTCTTTAATTTCTGTAAAGACCCGCGTGTCTATTCAAAGTAGTTGTAATAGTTGAAGCTGGTGGACGACAATCATGGAGCAGCATCATTGACCTTGATGCAATGTCGGTGATGATGGAGATCATGTTCGTGCTTGAAGATGGAGATCGGAAGCACAAAGAAGAAAGGCCATATCATATCACATATTATGAATTGCATGTGATGTTAATCCTTTATGCATCTTGTATTGCTTAGTTAACGACGGTAGCATTATAAGATGATCCCTCATGCACATGAATTTCAAGTTCTAAAGTGTTCACCCTTAGTAAGCACCGTTGCTAAAGCTTGTTGTTTCGAAGCACCACGTGATGATCGGGTGTGTTAGATTCTGCAAGTGTATACAACGTGAGCAAGCCAGATTTTCTCATGCGGAAGCTAAGGTTTGATCTTGACGAGCCTGGCATGTACAGACATGGTCTCGGAACACGGATCACCGAAAGGTAAAGCATGAATCATATAGTAGATATGATGAACATGTCGATTGTTCGCCATTGAAACTACATCAACTCTCGTGATGATTGGTGTTGATGTGGTGGATTTGGTTCATGTGATCACTAAAACAATGTGAGGGATATTGTTTTGAGTGGGAGTTCACCTAGATTAATTTAACTATTAATTTGAACTCAATTTGTCATAAACTTAGTCTAAACTATTGCAAATATGTTGTAGATCAATGGCGGCCCCTACCATCAATTTTAATGTGTTCCTAGAGAAAGAAAAGTTGAAAAACAATGGAAGCAACTTCGTGGATTGGTTCCGCAATTTGAGGATTGTCCTCAATGCTGGTAATTTGACCTATGTCTTTGGATGCATTTGGGTGACTTCGCTGCGGCTGATGCTACCGATAAAGTAAAGAATGTTTACCTCGCTCGGAAGAATCAATACTCCATAGTTCAGTGTGCTATCTTGTATGGTTTGGAATCGGAGCTTCAGAAAAGGTTTGAGAATTCAGACCCACATGATATTGTCCGTGAACTCAAACTGATATTTGAGACTCACGCGGCAGTTGAGAGCTATGAGGCTTCTGAAAAGTTCTTTAACTGCAAGATGGAAGAGGGCAGCTTCGTCAGTGAGCATGTGCTTAAGATGTCTGGGCACGCAAACAAACTCCAAAGCTTGGGTATATTGATTCCTAATGCTTTGGGGATTTACCGTGTCCTTAAAATCACTACCACCAAGTTACAAGAACTTCGTGATGAACTACAATATGCAAAGCATGAACAAGCAGTTGCCAGAACTCTTCTTCATGTTAAAATCTGCAGAAATGGAGATCAAGAAAGAGCACCAAGTGTTGATGGTCAATAAGACCACCAAATTCAAGAAAGGCAAGTCTAAGCAAAAGGGACACTTCAAGAAGGGTGGTAAGAAAGTTACCGCACCGACGAAGAAGACCAAAGTTGGACCTAAGCACGATCTTGAGTGCTTTACTTGCAAGGGAGAAGGTCCTTTGCGGAATTGCCCAAAGTACTTGGCGTATTTGAAGAACGGCAACATCAAGAAGAAAGGTATATCCGATATACATGTTATTGATGTGTATCTCACTAGTACTCGTAGTAGTGCCTGGGTATTTGATACTGGTTGGGTTGCTCATATTTGTAACTCGAAACAGGTGCTGCAGAATAAACGGAAGCTAGCGAAGAACGAGGTGACGATGCGCGTTGGAAATGGGTCAAAGGTTGATGTGATCGCGGTCGGCACGCTGCCTATTCATCTACCATCGGGATTAGTTTTATACTTAAATAATTGTTATTTGGTGCCTGCGTTAAGCATGAACATTATATCGGGATCTTGTTTATTGCAAGACGATTACTTGTTTAAATCCGAGAATAATGGTTGTTCGATTTATATGAGTAATATGTTTTATGCACATGCACCTTTGATAGATGGTCTATTCTTATTGAATCTCGATAGTGGAAATACACATATTAATAACATTGAAGCGTATGAAGAAACTCCATTCTGATGGACTTCTTGAATCACTTGATTTCGAATCACTTGAAAGATGCGAAGCATGTCTGATGGGTAAAATGACTAAGACTCCATTTTCTGGTATGATGGAGCGAGCTACGGACTTATTGGAAATCATACATACCGATGTGTGTGGTCCAATGAGTGTAGCATTGCGCGGTGGTTATCGTTATGTTCTTACCTTCACAGATGACTTGAGTAGATATGGGTATATCTATTTCATGAAACATAAGTCCGAAACTTTCGAGAAGTTTAAGGAATTTCAAAGTGAGGTGGAGAATCAACGTAACAAAAAGATTAAATTTCTATGTTCTGATCGTGGAGGTGAATATCTAAGTTACGAGTTTGGAGAGCATTTGAAGAAATGCGGAATACTTTCACAATTGACACCGCCGGGAACACCACAACGTCATGGTGTGTCCGAACATCGTAATCGAACTCTCTTAGATATGGTTCGTTCTATGATGTCACTTACAGATTTACCGCTATCATTTTGGGGTTATGCATTAGAAACAGCCGCATTCACTTTAAATAGGGCACCATCTAAATCCGTTGAAACGACACCGTATGAATTATGGTTTGGAAAGAAACCTAAATTGTCGTTCCTTAAAGTTTGGGGTTGCGAAGCCTATGTAAAGAAGTTATAGCCGGACAAGCTTGAACCCAAAGCGGAAAAATGCGTCTTCATAGGATACCCGAAGGAAACTATTGGGTATACCTTCTATCATAGATCCGAAGGCAAAATCTTCGTTTCCAAGAATGGATCCTTTCTAGAGAAGGAATTTCTCTCGAAAGAAGTGACTGGAAGGAAAGTAGAACTCGACGAGGTTGTCGAACCTTCTCTCGAACTTGCGAGTAGCGAAGCACCGGAAGAAGTTCCTGTGGTGCCTGCACCGATAAGAGAGGAAGCTAATGATGATGATCATGAAACTTTGGTTGAAGTTGCTACAGAGCCTCGCAGGTCAACGAGAACTCGTACCACTCCTGATTGGTATGATCCCGTTATGAGTGTCATGTTGGTGGACAACACCGATGACCCTGCGACATATGAGGAAGCGATGATGAGCCCAGATTCCAATAAATGGCAAGAAGCCATGAAATCCGAGATTGGATCCATGTACGAAAACCAAGTATGGACTTTGGTGGACTTACCGGATGGCCGGAAGGCTGTCGAGAACAAATGGATTTTCAAGAAGAAAACAAATGCTGATGGTAATGTTATTGTCTATAAAGCTCGACTTGTCGCAAAAGGGTTTCGACAAATTCAAGGAGTTGACTACGATGAGACTTTCTCACCAGTAGCAAAGCTAAAGTCTGTGAGGATTTTGTTAGCAATCGCTGCATATTACGATTATGAGATATGGCAGATGGATGTCAAAACAGCGTTCCTCAATGGAGACATTGATGAAGAGTTGTATATGATGCAACCCAAAGGTTTTGTCGATCCTAAAGATGCTAACAAGGTATGCAAACTTCAACGGTCCATATATGGATTGAAGCAAGCATCCCGAAGTTGGAATGAACGTTTTGATAAGGTAATCAAAAGTTTTGGTTTTATACAAACTTATGGAGAAACTTGTATTTACAAGAAAGTGAGTGGGAGCTCTGTAGCATTCTTAATACTGTATGTAGATGACATATTGTTGATTGGGAATGATGTAGACCTTCTTAATAGTGTCAAGGAATATTTGAATAATAGTTTTTCAATGAAAGATCTTAGCGAAGCAGCTTACATATTAGGCATAAAGATTTATAGAGATAGATCGAGACGCCTAATATCATTGTCACAAAGTACATATTTGGACAAAGTTCTAAAGAGGTTTGGAATGGAAGATAGCAAGAAAGGGTTCTTGCCCATGTTGCCCAATATGAGCTTGAGTAAAACTCAAAGTCCAGCAACGGCAGAAGATAGAGAAAGGATGAGTAAGACTCCCTATGCCTCAGCCATAGGATCTCTAATGTATGCCATGCTATGTACTAGACCCGACATTGCATATGCTCTTAGTTTGACTAGCAGATATCAAAGTGATCTAGGAGTGGATCATTGGACAGCGGTCAAAAACATCCTTAAGTACTTGAGAAGAACTAAGGATATGGTTCTTTCTTATGGAGGTGATGAAGATCTCATTGTTAATGGTTACACCGATGCTAGTTGGAACACCGATCCGGATGATTCTAAATCTCAATCTGGATACGTATTTGAAGGGTTTCGTAGCATAGTAAATCAAAAAAATTCTACGGATGCGAACGGGTAAGCCAAGATCTAATCTAGGAGATGCAAACAACAAGGGGGGGATATATGAGATCTTCATACCCTTGAAGATTCGCATAGCGGAACGTTCGACGGAACGTGGGTGATGTAGTCGTACTCGCTTCTCCTCCTCGCGATCCGATCCGATCTAACACCGCAAGTAGCGATGCCTCCGAGAGATGCACACGTGCAGCACCTCGACGTCTCCTCCTTCCTCGGTCCAGCAAGTATGGTGGAGAGATGGATTAGATCTACAACGCGACGGAGCGGTGCAAGTGGTGGAGAGTTTCTGCAGCAGGGCTTCGCCTACGCGCAGTCAGGAGGGAGAGAGAGAGGAGGGGCAGCAGGGCGGCTAGGGTTGTGGAGGAGGTGTGGGAGGGGTGCGCCCCCAGCCCTCTTTATATAGAGGGGTGGGCGGCCAGCCCTTGCCCCTCCCCCAAGCCCTAGGGCCGGCGGCCAAGGAGGAAGGAGTGGGGGGCAAGTCCCTCCCTTCTAGAAGCTCCCCTAGGGTTTCCCTAGGGTTTGGCCGGCTGGGCCCTATGGGGCCTTGTGGGCACTCCCTCATAGGCCCATGCCCCCTCCCGGCAGGTGGGGCCACGTTAGTCCCCCTCCGGAAGGTTCTAGAAGCTTCGGTACAATACCGATTAACAAAACAATTCCGAACTCCAAAAACTGCATTGCCTTATATGAATCTTATTCTCCGGACCATTCCGGAACCTCTCGTGATGTCCCGGATCCCATCCGAGACTCCGAACAAAAACTCATAAACCAATTATCCAATCTATCCTAGCGTCGATACACGTTAAGTGTGTGACCCTTCGGGTTCGAGAATATGCAGACATGATCTTATATCAATAATCAACAACGGGGTCTGGAAACCCATATTGACTCCCACACATTCATCGATGATCATATCGGATGAACCACGATGCCAGGATTCAATCAATCCCATATATATATTCCCTTCGTCTCGCGATATTTTACTTGCCCGAGATTGGATCGTCGGTACCGTCATACCTAGTTCAATCTCGTTCACAACAAGTACTTTACTCGTTCCATAATCCGATATCACTTTGTGATTAACTCCTTAACCACATGCTTGCAAGCGGTATTGATATCGATTATCGAGTGGGCCCGAAGTATATCTCTCCGACTTGGGAGGGACAAATCCCATCTCGATACATACAACCCAACAAGTACTTTCCGATCACCTGAGAGACACCTTTATGATCACCCTCTCATAGGATGACGTTTGATGACCTCAAAGCTTTCTTCCGATACCAGGGAGTTGTATTATCTCATGGTCTAAGGAACACAATATTTGACATAAGAAAAGCTTCACAAAGATGAACACGATGACACGATCTAATTGCTCCGCTTAGTTTGGGTCTGTCCATCATACCATTCTCCCAATGATATGATCTCATTATTAATCAACAACTCATGTCTATGGTTAGGAAACCTTAACCATCATTAATCAATGAGCTAGTCCATAGAGGCATACTAGGGACACGGTGTTGTTCACAAACCACACAAGTATTAAAGTTTCCGCTTAATACAATTCTAGCATGGAATATAAACTTTATCATGAACAAGAATTATAATAATAACATCTTTATTATTGCCTCTAGGGCATAATTCCAACAGTCTCCCACTTGGACTAGAGTCAATAATCTAGTTTACATTTGGCAACAATCTCACACCCATGGCACTAAGGTGTTGATCATGTTTTGCACGTGGAAGAGGTTTAGTCAATGGATCTGCGACATTCAGATCTGTATGTACTTTGCTAATCTTCGGATCTCCATCTGCTATATAATCTTGGATTATATGAAACTTGCGGTTGATATGCTTGGTCTTTGGATGATATCTTGGTTCCTTAGCGAGTGCTATGGCGCCAGTGTTGTCACACAATATCTCCAGTGGGTCCAAGGCACTTGGAACCACGCCAAGCTCAGTGATGAAGTTCCTGATCCAAACTCCTTCACTTGACGCTTCTGCAGTAGCCATGTATTCCGCTTCTACTGTAGATCTCGCGATCATGCTTTGCTTGCAGCTTCTCCAGCTCACAGCTCCACCATTCAAAATATAAACGTATCCTGTCTGAGATTTAGAATCATCCTTGTCGGTGTCGAAACTAGCATCGACGTAACCTTTTACGACGAGCTGTTCATCACCTCCATAGACCAAGAACATTTCTTTAGTCCTATTCAAGTACTTTAGGATGTTCTTCACGGCTGTCCAGTGTTCCACTCCTGGATCACTTTGGTACCTGCTCGTCAAACTAAGAGCATTGGACACATCCGGTCTCGTACACAGCATGGCATACATGATAAAACCTATGGCCGAGGCATAAGGCACTTTGCTCATAGCTTCTCTATCATTTACCATAGCTGGACACTGAGCCTTGCTCAATATCTTACCTAAAAACATAGGCACTGAACCTTTCTTTGCCTTATCCATTCTGAACCTTTTCAGAACTTTGTCTAGGTATGTACTCTGGCTTAAAGCTATCAGGCGTCTTTGTCTATCTCTATAGATTTTGATGCCCAATATATAAGCAGCTTCCCCTAGGTCTTTCATTGAAAAACATTTGTTCAAATAACTCTTCACATCGTTAAGCATGTCAATGTCATTTCCAATAATCAATATGTCATCCACATATAGTACCATAAATGTCACTGAGCTCCCACTCACTTTCTTGTAGATACAAGCTCCGTAGCAATTTGGAACAAATCCAAAGCTCTTGATCACTTGATCAAAATGAAGGTTCCAACTCCGAGATGCTTGATTTAGTCCATAAATGGAATGCTGAAGTTTGCACACTTTATCAGCATCCTTAGGATCGACAAAACCTTCGGGTTGCATCATATACAACTCTTCATCAATGTTGCCATTGAGGAACGCAGTCTTGACATCTATCTGCCATATTTCATAATCATGAAACGCAGCAATTGCTAACAAAATCCGAATGGACTTAAACATCGCTACGGGAGAGAAAGTCTCATCGTAGTCAACACCTTGAACTTGTCAAAAACCTTTCGCGACAAGTCGTGCTTTATAGGCGGTAACATTACCATCCGCGTCCGTTTTCCTCTTGAAGATCCATTTGCACTCAACGGCCTTTCGGTCGTTAGGAGGGTCCACCAAAGTCCATACTTGGTTTTCGCTCATGGATCCCAATTCGGATTTCATGGCCTCTAGCCATTTCTCAGAGTCTGGGCTCATCATCGCTTCCTCATAGTTCGCAGGTTCACTGTCATCTACTAACAAGACAGTTAAGACAGGGTTGTCGTACCACTCAGGAGGGGCACGCGACCTTGTCAACCTGCGACGTTCAGTAGTAGCATCGTCCGAAGCTTCATGATCCTTGTCATTAGCTTCCTCTATTGTTGGTGCGGTGACCTTTGGAACAATTTCAGGTGCTGCGCTACTCTCCAACTCAAGAGAAGGTTCAACAACCTCGTCTAGCTCTACTTTCCTCCCACTCACTTCTTTCGAGAGAAACTCCTTCTCAAGAAAGGAACCGTTCTTTGCGACAAACACTTTGCCTTCGGTTCTGTGATAGAAGGTATACCCAATGGTTTACTTAGGGTATCCTATGAAGACTCATTTCTCCGCTTTGGGTTCGAGCTTGTCCGGCATCAACTTCTTAACGTAAGCTTCCCATCCCCAAACTTTAAGAATCGACAACTTAGTTTTAGCACCAAACCACAGTTCATACGGTGTAGTCTCAACGGATTTAGATGGTGCCCTATTTAAAGTGAATGCAGCGGTTTCTAATGCATAACCCCAAAATGATAACGGCAAATCAGTAAGAGACATCATCGATCGGACCATATCTAATAGGGTTCGATTCCGGCGTTCAGACACACCATTGCGCTGTGGTGTTCCGGGTGGCGTGAGCTGCGAAACGATTCCGCTTGCTTTAAGATGAGTGAGAAAATCATAACTCAAATATTCACCTCCACTATCGGATCGTAGAAACTTAATCTTTCTATTACGATGTTTCTCCACTTCATTCTGAAATTCTTTGAACTTTTCAAATGTTTCAGATTTATGTTTCATTAAATAGATATACCCATATCTACTTAAGTCCTCGGTAAAAGTGAGAAAATAGCGATATCCACCGCGCGTCGAAACACTCATTGGTCCGTTGCTCGCTCCATCATTCCGGAGAACGGGGTTTTGATCATCTTGCCCATGAGGCATGGTTCGCATGTGTCAAATGATTCAAAATCAAGAGACTCCAAAAGTCCATCAGAATGGAGTTTCTTCATGCGTTTTACACCAATATGACCTGAGCAGCGATGCCACAAATAAGCAGTATTATCACTATCTACTTTGCATCTCTTAGCCTCAATGTTATGGATGTGTGTTTCATCCCTTTCGAGATTCAGAAGAAATAAACCATTCACAGCAGGTGCATGACCATAAAAGATGTTACTCATATAAATAGAACAACCATTATTCTCAGATTTAAATGAATAACCGTCTTGCAATAAACACGATCCAGATATGATGTTCATGCTCAACGCAGGCACATAATAACATTTATTAAGGTTTAAAACTAATCCCGAAGGTAAAACTAAGGAGAGTGTGCCGATGGCCATCACATCAACTCTTGATCCGTTGCCAACGCGCATCGTCACCTCATCCCTCGCAAGTCGCCGTCTATTCCGTAGCTCCTGTTTCGAGTTACAAATATTAGCAACTGAACCAGTATCAAATACCTGAGCACTAGCGAGGGCTAGTAAGGAAAACATCAATAACATGTATATCAAATATACCTTTGATGGTGCCAGCCTTCTTGTCCGCTAAGTACTTTGGACAATTGCGCTTACAGTGACCCTTGTCCTTGCAATAGAAGCACTCAGTGTCCGGCTTAGGTCCAGACTTGAGCTTCTTCTCAGCAGGGGCAACGCGCTTGCCGCCTTTCGTGAAGGGCTTCTTTGCACCCTTACCTTTCTTAAAGGCGGGGGCTTGTTGACCATCAACACATGATTATCCTTTTTGATGTCCACATCCGTAGCCTTCAGCTTAGCGAAGAGCTCGGTGATCGTATTAGTGGAACCAATCTAATTATGAGTCACTACAAAACTTTTGTAGCTGGGAGGGAGTGATTGAAGAACCCTGTCAATCTTGAGCTCCTCTGGAATCATGTAGTCCAGTTGCTCAAGGCGTTGAGTGTAGCCCGACATCTTAATGGCGTGCTCACTAACGGAACTCCCTTCCTCCATCTTGCAGTTAAATAATTTCTCAGAGATCTCATATCTCTCAGAACGGGCCTGAGTCTAAAACATAGTTTTCAGCTCCTCAAAAATCTCAAAGGGCCTAGGATAATCTTCAAAACGATTTTGAAGGTCCAATTCCATAGCAAACAACATGGTGCTCTTAATCACACCATAATCATCTTTGCACGACTGATAAACAGCTTTATCATCAGCCGGCGCATCTACAGCAGGGGCGTCACCTAGCGCATCTTCAAGGACATAGTCCTTTTGTCCGCCAGCGAGAATGATTCTCAGATTGTGGAACCAGTTGGTGAAGTTAGACCCATTGTTTCTAAGCTTTTCTTTCTCAGCAAAAACGTTGAAGTTGAAGTTGTACTTAGCCATTTGATCTACAATATTTT
This sequence comes from Avena insularis, assembly GCA_023614405.1. Taxonomy (NCBI): domain Eukaryota; kingdom Viridiplantae; phylum Streptophyta; class Magnoliopsida; order Poales; family Poaceae; genus Avena; species Avena insularis. Next base: position 207,089,849 of record CM042691.1, on the reverse strand, counting down.
CAAGTACAAATTAGATTATGTTCATGATAACTAGTTCAACTTAATCAAATTACTAGATGAACTCCCACTAAATTCAACATCCCTCAAGTTGTTTAGTGAACATGATCCAAATTCACCACACCTAATCCGATCTTCATGAGAAGATATGTGGTTTCAATGGTGGACAACGAAGTGTCGATCATATCATACATATGACTCATGCTTAACCTTTTGGTTCATGTGTTCCGAGGCCATGTCTGTACATGCTAGGCTCGTCAAGTTAGACCCAATTATTTCCGCGTGTGCAAAACTGGCTTGCACCCGTTGTATGCGAACGTTGAGTCTATAGAACCCGATCATCACGTGATGCTTGGACACGACGAACTTTCACAACGGTGCATACATGGGGAGAACACAGTTTTATCTTGATCTTTAAGTGAGGAATCATCTTATAATGCTACCGCCGCGATTTAAGCATAATAAGATACATAAAAGGATAAACATCACATGCATATAACTTTATGTGACATGGTATAGCCAATCTTCGCGCAACGATCTCCATCTTGTGAGTGCCGGCATGATCTCAATCACTCCACCATGATTGCCTCCACCACGAATAGCAACTACAACTATTGCTAACTACTTAGCGATAAAGCAAAGCTATTACATGGCATATAAGAAGTTGACACACAGGTCATACACAATTATAAAGACAACCATATGGCTCCTGCCGGTTGTGTACTCATCGACATGCAAGTCGTGAAACATTACAAAACATGATCATTGCATACAACATACACATCACATCTTGGGCCATACCATATCACAGAAAACACTCCCTGCAAAAACAAGTTAGACGCCTCTACTTTGTTGTTGCATGTTTTTACGTGGCTTATGGGTGTAGCAAGCTAAGAACGATTCTTACCTACGGAAAGCCACAACGATGATATTATGGTTGCCAAACTCCGGTGTAAATCCCATGACAACTATAGTGAGAGAAACTGGCATCCACCAGCCGCATGTGTGGAACAAGCCACACGTCAAGTGCGGAGCCGGTCTCATGACGACGTCACAGAAGTTGGCTGGACGCTTCGCGATCTCACTATCCCGCGTCATAATAAGTACACAAACAAGAGGCTTGCAAAAGAAAACATCAATGCCCGCAACAACCATGTTGTGTTCTACTCGTGAAACACATCTACGCATAGATCTAGCTCTGATACCACTGAAGGGTTTCGTAGCATAGTAAATCAAAAAATTCTAAGGATGCGAACGGGAAAGCCAAGATCTAATCTAGGAGATGCAAACAACGAGGGGGGGATAGATGAGATCTTCATACCCTTGAAGATTCGCACAGCGGAACATTCGACGGAACGTGGGTGATGTAGTCGTACTCGCTTCTCCTCCTCGCGATCCGATCCGATCTAACACCGCAAGTGGCGATGCCTCCGAGAGATGCACACGTGCGGCACCTCGACGTCTCCTCCTTCCTCGGTCCAGCAATTATGGTGGAGAGATGGATTGGATCTACAACGCGACAGCGCGGTGCAAGTGGTGGAGAGTTTCTGCAGCAGGGCTTCGCCTACGCGCAGTCGGGAGGGAGAGAGAGAGAGGAGGGGCAGCAGGGCGGCTAGGGTTGTGGAGGAGGTGTGGGAGGGGTGCGCCCCTAGCCCTCTTTATATAGAGGGGTGGGCGGCCAGCCCTTGCCCCTCCCCCAAGCCCTAGGGCCGGCGGCCAAGGAGGGAGGAGTGGGGGGCAAGTCCCCCCCTTCTAGAAGCTCCCCTAGGGTTTCCCTAGGGTTTGGCCGGCTGGGCCCTATGGGGCCTTGTGCCCCTGGCCCAATGCGTCCAGGGCACTCGCTCATAGGCCCATGCCCCCTCCCGGCAGGTGGGGCCACGTTGGTCCCCCTCCGGAAGGTTCTAGAAGCTTCCGGTACAATACCGATTAACCCAAAACAATTCCGAACTCCAAAAACTGCATTGCCTTATATGAATCTTATTCTCCGGACCATTCCGGAACCTCTCGTGATGTCCCGGATCCCATACGAGACTCCGAACAAAAACTCATAAACCAATTATCCAATCTATCCTAGCGTCGAGACACGTTAAGTGTGTGACCCTTGAGTTCGAATATGCAGACATGATCTTATATCAATAATCAACGGCGAAGTGCGAAACCCATATTGACTCCCACACATTCATCGATGATCATATCGGATGAACCACGATGCCAGGATTCAATCAATCCCATATATATATTCCCTTTGTCTCGCGATATTTTACTTGCCCGAGATTTGATCGTCGGTACCATCATACCTAGTTCAATCTCGTTCATAGCAAGTACTTTACTCGTTCCGTAATCCGATATCACTTTGTGATTAACTCCTTAACCACATGCTTGCAAGCGGTATTGATATCGATTACCGAGTGGGCCCGAAGTATATCTCTCCGACTTGGGAGGGACAAATCCCATCTCGATACATACAACCCAACAGGTACATTCCGATCACCTGAGAGACACCTTTATGATCACCCTCTCATAAGATGACGTTTGATGACCTCAAAGCTTTCTTCCGATACCAGGGAGTTGTATTATCTCATGGTCTAAGGAATACAATATTTGACATAAGAAAAGCTTCGCAAAGATGAACACGATGACACGATCTAATTGCTCCGCTTAGTTTGGGTCTGTCCATCATACCATTCTCCCAATGATATGATCTCATTATTAATCGACAACTCATGTCTATGGTTAGGAAACCTTAACCATCATTAATCAATGAGCTAGTCCATAGAGGCATACTAGGGACACGGTGTTGTTCACAAACCACACAAGTATTAAAGTTTCCGCTTAATACAATTCTAGCATGGAATATAAACTTTATCATGAACAAGAATTATAATAATAACATCTTTATTATTGCCTCTAGGGCATAATTCCAACAGTATTTACTTTGAATGGTGCAGCAGTTAGATGGAGGAGTGCAAAGCAAAGCGTTGTGGCGAGATCTTCAACTGAATCGGAATACATAGCTGCTTCGGAGGCTTCACAAGAAGCGATATGGATGAAGGAGTTCATTACAGAGCTCGGTGTGGTTCCAAGTGCGCTGGACCCAATGTCTATCTACTGTGATAACATGGGCGCCATAGCCAATGCGCAAGAACCAAGGTCACACAAGAAGCTGAAGCACATCAAGCTATGTTTTCACGCTATTCGAGAACATGTCCAAGATGGTGACATAAAGATTTGCAAAGTACACACAGATCTGAATGTGGCGGATCCATTGACTAAACCTCTCCCGAGGGCAAAACATGACCAACACCAAACTGCCATGGGTGTTCGGTATATTACCATGTAATCTAGATTAGTTGACTCTAGTACAAGTGGGAGACTGTTTGAGATATGCCCTAGAGGCAATAATAAATATAGTTATTATTATATCTTTGTGTTTATGATAAATGTTTACATTCATGCTAGAACAGTATTAACAAGGAAACATTAATACTTGTGTGATTTGTAAACTAATTTAGAGTCCCCAGTAAAGCCTCTTTGTAATACTAGCTTGTTGGTTAATAAATGATTGTGGCTTCCCTATCATGAACATTGAGATGTTATTAACAACAAGATCATATCGTTAGGAGAATGGTATGATGGACATACTCCTATAGATAAGCGTAGCATAAAGATCAAGTCATTTTAATAGTTCAATTGCTATATGCTTTCTGATACATAGTAACCTAATTCCTTCGACCGTGAGATCATGCTTATCACCATCACCGGAAGGATGCTTTGATGACATCAAACACCACACCGTAACTGGGTGGTTATAAAGGTGGCATTGAGTGTTCGAAAAGTATTGGTTGAGACACATGGATCAAGAATTGGATTTGTCCATCCATATGACAGATAGATATACTCTAGGCCCTCTCGGTGGAATGTCATCCAATTGGCTTGCAAGCATGTGACTGGCTCACAAGGGATCACATATCACGGGAACGAGAAAAGAGTACTTATCAGTAACGAGGTTGAACTAGGTATGCAGAGAATACCGATCAAAACCTCGGATAAGTAAACTATCGTGAGACAAAGGGAAATTGGTATCGTATGTAAGTGGTTCGATTCGATCATAAAGTAATCGTAGAAATATGTAGCCATATGAATTTCGATTCCTCTATTGGTTATAGTTGAGAAGTGTCTCGATCATGTCCGCATAATTCACGAACCGGAAAAGGGAGACTTAAGGATTCGATGTTATTGAGTAGTTATGGAATGATGAGTAAGAGACCAAATGTTGTTGGTCTCGGATGGGATCCGGATATCACGAGGAGATCCGAATGGTCCGGAGAATAAGATTCATATAATGAAAGTCTGTTTTGGGGTTGGGGAATGATTCCGGTGTTTTCATCGGGAATGTTCTAGAAGGGTCGGGAAGGTCTGGCACTCCGGAGGGGAAGGGTACATGAATGTTTCATAACAAGTTGGAATGGTTGCATCATGTACTAGGTGTCATCGCTGAGCAAAATAAAGGGATAAATCAAATCCTAGTTTGAAAAGTCAAACGCCAATTTGAAAAGTCAAACGGCAAGTTTGCTTGGTGGAGGAGAGTAGGAAACCTACTTGGGGAGGTTCCTCTCCTCCACCGCGCCTTGAGGCCGAGTTGAGGACTCCTCCCCTTGGCGGCGCCCTCCACCTATAAAAGGAGGGGCAGGTGCCTCTAGACCCACACCTTGCCCCACTAAAACCCCTAGCCCTAGCAGACCCTCACGCCTGGCCGCCCTAGGGCAAACCCTAGCCGCCGACTTGGGGCTTTCCCCAAGCCCTATCCGCCGGCCTAGCCCTCTCTCCTTGGTGTGTATAAACCCTAGATCGTCAAGGCCTCTCTCATAGTCCACCATACTCGCTCCGGCTTAAGGTGAAGCCCTGCGAGATCTCCCCTCTACTTCCGGTACCACGCCGTTGTGCTTACGGAATCACGAGGAGAGTGCTACAACCTCCATTTTCTTTGGAACAAGGAGAGGAAGGTCTTCATCAAAATTTAACGTGTGAGATTGCGTAAGCGCCAGCGAGCATGGCCAGAAGGATCGTCTAAACGATCTTGAGATCGGCAAGAGTACGACTACATCACCCACGAGAATCCGCTCTCGTTGAACACTTTGGAATCTTCGAGGGTGAGTTATTCTTGTTGGGCCACGCAGAGATAAAACAAAACTTTTTCCTCTAACGTGGTGATCCCAAGATCTAGCTGAGGTAGAAGGCCACGAGGTTTACCACTAGGCAGCGATTTGATTAGGCGAATCGTCGATTGATGCGATCGATCCTCACGATCCGATCGTCCTGGTGCTGATCGCACATCACCTCTGCTGGTATCCACACGTAAAAGGAGGAGCGCCGGCGGCGAACTGCTAGGTTCATAACGATGGCTGGACTGTTGTGGAGCTAGGGTTTCCAACACATGGAATGACCTAACCGAACAACGATTAACCCTTCTGGGTTAAGGTGCTCCACTATATATAGGGAGTGAACGTGGGCTCTGCTCGCGCGACCCATTTACTAAAGCCCATATAACATTAGTCACCGTGAGTCCAACTCACTAACTCAGTCCTAATCCGGTTTAGGTCCAACCCAACCAGATTATAGGTTCAGATCCAATCCGAACTTGCTCCCGCTCTTAAGTGTGTGACCCTTGAGCTCATGGCTACTTGGACACGATTGAGTCCGACTCACAATCGATCGATCGATGCGGCTCCTAGCGACATGCGCCGACTCCCAAGTACCAAAGAGTCATGACGACTTGCCTTTCCAATGCGACTTGCATCCGAGTCCCTTTTGCCTCACGATATACCTTGTCAGACTATAGGCGAATATATGTCATCCCTTAAATAGTCCGACTCTCTTCTCGATCTGAGATAAGTGATTCACCCGACTAACTCTTAGTCGATCGCCTCGGTTAACACTTAACCGAGTCGTGCATGGCCATGCTTTCCGAATCATATCTCACGAGAGGGCCCAGAGAATATCTCTCCAAGTGTAGGGGCAAAATCCCATCTTGGTTATTCACATCACGCAGCTTGATTCTCAGTCGACCCGAACCCTGCCTTTATAACTGCCCAGTTACGGATCAGCGTTTGACAGAACCTAAGTCAGTGATCCTCAACTCGGACTATGCAACAACCTCAGGTCTAAGGATTACATTGCATCCGTGTGTACCTTGCATAACTTGATATCACCCTGATCCACGAACTGGCGAATCAGGTGGTACCGCATGAGTATGTGCTTGTTCTTCTGGTGCTGTCTAGGTTCCTTGGCTTGTGCAATAGCACCATTGTTGTCACAATACACGTCCAACGGATTGGACGAGCCCTGAACCACACCAAGATCCATGAGGAAATTCCTCATCCAAACAGCTTCCTTCTTTGCCTCCGGTGGCAATATACTCAGCCTCATTGTGACGTAGCCACATACGCCTCTTGCTTGGAACTATTCCAGCTCACAGCACCTCCGTTTATAATAAACACGTATCCGGATTGAGAACTAGAATCATCAGAGTCAGTAAGATAACTCGCATCCGTGTAACCCTTTACACTGAGTTCATCTTCACCACCATAAACCAAGAACATATCCTTAGTCCTTCTCAAGTACTTTAGGATATTTTTAGCCGCTGTCGATGGATCTCTCTAGGATCGACTGGTATCTGCTCACAACACTTAGAGCATAGGAAACATCCGGCCTAGTACAAATCATGGCGTACATGATGGATCCATTATGAAGCATATGGAATCGCACTCATCCGACTTCGCTTGTCAGTTGTCGAAGGACACCGAGTCTTGCTAAGTTTTACACCATGGGACATCGGTAAGAACCCCTTCTTAGACGATTCCATGTTGAACTTCTTCAACACTTTGTCCAAATAAGTACTCTGACTCAATCCAATGAGCCTCCTTGATCTATCTCTATAGATCCGGATTCCGAGGATGTATGTTGCCTCACCCAAGTCTTTCATTGAGAAACTCATTTCCAATGATTCCTTGGTTTCTTGCAACATCTGGACATCATTTCCAATCAGTAATATGTCATCCACATATAAGATTAGAAAATTTACTTTGTTCCCACTAAACTTCTTGTACAAACAAGAATCATGATCACTCTTGATGAAGCCAAACGATTTGACTACCTCATCAAAGCGAATATTCCAACTCCGAGATGCTTGCTTCAACCCATAAATGGATTTCTGAAGTTTGCACACCTTGTCAGCATTAGCCGGATCGATAAAACCCTCGGGCTGTATCATATACACGTCCTCGGTTAAATTTCCATTAAGGAAAGCCGTTTTGACATCCATCTGCCATATCTCATAGTCGAAATAGGCCGCTATAGCTAACATGATCCGAACTGATTTAAGCATCGCTACGGGCAAGAAAGTCTCGTTGTAATCAACTCCTTTAATTTGTCGGAACCCCTTCGCCACAAGGCGTGCTTTATAGACGGAAACATTTCCATCCATATCAGTTTTCTTCTTAAAGACCCATTTGCACTCGACGGGTCTTGCACCGTCTGGCAGATCAACCAAGTTCCAAACTTGATTTTCATCCATGGACTTTAACTCGGATTTCATGGCTCCAAGCCATGACTCGGAATCAGATCCCACCATCGCTTCCGAATAATTTGTCGGCTCATCACTGTCTAACAGTAACACATCACGAACATTTTGTAATCTTGCCAATCTTCGTAGCATGGAAAACAAAAAATTTCTACCGCATGCACACAAACAAGCCAAGATCTATCTACTAGATTGTAGCAACGAGTCGATAGAGGAACTCACCCTCGAAGATTCCAAAGCGGTTAACGAGAGCAGATTCTCGTGGGTGATGTAGTCGTACACTTGCCGATCTCAAGATCGCGTGCGATCCTTCGGCTGCGTTCCGGCGCTTCATGATCGGTCACCGTTAAATTTTCGATGAAGACCTTCCTCTCCTTGTTCCAGCGGTGATGGAGGTTGTAGCACTCTCCTCGCGATTCCGGCAGCACGACGGCGTGGTACCGGAAGTAGAGGGGAGATCTCGCAGGGCTTCGCCTTAAGCCGGAGCGAGTATGGTGGACTATGAGAGAGCCCTCGGTGTTCTAGGGTTTAGACACACCAATTAGAAGGGACTAAACCAGCGGCTAAGGAAATTAGAAGCTCTAACTCGGCGGCTTGGGAGAAATCCCTAGGCTGTGGCTAGGGTTTAGGTTTAGAGGGAGGCAACTTGTGTGTCTAGGAGGGGAGCCCTGCCCCTCCTTATATAGGTGGAGGGAGGCGCCCGGCCAAGGGAGGAGTCCCTCCCCAACTCGGATCCCTAGTGGGCGGCGGTGGAGGAACTCCTCCCCAACTCGGTTTCCCACTTCTTCTCCACTTTCCAAAATAGCCGTTTGACTTTTCAAATTGGCGTTTGACTTTTCAAACTAGGATTTGATTAAACCCTTTATTTTGTACAGCGATGACACCTAGTACATGATGCAATCATTCCAACTTGCAATGACACATTCATGTACCCTTCCTCCGGTCTTGGACATTCGGAACCTTCTAGAACATTCTGATGAAAACAAGGAACCATTCTCCAACCCCGAAACAGGACTTTCCTTATATGAATCTTATTCTCCGGACCATTCCGGATCTCCTCGTGATATCCCGGATCCCATCCGAGACTCCGAACAACATTCGGTCTCTTACTCATCATTCCATAACTACTCAGCAACATCGAATCCTTAAGTGTATCTCCCTACGGTTCGTGAATTATGCGGACATGATCGAGACACTTCTCCGATCAATAACCAATAGAGGAATCTGGAATTTCATATGGCTCCCACATATTTCTACGATTACTTTGCGATCGAATGAACCACTTACATACGATACCAATTTCCCTTTGTCTCACGATAGTTTACTTATCTGAGGTTATGATCGTCGGTATCTCTGCATACCTAGTTCAACCTAGATTGATAAGTACTCTTTTCTAGTTCCCGTGATATGTGATCCCTTGTGAGCCAGTCACATGCTTGCAAGCTAATTGGATGACATTCCACCGAGAGGGCCCAGAGTATATCTATCCGTCATATGGATGGACAAATCCCACTCTTGATCCATGTGTCTCAACCGACACTTTCCGAACACTCAATGCCACCTTTATAGTCACCCAGTTAAGGTGTGGTGTTTGATGTCATCAAAGCATCCTTCTGGTGAAGGTGATATGCATGATCTCATGGTCGAAGGAATTAGGTTACTATGTATCAGAAAGCATATAGCAATTGAACTATTAAAATGACTTGATCTTTATGCTACGCTTATCTATAGGAGTATGTCCATCACATCATTCTCCTAATGATATGACCCTATTGTTAATAACATCTCTATGTTCATGATCAGGAAACCATGATCATATATTAACCAACAAGCTAGTTTAACAAGAGGCTTTACTAGGGACTCTTTTATATTTACAAATCACACAAGTATTAATGTTTCCGGTTAATACAATTATAGCATGGTATGTAAACATTTATCATAAGTATGAAGATATGATAATAACCACTTTATTATTGCCTCTTGGGCATATCTCCAACAGTCTCCCACTTGCACTAGAGTCAATAATCTAGTTTCAAACCTTTGTGTATTCAACACCTATGGCTTTCTGGTGTCGTATGTACACGATTGCTAGTGGTCAACTGATCTCCGGATCTGACACTTCCAGGTCCGTGTGCAATTGCATGTCTTTGCGTCTCTACGCATCACTCATTTTCTAATGAGATGGCTTTGTATAAATTTGGTCCTTTGGTGTGACCTTTAGTTCTTTGGGGTTAAAACATGTTGATAATATTGTCGTACAATATATCTTCATAGTATTATCCTGCTGTGAACTACACTTAGTTTGATAACAAACTACTTGACACAAATGCCCTCTTTAGCTACTATAATAGCAGTCATGTACTTAGCCTTTTGTTGTAGTATCTGTCACAATGTCTTAACTTTGGAACTCATCCAAAACCATTATGGAACTTACTTTCCATCACATTGTGCCACCCTTAGTTCAGATTGAGATAAACTTAATTTGTACTTTGTGATAAAACTAGTATCAATGTAGTACTTTTACAATGAACTAACCATCTATTTGTTATTTCTACAAATAATATACTCTTAGTTCTTCCAAAAGATCATAAGAATATCCTTACTATTGTCCAATGATCATCTTATGAATCATTCTAGTATATGCTCATAACATTTAGAGCATAGGACATATCTGGATTTATACACATCACAGCATGATTGATAAAATACTCTATGTGATTTTATACATCAAGTATCAATCTATACTTGAATCTTTGTTTCACTTACCAAGTATTAATACACTTGAATATATCATCAATATTGAACTCATTCAATCCTTTCTGTGCGACAAGAACCTTTCTTGTAGTTTCTATATTGAACTCATTCAATACATCATCTATGTACTTTCGGCACAACCATATTAACATCTATTGATGCAAATATTTGGGTTTTGCCTAAGTCTTTCATCGGGATGAAATTCTTAATATGTGTTAATAAAAGATACATCATTTCCAATCAACAATATGTCTTCCACATAATGTATTAGAAACATGTCTTAGTGCTCCCACTTAATTTCTTGCAAATGCAAGCATCTTCATCATCTCCGACGAATTTAAACTCCTTTAACAGTTTCATCATAGTGAAGATTCCAACTCCGCAATGCTTACTTCAACCATTTAAGTTTGCATATGCATTTAGCATCCTTTGAATTAACAAAATCCTTTGGACCGTGTCATGCACACGTCCTAGGTAACCCTTCTATTAGAAGAACTTGTTTTGTTTATCCAACACATAACAAAATTTAGACTAAATATCGCTATGAAAGAACAAATCTTGTCATAGTCAACCTTTGAACATTGTTTTGAACTCTTTCCCAACATGTTGACCATTTCATAGATGCGAAACATCCATGTCTATTTCTTTATAGATCCAAACACAACTGTAAGGTCTTGTACCTTTCCAGAGGGTCTTTCAAGTTCAAAGCTTGATCTCTCGTATATGGAACTATCACGGATTTTATGGCTTCAAGCCATTTGACGGAGTCAGGGCCCATCATCGCTTCTTTGCATGTAGTCAGATCATTATTCTCAAATAATGATTCAACCCTCAAATCTTGGTATTTTATTGATTACTCGACCTACTTGGTTCAATAGGAACTTAGATCTCCGTGACCACAACCTTTGAGGCACGTGAGCCATGAGCATTGTTGCTGCCTCCGGAACACTTTTTATTTGCAACTTTGCACATATAGATAAGGTTCTTTTAACCTTATCAAAGTTCTATTGTCCTCCCACTTATCTTTTCACGAAAAATTCCTTCTCAAAGAAACTTGACGTTCTAAGTGACAAACACTTTTGTCTCCGATGTTATGGAGGATTACTTAACAGTTATTCGAAATAACATACAAAGACAGGTTCATCCGACTTTGGTTGCAAACATCTTTATTATGCATAGCATACCAATGTTTAAGAAAGGACAACTTGGGTTTTATCCCAAGCCATAACTTTATATGGTGTCATTTCAACGGATTATGATGGAGCTCTTTTCAGTGGAAAAACGGTAGTCTCTAAAGCTTTTTAATCTTTAAAATATAATGGCAGTTTTATGAATTACACCTGTGATCTTACCATGTCAAACAAGGTTTAATTACATATCTCGAACGCTCCATACTCTTATGGTGTTTCGGGAAATGCAAATCCACGGAACGATTCCTTAAATCTTAGGTATTATGCTAAACTTGTAACTCAAATATCTTCTTTTATGATCTTATCATAAACTATTTATATTCTTGTTACAATAGTTTTGTACTTCATCTTGAAAAACTTTGAACTTTTCAAATGCTTCATACTTCATCCTTATTAAGTAAATATTCATATATTCACTCAAATTTTCGGAGAAAGCATATGAAGTTGAAATCCATCGCTCTTGACATAATGGACTTCATACAACAATATGTACAAGTTCCAATAAGGTAGTCATTCGTTCCTTTTTGGCCTATGAACGAAGTTTTAATTATCTCTAGGAAAGTTTCACAAGCGTCATGTGATCAAAAATCAAAATAATCCAAAATTCCATCCACATGGAGTTTCTTCATGTTTTCTTTCCAATATAATTTAAACGGCGATGTCACTTCCTAAGCGATCTTTCAATCAATTTGTCTTTCGAAATTTTTAGCACTAGTTTTATGGATGTGATTTCTCCAACGAGATTTGTGAATCATCCATCTTTTATGGATTAAGGCAATTATTTGAACAACCCTTTTGTTCTCATAATACCTGATAAACAAAACTTGAAGGCAAGCTTTGATGTTTAACGAGCAACACAATAACCCTTTATTTGTTCTCGATGAACATCATCACATATTCTTTTGCTAGTTACTTAGGCCATTATAGTTCATGAATTGTGTTGTTTCGTATGACGATTCACACCAACAAATTCAGTATCAAATACTTAAGAACCACATTGTTTAATAAGCAAAGAATATAGCCATAACATGTATATCATCTATATACTTAAACTGAACAATTCTAGTCTTTTATTTTCTGCCATATATTTATGAGATTCTCTTTCAGTATTTCCTTTTCTGTTTGAAAGAATCTATCAACATCAACAGTGGAGTCATACATATGACACATAGTCCAAAGCGTGTATAATTAAATACCAATGTCTTTGGACTTGCACTTTGAAGTAGATCACCATCATCAAATGTTTGGTGTGCTTTCAAATTCCATTCTTTAGTAATCTCTTGGTGTGGTAAATATTTTACCAACATCAAATATTCACCCTTATCATGGAATTATTCATGATCAAGCTACTTTTAGCTTATAAAGATGAATCGCGAGTATAATGTTGCTCTCCAAAACCTTTTGGTGGATTAGGACAACTAGTGTCTCCAACCTTTTGCAAATTCTCATCAAATATGAGAACATGACTTTTGCCATATTATACTCTATCATGTTGTAACCAAAACTTCGTTTCAGATATCACAATATCTTCCACACATCATGGTTTCTGAAACAACTCTTTCAGATCCTAGATAACCTTGATATTAAGCCAATCCTTTGAATATCAAGAATCATGAGACAAACATGATACTCATACACTAACTCTTGGAATTGTCACTCTTGTTTTAATACCAATTATTAAACTTCATGGAGTAACCGGAACTTACTGAAAGTTTGCAATAGGACATTTAAACTTTAGATTAACACTTTAGAACAATACGATACCAGTTCGTAAAGTAACTAACCAGAATTCTATAGTTCTATCATCTCAATTAAAACTAAGCTCAAGGTGGTAAACGGATGCCAATGACTACAACAACTATGCAAATTCACTTTGATTTAATTTATGATAAATAGTGTTCAACTTTTAATCATATTGCCGTTGAACTCCCACTCAAAACAATATCCCTCACATTGTTTTAGTGATCACACGAACCAAATCCACCACATCAAAACCGATCATCACGAGAGTTGATGTAGCTTCAATGGCGAACAATCATCATGTTCATCATATCTACTATATGACTCATGCTTTACCTTTCGGTGATCCGTGTTCCGAGACCATGTCTGTACATGCTAGGCTCGTCAAGATTAAACCTTAGCTTCCGCATGAGCAAATCTGGCTTGCTCACGTTGTATACACTCGCAGAATCTAACACACCCGATCATCACGTGGTGCTTTGAAACAACGAGCTTTAGCAACGGTGCTTACTAAGGATGAACACTTTAAGACTTGAAATTGTGAGCTTGAGGGATCATCTTATAATGCTATCGTCGTGAACTAAGCAATACAAGATGCATAAAAGGATTAACATCACATGCAATTCATAATATGTGATATGATATGGCCTTTCTTCTTGTGCTTCCGATCTCCATCTTCAAGCACGAACATGATCTCCATCATCACCGGCATTGCATCAAGGTCAATGACGCTGCTCCATGGTTATCGTCCACCAGCTTCAACTATTACAACCTTTGAATAGACACGCGGGTCTTAACAGAATTTAAAGACAACCATATGGCTCCTGCCGGTTGCCAACTTACAATAAGGAACATTGCATACATCATATATAATCACAATCATGGCCATATCACATCACAGCACACCCCTGCAAAACAAAGTTAGACGCCTCTAATTTTCTTTGCATGTTTTACGTGGTTTGGGGCTTTCAATAAGTGTCGTTCTAACTTACGAACAAGAACCACAACATTGATACTAGTATTGTCAATCACCCGTTGTAAATTGAATCTTAACTATGTTGGGAGAAACAGGCACCCGCAAAGCCACTTATGCAATACAAGTTGCATGTCAAGCGTGGAGCAAGTCTCATGAACGATGTCATGTAAGGTTAGCCCGGGCCGCTTCATCCCACCATCCCGCAAGATGCAAAGTACACAAGAAGCAATTGACAAAAAAACATCAACGCCCACAATGACCATTGTGTTCTACTCGTGCAACAGATCTACATATAGACACGGCTCTGATACCACTGTAGGGGTTCATAGCATGGAAAACAAAAAAATTCTACCGCATGCACACACACAAGCCAAGATCTATCTACTAGATTGTAGCAACGAGTCGATATAGGAACTCACCCTCGAAGATTCCAAAGCGGTTAACGAGAGCAGATTCTCGTGGGTGATGTAGTCGTACACTTGCCGATCTCAAGATCGCGTAGACGATCCTTCCGCTATGCGTTAAGGCAGCGCTTCGCAATGGTCACACGTTCGGTACTCGATGAAGACCTTCCTCTCCTTGTTCCAGCAGGCGGAGGTTGTAGCACTCTCCTCGCGATTCCGTGACCTGACGGCGTGGTACCGGAAGTAGAGGGGAGATCTCGCAGGGCTTCGCCTTAAGCCGGAGCGAGTATGGTGGACTATGAGAGAGCCCTCGGTGTTCTAGGGTTTAGACACACCAATTAGAAGGGACTAAACCAGCGGCTAGGGCAATTAGAAGCTCTAACTCGGCGGCTTAGGAGAAATCCCTAGGCTGTGGCTAGGGTTTAGGTTTAGAGGGAGGCAACTTGTGTGTCTAGGAGGGGAGCCCTGCCCCTCCTTATATAGGTGGAGGAGGCGCTGCCAAGGGGAGGGAGTCCCTCCCCAACTCAGATCCCTAGTGGGCCGGCGGTGGAGGAGGAACTCCTCCCCAACTCGGTTTCCCACTTCTTCTCCACTTTCCAAAATAGCCGTTTGACTTTTCAAATTGGCGTTTGACTTTTCAAACTAGGATTTGATTAAACCCTTTATTTTGTACAGCGATGACACCTAGTACATGATGCAATCATTCCAACTTGCAATGACACATTCATGTACCCTTCCTCCGGAGTGCCGGACATTCCGGAACCTTCTAGAACATTCCTGATGAAAACACCGGAACCATTCTCCAACCCCGAAACAGGACTTTCCCTATATGAATCTTATTCTCCGGACCATTCCGGATCTCCTCGTGATATCCCGGATCCCATCCGAGACTCCGAACAACATTCAGTCTCTTACTCATCATTCCATAACTACTCAGCAACATCGAATCCTTAAGTGTGTCTCCCTATGGTTCGTGAATTATGCGGACATGATCGAGACACTTCTCCGATCAATAACCAATAGAGGAATCTGGAAATTCATATGGCTCCCACATATTTCTATGATTACTTTGCGATCGAATGAACCACTTACATACGATACCAATTTCCCTTTGTCTCACGATAGTTTACTTATCCGAGGTTATGATCGTCGGTATCTCTGCATACCTAGTTCAACCTCGTTACCGATAAGTACTCTTTTCTTGTTCCCGTGATATGTGATCCCTTGTGAGCCAGTCAAATGCTTGCAAGCTAATTGGATGACATTCCACCGAGAGGGCCCAGAGTATATCTATCCGTCATATGGATGGACAAATCCCACTCTTGATCCATGTGTCTCAACCGACACTTTTCGAACACTCAATGCCACCTTTATAGCCACCCAGTTACGGTGTGGTGTTTGATGTCATCAAAGCATCCTTCCGGTGAAGGTGATATGCATGATCTCATGGTCGAAGGAATTAGGTTACTATGTATCAGAAAGCATATAGCAATTGAACTATTAAAATGACTTGATCTTTATGCTACCCTTATCTATAGGAGTATGTCCATCACATCATTCTCCTAATGATATGACCCTGTTGTTAATAACATCTCTATGCTCATGATCAGGAAACCATGATCATATATTAACCAACAAGCTAGTTTAACAAGAGGCTTTACTAGGGACTCTTTTATGTTTACAAATCACACAAGTATTAATGTTTCCGGTTAATACAATTATAGCATGGTATGTAAACATTTATCATAAGTATGAAGATATGATAATAACCACTTTATTATTGCCTCTTGGGCATATCTCCAACAGACAAATGCTTCACAACCCCAAATCTTAAGAAAAGACAAACTCGGATTTTTGCCTGTCCACATCTCATGCGGTGTCTTCTCTACCGATTTTGATGGTACTCTGTTTAGCGTGAACGCCGCTGTTTCTAGACAATAACCCCAAAATGATAAAGGCAGATCTGTCCGACTCATCATTGATCGTACCATGTCCAACAAGGTCCGATTAGTCTTCCAAACACCGTTCCTTTGCGGCGTTCCTGGCGGAGTAAGTTGAGGAACTATTCCACAACTTTTCAGATGGTCATCAATCTCATGGCTCATGTACTCACCTCCTCGGTTCGACCGAAGAAACTTTATTTTCTTGCCGAGTTGTTTCTGTGCTTCATTCTGGAATTCTTTGAACTTTTCAAAGGCTTCCGACTTATGTTTCATCAAGTAGATATATACATACCTACTCAAATCATCAGTGAAGGTAATGAAGTACTCATAACCACCCCTGGCTGTCGTGCTCATTGGTTCACATACATCACTATGTACTAGTCCCAACAAGTCGGACGCCCTTTCGCAACTCTTTGCAAAAGGTGTCTTGGTCATTTTGCCGAGTGGGCAAGATTCGCATGTCTCGAACGACTCCAAGTCGAACGAAGTTAGGAGTCCATCATCATGGAGCTTCTTCATGCGTTTCCAACTTATATGACCAAGTCGACAGTGCCAAAAGTAAGTCATATTCAGATCATTTGGTTTCAACCTTTTAACATTTATGTTATAAACCGACTCACCATCAAGATTCAAAATAAATAACCCGTCCTGGATGGGTGCAAAGCCGTGAAACATATCATTCAAATACAAAGAACAACCATTATTCTTGATATTCGACTCATAGCCTTGCCTCATCAAACATGAAGCAGAAATAATGTTTCGACTGAGCACTGGAACATAATAACAATTATTCAGTTCCATAATGAATCCGGAAGGTAAATGAAGTTGCATCGTGCCGACTTCCAACGCAGCAACTCTTGCTTTGTTGCCGACTCGAATATCAACCTCGCCTCTTGCTACGCTCCTAGTTCTTACCAGTCCCCGCAACGAGTTGCAGATGTGAATAACTGATCCGGTATCATATACCCAAGAACTATTAGGTGCATCAGCAAGATATATGTCTATAACATTGCAAACAAGTGTACCCGAGTCTAAAGTCATACCTCCACTCTTGGCTTTGTCGGCCAAGTACTTGCTGCAGTTCCTCTTCCAGTGGCCATCCGCCTTGCAGTAGAAGCAAGTGGATCTGGCTGAAGGAGATGGCTTAGTCCCTGAGGAAGCGCTTGGGACCGGGTCCGGAGCCTGCTTTCCTCCTGACTTAGCCTTCTTCTTAGTCCAAGAACTCTTCTTGAACTTAGCCTTATTCTGCACCATCAACACTTGACTGGTGCCCTTCTTGAGATCCGCCTCTGCCTGCTTGAGCATCCCATGCAATTCAGTGAGCTTCTTATCCATACCATGCATGTGGTAGTTCGAAATGAACTGCCCATATGCACTAGGAAGAGAGTTCAAAATTATATCCATAGCGAACTCTTCGCTTATGGGGTAGCCAAGTCTCTCCAGAGACTGCACGTAACCAACCATTTTGATCACATGCGGACTCAGTGGATCACCATCCTTAAGCTTGCAACTCAGCAAAGCCTGAGAGACTTGATACCTCTCAGTCTTCGCTTGAGCCTGGAACATACTTTTGAGGCTTTCGATCATATCGTAGGCCTCAACATGCTCGAACTGCTTTTGCAAGTCCGGTTCCATGTGAGCAAGCATAAGACAGCTAATATCCGTGGACTCATCCTTAGCCCGACGGTAGGAATTGGTGGCATGCATACCGCATTCTCATTCGGCTCATCTGGAAGTGGGTTGTCTAGGACATGGTCCTTCTTTTCTTGTTTGAGAACAATTCTCAGATTTCGATACCAGTTGGTAAAATTAGTGTCGTTAAGTTTATCTTTCTCAAGGATAGTTCTCAACGCAAAACCGGATATCTGAGAGTGACTGCTACTTGGTGCCATGATCTATAACAGAAAAAATGCAAAACACTTAAGACATGTATTCATAAAAGAGCAAGCATATTAAATATTTTAATATTTTATGCTCCCACTAGAACCAACACCCCTCCGATGGTTGCTAAGTGATTCAGGATCCTAAATAAGCAAGTCGTCTAGTGAGCTTTAGCATCACCGCTAGCTGCCAAGTGATCTAGGTAGACAACTCCTTGTCAATCGCATCTCATGCGACTCCTGTTGGACGGGTGGCATCACATGCCCCGGCTCCCGTCTGACCTTTTCCGAGCCCCACAACCGTTGTGATAGACCCGTCTAGCTTACCGAGTGTTTCCGCAATAAGAGTCCGACTCGAACCCACCTAGTCGGAAAGAATTGGTAGCACCTCAATTTTATGAGCCCACTACCAAAAATGTCCGACTTGTGATGGTGCAAACACCAAGGAAAACCGACTAGACCTTCTTTGAGGGATTAAATTTTACCGACTATCTAATAGAGGTAAAACAGAGACATAACAATAACATAAAATAAAGCAATTATAATGTGAAATGGTATGGCTCTCTTCATGGCGATCTCCATCTCCACAAAGCCTGTAATCCAACCCGTGCCAACTCTTGTCACTTGCCGTCTTACTCCATGTCGCCGACATGTACAACGCCTTGCATGCCTTCCGGGTTCTCCAAACAGCTACACTAGCTTAGTAAAGTAAATTACATAGAGAATCCGACACGCAGGTCGTTATACAATAAAATAATGACACCTAGGCTCCATGGGTCAAAAACCGTGATTCGCAGATCACGTATGGATTACACACATACATCACATGCACATGAACCATACCATTCACAACTTCCTGCAAAAACAAGTTATGCATAGATACAATATCTACCGGCGTTGTGAAACTTGCAACGACATCTAAGGCGCCACTGACAGTATGGTCTGTCCGCTAGCGGATAGCGGGCGAGATCGAAGGGCAGCGCCAGCGGGATCTGAGCGGCTGACGATTTTTCCGAAAACGTAGATCTCATCTACGATCCGGACATGGATTCGATCATCGTTCCGATTCGAACAAACTCTTTGATCTTCGCTCACCGCTTCTGGATTTACGTGTCACAGTCTACCCCGATGGCGGAAGCCGACCGGTAGGGGTATGTCGTTCCACGACCTTAGCAGTATGATCACGGAAATCAGATCTACCATTCCCGAGTACGCTTGATTCAATCAACTTCAGACAAAACCGATCTATCTCATAGATCGACCACCAAACAACATATAGATCTCATCTACATCCTACCGCATATCACATATGCGAGATATCGAGCCTAAAACCGAAGCTATCGCCCGATACACTGTTGGGCCACGCGAGATAAAACAAAACTTTTCCTCTAACGTGGTGATCCCAAGATCTAGCTGAGGTAGAAGGCCACGAGGTTTACCACTAGACGCGATTGCGGATTACCGATGAAGCGCGTCATTGATACAAGTCAGATCCTCACGATCCGATCGTCCCCGGTGCTGATCGCACATCGCCTCCGCTGGTATCCACACGCATAAGGAGGCGCTTGCGTAACTGCTAGGGTTCGTAACGATGGCTGGACTCTTTGTGGAGCTAGGGTTTCCAACACATGGAATGACCTAACCGAACAACGATTAACCCTTCTGGGTTAAGGTGCTCCACTATATATAGGGAGTGAACGGGGGCTCTGCTCGCGCGACCCATTCACTAAAGCCCATATAACATTAGTCACCGTGAGTCCAACTCACTAACTCAGTCCTAATCCGGTTTAGGTCCAACCCAACCAGATTATAGGTTCAGATCCAATCCGAACTTGCTCCCGCTCTTAAGTGTGTGACCCTGCAGGCTCATGGCTACTTGGACACGATTGGAGTCCGACTCACAATCGATCAGTCGGTAGCGGCTCCTAGCAGAACGTGCCGACTCCCAAGTACCAAAGAGTCATGACGACTTGCCTTTCCAATGCGACTTGCGTCCGAGTCCCTTTTGCCTCACGATATACCTTGTCAGACTATAGGCGAATATATGTCATCCCTTAAATAGTCCGACTCTCTTCTCGATCCGAGATAAGTGATTCACCCGACTAACTCTTAGTCGATCGCCTCGGTTAACACTTAACCGAGTCGTGCATCGCCATGCTTTCCGAATCATATCTCACGAGAGGGCCTAGAGAATATCTCTCCGAGTGGAGGGGCAAAATCCCATCTTGGTTATTCACATCACGCAGCTTGATTCTCACGACCAACCACGCCTTTATAATCGCCCGATTCTGAGATCAGCGTTTGACAGAACCTAAGTCGGTGATCCTCAACTCGGACTATGCAACAACCTCAGGTCTAAGGATTACATTGATTGAGATATACAAATGACAACTTGTTCGTTGTACCTCAATATGGGTCAATCCGACTCGCTAAACTCTTTAGCCTAGTCTGTGTAAGTTGGAATAGCATCTCCATGCCCATGACAAGTGGAACCGAGTCATCAAGCCAACTTTCACATTGGTCTAAGTTGTGTATCCAACACAACCTCAATGTCCAAGGATATATAGTACAAACAACATGAATGCATAGTTCCACAACCGAATCACATATTCAATGATACACATCAGATGTTTATACAAGGACTACTTAATATCTTTATGAATACAATGGAAAATCTCATCATACATGATTGCCTCTAGGGCATATTCCCAACAATTCTATCGACTCGTTGCTACAATCTAGTAGATAGATCTTGGCTTGTTTGTTTGTATGCGGTAGAATTTTTTTGTTTTCCATGCTACGAACCCCTACACATTTAGCTATTAGAATCAATTATGGGTGTCTCCGGGGGATTGAAGGATCTGATCCTCCAGGTTGGCTCCTTCCACGTGCCCGTGAGGCAACAAAGAACGTGGGTGCCCCCCACGACACGGTATGCCTTATCACATCACGCTTTCCCTTCGTTTCCGTCCTCCGCCGCCCGTCGCTCGCGCTGCTGCTCGTGCCGCAATGCCACCCGGAGCCCGCTCCTCTCCGCAGCGTCGCAAGGATGACGACCGGCGTCACCGCTCCACCATGCCTCCGGCTTCTCCCTACCTTCTTCTCCATCTTCCTACGTCCGCCATGGCCAAGAGCTCGGACCACCGACGTGATGTGCTACAACCGGCGTGAGGGATTCTGCGAGGCTCTGACGTGTGGTGCATCCTCGACTGCCCCGATGGCTCCCTCCGCCTCTCTATGCCCCACAACTGTTGCAGCTACCCACCGTTATACGTCCATGCACGACGCCGGAATCCCGCATCCATGGCCTCCAGCAACGACAATGCTACATAGGGTGTTCAACTTTGCTACTACAATTTCCGATCTTTGCTACTCTATTTGGTCGGTGTTTTGCTACTTTGGCATATTTTTTTGCTACTTTCGCACAATTTTTTTGCTACAAGCGCTCAAGGTCTCCGGTCGGTGATGTTTATTTTGCTATATTAGAATAATTTTTTGCTACATCTGTTCTATCGTTTTGCTACCACCGTTTTGTGATTTTACTATAATATCGTAATTTTTTCTACGGAGGTCTCTGGCGAGGTTTTTCCTGGCGAGTCTTCAATGATATTTTCCGGCGAAGTCCGTCATGCTACATTAGTATTTTTTTTGCTACAAAGTTTCCGAAGAGTTCTCCGGCGAGATAGGGTTTGCTACATTAGCACAAATTTTGCTACACGGTCGTCGGTGAGGTCTCCGGCGAAATCTCCGGCGAGGTCCAGTTTGTTTTTCTATTTTATGAGCCAAATCGTTTTCTGCTACATGTAGCAAATTTATAATAAAACCGGGTATGTTTTATAGCAAAAACGAGATTTCAGAGATTTTAGAGGACACATGTCGGCACAGAAACCCGGTAGATTTGGAAAATTATCCCCAAGAAGCATGTAGTATTGTCCTATAAATTTAGGTTATCGCTATAGGATGATCGATATGCCTAACACACTTGCCGGAAACAAACACCAAACACGGTCTCCTTTCTCTTAGCACAGTGTCGAAAAGAGAGCAGCTAGAGTTCCGAATAGGCACGGTGTTACAGTGAGATCATCATCTCAGAAGATAAAATAAAAAGGACGAGAAGCTAGGTACGACCTGGTATGGAGGTGGATGGATGAAGCGGTGCCTACTGCCTGGCCGCGAACGTCCTCCGACACGTGCCAACCTGCAGGCAGGCCGAAATCTTTGAATACGATCCGTATTGGCGCGCAACCTGCATCAGCCTTCTCTCTAGTCTATTCTAATGGAAGACAGATGCCGACATCACGTGTCCACTCCTTTTTTTTTCCTTCTCGGCCGGCCCGTGCTTCTTCTTCGGGAAACGTCACTGTCCTGGCTCGATCGTGTGGTCTCCGATTCCGATCAGCTCACCTGCTCTGCTTCCCCTAGACTTAATATACTAATTATTATCGGATCTTTTTTTTTGAGGGAGGATCTTAATTAGCTTCAAAGCAAAGATGATGCAATTACTTCTAATTTATTTCTACCCACACGAGTCACGAAGGGAACGTGGACACGGTTTGTGTTGGGTTGGAAATCCGGCACGCATAAACTACTTGGTCGGCAACGGCACGCGCGATCGCCGTCGTCTCCCAACGGGTAAAAAGTGAAGGACACGCAGCACGCACGCGTGGCCCCATCTTGACCGTTGCTCTTATGTTATCCGACGGCTCGCGGGCGCGGACGCACCACGTAAGCAGCAAGAGCGACACGGATCCGGTCCGACCGGCCGCGAGTGGGTCCTCCCGACGAACCAGCACACACCACGTTCCCCCATGGGCCCCGCCGCCGCCATAGTCCCGTCTCCATCTATTCTCTTCTCCTTTTATTTTGTGGCGTACGAACAAGAGTAGATGGACTCCGTTGAAATAAAACTTGGATTCATCAACTCCTCTCGCTCTCGACCTCGCCCCCAAACCTGACAGGCACAGCAGCCAAGGATTGCTTCCCGTCCCCCAATCTCCGGCCACGAGTTCCGCCTCCTCTCGCTCACCCCCGACCCCGTCGCCATTGCCGCTATCCCGCGCTCCTCCAATCCAGGTCTGCTCTCGCTCCGCTACCCCTCTCCGCCGACGCTCCCGCTTACTAGTGTTTTTTGTTTCCTGATGATGATTTTCGGTGGTCGCGTGACGGCGTAGGGTTCTGCGGGAGTACGGCGGGTTGCTCGCTTGCTCGATTTGGGTGTTGCGCGGGCGGCATCCCGGCGACTTGGAGGTAACGGATTCCTCCTCTTTTTTTTTTTTCAACTCTGCTGCTACTACTTTACTTCCGCAGATTAGTTCGACTTCGCGCAACAAATCCCGCCAAATTTTTTCAGTTACTTCTCGATGCTCTTCCACTTCAGTTTTCATTGACCCTGCCCCACCCCAACTACCAACCCACCCGCCGCATTATGTTCGTCAATCGACTCCCAAGTTCGGAAGCTTGATTCTCCAGTTAACATAGCACTGCCGTTTCCTACCATTGTTTCCAGTTTTAGGTTTAATTTAGTTTAAGCTACTGCGGAATAGCCTGTTGTTGCTGGTGCGGGCACGCAAGCTAATCCCCAGAGATCGAATCTACCCTACCTGTTTGCTGCCAGCTCAACCGGACAGCTCGGATTCGACCACCTCCAGTTTGCAATGCTCAGTTCCTCACGGCCGGTGCTCTCCCTGCCCATCATATATATTCGCTGGCTTCAGCTTTATCTGGATACAAGAGCTTCGGGGTGTACTCCCTTTTTAATAGTAATATAGTATGTGTTTATTTATATTGGTTAAACGCACCCAACACTTTACGAGACACATATATCAAATTCAAACATCTAATCTTAATATTCCGTGGCACTCCTGGTTCATGACTTTGACTCCACCTATGTCCAAACCACAGCTTTAAGCCAACTGGAGAGAGTACTAAAAAAAATACACCTACGCAAAGTAACTGTATCCATTCGGAATATGGTGTAAATGGGGGAAATTGTGAAGCACATTTGGAATGAACATATATGCTCATGCTGGGACTCTTTTTCTGAGATTGGAAACTGGCAGTGATGCCACTGTGCAGTTGAGAATTAAGTCTGCATACTAATTGTGTTGAGTAATATCTAAATTCCTCTTTCTATACCTCTAGGTGCTCAGGGTGCCAAGGATCATGCTTCTGTGCCTATTTAGATGACATATGTGCTCTGTTGTGGACTGACTGGCTCGATAGGAAGCCATGAAGATCAGTGCGCTTCTCACCTCTGCGGGCATCAACATTGGACTTTGTGTGCTCTTTCTGTCGCTCTATTCTGTTCTGAGAAAGCAGCCAGCTAACATCAGGGTCTACTTCGGCCGGAGGATCGCTGAGGACCATAATCGGCTCCGAGAGGCTTTTATTTTGGAGAGGTTTGTTCCGTCCGCTGGCTGGATCGTGAAAGCCCTGCAGTGTACAGAGGAAGACCTCGTGGCAGCTGCTGGGTTGGATGCTGTTGCTTTCAATAGAATGCTAGTATTCAGGTACACCAAATTTCCATGTATCCCTTCATATCATTATTGTGTTGGTTACAAGGCATCCACATCTGATTGATGAGCTTGTTAACATGTACCTATAACCTGAATCAGTTAGACGAAAACCTGTAGCTCTGGCCGCTGCCTATAAAGTAGACCTGCTTTTAATGCTGTCATGCAGAATCATTGATCTGTCTTTTTTGTTCTTTTCTGTTAGACTCCTTTTTCTACTGGTTTCTTTAACCTCAGAATCCAAATTTTGCACACTGATACATTCGTTTTTCTGCAGCATACGCATCTTTTCCCTAGCTGCCCTTCTCTGTGTGTTTGGAATTCTTCCTCTGAATTATTTTGGACAAAATATACCTCATCATCGGATTCCTTCAGAACAATTGGATATCTTCACAATTGGGAATGTGGAAGTGCAATCAAGATGGTGAGCCGAGCAATTTGTTTTAAGTTTATCATAAGGTGGTTGTATGAAAGACTGAAATTGTATATTAGTTTCTGGTTTGCTGCATTCATTATTGATATTTGTAGTCTTACCTTGTTTTGCCTCTAACTGGACTTGATTAGTTCCGTGTATGTCTCCAGTCTTCAAAATACAAGAAAATAACATGCATGTTAGCGCAATATGCATACTTTTGTATTCATTTTATGTGGTGGTTGCATTGCAGGCTTTGGGTTCATTGTGTAGTCCTCTACGTAATATCTGCAGTAGCTTGCATTCTCCTATATCTTGTAAGTTTCTTGTTCATAGATATGAGTATTCTATATCCTCATACTGAGGAACACATCTAATGTTATTTCTCTACCCGATCAATCTTACAGGAGTACAGGCACATTGCGAAGTTGAGGCTCGTTCATCTTAAACGTGCAACACCCAGTCCAGGCCAGTTTACTGTGCTTGTTCGTGGAATACCAAAGAAAACGAAAGAATCATGCAGTAGTGATGTTGATGATTTCTTCACCAAGTATCATGCATCAAGTTACCTATTCCATCAAGTTGTTTACAAATCTGGGAAAGTTCAGAAGATAATGGTAAGAAATTCTCATGCAACGTTTATAATTGCTTGGGGGTTGGGGATGAGGGACAGTGCAGCATAACTGCCATGGCAGTATTTTTATGATTTAATATTGGTAGCCCTCGGCTTACTCTTATTCTGGTTCAGTAATCACATATAGTGTGTATGGGACAACTAGTTGCGATACTCACATTTCTTTCCATATGATATCTTCGTTGTCATGCATTACTGAAATGATCCCAAATCATTTGAGTTGGATTTGTACTTATCTGTAAAAGCATTTGTGATATTGCACATTCCTTTCCATATGATATATTTTGTTCTCTGTAAATTAGTGAATTGATCTCAAACCATTTGATTTGGATTTGTACATTTTAACTGCACATTAGTATGCCACTTTCAGCTTTTGGAGTAAAACTGTTTCATATGCTGCAGACTGGTGCGAAGAACGCATGTAGAAAGTTGAAACATTTCACGGACACTACGGTTGATCAGAGCTGCAAAGCAATTACATACAGGTGTTGTCTTTGTGGAGCCTCTTCGAATTCGTTCCAGTTGTTGCCCACTGATGAAGTTGTACAGAGCAGTGGGAAAGCTGACCTGAATGATTCTGTCCTTAACACAGATAATGAGGTTTGCTTTGTAATTTTGCAGACATTTTGTTCTTTTATGAAATTCATCAGTAAGTCAGTGTAAATCAGTAACTTCAGTGCTGGAACTATACACAGGAATGTGCAGCTGCTTTTGTATTTTTCAAAACTCGGTATGGAGCATTCGTTGCGTCAGAGATACTTCAGACATCGAACCCTACAAAGTGGGTTACTGATCTAGCTCCAGAACCAAATGATGTGTATTGGTCAAACATTTGGCTTCCTTATAAGCAGCTTTGGATTCGACGGATAGCTACCCTTCTAGGTTCTGTTGTTTTTATGATCATATTTCTTGCACCGGTGACATTTATACAAGGTCTAACTGAGCTAGAGGTGTTGCAAAAGAGATTTCCTTTCCTTAATGGGTTATTGACGAAGTAAGTACCAACGTTGCTCTGGAACTGACTCTGGTATTAAAGTTCATCTTCATATCCACTGACTCGTCGACTTAGTATGCATCATATCTTATTTAGAGTTCAAACTTGAAACAACATGGAAAATCTTTGACATTTAGACAGATTGAAACGTATTCTAGTTTGGTGTATCTTGTGCTCTGAGATGTTCCCTTTTGTTCATTTGTAGGTGGCTTCTATTGACTCCTCTTTTTTTCGAACCACTATTGACTCCTCTTGTTTCATGTGCAGCCGATACATGATCCAGATAGTAACTGGATACCTTCCCAGTGTCATCCTGCAAATATTTCTGTACACCGTTGCACCAATAATGATGTTATTTTCTACATTGGAGGGCCCTACATCTCACAGTGAAAGGAAGAGGAGTGCTTGCATTAAAGTGCTGTACTTCTTTATCTGGAATGTATTCTTTGTTAATGTAGTATCTGGTACCATCATAAAGCAGTTGAAATTTTTTTCAAGCCCGAAGGACATCCCTGTCCAGCTTGCTAGGGTTATACCTGGGCAGGTAAATCCCTTGTTGCATGTGCAAGTATTACTATATTTGTCCTTTCTAAGAGTTGCTCCTAACACTTCGCTGCTATTCTGCAATTCTGTTTCGTTTCAGGCAACCTTCTTCGTCACCTATGTTCTGACTTCAGGGTGGGCCAGTTTATCATCTGAACTTATGCAACTCTTTGGTTTGATATGGAACTTTTTAAGGAAATATATTCTAAGAATGAAAGAAGATACAGAGTTTGTGCCGTCATTCCCCTATCACACGGAAGTACCAAAAGTTTTGTTGTTTGGACTATTGGGCTTCACATGCTCTGTATTGGCGCCTTTGATCTTACCTTTTCTGCTAGTGTACTTCTTCCTGGGTTATGTCGTATACCGAAATCAGGTGAGAAGCTAGAGATTTTTCTGTAGTGAGTCCGGTGTTATGTTCCATTTTACTTTTGTAGAACAGCTATGTTGCAATTATAGGAGGTGGACATCTTTCAGTAGCTTACACTGCTATCCGCGAATATAAAACAGGAAAAATAATATCTCGTATTGATTTGCCAGGCTGGAACCTACCGGTTCCACATGCTAATGCCATATGTATCTTTTTCAGCTGCTGAACGTGTACCGCACGAGATATGACACAGGCGGCTTGTACTGGCCAATTGCGCACAACACAGTGATCTTCTCTCTGGTGCTCACCCAGATCATCTGCCTTGGCGTATTCGGCCTCAAGGAATCACCGGTAGCCGCGGGCTTTACCATACCTCTCATCATCCTCACCCTTCTATTCAACCAATACTGCAGAAAGCGGCTCCTTCCGCTCTTCAAAACTTTTCCCGCGCAGGTCTGGTTATTTACTTCCACAATAACCTACGGTGATGAACCTACCTAGGCCTGTTTCGCTGATCGTCATGTTTGGACCGTGCAGGATCTAATCGACTTGGACAGGGAAGACGAGCGGTTGGGGAGAATGGAACATATCCACGACCGACTCCATACTGCGTATTGCCAGTTCCCTGAGACCGAAGACATAATAGAGCTCGAGAAAATTAAGATTGATGGGAATGGTGAGGAAGAAAGTTGTAGCTCGGGCGAGTCCAAGGGTAAAGAAAACCCCCAGGAACAAGAGCCCAGAAGAGAGCTGTCTCACCCAACGCTGAAGGGACTCCCTGTCAGCCGCTTGCAGAATGCCGTGAGGTCCATCACTTTCCTCATTAGGTTGCATAAGAGAGGTGTATCGTGATAATAACGGTGTTGGATTACTGACTAACCGCTAACCTTCCCACGTATCGGCTCGTGTAAATGTATAGATAGCGACATACGTCATAAGAGTATATAGAGGAATCGGGCATTAGATAGGAACATAGCTAAGGGAAGCATCGTAAGACTCGTATGCTTCTCATACCTGGCTGGTTAGCTCTGTCCAGGTTTTTCTGTTGAATGAACGTGATCCATATTTTTCGACAAGCATGTGGCATCACTTTTGTATTTGATGAAAGCTCTTAACATTGGCATTGGGACAATATCTGTAGCTGTTGGGAGGCATATTCTCCATCAAACAGCACAGTCAATACTATATCTTATCATTCTACTTGGTAGTCATGAAATTAATTCAGGTGTGATTTTTGTTATGAGTTGTACATCTTGGCTCTCGCTGATTTCAGAGTTTTTCTCGCTGATTCTTACTATCTTTGCAAAACGGCCAAAGCAAATGTGTTTCTGCTGCTCTCAGTGCATGGATGATAGAAGTCCATTGTTTTTAAGATGCTTAATATAAGGATACCCTTTACCCTCTCTAGTTTAAACAAAATGAACTAACTTTTCCAATGACATTGTCATTTTACAAGGATAAAATGCATGAGAGATATAGTTTGTTTGTGTGTGGGTGGATGATAGAAGTCCATTGTTTTTAAGATGCTTAATATAAGGATACCCTTTACCCTCTCTAGTTTAAACAAAATGAACTAACTTTTCCAATGACATTGTCATTTTACAAGGATAAAATGCATGAGAGGTATAGTTTGTTTGTTTGTGGGGTGGGGTGGGGGGGGGGGGGGGGTATAGTGTGTGTGTGTGTGTGCGTGTGCGTGGTGGTGGTGGTGGTGGGGGGGGGAGCATAAGGTGAAGATGGAGACTCCCCCATCCCCTAAAACCTTATTCACCCGTGTCCTACCTGATCTCTAGTGATCTCTCCATTACTCTCCAACCATTCCCTTTGGTGTTCCATCCTCTACACCTACACCCCTCTTTTAGCTCCTAGGGTTTCCTCGATGGATTCTCCTTTGGTAGGCTCGTGGAAGGTTTTCCTTATGCATGATGAAGGATTTGGATCTTTGGAAGCCAACTTTCTTGGAGGGGGAACTCCATCTTTGACCATAGAATTGGCTAGCGCTTATAGACTCTCATGAAGCAATTGTTGTTGGCCAGCATCTCAATGATGGGAGAGAAGATCAAGATGGGGTTTACCACTACATTCGCCTCCCATATTGCTTGGGTTGCAATCTGCAACATCTCTCCCCCGAGGTACATGCAAACTCTTGTGATCCAACTATAAATGGCTCATCCTAAGATATCAAGTACCACCTCCATTCCTTAAAATAAGGCTTATAAATTTAGTCAAAAGTCAAACAGTGCAAAGTTTGACCAAGTTTATAAAAAAACTATCAATAACTATGATAATAGATAGCTACAGTACAAAAATAAATTTTATAATTATCTAATAAGATTGATTTAACCCTGTAGAGGTTTATAGTTTTTTTTAAAGTTTGATCAAACTTTGCAATATTTGACTTTTGACTAAATTTATAAGCCTTATTCTAAGGAACGGAGGGAGTAACTAATAACTTATTTATTTTTTATTTTTTGCCGGGCAGGATTTGGAAAGCTTTCACCAATGCTATAGTTGGTGAATTTAAAGATGAGCTTAGTTTTCATCGGGTCGATGTAAGTAGTACGAGCTAGATCACGCATCTCTTTAATTTAGTTTCAATACCATTATATCATGCTTGATTATTATTTGATTGAATTCTATTCTCGTAAAGTACGAGAGGCATCCATCAGGGACAAATTTGTGTGGATACTTCATGTGCGAGTACATTCGTTCGGAGGTCAGTGAGCGGGACGGAGGGACATTTATAGAAGTACGTGAACAATATATTGACAAATTGTGTTGAGTGTCATTCATAATATTTGTTATGACGATTGATATTCATATTAATCTCCATCTTTTATATATAGTTGGAAAAAATACGGGAGAATCTCCAACCAAGGGAGCGCCTAGTAGGAATTCAAGAGAAATTAGCGGGATTTATTGTTGACCATTTCATAAACCCAGAAGGAAAATACCATACCTCGGGACTCTGGTGATTTAATGATCTCTATGTAATCGAATAGACGGGTTGTGATCTCCATTTAATCAAATTGTATGTATATATATGTAATGTAGAATTCTATCTATATAATCATGACGATGTTGTGTGTAATGGGTTCCTTCGTTGCATGTGATACGTCTAAAACGTATCTACTTTCTCGAACACTTTTACTATTGTTTCTCCTCTAATTTGTGTGATTTGGATACAATTAACACGGACTGACTCTGTTTTCAGCAGAATTGCTTTGGTGTCTAGTTTTTATGCAGAAAATTAACTTTTAGGAAAAATCCCGAAAAATATCGCAAAACTCCTATTTTACCAGAAGACTAACGGAGCCAGAAGACGAGACAGAGGAGGGCCACGAGGGACCCACACCCCTGGCCGCGTGGGCCAGGCCGCACCTGGGGGTGGTGAGGCTACCTCGTGCACCCCCTCGGTCCCCCCTTCTCCTACATAAGCCTTCTGACCTAAAAACAAAGGGGGATTCGACGTTTTTCCAGATAGAGTTCCGCTGCGCCGCCACCACCAGAAACCGCGATTCGGAACCAGAAACTCCGTTCTGGCACCCTGCCGGGATGGGGAATTAGAGGAGATCATCGTCATCATCATCACCGATGCCTCTCCATCAACCATCCATGTTTCCTCCATCCATGAGTGAGTAATACCCCACTGTAGGCTATGGGGATGGTAGGGATTGGATGAGATCTATCATGTAATCGAATAAGATTGTTAGGGCATGGTGCCTAGTATCTTTGTTAATGCTTTTTGATATTGTTGCAACTTGTTATGCTTAATGCTTGTCAGTAGGGCCCAAGTGCCATGATCTCAGATCTGAACATGTTATTGAATCATGATGATAGTATTGTTTGTGATCTTATCTGCAAGTTGTTTACACATATTAATGTCCGGAACCAAAGGCCCCGAAGTGACAGAAATTGGGACAACCTGAAGGAATGGTTGTGATATGAGGATCACATGTGTTCACGGAGTGTTAATGCTTTGCTCCGGTACTCTATTAAAAGGAGTACCTTAATTGCCAGAAGATTCCCTTGAGGCCCTGCTGCAACGGGCTGGCAGGACAAAAGATGTTGTGCAAGTTCTCATTGCGAGCACGTATGACTATATATGGAACACATGCCTATGATTATTTAATACTTGAATGCTTTATCTTATTTATCTGCAAATGCCCTAGATCTTGATATTATATGAATAGTCTCGTCCATGCAACGCCTGTCCATCCATCCCTATGCCTACCGCACTCAAACCCTGCTGTTTGCTACTATTGTTAATACTGCCTTTGTTTTACTGCTGATGTTACTTTGCTATTGCTACTATAAAACTGTTGTTAGTGATAAACTACTGTGAGCAAGACTATTTCTAGGTGCAGCTGAATTGACAACTCAGTTGTTAAGACTTAATATTCTTTGGCTCCCCTTGTGTCGAATCAATAAATTAGGTTATACTACCCTCGAAGACTATTGCGATCCCCTATACTTGTGGGTCATCAGCATGTCATTTATGCCAAACGCAACCCTCCTCTACCGATCCTCCTGCCGCGGCAAAACCTCCCATTCGGCTACTACGGCAGAAATCGGCCCCAAAATTCTGCCGCGGCAGAAACCCCATCGGCAGCCATGGCAGCCGAATTGGTAAAATGCTGCCGCGACAGAGAATGTCTAGTCCCGGTCATGAACCGAGACTAAAATTCCTCCACCCTGTGCCCTTCTGCGCGGCCACGTGCAGAGCCTCCGGTCCCGGTTCGTAACTGACCCGGGACTAGAGGCTGGGACCTCTAGTCCCGATTCCGTAGTCCCGGTTGCAAAACCGGGACTAGAGACTGTCTAGAACCGGGACTAGAGGCCCGATCTCCACTAGTGTGTATGAGTAGGGCCTAGGAATCCAAGGGTCCCGCCATATCCGAATCCGTGAGCCATCGCCAACATGCCAGATGAGTCCTTTCTTCAAAAGCTCAAGACCATGCTAGACCCCTACCATGATGGTGATGCGTTGCCCGAAAACACTCTATCTTGCAACTCTCCATTTGGATAGAATCTGGCCTTGATCACACATGCACACAAAATGTCGGGTTTAATTAAGAGCCGCCATGCTTGCCTTGCCAAGAGCGCTTGATTTAAAATACGAAAATCTCTGAAGCCCATCCCACCTTGTGACTTAGGGCGTGTGATCTTGTCCCATGATATCCAATGTGTCTTCGGTCGACCTTGGTTTGTGTCCCACCAGTAATTTCTCACCATACGCATCAGGTCATCATGAACACTCCTTGGTAAACGGAACACTCCCATTATATAAGTAGTAATGTCTTGCGCCAATGCCTTGATCAACGCTTCCTTACCTTCTTGTGATGGAATACCATCCCCCAAACCAACATTCTTTTTAGGATTTTCTCTTGTAGATTTTGGAATCTTCCCTTGTGCATTCTACCATACAGTGTTGCTAGGATAAGGTACTTATCCTCAAACTCATCAGCTTGTATTTGTAAAATTTTCCGTACCACATGACACGTCAGTTGGGGACATTTTGGACCAAAGAGGATATAGCATTTAGCACGGTTGATAAGTTGGCCCATAGCTACCTCATAGGAATCAATGACCGCACTCACATGTTGGGCTTGTTGTGGTGTAGCTCTGAAGAAAAGAAGTGTCTCATCCGAAAAAGCAAGTGTGACACTCCCGGAGCTTGGCGGCAAACTTTGATAGGTTCCACATTAGTCTCTATCCCTTGTTTCAACAAGGCTGACAAACCATCAGCAAAAAAAGAATAAGAACGGAGATGGTGGGTCACCTTGCCAAAGCCCACGCGACAGTGCAAAAGATTCCAGAAGGGTTCCATTTAATTTTATGGAGTATCTCACGGAGGTCACACACTGCATTATCCATCGTACCCATTGGTGAGTGAAACCCAACTTTAACATCATTTGCTCCAAGAAGACCCAATCCACACGATCATATGCCTTTGAGATGTCAAGTTTGTAAGCACATAAACTCTTCTCCGAATCTTTCTCATGTTGTATGTGATGGATACATTCAAAGGCTAGCATGGTATTATCCGTTATCAATCTGCCTGACACAAAGACACTTTGAGCTTCTAAAATGATATTATCTAGCAGCGGTCGAAGTCTATTCACTAGGCATTTGAAGACCACCTTGTAGATAACGTTACACATGCTAATTGGTCGGAAGTGGGCGAGTATTTCAGGTTCATGTAGGGGTTCGTAGCATGGAAAACAAAAAAATTCTATCGCATGAACACACACAAGACAAGATCTATCTACTAGATTGTAGCAACGAGTCAATAGAGTACTAACCCTCGAAGATCCAAAGCGGTTAACGAGAGCAGATTCTCGTGGATGATCTAGTCGTACACTTCCGATCTCAAGATCGCGTAGACGATCCTTCCGGCGCTGCGTTTCGGCAGCGCTTCCGTAGTCGGTCACACGTTCGGTACTTGATGAAGACCATCCTCTCCCTTGTTCCAGCAGGCAGCAGAGGTTGTAGCACTCTCCTCATGATTCCGGCAGCACGACGGCGTGGTGTCGGAAGTAGAGGAGAGATCCCGCAGGCTTCGCCTTAAGCCGGAGCGAATATGGTGGAGTATGAGAGCGACCTTGGCGATCTACGATTTAGAGGCACCAAGAGGAGAGGTGTAGCCGGCGGCTAGGGTTTGGGATACCCCAACTCGGCGACTTGGGAGGTGCCCTAGGCGGCGGCAGCACTTGGAGGGTGGTGGCGCCTTGTAGCTAGGGTTTGGGTGTGAGGGGTAGGGGGCGCCCTACCCCTCCTTATATAGGTGGGAGGGGCCGGTTTGGGAGGAGGGAGTCCTCCTCCAACTCCTCCTCATGGCCGGCGGGTGGAGGGAGTGGGACTTCCTCCCCAAGTAGGTTTCCTACTCTCCCTCCACCAAGCAAACTTCGGATTTGACTTTTCAAATTGGCGTTTGACTTTCAAACTTGGATTTGATTTCTCTCTCCATATTGCCCAGCCAAGTGACCTAGTACATGATGCAACCATTCCATATTGTCATGACACATCCATGTACCCTTCCCCTCCGGAGTGCCGGACCTTCCAGACCCTTCTAGAACATTCCTGATGAAAACACCGGAACCATTCTCCAACCCCGAAACAGGACTTTCCTTATATGAATCTTATTCTCCGGACCATTCCGGATCTCCTCGTGATATCCCGGATCCCATCCGAGACTCCGAAAACATTCGATCTCTTACTATCATTCATAACTACACAACAACATCGAATCCTTAAGTGTGTCTCCCTACGGTTCGTGAATTATGCGGACATGACCGAGACACTTCTCCGATCAATAACCAATAGAGGAATCTGGAAATTCATATGGCTCCCACATATTCTACGATTACTTTGCGATCGAATGAACCACTTACATATGATAACAATTTCCCTTTGTCTCACGATAGTTTACTTATCCGAGGTTTTGATCGTCGGTATCTCTGCATACCTAGTTCAACCTCGTTACCGATAAGTACTCTTTTCTCGTTCCCGTGATATGTGATCCCTTGTGAGCCACACATGCTTGTAAGCTAATTGGATGACATTCCACCAAGAGGGCCCAGAGTATATCTATCCGTCATATGGATGGACAAATCCCACTCTTGATCCATGTGCCTCAACACATACTTTCCGAACACTCAATGCCACCTTTATAGCCACCCAGTTACGGTGTGGTGTTTGATGTCATCAAAGCATCCTTCTGGTGATGGTGATTAGCATGATCTCATGGTCGAAGGAATTAGGTTACTATGTATCAGAAAGCTTATAGCAAATGAACTATATTAAATGACTCTATCTTTATGCTACGCTTAACTATAGGAGTATGTCCATCACATCATTCTCCTAATGATATGACCCTGTTGTTAATAACATCTCTATGTTCATGATCAGGAAACCATGATCATATATTAACCAACAAGCTAGTTTAACAAGAGGCTTTACTAGGGACTCTTTTATGTTTATAAATCACACAAGTATTAATGTTTCCGGTTAATACAATTATAGCATGGTATGTAAACATTTATCATAAGCATGAAGATATGATAATAACCACTTTATTATTGCCTCTTGGGCATATCTCCAACAGTCTACCACTTGCACTAGAGTCAATAATCTAGTTTCAAACCTTTGTGCATTCAACACCTATGGCTTTCCGGTGTTGTATTTACACGATTGCTAGTGGTCAACTGATCTCCGGATCCGACACTTTCAGGTCCGTGTGTAATTGAATGCCTTTGCGTCTCTACGCATCACTCATTCTCTAATGAGATGGCTTTGTATAAATTTGGTCCTTTGCTGAGACCTTTAGTTCTTTGGGGTTTAAAACATGTTGATAATATTGTCGTACAATATATATTCATAGCACTATCCCGCTGTGAACCACACCTAGTTTGATAACAAACTACTTGACACAAATGCCCTCTTTTGCTGCTATTATAGCAGTCATATACTTAGCCTTTTGTTGTAGTATCTGTCACAATGTCTTAACTTTGGAACTCATCCAAATCCATTATGGAACTTACTTTCCATTATATCGTGCCACCCTTAGTTTAGATTGAGATAAACTTAATTTGTACTTTGTGACAAAACTAGTATCAATGTAGTACTTTTACAATGAACTAACCATCTATTTGTCACTTCTACAAAACAATATATTCTTAGTTTTTCCAAAAGATTCATAAGAATATCTTTACTATTGTCCAATGATCATCTTATGAACAATTCTGGTATATGCTCATAACATTTAGAGCATAGGACATATCTGGATTTGTACATATCACAGTATGATTGGTATAAATACTCTTTGTGATTTCATACATCAAGTATGAATCTATACTTGAATCTTTGTTTCACTTACCAAGTGTCAATACACTTGAATATATCATCATTATTGAACACATTCAATCTTTCATGTGCGACAAGAACCTTTCTTGTAGTTTCTATATTGAACTCATTCAATACATCATCTATGTACTTTTGGCACAACCATATTAGCGTCTATTGATGCCAAATATTTGGGTTTTTCCCAAGTCTTTCATCGGGATGAAATTCTTAATATGTGTTAATAAAAGATACATCATTTCCAATCAACAATATGTCCTCCACATAATGTATTAGAAATATGTCTTAGCGATCCCACTTAATTTCTTGCAAATGCAAGCATCTTCATCGTCTCTGATGAATTTAAACTCTTTTAACAATTTCATCATGGTGAAGATTCCAAATCCGCAATGCTCACTTCAACCATTGAAGTTTGCATACGTTTTTTGCATCCTTTGAATTAACAAAACCCTATGGACCGTGTTATGCACACGTCCTAGGTAACAATTCTATTAGAAGAACTTGTTTTGTTTATTCAACTACCATATAACAAAATTATATGTAGTGGTTGCTACATTAATCCATCTCGACTAAATATCGCTATGAAAGATCAAATCTTGTCATATACAACCTTTGAACATTGTTGTGAACTCTTTCCCAACATGTAGACTATTTCATAGATGTAAAACATCTATGTCTATTTCTTTATAGATCCAAACACGACTGTAAGGTCTTACACCTTTATCGAGGGTCCTTCAAGTTCAAAGCTTAATTTCTCTTGTATGGAACTATCACGGATTTTATGGCTTCAAGCCATTTTACGGAGTCAGGGCCCATCATCGCTTCTTTGCATGTAGTCCATTCATTATTCTCAAATAATGATTCAACCCTCAAATCTTGGTATTTGATTGTTTACCCGACCCACTTGGTTTAATAGAAACTTTGACCTCCATAACCACAACCTTTGAGGCACGTGAGCCATGAGCATTGTTGCTGCCTCCAGAACACTTTTCGGCGCTGTGCAACTTTGCACATACAGCTAAGGTTTTTTTAACCTTATCAAAGTTCTATTGTCCTCCCACTTATCTTTTCACGGAAAATTCTTTCTCAAAGAAACTTGATGTTCTAAGTGACAAACACTTTTGTCTCCGGTGTTATGGAGGAATACTTAACAGTTATTCGAAATAACATATAAAGACAGGTTCATCCGACTTTGGTTGCAAACATCTTTCTTATGCATAGCATACCAATGTTTAAGAAAGGACAACTTGGGTTTTATCCCAAACCATAACTTTATATGGTGTCATTTCAATGGATTATGATGGAGCTCTTTTCAGTGGAAAAACGGTAGTCTCTAAAGCTTTTAATCTTTAAAATATAATGGCACTTTTATGAATTAAACCTTTGATCTTACCATGTCAAACAAGGTTTAATTACATATCTCGAACGCTCCATACTCTTATGGTGTTTCGGGAAATGCAAATCCATGGAACGATTCCTTAAATCTTAGGTATTATGCTAAACTTGTAACTCAAATATATTCCTTTATGATCTTATCATAAACTATTTATATTCTTGTTACAATGATTTTGTACTTCATCTTGAAAGTCTTTGAACTTCTCAAATGTTTCATACTTCATCCTTATTAAGTAAATATTCATATATTTACTCAAATTTTCGGAGAAAGCATATGAAGTTGAAATCCATCGCTCTTGACTACACATAATTGACTTCATACAACAATATGTACAAGTTCCAATAAGCTAGTCATTCGTTCCCTTTTGGCCTATGAACGAAGTTTTAATTATCTCTAGGAAAGTTTCACAAGCGTCATTTGATCAAAATCAAAAGACTACAAAATACCATCCACATGGAGTTTCTTCATGTTTTCTTTCCAATATAATTTAAACGACGATGTCACTTCCTAAGTGATCTTTCAATCAATTTGTCTTTCAACATTTTTAGCACTAGTTTTATGGATGAGATTTCTCCAACGAGATTTGTAAATCATCCATTTTTTATGGATTACGACAATTATTTGAACAACCCTTTTATTTTCATAATACCTAATAAAACAAATCTTGAAGGCAAGCTTTGATGTTTAACAAGCAACACAATAACCCTTTATTTGTTCTCGATGAACATCATCACATATTCTTTTGCTAGTTACTTAGGCCATTGTAGTTCATGAATTCTGTTGTTTCATATGACGATTCATACCAACAAATTCAGTATCCAATACTTAAGAACCACATTATTTAACAAGCAAAGAATACAGCCATAACGCTTATATCCTCTATATACCTAAGCTGAACAATTCTAGTCTTTTCTTTTCTGCCATATATTTATGAGATTCTCTTTCAATATTTATTTTTCTGTTTGAAAGAATCTATCAACATCAATAGTGGAGCCATATACATGACACATAGTCCAAAGCATGTATAGTTAAATACCAATGTCTTTGGACTTGCACTTTGAAGTAGATCACCATCATCAAATGTTTGGTGTTCTTTCAAATTCCTTTCTTTAGTAATCTCTTGGTGTAGTAAACATTTTACCTACATCAAATATTCACCCTTATCATGGAATTATCCATGATCAAGCTACTTTTAGCTTATAACGATGAATCACGAGTATAATGTTGCTCTCAAAAACCTTTTGGAGGATTAGGACAACTAGTGTCACCAACCTTTTGTAAATTCTCATCAAATATGAGAACATAAACTTTGCTATATTATACTCTATCATGTTGTAACCAAAAACATCATTTCAGATATCGCAATATCTTCCATACATGATGGTTTCAACTCCTAGATTACCTTGATATTGAAACTATCTTTCGAATATCAAGAATCATGGAGATAAACATGATACTTATATACTAACACTGGAATTATTACTCTTGATTTAATACCAACTATTAAACTTCACGGAGTAATCGAAACTTACTGAAAGTTTGCAATGAGACTTTTAAACTTTAGATTAACACTTCAAAACAATACGATACCAGTTCGTAAAGTAACCAACCAGAATTCTATAGTTCTATCATCTCAATTATAACTAAGCGCAAGGTGGTAAACGGATGCCAATGACTACAACAACTATGCAAATTCACTTTGATTTAATTTATGATAAATTGTGTTCAACTTTTAATCATATTGCCGTTGAACTCCCACTCAAAACAATATCCCTCATATTGTTTTAGTGATCTCACGAACCAAATTCACTACACCAAGTCCGATCATCACGTGACATGATATAGTTTCAATGGCGAACAATCATCATGTTCATCATATCATCTATATGACTCATGCTTTACCTTTCAGTGATCCGTGTTCCGAGACCATGTCTGTACATGCTAGGCTCGTCAAGATCAAACCTTAGCATCCGCATGAGCAAATCTGGCTTGCTCACGTTGTATACACTCGCAGAATCTAACACACCCGATTATCACGTGGTGCTTCGAAACAACGAGCTTTAGCAACGGTGCTTACTAAGGATGAACACTTTAAAACTTGAAATTTGTGTGCTTGATGGATCATCTTATAATGCTACCGTCGCAAACTAAGCAATATAAGATGCATATAGGATTAACATCGCATGCAATTCATAATATGTGATATGATATGGCCTTTCTTCTTGTGCTTCCAATCTCCATATTCAAGCACGAACATGATCTCCATCATCACCGGTATGGCGTCAAGGTGAATGGCGCCGTTTCATGGTTGTCGTCCACCAGCTTCAACTATTACAACTACTTTGAATAGACATGCAGGTCTTAACGGAATTTAAATACAACCATATGGCGCCTGCCGGTTGCCAACTTACAATAAGGAACATTGTGTAGGGTTTCGTAGCATGGAAAACAAAAATTTTCTACCGCATACAAACAAACAAGCCAAGATCTATCTACTAGATTGAAGCAACGAGTCGATGGAATAACTCACCCTCGAAGATTCCAAAGTGTTTAACGAGAGCGGATTCTCGTGGGTGATGTAGTTGTACTCTTCCCGATCTCAAGATCGCGTAGACGATCCTTCCGGCGCTGCATTCCGGCAGCGCTCCCGCAGTCGGTCACACGCTCTGATTGATTTAAGACCTTCCTCTCCTTGTTCCAAAGAAAATGGAGGTTGTAGCACTCTCCTCGTGATTCCGGCAGCACAACGACGTGGTACCGGAAGTAGAGGGGAGATCTCGCAGGGCTTCGCCTTAAGCCGGAGCGAGTATGGTGGACTATGAGAGAGCCCTCGGTGTTCTAGGGTTTAGACACACCAAGGAGGGGGCAAGCCGGCGGCTAGGGTTAGCTAGGCGGCGGCGGCGGTTTGCCCTAGGGCGGCGGCGGCGGCAGGAGGTGGCGGCGCCGGTGGCTAGGGTTTGCGGGGTGGAGATCTTGTGTGTTAGGAGGGGCAGCCCTGCCCCTCCCTTTATAGGTGGGAGGCGCCGGCCAAGGGGAGGGAGTCCCTCCCCAACTTGGTTTCCCAAGGGGGCCGGCGGTGGAGGGGAGGAACTCCTCCCTAACTCGGTTTCCACCTCCCTCTCCACTTCCTAAAATAGCCGTTTGACTTTCAAATTGGCGTTTGACTTTTTCAAACTAGGATTTGATTAAACCCTTTATTTTGTTCAGCGATGACACCTAGTACATGATGCAATCATACCAACTTGATATAACACATTCATGTACCCTTCCCCTTCGGAGTGCCGGACATTCCGGAACCTTCTAGAACATTCTCGATGAAAACACCGGAACCATTCTCCAACTCTGAAACAGGACTTTCCTTATATGAATCTTATTCTCCGGACCATTCCGGATCTCCTCGTGATATCCCGGATCCCATCCGAGATTCCCAACAACATTCAGTCTCTTTCTCATTATTCCATAACTACTCAAACAACGTCGAATCCTTAAGTGTGTCTCCCTACGGTTCGTGAATTATGCGGACATGATCGAGACACTTCTCCGAACAATAACCAATAGAGGAATCTGGAAATTCATATGGCTCCCACATATTTCTACGATTACTTTGCGATCGAATGAACCACTTACATACGATACCAATTTCCCTTTGTCTCACGATAGTTTACTTATCCAAGGTTATGATCGTCGGTATCTCTGCATACCTAGTTCAACCTCGTTACTGATAAGTACTCTTTTATCGTTCCCGTGATATGTGATCCCTTGTGAGCCAGTCACATGCTTGCAAGCTAATTGGATGACATTTCATCGAGAGGGCCCAGAGTATATCTATCCGTCATATGGATGGACAAATCCCACTCTTGATCCATGTGTCTCAACCAATACTTTCCGAACACTCAATGCCACCTTTATAGCCACCCAGTTACGGCGTGTGGTGTTTGATGTCATCAAAGCATCCATCCGGTAAAGGTGATATGCATGATCTCATGGTCGAAGGAATTAGGTTACTATGTATCAGAAAGCATATAGCAATTGAACTATTAAAATGACTTGATCTTTATGCTACGCTTATCTATAGGAGTATGTCCACCATATCATTCTCCTAACGATATGATCTTGTTGTTAATAATATCTCAATGTTCATGATAGGGAAACCAAAATCATTTATTAACCAACAAGCTAGTATTATAAAGAGGCTTTACTAGGGACTCTATTTTAGTTTACAAATCACACAAGTATTAATGTTTCCTTGTTAATACTATTATAGCATGAATGTAAACAATTATCATAAACACAAAGATATAATAATAACTACATTTATTATTGCCTCTAGGGCATATCTCCAACACATTGCATACATCAAATATAATCACAATCATGGCCATATCACATCACAGCACACCCCTGCAAAACAAAGTTAGACGCCTCTAATTTTCTTTGCATATTTTACGTGGTTTGGGGCTTTCAATAAGTGTCGTTCTAACTTATGAACAAGAACCACAACGTTGATGCTTGAACTATCAAGTGCCCGTTGTAAATTGAATCTATACTATGATGGGAGAGACAAACACCCGCAAAGCCACTTATGCAATACAAGTTGCATGTTGAGCGTGGAGCAAGTCTCATGAACGATGTCATGTAAGGTTAGCCCGTGCCGCTTCATCCCATCATACCGCAAGATGCAAAGTACACAAATGGCAATTGATAATAAAAGCACCACCGCCCACAGTGACCATTGTGTTCTACTCGTGCAACAGATCTACATATAGACACGGCTCTGATACCACTATAGGGGTTCGTAGCATGGAAAACAAAAAAAATTTATCGCATGAACACACACAAGCCAAGATCTATCTATTAGATTGTAGCAACGAGTCAATAGAGTACTAACCCTCGAAGATCCAAAGCGGTTAACGAGAGCAGATTCTCGTGGATGATGTAGTCGTACACTTCCGATCTCAAGATCGCGTAGACGATCCTTCCGCCATGCGTTCGCAGCGCTCAATGATCACACGCTCAAGATTTTCGATGAAGACCATCCTCTCCTTTGTTCCAGCAGGCAGCGGAGGTTGTAGCACTCTCCTCATGATTCCGGCAGCACGACGACGTGGTGTCGGAAGTAGAGGAGAGATCTCGCAGGGCTTCGCCTTAAGCCGGAGCGAATATGGTGGAGTATGAGAGCGGCCTTGGCGATCTACGGTTTAGAGGCACCAAGAGGAGAGGTGTAGCCGGTGGCTAGGGTTTGGGATACCCCAACTCGGTGACTTGGGAGGTGCCCTAGGCGGCGACAACACTTGGAGGGTGGTGGCGCCTTGTAGCTAGGGTTTGGGTGTGAGGGGTAGGGGGCGTCCTACCCCTCCTTATATAGGTGGGAGGGGCCGGTTTGGGAGGAGGGAGTCCTCCTCCAACTCCTCCTCATGAGTCATGGGTGGAGGGAGTGGGACTTCCTCCCCATGTAGGTTTCCTACTCTCCCTCCACCAAGCAAACTTCGGATTTGACTTTTCAAATTGGCGTTTGACTTTCAAACTTGGATTTGATTTCTCTCTCCATATTGCCTAGCCAAGTGACCTAGTACATGATTCAACCATTCCATATTGTCATGACACATCCATGTACCCTTCCCCTCCGGAGTGCCGGACCTTCCAGACCCTTCTAGAACATTCCTGGTGAAAACACTGGAATCATTTCCGAACTCCGTAACAGGACTTTCTTTATATGAATCTTATTCTCTGGACCATTCCGGATCTCCTCGTGATATCCTGGATCCCATCCGAGACTCCGAACAACATTCGGTCACTTACTCATCCTTCCATAACTACACAACAACATCGAATCCTTAAGTGTGTCTCCCTACGGTTCGTGAATTATGCGGACATGACCAAGACACTTCTCCGATAAATAACCAATAGAGGAATCTAGAAATTCATATGGCTCCCACATATTTCTACGATTACTTTGCGATCGAATGAACCACTTACATACGATACCAATTTCCCTTTGTCTCACGATAGTTTACTTATCCGAGGTTTTGATCGTCGGTATCTCTGCATACCTAGTTCAACCTCGTTACCGATAAGTACTCTTTTCTCGTTCCCGTGATATGTGATCCCTTGTGAGCCAGTCACATGCTTGCAAGCTAATTGGATGACATTCCACCGAGAGGTCCTAGAGTATATCTATCCGTCATATGGATGGACAAATACCACTCTTGATCCATGTGCCTCAACACATACTTTCCGAACACTCAATGCCACCTTTATAGCCACCCAGTTACGGTGTGGTGTTTGATGTCATCAAAGCATCCTTCCGGTGATGGTTATTAGCATGATCTCATGGTCGAAGGAATTAGGTTACTATGTATCATAAAGCTTATAGCAAATGAACTATATTAAATGACTTGATCTTTATGCTACGCTTAACTATAGGAGTATGTCCATCACATCATTCTCCTAATGATATGACCCTGTTGTTAATAACATATCTATGTTCATGATCAGTAAACCATGATCACATTTTAACCAACAAGCTAGTTTAACAAGAGGCTTTACTAGGGACTCTTTTATGTT
This sequence comes from Avena insularis, assembly GCA_023614405.1. Classification (NCBI taxonomy): domain Eukaryota; kingdom Viridiplantae; phylum Streptophyta; class Magnoliopsida; order Poales; family Poaceae; genus Avena; species Avena insularis. The sequence goes on along the minus strand of CM042691.1, from coordinate 207,045,099 downwards.
TACAAATCACACAAGTATTAATGTTTCCGGTTAATACAATTATAGCATGGTATGTAAAAATTTATCATAAGCATGAAGATATGATAATAACCACTTTATTATTGCCTCTTGGGCATATCTCCAACAGTTCATTCACTTTGGGAATTAGAACAACTAGCAGAATGCCCATGCGTTGCAACTGGTGGAAACGGGGCTATTGGTCCCGGTTGGTACGGGGCTTTAGTCCCGGTTGCCCAACCGGGACGGGGCAATCGGGACTAAAGCCCTAACCTTTAGTCCCGGTTGCCCCACCAACCGGGACAAAAGGGTGCACACGTGGCAGCGGCAGAGGGCGAGGGGGGTGGAGAACACGAACCGGGACTAATAACCTTCTGCCGCGGCAGAGATTTGGCCCATTTCTCTGCCGCGGCAGAGAATTCATTTTGGCACATTTTGTTGCCGCGGCAGCATTTTCGCCACTTTTTGTGCCGCGGCAGAGAATTCATTTAGGTTGTTTTATTGTTTATTTAGTGTTTTGCACTTATCAATGAAGGAACCTTATATTACACAAGATCATCATGACAATATTACATTTAATACACGGATCGAGTTCATGCACTACATACAAAAGTTGCTATTCGATGCTACCGGCCAATTCCTATTGTCTATACACAGCCGAATAGTATTCCCCTTTTGGGTTTAGGACTTCTGCATCCAAGAATCCCGCCAATTCCTCCTGAATAGCTCGTACGCGATCCTTTGGCAGAATACCGCCCCGTAGACGTTCGATCTGATTTAAAAAGGAGTCAGCCTATATGAATGAAACTAAACACAATTTGATTGTAATTAAAAACTATAGAAATTGTTTACGTACGTGGAGTTGCTCTAAATTTCTTCCCTTCTCATCGCACGCCCCGCGATGAACTCGCAAACATAGTATCCACATAGATTGTTACCGGTCCTCGCTGTGCACTTTACGAGAACAGAGTTAAATCAAAAATAATAATCAAGCATGATAATAACTGTACCAAAACTAGAATCAAAGAGATGCCCGGATATAGCTAGTGGTGCTTACATTTAGTGGTTGAAATGTAAGCTCCTCTTTCCAAACACCCCTAGCCTTGTTGGTGAACCATTTTCATGCGCTGCCTGGTGAAGAAAACGAATAAAAGAAGTTACTAATTACTTGATATCATAAAATTCACGAACGTTGCCGATATAGTGTCGTAATGATTAGAATTACCGCTGGAGAAGCATCTGCATGTCCTTCCACGTCTCAAGGGGTTTATGTTTCGAGTCCATGACTAGTACACGCCCTTTGTCAAGTTGAATGATTAACAGAATATAGTGGAAGCTGCGAATGCATAACTAATCAATTATATACTTAACATCGAGTAAGCGAAATAGAAAGTGTATACAAGACAATAACACTCACTCGAAGTTGTAAGGAAAAAGTATTTCCCTTCTAGTTTCTTGAAACCTTAACGCGTGTATTATATTATCCTCCGTATCCTGGGGGCTTATTTTGAGATTATCTTCATGAACCCAATATGGGTCAATGAAGCCAATGTCATAGATTTGTCCTCTGCTGCATTCGAGAATCTTCATTCTGCATATTACAGTATGATTATATACATGCAATAAGCAAGGTGAGATAGCTGGAGACTAAATTAATTACAGAATTAGTACTTACAGACAATAGGCACTGATGATCGATTTGTCCAAGGCGTCTTGATTGAATAATTGAAATAGTTCATCAAATTCAATGGATATCATGTCATCCTTTTCTTTCCCATGACGCTTTTTTGTAACCCTCAGCACTATCTAGTTAGCCCCGGCCTTTGTGGCATGCATGTACCAGTTATGCAATCTTCGCATTTTGTTGGAAGATTGTTTACCTCCTCAGGTTTGACGAGTGGTTTGTCAGACTTGGTATTTGTATGCTACTTCACTCACGGGAAGAACTCTAACTAGGATAAGTATCGGGCAATACTCATACCTTGAGCAGCGCTTTTCTCCAGACAGTGCAACTACCTGGATCATACCGCTTCTTCGCCCCATATTTGCTCGACCCACATTGGTTTGGGAAATCACCTTGAGAGGGATGCAAGTCTGTTTTGCTTGTTCTCCCAGCTGGGCAACAGATTTCGCTTGCATCAAGATCGCTCTTGAGTCTTTTTGTGCCGCATGTGACTTGAGAATAGAACGCTCATAGTCCGATGACAGCTTTGGCTCGGGTTGATGAAGAGTCTTTAGCATTTTCAACACTTTGGCTTTTTCTTCTTTGGTGCTGGGGAACTCGCTCTTCGGCCGCCTCACTTTTAAAAACCCTGCTTTCCGCATCAACGATCGCCATAGCCTCCTCTTCAAGAGTCATAAGCTCTCTTGGGAGGAACCTTTGGTACTTTTGGAAGAGGCTCTTGTTTACGTTCGCGATCGCTACCACGACGACAAGAGCGGGCAGACGCTTACGCTTTTATCCCGAGGCGATGGCGATGGCTCCTGGCGATGGCTGCGCCGAGATTGGTGAGGCGACATAGCCGGGTGAGGCGAAGACGGTTGCCGCGGCAACGACTTACCGGATACGTGAGGCGGCGCGAAGATGGCCTTGGCGTGTGATTTCAAGCACGATACATTCCTTCGCCATAGAATGGTGACGTTTTTGCCTCCCAAAGATCACATCCCCTTCACCGCAAGGTAGTGAAGATCCAAAACTTCAAAGGTGGGCATGATTTCATCCACCCGACAACAGCGTAGCCCTCCGAACCGGACGACAGCGGGTAAGTTGGTGTGGGTCCAATTGGTAAGGCATAGCCGACCGCCACCTTCATTGATATATTCACAACTTTGACATGTAGCTCGCAGCAGTGTCATCTCTGTGATATCATCCACTGGGTAGCCAACAGGAGCCATCGTCGGTGCACCATCGTCATCGCCATTGTCATCACCCGGGACCTCGGTGGAAGCCACACTGCTTTTTCGATTATTCGATAGGCCGGTAGCATTGAATGCAGTGTGCTGCTGAGATGGGCTGGTAGTACTTTGCTCTTTAAGTGCGTTAATTTCATCATGTTGTTGCTTTAATCGTTCTTCAATTAAACGCATTCGCTCTTTCTGACTATCTGCTTCAACTTCCGCCCTGTCCTTTCTCCTCTGACGGCTTCTATCAGGATATTTCTTCCTCTCTTCGGGAAACCCAGTCCTCCATGGTTGGGAGGGCCTCTTGTGCCTCGTGTTCAACCTTCATGTTCCTTATTTCCAAGGGCGAGTGTGAGCTCATCATTCTCTCTATCGGGAATGAAGTCCCCATCTTTAACAGCCTTTACTGCTTTTCTCATCCTCTCGATTGGCAAGGGGTCTTCTTTATGTCGTATGTTATATATACACCTCCCTTCCGAGTCCAACGTGCCCTCATGCTCGTAAAACCAATTCCTTGCACGTTCTACCCAATCGTCTGTCTCTGGGGTGATCTTTTTAGCACGAAGTTCATTCTCAAGTTTCTCCCACTTAGGAATGCCAGCCCTGTAGCCACCTTGCCCCATAGTATGGTGATACTTCTTGTTAGCAGCATTCAGCTTATTCGTTGCAGACATTTTCTTAGATTTTTCTGATGTCTTGTATTCCACAAACTCAGCCCAGAATGGTTTTATCTTCTCAAACTGAATATTATTGAAATCGGGAGTCTTCTCTTTCACGACATAGTCAAGGTGCAATCTTTTCTTCCAGTTGGTGAAACATCGGGCCATCTTCTTCAAAGCCCACTCCGACCTTAGCCTCCATGGCTCTCCCATGTTGTAAGGCGTCCTCAATCGGATCCTCCGCATGGATCCAGCTCTATCTTCGTAGTTTGAAATTAACCATGAGCCTCTTCCACAAGAAATCTTTGGCGTGGTTAGGGACAAATAAACATGTTCCTCTTCATCCGCATTAGCAGGCCTATTCCAATTTCTAATGGTGATCGGATTAAGTCCCTAACGATTACTCCGCATTGTGCCACAAATTTGTTTGCGATAACTTCGGAGCCGGTTTGCTTGTTGCCTTTCAGACATCTTCGATCCTGAACCTCTCATGGTCTTGCAACTTTTTGGTTGGGCCTCGTCTTCTCTTTTCAGTAGATTCCTTCGATCCGGAGGGCTAAAAGAAGAAAGATCGTCGTTACTATTTCTATATAGATAGCAGATGATTAATTAATGAATTGATTATATTACATGCACTCGCCGAGTGGTCGCCTTCTCGATTACACAAGGCATCGCTTTCTCTCGGAAGGCAACACCTTCAACCTCAAACAAGTCATCTATTCCGGTAAAAAGAGGATCACCCTCACCGGAGTTGTTCAGAAACGTTGATACGTCTAAATTTTCTTTCCCACGGATCACACCTTGGATCAACTCTTCCTTTTCTTTGTCTCTGACGTGTGGGTCCATATTTTCTGCATAGGTGGAAAAACGAACAAGTCAAAGCGGCTAAAGGAGAAAGTTAGGTACGGTGTTGAGAGATATAAACCCTAATTCAGATAAACCCTAATATATACATACACAATAATAAAAATGAAGAGAAACCCTAAACCCTAAACCTAGCTACAAAAAGGAAACCGTGTAGTAGATAGGCACATCGTCGAACCCACATGCACCTAAGGGATATTAATGATTCCTTATCTAAGATAGGGCTTTTAAGTTGCTTGACAATGTGAATCGGGTCTGGGGCTACCCACAAGGATCGACCAATGGGCAATGAAACCAATAATACCAAACTAATTAATAAACCTAATAATACCTAACTAATAATAAACCTAATAATCCAAACACCGAAAAGAAAGGGAAACAATCAACACATGGCATCGATGCAATGCTCAAGCAAGTATGATGATATGACAAGTTAATTTGAATTGGAATGTAACCCTAAGACATGCTCGACGATTTAATCGGGGTTCCGAGGGGTGAAAACCCTAACTCGGGGAAACTCCGGAACATATGAGAGGGGTGCATTTGTTCTTCTAATTATACTTGTCATTTAAGTGGTTGAACAATTAATGATTATAGGTTAAATAGATAGGTTTCATTTTTCTGAACAATTTGATATATTATTTGTATTTTTCTGACTTATAAACAATAAGTTATTGATTTTACAATATTAAATCATTTTCTGGAATTAAAAAAAAGGCAAATAGTTTTTACACGGGCGCCTAACCAAAGGAGATCGATGTAAGGCCCCAGTGCCAACTCAGCCTCCACGCGTACAGATCATTTTTATACCACAGAGGAGCCTACCCACTGAGGCTGACCGATGGGCCCTATGCCACATCAGCTGCCACGCGAGCAAGGTGACGCACGAGTGGCGTCAGCACGACGTCACGCTGGCGGTGAGCTCCAGCAGCGCAGCGAGAAGTGGCACGCCTGGACGCGCGGATGGGCACGTTAGAGAGATCGCGATGCAGGGAGAAAGAGAGTGGCGGCGCCGCTCCTTGTTGGTCACCGGAGCGTCGCCTCCGTCGAGCTCGAGTGGCGGCGTCGTCGGGCACACGCGGGGAGAATAGTACAGGAGGAGAGGGAGAGAAAGAAGAACACCGTGAGGATCAGCAGCTCACTAGGAACACGACAGAGGTGGTGGCGAGGCCGGACAATCTCGGGAGACGCCGGAATCGACGGAGACAGACGGCGGACGGAGCTTTCAATCCAGGCGATTGAGGTCACGCGCGAGGGGGAAAAGTAGCCGGGGCGCACGTGGACGGAGGCAACGGTGGTGGCGCATTTTAACGCTGGGTGGCGGCGAAGTGGGCAGTGCCGGCGGGGCGGTTCCCGTGTCGCAAGGAGAAGCGAAGAAGTGAGATGGGAAGAAGAAGAGGAGGCGCCGATTATAAACGAGGTTTTGTCCCTTGGTGGCTCCAACCGACTAGGTCATATGTCCCGTTGGAGCCACCAATCGGGACGTATACTCCAATAATTTCAGCAGATCAAGGGTTAGGGGTCTTTAGTCGGTTGGTGGCTCCAACCGACATATTCCCTGTTTTCAAAAATTTCGTATTTTCTCTGTTTCCGCCTTTATTTTTATTTTGGGGTTTAAATTTGTATTGTTTTTAAATGATAATTAATTTGGAATTTAGAAAACTTTAAACATAAAAAGTGTTTGGATTTGAATAAATAATTCATAACCATTTTCTGTTTTAAAAATAATTAATGTAACCATTTAAAATATGAACCATTTACAATTAAAATGAATTAACTTATATTTTTTAATATCAATTTGGAATTTAGAAAACTTTAAACATAAAAGTGTATGGATTTGAATAAATAATCCAAAACAATTTTCTATTTTTAAAAATAATTAATGTAACCATTTAAAATGAATTAACTTATATTTTTGAATATTAATTTGGAATTTAGAAAACTTTAAACATAAAAAGTGTTTGGATTTGAATAAATAATTCAAAACCATTTTCTGTTTTAAAAAATAATTAATGTAACCATTTAAAATATGAACCATTTACAATTAAAAATGAATTAACTTATATTTTTTTAATATCAATTTGGAATTTAGAAAAACTTTAAACATAAAAAGTGTATGGATTTGAATAAATAATCCAAAACAATTTTCTATTTTTAAAAAATAATTAATGTAACCATTTAAAATGAATTAACTTATATTTTTGAATATTAATTTGGAATTTAGAAAAACTTTAAACATAAAAAGTGTTTGGATTTGAATAAATAATTCAAAACCATTTTTTGTTTTAAAAAATAATTAATGTAACCATTTAAAATATGAACCATTTACAATTTAAAATGAATTAACTTATATTTTTTTAATATCAATTTGGAATTTAGAAAAACTTTAAACATAAAAAATGTTTGGATTTGAATAAGTAATTCAAAACCATTTTCTGTTTTTAATGGGCGGAAAAAAAAAGACGGAAAATAATGGGCGGAAAGAAATTTTGATTAGGATAGAACTGGAATTAAAGTACATAACACAACTAACACAAAGTTACATAGAAGAACTGAAAATTAAGATACATGGCCAGATTAAGCCACAATCGGCCGAACTTGTTTTGCAATGTTGGAATAATTCAGTCATGCTCCTGCCTACACCTGTAATACTGCCATCGTAGTCGTCAGATTAGCCAGCGGCCGTCGTCGTCATATCGCTGCCGGTCGCCGTAGTTGAACCTTAAAGGTTGAGTACGAGTGGGCTGGACTTGAGGGTAGCGCAGGCGGGGGCTAGAGTCGGCGGCCGTGTCGTAGGCCATGATGCTCTGGAGAGTCCGGCCGCGCCACCACAACCGACGGCCGGCCTCGTTGAAGTTCGGAGGAGGTGGGCCCTCCTCCTCGTGCCTGGCGAGTGCCCTCTCACGCCGATCCACGAAGAAGGCTTCCCAAGTCGGGAAATAGTCGGGATGCCATCTGGGATTCCTCCGCTGCTCGCGTGAGCTCAAGTAGTAGTGGTTCGTGATGGCCACGACGCGCCACACCTAGAGGGACAGGAGGAACTGCACTCCTCGGTGCTCAAAGATCCAGCCTACGGGGACACAAGAGTCTGACGGCAGGGTAGTTCGAGGCACAAAGCGCCTCCGCCTCCCTGGGAGTTAGTGCTATGGTGGAAGCCATAGGAAAGAGTGATGAGGTTGCAGATATGAGTCTAGAGATGTGCAATGACAATGGAGGCCAACCCTACATATATATATATATAGTGAAGAATCGGGAAGAAGCGGAGGGAAGAATCAAGGGAAAAATGGCGGGAAGAAAATGGCGGGAAAAAATGGCGTGTCGACATTATGTCGCAGTAGTACCTTGTCCCGGATGGTGTCACCAACCGGGACTAAAGATGAACCTTTAGTCCTGGTTGGAGACACCAACCGGGACAAAACACAAGTCAGCACTAATAATAGGGGTGAGTGTTGGAAAATGGAAAAGGGCTTTTCCGTGCGACAAAAAGGAAAACTTCCTCCTTCAACATTGTTGTCCATACAAATGTCCACACACATGCATAATATGGGCACAACATCACAAACTATGCCGTGATTCAGCACATAACATCGGTCATTTGGACCGAAAGCCATAAAACCTCGAACATGATAGGTCATTTTGTGAAGGTTTTTCAAACATGATCAATATACCAAGTCTGTATTTTTCCTTTCAACTATGTAACATAATATGACACCACGCGAAGGAGTGTCATTGTTCTGATTTTTTTGGAATTTATTATGACAGTTTTGAATTATCTGAATTTCTAACTATGGTCGAACCGGTGTGCATGAAGATAGGGGACGAGCATCGTTAGAACTTGCATTGGATCTCTGAAGAAACCACATATTGCGAGTCTAAAAATGATTTTTTCAAAAAATCACGGGCGATAGATCATGTACCTGTAGTAGAAACCGGACCCACTTCCTACCGATTCGGCAGACATTTGTCCTTTTTACCCGGGATGGACGAAAAGGTTTGAGATGTCCCTGTTGGTAGATAGTCCATGTAAGGTGGTCTAGTATTTTAGGAAAATGGGACGGTAGCATTCTGAAACGGCATTTTGGTGGTTACTTCACAAAACGACCCGTTTTTATTTCGGAAAATGAAAAAGGGCTTTTCCATGCGACAAAAAGGAAAACTTCCTCCTGCAACATTGTTCTCCATACCAATGTCCACACACATGCATAATATGGGCACAACATCACAAACTATGCCGTGATTCAGCATATAACATCGGTCATTTGGACCGAAAGCCATGAAACCTCGAACATGATAGGTCATTTTGTGAATTTTTTTCGAAACATGATCAATATACCAAGTCTGGTATTTTTCCTTTCAACTATGTAACATAATATGACACCACGCGAAGGATTTTCATTGTTCGGATTTTTTTCGAATTTATTATGCCCGTTTTGAATTATCTAAATTTCTAACTATGGTCGAACCGGTGTGCATGAAGATAGGGGACGAGCATCGTTAGAACTTGCATTGGATCTCTAAAGAAACCACATATTGCGAGTCTAAAAATGATTTTTTCAAAAAATCACGGGCGATAGATCATGTACCTGTAGTACAAACCGGACCCACTTCCTACCGATTCGGCAGACATTTGTCCTTTTTACATGGGATGGACGAAAAGGTTTGAGATGTCCCTGTTGGGAGATAGTCCATGTAAGGTGGTCTAGTATTTTAGGAAAATGGGACGGTAGCATTCTGAAACGGCATTTTGGTGGTTACTTCACAAAACGACCCGTTTTTTGCGCTCGGAAAATGGAAAAGGGCTTTTCCGTGCGACAAAAAGGATGGTGTCACCAACCGGGACATTATGTCGTGCGACACATGCATAATATGGGCAGAACATTATGTCGACATTATGTCGTGCGGCATGTACCTTGTCCTGGATGGTGTCACCAACCGGGACTAAAGATCAACCTGTAGTCCCGGTTGGAGACACCAACCGGGACAAAACACGAGTCAGCACTAATGATAGGGGTGAGTGTCGACATTATTTCGTATGTGTCGACACTATGCCGAGCTGCTTGTACTATAAATAGGCATCCTTGCGACTCCAGTCCTCCAGCCAGTTTGAGGCATCTCCAAGATGGTTTTCGAGAGCAGGACACCATCAAGGCCAGTGGAGATGCCGATTGAGCCTGGCCTCCCAAGCATCTCCGATAAACTGGTCATAGAGGCACTCCCTAATATGTGAAATTAGCTTCGAGGCGTATTGATCTAGTTAGAGAAGTTACAAGCTGCAACATGGTTTTCGAGAGCTGGGACACCACCGCGGCCAATTTCAGGGAGATGCCGACGGAGCCCAGTCCTCCGGCATCTCCGAGAAACTGGTCATAGAGGCACTCCCTAATATGTGAAATTAGTTAGCTCCGAGGCGTATTGATCTAGTTAGAGAAGTTACAAGCTGCAAGATGGTTTCGAGCAGGGACATTACTGACCAGTTTCAGGAGATGCCACGATCCCAGCCTCCCAAGATCTCCAAGAAACTGGTCATAGAGGCACCCCTAATATGTGATCGCTGCTTTGGAGATCAGATCTTAATGGTAAGTACGAATCGACAACTTCTTCATAGTCCCGGTCCAGCCACAAACGGGACTAACACTCAAGACATTTATTAATATTAAAAATCGAGACTACAAAACCGGGACTAAAGGCCACAAACATGAAGATATCCTTCGGTCAAGCCACAAACCGCGAAAGACATGAACTAGAGTTACATAATATGAGCATGAACTTTGGCATATGTCCTTCCTTATGATCGCTTCAGACGTAACCATGGAGCATCTTCTTTACTTAACGGAATGCTTGGGCCGTTTCACCGTGAAGGGCGGAATTTCATCAAACTTATTATAATCTTCCGACATGTCTGTCTTGTCCTCGATTCCCACGATGTTTCTTTTCCCGAAAGAACTACGTGACGCTTTGGCTCATCATATGATGTATTCGCTTGCATATTTTTTCTTTTTTTCGGTCTGGAGGACATGTCCTTCACATAGAAAACCCGAGACACATCATTGGCTAGGACGAATGGTTCATCTCTATAACCAAGATTGTTGAGATCCACTGTTGTCATTCCGTACAACTGGTCTATCTTTACCCTTTCCCCATTCAGGTTGACCCATTTGCAAAGGAAACAAAGGGACCTTAAAAGAGACTCCATAGTCTAGTTCCCATATCTCCTCTATGTAACCATAATATGTGTCCTTTTGTCCATTCTCGCTATTGCATCAAAGCGACACCACTATTTTGGTTGGTGCTCTTTTATCTTGGGCGATCGTAGAATGTATTCCCATTTATTTCGCACTTTGGAAATTCAATACAAGAGAAGATGGTGACGCGCCAACAAGTATAGATGATCTCCAACGGGGTGTCATTCAAGAGATGTCCGCATCCAACCACGAAAGACTTCATGTGTTCATCTGTAATCCTTGATTCAGGCTTCCCGGGTTTTTGAGCGCATAATATTCTTGTGTTCCTCGATATACGGAGCTGCCAAGGTGGAATTATGTAGAATCGTAGTGTGCTTTAGTGAAAGAATCCCCGTCCCTACATATCATTGCTTTCTTCCCATGTTTTTCCACTTAGTCTTCCCTCATGCATGAGTCGAAACACCAATCGCTTAAGGTCGGAATAAAGTCAACACAAAACTCAATGACCTCCTCTCTCCATATCCCTTGGAGATGCTTCCTTCCGTCTATCACGGTTATGAACATATTTCTTTAAGACTCCATGAACCTCTCAAAGGGGAACATATTGTGCAGAAATACCGGACCGAGAATGGCAATCTCTTCCACTAGATGAACCAGAGATGCGTCATAATATTGAAGAAGGATGGTGGGAACACCAATTCAAAACTAACAAGACATTGTACCACATCCTTCAGAACCTTGGCAGAATATCCGGATTGATTACCTTCGAGATATTGCATTGAGGAATGCACACAGCTTCACAATGGGTACTCGAACATTTTCCGAGAAGCCCCTCAATGCAATCAAGCAATCGTCATAATCACGTGATGTCATGAGACTTCAGGTTTTGGAACTTTTTCTCGCCATATTTATTATCCCTTTATATTAGATGAGAAGCCCGACGGCACCTTGATACCGTAAAGGACTTCAAAAGATTTCCTTCTCGCTTTGGTAAGAGCATAATGCACGACTTAAGTGACGCCTTTATCCGTCTTGTTATGTGTATGCATGTTCTTTGGGTCTTTCATAATTTGTTGGTCCTCCGTGCTTGTGTATCTTTTGTCTTCCCATACACGCCTAGGAATCCTAGCAGGTTCACGCAAAGATTCTTCGTCACGTGCATCACGTCGATTGAAGAGCGGACACGCAGGACTTTCCAATATGGCAGCTCCCAAAATATAGATTTCTTCTTCCACATGGGTGCGTGTCCTGTAGTGACGTCGTTCGGAACTGACTGACCGTCGGGACCCTTTCCAAAGATTACTTCTATGTCCTTGACCATACCAAATACATCATCACCAGCAGGGAGTTCAGGCTTCTTCCGATGACTTTGAAATGCTTGCCTTTCTTTCTTACGGGATGATTGGTTGGAAGAAATCGTCGATTCGCCAGGTACACAACCTTCTTGCATTTATGCAAATATGTACCTTCAGTCTTATCTAAACAGTGGGTGCATGCCTTATATCCCTTGTTTGTCCGTCTCCGAAGGTTACTAAGAGCAGGCCAATCATTGATGGTTACGAATAACAACCCTCGTAGATCAAATGGCTCCTGTTTGTTCTCATCCCACGCACGTACACCTGGTTTGCCCCACAACTGTAAGAGTTCTTCAACTAATGGCCTAAGGTACACATCAATGTCGTTGCCCGGTTGCTTCGGGCCTTGGATGAGCACTGACATCATAATGAACTTACGCTTCATGCACAACCAAGGAGGCAGGTTGTAGATACATAGAGTCACGGGCCAGGTGCTGTGACTCCAACTCTGCTCCCCAAAAGGATTCATGCCATCCATACTTAGACCAAACCATAAGTTCCTTGCGTCACCGCAAAGTCCGGAAGTCTCTCGATTTTTCTCCACTGTGACCCATCAGCAGGTGTCTCAACTTCCGCCTTTCTTACGGTCTTCTTTGTGCCATCGCAATAACCTGGCATGCTCTTTGTTTCTGAACATGCTTTCAACCTTGGTATTATAGGAGCATACCACATAACCTTAGTAGGAACCCTCTTCCGAGGGGCTCTCCTCAACATCACCAGGTCATCTCGCCGATCTTATACCGCAACGCATTGCATACCGGGCATTTATCTAAATTCTCATACTCCTTATCATGTAGAGGATGCATCATTAATGCATGCATGTATCTTTTGCACATCTAATCCCAGAGGACAGAGAGTCTTCTTTGCTTCAGAGGTACTCTCGGAAGTTCGTTATATTTTGGAAACTTCGCTTCATTATTTTCAGCATCTTTTCAAATGAGGAGTCGTTAGACCACACTCGCCTTCCATCGCAACAATTCCGGCAGGTACTGAGCTTTATGCTGCCATCTTCACAATTTGGGTAAAACAATTTCTTGTGATCTTCTAACATGCCCTCTAACTTCAACTTCTCATTTTCTGTTTCACAGTCTCGCTTTGCATCAGAAATGACCCTACCAAGTTCATCAGCTGGCTCATCTGATGCCCGTTCTTCACCTCTTTCCTCTCCATTGTCTTCCATTGCGATCATCAGATTCAGGAAACATATGATGATAGTTGTCATCATCATCTTCTTCTTCACCATCTTCCATCATAACCCCTCTTTCACCGTTCTTGGTCCAGCAATTATAGTTGGGCATGAAACCTTTCATAATCAGGTGGCAACGAATGATTTTCGAGGAAGAGTACTCCTTGTTGTTCCGACATTGAACACATGGACAACGTATAAAACCATTCTCTTTGTTTGCCGTAGCCACATCGATAAATTTATCCACGCCTTTCATATACCGCCACGCCGTCACCGTACATCCATTCCCGAATCGCTCATCTGCATCATATAAGTAAGTTTATCAAAAAACAGGACATCATAAATAGTGAAATAACCAATTCACATCGACACATGAATTGTATCAATGACAGAGAAAAGATAAGATTGCTAACCTCGATCGAGGGAAATAAAGAGGAGAAAGCTCAAGTGCGTCTCGGACACCTTCTATATTTTTGTTCTATGAGAAATTGAACGGGATTATTCACTCAAACATTTCATCAAACACCTTCAATGCATGCATAGAAGAGAAAAAACTAGCACACCCCTCACACCTTCCACCAAGAGAAAAAACAGAGTGGAGGCAGAGGGGGCTGGGGCGTTGCATTTATAGAGGGTGGGAGAATACGTCCCGGTTGGAGCCACGTGGCGTGGCACACACCTTTAGTCCCGGTTGGTGGCTCCAACTGGGACGCATGCCCCTGGCCCCGTGCCCGCTCGAACCGGGACGCGTGCCAGCATTATTCACGGTTGGTGGCGCAACCGGGACTAATGCTCTGAGGGGTCGCGAACGGATGGCCCTTTTTCCACTAGTGTTAAATTTCTGATATGTAATTTTTCTCGGACACAAACATTTGATACAACATGATTTTCATACAACAACAACAACTGCATTTCATTGGCATTGACACTTACGCTGCAGTATTGTGAATTAGCGGTTTTTAGATGCAGATACATATACATGCATGGATAATTTTATGGGAAAACCATTCCTTATGCATGTATAAATTTAGATGTACTATTTTGGGAAGCATAGCAATACATTACTTTATCATAGAAACTAATTATTGAAACCAGCTAGGAGGCCGGTCTACATAGAAACTAATTACTGAAAGTTTATAAGTACATATGACACCATAGGGATAAAATCAAACGTGAGCACGCAGACATGCACCTGTGTGCAAAATCAATCACGAGGCGATCAAGCTAGAGCTAGGTCCCTACTAATACCAGGAATTCAAATAAATCGGCCAAAGTTATACATCATGGGTGGAAGGAGCTGTTGACGCTAAACAATCACTATATTGAGCAGCTTATGGATATGATAACAAAAAATTGCATTGTGTACCTGATACCAGGGGGACTATTTCCAGATCTATATCCGGGCATCTAGCATGCTTGATCACCGAGGGGGTGGGCCCATGAGCATCGCCTGCGGTCCTCGGCTGGGTCGTGGCACTCGCCGTAGCCATCTTGTCGGCGGGGCAAGTGCACATCTTAGCTAATATTGCAATCCTACTTGGCACTTTGGCCGTTCCTGTGTTAAACTGGATGGACGCCAGCAAGTAGAACGTTGCTTTCTTTGCGTCTATGCATGATAGATTGATCATAGTACATTGAAATCTCATCATGCCGCGATAGTTAATTGGTGAGCCGCTCGCATGTATACCAGCCGCATGCATGATGATGAGAGATTGAGAGGCATCAACAATCGATTGGGAGTTCGGCGACACATATACTTCTACGGTTGTGATCAGGAACGCTAGCTCTCGAGTCTACCTCCTACACTATAGGATACAAACTCTTCTAGCTCTTCCGGCTCGCTACTGGTCGAGGAAGCGGACGAATACACGGGAGGTCTCGTCACCAGTGATCAAGTATCACACATGGTCACCTACATCAGGTTGAACCATGGCGGGATTAGCGATTCAGGTGGGATGGGTGCGCCGCTTGTCCCGCCGGGTATCCCACGATCAGAGCCTGTTTAATTTCTTTGTGGACAACCCATGTGACGCCGGCGGGATTAAGAAGTCAGGCCTATTTGTCCCGCTTATGTCCCAATTGATGATTAACAAAAGCAGCTCTGTAGAAATACGGCTCTACCAGCTACCCTCGACAATCCCTCGGCTGCTCAAGCAAACCGGCTAAACCCGATTTAGTCCCATCGGCAAGGTCAGGCGGGAACGGGCATCCCAGGTCCATCCCACCGGCATCCTCAGCTTGAAGTACTTGTGATCCCAAATAAATAGCTTGAAGTACTTGCAGATTTTCTCCAGCACCGTCTCCTATGGCAGCGACAATCTCACGTCGTCCAACTGCCGATCGAGAATCGAGGTCGATCTCTCTGCTCGCTCTCACACGCGCTTCTGTTTATTTATTATTTTGAACGATCGAGTCTAGATTGAAGCCCAAACTGCCAAGGAAACAAAACATCCATGTTGGTTCCCGTGATGTGCTTCTTCTCTGCCGTGCTGAAAAGGACAGTCGACATGTCCAGGGATAGGTGGAAGGCGAGGTGAGGCAAGGCAGCAAGAATAAACTAGACGTCATCTATTCCAAGTGGTGTCGAGAATTTCTTGATCGGCCCCGCGGTGGATCGGCGGAGAATTTCTGCGCTATATTTTATTCGGACCGACGTAGGATGGATGAAATCTAGGTACGACGAAAGGGTCTGTCTACACCGAGGTCGACCTAGATCTGACTTATACCGAGGTCACTTCCGACCAGGTGGTCCTTCCCGATTTTCTTGTCATGTACCGTCGAGTCTTTCCGGAAACAACCAACAGGAACCTCGCAAGCCCATCGCACGCGTGGAATTGGGGCTGCCAGCTATACTCTCCTTCGCCTCCCCCTTCCTCAAATCGATCTGATTCCCTTCCTATCTTACATCTGGATCTCGTTTCCAGGCTCCATGAAAGCTAGAAAAAAAAACATCCTCTCCACCCTCCCACCCCCCTCCTTCAACATCGCCAGGTGTAAACTTACACCTTAAATCTTCTTCTTCTCCAGCTTACACCTAGATCCTCATCTTCCCTAGCTTACACCTGGATCTCGATCCAGGGTCCAGGTACCTGCTGAAGTAACATCTAGGGAAAAGAAGGTCTGCTCCCCTGTAAGTTACATGATCTGTGTTCTCCTCCACTACTACCCCAATCCATCTCCCCCTCTTTCTTTTTTTAGTACAAACTGTGATTCCTGGAACCTTTTATAGGAAAAAGATAACATCCTATCATGAAGAACTTAGGGTAAAAACATCTAACATGGCTAACATCCTGCCATATAGCCCATATATGATAACATCCTAGCAATCTGTAAACTTTGTGTCAGTGCAATCCATGGTAACATCCTAGCATGGTTAACAACCTAGCATTAGTTGTAACATCCAGTCAGTTAAGCAAGCAGTAGTTGTAACATTCAGTGCAAAAGTAGATAGGAGAAAAAATTAGTTAAGCAAGCAGTGAACATCCTGGAACACAAAAAAGAAGGGATAGCTAGGAACATCCTAAAAAAGCTAGGAACTTTGTTTTAGGTACTCCTGGACAACATGTAGACGTGGTTTTCATATCCTTGGGTGCATTGTTATTCTTCCTTCTTGGTAGGATAGAACATACACTCATGCATAAAAAAAGTTCCACCTTTTTGCCATGAAAACCTCCCACTTTTTTGCGATGTAACATGAATCTGCAGTTACAGGTAGATAAAGTTAGTAAAAAATGAAATAGCTTTGTGTTCTGAATTATAAAAAGTAACTTCGTGTTCTGTAATTTCAGAGTGTTTTGTAAGCAAAAAAAATGTAATTCCCTGATAAAAAACATTTGTGTTCTATAATTTCATGTATGAATAAAATTCCAAGAGGTTTCGAGTGGTGGTTTGGAGGGATTGATCTGAATCAGCCATTACATTCAGACGAAGAACCTGATGTTCAGGCTGATGGGGCAGGGACATCGGCTGCCCGTGATGTTCGGGGTGATGGTGCTGGAACATCAGCTGGTCCTACTGATACAGATGTGCCAGATGTGCAACCAGGGCCCGATGTTACTTCTCATGCACAAACATGGGTGACACTTTCTAATGAGGATAGTGGCGGTGAGGATGAGGTTCAGTCTACTCCAGAGGGGTTTGTTCCAAAAACTCCATTCATCGGGATGTTATTTGCGTCACTTGATGAATCATTGGTTCATTACAACAGATACGCTAAACATGTCGGATTTTCAGTGAAGATAGAGTCATGAATGAAATCTACTAAAGATGGTGAGAAGGACTTTGTGCAATAAATCAGGAAAAAATCCAGAGGTAGAAGAAGTGTCTTTGAAGCAAAGGAAACGTACTATCAACAAGTTATGTGATTGCAAGGCAAAGATGAGGGTGAAGCGCACTGGTGCTAGATGGCAAGTGACATAGTTTGTTGAGGAGCACACTCATGATGTTATCCAGAAGTTTGCTTTGAATAAATATTTGAGATCGCACAAGAAAATACCAAAAGAGGGGAGAAAATTTATAGACTTGTTGCATGAGGTGAACCTCAGTTCTGGTAGGATTATGCAGATTATGGCTGAGCTTTATGGAAACAAGCAAAAGGTACCATATGATAGCAAGACTGTGAGTAAGTACATGGCAAAAAGTGGCGAAAAAGACATATTTCAATATATACCAGAGTTGTTGGAATATTTTGAAGAGTTGAAGAAACAGGATCCGCGTTTTTACTACAAGTTCTACCTTGACGAGTTGTCTCGAGTTGAGAGAATCTTCTGGGTAGATGGTGCTGCGCGAGATGTTTACAAGCTTTATAATGATTGCATTTCCTTTGACACGACGTACATGAGAAACATGTATAAGATGCCGTGTGCGCCGATCATAGGTATCAACAAATATGGGCAATCCATTCAGCTTGGGTGTGGTTTTGTCCGGAATGAGAGAATAGCAGATTTTGTATGGCTGTTTGAGATGTTTCTAGATGCAATGGATGGGTTGCATCCGGATAACATCATAACTTACCAAGATGGTGATATGAGGAGTGCAATCCTTGCTTTGTTGGTGCACACTATGCATAGGAATTGCAGATGGCATATAATGCAGAAAGTGCAAGAGCGGCTCGGTCCTTTCGTAGCAGTCAGAGAAGAATTGAGGAAGGATTTCAATGAAGTCATTGATTACAGTTTTACTATAGAGGAGTTTGAGACCAAGTGGTACGAGATGTTAATAAAGCATGATATTGTTGAGAATGCTCATTTCCTTGATATCTATTATCTAAGGCAGAACTTTGTTCCAGTTTACTTCCAGCACCGCTTTTCCCCTTCCTGCAGACTACAGCAAGAAGTGAAGGGTTCAACGCGGTACTTAAGAAGTATGTTAGTCCCCATGATAGCCTTTTTTGCTTCTTGAAACAGTACATGAAGTTGCAGGAGCGGATTGATGTAGCTAAAGATTCGCATGAGTTTGTTGGCAAGGATAAAACTGTTAGACTTTGGTCAGATTTCTCTATGGAGCAGCAGATTTTAGATACATACACTCTCTCGATATACAACCGTTTTCAGGTTGAGTTGCGTAAAATAACTTCCTACAATGCTCTTGATCATGGAGGTGGCGTCTTTGAAATTGTTCCAATTCAGGGGGCTGTCTATGGTTATGGCGTCGCTGCCCTCTGATCTCCCCGTTCACCCACCGCCTTGTCCCCCTACTTACAGCGCCGCTGCCCTCCGATCTCCTCGTTCACCCACCGCCTTGTCCCCCTGCATAGTGCATACAGCGCTGCTGCCCTCCGATCTCCTCGTTCGCCCACCCTTGTCCTCCTGCATAGTGCATACAACGCTGCTGCCCTCTGATCTCCTCGTTCTCCCACCGCCTTGTCCTCCTTACAGCCAAAGGCTGAGCACCACGGAGGTCATTTGGATCGGCGGCGTTGTCTCATACCCTGCCTTGTCGATGGCACTTATGGATGTTCTCCGCCGGGTCATGCAGGAACCCCGCCGCCGCATGTTTCTGTCTTTATTGTCGCCGCGCCGAGAGATGTGTCATGCCGAAAACCTAATTAATAGATCCCGTTGATTTGACAACATGATGTAGACAAACCTTGGCTAGGTAGACAGTTTTAATTGGGATAAGACTGTACGTATCAAGGTGGGCTGGTTTTGAAATCGTTTTTTTATTTTGACTTAAGGATGGCGTTGCTTGTAATACATGGTTTAGTGGGAGGGTAAACTTGTACAAAAGGCTACACAGAGTAGTTTTGAAATCGCTTTTTTTTGTTGACTTACATGTGGCATTCCTTGTAATACGTGGTTTAGTGGGAGGGTAAATTGGTCCAAAAAACTGTTGAATCGGGAGAAACACTTCGTATTTTATTATTAGGTATAGATATAGACTAGCAAAATACCCGCGCGTTGCGGCGGAACAAGTTTGTCTTTATTAATACCGGTGGTGAGATTTTTTAAAAATCAGATCATAGTCCCTCCACTTAGTTGCTTCTTGTTTTGATTTTTCCCTTTAATTTTCTGATAACTTTGCTTTTTTAGACAAAATAGGAAAGTTCTGTTAGATGGAAAAAAGTTTAGGCGATGGACCCGTTCATTTTGATGAATCAAACTGGTATCAATACTCCCTCTAGCTCATACTAATTGACTCACATTTGTCTAGATTTAAATAATCTAGACACTATTTAGTATATGTTCATCAAATATTGACAAATCAAAGTCAATTAAAATGGATCGAAGGGAGTATTAAAAAGTTGGCCTTTTTTAAACCCCTAATCTTAAAACCATTGCTTTTTCAGACAAAAAAAGAAAAAAAAATGGTTAAAGGGAAAAGAGAAGAAAATTTCCCTAGACCACACGGCCCAAGAAACATGCACAAGACCCAACGAACGAGTCGACATCAACCCTACCTACACCTCCACACGAAACCACACCACCACACATCGCAACACACAATAGCCTAGGAGTAACGTACACACACAACTATCACGCACCCATCGCGCCACACGCAACACACGGGTGACCCAATTCCCCGCCGCCACCCTCTCTCCCCTCTCCCGAGCCCGATCCCAACCACCACCGTTGCCATGCTCCGCCCCCGCTCCCCGCCTCTGCGTCGAGCACACGCCGGTTGCCTGCCAGTGCGTTGCATCAGAGTGAAAAAAATTACAGTACATAGATGCACAATTAGGATGCTCAATCATCCGCTACGACAGGTGATGGCAAGGCCTGCTTCGCCAACGGATTATTTGACTTATGAATGGCAGCATAGGTAATACGGGGTTTGGTGGAAGGGTAAATTAGTCCAAAAAAATATTGGACCGCAAGAGACACTTCGTGCTTTATTATTATGTATTGACAGATAAGATGATTTATTCAACTGATCCATGTCCGCTTTCTTTCAACTGGACGACCTAACACGAAGCGGACAAAGGATTGCGCCCACTCAAACAAACTTCTTCTTGGGCCTCAGCTGAAAATACATCGGATCAAAACATCGTCAAAACCATGCTCAAACTGGATCTTAATAATAATAAAATCTTAAAATCCTGCTATGAACCACTAATCGAAACAGCAGATTAATTAGCTACGCTCACCTGGTTGGATTGGCCACACTTCTTCTTGGGGCAGTTGGTAGCCCTAGGGGGAAGATGCGCGTAGCACTTGCATACAGCGAGAACAGAACGGTGAACAGAGAGATCACACAATCAATCGAGGCCGCAATAGATGATCTGAGACGATCCGACGGGTTTTGGTTAAAGATGCAATAGACATACTTGCGGCAGACCATCCTCTTCTCGTTGTGCTTGAGGGCGAGATCCAGGAGGTTGAGCGCGATGCCGGTGGGGCGGCCGCCGCGGCTGCCACCTCGGAGGCGGAGCACCAGGTGGAGCGTCGACTCCTTCTAGATGTTGTAGTCGGCCAGAGTGCGGCCGTCGTCCAGCTGCTTCCCGGCGAAGATCAGACGCTGCTGGTCTGACAAGATCCCTACGCGCGCATGTAAAAGTTCAGCAGAATTAAGGGGTAGCTACCGGGATAAGATCATCAGTATTGATCATAAGTGTCATCGACAGATCGTACCTTCCTTGTCCTGGATTTTGGCTTTGACATTGTCGATGGTGTCGCTGCTCTCGACCTCGAGGGTGATGGTCTTCCCCGTCAGCGTCTTCACGAAGATCTGCATCTCGCTCTCCGCTCGAGGTAGAGGTTCACTGTAACATCCCAAAAATATTGAACAATGATTATCAAATTCCAATCACTCAAAATTAGGGTTAACAAAAACTTTGTTAATCAACATCATATGAATGCATGTGTGTATGTGATGATTGTATGAATGCATGAATGAACTTGTTTGATTGTTGTAAATAGCAAGGAATGGTTTATAGATGAAAACAACATCATCTAAAACTTTTCCAAGCAGAAACAAATCAAGAGAAAATCAAAAACAAACAAAACAAGCAAATGGTCATTTTGCCAATCTTGCTCACTAGACCATTTTGAGTGTTTCTAGTCCAGGATTTCAAATAGAAACAATTCCATTTCTTTTCACTCCTTGCTAGACCAAGTAAAAGTGAACCCAAGCCTACCTTTCAAACTTACAGAAATATTTGATAACTTGATTCAAATGACAATTCAAAATTAAATCTTTAACATATGTGAAGATCACTCATTTTCAAAAACCAACCAAACCAATGCACCTTGACCTTTCCAACTAACCAGGGACTACCTAGTATATAACTAGTGCACCCACCAAGTTTGAACCAAAAATTCAAATTCAAATTTCTTTCGGCCATTTTATCAAACACCTTGCAAACACAAAACAAACAAACAACAAACACTATATTGAGCAGTGATTTGGCCAACCTTGTTCCCTCTCTAGCTCACAACATGCTATTAGTAGATCATCTAGCTCAATTAACAAGCTTTAGCTCACTGTGGGCTTGCCATTGCCATCAATGATGAGCATGCCAAGCCTCACCTTGCCACCCCTTGGTCGACAACAAGCTAGGAGCAGCACCAAGCCTAGCCACCTTGTCTGGGACATTGACCACCGTCCACCGCCACCCCCTGTCCAACGCCAACACCCTGCCAGCCACTGGACCACTATAGAACCGCCGCGCCCTACACCTCTGTGCCATGCCGAGAGCGTGCCAGAGCGTTGTACTCAACACGAGCCCACAGACCGCATGCTGCCCTTGCCGCGTGCAAGTGTGATCACCACCGCCCCAGAATACCGACAGACAACCCCGTTCGCTGCCGCGCGAGCCATAGCCATGGTGCGCCATTAAAATGCCCGTCGGACCCACCCAGAGCACCGCATCGTTCCGACCGTATCACACCGCCCCACGCCTCGAGACCATGCCGTTGAGCTTTGCCAGGGAGCACAACACTGCCCCTACCGTCGCCCATGCCATTAGCCCACTGTGCCGACAACCACTTAAACTCACCCGCGCGCGTGCTGTGCAGCGTGGGCCGGCCCAGTTAGCACTCCCGCGCGACCCAACAATTCAAATTTAGGTTTATCTATTTAAACTCAAACTTAGTTCTGGCAGTAACTTTAAAAATAAATCCAAAGAGATTCACTGAACCAAATTGCATGAAACCATTTTTTTAGAAAGGTACTGGAATTCTTAATCCAAGCCCGTTGGATTCAAACCATTTGGAATTATAGATCACCTATAGTAAAAATAACAAGGAAGAAGCTTTTCTGCATTCAAACATTTTTCAAAATTCAACCACAAAAGCTTTTGAGTTGATTCCAACTCTCAAAAATCACATTTAACTAGACCTTTCTGAATATATAAAAATATCTAGGTTTACTTGCAGAAATAATGAACAAGTAATAAAAGAATGCCTCATAGGAAATTCTAGTCACTTTATTTAATGAAAATAAAAAGGTTAAACCTTATTAAATTGTGACACCACTTTAAATCACATTCCCATGTACTGAAATATGTGGTGATGACATGTGTCAACATGATCCCATGTTTTAGTTGGAGAATATTAAATCTTAAGTAGTTTTCAATGAGTAGAAATTACTTTTCCAAAATAAAATAAATAAGAGAAGTGCTTTGATGATTGTAATGTTTGTGATGATGCTAGATCATCTAGTGAAAACCTTGGTGTGATAAATAAAAGTAGTTAAGTATTGTTTGGTGATTGTGTACCTCGTATTTATTTATAGACGCTAGTACCAACCAAGAATACGAGGAGGAAGGAGAATACTATGAGGAAGAAGCCGAGGAAAACTTCAAGCACTGCTTTACTCAAGGCAAGCCTCACTATACAAGTTGACTTAGCAAGCTAATACTTGCAACTAAGCAAGCTTATACTAATATCTTAGCAAGCTACTATCTTACCAAGCTAAGCTAAACCATGCAAGTTTTACTTGCAAGCTTACACCACTTATTACCCAATCCTAGTTTTAATTGCAAGCTTAGTTATTTTATTTCTTTATCAAAGCTTTCTATTGAGGTTTACTTACTGATTTGTAGATTTTAGAAATATATTTAAAGGTAGCATAAAGAGCATAAAACTTGGCCTAAGTTAGATAAACCTTGATGTCATCTTGAGGCATGAGATTGAACTTAGATAAGATACATTTGATTATCACCCCTCATTAGTGTTTATCCCCCACTTGTAGTTGCTAGTGCTAAGCATAAAACTTAATCACTTTAGATGGGAATACTTGGTGAAAATGGTTATGAAAACCTTAGAATGATGAGTCATTCTACTGAAATGTTTTGACATGTGTTCTTGAACACCAGATGATTTTGATGATGAAAATGTTAAGGCATGAGCCTTAGCCCTTTATAAAACTGATGGTTGTCTGGATGCGATACCATTCCAATTTTACCATACAACCACAATACCCGAAAATTGGGTAGAGCTTGACTAGAAATTTATATACCTTAGTATGGGTTCCCTTGCGGGCAAGGTTTGAGATGAGGTTATCTTGTGAAGATTGTCCACCTCTGCAGTTCTCAAGACGACAGTTGGTCATGGTTGGGAAGCCAAACTCATAGGAGAGGTGCCTATACTAGGGAGTCTAATTGAAAGGTTAGGATTGATTATCCGCATACTAAGTATGGTGAATTCAGGATTGTTCCTGACGGATGTATCGAATGTTGTGGTGGAAGTGTACTACCTCTGCAGAGTGTCAAACTATTCGAATAGCCGCGTCCACGGTTATGGACAGTTGGAGTGGCCATACTGTTCCGTCATCAGATGTTTTCAAAATAACTTATGAAATGAATCATGACTTGACTTGACCACAAAAGGATGTGATATGAAATTGAAGTTCCCACTTAGGTGTTTATAAAACTTTCAACTAGCTTTCTTTGCTTCTGAACTCAGTAGAGATAAATATGGCTTTTTGCAAAATAACCTAGAGCTTAGTAGTTCCTACTCAAAACCACTTCACTTGTTAGTCTTAGTTTGCGAGTACTTAAAGATTACTCATGGCTTTGTCCCTGGCTATTCTCGTGGTCAGACTATGAAGATGACTATCAGGAGGATGAATCGCAGGAAGGTTACGATAACTAGGATCATCTCTCATCGTCAGCATTGCCTGTGACCATGAAGATGGAGCCTCGCCTATGCTACCGTTATTATTACGTTATTCCGCTGCTTGAATTGTATTAAGACTGGATCATGTGATTCTTTATTTGTTGTAAGACCTTATGTATGGATTGTAATGGATGATGTACTGTGATATTCAATCTGTTATGTCTCGCAAAAATGGTAATCCTGAAATTGCGAGATATGGCATAACAGACATCTGAGATTAAAAATCCGGGTGTTGATATTCGCGTGCGTGGTGGTGTTATGGGATTGAGAGGGTTCCGTACTGCCCTTATATAGAGGAGGGGAGGGGGAAGAAAACGCAGGCGCTACGAAAACCCTTGCCTGATCGTAACTGCATAAAGGTGATTTACGTGACCCCGACGTTAACCCCTCGTTCAGATTGTTGGGATTAATTGCCGATACCTTTTTTTAGGGATATAAGAGAATGCCCAGCAACGCGGCGAGGCGCTACCGACGCTCGATCAAGGCCACTATGTCATTTTCTGAGGCGGAGTTTAGTAGTTTTCGCTTATAGGTGGCATTTGAGGTAATATAAATTTTGGTGGGAGTGAAAACAATCTAAAAAAGTATCCAAATATTTATTTTTAGTAATAAGTTATACTTTCTTCGTTTAAAAATAAATAACTTGATTTTGTCTAGATTTGAATGTATCTAGACATATTTTATGTTTTACGTATATATATATTAAATCTATAAAAATTCAAATCAGCTAAGAGTCATTTTTTTCTTAGTCTGTACGGTTTTGCATCCACGAACTCTTTGCACGTAAATTTTTTTTGTGATCAAGCTCGTATGTAGTGGCATGGACTGTTTGTCCAATAGACCAAACAAATTTATTGGCACCATCGTATTACTCTGCCAACTGAATTTTTTTACGTACACATAGACAATCAATCGAAGTCTATTTTGATAGTATTGAGGTGTTCGCATTGAATAAAACTAAGTTACGAACGTGTCCACGTTTTATTACTTACGGGTGGCAATGGGTATAATGTATTTTTGTGGGAGGATAAAATTGTCCAAAAAAATGTTGGACCAGGAGAAACACTTCGTGGTTTATTATTAGATATAGAAAAGTGTTAGACCAGGAAAATACTTCGTGCTTTATTATTAGGTATAGATATCAGCCACTAGTACGTGGCAACTGTGCATCAGTAATGCTTCGCCATTTGTACTTAGAGAGTCAATGATTTCAAATCTTTGTGCTTTGATGTTTAAAAGAACCAGCCAGAAAGGTCCTCATTGATTAGTAGAAATGTTTATCAACTTCTGCAAAGTTGGGAAGCAAGCCTGCAATAAAAAGAAGTAAATTTGCTTCTTGTTAGAAATATTAGTTAAGAAAATCCAAGTTTTGAGAACATTTAATAAAAATACGGGTAAGTATGAGATTCTTACAACTTCTTTTTCATCCAGTTTGTTAGTAGGGGTTATCTCAAAGCATCTTGTAACATCTTTAATATCGAAGCGAGAGTCGACTAGGTACTCCTGGACAACATGAAGATGTGGTTGTTACATTACAACAAAAAAAGCTTGTTAGTTCCAACTCCTTGGAACAGTAAGACAAAAAAATGGACCCAATATGATACATTTAAAAAAGAAATAAGTGAAACTTTGAGCTTACAGCTACGCGTAGCGGCATGATGTATTTCGCTGTGTTTGTGTTCTCTTCTTTTATTATATGAATACCAATTTCAGCCACCATGTTCATCAGTTTCTTCCTAGATTTCACTGAATCAGCTAGATTACCAACAGTTATGTAGTATCTACCTACATCGACTGCAATTTCATCATTCGTTCTGGACCCACTCCTGAAACCGTGTTGGCACACCATGTTGTACAAAGTCTCTACTTGTTTGGTTACGTTGTAGTTCTTCTGTGTTTCATAGTTCACAAAAGGTGATTTCTCGAACTTCCCAGCTTTGGATACTCTCTTCTGGTATTCATGTCCAATTGGTGTGATTGCGAGCTAGATGCTTCTTCTTGTGGCTTGCTACATCCATCCTGCACCACAACTGATGTTTCTTCTTTGGTTGACTCATCTTCTGGTGGTGTACAAAGGTCAAGGGAAGGAGCATCTGGTGATAACATTATTGCTTCCCTCTTCCTCCTTTCTGACTCAGTAATGTCAAAGTCCAGTTTCCTATTCATTGAATCAATGAATGCTGAGCTTGGTATGATGGTTGTTGTAGTTTGTGGTGTAGAACTCGAAGTAGATGTTAACTTGCTATCAACTAGATCGTCTTTTGCATTTCCTCCGACAACATGTACCATCTCTGACCTTGTAATGATGCTAGTGGTCCTACCAGATGGGCTTTGTTCTTTGCTTGTAGACTGTCAAGGAGAAGCATGTTTTTGTGCAATAGTAACTGCTGCTGGATTCCCAATATTTGTGGTTCCATCTTTCTGGTTAGATGATGCTTCTTCTCGAACTACAGACCTCGTTCTATACCTACTTGGTGACCTGCTTGGTGATGTAGAAACGGTTGTTGGTGGTTTTGTTCTTTCCGGGGTCTGATCAGGGAAACTTACTCTCTTCCGTTTCTTCAATTGTACTTTTGGTACCATATCATCCATTAGCTTTGCTGACTCTGGCCTTGGTGCTGCATCACTGAAACTTTCAAGTCCCTGACCTGCTTCCTCCAAGTTATATCGGGGCAATGCTTTGAGTACATCTTTCGTAACCTGATCTGTGCTGCTTGGCTTTGACCATTCTGTAGGGGTTCGTAGCATGGAAAACAAAAAATTCTACCGCATGCAAACAAACAAGCCAAGATCTATCTACTAGATTGTAGCAACGAGTCGATAGAGGAACTCACCCTCGAAGATTCCAAAGCGGTTAACGAGAGCAGATTCTCGTGGGTGATGTAGTTGTACTCTTGCCGATCTCAAGATCGCGTAGACGATCCTTCCGGCGCTGCGTTCCGGCAGCGCTTTCGCAGTCGGTCACACGTTCGATAATCGATGAAGACCTTCCTCTCCCTTGTTCCAGTAGGCAGTGGAGGTTGTAGCACTCTCCTCGCGATTCCGGCAGCACGACGGCGTGGTACCGAAAGTAGAGGGGAGATCTCGCAGGGCTTCGCCTTAAGCCGGAGCGAGTATGGTGGACTATGAGAGAGGCCTTGGCGATCTAGGGTTTAGAGGCACCAAGGGGGAAGCTTGGCCGGTGGCTATGGCTTGGGGAAGCCCCAAGTCGGCGGCTAGGAGAAACCCTAGGGGCGGCGGCGACTTGGAGGTGGCCGGCGGCTAGGGTTAGGGTTTTGGGGTGTGTTGGGTGTGAGGGAGAGGGGAAGCCCTGCCCCTCCTTTTATAGGTGGGAGGGCGCGGCTTGGGAGGAGGGAGTCCTCCCCCAAGTCGGCCTCCTTGGCCGGCGGGTGGAGGGAGGAGACTTCCTCCCCAAGTAGGTTTCCTACTCTCCCTCCACCAAGCAAACTTGCCGTTTGACTTTTTCAAATTGGCGTTTGACTTTCAAACTAGGATTTGATTTATCCCTTTATTTTGCCCAACCATGTTACCTAGTACATGATGCAACCATTCCATATTGTCATGACACATTCATGTACCCTTCCCCTCCGGAGTGCCGGACCTTCCGGACCCTTCTAGAACATTCCCGATGAAAACACTGGAATCATTCCCCAACTCCGAAACAGGACTTTCCTTATATGAATCTTATTCTCCAGACCATTCCGGATCTCCTCGTGATATCCCGGATCCCATCCGAGACTCCGAACAACATTCGGTCTCTTACTCATCATTCCATAACTACTCAACAACATCGAATCCTTAAGTGTGTCTTCCTACGGTTCGTGAATTATGCGGACATGATCGAGATACTTCTCCGATCAATAACCAATAGAGGAATCTGGAAATTCATATGGCTCCCACATATTTCTACGATTACTTTGCGATCAAATGAACCACTTACATACGATACCAATTTCCCTTTGTCTCACGATAGTTTACTTATCCGAGATTTTGATCGTCGGTATCTCTGCATACCTAGTTCAACCTTGTTACCGATAATTACTCTTTTCTCGTTCCCGTGGTATGTGATCCCTTGTGAGCAAGTCCCATGCTTGCAAGCTAATTGGATGACAATCCACCGAGAGGGCCCAGAGTATATCTATCTATCATATGGATGGACAAATCCCGCTCTTGATCCATGTGTCTCAACCCATACTTTCCGAACACTCAATTCCACCTTTATAGCCACCCAGTTACGGTGTGGTGTTTGATGTCATCAAAGCATCCTTCCGGTGATGGTGATAAGCATGATCTCATGGTTGAAGGAATTAGGTTACTATGTATCAGAAAGCTTATAGAAATTGAACTATTAAAATAACTTGATCTTTATGCTACGCTTATCTATAGGAGTATGTCCACCATACCATTCTCCTAATGATATGATCTTGTTATTAACAACATCTCAAATGTTCATGATCAAGAAACCATGATCATCTATTAATCAACAAGCTAGTACTATGAAGAGGCTTTACTAGAGACTCTAATTTAGTTTACAAATCACACAAGTATTAATGTTTCTGGTTAATACTGTTATAGCATGAATGTAAACATTTATCATAAACACAAAGATATAATAATAACTATATTTATTATTGCCTCTAGGGCATATCTCCAACAGTCTCCCACTTGCACTAGAGTCAACTAATCTAGATTACATGGTAATATACTGAACACCCATGGCAGTTTGGTGTTGGTCATGTTTTGCCCACGGGAGAGGTTTAGTCAACGGATCCGCCACATTCAGATCTGTGTGTACTTTGCAAATCTTTATGTCACCATCTTGGACATGTTCTCGAATAGCGTGAAAACGTAGCTTGATGTGCTTCAGCTTCTTGTGTGACCTTGGTTCTTGCGCATTGGCTATGGCGCCCATGTTATCACAGTAGATAGACATTGGGTCCAGCGCACTTGGGACCACACCGAGCTCTGTAATGAACTCCTTCATCCATATCGCTTCTTGTGAAGCCTCCGAAGCAGCTATGTATTCCGATCCAGTTGAAGATCTCGCCACAACGCTTTTCTTTGCACTCCTCCAGCTAACTGCTGCACCATTCAAAGTACATACGTATCCAGATTGAGATTTAGAATCGTCTGGATCGGTGTTCCAACTAGCATCGGTGTAACCATTAACAGCGAGTTGTTCATCACCTCCATAAGAAAGAACCATATCCTTAGTTCTTCTCAAGTACTTAAGGATGTTTTTAACCGCTGTCCAATGATCCACTCCTGGATCACTTTGATATCTGCTAGTTAAACTAACAACATATGCAATGTTGGGTCAAGTACATAGCATGGAATACATTAGAGATCCTATGGCTGAGGCATAGGGAGTCTTACTCATCCTTTCTCTATCTTTTGCCGTTGCTGGACTTTGAGTTTTACTCAAGGTCGTATTGGGCAACATGGGCAAGAAACCTTTCTTGCTATCTTCCATTCCAAACCTCTTTAGAACAAATATGTACTTTGAGACAATGATATTAGGCTTCTCGATCTATCTCTATAAATCTTTATGCCTAATATGTAAGCTGCTTCGCCAAGATCTTTCATTGAAAAACTATTATTCAAATAATCCTTGACACTATTTAGAAGGTCTACATCATTCCCAATCAACAATATGTCATCTACATATAGTATTAAGAATTCTACAGAGATCCCACTCACTTTCTTGTAAATACAAGCTTCTCCATAAGTTTGTATAAAACCAAAGCTTTTGATTACCTTATCAAAACGTTGATTCCAACTTCAGGATGCTTGCTTTCCTCATATGTCGCAGGGTCATCGGTGTTGTCCACCAACATGACACTCATAACGGGATCATACCAATCAGGAGTGGTACGAGTTCTCGTTGACCTGCGAGGCTCTGTAGCAACTTCAACCGAAGTTTCATGATCATCATCATTAGCTTCCTCTCTTATTGGTGTAGGCGCCACAGGAACTACTTCCGGTGTTGCGCTACTTGCAAGTTCGAGAGAAGGTTCAACAACCTCGTCGAGTTCTACTTTCCTTCCAGTCACTTCTTTCGAGAGAAATTCCTTCTCTAGAAAGGATCCATTCTTGGCAACAAAGATTTTGCCCTTGGATCTATGATAGAAGGTAAACCCAATAGTTTCCTTCGGGTATCCTATGAAGATGCATTTTTCTGCTTTGGGTTCAAGCTTGTCCGGGTGTAACTTCTTTACATAGGCTTCGCAACCCCAAACTTTAAGGAACGTCAATTTAGGTTTCTTCCCAAACCATAATTCATACGGTGTCGTTTCAACAGATTTATATGGTGCCCTATTTAAAGTGAATGCGGCTGTTTCTAATGCATTACCCCAAAACGATAGCGGTAAATCTGTAAGTGACATCATTGAACGAACCATATCTAAGAGAGTTCGATTACGTTGTTCGGACACACCATTACCCTGTGGTGTTCCTGGTGGTGTCAATTGTGAAAGTATTCCGCATTTCTTCAAATGCTCACCAAACTCGTAACTCAGATATTCACCTCCACGATCTGAACGTAGAAATTTAATCTTCTTGTTACGTTGATTCTCTACCTCACTTTGAAATTCCTTAAACTTCTCGAAAGTTTTGGACTTATGTTTCATGAAATAGATATACCCATATCTACTCAAGTCATCCGTGAAGGTAAGAACATAACGATAACCACCACGCGATGCTACACTCATTGGACCACACACATCGGTATGTATGATTTCCAACAAGTCCGTAGCTCGCTCCATCATACCAGAAGATGGAGTCTTAGTCATTTTACCCATCAGACATGCTTCGCATCTTTCAAGTGATTCGAAATCAAGTGATTCAAGAAGTCCATCAGAATGGAGTTTCTTCATACGCTTCACTCCAATGTGACCAAGACGACAGTGCCATATATAGGTCAAGTTATCGCTCAATTTCAAACATTTAGCCTCAATGGTATTTGTGTGTGTATTACTACAATCGAGATTCAATAAGAATAGACCATCTATCAAAGGTGCATGTGCATAAAACATATTACTCATATAAATCGAACAACCATTATTCTCGGACTTAAGCAAGTAACCGTCTCGCAATAAACAAGATCCCGATATAATGTTCATGCACAACGCAGGCACCAAATAACAATTATTTAAGTATAAAACTAATCCCGATGGTAGATGAAGAGGTAGCGTGCCGACCGCGATCACATCAACCTTTGATACATTTCCAACGCGCATCGTCACCTTGTTCTTCGCTAGCTTCCGTTGATTCTGCAGCACCTGTTTCGAGTTACAAATATGAGCAACCGAACCAGTATCAAATACCCAGGCACTACTACGAGTACTAGTGAGATACACATCAATAACATGTATATCGGATATACCTTTCTTCTTGATGTTGCCGTTCTTCAAATCCGCTAAGTACTTTGGGAAATTCCGCTTTCAGTGACCTTCTCCCTTGCAGTAAAAGCACTCAGTATCAGGCTTAGGTCCAGCCCTGGTCTTCTTCGCCGGTGCGGCAACTTTCTTACCACCCTTCTTGAAGTTTCCTTTTTGCTTAGACTTGCCTTTCTTGAATTTGGTGGTCTTATGGACCAACAACACTTGGTGCTCTTTCTTGATCTCCACTTCTGCATATTTCAACATGGACAAGAGTTCTGACAATGTCTTGTCCATGTTTTGCATATTGTAGTTCATCACAAAGTTCTTGTAACTTGGTGGTAGTGATTGGAGGACACGGTGAATTCCCAAAGAATGAGGAATCACTATACCCAAACTTTGGATTTTATTTGCGTGCCCAGACATCTTAAGCACATGCTCACTGACGGAGCTGCCCTCTTCCATCTTGCAGTTAAAGAACTTTTCAGAAGCCTCATAACTCTCAACTTCCGCGTGAGCCTCAAATATCATTTTGAGTTCACGGACAATATCATGTGGGTCATGGTTCTCAAACCTTTTCTGAAGCTCCGATTCCAAACCATACAAGATAGCACACTGAATTGTGGAGTACTGATTCTTCCGACCAAGGAAAACATTCTTTACCTCATCGGTAGCATCTGCTGCAGGCGGGTCACCCAGCGGTGCATCCAGCACATAGGTCAAATTACCAGCATTGAGGACAATCCTCAAATTGCGGAACCAATCCGCGAAGTTGCTTCCATTGTTTTTCAAGTTTTCTTTCTCTAGGAACACATT
Source organism: Avena insularis (assembly GCA_023614405.1). NCBI lineage: Eukaryota > Viridiplantae > Streptophyta > Magnoliopsida > Poales > Poaceae > Avena > Avena insularis. Next base: position 207,012,202 of record CM042691.1, on the reverse strand, counting down.
AAAATTGATGGTAGGGGCCGCCATTGATCTACAACATATTTGCAATAGTTTAGACTAAGTTTATGACAAATTGAGTTCTAATTAATAGTTAAATTAATCTAGGTGAACCCCCACTCAAAACAATATCCCTCACATTGTTTTAGTGATCACACGAACCAAATCCACCACATCAAAACCGATCATCACGAGAGTTGATGTAGCTTCAATGTCGAACAATCAACATGTTCATCATATCTACTATATGACTCATGCTTTACCTTTCGGTGATCCGTGTTCCGAGACCATGTCTGTACATGCCAGGCTCGTCAAGCTCAAACCTTAACTTCTGCATGAGCAAATCTGGCTTGCTCACGTTGTATACACTTGCAGAATCTAACACACCCGATCATCACGTGGTGCTTCGAAACAACAAGCTTTAGCAACGGTGCTTACTAAGGATGAACACTTGAAAACTTGAAATTTGTGTGCTTGAGGGATCATCTTATAATGCTACTGTCGTTAACTAAGCAATACAAGATGCATAAAGGATTAACATCACATGCAATTCATAATATGTGATATGATATGGCCTATCTTCTTGTGCTTCCGATCTCCATCTTCAAGCACGAACATGATCTCCATCATCACCGGCATTGCGTCAAGGTCAATGGCGCCGTTCCATGGTTGTCGTCCACCAGCTTCAACTATTACAACTACTTTGAATAGACACGCGGGTATTAACAAAATTTAAAGACAACCATATGGCTCCTGCCGGTTGCCAACTTACAATAAGGAACATTGCATACATCAAATATAATCACAATCATGGTAATATCACATCACAGCACACCCCTGCAAAACAAAGTTAGACGCCTCTAATTTTCTTTGCATATTTTACGTGGTTTGGGGCTTTCAATAAGTGTCGCTCTAACTTACGAACAAGAACCACAATTTGATGCTTGAACTATCAAGTGCCCATTGTAAATTGGATCTATACTATGATGGGAGAGACAGGCACCCGCAAATCCAATTATGCAATACAAGTTGCATGTTGAGCGTGGAGCAAGTCTCATGAACGATGTCATGTAAGGTTAGCCCGGGCCGCTTCATCCCATCATACCGCAAGATGCAAAGTACACAAGAAGCAATTGATAATAAAAGCACCACCGCCCACAATGACCATTGTGTTCTACTCATGCAACAGATCTACATATAGACACGACTCTGATACCACTGTAGGGGTTCATAGCATGGAAAACAAAAAATTTCTACCGCATGCAAACAAACAAGCCAAGATCTATCTACTAGATTGTAGAAACGAGTCGATAGAGGAACTCACCTCGAAGATTCCAAAGCGGTTAACGAGAGAAGATTCTCGTGGGTGATGTAGTCGTACTCTTGCCGATATCAAGATCACGTAGACGATCCTTCCGGCGCTGCGTTTCGGTAGCGCTTCCGCAGTCGGTCACACGTTAGGTACTCGATGAAGACCTTCCTCTCCCTTTTTCCAGTAGGCAGCGGAGGTTGTAGCACTCTCCTCGCGATTCCGGCAGCACAACGGCGTGGTACCGGAAGTAGAGGGGAGATCTCGCAGGGCTTCGCCTTAAGCCGAAGCGAGTATGGTGGACTATGAGAGAGGCCTTGGCGATCTAGGGTTTAGAGGCACCAAGGGGGGATCTTGGCCGGTGGCTAGGGCTTGTGGAAGCCCCAAGTTGGTGGCTAGGAGAAACCCTAGGGGCGGTGGCGACTTGGAGGTGGCCAGCGGCTAGGGTTAGGGTTTTGGGGTGTGTTGGGTGTGAGGGAGAGGGGCAGCCCTGCCCCTCCTTTTATAGGTGGGAGGGCGCGGCTTGGGAGGAGGGAGTCCTCCCCCAAGTCGGCCTCCTTGTCCGGCGGGTGGAGGGAGGAGACTTCCTCCTCAAGTAGGTTTCCTACTCTCCTCCACCAAGCAAACTTGCCGTTTGACTTTTTCAAATTGTTGTTTGACTTTCAAACTAGGATTTGATTTCTCCCTTTATTTTGCCCAGCCATGTTACCTAGTACATGATGAAACCATTCCATATTGTCATGACACATTCATGTACCCTTCCCCTCCGGAGTGCCGGACCTTCCGGACCCTTCTAGAACATTTCTGATGAAAACATCGGAATCATTCCCCAACTCCGAAACAGGACTTTCCTTATATGAATCTTATTCTCCGGACCATTCCGGATCTCCTCGTGATATACCGGATCCCATCCGAGACTCCGAACAACATTCGGTCTCTTACTCATCATTCCATAACTACTCAACAACATCAAATCCTTAAGTGTGTCTCCCTACGGTTCGTGAAATTCATATGGCTCCCACATATTTCTACGATTACTTTGCGATCGAATGAACCACTTACATACGATACCAATTTCCCTTTATCTCATGATAGTTTACTTATCCGAGGTTTTGATCGTCGGTATCTCTGCATACCTAGTTCAACCTTGTTACCGATAAGTACTCTTTTATCGTTCCCGTGGTATGTGATCCCTTGTGAGCCAGTCACATGCTTGCAAGCTAATTGGATGACATTCCACCGAGAGGGCCTAGAGTATATCTATCTGTCATACGGATGGACAAATCCCACTCTTGATCCATGTGTCTCAACCCATACTTTTCGAACACTCAATGCCACCTTTATAGCCAGCCAGTTACGATGTGGTGTTTGATGTCATCAAAGCATCCTTCTGGTGATGGTGATAAGCATTATCTCATGGTCGAAGGAATTAGGTTACTATGTATCGGAAAGCTTATAACAAACGAACTATTGAAATGACTTGATCTTTATGCTACGCTTATCTCTAGGAGTATGTCCATCATACCATTCTCCTAATGATATGATCTTGTTGTTAATAACATCTCAATGTTCATGATTGAGAAACCACGATCATCTATTAACCAACAAGCTAGTATTATAAAGAGGCTTTACCAAGGACTCTAATTTAGTTTACAAATCACACAAGTATTAATGTTTCCGGTTAATACTATTATAGCATGAATGTAAACATTTATCATAAACACAAAGATATAATAATAACTATATTTATTATTTCCTCTAGGGCATATCTCCAACACATTCCATATCAAGGAACTCATGGGGCTCGTATACAGGATGCTTGAACTTAGGAACGGCGGGTCAACTACATAGGAATTCCATAAACTATGCTGACCCATATTCCGTGTTGTCAAAACTGTCTTCAAATCGATCTTCATTCTTGCTCGAACTATCATGTGTGTTCAATAACTTTGTGCTTGAATCTGGTGTGATATAATCTGCATCCTTAATTCCTGGTGAAGTTGTTCTTTTCATCTCGGTCATTTGTAGTAGTTCTCCCTCCATGAGATCATCATGTTTGCTTCTTTGCTCTGTGAAATATACCAATAGGGATGCCACGGTATCTGGTTTGGTGTTCTGTAATTTTGGAACACTGGATCAGCAACATCCCCTGGGAGCCCTGGTACAACATGTGAGATTGTTACTTCTCCTTCTTTCCTACTACTCTCCTCCGATCCGTCTTGTTCTTTTCTGACTGAATTGGTGACATCCCTCTCCTTGTCATACTGGCTTGCATCATCTTCATCACACACAGTTGTCGTAGCACTTTTGGTGGACATTTGTTCTTTGTTCAAATCCTTGAATCTTCCCTGTGGTGCAACTCCTTGTCCATGACCATCCTTACTTGTGTGTGTTGTTTGCGTATCTGTGACAATTGGGTTAGCAATTTGAGTCTCTGAATCCACCACTTCCTGTTGGTCACAAGTTTTCTTGACCGTATTTGTTTATATCAAATTGTCTCCTCCATCATCGAAATTTTGGCCCTAATCCACAACTTCTGCTTCCTTCTGTTTGTCCTCATCCTTGTCCCTTGCACACATAGGGGTTTGGTTACATCCCTCCTTGCCGGAAGCTTTTCCCAACTGCTTGTCAGAACTGACATAATTGCTCTTGGTTGTGGTAGGTTGCTGCTTGACGGGTTTAGGTACTAGATTCTTCATTAACATTTGCAAACTTGCTTCAAAACTGTGGCAGGCAAACATGACAGAGTCCTTGTACCTTGTTGTTTACTACATAGCAAAAAGCATGGTATAAATGTGCTATGTTTTGAACCAGCATGCTTAAATCAACAAAAAAGGGTAGAACCTGCATATACAAAAAAGTAAGAGTAGTAATAGTGAATCAACATAAAAAATTACTTCCTATGTCCTGTCTGGTGGTGCATGTATCTCGATGTACTTGTCATTTTTTTACGTGTCTAAGAATAGAAAGGTCCGGCCCTCTTCATAATCTCTCTGTTCTTGCCTGCATTGTGTGTTGAAAGCGCCACTAATACTCGGTTCTTGCTCACGCTCATCTTCTGACTGTTTGCTGGACTCTTTTTGAACTGATGATGCTGGCCTTTTAGTTTCTGCGAATTCTGGTTACAACTGCGTGAGATAAAAAAAAGGTAAAATGTAAACACAAAAAATGTACACAAAAAAAACTGTAACCATCCCCCTGAAAAGTAAATTATAGTTGAATTACATCTAGTTTGCATATAAAAATGTGGACGACCCCAGAAACAGTAGAAATGAAGAAAATAATCATCACAAAAAACTTAAAAATAGACTACACGTGATAGGATGTTTTAGTTTTTTTGGGAGGACTGTGGGAAATTACTGCTGCCATGCCGAAGCAACCATCGCTACCTATATCCTACTGCATAACTTTCTTGACCATTTGATGGTGACTCCTTGACGGTGCCAGAGAACCTGGTGCTTGACGTGGAGTCTGTTGGGAACCCCAAGAGCAAGGTGTGAAGCAACACAGCAGCAAGTTTTCCCTCAGTAAGAAACCGAGGTTATCGAACCAGTAGGAGGAAGGAAACATCACACATGTGTTTCAAGCAACGTGGAGACCTACACAACACAAACTCAAGACTTTGCCCCAATGAATCAGTGAGGTTGTCAAGATCACCGGTTTGCTGTAACAAAGGATTAAACTATGGTGTGGAAGGTAATGGTTTACAGAAAGTAAACAAGTAACAGTTGAAGATGTATCAATGGTAAATATTTGACCGGGGTCCATAGTTCACTAGAGGTGCTCTCCTTAGATAAACAACATGGCATGAAGGGTAAACAAATTACAGCAAGGCAATTGACAGGAACTGAGCAAGACATAACAATGCAATACTAGTCAAAAAGATCCTATGAGATTCGATTGGTAAATACAACAATATACATATACCGCCATCCAACTGCATCTATGACTAGAATTCCACCTTCAGTTTATCATCTGAACCCCCTCCAGTATTAAGTTGCAAGCAACAGACAACTTCTTTAAGCAAAGTGTGTAAGGTAAACAATCTACTTGTTCCATGAACAAGAGACCTGCTGTTTTCTCCCTAGTAGCAACATCACATCTATAACCGAAGAGATTTCTGTCACTTCTCTTGGAAACTAGAGGCATGAACCCACTATCGAGCATAAATACCCCCTCTTGGAGTCACTAGCAACTACTCGGCCAAGATAGCTACTAACAACGGAGAGCATGCAAGGTCACAAACAACACAGACATGATAGAATCATAAAGACAAAACCATTAATCAATCTGACATAATAATCTCAATATCCATCGGATCCCCGCAAATAGAACATGCATGATTACAAATAGATTAGATATTGATCATGAACGGAGCTCAGAAGATCTATACATGAAAGCACAAGGAGGAGATACAACCATCTAGCTACTACATGGACCCATAGTCCAAGCTGGAACTACTCACGCATCATACCGGAGAGAAGGCCTCCGGGATGATCTCCCCTCCGGCAGGGTGCCGGGAAGAACTTTAGATCCCCCTAATCTAGGGACGATGGTGGTGGCGGCTACAGAAGGTTTCGTGGAATATTGATCGGGCACTTAGGGTTTCTACATCGGGGGCTTCTTATAGGCGAAGAGGCGAGGTCGGGAGGCGGCCAGGGGCCCCACACCCTACCTAGGCGCGGGGCAGGGCCCACCCACGCCTAGGGGGGTTTGGCCACCCTGGTTCGCATATGTGGCACTGTGGCATCTTGTTAATAGGTTAGTCCCAGAAAACATATAAAAATACCTCAAAGTGTAGACAAAGCAAAGCAAAGTAGATACTAAACAAGCATGGAACATCAAAAATTATAGATACGTTTACGACATATCAAGCATCCCCAAGCTTAACTCCTGCTCGTCCTCGAGTAGGTAAGTGATAAAAAGAATAATTTTTGAGGTGACATGCACCATCAAAATAAGATCAAACCATTTGCAAGCATTGAAAGCTGAGATCAAAGAACTCTAAACATGTGCATGAAAGATGGAGTTCTAACAATAGGACAAAGTAACTATGCATGCAACATGAAAGGCTACAAACAAAGATCATGAATAACATGCATTGAAAAAAACATTTGTTTGTTTCACATACAGAAAACATGGCATAGTGGCATTCAACTTGTCCCTCATAGAGTAGCAAATAGATGCATAGGACACCTTCAAAGTTCACAAGGGTGACTACAAACAAGTAGCACAAGAGTAAGTAATATCATAATATGCATCAATCAATAAGTTTTGGAACACTTCACACAGAATAACAACTATGCTCTATTAATGGTGCCTAAAAGTATAAGGTGGGGACTCAAATAATGGTGGAAGAAAGGCCTTTCATAAAGGAAGCAGGGATTTCAAGTTTCAAAAAGAGCTTCCAAAAATTATGGTACTTGTTAGCTTTCATCCCTCATTGCCCCTATCATAAGCATCTTGAAGTGATTAAGGTTAAAGTGAACAAAGATGGAGTATATGCTTGACAAAGTATAAGTTGGCAATCTCAAATCCCTTGAATACGAGGGCCACACCTCATGCTACTCAACTTTAGTCACCTGCAAGTTCTTGTCATTGTAAGTACATGCGTGTCATAGAGAACTATCAACGGGGCACCCCTTGCACATGGTACAGGAGCTATCCCATAACCAAAATGACAAGGCAATCAGACAATGAGCATCTCAGCGATATTTTTATTTACTATATGCATAGCTTTTTATTGAGGATGCTTCATAGATAGCTCACTATGGTGATGCTACAAGTTTCCACCATGATTAGGCATGACTTAGGCTAGCGGCACAGGCGTTTCTCTGACACAAAATACATACTCCATGGACTTACAAGTTCCCTCTTTATTTCACACCGGTGACATCCATAGACAAAAGATCATGATATCAACTGAGTACAAAGTACAAGTGCAATGTTGAAAACGTTCCCCGTGATAGCACGATTCTGCTAATTCCAACGTATAAGTGCAAGCATATACAACATAGATGACACAATGGTTCAAGTTTATTAGGGGCAAAGAATATAAAGTGTGACATCAAGTTTGTGAGGGCTTTAATCACTAAGTTTTCACATAACAAAATATTTTTTAATTGGAAGATAGCTAAAAACAAGAATATACTTGGAATGGTGTAACACACCATGCATAGGAATTTATAGTGGACACTTTGGAAAAACTTGGTTTCTTGGGAGTTGGAAGCATGAGTAGAGCTTACTCATACAAGTGGAGGCTATCAAGAGATTGAGAGCAACCACCTAAGAGAGCAATAATGGCCATAATCATGCAGTGCAACAAAGCATTACTAATCAAAGCATAGAGTGGTACTACTAGTCAAGGACTAAATGATCATAGAGGCTATGGTGACTTGTTCATAGTCATAACATGGTGTGAGCATGTGCCAAGTCAACCCAAAAAAGCATCAAAGGAGAATACCACAATACTATGCTTTTGCATGCTAAAACAACGCATAATTTCTTCAAAGCACACTAAGCAATCCCAATTGTTTGGAACAAGACATGCTACAACAATAATCACTAAGCATAAGGTCAAAACAGCACCTAGCATGTCATGCTAAAGTCTAAGTCACAATCAATGAAATCTCACCTTGCACTTACAAGCAAGAACTTACTACTCCTTTCCAACACCAAGCAACTTATTTGAAACAACACAACGAGAACGGGTGAAAGAACATGTGGGCCCCCATGTGTGGTTCTGGTAATTAATGACAATCTCTATGTACTAATGCTTGTATCGAGTTGTACTTGTAGGAATTGTCCATAGGCAATGCTTGAACCATATGTTGGCTTCAAGGTTTGGAAAAGAAGTGAAGAGGATCATGTGGTGACCAAGGTGTTCAAAGAATGATCCACAGATTGGTCATGTGAGAGTTAAACCTATGGCAAGTATGTCTTGAAGAATAAGATGGAGTAATATCTCTGGTGTACCTTCAAGGCATCAACATAATGAAGAAAAGAAGAAATGATGTTCAAGCAAAAGATGTGCAATATCTAGAAGATCTCATGCTTAAAGCTTGCCATCCTCGGTGATCATGGATCGATGAAGACAAGGTCAAAGTAAAAGTTTCCCCATGTTGTATGGGGGAGTAACTTGCAAGTCTTCATCAAGCAAGTGCGTACAAGAGCAATCAAGAAAGGTGTTCCATCTTGAGAAGGACAAGACAGTCTACATCATAATCAAGTGGAAGATGTGCAAGGCAAAGGTATGATCTTGATAGGGTTTCCTTCTTACCGGTCTCGTGGTGTTAGTTGGGGAGACCAGTTTATAGGATAGATAACCGTACTATCAAGAGGGGCTCTCAAGCGAGTAACTCGATCATATATTTCACAGAGAGCTCAAACCTTTGCATACTTAGCATCATCCTTTCTTGGTTGTTATTTGGATCTTATCCATGTGAGGTTCTAGAGCTTGTGGTAATATTCATAATAAGCTCTAGTTCATCAAAAATGGATTTCCCTTTTATATCATATTGCGTTTTTGATCTTTGAGGTTTTTACGGTTTATCACCAAGAGAGGTATCTCACATTATAACACATGAAATGTTCATAGCCTCTTGTGTTTTATTTAATGTAGGTAGTAGTGATGATCTCATTTGTGTGCATTTTGCATTCAAAAGGAAAATTCTATATAATGTACTACTTATGTGTGAGCTCTCCTATATTATCTAGAACAATCCTTGTTTGCTTCTTGTTTTGTTCCATATCATGATTTATGTGCTTGGAAGTTTGATCTTTTCATTTTGGTATTTTGTGACATCATTAAAAGTGTGGAGAGTTTGGTTTATTTGGAACCTTTCTCTTTTGGGGAGTTGATTTTGTCTCATTCCTTGTTTCATGTTTTGACCATTTTAGAATGAGATAAATCCTTGAGCATTTGTTTTTTTACCTATCTTTTGTTCTTTTGGCTTTAGCCCAGTTCATTTGTTGAACTTGTGATCTTTCATGTGTTGAATTCGTTCTTTGATACAATTTGGACACCGCTTGTCGTGTGATACTCTTGTGTGTGCCATCTCGGTTTACTTGGTGTTTTTGTTCAAATTGTATATCACTGTTTGGTTCTTGAAAGCCTTATGCATGCATATTTACTACATGTTTATATTATGGCATGCTTGCTTTCTTTGATCCAATATATAAGGGAAACTCCACCAATTCCCATCGGCTAAGTTGTGCATGAAATTCAATTTCATATCAATATGCACATAATTATGTTGGGTAACTCTTGTTGTCCTCTTTCCAACAAAATTGGTTTCGGGTAAATCGGAGTTTCCAAACTCTAGATATCGCCATTTGAAGTTTGCCTCTTATTTGGTCCAGACCGGAGTCTCCGGTCTGGCTGGACCGGAGTATCCAGTGTGTTCCGGAGTTTCCGGAGGAGTACCCGGTGGAGGCTTCAGGAACATGGCTGGGTCTTTCTATATGGTGGTCCGGAGGCTAGTCCGGAGGTTGGGCTGGAATCTCCGGTGTAGACCGGAGTCTCCGGTCTGACTTCTCCCCAATGGACAGAAAACGGTCAGAAACCTGTGGGCTTTTAAAAAGGGGCCTTCTTCCCCAATGAAAAAGCTCGAGTTTCACAGGCTTTCTCCTCCATTCTTGACCTTCTTGAGCTTTCTCCCCCTTCAATCCCTCCCTTGATTCTTGCATATACTTTAGGGATTTGAAAGAGGATATCTATATCTACAATCCCACCAATCCATCTCTCCTCTAAGTGAGGGGAACATCTTGGGATCTAGATCTTGGAGTATTTTGTAGATTTCCTCCATTGTTCTTTCTCTCTTATTCCCCCATAAGCTTTTGTAGCTTCGGTGGAATTTGGGAGAGAAGGATTTGAGCACTACTTGTGTTCTTGCCATTGCATTTGGTGCATCGGTTTGAGTTCTTAGTGAGGATTCGATTGAGTGAAAGGTGAGAAGCTTTTTACTCTTGGGTTTTTGGAACCCTAGATGGTTTGTTGGTGTTGCAGGTTGTGGCCTTGGTGGCGTTTGTTGGGAGCCTCCAATTAAGTTGTGGAGAAGTGCCCCAACCTTGTGAGAGGTTCCGGTATGCCACCGACAAGCGTAGCGACAGTGGAAGTGTGGATCGATCCCGTTGGAGTGAGATTCACCAGAGAATAAGGGAGGCATTTTGTGGCGTAGGTGGTTAGATACCACCCCCTCTCCAAACGAAACGTCCTACATGTTGGGAGGAACTCGGTAAAATATCATTGTCCCCGCGTGCCTCAGTTATATCTATACCCGAGCTCTTACTTATGCAATTTACTTTGTGATAGCCTTCGTGCTTGAAGTATATATCTTGCTATCACATAGTTGTTTTTCTTGCTCAGCATAAGTTTTTGGTGCACATAGGTTAACCCTAGATTGTTTTAGGTTTTTTTCTTAACAAAGTAAACGCTAGTTTAGTTCCGCCTTTATTGAGCCACTCTCGAAAAAGTTTTAATCGCCTATTCACCCCCCCTCTAGGCGACATCTGTATCCTTTCAACGAGGAGGTCCAAACTACTTTATTCAAGCAAATTAAACACCCTAAGAAAACCAAACAAAAACTAAGATGCTCCAAGAACAACACAACTGTGCATGAAACAATAAAAACAAAGTATCTAGACAGACCTAAGCTTTTTATTGATGAAGAAGGGGATGCCTTAGGCATCCCCAAGATTTGACGCTTGTACCTCTTGTATATTTCATGGGGTGACACCGGGGTGGCATCCCAAAGCTTGAGCTTTTGTCCATTCTTCATCTCATTGCATTATTCTCTCTCTACACCTGAAAGTTTTCCTTCATACAAAACTTCACACAATCTTCATTAGCAACATTAGTGTATTCAAAAGATATTAGACCTCTGGCAAAGCTTTGGAACAGCAAAAAAATTCACTAAAAACACAAGCTACTGTAGCAACTCCTTCAAAAAGCTCAATTCACCTAAAGAGAACTCAAAAAGGAATCAATAAGAAACAAATGCAAATAATGGCAGAAATCTGTCAAAACAGACCAGCAGGTAGAAACCGATTTTTTCGAACATCTTATGTTGCTCAAATCAAAACATGTTGAACTAACGAAAGTTATATAACATACTGGGGGATTTATTCGTAAATTTTCAGATCAATCCGAGTTACAGAGACTCCTCACAAATTTTTTGGGTGGAGGACAGAAATCTGTTTCGGGACAACAACTCCCCAAATCTTACTTCCCTCTCATTAGAGGTCATTCTTGGCACAAAAAGCAAACAAAAAGGATAAAGAGAGGTCATTACTGAAGTAATAACTTCCAAGACTCGAGGAAACTCTTGGGTTATCTCCCAACAAGTACTTTCTTTAACGTCTTTAAGTTAGGCTTGAAAGCTTAAGAAGATGCTCACATAAAAATTATGAATTGAAGTCAAAGAGAGCATCTAGAAGCAAATTCAAAACACATTTAAGTCTAACCCACTTCCTATGCATAGGAATCTTGTATGCAAAAAATTCACAAAGAACAAAGTGACAGGCATAGGAAGATGAAACAAGAGCAACTTCAAAACTTTCAGCACATAAAGAGGTGTTTCAGTACCATGAAAACTTCTACAACCATATTTTCCTCTCTCATAATAATTTTCAGTAGCCTCATGAATAAACTCAACAATATAGCTATCACATAAAGCATGCTTTTCATGATCTACAAACTCATAATTTCTATCAAGATCAAAAAAAGTGGGATTAACTCCACAGGTTTTATCCAAAGTAGATATTTCAAAAGGATCCACAGGAACATAACATTCATCCTCCTTTGGTAAGCATGGGGGACAGTCAAATAATATAAGGGATAAAGAGTTACTCTCATTAGAAGGTAGGCATGGGTAGATACATTCTTCCTCCTCTTTACCATTACTATCATCCTCTTTTTCATCTAATGAGCTTTCAGTTTCAGCAATTTCTTCTTCCATAGCCTCCTGCAAGGCATTAGTCTCTTCCATATGTGGAAAGCACCTCTTAAAATATTAAAGAATATAGCCATTTACTTCTTTGTAATTATCAAAGCAGAATTTAAGTATCTCAAAAACCTCATCAATATTTTCAAGCAAACTGGCAAGTTCAAATGCACCCTTGAAGGCAATAAATTCTTCAATTTGTTCCACATCATCAAAATCATAATTTCCTTTAACATAAGAAGATATAGTAACATTATCATTATACTCACATTGAAAGGGTAGGTGTTTATACCTCCTATAGCAACAAGCTTTATCAAAGCAATAAGTAACATTATAAGTAGAGCACACGTCTCTAGCAATAGTATTCAACTTATCAATTTGTTCCCATAAGTGTTTCCCTTTTTGTGACAAACGGTGTTCTTTATAATAATACTTTTGTTCTTCCGTGAATCCACCTTGCCAATAAGAACTAGTTTCAAAGAAACCATCCATTGATAGAAAGCATGACCAAGCAAGGCAATAACAAACCACCAACTAGAGTAGGAACTAATTTTTTTGTGTTTTTGAATAAAGAAAGCAAACCAAACTAGACTAATTTTTTTTTGGTTTTTTGAAAAGAGGCAAACAAAACCAAGCAAAAGAAACAAAGTAAACTAAAAACAAAATAAAGAGAAAGGAAGTGAAGGACTCCCCTAGTGAATACGTCCTTAGCCTCCCCGGCAACGGCGCCAGAAAAGCTTGATGGTGACTCCTTGACGACGCCAGTGAACCTGGTGCTTGACGTGGAGTCTGTTGGGAACCCCAAGAGCAAGGTGTGAAGCAACACAGCAACAAGTTTTCCCTCAGTAAGAAATCGAGGTTATCGAACTAGTAGGAGGAAGGAAACGTCACACAGGTGTTGCAAGCAACATGGAGACCTACACAACACAAACTCAAGACTTTGCCCCAACGAATCAGTGAGGTTGTCAAGCTCACCGTTTTGCTGTAACAAAGGATTAAACGTATGGTGTGGAAGGTAATATTTTTCAACAAGTAAACAAGTAACAGTTGAAGATGTATCAATGGTAAAGATTGGACCGGGGTCCATAGTTCACTAGAGGTGCTCTCCTTAGATAAACAACATGGCATGAAGGGTAAAAAAATTACAGCAGGGCAATTGACAGGAACTGAGTAAGGCATAACAATGCAATACTAGTCAAAAAGATCCTATGCGATTCGATTGGCCAATACAACAATATACATAGACCGCCATCCAACTGCATCTATGACTAGAAGTCTACCTCCAGGTTATCATCCGAACCCCCTCCAGTATTAAGTTGCAAGCAACATACAACTTCTTTAAGCAAAGTGTGTAAGGTAAACAATCTACTTGTTCCATGAACAAGAGACCTGCTGTTTTCTCCCTAGTAGCAACATCACATCTATAACCGAAGAGATTTCTGTCACTTCCCTTGGAAACTAGAGGCATGAACCCACTATCGAGCATAAATACCCCCTCTTGGAGTCACTAGCAACTACTCGGCCAAGATAGCTACTAACAACGGAGAGCATGCAAGATCACAAACAACACAGACATGATAGAATCATAAAGACAAAACCATTAATCAATCTGACATAATATTCTCAATATCCATCGGATCCCCTCAAACACAACATGCATGATTACAAATAGATTAGATATTGATCATGAACGGAGCTCAGAAGATCTATACATGAAAGCAAAAGGAGGAGATACAACCATCTAGCTACTACATGGACCCATAGTCCAAGCTGGAACTACTCACGCATCATACCGGAGAGAAGGCCTCCGGGATGATCTCCCCTCCGGCAGGGTGCCGGGAAGAACTTCAGATCCCCCTAATCTAGGGACGACGGTGGCGGCGGCTACAGAAGGTTTCGTGGAATATTGATCGGTCACTTAGGGTTTCTACATCGGGGGCTTCTTATAGGCGAAGAGGCGAGGTCGGGAGGCGGCCATGGGCCCCACACCCTACCTAGGCGCGGGGCAGGGCCCACCCGCGCCTAGGGGGCTCTGGCCACCCTGGTTCATGTCTCCATCTCGTCTTCTGGATTCGTGTCCCTCATGGTAAAATATTGACTTTGGCTTTTGTCCCATCCAATTCCGAAAATATTGATTTTGTACCTTCTGGAACCAAAAACAGAAGAAAACAGGCAACTGGCACTATGGCAACTTGTTAATAGGTTAGTTCCAGAAAAGATATAAAAATACCTCAAAGTGTAAACAAAGTAAAGCAAATTAGATACTAAACAAGCATGGAGCATCAAAAATTATAGATACGTTTCCGACATATCACCATTGCGTTGGTCCATACTAAGACTCACGTCCCTTGATTACTGATATTCATATCTTTCAGTTCTAAAGAATCCAGGTACTTGACTTGCAAAAGCAAAGAAGTAACATCCATTTCAAATTATAAAATAGGAACATGGAAAGCTCAACATGGTTGAAAAAGGCAAGCAAAAAAGTTGTGGTATATACCATCATATATAACATGCATGATTTTAGAATGGCTTTCTCAGTGTTTGATTTGGTAGCTCTCCGGATCATCATGATAACAAATTTGCAGACATTCAACTTATTTTCTTGCTTAATCTTCACTATTGATGGATATAATCTAGGACTGATGTGTACGCCTATGGTTGGCGCAAGAACAGAGGCTATACCTAATGTTATGAAAAACCTAAGGTATGAACTATCTGCATTCTTCATAGACATAAGTTTCTTATTTAGAGATGTGACGGTGGGATACTTTATACCCTCATTACCCAGCTTCCTATGCATGAACTTGGTGGCCTCAGAATCTACTTCGTAAATCAATTCAAGATTTCCGCACGGAACTCCTAAAACCTCTTTAACAGATAGTTCAGTGACAGGGATTGCACCATGGCCTGGGAATACCATGTTGCAAGATTCTGGATTGAAGCTTTCCATAAGAATTTTGCAGAGTTCTGGTTGAAGCTTTGAGCACTTGATGTCCAACAATCCACCATAATCTGCCTCCCTAATCATAGTTTTCTGATCTTCTCATATGTGGGGGTATAAACTGACCAACTTCATAGGTGATACCCTCTGTAAAAGCTTCTTTGTTTTGGCCTAGGAAAAAACATGAACAAAAAGCTTATGGTGTGGTGATTGCAAAAAAAACATATATCGTAGTAACAGTTACATGAATTTTGTGGATCTAAAGCAAAAAATTCAGAGAAGCTTAGCCAGTCATTGTTTACTAAGGTACATCTTAAGACCCTGGTACTATTTGAAAAACATCTGTTCATTAGCCAAAAATAAAAAAAAAGTGGAAGGCATGTTTTTACTTGTGACAACACGATAGCCTGTTCTTCATTGTTGTTGGTATCACACTCTTCATGAACTTCTTCAAAATCATCTCCCTCTACCATGTTCTCGTTGGATGTTCCTTGGTCAGTATCTTGAACCTCATAATGCACTGGTGACATCTTAGTCCTAAGTGTAAGTTTCTTCCGCATCAAACTTAGCTTTAACTGCTTCCTCCCAGATCTAGACTTCTTAGTACTGTTTGACTTTGTCATTTTGTACCTTCTATCATGTAGGAAAGACAAAAAAAGGAGTTATACCATTAGTCACTACCATCGAAGAAAGAAAATAAAAGTAAACCTAAAAAAGGGGAAGAAAGATAATAACATATCCACTCAAAGTAGTTACACCTACAGAAACTAGCACTAAAAATATCAAAGAGTCAAAAGATAGGAAAAATCACACACACACACCAGTAGTTACACCTATTGAAACTCCATGAAAGAAACCAAGGAAAAAGAACAGTGAAAATCCCACTCGCAGTAGACCATCTAAAGAAATCAAAAATAGTGGCAGAACATTTGAAAAATCATATAAGTGTCATCTAAATTACTAACATCCCAGATTACTAACATCAGATTACTAAACATTACAGAGAAGCTAATATAGGTGTTGTCATGGAAGTAAGATGGACTAGGCAAATATCCCACCGGACTGTCATCGAAAAGTAAGATAAAACTAAGCGACATCCCCCTGGAAGTCAATCCATTAAAAACTAACATCCCTAAAAAAATATAACTACTATCATGGAAAGTAAGAACTGAAAACTAAAGCAGTAACTGACATGGTTTCATAGAAGCTAACATCTCCACACAGGTGTTGTCATTGAAGTAAGATGGAATAGGCAACATCCACACATAAGGGTAAGTAAAACAACATCCCCCCTACAAAGTAGCTATTGGCATCGATCGTAGAGCAACATCCTTCAAAAACTAAAACAAACATTCCATAAAAAACTAACATCCCTGGATACTACTGTCATGCAAAGTAAGAACTGAAAACTAAGCACTGTCTAACATTGTTTCAGTGACTGAAGCTAACATCCCACCATTGATTCAGAGAAGCTAACATCGATCATAGATCAAAAACATCATTCAAAACTAAAGCAACATTCCGCCCCAACTCAACAGAAAACACCCCTAACATCACAGAGACGAGTCTATGCCACATGTGGTGGGGAAGTAGCCAGAAGAACAAAGATCTAGCAAGAAAACAAGAGTATACTTACCAGATCCCTACCAGATGTAGTGGGGCTGTAGCCAAAAAGAACAGGAATCTGGCCGATGTAGCCGACCGCTCGACGATTCGACTTGAATCTCGACGATGTCGCTGCGCGCAACAACGATGTGGTCGGTGGCGAGAGAGGATGTAGCCCGGATGTGCCCTGGCGACCAAATCGACCGATGTCCTGACCAACCACCTCTCCCCTTCCGCCGAAAAAAAGATTCACAAAGACGATGTAAGTGCGGGGAGCAACGCGCGCACAGAAAAAGGTGCCACCGGTCCCCCCACGAGAAGGATGTAAGCGCCGCCGGCGACAGCACCTCCCACTTCCTCCCCCCTCCTAAGGATCTCCGCGGATGCGCCGGTATTAGCGCGGATGCGGAAATGGACACCAAACGGCTTTGTGGGCACCAACAAAAGACACTGCGGCTGGGCCCTTCGCGCATCGCTTGGAGCGAACCATGCGATGAAGATCGTGGGGCGCAGAAACGTGGCCTCGAGTTAAGAAAGAATGAGGCCAGTTCGTTATTAAATTTCACAACGACGAAAACCACCGCAAGACTTTTTATATAGTAGAGATGGTGGTCTCGTTTACCCCTTCCGGCATAATACCAGACCGAAAAAACTCCTTAACACCCGCTGTGATCTCAGCCGTTACAACGACCCAATTTCGTTGCAAAAACCGTGCCAGGAAACCATCAGGCCCCGGGGCTTTTAGTGGACCTATATGGAAGAGGGCATCAGCTATCTCCTTATTTGAGAATTCCATACAAAGCTGGTCATTCATCTCCGATGTGATTTTTTCCTCAAAAAGTCCAAGCAAAGGAGCGACTGCCATGTCAGTATCAGCTTTAAACAAGTCTGTGAAATAATCAATAGCCATTTTTTCCATTACGTGCTTGTCTGTATGCCATACCCTAGTATTATCCTTTAGTTTTCTGATTTTGTTTTTCCTTGCTTGCCACACAACTTTATTTTGAAAAACTGGGTGTTACGGTCCCCTTCTCGCAACCAGTCTATCTGGGATCGTTGCATCCACATCATCTCCTCTCTATACAACAGTTCATTCATTTTATCAATGGCAGCCCTTATCTCCATACCGTTAGCGTTCATCCTCATGAGTTCAACAAGTTTATTCCGGGATCTCTCTCCAACTCTCTATTTACCGCGCCAAATTTCTCCCTACTCCATTCTTGTAAGCGGCACATCACCCTTCCTAAACCCATGCGCACAAGCGACGCTTTCGACCCAACTTCCTCCCAGGCTGTGGCAACCCGTTCCGGCAAGCTAGGGTCTCTCTCCCACATCACCTCATAGTAGCGACGTGCAGGTCGTGGTTCTTGTTGTTCTTCCTTCATATATTCCAGAATAATAGCATAATGATCAGAACATGGTGTGGCTTTGTGTATAACCTGAGCTTCCGCAAAGAGATCACACCATGAGTTATCAGCCACTGCCCGATCAAGCCTAACTTGCACATTAGCACACGACTGTTGGAGATATGACCTAGAGACAATAATAAAAGAGGTTATTATTATATCTTTGTGTTTATGATAAATTTTTATATTCATGCTATAATAGTATTAACCGGAAACATTATTACTTGTGTGATTTGTAAAATAAATTAGAGTCCCTAGTAAAGCCTCTTTATAATACTAGCTTGTTGGTTAATGGATGATCGTGGTTTCTCGATCATGAACATTGAGATGTTATTAACAACAAGATCATATCATTAGGAGAATGGTATGATGGACATACTCCTATAGATAAGCGTAGCATAAAGATCAAGTCATTTTAATAGTTCGTTTGCTATAAGCTTTCTGATATATAGTAACCTAATTTCTTCGACCATAAGATCATGCTAATCACCATCATCGGAAGGATGCTTTGATGACATCAAACACCACACCGTAACTGGTGGCTATAAAGGTGGCATTGAGTGTTCGGAAAGTATGTGTTGAGGCACATGGATCAAGAGTGGGATTTGTCCATCCATATGACGAATAGATATACTCTGGGCCCTCTCGGTGGAATGTCATCCAATTAGATGGCAAGCATGTGACTGACTCACAAGGGATCACATATCATGGGAACGAGAAAAGAGTACTTATCGGTAATAAGGTTGAACTAGGTATGCAGAGATACCGACGATCAAACCTCGGATAAGTAAACTATCGCGAGACAAAGGGAAATTGGTATCGTATGTAAGTGGTTCATTCGATCGCATAGTAATCGTAGAAATATGTGGGAGCCATATGAATTTCTAGATTCCTCTGTTGGTTATTGATTGAAGAAGTGTCTCGGTCATGTCCGCATAATTCACGAACCGTAGGGAGACACACTTAAGGATTCGATGTTGTTTAGTAGATATGGAATGTAAGTAGGGAAACCGAATGTTGTTCGGAGTCTCGGATAGGATCCGAGATATCACGAGGAGATCCGGAATGGTCCGGAGAATAAGATAATTATAAGGAAAGTCCGATTCCGGAGTTCGGAAATGATTTCGATGTTTTCATCGGAGAGGTTCTAGAAAGTTCTAGAAGGTTCACCGGACCGGAAGGGGAATGGTCCATGAATGTGTCATGGGTAAGTGGAATGATTGGACCATGTCCTAGGTCATTTGGTTGGGCATTTGTAAGAGAGAAATAAAGCTCTAAATTGAAAGTCAAAAGGAAGGTTTGAAAAGTCAAATTGGAACAATAGTTTCCTAGTGGAAGAAGGAAAGAGTCCTTCCTTCTATCCAACTTGGGTTTGGGTATGGATTCAAACTCCCCTCTCCCAAGGCTGCCCTCCCTCTCATAAATAGAGGGGAAGGGCTGCCCAAAGACCACAACACCAAGCCCTCCCCCCGTGCACCGCCGCCGCTGCACGCCGCCGACACGACCTCCTCCTCTCTGGTCTTCTAAACCTAGATCGCCGGAAACCCTAGATCCACCATAATTCGCATCGGCTTAGGCGAAGCCCTACGAAGTATTCCCTCTACTTCCGACACAACGTCGTCGTGCTGCTGGAATCGCGAGGGGAGAACTACAACCTCCGCTGACTGCTGGAACAAGGGAGAGGAAGGTCGTCATCAAGTACCGAACGTGTGACCGAGGAAGTCTTTGCGGAACCTGCGTAGGAAGGATCGTCTACGCGATCTTGAGATCGGCAAGTCTACGACTACATCATCCACGAGAATCTGCTCTCGTTAACCGCTTTGAAATCTTCAAGGGTGAGTACTCTAATCGACTCGTTGCTACAATCTAGAAGATAGATCTTGGCTTGTTTGTATGCATGCGGTAGAATTTTTTTGTTTTCCATGCTACGAACCCCTACAGTGGTATCAGAGCCGTGTTTATATGTAGATCTGTTGCACGAGTAGAACACAATGGTCATTGTGGGAGTTGATGCTTTTGTTGTCGATTGCTTCTTGTGTACTTTGCATCTTGCAGGATGGTGAGATGAAGGGGCCCGGGCTAACCTTACATGACATCGTTCATGAGACTTGCTCCATGCTTGACATGCAACTTTTATTGCATAAGTGGCTTTGCGGGTGCCTGTTTCTTCCAACATAGTGAAGATTCAATTTACAACGGGTAATTGACAATACTAGTATCAACGTTGTGGTTCTTGTTCGTAAGTTAGATCGACACTTATTGAAAGCCCCAAACCACGTAAAACATGCAAAGAAAATTAGAGGCGTCTAACTTTGTTTTGCCGGGGTGTGCTGTAATATGATATGGCCATGATTGTGATTATATATGATGTATGCAATGTTCCTTATTGTAAGTCGGTAACCGGCAGGAGCCATATGGTTGTTTTTTAATTCCGTTAAGACCTGCGTGTCTATTACTCAAAGTAGTTGTAATAGTTGATGATGGTGGACGACAACCATGGAGCGGCGCCATTGACCTTGACGCCATGCCGGTGATGATGGAGATCATGTTCGTGCTTGAAGATGGAGATCGAAAGCACAAGAAGAAAGGCCATATCATATCACATATTTTGAATTGCATGTGATGTTAATCCTTTTATGCATCTTGTATTGCTTAGTTCGCGACGGTAGCATTATAAGATGATCCCTCTAGCACAAAATTTCAAGTTATAAAGTGTTCATCCTTAGTAAGCACCGTTGCTAAAGCTCATTGTTTTTCGAAGCACCACGTGATGATCAGGTGTGTTAGATTCTGCAAGTGTATACAACGGGAGCAAGCTAGATTTTCTCATGCGGAAGCTAAGGTTTGATCTTGACGAGCCTAGCATGTACAAACATGGTCTCGGGACACGGATCACCAAAAGGTAAAGCATGAGTCATATAGTAGATATGATGAACATGTTGATTGTTCGCCATTGAAGCTACATCAACTCTCGTGATGATCGGTTTTGATGTGGTGGATTTGGTTCGTGTGATCACTAAAACAATGTGAGGGATATTGTTTTGAGTGGGAGTTCACCTAGATTAATTTAACTATTAATTAGAACTCAATTTGTCATAAACTTAGTCTAAACTATTGCAAATATGTTGTAGATCAATAGCGACCCCTACCATCAATTTTAATGTGTTCCTAGAGAAAGAAAACTTGAAAAACAATGGAAGCAACTTCGCGGATTGGTTCCGCAATTTGAGGATTGTCCTCAATGCTGGTAATTTGACCTATGTGCTGGATGCACCGCTGGGTGACCCGCCTGCAGCTGATGCTACCGATGAGGTAAAGAATGTTTTCCTTGCTCGGAAGAATCAGTACTCCACAATTCAGTATGCTATCTTGTATGGTTTGGAATCGGAGCTTCAGAAAAGGTTTGAGAACCATGACCCACATGATATTGTCCGTGAACTCAAAATGATATTTGAGGCTCACTGACGATTGAGAGTTATGAGGCTTCTGAAAAGTTCTTTAACTGCAAGATGGAAGAGGGCAGCTCCGTCAGTGAGCATGTGCTTAAGATGTCGGGGCACGCAAACAAACTCCAAAGTTTGGGTATAGTGATTCCTAATTCTTTGGGAATTCACAGTGTCCTCCAATCACTACCACCAAGTTACAAGAACTTTGTGATGAACTACAATATGCAAAACATGGACAAGACATTGTCAGAACTCTTGTCCATGTTGAAATATGCAGAAGTGGAGATCAAGAAAGAGCGCCAAGTGTTGTTGGTCAATAAGACCACCAAATTCAAGAAAGGCAAGTCTAAGCAAAAAGGAAACTTCAAGAAGGGTGGTAAGAAAGTTGCCGCACCGGCGAAGAAGACCAGGGCTGGACCTAAGCCTGATACTGAGTGCTTTTACTGCAAGGGAGAAGGTCATTGGAAGCGGAATTTCCCAAAGTACTTAGCGGATTTGAAGAACGGCAACATCAAGAAGAAAGGTATATCCGATATACATGTTATTGATGTGTATCTCACTAGTACTCATAGTAGTGCCTGGGTATTTGATACTGGTTCGGTTGCTCATATTTGTAACTCGAAACAGGTGCTGCAGAATCTAACACACCACGTGATGAACATGTTGATTGTTCGCCATTGAAGCTACATCAACTCTCGTGATGATCGGTTTTGATGTGGTGGATTTGGTTCGTGTGATCACTAAAACAATGTGAGGGATATTGTTTTGAGTGGGAGTTCACCTAGATTAATTTAACTATTAATTAGAACTCAATTTGTCATAAACTTAGTCTAAACTATTGCAAATATGTTGTAGATCAATGGCACCCCCTACCATCAATTTTAATGCGTTCCTAGAGAAAGAAAAGTTGAAAAACAATGGAAGCAACTTCGCAGATTGGTTCCGCAATTTGAGGATTGTCCTCAATGCTGGTAATTTGACCTATGTCTTGGATGCACCGCTGGGTGACCCACCTGCAGCTGATGCTACCGATGAGGTAAAGAATGTTTTCCTTGCTCGGAAGAATCGATACTCCATAGTTCAGTGTGCTATCTTGTATGGTTTGGAATCGAAGCTTCAGAAAAGGTTTGAGAACCATGACCCACATGATATTGTCCGTGAACTCAAAATGATATTTGAGGCTCACGCGGCAGTTGAGAGTTATGGGGCTTCTAAAAAGTTCTTTAACTGCAAGATGGAAGAGGGCAGCTCCGTTAGTGAGCACGTGCTTAAGATGTCTGGGCACACAAGCAAGCTTCAAAGCTTGGGTATAGTGATTCCTAATGCTTTGGGGATTCACCTTGTCCTCCAATCACTAGCACCAAGTTACAAGAACTTTGTGATGAACTACAATATGCAAAACATGGACAAGTTGTTGCTTGAACTCTTCTCCATATTAAAGTCTGCAGAAGTGGAGATCGAGAAAGAGCACCAAGTGTTGATGGTCAATAAGACCACCAAATTCAAGAAGCAAGGCACGTCTAAGAAAAAGGGAAACTTCAAGAAGGGCGGTAAGAAAGTTACCGCGCCGGTGAAGATGACCAAGGCTGGGCCTAAGCCTGATACTGAGTGCTTTTACTGCAAGGGAGAAGGTCACTGGAAGCAGAATTTCCCTAGTTACTTGGCGAATTTGAAGAACGACAACATCAAGAAGAAAGGTATATCCGATATACATGTTATTGATGTGTATCTCACTAGTACTCGTAGTAGTGCCTAGGTATTTGATACTGGTTCCGTTGCTCATATTTGTAACTTGAAACAGGTGCTGCAGAATAGACGGAAACTAGCAAAGAACAAGGTGATGATGCGCGTTGGAAATGGATCAAAGGTTGATGTGATCGCTGTCGGCACACTACCTCTTCATCTACCATCGGGATTAGTTTTATACTTAAATAATTGTTATTTGGTGCCTGCGTTGAGCATGAACATTATATCCGGATCATGTTTATTGTGAGATGGTTACTTGTTTAAGTCTGAGAATAATAGTTGTTCAATTTATATGAGTAATATGTTTTATGCACATGCACCTTTGATAAATGATCTATTCTTATTGAATCTCGATTGTAGAAATACACACATTAATAACATTGAAGCTAAACATTTGAAATTGAGCGATAACTTGACCTATATGTGGCACTGTCGTCTTGGTCATATTGGAGTGAAGCGTATGAAGAAACTCCATTCCAATGGACTTCTTGAATAACTTGATTTCAAATCACTTGAAAGATGCGAAGCATGTCTGATGAGTAAAATGACTAAGACTCCATTTTCTGGTATGATGGAGCGAGCTACGGACTTATTGGAAATCATACATACCGATGTTTGTGGCCCAATGAGTGTAGCATCGCGCGGTGGTTATCGTTATGTTCTTACCTTGATAGATGACTTGAGTAGATATGGGTATATCTATTTCATGAAACATAAGTCCAAAACTTTCGAGAAGTTTAAGGAATTTCAAAGTGAGGTAGAGAATCAATATAACAAGAAAATTAAATTTCTACGATCTGATCGTGGAGGTGAATATCTAAGTTATGAGTTTGGCGAGCATTTGAAGAAATGCGGAATACTTTCACAATTGACACCGTCGGGAACACCACAACATAATGGTGTGTCTGAACGTCGTAATCGAACTCTTTTAGATATGGTTCGTTCTATGATGTCACTTACAGATTTACCGCTATCGTTTTGGGGTTATGCATTAGAAACAACCGCATTCACTTTAAATAGGGCACCATCTAAATCCGTTGAAACGACACCGTATGAATTATGGTTTGGGAAGAAACCTAAATTGTCGTTCCTTAAAGTTTGGGGTTGCGAAGCTTATGTAAAGAAGTTACAGCCCGACAAGCTTGAACCCAAAGCAGAAAAATGCGTCTTCATAGGACACCCGAAGGAAACTATTGGGTATACCTTCTATCATAGATCCGAGGGCAAAATCTTCGTTGCCAAGAATGGATCCTTTCTAGAGAAGGAGTTTCTCTCGAAAGAAGTGACTGGAAGAAAAGTAGAACTCGACGAGGTTGTCGAACCTTCTCTTGAACTCAAGAGTAGCACAGCACCGGAAGTAGTTCCTATGGCACCTACACCAATAAGAGAGGAAGCTGATGATGTTGATCATGAAACTTCGGTTGAAGTAACTACGGAACCTCGCAGGTCAACAAGAACTCATACCACTCCTGATTGGTATGATCCCGTTATGAGTGTCATGTTGGTGGACAACACCGGTGGCCCTGCGACATATGAGGAAGCGATGATGAGCCCAGATTTCAATAAATGGCAAGATGCCATGAAATCCGAGTTTGGATCCATGTACGAAAACCAAGTATGGACTTTGGTGGACTTACCGGATGGCCGGAAGGCTGTCGAGAACAAATGGATTTTCAAGAAGAAAACATATGCTGATGGTAATGTTATTGTCTATAAAGCTCGACTTGTTGCAAAAGGGTTTCGACAAATTCAAGGAGTTGACTACAATAAGACTTTCTCACTGGTAGCGAAGCTAAAGTCTGTGAGTATTTTGTTAGCAATCGCTGCATATTATGATTATGAGATATGGCAGATGGATGTCAAAACGGCATTCCTCAATGGAGACATTGATGAAGAGTTGTATATGGTACAACCAAAAGGTTTTGTCGATCCTAAAGATGCTAACAAGGTATGCAAACTTCAATGGTCCATTTATGGATTGAAGCAAGCATCCCGGAGTTGGAATCAACGTTTTGATAAGGTAATCAAAAGTTTTGGTTTTATACAAACTTATGGAGAAGCTTGTATTTACAAGAAAGTGAGTGGGAGCTCTGTATCATTCTTAATACTATATGTAGATGACATATTGTTGATTGGGAATGATGTAGACCTTCTTAATAGTGTCAAGGATTATTTGAATAATAGTTTTTCAATGAAAGATCTTGGCGAAGCAGCTTACATATGAGGCATAAAGATTTATAGAGAGAGATCGAGACGTCTAATATCATTGTCACAGAGTACATATTTGGACAAAGTTCTAAAGAGGTTTGGAATGGAAGAAAGCAAGAAAGGGTTCTTGCCCATGTTGCCCAATACGACCTTGAGTAAAACTCAAAGTCCTGCAACGGCAGAAGATAGAGAAAGGATGAGTAAGACTCCTATGCCTCAGCCATAGGATCTCTTATGTATGCCATGCTATATACTAGACTCGACATTGCATATGCTGTTAGTTTGACTAGCAGTTATCAAAGTGATCCAGGAGTAGATCATTGGACAGCGGTCAAAAACATCCTTAAGTACTTGAGAAGAACTAAGGATATGGTTCTTTCTTATGGAGGTGATGAACAGCTCGTTGTTAATGGTTACACCGATTCTAGTTGGAACACCGATCCGGATGATTCTAAATCTCAATCTGGATACGTATTTACTTCGAATGGTGCAGCAGTTAGCTACAAGAGTGCAAAGCAAAGCGTTGTGGCGAGATCTTCAACTAAATCAGAATACATAGCTGCTTCAGAGGCTTCACAAGAGGCGATATGGATGAAGGAGTTCATTACAGAGCTTGGTGTGGTTCCAAGTGCGCTGGACCCAATGTCTATCTATTGTGATAACATGGGCGCCATAGCCAATGCGCAACAACCATGGTCACACAAGAAGCTGAAGCACATCAAGCTACATTTTCACGCTATTCGAGAGCATGTCCAAGACGGTGACATAAAAATTTGCAAAGTACACACATATTTGAATATGGCGGATCCGTTGACTAAACCTCTCCTGAGGGAAAAACATGACCAGCACCAAACCACCATGGGTGTTTGGTATATTACCATGTAATCTAGATTAGTTGACTCTAGTGCAAGTGGGAGACTGTTGGAGATATGCCCTAGAGACAATAATAAAAGAGGTTATTATTATATCTTTGTGTTTATGATAAATGTTTACATTCATGCTATAATAGTATTAACCGGAAACATTAATACTTGTGTGATTTGTAAACTAAATTAGAGTCCTTGGTAAAGCCTCTTTATAATACTAGCTTGTTGGTTAATAGATGATCGTGGTTTCTTGATCATGAACATTGAGATGTTATTAACAACAAGATCATATCATTAGGAGAATGGTATGATGGACATACTCCTAGAGATAAGCGTAGCATAAAGATCAAGTCATTTTAATAGTTCGTTTTCTATAAGCTTTCCGATACATAGTAACCTAATTCCTTCGACCATGAGATCATGTTAATCACCATCACCGGAAGGATGCTTTGATGACATCAAACACTACACCGTAACTGGGTGGCTATAAAGGTGGCATTGAGTGTTCGGAAAGTATGTGTTGAGGCACATGGATCAAGAGTGGGACTTGCCCATCCATATGACAGATAGATATACTCTGGGCCCTCTCGGTGGAATGTCCTCCAATTAGCTTGCAAGCATGTGACTGGCTCACAAGTGATCACATATCATGGGAATGAGAAAAGAGTACTTATCGGTAACGAGGTTGAACTAGGTATGCAGAGATACCGGCGATCAAACCTCGGATAAGTAAACTATCACGAGACAAAGGGAAATTGGTATCGTATGTAAGTGGTTCATTTGATCGCAAAGTAATCATAGAAATATGTGGGAGCCATATGAATTTCCAGATTCCTTTGTTGGTTATTGATCGAAGAAGTGTCTCGGTCATGTCCGCATAATTCACGAACCGTAGGGAGACACACTTAAGGATTCAATGTTGTTTAGTAGATATGGAATGTAAGTAGGGAAACTGAATGTTGTTCGGAGTCTCGTATAGGATCTGAGATATCACGAGGAAATCCGGAATGGTCTGGAGAACAAGATTCATATAAGAAAAGTCCGATTCCGGAGTTCGGAAATGATTTCGATGCTTTCATCGGAGAGGTTCTAGAAAGTTCTAGAAGGTTCACCGGATCGGAAGTGGAATGGTCCATGAATGTGTCATGGGTAAGTGGAATGACTGGATCATGTCCTAGCTCATATGGTTGGGCATTTGTAAGAGAGAAATAAAGCTCTAAATTGAAAGTCAAAAGGAAGGTTTGAAAAGTCAAACTGGAACAATAGTTTCCTAGTGGAAGAAGGAAAGAGTCCTTCCTTCTATCCAACTTGGGTTCGATTATGGATTCAAACTCCCCTCTCCCAAGGCTGCCCTCCCTCTCATAAATAGAGGGGGGCTGCCCAAAGACCACAACACCAAGCCCTCCCCACCATGCGCCGCCGCCGCCGCACGCCGCCGCCGCCCAGTGTCGCCGCCTCGCACCGCCGCCAGCCCGTCGTCGTTGCCCTAGCCGCCGCCGACACCACCTCCTCCTCTCTGGCCTTCTAAACCTAGATTGCCGGAAACCCTAGATCCACCATAATTCGCACCGGCTTAGGCGAAGCCCTGCGAGATCTTCCCTCTACTTCCGACACCACACCGTCATGCTGCTGGAATCCCGAGGGGAGAACTACAACCTCCGCTGCCTGCTGGAACAAGGGAGAGGAAGGTCTTCATCAAGTACCGAACGTGTGAACGACTGCGGAAGCGCTGCCGGAACGCAGCGCCGGAAGAATCGTCTACACGATCTTGCGATCGGCAAGTCTATGACTACATCATCCACGAGAATCTGCTCTCGTTAACCGCTTTGAAATCTACGAGGGTGAGTACTCTAATCGACTCGTTGCTACAATCTAGTAGATAGATCTTGGCTTCTTTGTATGCATGCGGTAGATTTTTTTTGCTTTCCATGCTACGAACCCCTACAACGACCGCTCCTCTTGTTATCATATGTGAATGATTGTCCTGAGAAACCCAAGTCAATTAGCTCGCATACTTCTAGAGCTTTCCTAAATGCTTTCATCTGACTTTCTGGTCGAGGAGTTGCAGAAAGATGCTCATACGCCCACATGGCCTCATTAAAGTCGCCCAAGACACACCACGGCAAGCTAGAGAGAGGCTTGAGCTTCTGAAGTTGGCTCCACATAAGATGTCTATGTTCCGTTCGAGGCTCACCATAGACACAAGTGAGACGCCAGATGGGTTCGTAGGATGACATTTGAACATGTACGTCAATGAACCTATCCGTTACCTCCTGAACATCCACGATGATCTGCTCACTCCAATGCAGAGCCAACCCCTCCGCTTCTTTCGTCACTGTCCATGCCAGTAAAACCCTTCAATCCAAGTCTTGGTCGAAGCCTCTTCATTTTATCAGCTTTTTGTCTCGTCTCACTGAGAAAAACTATCAAGGCATTTGTTGACCTAGTTAAGCCAACAATTTCACGAACTGTCGGTTTGTTCCCCGCTCCCGACAGTTCAAACTGAGACAATTCATTGCTCCTGACGGACCGCACCCGTTAGTTTACCAGCAGCCCCAAGGCTGGTTGCCTCCCGAGTATTCATCTATCCCTTTCTGAAGTCTTCCACCCCATCACACCGGCCCTTCTTCAGTTTTCCTTCCGGCATATTCTGTCCCATAATCATTAGCGCTTTTGAGCAATCTTCAGATTCATACTCCTATTGCTCAGAGCCCCTTTTCTCCAGAATTGAGTCAGCATCTGCCATCGAAGTATCACCAGCAGAGAAACCATTGAGCTCAGACCTCTTAGTGGCAGGATCATCTCCTCGCTTCCCAAGCCTGCGAGAAAACTAGAACTCGGATTTGTTGGGTACTCCCTCCGTTTAGAAATATAAGATGTTTTAGGTTTGTGAAGGAGATGTATCTAGACATCTTTTAGTGTATATGTTTAAATGAATCTAGACACTAAAAGTTGTCTAGATACATTCTATTCACAAACCTAAAACATCTTATATTTCCAAACGGAGGGAGTACATGGCTAGGGGAATAGCAGATTCTAGAACAGGTTGGAACACACCTTGTCTGGCTCCACGTCCTCGGCCTGGACGAACCACTGTTTTTTTCTGTCCTCTACTTCTTTTACGTACCAACGGAAGGTTTAGGTGGTTGATTTTGGTAGCAAGCTCGGCATCCACTTCTGATGATCCCTCTCTCTCTTCCTCTTCAAAACCATCCCAAGCATCAGTCCTTGCATGAACATGATTACCAGTGTGTCTCACAATTCTGCTATTCCTCCTACGATCAGATGGCACACCAAGTGTGGCTGAATTATCCCCACTCAATGAAAAGTTGAGTTCCTTCCTTATCTGAGGGTGTTGCTGCGGTGGACCATAAAAATTTTATGTGTATCAGCCACCTCGAAATCTAAAGACCATGGGATCTAATTAGAGAACATAATTTAATTTTGGAAAACATCCTATCATTAAATGAGAAAAAAAAGATAGTCGTGTCATAACAACAAAATACTTCAAATAATCTTCAAAGAATACATTCAATAGTCAACCGTAGAAACATTGTATATATGCAGGTTTAGTTACATGAAGTGTAAAATACTATCCGCACTAAATACAAGAAATGTGTTTTGTATGTGGGCTTAGTTACATAAAGCGCCAACCCTATATGAGTGACTGGCAAAATCTGCAGAAAATGAATATGTACAATGGAAAAAAAAATCAAAAAGAAACAGCACATACATGTGTCCGTGTTTTGGCGCTTGCATAAGTTAACATGCAGAAAGAAGCGATTTTATATGATGGACATAAAAAGTACTCTTAAACACCAATTCGTGTTGGTAAACAATTGTCTTTCCTCGCTTTTGCATCAATATTTACTTGCATTTAGAGAGGTTGAGATTTGATATACTCCCTCCATCCTAAAATATAATGCGTCTAAGGATTGCTTAAAAGTCAAATAAGTTTGACCAAATATTTAGGAAAAAATATCTACATCTACAATATTGAATGGACACATTAAAGAAATATAGTTTATGGTGAATCTATTGATATTGAGTCAGTATTGTAAATATCTATATTTTTGTATAATCTTGGTCAAACATAGAAAACTTTGATTTTTTTACTAAATCTTAGACACCTTATATTTTGGGACGAAGGAAGTATGTTTTTTTTTCAAATTGCTTACTGTTGGAAATATACTTTTCTTTCTTACCCAAGAGCTTACTGATGCGTGCACCTTAGAATTTCCGGCTGCGTGCTATTTTTATCTGGATCGAACAATAGGGCATGAAAACACATACTTATAGATTTCAAGAAGTTAATTTTAACACAAATACTTTAAAATGTTAGCACAATTATGAAGGAATCATGCATGTATATGTCCAAAAGAAAAGATCACTATTTTATATGAAACGAATAAATTAGCCTATTCATAGTACTCCCTCCAATCCATATTAATTATCGCTAAACTGGATGTATCAAGCAGTAAAACATGTCTAGGTACATCAATCTCAACGCAAGTAATATGGATCAGAGGGAGTAGTAAATTATAACATAGACAATCTAATATGCTAAACTCAGGTAGCCCGCTCATGTACTCCTAGAGTCCAAACAAAAAAAAAAATCCCTTTTGAGTCATAAGTATTGGTCAAGCTTCTGAGGTATAGGGTTTAAACTATTCCGACCATCTCTTTAAAAATTTAAAGGGAGTAGGTTTTGATCTGGAAGGGGCATGCAAATAAATTTTGTACAACTGACTGAAAGGTTTTGCTCGAATTTTTAGTGTGCCGATGGAAAGAGCGTTGATACATACACGGAATGTACTATAGCAGCGTTGATTAGCTAAATAAAATTATTCATACTCCAACATTGGAAGCGCACATTAATAATTCTCGCTGACTTACGGCATGAATTCACGGGGGAATCGTTGTTGTAATCCTGAAGCAGAATTAATGTGCACAAGACACTATCTGTCTGACGTGTGTACGGGCAAACCATCTGCACGGTAAGATGATCATGTAATCAAAACACACCCGGTTTTATTTCAACATCGGACAGAAAATCATCTGTGTATAGCAGTTCTCATCCTGATACGCATGCAATGACTACAATACTCCTACTTTCAAGAGCACTAGGAGGCTAATTATTACTAAAAGAGTGCCTAGAGACATACATGCAACATACATGGGATAGATTCAAGGCAAAATTACACACTGATTGACTCACTGCATAAGGCTGGTCATAGTAGGAGTATCATAATACTAGTATCATGCATATGATACTAGTGTATGATACTATGTCTCTAGTGTATTGTATCATGTAGTACTAGTATCATAATAGTGTTATATTTATCTCGTCCCGGTCGTCTCAGCTCCGAAGCTCCCTTTCTTCTATAAAAATACACCCTGGGTGCTAGTGCCCATGGGCCTCGTTTTTTTAGTAGTGGTATATTTATTGATTTGTAGAATCTTTATGTAAAATGTGTGTACAAGATTTATTTGTCATTATGATTTCTAATTTTACGTGCTATGATACGGTATCTATCTATGATACTCTAACCACCTCTCTCTTCATTAATTATGACGTCACATCAGATTTTTGCCAAGTTGACATGTATGATACATCTTATGATACTAGCACTAGGACCAGCCTAATAAGCACATCACCAAGCTTATGGAATATTTATCTTTTTCTACTATTTTATTTTGACTCCTTCATTGCTGAAACTTGGAGAAAATATGTTTGTGGTCCCTCTTCTACCCTTTCATTTTTTTACTCGTACCTTCATTTTACAAAAAGTGTAGTTTTTGTTGCTAAAAAGGTCACCGCAAGTTGCTCTTATTGTTTTCTCTAATGCTTAGACAATGCCAGTATAAATCTACCGGGGATCAAATAAAAGAGTTTGTATGAAGAGCGTGTCATGCACAAATTAAACGGTCTGCTTTATCTCGTGAATATGAAGATTTAAGGGTAAAATGTTTAAGAAGACTTCAGTTCTTGGATCGATGTTTTCGTCATTGACCTTTGATCTTTTTTTTTGTTCTTGGTTTTAGATCCTAGTTTTTGTATGGTTTTTCGTCCTGGACCAGCCGTCACCGCAGCCGCACTTCGACCCGGTCGGTCGCCTCCCGTCGGTGCAGAAGGAGCCCTTCAACGGAGATTGTAGTTGAGCTGAACTGGGTATATGACCATTACACGACAATTGCTTCAACCGAGATTGCACGACCATTGCTTCAAGCCTCAACTGAGGTTGTATGACCAATTGACCATTCATTTAAGCCTCAATCTTCTTAGCCTCTAATGGACCCAATTCAGATGGCTGGGCACTTCACTGAACTATGATGCCTTTTCATCACATATGATCAACTAATGTGATGTATATTCTTGATGGGCCATAGGCTCTGATTTTAAATTCCTACACGGGTGATTTGTGATTGAAATTCATGGCTGTTTTTGACCGTCAGAATTAGTACCCTCATCCCAGGATTATGGCTTGGATGTTTTTGGAGTTTTGTACATACTACTGCATGTTCAGGCTCACCTGAATGCATTGAGATTTGGTGGTACATCGGCATGGACACCACTGGTATGAGATTTCTGGCTAGAAAGTGCAGGTGAGCAGAATCCAGTGAGTGCAGAGAAGAATCCAGTTTAATACTAATATGTTTAATCATGCAGTAAAGCTATTAAACTGAAGATGAATTCCTAAATCTCCATTCTTAGTGGGTTCACAAAGATTGGAATTTGCAGAAAAAAATTTATAGTGTAAGTATATGTATGCAGTAAAAAATAATATTTTCTTCTGTTTATTGATTTTCAGGTGGATCTACCTTTCTCATACTGCAACAAGCTGGACAATAAGTCCCTCTTCTTGGTGGTGTGGTTATCTTCAGTCAATGTAGAATCTGAGCCGCCAAAGAGAAAAGTACATACCTTGCCCATCAAGACGGTTCTTTTAAGATTTTGTAGCTCAACATATATTAAGGTACCAAATGTTTCTGTGTTGGTTTTACCTCTGATATAAGCTTCCTAAGATTTTGCGGTGTGTTGGTCACTGTTTAGTGCAAATATCCAATAGTGCCACACATAAGATGCAGATGGGCCTTTTTGTGCCCGAGTTATTTGTGCTACCTGCATATGCTAACCAGATTATATCATCTCATGTTGATATATGCTAGAATCAAACATATGCAATTTCTTTTTGGCGGCACATTAGTGACTCATTTTTTTGGAGATAGCCGTTGCGTGGTAGTATCATAAGTAACTCAGGTTTCATCTCTTTTATTTGCGCATTTAACATGGCAAAGATGTTCTGTTGATGATCTTTACAACTAAAAGAAAGAAAGACATGCTTAGCATCATCACATGCTATAGCAGGTTTAGTATTTGAAATGAACGAGCCATTTTTATCCAACAATGTCGTAATTCTACTTCTGCTATATTCTTTAGTAGTTGACTGGGCCTCTATCATGTGGTTGAGTGTGGTGAGTACATGTGGCTTGAGCGTCTCGTCCGAGCAGTATCCTAACTATCTGTGATTTGGTCTGGTTGTTGGTGGAGCACGAAACAATTCTGAAGCAGTGTCTAGCAGGAAATGAGTCTGATGTTGATATTCTTACATGGAAAGAGTACAAATCCATGTCTTTCACACCCTAGGTATTGCATTTGGTCATACTACTGCTCAAGTTAAGATGGAGCTCGAGTATAGTTGTGCTAGATAATCACAGTTACATGCATTTCTGTTTTACAGGTCATAGACAAGACTGTTTGATTGGCCAACATTGTGCCTGGTATATTAAAAAAGACGCTGAAAGATGTACACTTCAAAGATGATCATGTATACAGAACCAAAGATCAGTGTCCGGATGTTTCGACCTAAAATGCTTCCTCCGTGAATAAAAGAAACAGTAGCCGCATACTTCTCAAATGAATTTTTCTTGCCCACGTGATGGACAATCCCAGCTGGATGGGAATAGATGGTCTGTCCTCTAGCCTTGCACACTTAAATATAGATATTTATCCAGATCCACTCGCCTTCAACCCTTCAAGGTTTAAGGGGGTGGACGATTAATGCTCACCTAATGCAAGATTAAACACCCATGATGTATATACCGGGGCAAATTAAAGTTTATGTTGTGCTGATGTTTTCTCGACCAAAATTTATTTTTTTACTCTCGTTGTAACATACGGACATTTATGCTAGTAATAATAAAGTATGAAGTGTTTTTTACTGGTTTCGCTTTTTTCGAACGGTCTTGTCCCTGCGATAGTAGTAGATATAACAGGGACTGCCACCGGGTGTGAAAACTGTACGGTTCGGTAACCAAAAAATTCCCTAAATGCGAGGCGCCAACCAGCGGCGGTGATGTTTCGGTAACCGACGAGGAGGGAGTTCTTCTTCGAGTCGGTGGAGGCAGGGTGGAGGGCGACAGCGTTGGATCCCCCACGCTCCGCCACGCGCGGACGGCGGAGGGGGGCGAGGAACCTGAGCAGTTTCCCGCCGTCGTCGACCTGCTGGGTCACGACCATGGCGGGGCTTCAGGCGGCGCAAACTTGGGGGCCACGGCCATGGCTAGTCAGGGTGGCAGCCCGCGTGGGTCGCATCACAGGCTGGATGTTGCTAGGTCTGAGTGAATTTGGGGAAGATGGTTCTGACGCACTCGCAGTAGCATGCCTGCAGGTGGCGTACAGGAAATTGATCCGAAGATTTGCTTTGTGCTCCATCTTCACCGTGATGGCCAGGATGGAGGTGCTACGTTTTAGATCCGGTGTGCTGTCTTTGCCCTAGTATCTCACTAGTGCAAACAGCTCCATGCATCCCGGTTGGTAAGGATCTTTAGTGGCAACCGAAACGGAGCAATCAGGACTAAAACCCCCACCCTTTAGTCCCGATTCGGTCACGAACCGGGATAAAATATGCTCCAGGTGGCAGCTGCTCCGCGCGAGGGGGGAGGAGCATTCGTCCCACTTCGTGTTACGAACCGGGACAAATCTCTCTCTGCCGCGGCAGTGAATTTATTTTGACCACCTTTTTTTGCTGTGGCAGCATTTTGGCATTTTTTGTGTCGCGGCAGAGAATTCAAGATCTTGAGGTCTCAGATGGCCTCCACGACTAGGCTGGCCACCGGTGCCTCTGGATCCACATGGAAGCTAGGAGGTGCACAGGACACCCTAGGTAGAAATGTTTTTCTTTGTAAAACAATATTTTTCACCATGTATGCACCTGGTAAAGATTAACTTTTCTCTGGTCTGGCACCCGTATGCACATGGGTGCTCAAGGCTCTAGCTCCGCCACTGCCTCCATATTAAGTGTTGAACTGCCGCTCAATTAATTCAGTTACAACTAGCTGTCAATACGATCTGTCCTTCAGTATTCGATCAATAGATGGACATGTGTAATTCGTTTGGTGATACGTTGAAACTTTCTGGTGCAAAAAGGCTTCATCTTAATTTTGTATCTGTTGCTCCAAATTTATGCACGTGGAAGCAGCTGGGCTCCTCAGCTTGTCGAAGATGTAGCTCATGGCGGAAGGTGGCCGGCCGTCCGACTTCTTGGGTTGGATTGTACTGAACTCAGCGGTGTTTCTTCGATTCTTCCGTCTGTCGCATTGATCCGAGTAGGATTCCTCACCTGATCGATTCTAGAAGGCTGATGTAAATAGATTCTTTTTTTAGGTGTGTATAAATAGATTTGTTTTTTAGTTGGGTGTGTAAACAGATGGCTTAAGAGCATTTCTAACCCATCCTCTAAAGTTTAAACCTTCGGAGAAAACTTAGAGAAGTAAAAGTACTCCTCTAATCGATAGCCGGTTCTAACCAAAGTACAAAACTTAGAGGAGGAAATCATATGATCACTGCAAAATTCGATGAAATTTAACCGAATTTTGGTCGATTCAAAACAAATTTGAAACCTACACTTTCATTACTTTAATTTATTACACTAAAAAGTTGGTTGAATTTCACTAAATTCGTCCGGATTTCAACTAAACCTAACCTAATCCTCGTTCCAGTCGAAGGAGGAGGAGGAGTCGTTGTCGAGGTCGATGACCATCGACACCGTCAACGGGCCCACGAAGCTGTCGGCGTCTTCCCCCCTTACCCTGGCCAGCGCCGGGGCTGCCGACAGCCCCGCAACAGCGGCGACCCCTTCTTCTTTGCCGCGTCCGCCTTCCGCTTGACCTCGGCAAATTCCTCAAGCCGCTGCCGCTCCTCCTCGACGAATATCCGGAGCATCAGGGCAGTTGAGCCCAGAGCCTGTGAGTGGACCAGATGGGCCGTTGGTAGAAAAACGGCCCTGCTAAAACATGAAACTTAAGAGCCGATTTTTGCCAACTACTCCCGTGCCTGAGTGTCACCGGATTGTTTAGCTACCTATCCCAACGATTGATTATCTACATGATCGATAATGTAATAGTCCCACCTCGTTCACTTGAGTCCCACCGGTTTATATGTATTCACAAGTTTTGTGGAATATCAACAAGTTTTCTCAGGAATTAAGTAGAACCAAGGAGGGGTGATGCCTCATTGAATAAAACGAACATGCTATAAACATTGTGGGCTCCTTCGAAAAAAACATTGTGGGCTAAATTAAATTCATAGTGTGATGATATTGGCGGTTGCGACCCTTGCCGAACAAGCAAAGGGGAAGAGAAAGGTGTCCAAATGGCGTATCCAACAAAGCCCGTCTGTTAGAGACGTATGAGGAGATAAGTAAGAGGGGAACCAGCTCAGAGTATAAATAGTATAAAAATAAATTATGATGGAAAGTCGAAATGAGCTGGTTGCTTTTTGAGAAGTTATTTTTTTCTTTTCTGTTGCAACGAACGGACACGTTTTCTAGTATTCTCATATTAGTTGACTCAACTTTATTAAAATTTAGATAAATCTAGACATTATTTAGTATATAAATTTATCTAAATTTTGATAAATTTAAGTCAACTAATATGGATCGGAGGAAGTAGTATATAATACATAGATTCTTTACACTCCTAGACGAACGTTTTTTTCCTCTTTGAAATGTAGTCGGCCGTAGATTTTTGTTCGGTTTTCAGGACGTCCGTTGTTGGTAGCATTATGGTTGGTGCGAATATAGCAGTGGCCACTAATCCATACAAAAAATAGCATCTCCCTCTCTCGAAATAGCCTTTCGTTTCCATCTACATAAGCACGCATCAGTTGGTAAACGTTGAGTGCATGCAAAAGGTAGAGCAACCATGAACGCCGATAAGCTGGTGCCGGCGGTGATCGCCGCCGTGGCCGTGGTGTGCCTACTCTTCGCCGGCCGCGCCCATGGCCAGGAAGGATACGTCCCTGCGGCGGCGAGCCAGCAGATGGAAGAGCCGCAGTCCAACCAGAAGTACCTCCCGCAGCCGGAGGCGATGCCCATGCCGGCTTTCCCCTTGCCTGGGGCGTTCGGCGGCTACGTCCCCAAGCCATCGACGGCGACCGAGCCTGAGGCGGAGCCAGCGGCAGAGACGACGAGGGAGCCGGAGCCGGTCACACCCACGGCACCAGGGCAGGGAGACTTCTATCGCACCGGCGCCACGCCGACCGAGCCCGAACCTCCGGCCAAGCCGTCATCTCCGGGGAGCTATGAGAAGAGCTCGTACACTAGCGGCGGCGGTGGCATTTATTGACATTTCGCATTTGAACAATACTATCATTTAGCTGTTGGGAGATACATATTATCCATCAAACTGTACATATAGCCTCTATCATCTTACTAGGTACTACTCATCATGAAAACAAATTCAGGGGTATTATCTAGGTAAGTTCAGTGGTGATTTTGTTTTGAGTTGTCCATCTTCTCCCTCAGCTGATATCAGAGTTTTTTCATTTCCCTTATAGTAGCTTGTTTGTAATATTCTTACTGATGCTTGCCAAATGGCCAAATAAAAACGTGAGAGAAGGGAAGAATAGAAGGTTCAGATCATCTCACCGGCGCCTCCCAAACCGTGTGTCCGGCAGCATTGCCGGGCAAGGCTTTTGGGAAGTTGGTTCATAGTCCTAGCCATTTTTTTTAGTAACCATATATTCTACTCCCCCGTCCCAAAATAGATGTCTCAGATTTGTCAAAATTTGGATGAATCTAGACACTATTTAGTACTCTATATAGGTTCATTCAAATTTTGACAAATCTAAGACATCTAATTTGGGACGGAGGGAGTATTAAACAATCTAGAGATTACATATATGATCAACACCTAACAAACACTAGCAATGCCCCAACATCGAACCCCAAATAAATTTAGCCCAAATAAAATGGGCAAATTTGGAAATCACAAATAGTTCAAATCCAGGGACACCAAGCCGGTGCATCCAATGCCCAAGTTCGGCGGTCATACAAACCAAGTTCTGATGTAAATTGCAGCTGCAGCGGCTGCCTCGCGCCATTGTTTTGGGTCAGCCGTCATAACCTTGTGCTGCTGCATCTCCGCCTGCCAAGCATGCTCGTCCATGTCCTCCGGCTTCGTCGGCACCTTCTTGAGTGGCTTCCTGAGCAGCGTCTTCGTGGCCGGCTGGAGCACGGTGAGGGGTTCTAGGCGGGAACAAGAGAGATGGAATGAAATTTCTGTGTTGTGTCGCTGCCAAGGCTATCCCGCTCCTCGCATCTGACATGGAGTCAATTGTTGGCGCCCGTGGTACACTCCCGTTGGGTAGTGGCTGGCACGGGAGTGCTGGACAAAGAACTGGGCCATGCGAGGCGCCGGTACCCGTTGGGGTTGCCGGTGAGGCCTGTTTTTGCACGACACCCCCAAAGCATGTTGGGGGAGGAGGGGGGTCGAGGGCACCGGTGGAGATTCTTAGCTACTTTCCACCTTCATTGGCACAATATCATGTAGCTGTTGGGAGACATCACTAGTACAAACTCGTTATTTAGAGACGTCAATTTTTTTATATACCTCAGACGGTTTCTCGTTCCGGGTCAAGCGCATAGCTTCTAAGAGCACACCATCCGAGTCAATTTTTCTTTATGGCTCTAAGATACACGATCTCAGACGGTGCATAAAGGAAAACGCCTCTAACATCTACGAGCTGGAGACATGCAATATTTCTGACTGCTTGCAAGGACTCTTTAACCTTAAATGTCTTATACAATGGGCCGTCTTGAATTGAAAGGCGATCTGAGTCGAATTCTAACAAAGACCGTTTTTAAAAATAGTGTGCCTCGAAGCTGCTTTGTAAAGTGACCGTCTTCAGTGTATAAACCATTTTAAATAATAGCATGCTAATTCGAACTCGATCATAGCTGACATAACACATAATCATGATTTAGCGACCAAAAAGACTGATTAACTCAAGAACTTATAGCGGCTAGTCAAAAGAATACCATTATATTAACAATTAACATCAACCCAGTAGTTGATGAAATCCATACATATTTAGCCATTACATTATGACAGTGCATACAATGTGGAGTCCATATATCGAAGAAGCATAATTAGTACTCGAGTAGTAATGGGCCGCCTAGTAAAAGTTTCTGAACCAGAATATATACCTCCACATTATCTATTTCATCAAAGTTAAATAGGACAATGTTATCTTTCTTCAAGCTGAAGCTTCTCACAAGCTTCTTCCATCCAGTCATCAAGATTGCACTTGACCCATCAGCTCCCATCTTCATCATAACCATCTTTGGCTTCTTGCTCTTTATTTGCCAAATATGGGCATCAATTGATTCATCAAGGAGATTATTTAGATATTTTCTTGTGAACTCAGCTCCAAAAGTCTGCTCAAATACAAATAGTAGAAGAATTAACATTTCATTACTAGAAGTATTTAAATATCACAAGGTAGCATTGTTGATCACATGTTCAAGAATATATCATTTTACCAGCTTGCACTTCTTTTGCACGACAGATGAATAGGGCAACCTATAAACATAGTACTTGATTTTTGGTAGAAATTCGGGTTTACACCAGTCTAAAAGGAAGTCTACATGATCTTCTTTCAAATACATGTCGTTTCTAAAAAGACTCTGCTTATCAAAATCAGTGTTCCCCTTGTGTTGAGGACCTGATGCAATAACACATACAAATTTCAATGCGATAGTATATTCTTGTATCTTCAGTCTAAACACATACAAATTTAAAATAGATGACTGAAATTTTGATATTCTTTGATACCTCTAAGCTCAATCCTCATAGTGGGATCTTTTGATGACTGGAATTCAAAACTCCTAGAGCTAATGGCAACACTGTCATCGGTACAAAGCACTATTGCAAGATCACTTCAGGTTCCCATCTGTTAAATAGATACATACATTGAGCATTTTCATACAATCAATATAATAATGAATTAGACTAAAAACATACATTAATAAAAATCATACACAACCAAAGAATTTAAAATTCATCGAATAAACAAGATGCAAGCAGACTAATGAAGTGACAATTAAATCCATATTGCTAGAATGGCAACGAACAATGAGGAATCAATAAAACATTGCAGATTTTGAGATGTATACAAGGGGAAAAGAGGTGAGACAGATGCTGGGGGAGGCTCTCTCAATGTTGTCGTCGTATCTCTGCAGCTCGGAAACCCTAAACCCTAAATTCGACAAGCAAAATGTCAAATTCCATGCCAAAATTCCTAAATCAAAGCTCTACATTAGGGTTTTGAGGGTTTGGTTACACGCATACTTGCCTGGACGACGAAGGGGTCCTTGAAGGCGAGGGAGAGCATCCGCACCGCAGGGGACCGGAGGCGGCAGGGAGGAGAGGCAGGGGACCGAAGGGAGCGGTGGTGGAGGGCGCCGACAGCGGCAGTGGTAGACAGTGGGGGTCAAGTACTAACCTCAGCGGGCGGGGAACGAAAAATGTGGCACATATGTGAAATATTTGTCCAAATATTTTCAGATCTTGCCGCCAAGTACTAACCTCAGACGGTTGTGAACGGAAAACGTCTCTAACAACATACGAATTTCATATTTTGCCGCCAAGTACTTCCCTCAGGCGGTTATAAATTACAACTGTCTCAAATTTTAAAAGGACTAATTCAAATTTCATTTCCTATGGGAAACTTTGTTCGTTTGTAGGTTATATTTACACAAAGGAAGTAATTATGGGAGAGAAGAGGCCCATTAAGATTAAAAGGTTTGGAAGATAAAATCGGAGGCCTAGAGCACTTATCATACAACATTAAATGGCTAATTAAGATGAATTATTTCCAAAACATGGAGATGAAACTAGCTAGCTATTGATAAAGTTGTGGTTCACACAATACTCTAGCAAACAATATTATTAAGGTCACACGGCGTACTCCTCTGAGTATCACTCCTGCGAGTCCAAGTCTAGCAAGGATGCAAAATCATTGATGATGTCGATGACGAACATCATATGCAGGTCCCTACGAGCGGTGGTAAATCTTGCAGTGATGAGTATGGCTTGCTCAATCTAGAGACGATGCTTGGTTTGGAGGAATTTAGTCTAGCCGTCGGTGGTGAAGGAGATGCTGCCATCAAAATCCGTCTTGTACTCGACGGTGCTGATGCCACATCGTGCTCCAATGCGTACTCCAACCAAGTCATCTTCAGGGATATGAAGATGATAAACCATGTCCTTAGATAATTTCTATGATGCAAAGGTAAGATGACTCGATGTTAATTACACGCGACCATTATCACGAGTAGATCGGTATGTATAGCTTCGTTGACATGATACACTTACCATAAGGAGCCTCTCGACATTCATCTTCATCAAGCGGGTGACAAATGACTCCCCAATGATGGAACTACTTGGAGAGATGATTCGTTGGAGGTGATATTTCTTACCATCGATAAGTTTGCATCTTTGAGAGATAATTGGTGATAACTGGTCTATAGGCGGTTCATCATCTTCTTCCTCTTCTTTATCATCTTCTTCCTCTTCGCAACATTGTTTAGATAGATGACAGTTATTCTTGGTCTGTCTCCTTGCAAGGAAAAGCACACCAACTGACCATCTCCGGTGAGATGGTTATCAGCAATGAACAGACGCCACCCTTCACCTCCCAATCGAGTCCTAGATGGACCTTTTTACACTTCAACCGTGTATGTCCGCCCACAAGCTCAGAATTGCACTGTATCTCCTCTGAGATCATTGGAATGTGCCCTTGCATTGCATGGGAGAGTATATGCACCAAAAGCACACATTAAATTAACGATTTTAATATGCTAAAAAGTATGAGATGAATTTAAATTGTATGAGTGTCAGATAATATACCAATGATTTCTCGAAATAACCAGGTACGAGATGAACACTGAATAGTGAGCCAGTTGACAAGATTCTTTCCTTGTAGCGAGTCTTGCAAAGATGGAATGTTCCCATATTTCTTGTCGCGGGGGAGGCGTTGGGGGAAGTGGGGGTGTTGGCGTCATCGATGAGGTTGTCGTCGAGCCAGTCGGCGTCGATGCGTGGCGGCAGCCTCATTCTGGATTTAGGGGCGGGGGGAGGAGGGAGCGCTGGATCTGGAAGAGATTAAGCCGATCTATGGGGGATTTCTTAATATTAAATGGAAGGGTGTATTCTGTAGGAGGCGGCCCCTAAAAATAACTGTCTCCAGCGTAACAAAATATTCAGGTTCTCCGCATGTATTCAGACCCTCTGGATTTTGGTGATCCTAATATTTGAGAATTATTGAGAACGAGAAGGAAAGCGAAGGTGGTTATACAAACCTTGGATCTTATCCTTAAAGGTATGATAACTCCTAGTGTTCATGCGCTTGCTGCATAGGAATGAGGTGGAAGTGTATAGAAATCGACTAATTCCAATGTTTAATCAGGCCGTGAGATCATTTGGTTACGCAAATATGAATTTATCATCAATTTAAACTATTTTTCACCAATTTAAACTATTTTGCATGAATTCTATGTAGTCGGAACTCCGGATATATTCGGACACTCCAGATTTTGTTAATCCTGAAACTTGAGAATTATATTCAGGACCAAAAGGCAAGGGAGGTAAATATATTACAAACATAGTTGTTCACAACACTGAATACTTCAAACATATTTGTTCTCAACATCTCTAACATAGTTCCTACGTTATATCTAGCTAAACAAAATAAAGATTCAGGGTCTTCCGTAGAGGGTTCAGCGAATTTTCATCACGAACAATCCAATGCAGTGTTCCCTCATTTCCACCCTCACAGAAACTAGTGAACCACCTTGAAGTTGGTTCATGTTATAGACGAGGTTCCAACCATTGGAGAACACTATCTGTTTCAATCCGCCACGCAAGATAGTGTGCTGGCCAGTAAATGTGTAGTCCATACCATAACCATGAAACAAAATTGTGCCATTCTTTGAGATGTTGTAACCAAGTGCAAAGCTTGATGGTACGAC
Organism: Avena insularis; assembly: GCA_023614405.1. Lineage (NCBI taxonomy): Eukaryota > Viridiplantae > Streptophyta > Magnoliopsida > Poales > Poaceae > Avena > Avena insularis. Next base: position 206,968,420 of record CM042691.1, on the reverse strand, counting down.
CTAAAATGATGAAATAATTAAAATACATTAGTAATTATAAACACACATGTAAAATTGAAACAATGTCCTTATTAGGTACAATAACTCACAAAGTTGTTGTTAGCTAGATTAAGTGCACTGAGACTTGTAACGTAGTATTGCATGTTAGAGAGATGGAAAAAAATTATCGTCATCATGCAGTCGACATATTATGCTCACATCCTTCAGCATCTCTAATGTAATGGCATACATGTCTTCCACGATAATAGCATACATATGTGTGAAAACACTCATGTAGAAAACACCTCTAATGATGGAATCCACAAATGATACCCTAAATCCTGAAAAATTCAATTACAATTAAAAGGAGAAATAATATAGGGATCCACAAATGGAAAATTCAAATGTACATATATTTGATAAAGAAAAAACACATACCATAAATTGTCTGGTATCCCTTGATGTCACCATTAGCGGCATGTACTTCCATACTAAACACAGACTGATCATCTCCTTCCTCTTCATTTCCTTTATCTTCTTCATCATCATCTTCTGTGATTAAGCTAAATGTCACCACATCATGGATAGCAACATTGTGTGTCCTCAAGCAAGATAACCAGAATGTCTCTCTTATGGATGTAGCATCTTCCCTTTTATGCAGGAAAAGCTCAAACCTACACTCTTCAGCCAAAGCTGGTAACCACTTATCAGCATACTAGTAAGTCTAAGAAAAAAACCAAATACATATGTGATGTTGATCATACATAATAGTAGCAAGAATTTACTACGAACTAAGAAAGTAGTACTCCTAAAATAATTAGAAAACTACTAATCAAATATATAACAGTAGGAAAAACAAAAATGCATTTGTAACATACACATGGTACAATGATACATATAACAATAGGAAGATTCACTAAAACCTATATAAAAACATAAAAGCACGTACTCATGTCTGGTTTATATCAGATCCAAACTATTGGGATTCGCAGCAGAAAACAAAAAATTTCTACCTACACGAACACGATCACCAAGATCTATACTATGTAGACATAAGTAATGGAGATGGAGAACAGAGTTCATACCCTTGATTCTTGAAGACCATGACACGCCTTACACAAGTAGACGTATAGCTATGAAGACATAACCCCAAGTGTTGTGCCTCGAAGCTCTACACACGTCTGGTGTAGTGACGTCTCCTAGGATCTGATCCAGCAGAGCAGTGGAAGAAGAAAGAAGTTTGACCGTCCTGCGCACGACGGTAGTGCGGTGGTGGAGAAATAAACCAAGAGGCTAAATCCAATCTAATGGAGAGAGCTCTAGGGTTTAGGGGCAGAGGAGAGAACTTATTGTTGGGATACAAATAGAGGGGAGGGGGCTCCTCTATTTATAGTAGGGAGGGGGCAGGGTCAAACCCTAGGGTTTGGGGGTGGGACCCCCAAGCGGCCTCCGCCGGCCCTGGGGCCCACCCCGTGGGTGGGAAATCCTAGGGTTTTGGTTGGTGGCCCCCTCTCTCCCTCTCTCCCCTAAGCACCTACCCTATGGGCCCTTCTAGAAGCGGCCCAATAGCAATAAGGCTGACCATAAAATATGAAATAAAATACGTTTCAATATTAATTCAACTAATTAATATAAAACACATATATTACTATATTTCATACTCTAAAACTCCTTTCGGACCTCTTCCGATCAACATCGGATAATACCCGGAACCTTTCCGGTTTCTCTCTCTCTCGTTTCTCCTTTTGGTGCTTGTTCGATCCTAAAGCGTCCCCACTCTTAAGTATTCCACCCTTCGGCTCGGAGTTGCTACGGACATGGCCAACACTCTCTTGTATCAATGATCAATATCGGGACCTAGATGGCCATAATGATCCATGTGCCCTCACGATTAATATCATCACTTGAACCTTAATTTTGTAGTCCTATTCCCTTTGTCATACGATGCCTAGGTCTTTCAAGATTTGATCTCAAGCATCTCCATACTTTTGTTCAATCTTGTTACCGATGAACTCGTTTACTCGTTTACTTGTTCCTGTGTCCTTGCATTCCATGATCCAATCATACGCTTGCAAGCTTCATTAATGCAACGTCACCGAGTTGGCCACGTGTATCTATCCGTTACTTGGATTGGCAAATCCTGGTCTTGATAAAAACTCCTCAACCCATTTCTTCAGGAAGCCCAACGATACCTTTATGATCACCCTTTCACATCTTGATACTTGATATCATCAAAGTCTCCCTCCAAAATGGTGATTATGCATTATCTCATAGTCAAAGGATATAAGCCATGGTGTCTTTATGTTATCATCAATGATGAACGTTTAAGTAACTAGACCTCATTGTGATTAACTTTAGGGTGAATGTCTATCACATCATTCTCCAATGATGTGACCTTATTGTCAATCGGCACTATCACCATGATCTCGAAACCATAAGATCATCACTTTCCCAATGAGCTAGTTTACTAGAGGTAACTAGAGACCTGGTTGTTTACATACCACACGTGTATTAACGTTTCATATTAATACAATTATAGCACGGTAAGAAAAATATTATGAACAAGAGATTCATTAAATAAAAAATCTTTATTATTTGCCTCTAGGGCATATCTCCTTCAGTCTCCCACTTGAACTAGAGTACACATTAATCTAGTTTTATAATAGGCAATGGCTTAACACCAATACTATCTCATGTTGCTCATACTTGACTTGTGGAATACTTTGGTAAACGGATCTGCGACATTCAGATCCGTATGCACTTTGCAAATCTTTACTTCGCCATTCTCAACATTTTGTCTAATGGCGTGGAATCTAAGCTGGATGTGCTTGACTATGGAATGAGTTCCTGGTTCCGATGCATTTGCTATGGAACCTGCTGATGACTGCAAGTGCATAGATCATTTGTAGCTAGTTTCAAAGTTAATATATCGATCCCACAGGGAGCCCAAAGGTAAGTGTTTATGGGTGAAGTCTCTATCACACTCGAAGTTGTCACAGGTCTTCGAGTCAATTAACTGCAAGTGTTGAAAATAAGAATGATATTTGGATTAAAATGATTGTATTTAAATAAAACTAAAATGTAAACTTCAGAAATAAAAAGCATAAAAGTAAAGAATGATTTGTTTGTTGTTTTTTGGAGATCACAAAGTAGGCGTGGGAAGATATGGTTCATGGTGATAGTGAATGTGCCAGGTGTATGAGTGATAAGTGTAACAATTATAATCTTATAAGTGTGTGTGTTGGCGAGCAACCCATAATTAGTCGGAACTCCTCTTGGTAGATTTCATCCCAACTTCATTAATCCTACTAGCCTGTTACCAAAACCATGATCAGTCACTAGACGATTAAGATCCTTCAGGTTGCTTAGCAATTAAGCTCCTTCGATCAGACTAATGCAATAGGCACAGTGGATCCTCGTGCTCCTCGAGCTCAACTAGTTTTCCGTTGATATCCCCGTGTCACTCAGGGGGTCGCCGATCTGCTAGCAAACAAGATCTTATCTATGTAGAACAAGGTATCATGTTGTCTGGGCCCTTAATTGGACAACAGGCATTAATCATCCCACAGATAGTCAAGCACACATAATATAGTGGTTAAAATCAATCACAAACTTAATGGAAAATATATAGGCACATCACATCTTACCAATCCCTTACATCTCCCACGCCCAAGGGAACTTACTCACACATGAGAGAAGAAAGCATCATTGGTATAATTAAATAAAGGGAGTTCTTATTGATATTACCGTGGGGGTCCACAATAAGAATAGCGAATAAATCCAACACAATTCAAGATAGGAAGAAACAATCTCAAACCCTAATCTTGGAAGGTGGAGCTCTCTCTCTCTCTCTCTCAAGTACAAGTAATGGCTATGGGGGTGTGGTGGCTAGGAGGTCGAAGATCGTGGAGCGAGATGAATAACGTCTTCTCCTTATTCTCCAGATCTCTTCTTTCTCCCTTCTAGATGGAACGGTGGCTGATGTGTTCTGTTTTCTTCCTCGTCCCCTTCATGAAAGTTTTCCCTTTTTACAAGACAAAGGCGGAGACAACTATACAGCAGGAACTATATAGCCGGAAAAAATGTTCCCGCCGTATAGTTGATCGTTAAAGCCACTGGATGTCCCTTGTTTGCTTCCATAAAGAGACTTGCTTGTTTTCGCCTGAATATTGTGATTCTGTTGTTAAATCCTTCTGTTGATGTTCAGAACCTGAAACACACATTAAAAACCAAGTTTTCTTTGCTACCGAAGTATTAGCATTAGGTAAAGCTAGAAAACCATTAAATCCAGACAAAAACCATCAATAAAAACTATAAAAATGAAGGGAATATGCCCGAGAGGCAATAATAAAGTGGTTATTATCGTATTCCTTGTTTATGATAAATGTTTATTTTACATGCTATAGTTGTATTAATACGGAAACATTAATACATGTGTGTTTAATAAACAAAAGGAAGTTCCTAGTTATGCCTCTCTTATAAACTAGCTCATTGATTAACAAGATGATCAAGGTTTCCTGATCATGGACATTGGATGTTGTTAATAACGAGGTCACAACATTATTGGAAGGGTGTGATGAACATTCATCCGAAGTATAGCATTACGATCAAGGTCATTGTGTTTATATTGCTATAACATCATACGAAGTAATATTAGTCCTTAGACCATGAGATCATGTCAATCACTAACACTGGAAGAGTATCTTGATAACATCAAACTTCACACTGTAACAGGGTGATTATAAAGATGGGTTCAGTGCTACGAAGGTGTTATGTTGAGGCTCATGGTTCAAGAGTGGAATTTTTCCATCCCGATAACGGAGAGATATACTCGGGGCCCTCTCGGTGATATCACATTGATTAGCTTGCAAGCAAGTGATTTGATCACTAGAATGTGGTATCACGGGAACAAGAAAAGAGTACATGTCGGTAACGAGATCAAACTAGGTATGGAGATACCGATGATCGAATCTCGGACATGTAATATATCGCGAGACAAAGGGATTGAGTTACATGCGTATAAGGTTCACACGATCACAGAAGTCATCGTTGAATATGTGGGAGTTAGTACGGATCTCCAGGTCCCGCTGCTGATTATTGATCGGAGAAGGGTCTCGATCATGTCTACATTATTCGCGAACCGTAGGGTGACACACTTAAGGGATACCGACACCATTCGGAGCAAATAATATGCCAGAGAAAGAAAAAGGAAAGCGCGGAAATTTATTTCACTAGACACCGGAATTGTTTCGGTTGAAATTGCTGAAACTGGTTCTGCATGTGAAATTGAATACTAGCAAGGGGTTTTATGTGAATGTTTGTTAATTAAAGTAATTAAAAAATTCTGAATAAAATAAATAAAAGAGTTTTATTAAATGAGAGCTTGCATTAATTTTGGTGGAAAATTAATGCATGTGAGTGGAATTGTGAGTGGAGGTGTTTTTATGTGAGTGGAGCATCCACCACATGAATGAGGGAGAGGTGGGGGAACCCTCCATGGCCGGCGGCCATGCCCCCTTGGGCTGCCCCCTCCCCTATAAAAGGACCCCCTGCTCTCACTTGTCACACACACCTCCTCGCGAAGCATCTCTCTCCCTCCTTTAGAATTTCCCCATGGTCTCGGATCAGCGAGATACATGTTCCCGGTGGCTTTTTCTGGAAGGATTTGTTGCTTCCGTTGCTTCGCTGGAGCAAGGGCGCGGAGGTTGTCGGTGTACCCGTACGTGTGTACGATCATGGATGCACCACTGTTTTGTGGTGCTAGACGTGATGGTGCTGGACCGGCTGGACCAGATGGACTTCATCATGATCTTGAGATCGGCAAGCGTTCGACTACATCATCCACGAGTACAACCTCGTTAACGCTATACGGTCTTCAAGTGTATGTATTCTTTGTATGTATATCCACTCATTGCTTGTATCTAGTAGATAGATCTTGGTACATAGTTGTTCCCATCGTAGGAATTTTTTTGTTTTCTATGCTACGAACCCTATAGTGGTATCAGAGCCGAATCTATGCATAGATGCTTTGCACGGGTAGTACACATATGAGTATGTGGGCGATGATGATCATTTTATTGCTTCTTAGTTGTACTTTGGATATTGGTGGCATAGTGGGATGAAGTGGCCCGGACAAACTTTACATGTCCTCGCACATAAGACCTGTTCCACGCTTGACATGCAACTAGTTTGCATAAGTGGCTAGCGGGTGTCTGTCTCTCCTACTATAGTCAATATCTAATTTGCAACGAGTTGTCAACAATTTGGTTATCCTTGTTGTGGTTCATGTTCGTAGGTAAGAACGGTTCTATCTTCGAAAGCCCTAAGCCACGTAAAACTTGCAATGGATAAATTATAGGTGTCTAGTTTAGATTGTTGCTGGGCTAGTGTTATGATATGGTGATGTTGTAAGTAAAAGTATAAGATGATACTCTTACAACATACATAACATGTAAGTTCCATAGACCTTGGCATTACACATAAAGGTATGATAGTGATCATACCACGGTGCACATGATAGAGATCATATGCGGAAATCATATCATTTCACTAATAAACATGTAATGTTTGATTGAATCTTATATTGCTTGTTTGGCGTTTTATTAGCATAATAAGATGATCCCTCATTTAAATATCAAGATAAGAATGTGTTCTTCCTTAAGTATGCACCGACAATGTTTCGTCGCTTCAATACATCACGTGATGATCGGGTGTACTTGAATCCATGAGCATATCTCGGGTGTAAGACAGTTACATACACGAATACTAAGGTTCTTACTTGGCGAGCCTAGCATGTACAAACATGGCCTCGGAACACGGACCAAAAGGTTAAGAATGAGTCATATGTTTTGATATGATGACCATATGGATGCTCGCCTTTGAAGCTACACCGACTCACGTGATGATCGGACTTGGTGTAGTGTATTTGGTTCATGTAATCACCAAAAAGACACGAGGGATGTCGTTTTTGAGTGGGAGTTCATTTCTAATTTGGATTAGTAGAACTCAATTTATCATAAATTAAATCAAAGTGAATTTGCATAATTTGTTATAGTCATTGGCATTCGTTTACCAATCTATGCTTAGTTGTAATTGAGATAATAGAACTATAGAATCTTGGATATTTACTTTACGAACTGGTATCGTATTGTGTTGAGTGTTAATCTAAAGTTTAAAGTCCTATTGCAAACTTTCAGCAATCTCTGTTTACTCTGTGAAGTTTAATAATTAGTATTAAATCGAGAGTAACAATTCCAGTGTTAGTATCTTAAGTATCATGTTTGCCTCCATGATTCTTGATTTAAATATCAAGATTATCTAGGAGCTGAAAGAATTGTTTCAGAAACCATCATGTGTGGCAGATATAACGATATCTGAAACAATATTTTGGTTGCAATATGATAGAGTATAATATATGTTCTCATATTGGATGAGAATTTGCAAAGGTTGGAGATGCTAGACATCCTAATCATCCAAAAGGGTTTTGGAAAGTAATGTTATACTCACGATTCGCCTTTATAAGCTACAGTAGCTTGATCATGAAAGTCGTCATGATAAGGGTGAATAGAAGATGTATGTAAAGTGTTTAATACACTAAAAGATTACTAAAGAATGGATTTTGAAAGGACGCCGATCATTTTGATGATGGTGATCTACTTCAAAGTGCAAGTCCAAAGGTATTATTATTTGAATATACACGCTTTGGACTATGTGTCATGTATATGGCGCCACTTTTGATGTTGATAGATTCTTTTAAAAGGAAAAGGAAATGCTTAAAGAGAATCTATAAAATATATTTGGCAGAAAAGAAAAGATTGAAAATATCCAATTTAGGTATATAGATGATATACATGTGATGGTTGTATTCTTTGCTTGTTAAACAATGTGGTTCTTGGGTATTGGATACCGAATTGTTTGGTATGAAATTTCATACGGAACGACGCAATTCATAAACCACAATGTCCTAAGTAACTAGCAAGAGAATATGTGATGATGTTCATCGAAAACAAACAAACCGTTGTTTGTATTTCTCGTTGACATCAAAGCTTGACTTCAAGATTTGTTTTAATAATTGTTATTTAAATCGGGTATTATGAGAATAAAGGTTGTTCAAATAATTACCGTATTCCATATAAGATGGATGATTTACAAATCTAGTTGGAGAAATCACATCCATAAAACCTAATGCTAAAATGTCGCAAGACAAATGATTGAAAGATCACTTATGAAGTGACATCGCCTTTTAAATTATATTGGAAAGAAAACATGAAGAATCTCCATATTCATGGATTTTTGGAGTCTTTGATTTGATCAAGTGACGCTTGTGAGACTTTCCTCGGGATAATTAAAACTTCGTTCAAAGGCCAAAGAAGAACGAACGACTAAAATATTGGAATTTATACATATCGATGTATGTAGTCCATTATGTATAGTCGTAAGCGATGGATTTCAACTTCTTATGCTTTCTCCGGAAATTTGAGTGAATATTCACTTAATGAGAAAGAAGAGTGAAATATTTGAAAACGTTCAAAGACTTTCAAGATGAAGTGGAAAATCATTGTAACAAGAAAATAAATGGTTTATGATTTTATCATAAGGGATTTATTTGAGTTACAAGTGTAACAAGAAAAATAAATTAATTATGATTTATCATAAAGGGATTTATTTGAGTTGCAAGTTTAGCAAAACACCTAGATTTACATCTCCCGAAACACCATAGGAGTATGGAGTGTTTGAGATTTGCAATGAAACCTTGTTTTGACATGGTTGGATCAAAGGTGTTATTTATAAAACTACCATTATGTTTTAAAAGATTAAAGCTTTAGAGACTACCGCTTTTACACTGAAAAGAGCTCCATCTTGATCCGTTGAAATGACACGATATGAGTTATGGTTTGGGGTAAAACCCAAGTTGTCCTTTCTTAAATTTTGGTATGCTAAGCATAAGTAAGATGTTTACAACCAAAGTCAGATGAGCATGTCTTTGTATGTTATTTCGAATAACCATTGGGTATTCCTCCATAACACCAAGGACAAAATGGTTTGTCGCTTGAAACGTGAAGTTTCTTGAAGAAGGAATTTTTCACAAAAGTTAAGTGGGAGGACAATAGAACTTTGATAAGGTTAATGAACCTTAGCTAAATCTGCTGAGTTGCGCAGCGCCGGAAAATGTTCCGGAGGCAGCCATAATGCTCATAGCTTATGTGCCTCGAAGGTTGTGGTCACGGAGATCTAAGTTCTTATTGAACCAAGTCGGTTGGATAAACAATCAAATAATGAGATTTGAGAGTAAATCATTATTGTTTGATAATGATGAACCAACTACATGCAAAGAAGCGATGATGGGCCCTGACTCCGTCAAATGGCTTGAAGTCATAAAATCCGTGATAGTTCCATATACGAGAAATCAAGTTTTGAAGTTGGAAGATCCTCCGGAAAGGTGTACAAACCTATCGGTCGTATTTGGATCTATAAAGAAACAGACATGGATGTTTCACATCTATGAAATAGTCGACATGTCGGTAAAGTATTTTACGACAATGTTCAAGGAGTTGACTATGAAAAGGTTTGATCTTTCATAGCGATATTTAGTACGGACGAATTAAAATAGCAACCACTACATATAATTTGGTATATGGTAGATGAATAAACAAAACAAAGTTCTTCTAATAGAATGGTTACCTAGGACGTGTACATGACACGGTCCAAAGGGTTTTGTTAAATTCAAAGGATGCTAAAAGGGCATGCAAACTTCAATGGTTGAAGTAAGCATCGCGGAGTTAGAATCTTCACCATGATGGAAAAGGAGTTTTTCATCAGGAGACGATGAAGATGCTTGCATTTGCAAGAAATTAAGTGGGAGCGCTAAGACATATTTCTAATACATTATGTGTTGTTGATTAGAAATGATGTATCTTTTATTGACAAAGGTTAAGAATTTCATTTCGATGAAAGACTTAGGCAAAACCCGAATAGTTAGCATGAATGTCTATAGTGGATAGACCATGACGCTAATATGGTTGTGCCAAACATACATATTGAGATATTGAAGGAGTTCAATATAGAAACGACAAGAAACGGTTCTTATTGCATGGAAAGGAATTGAATCAAGATTCAAGTGTATCGACACTTGATAAGTGAAACAAGATTCAAGTGCTTTGACACTTGATAGTGAAATCACAAGGATGTTTTGATCAATCATACCATGATATGTACACATCCAGATATGTCCTATGCTCTAAGTGTTATGATCATATACCAGAATGAATCATAAAATGATCATTGGACGATAGTGAGGATATTCTTATGATCTTTTGGAAGAACTAAGAATATATTTTTGTAGAGGTGACAAACAATTACAAATAGTTCATTGTAAAGTGTTACATTGATACTAGTTTTGTCACAAGATACAAATTAGATCTATCTCAATTTAAACTATGGGTGGCACAATGTAATGGAAAGGAGATTCCATGATGGATTTGGATGAAATCCATAGTTAAGACATTGTGACGAATACTACAACAAAAGGCTAAGTATATGACTGCTATAATAGCAAAGGAGGAAATTTCTGTCAAGTAGTTTGTTATCAAACTCAGGTGTGGTTCGCAATGGGCTAACACTAAAGATATATTGTACGACAATAGTATCGACATGATTTAACCCCAAGGAACTAAAGGTCTCACCAAAAGACCAAATTTATACAATGCCATCAAATTTATACAAGACCAAAAGACATGCAAATACACAAGGACCTGAAGCGTCAGATCCGTAGATTATGTTAACCACTTGCAATTGCGTATATGGAACACCAGAAAGCCATATGTGTTCAATACACAAAGTTTTCAAACTAGATTATTGTCTCTAGTGCAAGTGGGAGACAGAAGGGAATATGCCCGAGAGGCAATAATAAAGTGGTTATTATCGTATTCCTTGTTTATGATAAATGTTTATTTTACATGCTATAATTGTATCAATACGGAAAAATTAATACATGTGTGTTTAATAAACAAAAGGAAGTTCCTAGTTATGCCTCTCTTATAAACTAGCTCGTTGATTAACAAGATGATCAAAGGTTTCCTGATCATGGACATTGGATGTTGTTAGTAACGAGGTCACAACATTATTGGAATGGTGTGATGAACATTCATCTGAAGTATAGCATTACGATCAAGGGCATTATTTTTATATTGCTATAACATCATACGAAGTAATATTAGTCCTTAGACCATGAGATCATGTCAATCACTAACACCGGAAGAGTATCTTGATAACATCAAACGTCACACCGTAACATGGTGATTATAAAGATGGGTTCAGTGCTAAGAAGGTGTTATGTTGAGGCTCATGGATCAAGAGTGGAATTTTTCCATCCCGATGACGGAGAGATATACTCTGGGCCCTCTCGGTGATATCACATTGATTAGCTTGCAAGCAAGTGATTTGATCACTAGAATGTTGTATCACGGGAACAAGAAAAGAGTACATGTCGATAACGAGATAAAACTAGGTATGGAGATACCGATGATCGAATCTCGGACATGTAATATATCGCGAGGCAAAGGGATTGAGTTACATGCGTATAAGGTTCACTCAATCACAAAAGTCATCGTTGAATATGTGGGAGTCAGTACGGATCTCCAGGTCCCGCTGCTGATTATTGATCGGAGAAGGGTCTCGATCATGTCTACATTATTTGTGAACCATAGGGTGACACACTTAAGGGATACCGACACCATTCGGAGCAAATAATATGCCAGAGAAAGAAAAGGAAAGCGCAGGAATTTATTTCACTAGACACCGGAATTGTTTCGGTTGAAATTGCTGAAACTGGTTCTGCATGTGAAATTGAATACTAGCAAGGGGTTTTATGTGAATGTTTGTTAATTAAATTAATTAACAAAATTCTGAATAAAATAAATAAAAGAGTTTTATTAAATGAGAGCTTGCATTAATTTTGGTGGAAAATTAATGCATGTGAGTGGAATTGTGAGTGGAGGTGTTTTTATGTGAGTGGAGCATCCACCACATGAATGAGGGAGAGGTGGGGGGACCCTCCATGGCCGGCGGCCATGCCCCCTTGGGCTGCCCCCTTCCCTATAAAAGGACCCCCTCCTCTCACTTGTCACACACACCTCCTCGCGAAGGATCTCTCTCCCCCCTTTAGAATTTCCCCATGGTCTCGGATCAGCGAGATACATGTTTCCGGTGGCTTTTTCTGGAAGGATTTGTTGCTTCCGCTGCTTCGCTGGAGCGAGGGCGCGGAGGTTGTCGGGGTACCCGTACGTGTGTGCAATCACGGATGCACCACTGTTTTGTGGTGCTGGACGTGATGGTGCTGGACCGGCTGGACCAGATGGACATCATCACGATCTTGAGATCGGCAAGCGTTCGACTACATCATCCACGAGTACAACCTCGTTAACACTATACGGTCTTCAAGGGTATGTATTCTTTGGATGTATATCCACCCGTTGCTTGTATCTAGTAGATAGATCTTGGTACATAGGTGTTCCCATCGTAGGAATTTTTTTGTTTTCTATGCTGCGAACCCTACAAAAAATGTGTCGAATCTCACAGCTATCACCTGCATTATCACAATAGATTGTCACAGGCTCATCCACATTAGGAACAAATCCCAGTTTGATGACGAAATTCCATAGCCATACAGCTTCATTCGCCGTATAGTTAACTACGATGTATTCCGACTCCATTGAAGAATGTGTTCCTAGTATATGTAGGTGAAGATGTATCGATTCCATGACTCAAAGTATCGGAGTCCATGTTCCATCTCGCATCCACGTAACTAATTACGTTCAGAGCTACATCTTCACCTCCATAGACTTGGAACATATCCTTAGTTCTTTTCAGATACTTTAGGATATTCTTTACAACTGTCGAATGTTCAACTCCTGGATCACTTTGGAAATGACCTGTCCAACTGAGAGCCAGTGCCACATTGGGTCAAATACATAGCATATAATACATGATAGAACCTATGGCTGAGGCATATGGAACATTAACCATTTTTTTCTATCAGCATCTGTCACACCTTTCACAAGAGGCACAAAACCCCTTTTGGCGTCTTCCATTTTGAAATTTTTCAAAATTTTATCTATGTATGTACTCTGACTTAATTCTATCAGGCATCTTGATCTATCCCTATAGATCTTAATGCCCAATATATAGGCTGATTCACCTAGATCCTTCATGTAAAACTGACTACTCGGATATTATTTCACGCTTCCTAATAAATCCACATCATTCCCAATTAGTAATATGTCATCCACATATACCACTAGGAATGCCACCGAGATCCCACTCACTTTCTTATAAACACAAGCCTCTTGATTATTTTGGACAAATCCAAAACTCTTGATTACTTGATCAAATCACTTGTTCCAACTCCTAGATGCTTGCTTTAGTCCATAAATGGAACGCTCAATCTTGCATACTTTTCCAACATCCTTGGGATCGACAAACCCCATTGGTTGCATCATATACAACTCTTCATCAATGTGACCATTGAGGAAGGCGGTATTTACATCCATCTGCCATAACTCATAATCATAATATGCAACAATTGCTAGTAAAATCTAGAAAGATTTCAACATTGCCATAGGAGAAAATGTCTCGATGTAGTCAATTCCTTCTACTTGTCGAAAACCCTTTGCGACAAGTCTCTCCTTATGGACAATTACATTGCCATTAGTATCTGTCTTTTTCTTAAAGATTCATTTGTTCTCCACGGACTTTCGACCTTTAGGGAGATCCACCAAGTTTCATACTTGGTTCTCATGCATGGATCTTATCTTGGATTTCATGGCTTGTAGCCATTTTTCGGAGTCAACACTTTCCATTGCTTATTTGTAGGTTTTAGGTTCCTCTTGTTCATCTAACAAGACTGACATCACAAGGCTACTCTAACAATCTAGAACAATACATGCCCTTGTAGATCTCCGAATAGTAGGAGCTTCGATGTTATAATCTGTATCATTCATTTCTTATTCCACCATAGAGGGCGGTTTTGGAATAGTTTCTGTTGCGCTACTCGGTATTTGGAGAGAAATGTCAATGATTTCATCTAGGTCTATCTTTCTTCCACTAACTCCTATCACGAGTAAATGTTTCTCTAGAAAGATGTCGTCCTTAGCAACAAACGTTTTGCCCTCGGCTTTATTGTAGAAGGTATACCCAATAATCTCCTTTGGGTATCACACAAAGATGCACTTTTTCGATTTAGGTTTGAGTTTGTTAGGCTGTAGTTTCTTAACATAAGCCTCACATCCGCAAACTTTTAAGAACGACAACTTTGGCTTCTTTCCACACCATATCTCATATGGGGTTGTCTCCACGGATTTGGATGGTGCTTTGTTTAGCATAAAAGCGGCGGTTTCTAATGCATAGCCCCAACATGACATAGACAAATTAGTCAAAGACATCATGGACCGAACACTATCTAATAGAGTGCGGTTATTGTCATTCCGACACACCATTACGCTATGGTGTTCCGGCTGGCGTAAGCTGTGGTACTATACCACAGTCCCTGAAGTGCATGCCAAACTCATAACTCAAGTACTCGCCTCCCCGATCTGAACGGAGGTTCTTAATATTTTTGTTGAGTTGATTCTCTACCTCTTTCTGAAATTCCTTGAACTTTTCAAAGGTTTCAGATTTATGCTTCATCAAGTAGATATACCCGTATCTACTCAAATCATCAGCAAAGGTAACAAAATAACGATATCCATTTCGTGTTGAGACACTCATCGGACCACATACATCAGTATGTATGATTCCCTCGGTATTTTGCCCGCTCCATATTATCGAAGAAGGGTGTCCTAGTCATCTTGCCCATGAGACAAGGCTCGCATGTATCAAGAGATTCAAAATCTAGTGATCCCATAAGTCCATCAAAATGAATTTTTTTCATGCGCTTTACGCCAATATGACCAAGACGGCAATGCCATATATCCATCGTATTATTGTCATCATGCTTACTATGCTTGGCATCAATGTTATGTATGTGTGTACTGTCATCAAGATCTAGTAATAATAAACCTTTCCATACATGTGCATGAACATAAAGGACATCATTCATCAAAATATAACAACCACTTGTTCCGGATTTAAATGAATAACGATCTTGCAGTAAGCAAGAACCACTCAAAATATTCATGCTCAAGGAGGGTACAAAATAGCACTTATTCAAAACTAATATTAATCATGAAGGCGGACGTAGAGACAAATGGCCGACGGCCTTGGCATCGACCTTTGATCCGTTGTTGACGCGCATCGTCACTTCATCCTTCCCCAGGCACGTCTTATTCCTAGATCCTGCTAGGAGTTACAAATATGAGCAACAAAACTGGTATCAAATACCTAGGTGTTGCTGCTGGTGCTTGTAAGGAAAACATCAATAACATGTTGATACGTCCAATTTGCCTCACCATTCTTTATCATAATTTTCATCTATCCATTGATATATTTCATATTAAGAGGTGTTACTTATGTCTTTTCATCTGTTTTTGCATGTTGGATGATTCTTGGAGGATGAACTGCCGGAGTCAGGATTCTGATGGAAAAAGAGGTGTTTTGATGCAATTTCACGAAGATCAGAAAAATACCAGAAAAACTACGGAAAATCCTATTTCCCCAGAAGACGAAGGATGCTAGAAGGGGAGGCGGAGTTGGGCCACAGGGGGTCCACACCCCCCAGGCATGGGCTCTTCGGCAGACAGAATTCTGCCGGGGGAAATTCCTTCCCGGAGAGGGGAGATCGTCGCCATCAACACCATCATCAAGCTAGACTTCATCGGGATCATCGTCATCATCATCAACACCATCATCTCCACCAGCACCATCAGCACCACTCCATCTTGCTGTAACAATTGTGTTGAATCTTGCATAGTTCTTAGGGGAAACTTTCCCGGTGTTGATTACTATTGTAGTTGATGCTTGTGAGTGGAACCATTGGATTATTGTTTCTGTTCAGATTGTTATCCATCACCATATCATCTTTGATCTTGATCCATATGATGTCTCATGAGTAGTTTGTTTAGTTCTTGGGGACATGGGAGAATTCATGTTGTTAGTAGTGGATTTGTGTTGAGGTGTTATTCAATGGTTTGATATTTAAGTTGTGGTGCTATTCTTCTAGTGGTGTCATGTGGACGTCGACTACATGATACTTCACCATTTATGGGCCTAGGGGAATGCATTGTGTATTTGGCTACTGATTTTGGGGTTGCCGGAGTGACAGAAACCCGAACTCTCGTTAGGAAACCATTGCACAAGGGAGTGTAGGATCTCAGAGTTTAAGGTTGTGGTTAGGTTTATACCTTAATTGCTTTCTTGTAGTTGCGGATGCTTGCAAGGGGTTTAATCACAAGTATGTATTAGTCTAAGTAAGGTCGGTACATTAGCACAGGTTCACCAACACAACACTTACAAAACCAAAGAATACTACTCAGCTATATGAAGCGAAAACACTTGACAGAATTCCCATGTGTACTCGAGAACGTTTGGTCCTCATAAGTATTTCCACCGGCTTTTCCTTTGCTATGAAAGGATTGGGCCACTTGAGGCAATTGTTTGCTGTCTTTATTACTTGCACTTTATTTTCTTGCTTTATCGGAAAACGCCTAAAAATCTGTTTGCTAAGTATTTACAGAGATTTCCTGCTCCATACCACTAGTCAACACCTTCTTCTCCTTGTTGCGATCGACGCTCCTATTTATCAAAAGTAGTACGCTACACCCCCTATACTTGTGGGTCAACAAGACTATTTTCTGGCGCCATTGCCAGAGAGTGAAGCTCTATTGAAGAGTGGAACTGGTAAAGGAAACTTCTACTGTGAGTATTGCTTTTTATTTCTGTTTGTTACTTTGTTTCCAATATGGATAACCCACTTGGTTTTCTGTTTGGGAAAACTACTACCACTGTTAGGGTAGTAGATGAACCACTGCCTGTTGTGATAGATCCTTTTAAGATACCTACAAGTATTGTTGATCGTGTTATGGATAATTATTATTTAGGAGATAGAACTGTCCATCCTGGTGATCACTTGCTTTTTATCCATTAATTATGCGGGTTGTTTAAGTGTCTATGTATTACAACTGAACAGGTGAAGAAGAAGTTAGTCTCTATATCATTGAAAGGAAGAGCTAAAGAATGGTATAGGCTGCTGAATAATGGACAATCCATGGAATGGGAGGAAATAGTACATCTCTTTTATTCTAAATTCTATCCTCCCGGTGAGATTCATAAGGATAGGAATCTGATATATAACTTTTGGACTTGTGATGGAGATAGTACAACTCAATATTGGGGGATATTGAAGTTACTAATTCTTAAATGTCCTATTCATGAACTCCCTAACAATATTATTATCAATAACTTTTATGGCAGGCTTTCTCTTCATGATAAAGATTTACTAGATGCTTCTTGTGCTGGATCATTCACACGTATGAAGGAATAATCTAAATGGGATCTCCTAGACAATATTCAAGAAAACACTAAAACATGGGAGAATGACAAAGGAAGAAAGTCAGGTATAAACTATGATTATGAATGCATTAAATCCTTTATGGGAACTGATGACTTCCGTGATATTAGTACTGAGTATGGTCTTGATTCTCAAGTTCTTGCAAAATGATTTAAGGATTTTTCCTCTTATATTGGAATTCCCAAAAAGGAGTGGGACAAGTACCATGCTCCTTATAAATATATTGTTTCCCATGTTCCTGCTAGCATTGAATTTTGTATTGTTGATCCTATCTTTCCAGAACCTTATGTTGAGAAAATCCCTTTTCTTGCTAAGGTAAAGGAACATTCTATCATAGCTAATGTGGTTAGAAAAAGTGCAAAGAAAATTGTGGAACACGATGAACAAATAAACATTGAACATGTGGTAACTTTTGTGAAAGATCTTGTTGCTAAAAATATAGAGGATGAGCACATTGTTGATACGTCCAAAACGCGTCTACTTCCTCGAACACTTTGCTATTGTTTCTTCTCTAAACTTGTGTGATTTGGATACAAGTAACACAGACTGACGCTGTTTTCAGCAGAATTACCTTGGTGTCTTGTTTTTGTGCAGAAAATGAACTATCAGGAAAAATCCCGGAAAATATGCCAAAAATTATATTTCACCAGAAGATCCACGGAGCCAGAAGAAGAGATGGAAGGGAGGCCTGGGAGGCCCAGACCCACCCCAAGCGCGGGCCCACCTGACCCCACGCCTGGTGGGGGTGTGGCCATCCCAGGCAGCTCCTCGGCCTCCCTCTGCGCCTATAAGTTGCCTTTCGACCTAAAAACCGAGGAGGGTCGAGAGTTTTCCAGAAAGAGTTCCGCTTCGCCGCCGCCACCAGAAACCAAGATTCAGATCCAGAAACTCCGTTCTGGCACCCTGCCGGGACGGGGAATTTGGAGAGGATCATCGTCATCGTCATCACCAACGCATCTCCATCAACCACCGATGCTTCCCTCATCCATGAGTGAGTAATCCCCCGCTGTAGGCTTGGGGATGGTAGGGAGTGGATGAGTTCTATCATGTAATCGAATAAGATTGTTAGGGCATAGTGCCTAGTATCTCTATTAGTGCTATTTGACTTTGTTGCAACTTGTTGTGCTTAATGCTTGTCACTAGGGTCCGAGTGCCATGATCTCAGATCTAAACTTATTATTGAATCATTATGATAGTATTGTTTGTGATCTTATCTGCAAGTTGTGTACACATATCATTGTCTGGATCCAAAGGCCCCAAAGTGACAATAATTGGGACAACCGGAGGGGATGGCTGTGGTGTGAGGATCACATGTGTTCATGGAGTGTTAATGCTTTGCTCCGGTGCTCTATGAAAAGGAGCACCTTAATTGCCGGTTGTTCCCTAGAGGCCCCGCTGCCATGGGCTGGCTGGACAGAAGATGTTGTGCAAGTTCTCATTGTGAGCACGTATGACTATATTTGGAGAACATCCCTAGGATTGTTTAGTACTTGGATGCTTTTTATTATTTATCTGCAATGCCCTAGATCTTGAAGTTACATGTTTAGACTCGTCCATGCAACGCCCGTCATTCATCCCTATGCCTACCGCACTCGAATCCTATTGTTACTGTTACTGTTACTATTGTTGTTGTTTCACTGTTGTTGTTGCTTTGCTATTGCTACTAATAAACTTCTATGAGCAAGAACTATTTCCAGGTGCAGCTGAACTGACAACTCAGTTGTTAAGGCTTGCAAGTATTCTTTGGATCCCCTTGTGTAGAATCAATAAATTGGGTAATACTACTCGCGAAGACTGTTGCGATCCCCTATACTTGTGGGTCATCAAGACTATTTTCTAGCGCCGTTGCCAGGGAGCATAGCTTTATTTGTAAGTTCACTTGGATCTATTATTATTCACTGCTACTCCTTTCATCATGGGGAAGTCTCGTGATGGAAAGTTCCCTATTTTACCATCCATTACAAGAAGAGGTACAGTCCTAAACACCTCTCCTGCTCTTGATTCACCGTCTGTTATAAGTAAGCTTGTTACACCACCACCACATACACATGCTACACACACTGCTAATACTGCTGAGTCTAAAACTTCTTTTGATACTCATGATGTTACTTCTACTGTACTTGATGCGAGTGGTTCATTAGGTTATTTTCTAGATGCTACTATGGCTAGTCTAGGAAATACCAAAACTTCTAGTGAAGACACTGTTACACCTCTTATCTCACCAGAGGCTAGTGAGAGTTATGCTATTAATGATGGTTACATTGAGTTCACTGATGATTTTGTTGACGAGTGCCGAAACACACATGGTACTAGTGCTATTAAGAGTCTCCTTGCTAGACGTACTATTATGCCTAAGTTGTCCTCTGATCCTAAGTTTGCCACTTCTCCCATAGATATTAAAGATAAAGATTATGATTTCTCTCTTGATTTGTCCTACTTGGATATTGTTGAGAAAGAATATTTTTGTGGGACTGGAAATGAGAGTGATGTGGCTCATATGAATGAGCTTTCTACTATGAGTGCTTTATTCTCTGATGATTTTAAGATGTGTAAGTACTTTGTTGCCAAGATCTTCCCTTTTTCACTAAAAGGAGAAGCTAGGGCTTGGTTTAATAGATTACCTCCTGGTTCCATTGATAGCCCTGATTGCTTATTTTTTCCATAAATATTTTCCTCCCAGTGCCAGACATGCTGCTTTGCAGAGACTTTTTGATTTTAAACAGGGAGAAGAAGAGAAATTACCTGAGTCATGGACAAGGTTCTGTGCCTTGATTCATGCACATCCTGGATGTCCCTTACCTAAGAATGAGCTTCTTGATTTTTATTATAATGGACTAACTGATGATTCTAGGACCTACCTAGATAGCTTTGCTGATTGTGTTTTCAGGAAAAGGAATCCTACAGATGCTGAAGAATTAATGACCAAGATACGCAAGAATTATGATGATTGGACTTCAACTGAGTTGAATACATCTGAGCCTATTACTCCTGAACTAGTTGTCCCTGAACCAATTCCAACACCAACAACAAAGAAGAGGGGAGTTATTGCATTAAATGATGAAGTGATGAAGGAAGCTAAGAAGTGTCTAAAGGAGAAGGGTATTAGAGTTGAAGATGTGAAGAATCTACCTCCTATAGAAGAATTATGCAAGCCAATTCCCCACTCACATACTATTGAGGTACACTCTCTCCAACACTTTGATGAAGGTGATATTCCTTATGGTAAGCCTCCTGATCAATGTTTAGAGGAACTTGACATTTTTATTGTTAAACAAGGTCATTTAATAAACAAGTTCAAAATCATTTATTGGAAAACTCTAAGGCTATCCGTGAGTTGAAAGATATTGTGGAAAGAACTTCTAACGATATTAAAATGCTTTGTAAACACTTTCAAATGGTTCAAACTCAACTTGATCAACTTGCTAAGGTACAAAAGGATATGCTAGTTAATGCTTCAGGAGATAAACATGCTTATAGAATTAGAACTAGGAGTGGTATAGCTACTCAAGATCCTTTATATCCTGAAGGACACCCTAAAAGAATTAAACAGGATTCTCAACAAGGTGAGGATAGTGGTAGTCCTCGTAAGAGGAAGAAAAAGAAACATAAGAGAGTTGAAGAACCACTTGAACCTGTTGTAGATCCTAATAGTATATATGTCTCTGATGCTGAAACTGAGAGTGGTAATGATAAAAATGAGTCTCCTGATAAGGAGGAAGGTGGGGAAGAACCTGAGAAGCACACTAAGAACACTAGGTACACAAAGGAAGATTTTATTGCTAATAAACATGGTAAAGAGAGAGAACCTTGGGTGCAGAAACCTATGCCTTTTCCAGGTAAGAAACACAAGTCAAAGGAGGAGGAACACTACAACAAGTTTTGTGAGTTGATGAAACCTTTATTCTTGCAAATTCCTTTAACTGATGCTATTAAATTGCCTCCTTATTCAAAGTATATGAAGGATATTGTTTCTAATAAAAAGAAGATTCCTAATGACGAGATTTCTACTTTGCTTGCTAATTACTCCTTCAATGGTAAGGTTCCAAAGAAACTTGGTGATCCAGGTATACCAAATATTCCTTGATCCATTAAGAATAATTATGTTAGAACTGCTTTATGTGATTTGGGAGCTGGAGTTAGTGTTATGCCTTTTTCTCTCTATAAGAGACTCCAGCTAGAAAAGTTGATACCAATTGATATTTCTTTGCAAATGGCTAATAAGTCAACTACTATTCCTATTGGTATTTGTGAGGATGTTCCTGTTCAAGTTGCTCATAATTGCATGGTCTTAACTGATTTTGTTGTGCTTGAAATGCCTGAAGATGATAATATGTCTATTATTCTTGGGAGACCTTTTCTTAATACTGCAGGTGCTATCATCAATTGCAATCAAGGAAAAGTAACATTCAATATTAATGACAAAGAGCACACTATCTATTTTCCCAAGAAGGTTGTTAAGAGCTATTGCCTGAATTCCATCAAAAATATTGAGAGCATCAAGGATGGAGAAATATATTGTCCCATTCTAGAAGAAAATTTTGAAATTATTATGATTGGGACAATTGCTATCAAGTATGAGGTAA
This sequence comes from Avena insularis, assembly GCA_023614405.1. Taxonomy (NCBI): domain Eukaryota; kingdom Viridiplantae; phylum Streptophyta; class Magnoliopsida; order Poales; family Poaceae; genus Avena; species Avena insularis. The sequence goes on along the minus strand of CM042691.1, from coordinate 206,946,358 downwards.
CATAATCACCTTGTGGAATGTAAATTTTTTTTTCATATAAGATTGTTTTGGTAACAAGACTTGATCAACCTTGTTAATAAAAGGATTTTAATGAACAGAATAATGTTTCCACTATGGTTATACTTGCTTTCTTTTTCCTTTATCCTTCCTAGTCTTTGCTTTAGCTTTAGTTTTGCAAGTTATTTGCTTTTTAAGTTTCTTAGAGCTCCTGTAGTTTGGCTTTTGGTTTGCTTTTTCTTCTTCTGAAAAAACTGTTTCTGCGAGAAAATCAATTTTCATACCCTAAAAATTGGCCAAAAATAAAGTTTCCCAGAAAATCCCAGAAAATTCAAAATAAATGTTTCCTCGAAAAAATGGGCAGAGAGGTACCATAGGTGACCCAGGTGGCCACCCTAGGCCACCACACCTGTGGTAGGCGCGGGCCCACCACTGGTAGCGCCTAGGGGGGTCTGGCCCACCTGGGCCCCTCCAGGCTGCCTCCTCAAAGCCACCTTCTTTCTCTCTCCCAAAGACACTGGAAAACTTTCTCAAGCTCGATTTCTTGCTGTTCTTGCTCGCGATTTTTGATCTTCCTTGTTCAGCCCACCTCAAGTGCTAATTTTTGGAGGGATTGTTCCATGGTATGTGCCTCCTCCACTTGTCCAATTAGATTTGTGATTGGTAGATTGTATCTTGAGTATTTTGCTGCTATAGGTGACAGGTTGTTTGAGCTTGCATCCTTGTTCTTTGCTTAGAAACTTTGTTTTGATGCATGTGTAGTCCTCTGGCAAGTTCCTATAGTAGTTGCTCATCATTTATCCACTTAGAAATCACTTGGTTTGATGGTTGTTTAAAATTTCAGAATAGGGAAGTCATGGACCACCACACCTTTGGTGACATATTTGAGAGTATTGCACCTAGAAGGGCAAGGCTTCCAAGGTCATCCACCAGTTCTAGACCCTCATACAATGAGGATCTCATCACTCCACGGTTTGGTGACGAGGGAGATGAAGGGGATGCACACCCCTCCACCTTTCCTTGTCAAACTTTCTTGCGAGCTGTTGGGATTCTTAACGATTTCATGACTTTGATTGAGAGGGCTGGTCTAAAAAGTTTCATGCAGGATGAGAGTGCACAATATGCTTTGCTTACTAAAACATTTGTGGAGAGTTTCTCCTTTACCAATAGTATGTTCAATCCTTCTATGTCTTTCAGACTTTATGGCAGGGCTCATTCTATGACATTGAAGAAATTTTGCAAGGACCTGGGACTTGGTACAACTGGGTCATCAAAGAAGATTACAGCTCTACCTAATGATCTGTTAGAGCTTTACCGAGGAATAACCAATGATGATGACTGTAGAGCTCAGCGAGGGAAGATAAAGAACATCCAACTTCCAGCCATCAGGTATTTTGCCTACTATCTTACCACCAGTGTTCTTGGTAGGGAGAACACTAGTAATATATCCAACTATCAATTGGCCTTCTTAGTTGCTGCGCTCTACGGTGAGGATAAGTATAATCTTGGTTCCCTCATTGCTCGTCATTTAGTTGCTAAGGGACCCATTTATGGGGGAATTATTGCTACTCATATTGCTGCTACCTTGGACATTGCTGTTGATCCACATGATACAGTTTTGGCTCCTCTGAGGCTTGATCTTGCTGCCATGAAGGCGCACCACTTTGTCACCACTAGCTCTACTCTTGAGAACTTGGTTTATAGAATGTTGTTTACTGACGGGGAAGAGAGAGAGATCCCTCTACCCCAAACCACTTTGTTCAGTATTTCTCAGGGACCTTGGTCACGCTCGAAGGCAGAGATGGATGACAACCTGCGTTCTCTCAACTTCCACGGGCACTATCAGGAGGAAGCACCATCATACCACCCCCTGCGTATTACACAGGGGAGGCATCGAGCTCATACCAGGACGAGGGAGCTTCCTCGACATACTATGGAGGTGCATCTACTTGGGCACCATGGGATTGAGCCCCACTTAGGCCAAAAGCCTAAGCTTGGGGGGAGGTATGCTGATGTCACACTCATCTATATATCATGTTCGGTCGGTTCTTTGTATATCCATTGTTTTCGCTTTCTTTTTGGTTTTTATTGCTTCTTTCTAAAAACCAAAAAATACCAAAAATATTTTCGTTGTTTCTCTTGGTTTGTTTCTTTGTTTCTTTGCTTTGGTTTGCCTTAAAAGAAAAATCCAAAAATATTTTGCTCTATTTGGTTTGCTTTGTTTTTGTTTGGTTTTTCTTTGTTTGCTTGTTTCTGAAAAAATCGAAAACACCAAAACTATATGTTGTTCTTCTTTGGTTTTGTGAGCTCTTTGCAGGGTTCAGCCCTCCTCGGTGTATTTGGTTTCATGTTAATTATTCAAGTCACACAAGTGAAGGGCAATAATGAAGATTAAGACAACTCGAGGTGTGGTAAGAGGCTAGTAACGAACTCTATTTGTTTCATTTTTGTACATATACTCATCATTGTGAGCATGCTTAGCCTGTTTGTGTAAGGTGTATGTCATTATGGATGCTTAGTAGTTCTTGCTTGTCTATGATTAGCTCCAGCTTGCTAATAGTTTATAGCATGTCATATGAATGTTTGCTTGCATTGTTTTATTCATACTTTGGTAGGATATTGTGATATCCTCCTCTGACTGTTCATGTGAATCGACTTGGCACATGCTCACGCATGCATATGACTAATCAATAGTTAGTAAGACTCGATGATTTACTTTGCCTCAAAGTTCTTGTATCACTTTCATGCCATAGTTAGTCCTGTTTTGTTGCAAGCATGATTATGACAGCTATTGCTCTCTCGTTTGTCGCTCCCTCTCTTTTGCTAGCCTTCACTTCCACTGAGTATGTGCTCTACCTGTGCTTCCAACTCCCAAAAACCAATATTGCCAGCTGTGTCCACCATACCTACCTATTAGCATCATTTGCTATTTCAGTGCATATTCCATATGCCGTGTTTTCTTCCAAAATAAAATGTTTGTCTGTTTTGAGAAAGTTAGTTAGTAAAGCACTCACGAACTTGATGGCACACTTTATTCCTTGCGCTTAATAATCCTGAACCATCGTGACTATTCCATGAAAGTTATATGCTTGCTAATTATATACTGGGAGTTAGCAGAATTGTGTTGTCATGGGGAACACTTTCAACACTTTTTGGATATCTCATCCAGTTGATTCCTTGCTCTTTTGTTTATGGATGTCGACGATGTGAAATAAAAGGGGAAGTTGTTAGTTCATGGAGTTTATACATTGTGTTAGAGAAACGCCTGGGCCGCTAGCCTAAGCCATGCCTAATCATGGTGGAAACTTGCAGCATCACTATAATGAGCATCTATGAAGCGTCCTCAATAAAAAGCTATGCATATGATAAATAAAAATATTGCTGAGATGCTCATTAACTGCTTTCCTTGTCATTTTGGTTATGGGAAAGCTGATGTACCATGTGCAAGGGGTACCCCGTTGGCGGTTCTCGATGATATGCATGTATTTACAATGACAAGAACTTTCATGTGACCAAAGTTGAGTAGCATGCGGAGCGACCCTCGTACTCAAGGGACTTGGGATTTCCTGTCTATGGTCTGTCAAGCATATGATTCAGAGTGGACCTCACTTTCACCTTAACCACATGAAGATGCCTATGATAGGGGCAATGAGAACTCAAAGCTAATAAGTACCTTCCTTTCAGCATTTGGAAGCCTTTCAAACCTTCACAAAACTGTTTTCACAACCTTGTTGAGTCACCACTTATTCTATGAGCACCTTCTTGAGAGCATAGTTGTCATTCTTGTCTTTGTTCTAAAACTTGGTTAACTATGTCATGACTTTGATGCTTGTATCTATGATATCTTTATCTCTAGTCTTCATGTGAACTTCATAGGTACCTTGGCATTTATATTGTGCTCTTCAAACAAAGGCAAGCGAGATACCACTCTATCATACCTTATTATGAGCATTGCAATGTTTCTTATGTTTATGTTTCATGCTGCTTATTATTATTGAGTTGGTTTCTCTTCATAGCTTGCAATGACTATTGAGTAGACTTAGTTGCATACTCCTTATTATGAATTGTCTAAGCATCTACTCCTGTGCTGAGAATATTAACATCATATGAAGCAAAGTGTTCGTGAAAGTTCTTTTATCGAACTCAGTTTTCAACTAAATTGCTTGAGGACAAGCACTCAGGTTAAACATGCCAATGCTTGTAATGGAGGCCACAGTGGGATGTGGTTTTCATAGTCCATGCTCACCACCCCTAGGACCTGAGTTCTTTCCTTTGGAACTAATACTGAGCGTACAACTGGTACGTACAAAACGTATCTACTTTCTTGAACACTTTATTATTGTTTCTCCTCTAAACTTGTGTGATTTGGATACAACTAACACGGACTGGCGCTGTTTTCAGCAGAATTACCTTGGTGTCTTGTTTTTGTGCAGAAAATGAACTATCAGGAAAAATCCCAGAAAATATGCCAAAAATTATATTTCACCAGAAGATCTACGGAGCCAGAAGAAGAGACGGAGGGGAGGCCTAGGGGGCCTAGACCCACCCTAGGCGCGGGCCCACCTGACCCGCGCCTGGTGGGCGTGTGGCCACCCCAGGCATCTCCTCGGCCTCCCTCTGCGCCTATAAGTTGCCTTTCGACCTAAAAACCGAGGGGGGTTCGAGAGTTTTACAGAAAGAGTTCAGCTTCACCGCCGCCACCAGAAACCAAGATTCGGATCCAGAAACTCCGTTCTGGCACCCTGCCGGGACGGGGAATTTGGAGAGGATCATCGCCATCGTCATCACCAACTCATCTCCATCAACCACCGATGCTTCCCTCATCCATGAGTGAGTAATCCCCCGCTCTAGGCTTGGTGATGGCAGGTATTGGATGAGTTCTATCATGTAATCGAATAAGATTGTTAGGGCATAGTGCCTAGTATCTCTATTAGTGCTATTTGACTTTGTTTCAACTTGTTGTGCTTAATGCTTATCACTAGGGCCCGAGTGCCATGATCTCAGATCTGAACTTATTATTAAATCATTATGATAGTATTGTTTGTGATCTTATATGCAAGTTGTGTACACATATCATTGTCCGGATCCAAAGGCCCCAAAGTGATAATAATTGGGACAACCGGAGGGGATGGCTATGGTGTGAGGATCACATGTGTTCACGGAGTGTTAATGCTTTGCTCTGGTGCTCTATTAAAAGGAGCACCTTAATTGCCAGTAGTTCCCTAGAGGCCCCGCTGCCACGGGCTGGCTGGACAGAAGATGTTGTGCAAGTTCTCATTGCGAGCACGTATGACTATATTTGAAGCACATGCCTAGGATTGTTTAGTACTTGGATGCTTGTTATTATTTATCTGCAATGCCCTAGATCTTGAAGTTACATGTTTAGACTCGTCCATGCAACGCCTGTCATCCATCCCTATGCCTTTTTCGAATCCTCTTTATTGAATTCTTGTTACTATTGCTGTTGGTTCACTGTTGCTGTTGCTTTGCTGTTGCTACTGATAAACTTTTGTGAGCAAGAACTATTTCCAGGTGCAGCTGAACGGACAACTCAGTTGTTAAGTCTTGCAAGTATTCTTTGGCTCCCCTTGTGTTGAATCAATAAATTGGGTAATACTACCCGCGAAGACTTTTGCGATCCCCTATACTTGTGGGTCATCAATTGTCTTCTGTGAAGACGCTTCTAATATTGTCTCTAATCCTAGAAAAGCTAGAAAAACTAGTGTCCCTGTGCTTTCTGTGAGAATTGGTGATCATTGATATTATGGTTTATGTGATATTGGTGCTAGTTCTAGTGCTATTCCTTATGAGCTTTACAGGGAAATTAAGCATGAAATTGGTCCTTGCGAGCTTAAGGACATTGATGTGGTTATTCACCTTGCTAATAAGGAAACCATTTGCCCTATTGGTATTGTAAGAGATGTGGAAGTCCTCTGCGGTAAGATTAAGTATGCTGCTGATTTTCTAGTGCTTAATTCAGCAGCTAGTAAAACTTGTCCTATCATTTTTGGTAGACCTTTCTTGAGCACTTGTGGAGATATTATATATTGTAAAAAGAAGAAAGTTTTAACTAAGTTAGATGGAGATTCTTATGAGTTTAACTTTTCCAAATTTGCTAAAGCTCCTTGTGAAAATAGCTTGCCTAATGAAGATTTCATGGTGGAACAACTTGCTTCTATTGATCCAGTTTATGACCTTGGACCTCTTTTTGATGATTGTAAGTATGTCCATTCTAATGGTAAAGTTGTTTTTTGTGACAGTTATATTGTCAACTTTATTCAAAGTGCTACTAAAATTTATTATGAGAGAGGGAAACATGGTTTTATGCATCTCAATAATATTAATTTCCCCGTTTTATGCTGAAAGCTTTGAGGTTGCATTTATTTTGTCTTCCTATTCTAGTGGCCTTTTGTTTCAACAATTTGTTTTCTAATGAGACTCCCTTGCATAGGAAGTGGGTTAGACTCAAATGTGTTGGATATTTGCTTCTTGATGCTCTCTTTCACTTCAAATCTATATCTCCTATGTGATCATCTTTGAAATTATCAAGCCCGTCTTAAAGGCTATAAAGAAAGAGCTTTTGGGAGACAACCCTCTTAGTTTGCTTTTGGTTTTTGTTTTGTTGCGTATTGGAAGTTATTACCTCAGTAATAACCGCTCCTTATCCTTTTTGTTTTGGTCTTTGTGTCAAGATCAACTACTTTTGAGAAGTAGAGGAGTTGTGAAAAGTGGCTGTCCTGGGACATATTTTTATGCTACATTGTAAAAATTCATGAAGGAGCTCAGTACTACGGATGGAGCTGTATTTTTCTGTGCTTGTTCTCCAAGTTGTTTTCCAATTTTCATTAGTTTTGCACTTTTTTATTTGAGCAACAGAAGTTTTTCGAAAAAATCAATCTTTACCCACTGGTCTGTTTTGACAGATTTCTGCCATCATTTGCATTTGCCTCTTAAATCGATTTCCTTTCGGATTCTTTTGGGGTTTTGAAAGGAGTTGTTTCAGTAGATTTTGTTTTGTTGGTTTTCAGTTGAAGTTTGAACCTAAAGGTTTATTGTTTTTGCATACACTAATGTTGCTAATGAGGTTTGTGTAAGACCTTGTATGAAAGGAATTTTCAGGAGATGGAGACAAGGAATCTGTAGAGTCCGTCTTTGAATAGGTAAAAGTGCTGCAAACAGAAGGTTCTAGAAAACATTATCTTTTTATATTTTTGATGTTTTTATTGCATACGGAAGGATATGAGACGAAATAGAGGAGGAAACGGGGGCCAGAGGGGCCACACCCACCCTAGGCGCGGGCCCCAGCTGGTCGCGCCTACAATGATTGTGAGCCCCCTGGAGTCCGTCTCCGCCTTGTTTTTGCACAGTACCTTCCTTATGTCATTGAAACTTCATAATATATAACCCCCCGGATCCCTGGAGGTTCGTGTATCGTGTTCTCGTCGTGTTTTTGTTTTGATCTATTTCTGTCAGGCAGATTCTCGGGTTTGGAGCTACAATGTCTTCCTCTGGATCACCCATGGAGGATTCCTCCATGGATGTCATCAACCTGTACATGTATGAGTTGAAGATTCATCCCAAGGAGTTGATTCTCAAGTATGGGAAGGTGCATATGAAAGAAGTTCAAGGCCCCAAAGGAGAAGGCAGTCTGGAAGACATGATGGAAGCATTGGAGCAGGGAGTTTTCAGGTACAAGAAGATGGCAAAACGCAAAGTGGATGTCATCCATAAGATAAGTTTAGAACTCATCGCCAAGCACAAGTAGGAGGTTACTGAGCTCCGAGACGAAATCCTCTCACTCCATCAGACCACCAACCAATTACAAGCACAACTCTATGACATACAAAATCAAAACTGTGAGTATGAATCTAGATTTAATCGCATAAGCTCTGCTGCTAGTTTCAGGATTGTGGAAACCAAGACATCATTTGTAGATGGGGAGCATTTACCTTGGAAGTCTGATGATGACAAGGGACCACCACCACCGAAGGAGTAATTCGTTATCAGTTTTGGCATCCCCTTGGCTTGTTCCAAGCTTGGGGGAGTGCCGCGGTATCACATCATTATCTTTTATCTTATAGGCTGGTTTGCATTGTGGAAGTATCTCTCCTTTAGTTGGCTATCTATGTATCCCTTGGTGTTAGTGCCTTTGTGGAATATTAACGAGAAGTTTCATCTTTTACTTTTTGCACTTCTTATTTTAGTTTGCAATCTCTATTATATGATTGATCTTGTTGATCAGTATTGGTATCACTTTGGGAGCATCAACTAGATCTAAATTGGCTTTGGAAAACCGATCTTTGGTCAGTAGCAACAATTTTTGAGGTTTGAAAGGAAAAGAGAAAAGGATTACGGGTATTTTGTATTATTTATTTTCATTCTTGATTGGCTCATAAGCTTAGTATTCTTTATTTAAGATCTTTTGTGTCTTCAAGGAAGATTGAATGTTTGGCTTTATTACTTGTATGTTTGCTTGTTTCCTACAACTCTTTTGCTTGCTACCCAGCCTTGCTAGCCAAAAACCTATTTTGAGAAGGCATACTTCTCATGCATCCAACCCCTTTGAACCAAAACCCGTGCCATTTGTGTCCACCATATCTACCTATTATCATTATTGCTATTCCAAGTAAATTCTCAAGCTTCATCTATCTTTCAAATTAAAAAATATTTTGTTATGTGAAAACTAGTTAGTAAAGCTCTCATGAACTTGATGGCACACCTTATTTTCTTGCCCCTAATAAACTTGAACTATTGTGTCATCGAAGTTGTATATGCTTGCACCTATATGTTGGAATTAGCAGAACCGTGCTACCACGAGGAACACTTTCAACATTGCACCTGTACATTGTACACAGTTGATATCATGCTCTTTTGTTTGCGGATGTCGTCGATGTGAAATAAAAGGGGAGTTTGTAAGTCCATGGAGTTATGTATGTGTGTCAGAGAAACACCTGGGCCGCTAGCCTAAGCGATGCCTAATCATGGTGGAAACTTGTAGCACAACCATAGTGAGCAATCTGTGAAGCATCCTCAATAAAAACCTATGCAAATAGCAAATAAAAAGATCGCTGAGATGCTCACTGTCTGCTTGCCTTGTCATTTTGATTATGGTATAGCTCTTGTATCATGTGTAAGGGGTACCCTGTTGGCGGTTCTTTATGATGCACATGTACTTACAATGACAAGAACTTACCGGTAACTAAAGTTGAGTAGCATGAGGAGAAGCCCTCGTACTCAAGGGACATGAGATTGCCAACTTATATTTCGTCAAGCATATACTCCATCTTTGTTCACTTTAACCTTAATCACCTCAAGATGCTTATGATAGGGGAAATGAGAGCTCAAAGCTAGTAAGTACCATATTCTTTTGGAAGCTCTTTATGAACTTGAAATCTCTGCTTCTCTCTATGAAGTGCCTTTCCTCTACTTCTAAGTTGAGTCAGTAAACCTACTTCCTCTCTATATCCAGCAAGGATTTGAGTTGTTGTGTTTCAAGCATTCATATGATGATTTATTCAATCATGTTCTTTATCTTCCTTGTTTACACAAGACTCTTATCTAATGAGTATTACTTTGAAAGCTATTATTGTGAAAAACCTTTTATGTTTGAGCAAAAAATACTCCTGTTATAAACTTCTTTACAAAAGCCTTGCTTGAAAACTGTTTGCCAACTATTCTCTGACCAAGAATAAAGTTTGCTAATTCCAATTATGATTTATCTTTATGCATCTCTATTGTTACTCCCATACTTGTTGCAAGCTAAGTTATATAATGGTGAGTTGCTTTCTTCTATGAGTTGTGTAATGGTAAGTGTGATGATTCTTTTCCGTATTATTTTTATCAACACTTCACTCCATAAACCTGTGGACATGTTTACTGAGCTCAGTTTTCGCTTGGGGACAAGCAAAGGTCTAAGCTTAGGGGGAGTTGATACGTCCAATTTGCATCACCATTCTATATCATAATTTGCCTCTATCCATTGATATATTTCATATTAAGAGGTGTTACTTATGTCTTTTCATCTGTTTTTGCATGTTGGATGATTCTTGGAGGATGAACTGTCGGAGTCAGGATTCTAATGGAAAAAGAGGTGTTTTGATGCAATTTCGTGAAGATCAGAAAAATACCAGAAAAACTACGGAAAATCCTATTTCCCCAGAAGACGAAGGATGCCAGAAGGGGAGGCGGAGTTGGCATGGGTCACCCTAGGCCGCGCCTACAGGGGGTGTGGCCCACCTGGCCCACCTATGGATCCGCCCTCTCGCCTATATATTCTCCTCGAAACCCTAATACATGGAGGGCGACCATAGAAAGATTCGGCCGCCTCTATAGGGAAGAAAACACCGAGAGAGAAAGAGCTCTCCGACAGACAGAATTCTTCCGAGAGTAATTCCTTCCTGGAGAGGGGAGATCATCGCCATCAACAACATCATCAAGCTAGAATTCATCGGGATCATCATAATCCACACCATCATCTCCACCAGCACCATCATCACCACTCCATCTCGCTGTAACAATTGTGTTGAATCTTGCATAGTTCTTAGGGAAAACTTTCCCGGTGTTGATTACTATTGTAGTTGATGCTTGTGAGTGGAACCATTGGATTATTGTTTATGTTCAAATTGTTATCCATCACCATATCATCTTTGATCTTGATCCATATGATGTCTCATGAGTAGTTCGTTTAGTTCTTGAGGACATGGGAGAAGTCATGTTGTTAGTAGTGGATTTGTGTTGAGGTATTATTCAATGGTTTGATATTTAAGTTGTGGTGCTATTCTTCTAGTGGTGTCATGTGAACGTCAACTACATGATACTTCAACATTTATGGGCCTAGGGGAATGCATTGTGTATTTGGCTACTAATTTTGGGGTTGCCGGAGTGACAGAAACCTGAACTCCCGTTAGGAAACCATTGCACAAGGGAGTGTACGATCTCAGAGTTTAAGGCTGTAGTTACGGATGCTTGCAAGGGGTTTAATCACAAGTATGTATTAGTCCAAGTACGGTCGGTACATTAGCACAGGTTCACCCACACAACACTTACAAAACCAAAGAAGACTACCCAGCTATATGAAGCGAAAACACTTGACAGAATTCCCATGTGTCCTTGAGAACGTTTGGTCCTCATAAGTATTTCCACCGGCTTTTCCTTTGCTAAGAAAGGATTGGGCCACTTGCTGCAATTGTTTGTTGTCTTTATTAATTGCAGTTTATTTCCTTGCTTTATCAGAAAACCCCTAAAAATCCATTTGTTAAGTATTTACAAAGATTTCCTGCTCCATACCACTAGTCAACACCTTCTACTCCTCGTTGGGATCGACACTCCTATTTATCGAAAGTACTACGATACACCCCCTATACTTGTGGGTCATCACATGTATATCATATATACCTTTGTCTTTTATGGCAAACTTGCCAGCTTTCTTGTCATCGAGTTACTTGGGGCAGTTGCGCTTGTAGTGCCTGTCTCCCTTGTAGTAGTAGCACACGACGCCAGTCTTTGGCTTTGGGCACTTAAGGGAACGGGCAAATTGCTTGCCATACCTCTTAGGCTTCTTGCCCTTAGCCGTCGTTGGCCTCTTAAAGTTGGTGGTCTTATTGACCATCAACACTGTCTACTCATTCTAGATTTCCACCTCAGCAGTATTGAGCATGGCGAATAACTCAGAAAGGGTCTTAACCACACCTTGCATGTTGTAGTTCATCATGAAAGCTTTGTATCTAGGAGGCAACGAGTGAAACACCCTATCAATCGCTAGATCATCCGGGATTTTGCAATCTAGGGCGTTCAAGCGTTGAACGTAGCCAAACATCTTGACGACGTGCTCGCTCACACTGCTATGCTCTTCCATCTTGGCAGAGAAGAAGAGATCGGAAGCTTCATACCGTTGGGAATATGCCCTAGAGGCAATCATGTATGATGATGTTTTCCCATTGTATTCATAAAGTTATTAAGTTGTCCTTGTATGAGCATCTGATGTATATCATTGAATATGTGATTCGGTTGTGGAACTATACATTCATGTTGTTTGTACTAAATATCATTGGTCATCGAGGTTGTGTTGGACACACAACTTAGACCAATGTGAAAGTCGGCTTGATGACTCGGTTCCACTTGTCATGGGCATGGAGATGCTATTCTGACTTACACAGATTCGGCTAAAGAGTTTAGCGAGTCGGATTGACCCATATTGAGGTACAACAAACAAGTTGTAATTTGTATATCTCAATCAATGTAATCCTTAGACCTAAGGTTATTGCACAGTCCGAGTTGAGGATCACCGACTTAGGTTCTGTCAAATGCTGATCCATAACTGGACAGTTATAAAGGCAGAGTTCGGGTCGACTGAGAATCAAGCTGCGTGATGTGAATAACCAAGATGGGATTTTGCGTCTCCACTTGGAGAGATATTCTCTAGGCCCTCTCGGATGATATAATTCGGAAAGCATGGCCATGCATGACTCGTTTAAGTGTTAAGCGAGGCGATCGACTAAGAGTTAGTCGTATGAATCACTTATCTCGGATCGATAAGAGAGTCGGACTATTTAAGGAATGACAATTATTCGCCTATAGTCTGACAAGGTATATCGTGAGGCAAAAGGGACTCGGGCGTAAGTCACATTAGAAAGGCAAATCGTCATGAATCTTTGGTACTTGGGAGTCGACATATTCTGCTAGGATCCGCTACCGACTGATCGATTGAGAGTCAGACTCCAATCATGTCCAAGTAGCCATGAGGCTACGGGGTCACACTTAAGAGCGGGAGAAAGTTCAGATTGGATCTGAACCGAAAATCTGGTTGTGTTGGACCTGATCCGGATTTGGACTGAGTCAGTGAGTCGGACTCATAGTGACTAATATTATATGGGCTTTAGTGAATGGGCCACGAGAGTGGAGCCCATGTTCACTCCCTATATATAGTGGAGCACAGTAACCTAGAAGGATTAATCGTTGACCGGTTAGGTCATTCCATGAGTTGGAAACCCTAGATCCACAGCAGTCCTGCCGACATACTGAACCTAGCAGTTCGTGCGTGTGGATACCAGCAGAGATGTTGTACGATCAGCACTAGGACGATCGGATCGTAAGGACTGCATTGCATTCAACAGACGTGCTATATAAGTAATCCGCAACTGCGCGTCTAGTGGTAAACCTCGTGGCCTTCTACCTCAGCTAGATCTTGGGATCACCACGTTAGAGGGAAAAGTTTTGTTTTATCTCTATGTGGCCCAATAGTGGTATCATAGCAATAGCTTCTGGTTTTAGGCTCAAGATCTCGCATATGTGATATGCGGTTGGCTGTAAATGAGATCTATATGTTGTTTTGGTGGTCGATCTATGAGATAGATAGGTTTTGTATGAGGTTGATTGGATCAACTGTACTCGGGAAATGGTACATCTGATTTCCGTGATCGTGCTGCTAAGGTCGTGGAACGACATACCCCTACCGGTCGGTTTCCGCCATCAGGGTAGACTGTGACACGTAAATCCAGAAGCGGTGATCGAAGATCAAAGAGTTTGATTGAATCGGAATAATGGTCGGAATCCATGTCCTATCATAGTGCGTTAGATGTCATTGCGAGTTTCACAACGCCAATAGATAGCGTATCTATGCATAACTTGTTTTTGCAGGAAGCTGTGAATGGTATGGTTCATGTGCATGTGATGTATGCGTGTAATCCATACATGCTTTGCGAATCACGGTTTTGTCAGCCGGCTGGAGCCTAGGTGCTGTCATTTTATTGTATAACGACATGTGTGTCGGATTCTCCATGTAATTTACTTTACTAAGCTATTGTAGCCGTGTGGAGAACCCGGATGGCATGCAAGGTGATGTACATGTCGGCGACATGGAGTAAGACGACAAGTGACAAGAGTTGGCACAAGTCGGATTACAGGCTTGTGTGGTGATGGATATCACCATGAAGAGAGCCATACCATTTCACATTATATTTGATTTATTTTTTGTTATTGATATGTCTCTGTTTTACCTCTATTAGATAGTCGGTAAAATCTAATCCCTCAAAGAAGGTCTAGTCGGTTTTCTCGCCGGTGTTTGCACCATCACAAGTCGGACATTTTTGGTAGTGGGCTCATAAAATTGAGGTGCTGCCAATTCTTTCCGACTAGGGGGGTTTGACTCGGACTCTTACTGTGGAAACACTCATACGGGTCTATCACAACGGTTGTGGGGCTCAGGGAAAAGTCGTACGGGAGCCGGGGCATGTGATGCCACCCGACCAACATGAGTCGTATGAGATACGATTGACAAGGAGTTGTCTCCCTAGATCACTTGGCGGCTAGCGGTGATGCTAAAGCTCACTAGCTGACTTGCTTATTTAGGATCCTGAATCACTAAGCAACCATCGGAGGGGTGTTGGTTCTAGTGGGAGCATAAAATATTAAAGTGTTTAATATGCTTGCTCTTTTATGAATACATGTGTTAAGTGTTTTGCATATTTCTGTTGTAGATCATGGCACCAAGTAGCAGTCACTCTCAGATATCCGGTTTTGCATTGAGAACCATTCTTGAGAAAGATAAACTAAATGACACTAATTTTACCAACTTGTATCGAAATCTGAGAATTGTTCTCAAACAAGAAAAGAAGGACCATGTCCTAGACAACCCACTTCCAGATGAGCCGAATGAGGATGCGACTGTCGCTGCCACCAATGCCTACCGTCAGGCTAAGGATGAGTCCACGGATATTAGCTATCTTATGCTTACTCACATGGAACCGGACTTGCAAAAGCAGTTCGAGAATGTTGAGGCCTACGATATGATCGAAAGCCTCAAAAGTATGTTCTAGGCTCAGGCGAAGACTGAGAGGTATCAAGTCTCCCAGGCTTTGCTGAGTTGCAAGCTTAAGGATGGTGATCCACTGAGTCTGCATGTGATCAAAATGGTTGGTTACGTGTAGTCTCTGGAGAGGCTTGGCTGCCCCATTAGCGAAGAGTTTGCTACATATATAATTCTGAACTCTCTTCCTAGTGTGTATGGTCAGTTCATATCGAACTACCACATGCATGGTATGGATAATAAGCTCACTGAATTGCATGGGATGCTTAAGCAGGCAGAGGCGGATCTCAAGAAGTAAGTTCAAGAAGAGTTCTTAGACTAAGAAGAAGGCTAAGTCAGGAGGAAAGCAGACTCAGTACCCGGTCCCAAGCGCTTCCTCAGGGACTAAGCCATCTCCTTCAGCCGGATCCACTTGCTTTTACTGCAAGGCGGATGGCCACTGGAAGAGGAATTGCAGCAAGTACTTGGCCTACAAAGCCAAGAGTGGAGGTATGACTTCCGACTCTGGTACACTTGTTTGCAATGTTATAGACATATATCTTGCTGATGCACCTAATAGTTCTTGGGTATATGATATCGGATCAGTTATTCACATCTGCAACTCGTTGCAGGGACTGGTAAGAACTAGGAGCGTAGCAAGAGGCGAGGTTGATATTCGAGTCGGCAACAAAGCAAGAGTTGTTGCGTTGGAAGTCGGCACGATGCAACTTCATTTACCTTCCGGATTCATTATGGAACTGAATAATTGTTATTATGTTCCAGTGCTTAGTCGAAATATTATTTTTGCTTCATGTTTGATGAGGCAAGGCTATGAGTCGAATATCAAGAATAATGGTTGTTCTTTGTATTTGAATGATATGTTTCACGGCTTTGCACCCGTCCAGGACGGGTTATTTATTTTGAATCTTGATGGTGAGTCGGTTTATAACATAAATGTTAAAAGGTTGAAACCAAATGATCTAAATATGACTTACTTTTGGCACTGTCGGCTTGGTCATATAAGTTGGAAATGCATGAAGAAGCTCCATGATGATGGACTCCTAACTTCGTTCGAGACGTGCGAATCGTGCCTACTCGGCAAAATGACCAAGACACATTTTGCAAAGAGTTGTGAAAGGGCGTCCAACTTGTTGGGACTAGTACATAGTGATGTATGTGGACCAATGAGCACGACAACCAGGGGTGGTTATGAGTACTTCATTAACTTTATTGATGATTTGAGTAGGTATGGATATATCTACTTGATGAAACATAAGTCGGAAGCCTTTGAAAAGTTCAAAGAATTCCAGAATGAAGTACAGAATCAACTTGGCAAGAAAATAAAGTTTCTTCGGTCGGACTGAGGAGGCGAGTACATGAGCCATGAGTTTGATGGCCATCTGAAAGGTTGTGGAATAGTTCCTCAACTTAGTCCGCCTGGAACGCCACAAAGGAATGGTGTTTCGGAAAGGCGGAATCAGACCTTGTTGGACATAGTACGATCAATGATGAGTCGGACAGATCTGCCTTTATCATTTTGGGGTTATTGTCTAGAAACAGCGGCGTTCACACTAAACATAGTACCATAAAGTCGGTAGAGAAGACACCGCATGATATGTGGACAGGCAAAAAGGCGAGTTTGTCTTTTCTTAAGATTTGGGGTTGTGAAGCATTTGTCAAGCGACTTCAGTCGGACAAGCTTACAGCCAAGTCGAATAAGTGTATTTTCATGGGGTATTCGAGGGAAACCTTGGGTTACTACTTCTACAACCGAGAAGAGGGCAAAGTGTTTGTCGCTCGGAATGGTGTCTTCCTTGAGAAAGAGTTTCTCAGTCGGGGAGTAAGTGGGAGCACGGTGCAGCTCAAAGAAATTCAAGAGGAACCGGCTAGTAGCGAGTCGGCAAAAACCTTGGAGGTTGAGCCGGTCGTGGTAGCTGAGCTGGCAGTAGCACCTATACTACAAAGATCGGCAAGATTACGAAGTGTTCATGATGTATTAGTGTTAGACAGTGATGAGCCGGCAAATTATTCGGAAGCGATGGTGGGATCTGATTCCGAGTCATGGCTTGGAGCCATGAGATCCGAGTTAAATTCCATGGATGAAAATCAAGTTTGGAACTTGGTTGATCTGCCAGATGGTGCAAGACCCGTCGAGTGCAAATGGGTCTTTAAGAAGAAAACTGATATGGATGGAAATGTTTCCGTCTATAAAGCATGTCTTGTTGCGAAGGGGTTCCAACAAGTTCAAGGAGTTGATTGCGACGAGACTTTCTCGCCCGTAGCGATGCTTAAATCAGTTCGGATCATGTTAGCTATAGCAGCCTATTTCGACTATGAGATATGGCAAATGGATGTCAAAATGGCTTTCCTTAATGGAAATTTAACCTCGTGGCCTTATACCTCAGCTAGATCTTGGGATCACCATGTTAGAGGGAAAAGTTTTGTTTTATCTCTGCGTGGCCCAACACATACCTCTCTACCCGAGCCTTTGGAGCAAAGACGGCTTTAAGATCCTCAAGGATCACAAATGCAGCCATCTTCTCAAAATGCCTTTGAAGCTCTGGCTCCATGTCATAGAGCATTCCACTCTGGATGAGGGAGGAATCATCATGTCTTGTACCGCTGCATATCTGTCCTCCCTCGGTGCGTGTGTCACGGGTTTGGCGGGCAGTTCTGCCTCTAAGACATAGTTGATCTTGTAGGGGGTCAGGAGGATTCTCAGGGTGTGGTGCCATGCGGTGAAGTTTTTCCCATCGGTTTTCAGCTTTTCCTTCTCTAGGAAAGCTCTAAGGTTGAAGGTGGGTGGGTGTGACATCTACTATGGATTTGCAAAGAGTTTAGAACATGTTCATAATATTCTGAGAACAAGTTTAAAGTTTCACATTTAAACTTAAATTAATAAGGCTCCCACTCAAGATGAACATCCCTCCATTCGTCTTAGTGATCACATGATCCATCTTCACTATATCACCCCCGATCGTCACAGACGATGACATAGTTCCAAAGGTGGACAATCTGAATGTCGATCACATCTCTATGTGACTCATGATCGACCTTTCGGTCTCTGTGTTCCGAGGCCATGTCTGCACATGCTAGGCTCACCAACTCAAACTCGTGTGTATTGCTGTGTAACCTTTCTTATACCCACTGTATGTGAATGTAGGTATGTCTGACACCCGATTGTCACGGACTTCCTCGTACCGAAGAACTTTCTTGGTGGTGCACACACGAGGGGAACACTATCATTGGAATTTGGGAGGGATCATCCTATTTATCTACCGTCATATAACTAGTATACTATGCCAAACAATATGTGCAAATAGATACTTCATAAGCATGGTTCCATGACATGGTTGCAGCACCTTGATCTCCATCAAGAGCTCCAATGGACAATCGTTTCATAAACTTACCATTACCATGTCATGACATACGCCCCTATAAAACAAAGTTAGACGCCTCTACTTTATCCTTTTGCAAGTTTTACACGGCTTTAGGGCTTTCATGGTAGAACCCGTTCCCACCTATGAACGTTGAGCCACAAAGTTGATTCAATGATTGCCTCTTCGCTCCCTTTTCAGGGCCCTCTGGTGTAAAGGTCATATCAACTATTGAAAGAGAGACAGACACCCGCCAGCCACTTATATGGAACAAGTCGTATGTTAAGCGTGGAACCAGCCCCGTGTAAGCTTACGCGTAAGGTCGGTCCAGGCCACTTCATCAATCAATACCGCGATATGACAAGAACATGAAAGATAGTTGCAACTAGAGAATCAACACCCACATACTTCTATGTGTTCTATTCATATGACATGTCTACCCATAGATTTGGCTTTGATACCACTGTTGGGGTTCGCAACAGAAAATAAAAAATTCTACCTACACGAACACGATCACCAAGATCTAAACTATGTAGACATAAGTAATGGAGATGGAGAATGGAGTTCATACCATTGAAGACCATGCCACGCCTTATGCATGTAGGTGTATAGCGATGAAGACAGTTCCCCAAGTGTTGCACCTCAAATCTCTACACACGTCCGGTGTAGGGACATCTCCCGAGATCCGATCCAGCAGAGCAGCGAAAGAAGAAAGAAGTCGGACCTTCATGCTCACAACGGTAATGAGGAGGTGGAGAACTAAACCAAGAGGTTAGATCCAACCTAATGGAGAGAGCTCTAGGGTTTAGGGGAGAGGAGAGAACTTGTTGTTGGGATACAAATAGAGGGGAGGGCTCCTCTATTTATAGTAGGGAGGGGTAGGGTCAAACCCTAGGGTTTGGGGGGTGGGACCCGCAAGCCACCGCCAGGGGGAGGGCAGCTGCCACCGGCCCTAGGCCCCAACCCGCGGGTGGGAACCCTTAGGATTTCGGCGGTGGCCCCCCTCTCTCCCTCCCTCCCCTAGGAGCCTACCCTCCGGGCCCTTCTAGAAGCGGCCCAATAGCACTAAGATTGCCCATAAAATATAAAATAAAATATGTTTCAATATTAATTCAACTAATTAATATAAAACACATATATTACTATATTTCATACTCCGAAACTCCTTTTGTACCTATTCCCATCAACATCAGATAATACCCGGAACCTTTCTTGTTTCTCTCTCGTTTCTCCTTTGGTGCCGGTTCGATCCCAAAGCGTCCCCACCCTTAAGTGTGCCACCCTTCAGCTCGGAGTTGCTACGAACATGATCAAGACTCTCTTGTATCAATGATCAACATCGGGACCTGGATGACCATAATGATCCCCGTGCCCTCACGATTAATCTCATCGCTTGAACCTTAACTCCGTAGTCCTATTCCCTTTGCCATACGATAGCTAGGTTATCCGAGATTTGATCTCAAGCATCTCCATACTTGTGTTCGATCTCATTACCGATGAACTCATTTACTCGTTCCCGTGTCGTTGCATTCCATGATCCAATCATACACTTGCAATCTTCATTAATGCAACATCACCGAGTTGGCCACGTGTATCTATCCGTTACTTGGATTGGCAAATCCTGGTCTTGATAAAAACTCTTCAACCCATTTCTTTAGAAAACCCAACGATACCTTTATGATCACCCTTTCATGGCTTGATACTTGATATCATCAAAGTCTCCCTCCAAAACAGTAATTATGCATTATCTCACAGTCAAAGGATATAAGCCACGATGTCTTTACACGTTACCATCAATGATGAACGTTAAGTAACTAGATCTTATTGTGACTAACTTTAGGGTGAATGTCTATCACATCATTCTCCAATGATGTGGCCTCATTGTCAACCGGCACTATCACCATGATCTCGAAACCATAAGATCATCACTTGCCCAATGAGCTAGTTTACTAGAGGTAACTAGAGACCTGGTTGTTTACATGCCACACGTGTATTAACGTTTCATATTAATACAGTTATAGCACGGTAAGAAACATATTATGAACAAGAGATTCATCAAATAAAAAATCTTTATTATTTGTCTCTAGGGCATATCTCCTTCACAAACAGATATGCATATATGGCAGAAATAGAAAACAATTGATTGATGTTTCTTTAACAAATTTCGAAGGAAACAGAGATGCATATATGGCTTATCACTTCTAAAATCTGAAGAAAACTTTCTAAGATATGCCCATGTATGTTTCTAATTCCTCAAACAACAAAAAATCAAATTCCTAACTAGCTACCAAGCACTAGTACAATAAATTTAGTTCATACGTAGGCATGCTAATTAACTGATAGTGAAGGACTTTGTAAATAGATTGAGGCTAAAATTACTGACCATAGCTTCCCGAAAGGTAGGCTGATTCAGGACGATGGTAAAGGACTCTGAAGTCATGTTGGAACGGCCACAGTTATACCTTGCCTGGCTGCATACACGACAGATTTTCATCATCGCAGTCTGGTTCTGCGTACTGAAAAAAGAAAAGATCGAAGAAAAGGTTCAGAACAAAGTAAAAACCTCATTTTGTAGAGTACATAGTGGGGAAAAAACAGAGAAAAAATTCTCATTTGTACAGATCTGGAAAAACGTCTGAACAATTTGCGCAACTCGAGCTCTGTGTATGAACAAGCATCTGCATATTATTAGACTAAACCTAGTGAAAGAAATTAATCAAATAGAAAGAAGAGTAGAGAGGAATGAGAACCTGCAGACGGGAGTTCGTCCGTACTCTGCCTCTGGAACTGACTGTTGAGTATGTGCACAAATTTAGTTTGCCTGAAGTGTAGCTCTAGGAGGCAGGAAAAACCATAACCGCTTCCCCTGACCACTCTTAGAGGCGGTTCTTATTACCATCCGTCTGAGGTGCACTTGCGGGGATGCCCATGACCGGATGCCATAACTGTACGTGTCACACAACCAAATTGAGGGGGCTTGTAATAATAGCCGGCTCACCGCTCTGAGTATTTGAAACGATTGAGTTTTCAGACCGCCTAAGGTCATATACTGAGGCGTTTGTTATTATTATTCAGCTCCCAGGGGTCCATTTTTTGAGTCTAATAATGTAAACAACCTCTTCGAAGACCATCAGAGGTGGTCATCTTGTAACAACCAGCTGAGGGGTACAAACAGAGGCGGATTTTTTGGAAAGCGCGGTAACAACCAGCTGAGGGGTACTTGTGGAAAACCGTGTGAGAGCACTGTCTCTAAGTAGCGAGTTTGTACTAGTGCATATTATCCATCAAACTGTTAAGCAGTTATCTCTATCATTTTACTAGGTACTAGTCATCATGAAAACAAATTCATAGATATTATCTTGATAAATTCAAGGATGATTTCCCTTTTATTTTTGAAATGGAGAATGGATCCCTAACCTCTCTATTGAGAGGTGCACATAGCCTTTATTTATTATTGATTATCAAAGGCTACCAAAAGACATATAAAGATCATATAAGCCAAAGCCGCCAATACGATAACACTGAGCACAATGATAGCAGTCCATCGCTAGCTCCTAGGCGAGACCTGGAAACCACCTAACTGCGCATGCATGCCAGGAGCCCAGATCTGCCGCAGCATATCCGCGTTGCCGCACCAATGCAGTTTCTCCATATCTCACCGTCTCTATTTTCCACCAGCTCATATTTAGTGTGTAGATCGATGCACAGACTCCTCACACCAGCCACCGACACCACTTCCCTGTGCACGATCTCCTAAGCACACCGCAGAAACCGCCGATACACCGCAACACCATGTCACCAAGTACCACCAGCAGACACAACTTGAAGTCTCAGAAGGATCTGTTGTACGTCTGCCGAACAACTATGATTCAGCGTAGAACGTGTCGGCTAGGGACTTGACATCTCCACCAAACTTCCATGCAAGACGAAGCCCGCTTCACCTCTAGCCTCTGTCATCCAGCACTACTCCACAAAACGATGCTCCTAGCAAAGAACGCGACACAATGACGTCATCATCCAATCCGGAAGACCAGATCCTACCATTTCCCCGGAGCAGCATGAGTGGTTTGAAAATAATTGCACGACAATATTTTCATCAAGGTAACAGTGCAAAAACACCGCAATCGCCTGCCATGATCGGAGTTGGCTTGGTTTTCACCGGTGACTATATCTCCCGAACTTGCAGCCGAGACTAGATGGAATGAGATCCGCCAAACCAGCCACGAAACCGGCTGGCCACCTCCGGCGAAGGAAGTGACCACCTCCACGAAGTGCCATCGCCGACCGACAAGTCAGCAGGTGAGGGTCGTGTGGTTCCAGGCTCCAGCGATCATCGCCCCAGCACCGTCGCCTCTTGCCTCCACCACCATACGGCCACGGCCCCCCGACGTGCTCCTACCATGGTTGCCCGTCCCCACATGCTAGTGAATGCCAAGATCGAGTCGGCGTCGCCTCAGACTTAGGGATGGGCCCACTTCAATTCAAAGGTATTCAAAAGCATACACAATTTTTTAAAACAAAAACTAGGTATATATAGCAGACAATAGGTACAAGTATGGAAAAACAGAAAATTCCTAAAGAGATCTAAGCTATCTAGTCTTGAAAATGTATGGTTGCACGCATATTCGTGTCCTTGTCTAGTACTCCCTCCATTTCAAAATATAAGATGTTTTAGGTTTTTGAAGGAAATGTATCTAGACTTGTTTTAGTGTGTAGATTCATCACAAACATGAGTGAACCTACATACTAAAAGTAGTCTAGATATATTTGCTTCATAAAGCTAAAACATCTTATATTTTAAAACGGAGGGAGTATATGTTAGGCCCACCTCACAGATGAACATGTGGGAGTGACAAAGACAGAGAAGGGAGAGTAAAGCCAAATACAAGTCTTAATCTGACCTTTACTCCTCTCTCTTGTTCATGAAATTGGTGGTGCAAGCCAATAGCCGTTGGGCACAGGCACAACAAAGGTGGCCCTCCTGGTTCTGCACTTGGATGGTGCAGGGAGGAGATGGCGACCGGGACATGCTGGTTGACCGAGAGGAGCAGGCGAGGAACACAGGCGGAGAGAGCCGGTAGCGCCTAGGCTCGTGGACATTGACGCGGTTGTCAGAAGACAGAGCGGGCGGCCCGCGCTGCTGATAAGGGGTGGCCTGATCTTTTCGTTGAGCACATCGTAGATGATGGTGGATGTAATGGAGATAACTTGTGGGATGTTATGAATCACCGGCTGTTCCCCCGCTGCCAATGCAACAGATCTCAACCCAGATGGTATTCGCAACTTCACACACTTGCGCACGAAGCCGCTGACCACGAAGCGATTTGCAATCTACCAATTCCCAATGGAACAGCAGAAAACACAAAAACTTTCAGTAGCAAACTCCAGATCGAATCAAAGTGGAGGTATGGTAGATATTCCTGATCGAATCAAAGAGGAACATATAATTTCAGATGAATGCTTGTAGCAGTTCAACGAAACAAGTATTGGTTTAATCTAAACGTGGTCTAACCCTAATTGCGGCGGCTGCTAGGGTTTATATGATGGCTGGGGCGTCCTCCCCCCTAAACGGGCCTAAAAACAGCCATAACTTGGCCCAAACTGACTCGGTTCGACTCAAACTGATACATACCAACCCATAGATGGGTTCGGTCTACTTGGCGCGCAGGCCATATGTCGTGGTGCACCTCAAACGTGTCATGGCACGCCACATATCTCTCTTTATCATGCCTTCTCTCCTTATTTCCTCCTAGTGCGTTTTCCATCTCTCGGTCGCCTTCCTCCCTCTCCTCCCGCTGGCGCTAGTCCGATAGATGTCAAATCTAGTCAAACAATAAAACAATGATTTAGGTAGTATAAAGTTCTTATAAATCAAAGTATCATGTCAGACTAGGAATGAATTCACCTTGTGATATTTTTCAATGAGGCTCAATATTTCTTTCCAGTTCAAACAGTCGAAATCAGCATGATCCATGGTTGTATCCTCATCATGCTCCCTTTCTTCAAGAAAAGCCGTCCTCGACTTTGGGTAAGCTGAAAGTGGAAGGAACAAAAAGAACAACGTATACACAGAGTATATGTATACATAACCTGTTGTATCATTTTTGTTCACGTGAATAATATGTCTACTATTCATCAAGCAACTTAAATTGCAAGTATAAGTGAAGTACAAAGAATCATGATCATGTTGAAAAACAAATAGATATATAGTCTTGTTGTTCAATATTAAATTCAGTTTTCTCAAAGAAGATCTATGATCAAATTTGTGATGAACAAGATCAAACCAATTCAAACTATGTGAAAACCGAATTGATTCAGGCCATGCTTCAACTGCGCTACTCCAATTATTATGAACATAATCATTTTGTTCAGTATGTAACATGCAACTCAATTTGCAAATATCAGTGAAGTATATAGTAGTATCACACTTATGTAACACGTTGTGGGACAAACACAAGGTGTATGAAAAATCTGATTCAAATCTAGAAAGATTGGAATAATCCAACATAGGTAAAGTTACTTTTGTTGGATGGACTATATCAACTAGATGAGAATTTACTTTTATATTATCACAAATTGTAGTATCTATCCCACCACAAAGATATCTTGACACATAACATGTATGGCTAAACACAGTAAGTTTCAATTCAGCAATTCTTTCACATGTAATGCATATGTGATCCACAAGAAAATTTTCATCCATCCTATATTCACCAATTAGATTAAAGATGAAACAAGGAGAATATGTGCTAGAATTCAGACATGGAATTTCAGAAATCCTATCCATAGCACAACGCATATTCATAGGTTCATTTGGCATGATGAAATACACAATATCAGTAGGTGGTATTCGAGCAAGTCTTTCCTCATGTGTAATTAGTACTACATGCTTAAAATTCAGATTTTGCAAAGCATCACTCGGTGCTGAAATTTTTGTGCTTGTAAAGTTACAAGAATCAACCAGCAAAGGAATAGACTTACTGAATGCCTTATTGGTTGGTTGTAGCCCCAAACCAGTGCCATTATCAATGTCATCCTCCCTATATGTAGTAGGTATTGGAACAACTTTCTCAAGTGATGATACCCGATCGTGTGATATAGGTTGTAAAATAGGCGGCTCCCTTTCTTCAATAGAAACCTGCATATCACAAGGTACAACACTAGAAGTAGACATGATTATGTTAGTAGACACCTCACATGTCTCATTGACGTCCACTCTCAAAATTTCTGGAATAGGCCATGTGTAGTTGTATAAAAACCTAGAACGCAGAAATTGCTTGAAATCCTCCTAAGGAATGTTTTACCTATGACACCATACACAGTCCTAGCGTCCTTCCACCATGAGTTACCTTTGTATCGACACGTCGGCGAGCGAGAATATATTCTGTATGGCCATTAAACTTGCGATCGAAGGTATGACATCTCGCAAAACCACTGAGCATGTGAGATTCCCAAGACGTATATTCTGTGGATGATGCAGAACTGTCCAATCTCCACTTGACTTGAGTGGCATCATATGCCATGCCGACCACAATACCTAAATAGTCATGGTAAACATCGTTTGATTTCTGCATCACATCAACACTAGTAGAAGTCATGATTAGTACATTAGTATATAAAAGTAAATCCGGTGGTGGAACTCTCACAACTCACTCGAAACTGAAAGAAAACATGTATCTTACAGTTCCAAAGTGAATTAGGATGGCTTACCAACTTGTATGAGCAGAACATGATGTGACGAAGCGAATACCGAGTGAAATATTATCACACGACAACTAGGGGTATATAGTGGAGCTTGGTATGTATACCTAACAACACTAATTCATAAATCCTAGTGCTGACCGTATGACAAGACCCACAGAAACACACACAGTGGAGATAAATGGGGCAATTGCAACTCTGAAAGGGAGCTCAAAATTGAGGTATATCGGAGTAATGATCGTGTTGCAATGCACAAGGAGAGACACTAGCAATGACTCAACAAAACGGACACAGATTGCTAAACTAAGAAGCCCAAAGAGCACTAAGCACGCTAGTCTCGTAGGATAGTTCTAGACACCAAGAAAGGCTTACTAAGGCTCACAAAGATAGGAACGCTATGTGACTTAGTAACAAAAAAAATTGACTTGAAAAATGGTCTCTGCCACGGCAGAAAAAGGGGTCTAAATCCTGCCACGGCAGGATTAGAAAAATTCTCGTGCAACCACGGAACTATCTGTGGTCTGGCATGAGGAGTTTTTTTTTTTGCTGCTGGTCGCTCACGCACGTACTAGCTGAGACTTGTCTCAGGTCTGGCGAGGCACAACGTCCTTTTTTTTTTCTCGCTCACTCGCTTAGGCTTCACGTAGGAGCACAGACGTTTCTGAGGTCAAGCGAGAGTAGCCGCGATTTTTTTTCAACGTGAGCTTGCCTCACGTACAGATCGGATCGGAACTTTTGTTTTCTTTCTTTCTTCCTTCTAAAAAATAGATCTAGCAACTCTAATTCAACCAAAATAAAAACGGATCTACTAGATCTAAAACACAAAAACACGATGAACTTGCTAGGAATAGTCTAAAACTCCGATTATGAGACAAACTGAGACGAAAATTAGGCAAAAGCTAGACAAAACTACGACTCAGATTTAGGAGAAAGGCTACACAAAAATACTACGATCAGCAATTAGAACTCACGAACAGTGTTATCTAGGCTATGGCAATAAACTATGAACCATAATATTTTTGTGTGGCTTTTTCTGTATAGGACGAAAACAACTAATCTATGGGGATGAATTGCTCACCGAATAAACCTGAGAATCTGATACCAAGATGATAAGGGGTGGCCCGATATTCTCGTTGAGCACGTCGTAGATGATGGTGGATGTAATGGAGATAACTTGTGGGATGCTGTGAATCACCGGCTATTCCCCCGCTGCCAATGCAACAGATCTCAACCCAGTTAGTATTCGCAACTTCACACACTTGCGCACATAGCCGCTGACCACAAAGCGGTTTGCAATCTACCAATTCCTAATGGAACAACAGAAAACACGAAAACTTTCAGTAGCAAACTCCATATCGAATCAAAGTGGAGTTATGGTAGATATTCCTGATCGAATCAAAGAGAAACATATAATTTCAGATGAATGCTTGCAGCAGTTCAACGAAACAAGTATTGGTTTAATCTAAACGTGGTCTAACCCTAATTGCGGCGGCTGCTAGGGTTTATATGATGGTTGGGGCGTCCTCCCCCTAAACGGGCCTAAAAACAGCCATAACTTGGCCCAAACTGACTCGGTTCGACTCAAACTGATACATACCAACCCATAGATGGGTTCGGTCTACTTGGCGCGCATGCCATATGTCGTGGTGCACCTCAAACGTGTCCTGGCACACCACATATCTCTCTTTATCATGCCTTCTCTCCTTATTGCCACCTAGTGCGTCTTTCATCTCTCGGTCGGCTTCCTCCCTCTCCTCCCGCTGGCGCTAGTCCGATAGATGCCAAATCTAGTCAAACAATAACACAATGATTTAGGTAGTATAAAGTTCTTATAAATCAAAGTATCATGTCCAACTAGGAATGAATTCACCTTGTGATATTTTTCAATGAGGCTCAATATTTCTTTCCAGTTCAAACAGTCGAAATCAGCATGATCCATGGTTGTATCCTCATCAACTGCGGTGCTGGAGACATGGAGGCGGCGAGCTAGAACCGCCCGGAGCATGGGTGGCGGTGATGGATCGGAGGGACACGTGCGGGTCAAGGCGACAAATCCCGGGTGGCTGTAAATGGCGGTGGGAACAACTGGGGCCAAGTGGCGGTGCTGAAACTGGGTCTCGAGACGGGGATTACAGCGGCCATGGGAGGAGGTGAGAGAGGCAAGCGGCGGCGCGATTGGTGCTATGGATTGGAGAAGTGGTGGCGGCGGGGCGGTGGATCGATGCGGTGAGGGTTGCGTGTGTGGTGTGGTGTTGGGTTGGGCTATTTGTCCTGGTCCATCCGGGTTTCTTCTCTCAAATTTTATTTAAGAAAGTTTCGTCATTTATTTTTATTTATTTTATAAAACATATGCTGAATTGATTTTTTAGAAAGAGAAAACTGATTAAATTATAAGGTTTTAAATTTTGAACCTAAGGAGTGGAGTTTTATAGCAAAAAAAGGGCATTGTCCTTCAATTCGGCCATACCCAGCGGCATCTTAATTATTTTAGTATAATACTCCCTCCATCTCAGTTTACTCTGCGTTTTGGGTTTAATTAAAGTCAAACTTTATAAACTTTGACTATGTATATCAGGAAAAATATCAACATCTAAAATATGAAATAAATATAATTAGACTTACCATAAACATACTTTTTTACTAAACCTAGAATGAACAGTAATTTGGGACAGAGCGAGTATGAACGTACATAGGCCATATTGAACCTATAAATAGTCCAGCGAACAACACCACTGTCAATCAAAGAATTAAAACGATATAAAAAGACGGCGGCGCACATGCTTGATCCATCTAGTAAAAGACGATACAAAGTATTTGGTCCAAAAGACAAACAAAACCACCTCCCTCTAAATGGACCAACTAGCTCTGGCCCAATTAGGTACATCCCCACACCCAGGACGCTGGTGAAGGGATACGGGTAGGCTACAGTAGCACAAATCAAAAAAAATTCTACCGCGTATACCAGGATTACTGTTGTCAGAGATCACGGGATTACCACTAGACGCGCAGTTGCGGAATCGATGAAGCGCGTCGAGGCAGTGCAGACGTTCCACGTCTCCTTCTTGTCCTCGTCCTACGAGAAGCTTCCCTTGCACAGCTCGTCCAAGCGCTACAGATGCAGCGCCTCCGAGGTATCCACACGTACAGGGTGGAAGCGTCAGACGCCGGACTGCTAGGTCCGCGCGCGCGACACAGGCGTGAGGAGTGGCGGCTGGGAATGATCTGAGGTCTAAGGTCTAACCCTGGTCAGCTCGCCCCACCCTCTCTTATATAGGCGTCCCTAGTGGGCTTCTACATTAGCAGCTCATTAGTACCCTAAGCCTGGTCTAATTTGGATCCAATCCTCATTAGGCTTCCAGCCTCTTAAGTGTGTGACCTTATAGGTTCATATGCGTATAGACATGACACGAATACACTTATTCTGTCAATAGTTGGTAGCGGCCTCTAGCAAGACGTGCCAACTCCTAAACGCATACAAAGATCATATCGGACGAACCATCACAAGGTTTAGTACATGTCTTTCCCTTTGCCTCACGATATTTGGTCTAGCTCCAAGCTGACCTCCCTTTCTCGATACCGTGATTCAGAATCCTTTTACTAGGTTAACTCTTAACCATATGTAGCACGGCCATGTATTTCTGGATCCGATCACTCGAGGGGCCCAGAGATATCTCTCTCAAATAGAGAGGGGCAAATCTCATCTTGATTGACCATGCCTTGCAGCATGCTTCAGGACAAATCCGAAAGCTACCTTTATAACTACCCAGTTACGGTGCAGCGTTTAATAGCCCCAAAGTAGGTCGATCCATACCTCAAGTACATGCGAAAATCCCAGGTCTAAGGACAAAACGTACACGATGTGTAGAGAGAGATCTGCAACTAATTGCTAGTCTCAGGTTGGGTCAGTCCAACCCCATGTTTATAACATGTGTCCATATCATTGGTTTGACATCTCCATGTCTATGACTTGCGAAACATAGTCATCAACCAATCGATGTGCTAGTCTAATATTTACGTGTGTCCTCACATGAACTCCGACTAGGGACAACTCTTAAATAACCATACAAGTAAAGAGTTTCACAAACAGTTCACATAATTACCAATCAATACAAGTTGCCTGATATGGATATTCAAGGAACATTACAATAACTCATGGATACATATGAAATATCATCATCTCTATGATTACCTCTAGGGCATATTTCCTTCAGTTGGCACAGGCTAGGCACGTCAAGTGCGAGAAACATGATGCAGTTGTTCGGGCGTTGGCTCCCCAATTTCTTGACACGAACGCTAATCGATCCCTAGATGACGGCCGACGACGAGCAACGATGGAATATAGGCCACGGCGTGTCATTCTTTCCTCCGGTCTCCGCCTCATCTCCAAGCCCCAACGCGGCCACGACGACCCATGTTCTTGTACTCGATCTCGAGTTTCCTCGGCATTCGGTAGCTTGACGATAACCAGGTTTGTAGTTTGGACTTAGATGTCGGCTGCTCTAAAGTCTTGAATTTTCTAAACCATTCGTTGAGGTATATATATACTTGAAATTCAGACCACATTCGATTCAGATTGAATTAGTCCGAAATTCAGAAGATCATTTTGCTATTTAATTATATGTTCTCTTATATTTTAGATGTTTCTCCTATGATATATAATGATTATGATTGATGTATGAATCTTCATATTATGCTAGATACACTACATGAGACGACGGTTACGCCGACGGCCGGGCCCCCTCCTCCTAGCCCCTAAATCCCGTCGGCGTAGGCTAGCCCGACGGCTGCCGTCGACGTACAGCCCCATAGTAGTAGCCCCTCTTCCCGTCGACGTAGAAAAGTCGTCGGTGTATATAGGCGTAGACCATATGGGTCCCATCTAGATGATTAACGGCCGTTCGCCGACGGTTTTGGCAAAGTCGTCGGCCTAGTTTTTTCAAAAAAAAATCATATTTTTTTCAATTTTTTTTCTCAAACTTTTTAACTTATTAATCTCACATGGACATTTTTAATTCTAAGTACATTTAGTTTCAAGTCAAATTGCACAAGTAGTCAAACTTTTCAATCGGTCATCCATCCTAATACTACTCCAGCCCCAGCACGTTTAACTTCTTCATTCCTTCCATATGAGCTTCCGACAAAAAAATTAGAACATGTTATGAATATTATCATATCAATCCTATTAACTATTGGACTATAATGTTAGACGTCTTTATTTTTTTACATTTCATATAATTATTTGAGTAAACAACAATGAATAAGTAATAATAATCTTAAATTCAAATAAAAATAAAATAAATTTTATTTATTTTGCCCTTTTTTATTTAAAATTAAATAATTCATATCTACAAATCCATAAATCATAATTCGACAAATAATATATCCAAATTGATCAAAAAAATGAGAGTAATCCAAATATGACATCCCTAACATCTATTTAATTATATATCTTAACTTTTTAATATTAGACCAACCGAAACTATGTCAGGATTCATGAAATATCCTGTTTTTGTCACTCGGAAAATAGAAAATGGTTTTTTTGTGCGACAAAAAGGAAACCTTGCATTAGATATCTAAAGAAATAGCATATAATGAACCTAAAAATTATTTTTACAAAAAATCATGATCATCATATCATGTACCTGTAGTTCAAATCTAACTCATTTCCTACCGATTCGGCAGGAATTTGTTTTTTCACGAGGGGTTGACGGAAAGGTTTGAGATATCCCGGTTGGAAAATTGTGCATTTAAAGTGGTCTAGTATTTTTGAAAAATATGGTATTATCATTTTGAAACTTTCATTTGGTTGTTTCTTTATAAAACACCCTGTTTTTTGCACTCGAAAAATAAAAAAATGGCTTTTCGTTGCGACGAAAAGAAAAACTTCCTTTTGCAACATTGTTCGTCATTCTATGATACACATGCGTGCACAATAGTTGCACAATATAATGATTATGATTCTTGTATGAATCTTCATATTATGCTAGATATATAACGGTGTTAATTCTTGTGTGATATCTTCTATACATTATACAGTTAGGACTATATGCTGCATAATTACTTATACATGCCAAACACACTGTCAAAAGAAATTCTATACTTTGAAAATTTGAATACAGTCTTGAAATTGTGGCCCACCCCTGCTCAGACCCCCCCCCCCTTGCTTGAGGAACCCCCTGTCGTCGTCCTGCTCGGACTTTGCCCAGGCGTCGCCACCGCCGGCGAAGGAGGGGGAGGGGAGGCTGCGGGCGCCCCGATGAGGTGCGGCGCCACCACACGGGAGCGGTTCAGTTACCCAATGCAGGCTGGCGGTTTAGGGTTAGGTGTGATTTTCTTTTGAGGTATCCATCTTGGCCCTCGGATGATTTCAGAGTTTTTCTTGCAGCTTGTTTGTACTAATATTTTTACTTATCCTTGCAAAAGGGCCAAAAACAAAAAAATTCTGTCTGGTGCTGTCAGTGCATCCTTGGTTTTTACGTTAATTCTGCTTACATTCGAAATCTAGACGATGATTTTTTATTTTCTCTTTGAAATGTTCGGCTGTCAGTGCATCCTTGGTTTTCTGTTCGGCTGTTAGGACGTCCATTGTTGTTGGTAGCGCGTCAGGCCGGGTTGGTCCGAAAATAGCAGTGGCCACTAATCATCCATACCGACAATAGCATCTCCCTCTCTCCATCTACATAAAAGCACGCATCATCAGTTTGTAAACGTTAAGTGCGTGTGCAAAAGGTTGAGCCACCATGCACGCCGAGAAGCTGGTGCCGGCGGTGATCGCCGCCGTGGCCGTGGTGTGCCTGCTCTTCGCCGGCCGCGCCCATGGCCAGGACGGATACGGCGTCCCTGCGGCGGCGAGCCAGCAGATGGAGGAGCCGCAGCCCAACCAGAAGTACCTCCCGCAGCCGCAGGCCAACGACAAGTACCTCCCGGAGCCGGAGGCGATGGCGATGCCCGACCTGTTGAAGAGGCCGGGTTTCTCCTTGTACGCCCCGAGCAAGACGCACCTGGGCGACGTATCCAGCCTCGCCGGGGCGTTCGACGGTTACATCCCGAAGCCAACGACGACGACCGAGCCTGAGGCGGAGCCAGCGGCAGAGACGACGACAGAGCCTGAGCCTGAGTCGGAGCCAGCGGGGATGACCGAGCCTGAGCCTGAGGCGGAGCCAGCGGAGGAGACGACAAACGAGCCAGCTGAGCCGGAGCCTGAGCCAGCGGCAGAGACGACGAGGGAGCCGGAGCCCGTCACACGCACGGCACCAGGGCAGGGAGACTTCTATCGCACCGGCGCGACGCCCACCGAGCCCAAACCTCCGGCCAAGCCTACATCTCCGGCGAGCGATGAGAAGAGCTCGTACAGTAGCGGAGGTGGTGGCGGCGGCAAGAATCAGGTGGACGACGACGGCGAGCCGGTGGACGGGCTGAGCCAGAACGCCATCGCAAACATCCTCAAGGAGCACAACTTGTTCCGCGCCAAGGAGGGCGAGGGCCCCCTCACGTAAGACCTCTTCGTTGCATTGCATGTCGCCGGCGCCGGAGACGACGACTGACACCATGCATCTACTCCGGCCGGCCGGCCGGCGGGCTGCCGATCGAACTAAACAAAACTGCATGATGTCCGTGCAGGTGGAACGCGACGGTGGCCAAGTACGCGCAGCAGTACGCGGAGAAGCGCAAGGGGGACTGCGCGCTGAAGCACTCGACGGGGCCGTACGGGGAGAACCTCATGTACGGGGACGGCAAGTCGTGGACGTGGCGGCACACCGTCGACGAGTGGAGCGAAGAGAAGAAGAACTACCACTACAATACCAACACCTGCGACCCCGGCAAGCAGTGCGCCCACTACACCGCCGTCGTGTGGAAGGACACCACCTCCGTCGGCTGTGGCCGCGTCACCTGCACCAGCGGCGACACCCTCATGGTCTGCAGCTACTACCCGGCAGGGAACTACGAAGGCGAGAAGCCATACTAATTCTCCGATCATCCATCTCTCTCGAAGTCCATAACCCTGCATGGTTAATCTACTTCACCGATGGACGACGAAACACGCCGGAGCTGCAATCGTCTTCGGACCGAACTGGTGAAATTAGCAAAGTTTTCAATAGCCAGCTATATATAGTCTTCGAGAGACCTCCCGCTATGGCTATGACGTTTATAGGCTAAATAGAGAATAGCCGCTAATAGCCTATTATAGCTCGATTTAGTCATAAATTAGTCTTCAATTTAGCCGCTAAAAGTCATGCTTTATGGATTGTTCTTTTTAAAAAATTTAATTTTTTTTTTAATTTCTGTTCAATCTGATTTAATAAAATATTGTGAGTTGAATAGTTAAATACTTATTTGCGTTGAATAGTTGAATGAGTTGTAGCTCGAATCATGTTTGTGTTATATTTTATAATTTCCTTTTTTTGGCAAGATATGACTAAAATTTTCTTTTTTTTTTTAAACGGCTAAAACGTAATAGCCCGCTATAGCCCCGCTATAGCCTTATATAGCTGCTGAAAATGTTGCCGCTAAATGAAATAGCCGGTTATTTTAAACTTTGATAATTAGTACTTTCTGACATTGCATCTGCACTCTCAAGAAGAAATTCTTGTATCTATGTCACTAAAATTATGAGACTTAGGCCCTCTTTGGCATCAAACTATTTTTAAACTATTAAGGAAATACTTTGATTTCTAAAAAAACTGAAGTATTGAATACTTTGAGGTGTTCGGGTCAACTAAATAATATGGTTTCAAAACTGAAATATTTTCCAAAACTATAACTTTTTTTTAGTATTTGAGAAAAAAATCAGACCTTTTTTTCTAAAACTAAGAAAAGAGAAAAACTGAAGTACTGCTTTGCTAGGCACTAGAATACTATGGTATTATATACTTCAGTTTTGGAAAAACTTTAATTTTAATCTCATACCTTGCATTATAAGAAAACAATTTAGTCCCACATCTTGCAAAGTGAGTAAGACTGGTCCCACAACTTCTATCCTTAGAACATTTTAGTCCTATTTGATTAAATTTTAACAAATTTAACTAAGTTCGTTCACCTATGATATCGCAATTTTTTTAAAAGAACTTTTATATATTTTTCTCTGGCATTTGTGTCCTTTATGTGCGGCCTAACAGATGGAACCACTGTCAGCACGTGTACAAATAAAATAGTTAAAAATACATGCTTCAAGGGGAATCGAACTGAACAATACATGCGTCAAGGAGAATTGAACTCAACAACTTTGTACAGGTACACGCAGACAAGATCCACTATGCCAACAGTTGCTATTGATTGAATATGAGGAAGTAACTTTTTTATATAACATACAACACATATAGCACGGTAAAAATGCAATTCAAAGTATAAAAACACGTTCAACAAATATATACATATGAGCAGTAATGTAAGAGGTCGTTTGGCACCCATGTATTCATTTTATTTAGTAGAAATGAATGAATACACGGATTTATTTCATTTATATTATGATTCAAAAACACCCACATGTTTGGATGTCACCGAAATTTGGAAATAACAGGTCTGAGATAGGAATCAGGTTTACACATGGGGATATTTGAATGAATTTGCCAAATGAAATGATAGTCTAATTCCGTGTCAATCAAACGTCATAGGGATGGAATTTCAAAATGAATTTCAGAATTCCAGGCTCAAATGATGGATATCAAACGAGCTCTAAGCATTTTTATTGTGCAAAATTTCAACTCAACTGATTTATGTTGGGCTACACACAAAAAGAAAAACAATTCTAACAGGGTCTAAAGGTGCACAGTTTGCAAACATATGTCTAATTTTGTTTTTTCTATGTAGCCTAGAATACAAATTATTTTGGACCGGAAGTTTGCATTTTTTAGATTTTTTTCATAACTTTAGAACAGTATTTTTGAATATTCAAAATAAAGGCTTACATATAATTCGGATGTATACACTCAATTAATTAAGATTCACTTTGCTTATGTGTGCGCGTCTAGTATGTATAACTTTCTTTCTGTGTTTCAAGTCCGTGAGCTAGCTTAGCTAGTTTGTTGTGTGGCTGATACGTAACTTTTCTTTATGTGCTTCGTGTTGGCGTGTGTATACATTGGCGGACGCAGGGCGGGCTGGATGGGCCGTGGCCCACCTAGATATTTTAGGAAAAAATATTTTACCCCTAATATTTGATCTTTCCTGGGCCAAGGCAACGAGCGAGAGGGATAGGGACTCAAGCGAGCAGCGACCTGTCCTCGTCTCTGTCACTGGGTTCCCCTCGCCAGTTGCACTCGCCCAGCCCGGTCGCCCCTCCCAGCCTTCCTGATCCCCGTCTGCCGCCCTGCGCTCGGCCGCCTCCCTGATTGACCGATTCGGCGATTCCCTGTTGCGTCGCTGCATGCTGCCCCCGTGCTGCAGCTTCCGATAGCCGCTCGGCCAGCCCAGGCGCTGACATCAGGCGCGAGAAGCAGCGGCGGTAGCCGGCCCAGCCAACAACAAGGTAAATATTGGGTTACTGAGGCCTAAATGAACATTAGTCTAATCTGATTCCTGAATTGTTTTCAAATTTGTGTGTATGCTTTTTTACCATGTTGTTTATATGTTTTCTATTGTAATTGTAGAATTGAGTACGAAGAGAAAAAGTCACATTGCGGCACTTTTCGAGAAATATGAAGCAAAGAAGATTGCACAAGTGGTAAACTATAATGTTATGAATTAATTATATATTTACTTATATTATTCACTTGCCAATTTTTTATCGTGCTAGCGTAGAAAAAAATTAAAGTGTATACACCCTATAGCTTTTTCCCTCCGTCCGCCATGTGTGTAGGTGAGCTAAGACACATCGTCCTGAATATGCTATAATAAATGACCTCCTTCAAACTTTCACATGTCCTCATGTCTTATAGTGGCAACCTTCTATTTCTGTCCTAAAATATTTTCTCATTTGTTTTCTTAGTTGTATAACCACTTACAGGTGGGGCCGCCTGTCTGGCTGAACCAAGGTTGCAAGTGGTAGAGAAAAATGCACAAGGTCCATTTTGCAAAACATTGCAATGCCACATGTCACCTGCAGAATTACTTTCAACCTACAGGTGAACGAGTTTGGTTAAAATCGTAGAAACTTAATTAAATTGGACTAAAATATTTCTGGGTTATAAGTTGTGGAACTAATATTGCCCACTTTACAAGATGTGGGACTAAAACCTCTTAGTATAAGTTGTGGGACTTAAAATGTATAACTCTAAAAATATATACCCTCTCTCATTTCCGGTCGGTCTTGTTGGTAGCGGCGGATCTGAGATTGGGCTTGATCAAAGGAGTCCCATGCTTAAAACTTACAAATACCACGTCCAAGCATCTTCAAATTTGAAAGTTAAAAGTCTGTGAAAGGTACCATGGACGGACAGAGGGAGGCGGGGGCTAGGCGGCGGCTTGACGTGGTGATGGGCCTAGGCTGGCGGCGTTGCGACAGAGTGGTTAATTAGGTGTGGGGCAGCTGTGGTGGCAGCGGGAGGTGTGATGCGATGGCAAGAGCTTCCATGGCAACGGGATCCGCAGGGCTAGATGTGGGCAAGATCGGCTAGGTCTGGGCGGGCTGAGCCCGTCCTAGGTCAAGCTGGCCTGCCCCGAGAGTGCGTCGGCCTCAGACCGTGACAGTGGGTGGCTAGGTGGCCATCCCTCGTTGTGATGCAGCCCAGGCACCAGATCTAAATCTGGTGGCTGGCTAGCTGGTCTGCTACGGGATTTGGGGGTAGTGTCTTGTAGGTGGCAGGGCTTCTCATGCTCATCACACCTCCGGTACTCACGTCATGCCTGGATTTGGATGAGGTGGGTCTTGATCTAGTACTGTCATCTACGCTCGTGTTGCTCAGTTCACTGTGGGAGGTGGCCTCAGAAGGTGGACTGCGCGACCTTCTCTCTAGCGAGCAACATGGCGGTTGTGATGGTCTGTCATCTAAGCCAAAAATCCTTGGCGCTCATGTGGCGTCTTGACGTGTTGAAGAGCTAGGGTTGGTGGCCTTGGCGACGGAGTGGTTAGGTGCAGGGCGACAAGGGTGGTAGTGTGAGGTGTGATGCGGCACTGGCAGGAGCTGCCATGACAAAGGGGCACTATAGGGCGAGATCTGCACCAGTTTGGGCCCCATCTAGGTCAAGCAGGCCTCGCCGTGCGTACACCATCCTCTGCCATGATGGTGGGTGGCTAGGTGGCCATCCCTGGGTTGTGATGTGGCTCGAGCAGCAGATCAAGGCCACGCGGGCCTAGATCTTGTGGTCGGCCTATAGATCTACTATGATATTTTTGGGAGTAGTGTCTTGCACGTGGCACAACTTTTCATACTCGTCACACCACTGCTACCCGCGTGCTTCCTTGATTTGGTCCATGTGGATCGATATCTAGTCTCCGCCATCCATGTTTGTGCCGCTCAGTTTGCTACGGTGAGGTTTTGCCTCCGTGTCTCGTGTGCTTGCTAAATGTCGAGGAGGTGGCCGTGGAAGGTAGACTTTACGAATGTCTCTCTAGTGAGCGACATGGCGGTGGTAATGGTCTATCACTTTGGACAGAGGGAGTGACGAGTGTTCCTGGTGTTATTATCGCTTCAGCAAAGGTGGATCCCTAATCGCGTTGATCGCGTTCTGGGTCCTGACTTTTTGATAGCTGGTAGTCTGATGTACTGGGTTTCGGTGTGAAAGCATTTCCGGACAAAATCTCAATGCTCTGGTGCCAATAGTGCTGATGCTTGTTGGTCTCATAATCCTCTTTTGGGACTATCGTTGTGGTTACCTTCCCATGTTGGGCTCTGTACGAAAACCCTTGATAGCGGTGTAGGGATACGGGTAGGCTATACTAGCGCAAATCAAAAAAATTCTACCGCGTATACTAGGATTACTGTTGTCATAGATCACGGGATTACCTCTAGATGCGCAGTTGCGGAATTGATGAAGCGCGTCGAGGCAGTGCAGACGTTCCACCTCTCCTCTTTGTCCTCGTCCCACGAGCAGCTCCCCTTGCATGGCTTATCCAAGCGCTACAGATGCAGCGCCTCCGAGGTATCCACACGTACAGGATGGAAGCGTCAGACGCCGGACTGCTAGGTCCGCGCGTGCAACACAGGTGTGAGGAGTGGCGTCTGGGAATGATCTCAGGTCTAACCCTGGTCAGCTCGCCCCACCCTCTCTTATATAGGCGTCCCTAGTGGGCTTCTACATTAGCAGCCCATTAGTAGCCTGAGCCTAGTCTAATTCGGATCCAATCCTCATTAGGCTTCCATCCCCTTAAGTGCGTGACCCTATAGGTTCATATGCGTATAGACATGACACGAATACACTTATTCTATCAATAGTTGGTAGAGGCCTCTAGCAAGACGTGCCAACTCCTAAACGCATACAAAGATCATATCGGATGAACCATCACAAGGTTTAGTACATGTCTTTCCCTTTGCCTCACGATATTTGGTCTAGCTCCAAGCTGACCTCCCTTTCTCGATACTGCGATTCGGAATCCCTTTAATAGGTTAACTCTTAACCTTATGTAGCACGGCCATGCATTTCTGGATCCGATCACTCGAGGGGCCCAGAGATATCTCTCTCAAGTAGAGAGGGGCAAATCCCATCTTGATTGACCATGCCTTGCAGCATGCTTCAGGAAAAACCCGAAAGATACCTTTATAACTACCTAGTTACGGTGCAGCGTTTGATAGCCCCAAAGTAGGTCGATCCACATCTCAAGTACATGCGACAATCTCAGGTCTAAGGACAAAACGTACACGATGTGTAGAGAGAGAGAGCTGCAACTAATTGCCAGTCTCAGGTTGGGTCAGTCCAACCCCATGTTCATAACATGCGTCCACATCATTGGTTTGACATCTCCATGTTTATGACTTGCGAAACATAGTCATCAACCAATCGATGTGCTAGTCTAATATTCACGTGTATCCTTACATGAACTCCGACTAGGGATAACTCTTAAATAACCATACAAGTAAAGAGTTTCACAAACAATTTACATAATTGCCAATCAATACAAGTTGCCTGATATGGATATTCAAGGAACATTACAATAACTCATGGATACATATGAAATATAATCATCTGTATGATTGCCTCTAGGGCATATTTCCTTCAGTCTTCCACTTGCACTAGAGTCAATCTAAAATGTATCTAATACCAATTGATCTTGTGTGCGCTTCATGCGCGGGCTGCGGGAGAGGCTTAGTCAAGGGATCAGCAACATTTGAGTTCATATGTATTTTGCATATCATGACACTACCATCCTCAACGAACTCTCGAATCTGATGGTAACGCATACGAATATGTTTGTTCTTCTGGTGCTGTCTAGGTTCCTTGGCCTGTGCAATAGCACCATTGTTGTCACAATAAACGTCCAAGGGATTGGACGCGCCCTAAACCACACCGAGAGCGATCAGGAAATTCCTAATCCAAACAGCTTCCTTTACTGCCTCCGAGGCAACAATATATTCAGCTTCTGTTGAAGAGGAGGTCACCGTATCTTGCTTGGAACTTTTCCAGCTCACAACACTACCATTCAAGACAAACACATAACCTGATTGCGATTTCGAATCATCCGAGTCGTTAAGGTAACTCGCATCTGTGTAACCCTTTACACTGAGTTCATCCTTACCTCCATAAACTAGGAACACATCCTTAGTCATTTTCAAGTCCTTAAGGATGTTCTTTACCGCTTTCCAGTGACCTTCACCTGGATCAGCCTGGTATCTGCTCATAACACTTAGAGCATAGGAAACATCTGGGCGAGTACATATCATTGCATACATGATGGATCCAATAGCCGAAGCATATGGAACCCTACTCATGCGCTCACGCTCATCAGTAGTCGAAGGACACTGAGTCTTGCTGAGTTGTATGCCATGAGACATGGGCAAGAACCCCTTCTTAGCCTCTTCCATGCTGAACCGTTTCAACACTTTGTCAATGTATGTACTCTGGCTTAATCCAATTAGCCTCCTTGATCTATCTCTATAGATCTTGATGCCCAGAATATATGCCGCTTATCCCAAGTCCTTCATCGAAAAACTATTTTTGAATGAGGTCTTAACAGACTCCAACATAGGAATGTCATTTCCAATCAGCAATATGTCATCTACATATAAGATTAGAAATACCAGCGCTCTCCCACTTTCCTTCTTGTAAACACAAGGTTCTTGTTCGTTTTTGATGAAGCCAAAATCCTTTACAACTTCATCAAATCGAATATTCCAACTCCGAGATGCTTGCTTTAGCCCATAAATGGACTTCAGAAGTTTGCATACCTTTCCAGCATTGTTTGGATCGACAAAACCTTCGGACTGCATCATATACACGTCCTCAGTTTGGATTCCATTTAGTAAAGCCGTCTTGACATCCATATGCCATATTTCATAGTCGAAATATGCAGCAATGGCTAGAATTATCCGTATAGATTTAAGCATCGCTACGGGCGAGAAAGTCTCGTCGTAGTCAACTCCTTGAACTTGTCGAAAACCTTTTGCAACAAGTCAAGCTTTATGGATGTGAACATTTCCATCCATATCAATCTTCTCCTTATAGATCCATTTGCACTCGATGGCTTTAAAACCATCAGGTAGGTCAACCAAGTTCCAAACTTGATTGTCCCCATGGACTCTATCTCGGATCTCATGGCGATCAGCCATTTGTCAGAGTCTGGGTCCACCATCGCTTCTGCATAGGTCGCAGGCTCATCATTGTCTAACAATAATAATTCCCGCGCTTCGCGGAGCCTCGCCGACCTTCGTGGTTGTGGTGTACATTGCCACGGGTTCCTCAACTTGTTCTGCTACAATAGCATCACTCGTAGAAGCATCCCCAACTGGCTCATCTTGAACTTCTTCAAGTCGCACCGACCTTCCACTTGTTCCCTTTGTGAGAAACTCTTTCTCTAGGAAGACACCGCTACGAGCGACAGACACTTTGCCCTCCTCTCGGTTGTAGAAGTAATACCCTAAGGTTTCCCTCGGATATCCCACGAAAATGCACTTATCCGATTTGGGTGTTAGCTTGTCCGACCGAAGTTGCTTGACAAATGCATCACAACCCCAAATCTTTAGAAAAGACAAACTGGGATTCTTTCCAGTCCACATCTCATATGGTGTCTTAACTACGGATTTAGATGGTACCCTATTAAGTGTGAAAGCTGCCGTTTCTAGAGCGTAACCCCAAAATGATAATGGTAATTCCGACTGGCTCATCATAGATCGAACCATGTCCAACAAAGTTCGATAAGCCGTTCGGAGACCCCGTTTCTTTGAGGCGTTCTGGGCGGCGTAAGTTGTGGAACAATTCAGCAACTCTTAAGATGATCGCTGAATTCGTGACTCAAATATTCACCTCCACGATCAGATCGCAAGGCCTTTATTTTCTTGCCACGTTGATTCTCTACTTCACTCTGAAACTCCTTGAACTTTTCAAAAGTTTCAGACTTATGCCTCATCAAGTAAACATAACCATATCTACTGAAATCATCAGTGAAAGTAATGAAGTAGTGATATCCTCCTCTGGCTGTCGTGCTCATTGGCCCACATACATCAGTATGTATGAGTTCCAACAAGTCTGTTGCTCTCTCGGGTAAACCCGAAAAAGGTGACTTGGTCATCTTTCCAAGTAAACAAGCCTGACATGTCTCGTATGATTCAAAATCAAACGAAGTTATAAGACCATCACCATGGAGCTTCTTCATGCGCTTTTCACTTATATGCCCCAAACGACAATGCCATAAATAGGTAGGACTCAAATCACTAGGCCGAAGCCTTTTAGCACTAACATTGTAAACAGATGCATCATCAAGATTTAAAATAAATAACCCATTCACAATGGGAGCATTAGCCATAAACATATCATTCTTAGAGATTACACAACCATTGTTTGCACTCGCGAATGAATAAACATCCCTCATCAAACATGAAGGTGATAAAATATTTCGACCCATACTAGGAATGTAATAACAATTATTCAACTCCATAATAAATCCTGACGGAAGGTGAAGTTGGTTGACGCTAACAATGCAACCCTTGCTTTATTTCCGACGCGAAAATCCACTTCGCCTTTCTGCACTTCTCTAGTCCTTATTAGCCCCTGCATCGAATTGCAAATATGAGCAACCGATCCGGTATCAAATACCCAAGAGTTAACATAGGAATCAGCGAGAATAATGTCCAAAACATTTACAACAAGCGTACCTGAGTTGGAAGTACTCTTACTTCCACTGTTCTTCAAAGAAGCCTGGTACTTGCTGCAGTTTCTCTTCCAGTGGCCATGTTCATGACAAAAGAAGCACTCAGTGTCTTCTACAGGTCCAGCCTTTTGCTTGGGTGCAGACTTAGGGATCGTATCCTTAGCCTTGCCCTTCTTCTTCCAAGAAGTGCCCTTTTTCTTGAAGCTAGGCTTGTTCTGCACAGCCATCACATGGTTATGCCCTGCACACTTATTCATGTCACTTTCTGCTGTTTTAAGCATCTCACATA
This sequence comes from Avena insularis, assembly GCA_023614405.1. Classification (NCBI taxonomy): domain Eukaryota; kingdom Viridiplantae; phylum Streptophyta; class Magnoliopsida; order Poales; family Poaceae; genus Avena; species Avena insularis. The sequence goes on along the minus strand of CM042691.1, from coordinate 206,903,036 downwards.
ATTCATTAAGGCCCTTCTCCACCCCATGCATATGGTAGTTCGAAATGAACTGCCCATAGCTGGATGGAAGAGACGCCAAAATGAAGTTGATTAGTGAGCTTTAGCATCACTGCTAGAAGACAAGGTAAATCGGTAAGCAACACTTGCTAATCATATCACATGTGACTCTTGTTGTTGGGTGACATCTCTATATCAAAACTAGGCGCCCAACCTTTATTTCCCAAGGTCCTTAACTGTTAAGATGACCTTGTCAAGCTCACCAACCCTTATGCGTGTAGGTATCCGATACAAACCCATCCAACCAAGGAAAACCGCGTCACCCTAATTTCATAGGCCCACCAACGATTGTACAGGGCATAGGATGGTGCAAGGTTTGGTTGGGAGGGCATGGTTTAACTTAAACTTTGTGAGGGATCGTTCTACTTCTATCATCTAAGCATGCATAGTAGTAAAACGCATAAGAATAACATTCACATAGATGTGACACAGTATGGCCCATTTTCTCATGGTGGTCTCCATCGCCATAGAACCTCTTCACCATGATGATCTCCATCTTCATGTTCCATGTGAGCCATCCTCCAAGTGATGAGTCCTACAAAAACTAATACAAGCTATTACTCCTAATAGCTAGTAATCAAAATTACATAGTATTGGGATCATCACAAGTTGGCACGCAGGGCATTACAATAAATGACAATACATATGGCTCCAGCCGTGTTGCCCTACTCACGACACGCAGGTCACGCAAAATTTTATACATGCATCACATACATATATGGGCCATACTGATCATATACATCCTGCAAAAACAAGTTATGCATATATTCGCATTCTACCGGATCATGTGACATCGCAGCACCTAGTTACCTTAACGAGATATAAAAGGGGCTACGATTAAGGGGGGTCTAGGGGGTATCCCCCTGCGGGGTTCGAAGGGGCAGCGCCCCTCGCGGTATCTCCACACGTACACCGTGAAAAATGAGAGATCGAATCTATACAATTTTCTTTAAGGATTTTGATCGGCAAATCAAATTTACCATAAACCGACTCCTGTCCCGATTCAATCAAACTCCTTTGATCACGGTACATCGATTTTAGATCTAGATTCCGATTCGATTAATCATATTGATCTTCGCGTGATTCAACAGGATTTATGTGTCACTGTCTACCTCGATGGCGGAAACCGACCGGTAGGGGTAAGTCGTTCGACAACCTCAGAATTGCGATCACGGAAAGCAAGATCATAGATCAATCCTGAACCACCGCCATATAAACGATCACATCATTCATATCAATCTGCATATCACAAAATGCAAACATCCTGAACCAATAACTGAACATCATCAGCTCTGATACCACTGTAGGGAAACGGGTAGGCTACACTAGCGCAAATCAAAAAAATTCTACCGCGTATACCAGGATTACTGTTGTCATAGATCACAGGATTACCACTAGACACGCAGTTGCGGAATTGATGAAGCATGTCGAGGCAGTGCAGACGTTCCACGTCTCCTCCTTGTCCTCGTCCCACGAGCAGCTCCCCTTGCGCGGCTCGTCCAAGCGCCATGATGCTGGCGCCTCGAGGTATCCACACGTCTGGGGTGGAAGCGTCGACACCGGACTGCTAGGTCCGCTGGTAACTGTGCGTGAGGAGTGGCGGCAGGGAATGATCTCAGGTCTAACCCTGGTCAGCTCGCCCCACCCTCTCTTATATAGGCGTCCCTAGTGGACTTCTACATTAGCAGCTCATTAGTAGCCTGAGCCTGGTCTAATTCGGATCCAATCCTCATTAGGCTTCTAGCCCCTTAAGTGTGTGACCCTATAGGTTCATATGCGTATAAATATGACACGAATACACTTATTCTGTCAATAGTTGGTAGCGGCCTCTAGCAATACGTGCCAACTCCTAAACGCATACAAAGATCATATCGAACGAACCATCACAAGGTTTAGTACATGTATTTCCCTTTGCGTCACGATATTTGTTCTAGCTCCAAGCTGACCTCCCTTTCTCGATACTGCGATTCGGAATCCCTTTACTAGGTTAACTCTTAACCTTATGTAGCACGACCATGCATTTCTGGATCCGATCACTCGAGGGGCCTAGAGATATCTCTCTCAAGTAGAGAGGGGCAAATCCCATCTTGATTGACCATGCCTTGCAGCATGCTTCAGGACAAACCCGAAAGCTACCTTTATAACTACCCGATTCCATTTGCAGCGTTTGATAGCCCCAAAGTAGGTCGATCCACATCTCAAGTACATGCGACAATCTCAGGTCTAAGGAAAAAACGTACACGATGTGTAGAGAGAGAGCTGCAACTAATTGCCAGTCTCAGGTTGGGTCAGTCCAACCCCATGTTCATAACATGTGTCCACATCATTGGTTTGACATCTCCATGTCTATGACTTGCGAAACATAGTCATCAACCAATCGATGTGCTAGTCTAATATTCACGTGTGTCCTCACATGAACTCCGACTAGGGATAACTCTTAAATAACCATACAAGTAAAGAGTTTCACAAATAATTCACATAATTGCCAATCAATACAAGTTGCCTGATATGGATATTCAAGGAACATTACAATAACTCATGGATACATATGAAATATAATCATCTCTATGATTGCCTCTAGGGCATATTTCCTTCAAGCGGCGTGATGCGTCATCACCCTCTTGGGAGCATCGTGGAGTTTCGATACCTCATTGTCATTTCTAGTTGTCATCCGTGGAAAATTTTGGATCTTGTCTTAGAGCACTTTGGCTATGGCATGGGGAATTCTTCGCGACCTCCTATCTTACACATGAAATTTGTATCACCCACGTCATAAACTATATGTCGTCCTAAAGCTAGACGAAGTCATACTCGTTTGTGGTGGCTGACAGCGGTGGGGAAGCATGACTTGTGGTCACGCACGGGATCCCTGTCACCGCATCGTGTGTGTGGCAGGAGAGATGATGGGTTGGTAGAGCTGGGTCAGATAAGCCCAATGGTTGTGTGCGAGATCACCATGTTGCCTTGTAGCCTATGACCGGACTTCCCGGTAGAACTCTTCCTTTCCATGGGAGAAAGCTCCATGGTGTTTCTTAGAGATGTAGTGGAATCCCCACATCTGCATGAGATACGGAGGAGTCCCCACGGCCAAAAGAGACATGGAGGATGCCCCATGACACGTGTCAGAGTTGTTCACGAGTCACATGTTATACAGCAGGTCGGGGGTGTGCCAGATCTGAGAGGTGGTTGGCGGTGGGTGGGTTTGGCCAAAATCGCTCATGGAGGAGCGGTGCTGGTAATGTGGAAAACTGTATTTGATCTGTTAAATTGGCTCCCGAACTAGCACCGCATCAAACTATGCTGGAATACTAGCGATGCTTCCATGGTGAAGGTACATATCATCGTGTTGTCCGTCGTCGGTTAGGGCATCTCCGGCGACATGACTCTTTTTGGACGGCCAAATATTTTCAAAATGGTCCATTTGGATTGGTCGATGGACATAAAATGGGTCAATCTCTAACGCGGCATGCCAGTCCCAAGCGGCTAGGCACATTTTGTCCGAGATGACCATTTTGGCCAGCGCTAGCCAGTTGGCCTTTTGGCATGGATATTTCGACAAAATATTATAACAAATGAAAGAAATAAATAAAATTAATGTAGTTCATTAATATAAATGGTTTACAATGGCATAGTTTCCCACAATCAAATATAATTTGCAAAGTACATTAAAAATAAGAGGATTATCACAAGTGATGCAGGTTCCTCAGCATGTGCCCATATATGCTCAGTTAAATCTCCTTGAAGCACGAGGTCCCGATCAAGGATCATATGATGCACATGCATGAACTCTTTTCAAGATGATGTCCCCGATTGTGCCTCAACCCAAGGTGCCCTCAAATTTCTAGCCTTGGTCATAGAGGTTGTCATCACACTCTGTCTCAACGATCATTTTGTGCATGATCACACAAGCAGTCATCATCTCCCATATCCTCTTAATGCTCTAGGTTATAGAAGGGTGCCAGACAATAGCCCACTGAGATTGAAGCACACCAAATGCCCGATCCACATCTTTTCGCATGCCTATTGTTCTTTCGTGAACGTCTTGCATCTATCTTCTTCAGGGTTAGGAATTGTCTTAACAAATACTGACTAGGAAGGATAGATGTCATCAGCTAGATAATACCCCTTGTTATAATGATTACCATGCATATCATAGGTAACCTTAGGGGAATTGCCTTAGTGCAAGCCTAGCAAATACCGTTGAGCACTAGCGTAGGTTATGCCATTGTTAGATCGTGCCATGTCGATGAAGGAGTGTCAAATCCATAGATATTGTGATGAAACAACCTCTAGTATGACCATTTACCCGTCCACATGCCCTTAAATCTGCCCTTGCCGACCAAAATGATAGTTCTTCCACTCTCAATGCACACAGTCTATGCTCCTAGGAATTCTAGGAAACCCCTTGCCTCGTTGATCAACAACAGACGGGCAGTGTCTTCAGCATTTGGCTCTCACAGGTAAACTTTATGGAACACCGCAACAACTGATGTGTAAAACATGTACCTCGATTCAAGGTATGTGGACTCGCTCATGTACTCATCAACGAGATCGCCTACTACACCATATGCAAGCATGCGAATGACAACAGAACTTTTTGGTATGATGACAAGCCAATCTTAGCGGTAGCTTCGGCCTAGGCCTCAAAATTGTCATCATAACCCCCTGCACCATCGAGAATAACCTTCCAGACATCGGATAGAAACGCTGGAGTGTCTTCTCTTCATACATCAGAATAGTTCGGGGGAAGTAGTCTTGTAAAGTCGCTCATGGCCACCATATCGATCACTCTCCATGTTGTCCCGGCTCTTTTTTGATGAGTCCCTATCCACCGGCATCTGGTTATGCTCGTGCATCATGTTGGCAGCGGCCAAAAAAAAGTCGGTATCACCGTCAGAATTGTCATCCGATGATGATTCGATGACATTCTTGTAGAAAAACGGGTTGCCCTATTGTCCATTTATGGACATACAAGCCTCTGTTCAGTTCATGGCTGCAACGTCGATGTGCCTTCCTATGTCGGTGTTGGGTAGACAAATAGGTGATGAACATAACTCATGTATGACCGGGCAATTGGACGAGCGGGTCCTAGGCACACGGGATAACGACGCGCCCGAGTGTATGGCCGGCAAGGTATATGCATCATGGATGTATCGAAATGCAACTGCAAAAGATAGTCACCTCCGGCAACGAGCGCATGCTCATGCGGAGGAGGGCAATAGAGAGACATAGTGCAGACAGTTGCGTGCCTGGGGTGGCGACAGAGAGGGCAGGAGATGGATTTAGGTTAGAGAGTGGCTTGTGTGCCACCAGCAGGATGGCCCGGGATGGACTAGGGGAGGACGCGCGAGCGCGCGCCCTAGCCGGCCACACTTATTCGCAACTCAAATTTGGTGGACGAATGGATCGGTCCGATCGGTTCATTTGGGTCATGTCGCTGGGCCATGGATTGGTTTTCCTCCTATCCATGCTGACCTAATTGGACCGGCTCATACCATCTATATCGCGCCGCTCAAGATGCCCAGCTCATAGGTGTTTTTCCTAAACTTCTTTACTCTTTGATAGTTGACTTGAGTTTGGGGCTTTATACTTTGATGATTCACTTGAGTATGAGTTGCTCATATGCGTTTAATAGTTAATCTCTAAAATTCTTTAATTATAATTTACACTAATTAATGGATATTTTAGGCTCCCTAGTGATCCTGTTATTTAAAAATAATTATAAATTCTATATCCGAGTTTCAAAATCCCCGAAAAGAAATTTGGATGTAAGAAGTGATGTATCCCATGAATGTGTGAAATATCTATTTGAAATAATTTGTAGTTTGAGCTACTTAAAATGAGAAAAAATGATCTGAGTATAGTGAACAATACACATATTCATATCTCCATGATGTATTTTTTTGTGTGTAGTTCATATACTAGTAGAAAACATGCATCTAGCCAGGTTTGTAACGGCCTCTAGTCGCGAATGTCTATCCGAGACTACCATATCGGGACTAAAGATCCTATCTTTAGTCTCGGTTGTCGTATAAACTGGGACTAGAGGATCTCTACATAGCGTCGCGTAGTGCGCTAGGCTCGAGGACCGTTAGTCGTGGTTCATAACATGAGTCAGGACTAAAAGTATTCTGCCGCGGCAACGTTTTGGGGCAATCGTCTCCTGCGGCAGAATATGGGTTTTAGGATTTTGTATTTTCTTTTTGTGTTCAATTATTTTTTATTTTTTGTTTTATTTCGAATAAGTTTTTGTATATATATTCTATGCTATTACATACTGAACACATTGATGCATATATAATATAATTTCTTTCACGAGCATATAAACATATATATATAACTTCTGTATACGAGTCCCAACCAGGACTAAAGCGAGCGCGAGCGCGCTTTTCAGGAAGCGCGCGTTTTGGCTGCATCACACATGTTTCTGAACGCTCCGTAGCGATTGTATTTCTGGTCGCACAGCAGCCCGACACGTGGCGTGTGTACGTCCACCCGTGCGTATTTTTGGCCACTCGGTACGGCAACCGACACGTGGCTAGCTGCTCATGCAGTGCACGCGACCAAAGGCAGTTTAAAACAGTACAATAAGGCAGTGCACGAGAGGTGCAACTCATGCACTGTCGACCGAAGCAGTACAACGCAGTAAAACAAGGCAGTTCATGAACAGAACACCGCGCAGTGCAATGTGATCTTAGGCAGTGCAACGCAGTACAACAAGGCAGTGCATGGACGGTGCACTGTCTGGATAGCGCGCAATGCACTACCTGTACACCGTGCAGTGCACTGCGACCGAAGGCAGTGCAAGGCAGTATAACGAGACAGTACATTGCCAGGACACCGGACAACGCACTGCGACCCAAGGCGGTACAAGGTAGTACAACGAGGCAGTACACTGCTAGGACACCGCCCAGTGCACTGCGAACTAAGACAGTGCAACGCAGAACAACAAGGTAGTGCACCTACGATACACTGCTGGAACATCACCTAGTGCACTGCGACCTTAGGCAGTGCAGCGCAGTACAACAAGGCAGTACATGGATGATGTACAATAAGGACATATCACAGTGCACTGCGACCTTAGGCAGTGCAACACAGCACAACAAGATAGTGCACTGCCAGGACACCGTGTCGTGCATTGCAACCGAAGGCACCCTACACTGGATCAAAAAGGCAGGGCAACCTACGCATCAAAGGCAGTATGAGAAAAACGTTTGTCGAAACATATCAACAATGGATCTAGTTTTGAAGATCTGGACACGACTAGCAAGGCCGTGAAAATGGATATCGATTTGGACTCTTCGTTTGAAAGATATCGCAGTTTTCGTGTTCAAATCTACAAAATGAAAAGGAAAAAAGGACTTGCGACCCTCTCCGCATCCACCATGTGTTGCACCGGAGAAGGCCGGGATAGCACGTGAGGCTCCGCGCCCGCCACGTGTAGGCAGTAGCAGCGATGCGCGCACGACCTCCTAGGAGCGTGCTCTTTTTCTAGCCTTTTCAGGACTAAAGCCCGTCTATTTTATTACATAAAGATCATTACATTACATGGATGCTTTATTTTCTATTCAAATTGTATTCTCTATTTGGGCGTATGACCTCCTTAAGCAAAAATCCTAACAATTCCTCTTGAATTGCTAGCAGGCGTTCCCGTGGTAGGAGTTATCCCACATCGCATCCAACTATATATAAAGAAGGAGATTATTATGAATGGAACTCAACACAAATTATGGCAAAAAATAAATTATGAATATATTGCTTATGTACTTCAAGAAAGTCCATGCCCTTCTTAGTACACCTGCGAATGAACTCATAGACTTAGTATCCACATAAATTAGTCTCATGTGGCTGCCTCGCACACTTTCCGAGGATAGAATTCAATCAAATAATAATCAAGCATGATAATTGTATCGAAACAAGAATTGAAGAGATGCACAGACCTAGCTCTCGTACTACTTGCTGGGACCAGATGAAAAGTCATCTTCTTACGCCATTCTCCCTTAACCTCCTTCCTGAACCATTTCCAAACCCTACCGGAAAAAAATAATGAATGAATGAGTTCTTAATTACTTGACATCTTAGAGAGTGAACGAAAGAGACGGATATAGTGCGATAATGATTGAAATTACTTTTGGAGCATAGTAAGAATGTCGCGGTACTCTTCCATGTTTTTCTTTAACGAGTCTGAGATTTCAACTCTTATACGGTCAACGTCAATGTTTAGCAGAATCCAGTAAAAGCTGCACACGTTTATATAAATAGGTAACTCATCAATTACACTTAACATTGAGTAAGCAAAAAGTGAATATGTACTAGATAGTAAGACTCTCACCTGTAGTTGTAAGGAAATAGTATTTACATAGTGTAATGTTACTCTTTTAAAAACATTAGCAAGTTAAGCTCTGTTTCCTCAGGCTTCGACCTTAGTGTATGTTCATTAACTCGATTTGGGTCAACAAACCCAACATAATAGATTCTCTTTCTGCTATATTCCTGAATCTTCATTATGCATAATAGCGTATAAAAGGATATAGTGAGGATAATTACAAGCAATGTATTAAACGAGCTGAGCTAGAGACTTAATTACTTACAGACAATAGCAGCTGGCGAGGGACTCGTCGAGGACTTCTTGGTTGAATAACTGAAATAATTCACAAAGTTCAATAGAGATCTCGTCTGGACGGAAGTACTCATGTCCAATCTTCACTAAGATAAATTGTAGCTCTTCCTTTGTGACTTTCAAGTACCAGTCATGCAAAAGTCGCATTTGTGTTGGAATATGCCAGAGTGTCTCATTGATGACCATAGGATCCCCGTAGACGTATTTCCGTGCTATTGGTGCCTTGGCGAATTCTTCGGCGCCTAGAAATTCTTCGAGACTCATTTGAAACTCCTTGGATAATTGCTTAACGTGTTCCATATGTATTGTCTCTTCGGGCTGGGGTAACACCTTGAGCGGGGGAACCGATTGTTTTGCCCGTTTCCTGAGCTAGGGAACGTCTCTTAAGCTTCTCCCGCTTGCAATAATGCTTGATGTATTCTCTTTCACTATCTTCGTAAGATAGCGTGTATAGTCATATTTCATATATAACTCATGTTGGGGTGGTTGCACAAGAAATTTCTCAAAGTGCCTCTTGTCTTTCAGATCAATTGGCACCTTTGGCTCGAGTTGTTTTGGTGTAAAATGGGCCTTCACTTAGGCATCCACGACCAGCCTTTTTTCCTCAACAGTCCGGTGGTAAGCTAACTTGGGAAGAGGCGGTGGTACTCTTGGGAGGGGCTCTTGTCGTTTTCCGCGTCGGTTATCCCTCGACGAAGCGGTGGTATTCTTCCACTTTTGGCCCTTTGAGTTAGTGGGCGGAGGCGGAGGAGGCACCGGATATGGAAACGGACTCGCGCTATGATCCCTCTCAGAGAGGGGCAGACTATTGATTCTTAGAGGAGAATGTGGCCTTAGAGGTGATGGATTGCTTCTTGGAGGAGATGGTGGCCTCGGAGGTGATGGATTGCTTCTTGGAGGAGACTATGCCTTGGCGCCCAGCCTGAAAACATGATGCGCTCCTTTTTCCAAAGAATGAAACCACTCTCCACTTCTCCCAGTGTTTTCTCCCCTTCACCTACAGGGATTTCAAGCTCCAATGATCGAAATGTAGGTACAACTTCATCCACACCGACACGATCATAGCCACCTGGAATCTGACGGCCATGGTAGGTTGCTTCCAGTGGACAAGGTAAAGCAAAGCCGAGTTCCACCTTCATGGAAATGTTCTTCAGTGTCACATGTAGCTCACAACTTGTCCTTGCCTCGACTTCATCCACGGATTAGCGAATCATCATTGCACCAGCCGTATCAAATATCACTGATGCATTATTCTCGATCAGCAGTACATCATTATCCTGTACCTCCGTGGAAGGCATGTTGCTTCTCTGCCGAGATGGGCCTACCGTACTATCAAATGCAAGATCTTGCGTTCGGGCCAATCCTCTAAGTTCATTAATATGCTCCTGCTGTAGCTTGGACATGGCTTGAAATTCCTCGTTATTTTTTTCAACCGCCTCCAACCACGCTGCCTCCTCCGCCTTCTGCTGGTTCGTTTTTCTCGATCAGCTTCTATTAGTGTCAATGTCCTGGGGAAAACCAATATTCCATGGAAAATATGGTCCAAAGCCTCGTGTTCGTTTGACCTTTTCAGGATTCCCGAGGGCCTTTGTAAGCTCAGTTCTCTCTCTCGAGAACGAACTTTCCATCTTGCACCTCTTTTATCACTTTAATAAGTTCATTCTTGGGTGAAACAATTTCTTCCTTTGCAACAATGTCCCCTGTTTCTGGGTCATACGATCCCCCATGCCCAAGTAACCAATTTCTTGACCTCAAGGGCCACTGACTTGTAGCTGGAGATATCCCTTTAGCACGCAGGGCGGCCTGAGTTTTATCCCACTTAGGCATGACACTCTTGTAGCCACCTATCCCCAGATTATGGTGAAATTTATTTTTGGCTGCATTTAGCTGATTCTTTACCGACCTTGCCATAGCTTTTTCTAATTCCTTGTACGTCACAAATGCGGCCCAGTTATCCCGCTGCTTCTCTAGTATGCCAATGAATGGCGGAGTCAGCGACTTCTTGACATACTGGTGGTATAATCTTTTCTTCTAGTCCTTGAATTGTGTGCCCATCTTCTTAAGAGCCAACTCCTTGACTTTCAACCTCAATGTCTTCGTGAGATCATTAGTCTCCAAGACTGGTAGAGTGAAATATGTCATGAGCGAATTTCAAAGACAATTTTTGGCTCTATCATCGACAAAACTTACTCCAACTTGATCCCTTTTCTTTCCTGGCTTATTCCACTCCCGAGTGGTGATCGGGATGGTGTCTCTAACTATCACTCTGCATTGATGTACAAATGCATTTGCAACCTCTATCGACTCCAATGGTTGGCCCAGAAGATTGGCAATTGTGAAACGGGCACCATCGGCCAACTTTCTGGTCGGGCCTCGTTTCCTTGCAGAAGATTGGCCCGATGCGGAGGTCTAAGAGAAGAAACTGTCGTTAGTATATATACGAATCAATTAACGCATCTATAGTGATTAGCAGAGGCTTTATATACCTCGTCGGACTTTGTTATGGTATCTCCACCGTCGTCTCCACCGTCGTCTCCATCATCATCTCCACCAAAGTCTTGACTAAAGTCTCCACCGCCGGCTCCATCCTAGTTGAGGTATTGGGAGTCATCATCATCTCCACCACCGGTAGCTCCATCGTAATAGTAACCTCCTGTATCCTCATCTATCATGTCGTACATGCGCTCTTCATCGTCTCTACTATCCATACCTTAACTATATAATACATAAGAAAGATAAAACCATTTTTCTTAATGCAATAACGGAAGGAAGTTAAAATAATTCGGCTTAACTTAAGAAAGATAAAGTACCAATGAAACAACAATACATCTCGAATCATCCAGTTAATATTACAATAATAAAAGATAATATATCGCTATTACACATATACCTCGCCAGACTTTGTTAAGGTGTCTCCACCATCGTCTCCACCCTCGTCTCCACCCTCGTGTCCAAACAAATTAAGGTATTGGGAGCCATCATCATCTCCACCATTGGCTGCTCCATCGTAATAATAACATCTTGTAGCCTCATCTATCATTTCATACATGCGTTGTTCATCGTATCTACCATCCATACCTTAACTAATACATAAGAAAGATAAAACAATTTTTCTTAATGCAACAACATAATAAAGATAAAATAATTTATCTTAATAGAAGAAAGATAAAGTACCAATGAAACAATAATATATCTCGAATGATCCAGTTAATATAAGAATAATAAAAGATAATATATCACTAATACATCTCGAATAATCTAGCTCAACCAACTGGACGTCGAATCCTGGCTCCTGAGCCACGGGAGGTGAACACCCAAAGAGAACGAACCATCATAGGAGCATAGCTCGGGTGAGATCCCTGAAGAACCTACCAGGTAACGATACCCTGACATCCAACACATACATATAGCGACGGACATGCTCGTCCTCCTCCCTAACACGACGCTGTACCACCTCCTCAGGGGATGGCTCCCTCTGCACTGACTGTGGACCACGCGACCGCCACCAAAGAAGCTTCGGGTAGACGAACACACTCGAATTCCTCACCAAGGTACGCCTCCCGACGGGTAGCACCTCCCAATGCTGGCCCGTGAGTCCAAGATCAACATGTTCATGGAGCACAAGATTCTCCGTTCAGGTTCCCATGAGTTGACAACGAGAATGCGACATAACCTTAAACACTAAATTAAACCTAAACACTAAATTAATCATAAACTAAATGATAACCTAAACAGTAAATTTTATCAACTAAATAAACTAAATTAAACACTAACTAAAATCTCTAAACTAAATTTGTCCCACCGCCCATTTGTCCCAGTTTAAGATACCAACCGGGACGGTTTGTAGCTCAAACCGGGACTAGAGAGTTTTTGGCCGCTGTGATTTGCGCCCGAGCCGCACCCCTGTAGTCTTGGTTTGAGCTACAGGCCAGGACTAAAGGTACCCCTTTAGTCCCGGTTTATTGCTCAAACCGGGGCTAAAGGTTATTTTTGGCGCCAAAATAAAAATAAATACTAACAATTAACAAAATTATGTATTATATATCAAAATTTTCAGAAAAGGAAGATCTATAATTTAATCTATTATCCTACTCCATTGTACAACTTAAATGAAATAATTTATTGTTTAACAAATATTCTATTAATCTTGTCAAAACATATTTTATTAATTAGAATCAGAACATACATATAATATACCAAAATATTCAAAAAATAATCTACCCGTTAAAAAATATAATATTTCATATATTGTTTCCTAATTTGCAATCTTTTGGATATTTGAGAAGTGTTTGAATATGAATTTGATTAACTTTTGCATAATTTTCGAATCTGATAAACCTTTCTGCATGAAAAGTGTTTGAATTTAAATACTCCCTCCGATCCTAAATAAGTGTCGCTGTTTTGAACTAGCTCTAGTTCAAAACATAACACTAGTTCAAAACAACGATACTTATTTAGGATCGGAGGTAGTACCTAATTTAAAACCATTTTCTGTTTTCTAAAAATAATTATTCTAACTATTTAAAGTATTAACCATTTTTCCATTTGGTCTTGGTTTGTGGCTCAATCTGGGACTAAAGGTTTTTTTTGGCGCCAAAAAGATATTTCAGGGGCATTTAGTCCCGGCTGGAGCCACTAGCCGGTTCTAAAGATATTTCTCGCCATTCTTCCCACCATTTCCCTTAGCTTCCCACCACCTTTTCCCGTCTTTTCCCTCTATATCTAGGCCTAGACATCTTCACATCCACACCTTCCCCTCTAACAACAATGGACACCAAATACTGGGCCATTCTGACCCTCAAGGAGGCCGAGGCATTGTGCACCTCTAGCTACCTGATACCACCGATCTAGATTTATGGATATAGTATAATAGCTTTTTCCCTAGAAGACCTAGGTTTAATTGAACCTTGGAAAGCAATGCTAAAAGGAAATAAAAAAGGACACGTCTACAAGACTTTGTTTCTTTGTTTTACCTTAGTTTACCGGACCAATCTAGTTTACTTTTATAGTGGGATGAATCAATGGATGGAGATAGGCCGGGGTTGAAGATCCACCTGCAGCTGCACATCATATGGGATAAAAGATAGAGATTTCTATTTTCGTGCCCTTGGTTTGTTACTTGTACTTAGTTTTCCCCAACCACTTAACTTTTCCTCAATTTCCCCTCCCTCTATTATGAAACCTTCGCAGGCGCTCGCAGGCAGTCGGATGGAGGGATGCCGTCAGGTCAAAAGCTTGACCGTTACATGCTGACTGGTCGGACCGCATTGGGGTGGGTCATGTGTTGAGCGTTACGTTACGTTACATGGCCTCGACCGTTACATGCTGACGGGTGGGACCATGTTGGGACAGATCCTGCATACATGGTGAAGGGTGGGGCCATGCTGGGACGAGTCTTGCATACATGGTGAAGGGTGGGTCCACATGGAGACACGTCGGACCGGCCATTCTCACTCACCCAAAGCATTCGCTTCCCCCGAGCCTGGAATAGCTCCCACACTGCCCCACCACTGCCCGCCGTCGTGCCCTCCTACCTTATGTTGTTCTCGGCCCCTAGCCGTGGATCCCACTCCACCTCCAGCTCTGCTCCCGCCCCGCTAGATCTACCCCTTTTGCGGAATAGTATCCAACACCGGCTGGTGTACCAGCTGTCCTCATCAATCACAGAGAAGATTGGGTGGAATCGGAGGGATCTAACGCATGGATTCCATCTGGGTAATCATTGTTTCCCTTTGTGGATTGATTATAGGCAGTATTTGAGCGCGGATCACTGGTGCTCAATTAACCGCCTTGCTTTTCGGATAGGATTGATCCAGTGCTTGCATTTCTACTGGCGGTTAGACTAGATACTAGCATAATTCGTGGTTGTGAACAATATCTCTCTGGACTTTACTTCCCAGCAGTGATTGCAACCTCCATAACTCTCAGAGATTTGAAATATAAAATCTATTCTAAATTCCCCCGGAGGAGTGGCGATTCAGTTGATTTGCAATATTTCAACATTAGCGAGCAAAGATTGCTTCCACTAACTAGGGAAGATGACCTGGTAATACTTTTCTCTTTGAATGTTGCCGAACATTTTGGTTGAATTCGTCTACATGTGCAACCTAAAGTTGAGCACACGGGAAAGAGGGTTAAAGCATCATCTGGTGGTCAGGCATCATGTGTATCTGCTGTCTCTGCTAATAGTGTGCGCCCCGGTGCTCCTTGTAGGTCCATAGCAGTACCATCTACTTGCACTGCGAGTGTAAGCCAAATCGCTCGTGTGGCTGATGTGGAGGACGAAGTAGAGCCTAACAAGGGAGCGCCTCCACTAGATAATGAGGATGAGTTGATTTTTCCTGAATTGGTAGATAGATACAGTAAACAAGCACTAGAGGATCAATACACATAGAAAATTGCCCATGGTGCCAGATTTGATGAAACTGATGACGGAGAGAACGAGGAGAACAATGCAACCTCATTTTAGCCGAATACGATGGTGAGGACTTGCCAGTAATTGAGTGGGACAGGGACGATCCTAAGATTTCAGAAGGCACCATATTTGAAATGATGTGGGACTGTCGTAATGCCCTTACTACATATTGCATTCACACCAATAATGATTATGATGTGATTAAGAGTGAGCCAACAAGGTTTATAGTGAAGTGCCCATACAAGAGGTGTAGGTGGAGGATGCATGCATCCACTATGCTCAGGAGCAGTTTGGTTCAGGTATTACAACCAGTTGTTTATTTTAGATCATAGTGTAGAGTTTGTTAGCTGTACCTAACATTTTCATTATGTTTCATATAAGAATTAACCGGTTCGAACATTCTTGTCCACCTCACAGGGGACAACCAAAGGACAAAACAAAACTAGCAAAGACTAGGTGGTTGGTAGATGCAATCATGGATTGGATGAGAGCGAACCCATCACTTGGTGCAACAGCACTCATAAAAGATGTTTATAAAAAGTTTAATATTACAGTACCTTACATGAGGATGATCTATGCAAAGGAAATGGCTCTTGAGAGGATCAATGGTCCATGGAATGAAAGTTTTTAGTTGCATTACAACTTCAAAGTTGAAGTGGAGATGGCTAGTATAGGTAGTCTTGTACAGATAGACAAGCATAATGTTCAGTACAAAATAAAAGGGAAGACAATGGAGGAGTGCTTTAGAAGGGCTTTTGTTTTTTTAAAAGCTTGCTGGCAAGGGTTTCTGGATGGTTGCAGGCCTTATTTTGCCGTGGATGCAACACCTCTTCATGGCAGATTTAAAGGACAACTAGTAGCTGCTACTGTAGTTGATGGCCACAATTGGATGTTCCCTGTTGCTTATGGAGTTTTGGAGATTGACTCATAGGAAAGTTGGACTTGGTTTCTGGAGAATTTGCGCGACCTTATAGGTCATCCACCAGGACTTACTATCCACACAGACGCTTGCAAAGGTTTGGAGAAAGCTATAGAAGCAGTATTCCCCGGAGTGGAGCATAGAGAATGTATGTGACACTTAGTGCAGACTTCTACAAATAAATTCAAGGGTAAAGTTTATACTGACAACCTATGGCAAGCTTCATACACATGCAGTTTGAGGAAGCACCTGTATCATTTGGAAGTGTTGTATAAACATAAACCTACGATGAAGGAGTATTTGGATGCACATCATGGAATGGTGTGGTCAAGAAGCTGATTCAATGAAAATTTCAAGGTATACTATGTAACAAGTAACCTTGTAGAGAGTTCCAATGCAAAGGTCAAGTCATTGAAAGGTCTTATGTTGTGGCAAACATTTGATAAGATTAGGCAGATGATCATGATAACGACCGATTTGCGTCAAAAAATTGCATCAATGGTATATGCTGGCCATCTCATCCTCCCATATTTGATTAAGGTTTTGCATGCCAGGGAAAACAATTGAAGATGAAATGCATTAGAAGAGGAATGGAGGATGAGGTAACATACACTAATAGTAACGATAGGCAATGGGGGTATCTAGTGAGTTTGGTTGATAGGACATGCCATTGCAGGCAATGGAAGCTCCGTGGGAAACCCTGCATACATGCATTGTTTCATGGGTGTTCTAGGAGGTGAAGAGGGTGAAGTTGATCAGTACGTGTCAAAGTATTTCTCCGTTGACAAATTTAGGGCAGCATATGCTCAGAATGTTGTAGCCTTGTTGGGAAAAGACCAATGGATGGAAGTGGATCCAGGCTTCAAGCTATAACCTCCAGTTTTTACTAGACCAGTAGGTAGGCCAAGGAAGAATATGATGAGAGCTAATGCAGAGGGTGGTGCACCACCTCGACGACGTAAGTGCAAACATTGTGGGATCCTAGGGCACAATGGTAGGCTTTGTAAAAATGTAGTGGACCCATCTTATGGAATGGATGATCAGGCAGGAGAAGCAAATGTAGATGAGAATGAAGTATTTGAATGCGAGGAGAATGAAGCAATGGATACATTGCAGATTGAACCAACATATCGAGAGGAGATTGAACCAAACGCATAGGAGATTGAACCAAATGCAGAGGAGATTGAACCAAATGCAGGGGATATTGAACCAATGGATCAAGAGGAGATTGAACCAAATATAGAGGAGATTGAATCAAATGCAGGGGAGATTGAACCAATGGATCAAGAGGAGATTGAACCAAATGCATGGGAGATTACATCAAATGCATGGGAGATTGAAGCAGAGTTCAAACTTAAAGGAATTACACGAGAGGATATTGAAGAATTGGAGACAAAGATTTTTGAACCGTATGAACCAAAGGATCGAAACGTGATTAAACCAATTGTATGATAGACTAAAGCACTTGATTTGTTGGATGCAGAGAAAAAGAACAAAGAGAACAAACGGAAGAAGTTGATGGTGGACTCCGAGAATATTCTAGCTAAGGTCACCAGGGGCAAGGTGGTGAACCCAGCAAAAAACACTAGGATCAAGAAAAAAATGAATTTGAATTTGTATGATGAATTTGAATTGCTGTCAATGTTTGTATGTTGGATAATCCCATAATATATGTGTTATTCCAAGTTTCTGTGGTTATGCACCTAGTTTCTTAGCACTGCTCAGTTTTGCCCTCGACATGTGGTCAACACATGGGGTTTAGCTAGTTCATGGATTAAACATTGACCAATTGATCCAAAATTTGGCACACTTGTGTATCTTGGATTGATTTACCATATGAAATTGCAAATTTTGGATTAACTTGTAATCATCCACATTTTTATTTTTCTAAGTGATTAAATTCAAAAAATGGTTTTAGGGTTAGGTTAATTTAGAAAAAAAGTCAAAACATTGTGCAACCTTCAAATGGAGTCTTTTTATGTTGCCTATAACCTAGCATGAATAATAAAGGAAAGGAAATAAATAGAAATGGAATTATCCCCTAAACCATTTCTTAAACCCTTCTTGGAATGATATACTGGCTATGAAGATGCATGGCTTTCTACTCGATCAACCTCCAAAATAACCCATCCCAAAACATACTTTGTCTAAACGAGGCCAAATTTGGAACACTTGTGGATTTTTGAGTTGCAAACAATATAATGTCGGCCAAGATGAATTATTTTGTTCAAATAACACATTTTCCATTTTTTATGCCAAAAGCTTGAATTTCTCTTACTCATTTTTTATCTGAGTGCCCTTGTTTTCCTTAACTCTACTCAGTTTTCGCCTCCCTATAAAGTTTTTCTCATTTTTCCCCTCTCGCTAAAGTTTTCCTCAGTTTTCCCCTCTCTCTTGAATCAAACCCTCACAACAGCTCAACATGCGCTCAGTTTGACTGTTGTGCTCTGATTGGTCGAGATGTATGTCACACGGATCTTGGCCAACCACCGTTGGAAACATCATGATTTGACGGGCTGGAGGTCTCTCTTTCCCGATGGGCTCACCTACCTTTTACGGAGAGGAGAGCCCGACAGGCTGGATGTCTCTCCCTCCCTTTCCCTATCGCACGTATACCAGCCACATCAACTAGCTCTTAGTTTGGTTGCGCTCTGATTGGTCGAGATGTATGTCACACGGATCGTGGCCAACCACCGTTGGATACATCATGATCCGACGGGATGGAGGTCTCTCTCTCCTAGTGGACACACCTACCTTGTACGCAGAGGAGAGACCGACAGGATGGATGCCTCTCCCTCCATTTCCATGTCGCACGTATACCAGCTGCATCTTCCTCCCCTCTTATCGACGTATGGTGGTGCGGTAGTCCGAACGGCGTGCGGTGGCACGGTTCTAAGCGTGGCCGGTCCGAATAGCGTGCGGCGGCGCAGACCTAAGAGTGGGGGTCGGAACGGCTTGCGGCAGCACGGATCCAAGCGTGACGGCTGGAACAACGTGCGGTGGTGCGGACCTAAGCCTTGTGGTCGTAATGGTGTGCGGCGACACGGACCTAAGCGTGGGGTCGAAATGGCATGTGGAAGCACGGATCTAAGCTGGCGGTCGGAATGGCGTGCGGCGCGGCGGACCTAAGCGTGGGGGTAGGAACGGCTTGCGGCGGCATAGATCCTAGTGTGGCGGTTGGAACGGCATGCGGCGGTGAGGACCTAAGCGTCTGCAATTTCTGTCTCTATCTGTCTCACTTCCGTTCACCTCCTCAGATCCGTTGCTGATGAAAGACACCGAGGCGGCGACGATGCAGACAGTGGTCATCGATGCAACGACGATTGAAGCCATCGCCCACAACCAAAGTAGTCAAAATCATGATTCTACCATGCGATTCTACGACTTTACGACCCAAATTGAGTGGATCGATTCAACGATTCTTCTAAGTAGAATCTACAATTTCACGATTATAAAAGTTATGATCCTATGATCTATGATCCTACCATAGAGGTTCTGATCCGATTCAGAATCCTGATTCTAACAACTTTGTCTGCAACATCACTGTGACGGCATAAATCAAGCCCACGTGAACCGATGATGCGGGAGGCAGGCCGCAGCCATGGCTGGCACATCAAGGTGCACTTCGACGATGAAGGCCGGTTGTACCTCATGGCCGGATGGATGGGAGCACTTTTCCTGTACTTCTTGGAGTACACATGCGGTGGGGAGGGTGGCTAGCTCACCGTCCACTTAATATTGGGACAAATTTGAGCCCAATTTGAACCAAAATTCCGTGACATAAATTATATGTATGCTTTGAGATACTCCCTCCGACCCATATTAGTTGACTTAGATTCATCTAGATATGAATGTATCTTGTTATTGAAATGGATGTACCTACCACTAAAACATGTCTAGATACATCCATTTCAGTGACAAATAGTAATATGGATTGGAGGGATATGCTCTAAAGCCGATTCATAAGTAGTACGCCCTTTGTCCAAAATTAGTTTATTTAGATTTGTCTAGATTCAGTTGTGTCTAGACATGAATTAGTATTAGATTCATCTATATCTTGACAAATTTGAATCAACTAATTTGGATCGGAGGGAGTAGTACTTTCTTTGACAGATCGCCTCTCTGGAGAAGAAGAATGCAGTGTCAAGAAGAACGGGGAATGGATATTGTCGTCAACACTGCAAGTCTACATGGCAGCCACGATGGCAGCGACACAATGATCAAAGCTAATAGGGCCCTAAACTTGACCCTCTAGGCATTTTCCATGCCAAATATGGGCAGCTAGATCCAATAGTAAGCAACTCGGGCCCCACAATGCATTCTCTTGACAACTTTGGGACCACAAAGTGACTAAATTAGAAGGAACTCACAACCATCTATTAAATAACAATTCTACTCTCTAAATTAGCTATCTATTCAACTAATCATTACACGTGCCACCTTCACCACAACCCCACACTGTAACTTCTAGGACGGGGATGACAACTACTAGAACTGCCCACATGAATCTACTATTCTCGTCCCCCTTCACTTGAAGTTCATGTTTTAGATTTTCTACCACTTGATCAGATATGGCAAGATCAGCCTCAAGTGTTAACTTCTCTTTGTGAATAAGCTCTGAATTCTTCTTTTCTTCCTCGATAGTACGCTTCAGCTCGAATATCAACAGATTTTTATGGGCCAATTCATCACCTAAATTGACAACCATATCCTCCAAATCCATCCTCTGGCTAGACCACTGGGTTGATTCATCTTGTTATGCAATGTACCATGGATCATCGGCCTGCATAGCACACTATAACAATCCCAAAACAAACCCAATTAAAATTAGTCGAGAGTCCATGGCGGCACTTCAAATTCAACGGTAGTACATAGAGAAGTAGCTACCTGCACTTCTGACGTGGTAGGAGAAGGAGAATGTGGCCACGACATGATCAAATACCCACCCACGCTAGTGTACCCGCTATGACCAGACATTGAAGACTAATTTACCCTTGCAATATCGAGGAAATTATGGGAACCGAATCTATTAGGGTGGGCAAAGAAGGAGCGAAGGTCTTACCAACCACTACTAGCAATTGCTGGGACCGTTTGTCGAGCTATGGCAGCGGAACAAAATCCCGGTCATAATGGGCAGCAGACCTGCCTGCGGTCGGTACTATCTCAACATAAAATGCTGTGGAAAAAACAGGTGTTGGAGCCATGGTTGAGGTGTAGCACGGCAGTCCGTCCGACGCCATCAGAGATCTGAGCGCCGACATGCATTTATGGTCGCCTGTCACGATGGGATAGGAGCTGCTCGGGGCTAGGGGCTGGGAGCGGATGAGAGAGAGAGCCAACCTCACATGTCTCATACATGACCCCACCTGCCAATGTTTCAGGGAGTAGCTGCTCCGGGATTTTTGCATATTTTGCAATTTTTCATATCCGCCAAACTTTTTATTTGAAATTTTCATATTTTCCACATGACCACCACATGTCAGTGACACACAAAATGGCAAATATGCAAGTTGCAAAGCAAAGCATGGAAAATATGCAAATCACCCCTCCAACCCCACATGACGGACCCATCGGTCATTGGCTTAGACGGCCCACAAAATGACCCTACATGACGACCCCATCGTTCATTGGCTTCGATGGCCCCACAGAACAGCCCCATTTGTCATTGGTTGTACCGACCACAAAATTAGGAAAAAGTGGCCCACAAGTTGGCGAGAGATGGATGGCTGGTCCGACGTGTATCCCGACCCCATCTATCCGCATGTAACGGCCACGGCAGGATTCGCCCCAACACGGTCCCATCGGTCAACATGTAACAGTCAAGCCTTTGACCTGACAACATCACTCCATCCGAGCGCCTACGAGGGTTTCATAATAGAGGGAGGGGAAAAGTGAGGAAAAGTTAAGCGGCTGGGAAAAACTTAGTACAACTAACGAACCAGGGGCACAAAAATAGAAATCCCTAAAAGATAATAATAAACATAGTCATGTGTAATGTTTGAACGGAGATAATCTCTTATAGACAACACATCCTAATATACTAGAGCCCCCGTGATGCAGTGGGCATAGCAATAGTATTTTAATCCAACCGAGTGCACACCGAAGCCACAGGTTACAAACGATTATTAAGTGTAGAACACATATTAAAGCATTAAGTGGTGATGTTGTTGTGATCCAGAATGGGTTGCTAAGTGAAGATCGTACTATCCTTTCTGTCACTAGGGTTCCTATGAGATCACCACTAGCCAATTATCTCACCTCAAGCCTTTATCAATCTATGGGATCTTGGGTACCTACAAGTCCATAGATCAAGACAAGAGACAAAGAAACAAAAGATACAAATCTCAATTGCAAACAAAATACAATACTCCCATGATTAGATGCACATAGTTGCTGCAAGGTTTCTCCTCAACCCGTACCCCGCGAGGACTACTCAATCATAACAAATAGATCAATGATAGAAAATGTTGTGAAAAATAGTTAGATTGAAACCAAATATTCTTACAATGGTCGCCAAATCACAAGGATATCTAAAGTACAAAGCAATGGCTATGGCTAATGGAGGGATGGATGGGTGGATGGATGAACAATGGTGTGGATCTCCTTTGGTGGTGTTGTGATGAAATTTGAGAATGGCGGCCTCCTAGATGGTGGCTGGAGCCTCAAAATATATAACCGTCTTGACGAAGGTTATAGGGTTTGATGAGGCGGAGCCGCCGCCACCCAGTATGGGCAGGCCAGATGGGCGGGATCTTCCGTGTCGTAGGTTGTTACATGTATTGTCGATGGGAATTGGCTTCCCAATTACTTGGCCGTGTAGACTTCCTAAAAATCCTTCATTATGACCCCTGATTTCGCATTAAAACCATGATTTCCTACACAACATAATTCAAAGCAAGGTTTTGCAATTATTAGTCATTATTGGTAGAGATTGAGAGTTTCATTTGTAATTGCTTGAATAAAAACAATGTTTAAACACAGAGAAACATGGAAAATATTGGAGCCAACAACTTCCCCAAAGCTCAAACCTTGATCACCCTCGAGCAAGAAGAAACAAAAGAACTATAAGGAATTTAGTGTTTAAACTTGAAACAACGAGAATAAGAATTCACTTACGGTCGGTAGTCATATGTGTATAACACTTCATTCATTTGCGAGGCTTATCAAAGTTAGAGAGATGACAAGAGTACTATACAAGCTTTGGTAAGTCAAAATAATCAAAGTAGAGTTTAATATAAATATGAATAACTAGAAGTGTAGCAATCAATCCAATTATTCTAGTTAACTCTCAGCTTGCCAAGGAACACTAGGATGTTTAAGTAGCATGATTTGAGTAAGAGAGTTTCATGTCCTAAGTAATATAAAAATGAAGTGTCTTATTTACACCCACATCAATAAATCAAGTCTATCAAAAACACTTCTAACCTAGCATTATCTTTAAAGAAAAATTTGTAGAGTAGTAATGAGACCATGCCAAGGAATTGTTATGTGGATCTTCAAAGATATCTTTTTATTTTCACTCTTTTTCAAGGATTGCAGGATGTTTCTTTTGCAAGTGTTTACACAACCTTCGAGAATACCAATACTTTTTTCCCATACATTGACACAGATGCCAATTATGCCATTAACTCATAGCTGAAATCCAGGGTTATACCATAGATCGTTCAAAATCTAGCGGATTTGTTGGCATCCCAAAGGTGTGCACTAGGAACTGTAGGGGTTCGTAGCATGGAAAACAAAAAAATTCTACCGCATACAAACAAACAAGCCAAGATCTATCTACTAGATTGTAGCAACGAGTCGATAGAATAACTCACCCTCGAAGATTCCAAAGTGTTTAACGAGAGTGGATTCTCGTGGGTGATGTAGTCGTACTCTTCCCGATCTCAAGATCGTGTAGACGATCCTTCCGCCATGCGTTAAAGATGCTTCATGATGGTCATACGTTCGGTACTCAATGAAGACCTTCCTCTCTCTTGTTCCAGCAGGCAGCGGAGGTTGTAGCACTCTCCTCGAGATTCCGGTAGCACAATGGCGTGGTACCTGAAGTAGAGGGGAGATCTCGCAGGGCTTCGCCTTAAGCCGGAGCGAGTATGGTGGACTATGAGAGAGGCCTCGGTGATCTAGGGTTTAGACGCACCAAGGAGAGAGGGCTGGGCCAACAACTAGGGCTTGGGGAAGCCCAAGTCGGCGGCTAGGGTTTGCCCTAGGCGGCGGCAGAGGCAGGAGGTGGTGGTGCCGGCAGCTTGGGGCTAGGGTTTGGAGAGGGCAAGGTGTAGGTCTTGGAGGGGCAGCCCTGCACCTCCTTATATAGGTGGGAGGGCGCGGCCAAGGGGAGGGGAGTCCCTCCCCAACTCGGCCTCCTTGGCCGGCGGTGGAGGGAGAGGGACTTCCTCCCCAAGTAGGTTTCCTACTCTCCCTCCACCAAGCTAAATAGCCGTTTGACTTTTCAAATTGGCGTTTGACTTTTCAAACTAGGATTTGATTTATCCCTTTATTTTGCTCAGCGATGACACCTAGTACATGATGCAACCATTCCAACTTGTTATGACACATTCATGTACCCTTCCCCTCCGGAGTGCCGGACATTCCGGAACCTTCTAGAACATTCCCGATGAAAACACTGGAACCATTCTCTAACCCCGAAACAGGACTTTCCTTATATGAATCTTATTCTCCGGACCATTCCGGATCTCCTCGTGATATCCCGGATCCCATCCGAGACTCCGAACAACATTCGTTCTCTTACTCATCATTCCATAACTACTCAACAACATCGAATCCTTAAGTGTGTCTCCCTACAGTTCGTGAATTATGCGGACATGATCGAGACACTTCTCCGAATAATAACCAATAGAGGAATCTGGAAATTCATATGGCTCCCACATATTTCAACGATTACTTTGCGATCTAATGAACCACTTACACACGATACCAATTTCCCTTTTTCTCACGATAGTTTACTTATCCGAGGTTTTGATCGTCGGTATCTCTGCATACCTAGTTCAACCTCGTTACTGATAAGTACCCTTTTCTCGTTCCCGTGATATGTGGTCCCTTGTGAGTCAGTCACATGCTTGCAAGCCAATTGGATGACATTCCACCGAGAGGGCCCAGAGTATATCTATCCGTCATATGGATGAACAAATCCCATTCTTGATCCATGTGTATCAACCAATACTTTCCGAACACTCAATGCCACCTTTATAGCCACCCAGTTACGGTGTGGTGTTTGATGTCATCAAGCTAGTATTATAAAGAGGCTTTACTAGGGACTCTAATTTAGTTTACAAATCACACAAGTATTATTGTTTCCTTGTTAATACTATTATAGCATGAATGTAAACATTTATCATAAACACAAAGATATAATAATAACTACATTTATTATTGCCTCTAGGGCATATATCCAACAGTCTCCCACTTGCACTAGAGTCAACTAATCTAGATTACATGGTAATATACCGAACACCCATGGCAGTTTTGTGTTGGTCATGTTTTGACCTCGGGAGAGGTTTAGTCAACGGATCCGCCACATTCAGATCTGTGTGTACTTTGCAAATCTTTATGTCACCATTTTGGACATGTTCTCGAATAGCGTGAAAACGTAGCTTGATGTGCTTCAGCTTCTTGTGTGACCTTGGTTCTTGCGCATTGGCTATGGCGCCCATGTTATCTCAATAGATAGATACTGGGTCCAGCGCACTTGGAACCACACCGAGCTCTATAATGAACTCCTTCATCCATATCGCTTCTTGTGAAGCCTCCGAAGAAACTATGTATTCCGATTCAGTTGAAGATCTCGCCACAACGCTTTGCTTTGCAGTCCTCCAGCTAACTGCTACACCATTCAAAGTAAATACGTATCCATATTGTGATTTAGAATCATCCAGATCAGTGTTCAAACTAGCATCGGTGTAACCATTAACAACGAGCTGTTCATCACCTCCATAAGAAAGAACCATATCCTTAGTTCTTCTCAAGTACTTAAGGATGTTTTTGACCGCTGTCCAATGATCCACTCCTGGATCACTTTGATATCTGCTAGTCAAACTAACAGCATATGCAATGTCGGGTCTAGTACATAGCATACATTAGAGATCCTATGGCTGAGGCATAGGGAGTCTTACTCATCCTTTCTCTATCTTGTGCTGTTGTTGGACTTTGAGTTTTACTCAAGGTCGTATTGGGCAACATGGGCAATAACCCTTTCTTGCTATCTTCCATTCCAAACCTCTTTAGAACTTTGTCCAAATATGTACTTTGTGACAATGATATTAGGCGTCTCGATCTATCTCTATAAATCTTTATACCCAATATGTAAGCTGCTTCGCCAAGATCTTTCATTGAAAAACTATTATTCAAATATTCCTTGACACTATTAAGAAGGTCTACACCATTCCCAATCAATAATATGTCATCTACATATAGTATTAAGAATGCTACAGAGCTCCCACTCACTTTCTTGTAAATACAAGCTTCTCCATAAGTTTGTATAAAACCCAAACTTTTGATCACCTTATCAAAACGTTGATTCCAACTTCGGTATGCTTGCTTCAATCCATAAATGGACCGTTGAAGTTTGCATACCTTGTTAGCATCCTTAGGATCGACAAAACCCTTGGGTTGCATCATATACAACTCTTCATCAATGTCTCCATTGAGGAACGCTGTTTTGACATCCATCTGCCATATCTCATAATCATAATATGCAGCGATTGCTAACATAATCCTCACAGACTTTAGCTTATCTACTGGTGAGAAAGTCTCATCGTAGTCAACTCCTTGAATTTGTCGAAACCCTTTTGCGAAAAGTCGAGCTTTATAGACAGCAACATTACCATCAGCATCTGTTTTCTTCTTGAAAATCCATTTGTTCTCGACAGCCTTCCGGCCATCCGGTAAGTCCACCAAAGTCCATACTTGGTTTTCGTACATGGATCCAATCTCGGATTTCATGGCTTCTTGCCATTTATTGGAATCTGGGATCATCATCGCTTCCTCATATGTTGCAGGGTCATCGGCGTTGTCCACCAACATGACACTCATAACGGGATCATACCAATCAAGAGTGGTACAAGTTCTCGTTGACCTGCGAGGTTCTGTAGTAACTACAACCGAAGTTTCATGATCATCATCATTAGCTTCCTCTCTTATTGGTGCAGGCACCACAGGAACTTCTTCCAGTGCTGCGCTACTCGCAAGTTCGAGAGAAGGTTCGACAACCTCGTCGAGTTCTACTTTCCTTCTAGTCACTTCTTTCGAGAGAAATTCCTTCTCTAGAAAGGATCCATTCTTGGCAACAAAGATTTTGCCTTCAGATCTATGATAGAAGGTATACCCAATAGTTTCCTTTGGGTATCCTATGAAGACACATTTTTCCGCTTTGGGTTCAAGCTTGTCCGGCTGTAACTTCTTTACATAGGCTTCGCAACCCCAAACTTTAAGGAACGACAATTTAGGTTTCTTCCCAAACCATAATTCATACGGTGTCATTTCAACGGATTTAGATGGTGCCCTATTTAAAGTGAATGCGGCTGTTTCTAATGGATAACCCCAAAATGATAGCGGTAAATCTGTAAGTGACATCATAGAACGAACCATATCTAAGAGAGTTCGATTACGATGTTCGGACACACCATTACGCTGTGGTGTTCCCGGCGATGTCAATTTGTATTCCGCATTTCTTCAAATGCTCGCCAAACTCGTAACTTAGATATTCACCTCCACGATCAGAACGTAGAAATTTAATCTTCTTGTTACGTTGATTCTCCACCTCACTTTGAAATTCCTTAAACTTCTCGAAAGTTTTAGACTTATGTTTCATGAAATAGATATACCCATATCTACTCAAGTCATCCGTGAAGGTAAGAACATACTTGATAACCATCAGCGATGCTACACTCATTGGACCACACATCGGTATGTATGATTTCCAATAAGTCCGTAGCTCCATCATACCAGAAAATGGAGTCTTAGTCATTTTACCCATCAGACATGCTTCGCATCTTTCAAGTGATTCAAAATCAAGTGATTCAAGAAGTCCATCGGAATGGAGTTTCTTCATACGCTTCACTCCAATTTGACCAAGACGACAGTGCCACATATAGGTCGAGTTATCGCTCAATTTCAAACGTTTAGCCTCAATGTTATTAATATGTGTATTTCCACTATCGAGATTCAACAAGAATAGACCATCTATCAAAGGTGCATGTGCATAAAACATATTACTCATATAAATCGAACAACCATTATTCTCGGACTTAAACAAGTAACCGTCTGCAATAAACAAGATCACGATATAATGTTCATGCTTAACGAGGCACCAAATAACAATTATTTAAGTATAAAACTAATCCCGATGGTAGATGAAGAGGTAGCGTCGACCGCGATCACATCAACCTTTGATCCGTTTCCACGCGCATCGTCACCTCGTTCTTCGCTAGCTTCCGCTTATTCTGCAAAGACCTGTTTGAGTTACAAATATGAGCAACCGAACCAAGATCAAATACCTGAGCACTACTTAGTACTTGTGAGATACACATCAATAACATGTATATCGGATATACCTTTCTTCTTGATGTTGCCGTTCTTCAAATCCGCCAAGACTTTGGGCAATTCCGCTTCCAGTGACCTTCTCCCTTGCAGTAAAAGCACTCAGTATCAGGCTTAGGTCCAGCCTTGGTCTTCTTAGTCGGTGTGACAACTTTCTTACCACCCTTCTTGAAGTGTCCCTTTTGCTTAGACTTGCCTTTCTTGAATTTGGTGGTCTTATTGACCATCAACACTTGGTGCTCTTTCTTGATCTCCACTTCTGCAGATTTTAACATGGAGAAGAGTTCTGGCAACTGCTTGTTCATGCTTTGCATATTGTAGTTCATCACAAAGTTCTTGTAACTTGGTGGTAGTGATTGGAGGACATGGTAAATCCCCAAAGCATTAGAAATCACTATACCCAAGCTTTGAAGTTTGTTTGCGTGCCCAGACATCTTAAGCACATGCTCACTGACAGAGCTGCCCTCTTCCATCTTGCAGTTAAAGAACTTTTCAGAAGCCTCATAGCTCTCAACTGCCGCGTGAGTCTCAAAAATCAATTTGAGTTCACGGACAATATCATGTGGGTCTGAATTCTCAAACCTTTTCTGAAGCTCCGATTCGAAACCATACAAGATTGCACACTAAACTGTGGAGTACTGATTCTTTCGAGCGAGGTAAACATTCTTTACTTCATCGGTAGCATCAGCTGCAGGCGGGTCACCCAGCGGTGCATCCAGCACATAGGTCAAATTACCAGCATTGTGGACAATCCTCAAATTGCGGAACCAATCCGCGAAGTTGCTTCCATTGTTTTTCAACTTTTCTTTCTCTAGGAATACATTAAAATTGATGGTAGGGGCCGCCATTGATCTACAACATATTTGCAATAGTTTAGACTAAGTTTATGACAAATTGAGTTCTAATTAATAGTTAAATTAATCTAGGTGAACTCCCACTCAAAACAATATCCCTCACATTGTTTTAGTGATCACACGAACCAAATCCACCACATCAAAACTGATCATCACGAGAGTTGATGTAGCTTCAATGGTGAACAATCGACATGTTCATCATATCTACTATATGATTCATGCTTTACCTTTCCGTGATCCGTGTTCCGAGACCATGTCTGTACATGCTAGGCTCGTCAAGATCAAACATTAGCTTCCGCATGAGCAAATTTGGCTTGCTCATGTTGTATACACTTGCAGAATCTAACACACCCGATCATCACGTGGTGCTTCGAAACAACAAGCTTTAGCAACGGTGCTTATAAGGATGAACACTTTAGAACTTGAAATTTATGTGCTTGAGGGATCATCTTATAATGCTACCGTCATTAACTAAGCAATACAAGATGCATAAAGGATTAACATCACATGCAATTCATAATATGTGATATGATATGGCCTTTCTTCTTTGTGCTTCCGATCTCCATCTTCAAGCACGAACATGATCTCCATCATCACCGGCATTGCATCAAGGTCAATGACGCTGCTCCATGGTTGTCATCCACCAGCTTCAACTATTACAACTACTTTGAATAGACACGCGGGTCTTAACAGAATTAAAGAAACAACCATATGGCTCCTGCCGGTTGCCAACTTATAATAAGAAACATTGCATACATCAAATATAATCACAATCATGGCCATATCACATCACAGCACACCCCTGCAAAACAAAGTTAGACGCCTCTAATTTCTTTGCATGTTTTACGTGGTTTGGGGCTTTCAATAAGTGTCTATCTAACTTACGAACAAGCACCACAACGTTGATGTTTGAACTATCAAGTGCCCGTTGTAAATTGGATCTATACTATAATGGGAGAGACAGACACCCGCAAAGCCACTTATGCAATACAAGTTGCATGTTGAGCGTGGAGCAAGTCTCATGAATGATGTCATGTAAGGTTAGCCCGGGCCGCTTCATCCCATCATACCGCAAGATGCAAAGTACACAAAAAGCAATTGATAATAAAAGCACCACCGCCCACAATGACCATTGTGTTCTACTCGTGCAATAGATCTACATATAGACATGGCTCTGATACCACTATAGGGGTTCATAGCATGGAAAACAAAAATATTCTACCGCATACAAACAAACAAGCCAAGATCTATCTACTAGATTGTAGCAACGAGTCGATAGAATAACTCACCCTCGAAGATTTCAAAGTGTTTAACGAGAGCGGATTCTCGTGGGTGATGTAGTCATACTCTTCCCGATCTCAAGATCGTGTAGACGATCCTTCCGGCGCTGCGTTCCGGCAGCGCTTCCGCAATCGGTCACACGTTCGGTACTCGATGAAGACCTTCCTCTCCCTTGTTCCAGCAGGCAGCGGAGGTTGTAGCACTCTCCTCGAGATTCCGGCAGCACAACGGCATGGTACCGGAAGTAGAGGGGAGATCTCGCTGGGCTTCGCCTTAAGCCGGAGCGAGTATGGTGGACTATGAGAGAGGCCTCGGTGATCTAGGGTTTAGACGCACCAAGGAGAGAGGGATAGGACAACAACTAGGGCTTGGGGAAGCCCAAGTCGGCGGCTAGGGTTTGCCCTAGGCGGCGGTGGCAGCAGCAGGAGGTGGTGGCGCCGGCGGCTTGGGGCTAGGGTTTCGAGAGGGCAAGGTGTAGGTCTTGGAGGGGCTGCCCTGCCCCTCCTTATATAGGTGGGAGGGCGCGGCCAAGGGGAGGGGAGTCCCTCCCCAACTCGGCCTCCTTGTCCGGCGGTGGAGGGAGAGCGACTTCCTCCCCAAGTAGGTTTCCTACTCTCCCTCCACCAAGCAAAATAGCCGTTTGACTTTTCAAACTAGGATTTGATTGATCCCTTTATTTTGCTCAGCGATGACACCTAGTACATGATGCAACCATTCCAACTTTTTATGACACATTCATGTACCCTTCCCCTCCGGAGTTTCGGACATTCTGGAACCTTCTAGAACATTCCCGATGAAAACACCGGAACCATTCTCCAACCCCGAAACAGGACTTTCCTTATATGAATCTTATTCTCCGGACCATTCCGGATCTCCTCGTGATATCCCGGATCCCATCCGAGACTCCGAACAACATTCGGTCTCTTACTCATCATTCCATAACTACTCAACAACATCGAATCCTTAAGTGTGTCTCCCTACGGTTCGTGAATTATGCGAACATGATCGAGACACTTCTCCGAACAATAACCAATAGAGGAATCTGGAAATTCATATGGCTCCCACATATTTCAACGACTACTTTGAGATCGAATGAACCACTTACATACGATACCAATTTCCCTTTATCTCACGATAGTTTACTTATCCGAGGTTTTGATCATCGGTATCTCTGCATACCTAGTTCAACCTCGTTACTGATAAGTACCCTTTTCTCGTTCTCGTGATATGTGATCCCTTGTGAGCCATTCACATGCTTGCAAGCCAATTGGATGACATTCCACCGAGAGGGCCCAGAGTATATCTATCCGTCATATGGATGGACAAATCCCATTCTTGATCCATGTGTCTCAACCAATACTTTCCGAACACTCAATGCCACCTTTATAGCCACCCAGTTACGGTGTGGTGTTTGATGTCATCAAAGCATCCTTCTGGTGATGGTGATATGCATGATCTCATGGTCGAAGGAATTAGGTCACTATGTATCAGAAAGCATATAGCAATTGAACTATTAAAATGACTTGATCTTTATGCTACGCTTATCTATAGGAGTATGTCCATCATATAATTCTCCTAACGATATGATCTTGTTGTTAATAACATCTCAATGTTCATGATAGGGAAACCACAATCATTTATTAACCAACAAGCTAGTATTATAAAGAGGCTTTACTAGGGACTCTAATTTAGTTTACAAATCACACAAGTATTAATGTTTCCTTGTTAATACTATTATAGCATGAATGTAAACATTTATCATAAACACAAAGATATAATAATAACTACATTTATTATTGCCTCTAGGGCATATCTCCAACAGGAACATAAATAGCAGAATTTTTCTTTCTTATTTTTCTTTATGAGATAGTACCACGGTTTGATCCACAAGATTAGCTTTGGCATACATCACAATTACCACTAGACTTTATTTCAATCAAACAATTCCTTTCATGAGTGTCGTCAAGACTATCAAAATGTCTATGGGGTTAAGTATCTTCAAGGGTATACTCTCAAGACAATCATTCATCAAACATGTCGTAAATTTTAGACTTTTTCTTATTGTACTTGTTTGGCATTATTATTTCCAAGGCAAGACTCGGTTATCTAAAAGAACTAGAGCAAGAGCTTCGACAACTAACCATCATACTAATAAAAGTCTTTACACTGACTAAATCAAATTACTCCCACATGCATAGCATATTAGCAAATCGACCAACTAAGATAAACAACTCAAACTCCAAAAGTGGGAGACATAGGACATACCTGTCATAAGCAACTTCATGATTCTCCTCTTTATAGGGATGTGTTCCTTCAAAACTCAAGCACTATTACTCTCATAATAATATTAAAGGAAAGAGTCAAAGTGCAAATCCACATTAATGGAAAAAGGAAAAAACAGAAAAATATTTTTGTATTTTTGAGGATAGGGATTACAGAATTGAAAAGATCTTGCGACCAAGCAAGGGTTTAAGAAAGGAAAAACAAACGGAAAGAAAAAAATAAAAAAACAAAGGGAAAAAAGCAAAGTGTTGGAACGAGCCAACACGAGTGTTTCAAATCTCCCAAGGAGCTAGAGTACAACCTCATTATTACACAAATAAATTTGGAAGGGGAACACATCTCCAAGCTCAGGATTTTGGAAGACCTTTTGTTGCTCGTTGTGGTGGTGGTGGATAATCTCCCATGTTCCATTGGCTGTGCCAATCATGGAACTAGGTAGAGAGGCTTGCAGTAGCATCTCGAAGGTTGATGGAGAGGTTGTTCATGTTTTGAATTTTTTTGAGTGCGTAGATGTCTTCATAGGTGGTGTAGTAGTTTGGTGGTTTCTCATCTTGTTCGGGTCCTCCTAGTTCTACTTCTTCATCTTCTCCTCCTCCTCCCGCGGGTATATCCTGTTGGGGTAGATTAGCATCAACCTGCGCATCATAACGCAAACGTCCTTCCTCGATAGAGAATAGACCATTAGCAAAAGGATCTAGGATCAAATGATCCGCTCCAGGTATATCAAGAAAAAATCTACCATGAGTTTTAGAGACCATACCACATGCTCTTAGAGTAGAGAGACCGAGACGGTGGCTTTCCCACCAACGGTTAGATATTACCTAGGATGATGTGAAGTGTGTGTGCAATAATGGTCACAACTCCCCCTCCGCATATGGTTCCATGAGATTGAAGATCCTGATGCTTAAGGTAAAACAAAATCAAAGAGCCCAAATTTGGCATTAAGTTACAATTAACAATAGCAGCTTTTGCAAGGATCAACATGTCCTCCTCATTAACTCTAGTAAAATCACCACGTTCCTGCAAGGTGTTAGCAATCACATAAAATAAATATCGAATAGCAAGGTGATCAATTTGGTTTCCCTTGGGCGTGTTTACGAATTCTCATCATATTAAAGTACTCCCAAGGTGCATGGTTTCAAAAAGAAGTTGTGCATACATCAGTGGTGGTGTTGGCAAACCCAAAACATTGAGACCATTGGACGAGTGTTAGGATGTACTCACGATTCATAAGGAGGAATTTTATGCGATCAACTGCGGGCATTTGTTCCTCGGTACAATAGTAATGGTCCATCGTATGCGTCAAGATGTTGAGGAACACAAGTGCCAAGATGCGATATGTGGCGTCATCCTGAAAGACAAAATCATACAAACCAACATTGTTGCATAGTAAATCAAAATCAGCACGAATGCCAAGTTGGTTCAGGATATAAGGACACACCCACTTTGTGGACTTGATTTCTCGAAGCTTGAGACGATTAAAATGGTTCGGCTGAAATTCCTTGGTGAACTCGATACCAAGTGACTCGGGGGGTCAACGTATCAACGGGTGGTGCGGAGGATTCCACAACCATCGCACGTGTACAGCTCCCCATGTTCATCTAAAATAATAAGATAAAGTAAATAAGTAATAATCAAAATTTCTAATAATAAATTTTGTTCCAATATAAACATAGCATATGTGATCCTCCATACTAGTTACAAAAAAATTCTCCTCTAAAACAATACTAAGCATACTCAACATCAAGATTGAATCATAAATAAGACCTAAGTCTAGATTGACAATGGTGAATGATTGAGTGAAGCTTTTGCAAAAATAAGTTGAGGATCGAAGGAGAATCATACCTTAGATTGATTGAGTGCGAGGAATTGAAGAAAAGATTAAGTAAATTTGAAGATCCAATGGAGGTGGTATGGAGTTTGGAGGAAGAAGAAAGAGAGATTGATATTTAGGGATTTTAGGGTTACCTCCTCGGGGTGTTTATGCCGGCCGTGTATGTGGTACAGGCGGACGGTATGCTAGAGCCCGCCCGTACCGGGTGACTTACCTTGGGGGTGATGACTGCTCCTAGACGGTACACTCGGTACGAGCGCGTGGTACGGTCGTGCGCACCCATACTACTGGTCATTATCAACACGGTATGTTTGCTTCGAATTCTGAACTTTGCTCGAGGATACTATATGGGCGCACCGTATGTGCGCGTCCGACCATACCACATGTCGTTATGTGTACTGTTTCCTGCGGCAAAAATTGAAAGTTCTATTTTTCTCAGACTCGGGGTGGCACGGGCGCACGGTAAGGTCACTCCCAACCGTACCACGGGTCGTTATGTGTACTGTGAGCTGCAAAACTTCAAGAATTTAATTAGCAGCTCTGCGCGCCTTTGCACATCTCATCATAATTAAAAATAATAGCAATCATACTTCATAGAAATTCAGCAATACTTCTTAGGCCATATGTTAGCAAAATAAAAGTTAGAGTATTACCTTATTTATTCTCCTCTCTCCAAAGGTCTTCTTGAACACTCTTTATTTAAAACAAAACAAGAACAAAAACTAAGAAGACTAACAAAAAAGTAAATTTTTATTTCATATGGGTTGCCTCCCATGAAGCGCTTCTAGTTAAGGTCAATTATCTTGACCCCGATGGCAATTATTTAGGTTTGAGGAGTGGAATACCCACTCCAAACTAGTTGTCTTTCAAAGTAATTATACCATCATCATCATTAGGCTTGGCCTTATTTTTCCTAGGAAAGTGGACTATAAAAGGATCTCTAGATGGTAGCCCAATTCTCACATTCCCTTCATGTAAATTAATCAAAGCTTTAATAGTTCTTAGGAATGGCCTACCTAGAATTATAGGTGCTATGGGATCTTTAGGCATGTCCACAATAACTAGATCAATAAGTGCGGGAATTCCTTTAATTTCAACAACTATATTTTTCTTTTATCCCAACAACTTTTATAAGTTGAATTTGCTAGGTGGAGTCTTAATTCAGTAGTAACGAAAGGCCCCAAGTTTAGTTTGTCAAATAAACTTTTGGAAATTGTTGAGCTGCTCGCACCAAGATCACAAAGTGTCGATATCTCATTGAATCCCAGCTTAACTTTAATAGTGGGCTCAAATATATCATCTAGATTAGAAGGAAGCTTATCAGCTAGTATTTTATACTCCATCTCTAGCTCACGGACCTTAGATGCTACTTGTTGTATAAATTGTTGATACATAGCATCATTACCTTGTTCTATACCGGGATTCTTCATAGTAATCATATTCAATAGATCTTCCATGGTGTACTCCGGAATTAGCGCATTTCTATAATCCAACTCTTCAGGTTTTTCTTTATTGGCTACCACCCTCATCATCTTGAGGTCTTCAACCGGATTTGGCATGGGTTTTCCAGCAAACTTTGCTAGTATGAGAGCTTGGCTCTCAACAACTCTACCCAGTTGAGCTCCATGGTCTTTGTCCTTTCCTGTAGAGCATGCACATCATTTCTAATTGCAATGGCCTGGTTAGATAATTTTCCTATAATACTCTCATGGTTCTCCGTGATTTTAATAAGCATATTATTTTGCTAGGCTTGAGCTTGTATAAAATTTCTAACAGTTTGTTCCAACAAGAGATTGGCATGATTTGCTCCATTATTATTATCATAACTATTATAAGGAGCTCCTGCAGGATTAGGATAATGTTTTTGGACATTATAAGCATAATGATTTTTCCATGTAGGATTAAAAGGAGTGCGAGCTATAAAATTAACATCATGAACATCGGCAGCGATAGCATTAACTTGGGTTTCATAGTTACCTTTTACTATGCTAAGCAGCTCGTCTACCTTAGATGTAAGCTCTTAATTATTTACCTCGGTGATTGAACTTACTCTCTTCGAGGTTATTTACACATGCCACTATGCATGGTTATTTTTCATATCATCAAGAAGTTTTTTTGCAAAACTCACTTGTAAGCTCTTCATTATTTCCATAACCGTTCCTCCTGCTGCAGTATCTAGCATAGACTTAGACATTGGGTTAAGACCATTATAAAATAAATGTAATATAAGCCATTCTTCCATCCCATGACTAGGACAATTCATTACGGCTTGTTTCATCCTTTCCCAAGCAAGCGCTAGTGGCTCGTGGTCTTCTTGTCTAAAGTTTGTAATGTTGGGTCTTAGTTGCATAGTCTTAGCTGGGGGGGATTTAGTCATAAACAAATTAGTACATTCCTCCCAAGATTTAATAGTGCCCTTTGGTAGAGCTAGCAACCAATCCATAGCCTTTCCTCTAAGAGAGAAAGGAAACAATCTTAATTTAACAACATTTGGATCTACATCCTTAATACGCATCATGTAGCAAATTTCAGCGAAAGTGTTTAAGTGAAAACCTGAATCCTCAGAGGATGAGCCCCCAAATTGGTTCTGTTGAACCGAGCTTAAAAATTAGGCTTATTTCATAAGTTTTCGCATCAACAGCGGGCCGAGTGATAGGTTCACGAATAAAGTCATCAGTGGGAGCAGCATACTCCCCAAGTCTCTTTTGAGCCATGGCTCTTATATTTTTGGTAATTTTTTAATTAATGAAAATAAATAACAAGTAGCTATTTTTTTGGGTTTTTCAAATAGATAATGAGAAAGTAAACTAATAACAAGAATAAAACTACAAACTAATAATAAAACCAAAAACAAGGTCTCTAGTGACCTCACTAGGATAGCGAAATTTCTTCCCCGACAATAGTGCCAGAAAAAGGGTTTGATACCTTCGATGCCTAGAAGACCTAGGTTTAATCGAACTATTCACGAATGTAGTATAATAACGTTTTCCCTAGAAGACCTAGGTTTAATCGAACCTTGTAAAACAATGCTAAAAGGAAATAAAAAGGACACGTCTACAAGACTTTGTTTCTTCATTTTACCTTAATTTACCGGACCAATCTAGTTTACTTTTATAGTGGGTTGAATCAATGGATGGAGATAGTCCAGGGCTGAAGATTCACCTCCAGCTGCACATCATATGGGATAAAAGATAATAATAAGCATATTCATGTGTAATGTTTGAATGGAAATAATATCTTGTGGGCACATCCTAATATACTAGAGCCCTCGTGATGCAGCGGGCATAGCAATAGTATTTTAATCCAACCGAGTGCACACTGTGTCGTGGTATTGCCGACGAGTATGCCTTTGAGGGGTCCTCAAAGTGCATGTTTAGAGGTATGGGGTAAGGTGGAAGGTTGGCGGGTACGAGGTAACATAGCTTACCCAGGTTCAGATCCCACGACGGTGGTGGAATCCTACTCCTGCTATAAATCACTATAATGGCAATACGCTAGGGATTGGTACGCCGTGCGAGGTATGAGTTGTATCATGCCCTAAAGGCTCCTCTAGGTCCGGCTTATATAGTCGTCAGATCCTAGGGTTATAGGCAAAGTCCTAGCCGGACAGGTTACAGAGTCCTGCACGATACACGACTAGTCTAACGTGTCTTGCACTCCAAGGCTCCGGGTACGCTGGTGACTCCTCCGGATACACAACTAGTCTAACATGTCCATGCCCTTCTGGATCCATCTAACTGGGCCGCCCAGCTGGCCATAGGCCCTGCTACCGTCTATGGGCCACCCGGATTATCCTGATTAGAGACATGCAATGGTGACACCCATTTAGCATATCCCCAATAGTAGCCCCCAGAAACTCCAAGATCTTGCGCCATCTTGCCTCTTCAGATTAAATGCTCCGTCTAGATGGATGTGGGCAAATCATCAAGCAATATATTGTAGTCCTCCCGAGAACCCTGCAATGCTCTCCGTCTTCAACATGTAAGTCAGAGAACTGCTGAATCTTCCATCGTACTCTTCTCGTAGCCAGACTGGATCCATCCATGCCGGAATCTTAAGATGGGATGGTTCACCTGCCTATGTCAGTAGAGCGACGTAGACCATAGGTCAGCGATGCCTCGTAACTCACACATGCAGAGAACATAATCATAGTCGTTTTTCCCGCACGAAGGATTCAAAATGTTGGCGGCGGCGGTGGGAACGTGGCAAAATTTCTGCGCACGCGCTTTCCACACAGCAACCGTTTAATCAACTTGCACGAATCTTGATGCCAAGTACTATAAATTCTAACCGTAGTGATTCTTATCACCGCATTCTTCCTCGCATCGTCTTCTTCCTCCAGCGAACGCCTCCTCGAGCTCTCCGCACGCATAGAGGAAAAACCCTAGCTTTTCCATCCAATCTCGCAACCAACCTTCCTTTGCACAAATGGCAAGAAGCAGCACTGCTCCATCCATGGCGGCGTCGGGCAAGGCCATGGCCAAGCCGACAAGCTCCGTCCATGTTCCACCGAAGGGCGTGGTAGTGCCACGCTCCACGCTGGTGGAAACCACCGGCGGTGACCATGTTCTAGCGGGGCTGGAACTGCTGGAAGAGGATGTTGATTCCCATAAGGGGAATGGTGCGGCTCTGATATTAACAAAGGCGACCTCAAGGAGATGCTCACCGAGGGGTACCTCCCCGCGACGGAGGGACTGGTTAGGCGGGCGGAGCCGACCGGCGAGGTCGTCCCTTCTCCCCTAGCCGGAGAAAAGGTGTACCTCAAAGCCCAACTGGTACGCGGTGTCTCCCTCCCAATCTCCGACTTCTTCATAGAGGTCCTTATCTACTACGGGGTTCAACCTCAGAACCTGTCTCTGAATAGCATCCTCATGCTTAGTAACTACGCGACGCTTTGTGAGGGTTACCTAGGCATCAGGCCTAGGTTAGATCCTCGTCAAGAGGGAAGCCGGAGTGAGCAAGGATGAACTTAGAAACTGCGAAACCATTAGCTTCAAGATCCGGCCTGGCTGGAGGTTCCCCGATATCGTAGGCCACGAGTCCTGCAAGAACTGGCAGAGGACGTATTTCTATGGCCCAAATATCCCTCTGGCTGGCCGAGAAAGAACATACCCGAACATTGTCGATGGAGCCGCCACTGAAGCCCCGACATGGAGATCTCAAGCCCTTCTTCCCTCTCACGACGAAGCCTCCCGCGCTTTAAGGCGGATCGAGTGGCTCGTATAGGCGGGTCTGACGAGGTTGGACCTAGCCATGTGCTGGTTCATCAGGCAGATCCAGCCTCTGCAGCACCGCGTGAAGCTGATGCACGAATATTCCAAGGATAGGAGGATAGCCTCCGCATCTCCGAGGACAATTTTCCGAGTGACTCTGTCAAGCTTCGCCTCAAGGACATAGTCAAGGCAAAGGACATGAAGTGTGGCTTCACCATCACCTACGACATGTTCGAAGGCGGCACGTGCCCAGAGGTACTTTTTTTATTTTCCGTGTATGACATATACTCCAGTTCTTCCGTCTTTCCATAACCATTGCATCTAACACTTTGGGATCCACTTAACAACTAAAGAGTCTAGACGAAGGTAGCATGGCTATCCAAGTCTACGACCCCAAGATGAAGGAAGTCACCTTCGTGTCCGACAACGATGTCCCACTGGCGCGTAAGCGGAAGAGCTCTACCTCTGACGATGCCGACAAAGGCAAGAAGAAGAAGACGGAGGGTGGAGCCTCCAAGAGATCCACCGCCTCCCTGGAGGCGGATAAAATAAGAATGATTGGTGTCCCGTTGACCAAAGCACCAACGGTTGTGTAAGCTTCTAACATTCGATATTGTCTCTTGCTCGTCTTGTTCCTGTACTTATACTTTTGCACATTTCAGGAAGAAGGCCAGTATGAGTTTGAAGAAGACCTCCAAAACATCGGGGGCCTCTAAAAACATCAAAGAAATGTTTAGTTAGTCCTCTCCCGCCATTGCCCCTCTGACTCCAAGCATCTAGCCTTCTACCGCACCGACAAGCTCTCCAGCAAAGGTAACGTCTAAACCTTCCGCCATGGAAGTGGATCCAGCTCCCTCCCAGGGGATCCCCGACGTTGCCGTGGAGCTTGCCATTGTCAGTGAGCAGGCGACACAAGAAAGCATGTCCTCCAAAGTGGCTGAAGCTCCGGCTAAGGATGCCACTGGTAAAGCAATGGTGGAAGGCGGAACTTCTACCATAGGCGGAGCCATTGCACCCAAGACGCCAGCAAAGCTTCCAAAAATCATCTACTCGGTGCTTACACCGAGTAGCTCAGCTCTGGCTCCTGGTGTAGTGCTGACTTCTCCCATATGTGATCTTGAGGAGCTGCTCAAGCATGCGGATATCCTGCGCAGAAACAGCCTTGCCTTTAGCAAGATATTTTCCGAGAGTGCCACGAACCTCAAGGTCATTGCACTTGTAAGTTTTATATGTCGTGGGAATGGCCATGACAGATGCTGCAATTGGCAGCGAGTAGTAGAACAAGGGGCAAGGGCGGACAACCATCTGCAGTGCGAGATGAGGGCGGAGACACAAGGGTTTACCCAGGTTCGGCCCCCTAGAGGGTAAAGACGTACTCCTGCTAGATTGTATTATTGAGAGAGTACAAGGGCAAGCTCGACGACTAGGCGGCGAGTCGCAGGGGGTGTATGATGGAATGTGTCCTATATGCGTACCCTAGGGAGGTTTATATAGGCTCACCTCACTAGGGTTTACAGATCTCCAACCGAATTAGTTAAGGATTCGGAAGATACTTGACCTAATCTGACTGGGCCTAGCTACGCCTTTGGGCCTCCAGCTTCTAGTCGCCTGGCTGCTTGTTAAGTCTTGATCCAGTCGCCATCCTGCAGGCCCACTCGCTGGCAGCTTGGGTATACCGCACTCGGCATATCCCCATCAGTAGCCCCCGAGGCCGTCGTTGATTCGTCGCAGGTGTTCGTTGGCAGTCGGAGTATGCGGGTCCAATTTGGACGCCCAGTCGAATCGGCGGTGGACTCCCTGAATGAAAGAGGGAACTTGTTATCTTAGTCGCAATAACGGCGACCAGTCAAATCGCAGCACGGCGAATGGGTCGGCGAGTAGTCGAATCACTTCTAT
Source organism: Avena insularis (assembly GCA_023614405.1). Classification (NCBI taxonomy): domain Eukaryota; kingdom Viridiplantae; phylum Streptophyta; class Magnoliopsida; order Poales; family Poaceae; genus Avena; species Avena insularis. The sequence goes on along the minus strand of CM042691.1, from coordinate 206,861,109 downwards.
GGTGATCAGGTCGGTGAGTAGTAGAATCGCAGCTAGGGCGAACTAGTCAGAAAATCGTCGAGTCGCTGAAGCCAGCGAGTCGAGTAGGCGAAGTTGGACCGTCAGCACTGGTCAAACTAGCCATTGGGTAATCCAATGGTAATATTGGCGTAATCACCGCGCGGTAACGGTCCTCCGAAAATGGTGGCTAGCAACCATTATATAAAGGAGTGATGGGCAAGGAACGATCATTCCCCACATTTCCTCCGATCTCGTGTGCCTCCCAGTCTTCCATTCCTCCATAGCTAACAGAGCGATTCCGAATGATCCGCGACTCCGGATCCTTCGACTGATGGTGCCTCCGACGAAACCATGGGGGATATCCAAGTGCACGAAAGTGCTGCTGAGGTCATTCGAGGAGGCGGGGATCCTCCACGCTGGGAGATGGCGCATCCCCACGGCCGGTGAAGTGGTGCGAAATCCACGCAAGGTAGAATTCATTTGCTTCACAAGCCACCTAGAGAGGGGGCTCGGATTCCCCACCTCCCTCTTCTTTTGCCGCTTCTGCGCCTACTACGGTATCCAGCAGTCAGACCTAGGACCGCACAGCATCGAGCAACTCACCATCTTTGTGGCGTTTTGCGAGTGCTACCTAGGCTGCCGGCCGTATTTCCCCCTGTGGCAAGATCTGTTCCACGGGAGGATCGGATGCGAAGAGGCAGGCGGCCCGATGCTGGCCGCAAGCGGCCTCAACTTTCAGTTGAAGTCGAAGGCCTCCTTCTTCGATCTGATGCTACCGAAGAAGGCGGCAAACGAGTGGAAGAAACATTGGTTCTACGTGACCGAGTCGCCTCCGGACAACGAGGTGGCGCTTCCGATGTACTCCGCCGACCGTCCCGAGCCGCGTAGGCTCCAAGTCACCAAGCTCCCGCACGACCAGCAGATGGTGGTCGACGAAATGCTGCAGACGATCCGCAGCTTGAAGAAGAAGGGCCTCCAGACAATCAATCTATACAATTGATGGTTTGGGCGGCGGCTAGTGCCTCTGGCCAATCGCGCCCAAGGACGACCCGACGAAGTCCTGCCATGCCGAGTGGAGGCTCAAAGATTACACCTTGGTCTTGAAGAAGATCACCGAGGCGGAATACCTCGACGCGAAGGCCGGGGTTGCCCCTTACACCGCGAGGCGCAAGGCTCCAACAGTAAGTCCTTACTTTCTTGTACATTTCGCAGTCGCAGATTTGCACTCGCGGTTCGTGCTAATCGCATTTTGTCGTTGCAGTTGTTCCAAGTGGTGGAAGGTTGGATTCCGCCCGCAGACGGCGAAAATTTGAACGAGTCCGCCGAGGATGATAGCGAGTCTTCGTCTGACAAGGGCGGCGTCATAAGTGACGATGGCGGCGACGACGAATATGACAACGATGATGATGACGATGACGGGGCCGTGGAGGTCACCGCTCCCACAGTCCGTAAGACCCGGGGGAAACGACAACGCGAGCTCGAGGGCAGCAAGAGCCTCGAGGATCACGACGAAGATGATGACGAGCTTCCCGAGTTCACCTCGCAGCATGAGGCTACGCCATCAAAGAAGAAACCACCACCGAAGAAGAAGGGGCCAACCAAGCCAGCGTCACAGCCTCAGTCCGCGAGTAGTTCCGAAGCTACCGGCGCGACCGAGGAAGCTGGGGCCAGCGTGACGGCACAAGCGACTGCGGCAGCCGGCACGGCCGTGGTAGAGGGTGAGATGTCGCTGGCATTACTGCCACCGCCCTTTACCATCGTCACCGGGCTCGGGGCCGCTCCATCCGCGGGTGCTTCGCCATCGAGGGGAGTGGCCACAACGACCGCCACGGACCCTCCTACCGCGGCTTCATCCACGAAGAAACCCTCTGTGACCTGGGTCCAGAGCGTGCTTGAGACATGCCTCAGCCGGAAGATGGGGCCAGAACTGGAGAAGCCAGTGAGTATTCGCACCGTCCTTCATTTCATCCCAGTCTCCAAGTGAGTACCTCTTTGAATTGTCCTATCGCCTTATGTTTGTCCAGCGAACTCGCTAATATCACCGTATTGCAGGACTAGTGTGAAGAAGATAGGCCACCCCTTGGTGGCCAAGGTCCCGTTGGGTGCCCCTAGGGCACAGGTCGATCCCTCAAAGAAGAGGAAGAGCAATGAAGTCGCGGCGCCTGTTGAAGGCGCAAAAAAGGCAAAGGGCGACGAGGTCGTCACAATTTCGGACGAACCGGTGGTCGCTCTGAGCGAAGCTCCGACTGGAGCGGATGCGGCCTCGAAGGCCACGGTGGACGCGGAGTCGCAGCAGGTGGAACCCGTGGTGTCAGTCAGGGCAATGGGCCTGACCTCGAGTGGCACGGGGGCTGCAATAGCGATGTTCCCTCGCTTTGTAGCAAAGGCCTCTGCAGCGAGTGCGTCAGCGCCATCGAGACAGGTGCCTAAGGTCGTCGGCACGGAGGTTGACCAATGGCGCGGGCGCACTCCGTTCGTGCTTCCATCGGTGGATGCAATGGAGCTTCACGGCATGCTAGGTGCCGCCATCCAGGTATGTCCAGTCTCCGAGGATCGGGCCACTGAATTTCTGTGGTCGGATCCTTATTGATTTTGAGGTCCAGTCCCCGAGTGTCTAGTCGCTGAATTTCAGCGGCTAGGCACTTAGGAATTTTTTTGTTGTCCAGTCCCCGAGTGGCTAGTCGCTAAATTTCAGCGGCTAGGCGCTTTGCAATAGTTTCTTTGATTGGTTGTCGTTGTCCAGGGGTTTCAGCGCGAGTCGGAGGAGCGATTGGCTGCCAAGGAGCGACTGGAAAATGAGCTCCACTCTGTCCAAGGGATGAACGAGCAGCTTCAGGCAACTACTGGTAAGTTCTTGTCATGATTGTTGTCGAGGATGTCTTTTGCTAGTTTCGTGCTTATGGCTTTGTTGACGTAGAGGGTCATGCGGCCGCGATGGAGAAAGCCCGTGAAAGCATGGTCCCTGCAAGCGACCTGACGGCTGCCCAATCTTCCTTGAGCTCCGCGGTGAGGCGGATCGCTGACCTGGAGCGGGAGCTCAAGGACACAGAGGCGGAGGCGACCTCAGCCGATGAGAGGGCCAAGGCGGCCGTCGCTGCTGCTGCCGAGGAACGAAAAGTGTCAGATACGCTCGTCGCCTGGCTGCAGGATGACCTTTCCGGTCTTCAAGACATCATTACGGGGACTTGTCGTCCTTTGATTGGTGAGCTCTTTGTTCCTTGACGAGTCCCCGAGCATGCGGGTCGCCTTGTTTTGCTAGATCCTCCCTTACTATTTGATTATGTGTTGTAGGGAGGATAATTGATAATGTTGCCGAAGCGCAGTCGTATGACGCGCGGCAATGCGTCACCATGCTGGTTGACTCTGCCGCTTTGTCAGCGACCTACATTCACGCGTACCTTCAGGAGATCTCGCCCACGGAGGTGATCCCCAGTGACCTCGTCAAAGTCTGGCGCTACCTGGAGAAGGCCCCGGCTGTTGTTGAATTCATGTCGCGGTCAGCCTTTCGTTGTGGTGCTGCAACTGCGCTGAGCCTTGGGCTCACGCACTTCCTCGACTACTTCGACCTTGACGATGTCACCAGCGGGTACCCTTTGTCAATGGGCGCGGTCGAGATCGCCGAACTGTTGAAGCTGACCGAGCGGGCTGCGGTGTACTCCGACCGGGTATGGGCGATGTGTGACCTTATTCTGTACCAGGAGATGGTCGTTGCCCCGAATGACCCTGATTCCGGTGCACCGCGACTTCAAGGTGGAGCAGCCGTTCCGAGCGGCCATGGCGGGTGCTCTCACGATGTACCCCTCGAACCCGTGGGTTCCCTTTATCCATGGCCGCATGAGTGGTGGTGCCTCGTTGTCGAAGCCTGAGGAGTACATTAGTTTGCCGAGTGGCGTTAGTTATACCAGATATGTAACTGCCCTTGTAAGCGAACAAATTTTGCTTCCTTTAGGAATGCAAAGATGCTTTTGTCAGTGTTTTGATTTGTTTGTGGGTAGTGCGAGTCCCAGAGCGTGTCCGCCCTTTTGTGGGGTTTACCTCGTTTTTATGTATATGTATGTTGTTAAACTGTTAGTAAGTTGCGGTTGACTCGCCATGGCTTGGAAAGCCAGTCGCATGGAGACTTCGAGGGGTGCTCTATACTTAGCCGTTTCCCGGGCGCGAACGGGGTCGGGTGGCCGAGTCCCTGAGCGTGGTACTTGGCTGTTCTAGTCACATGCCCAAGGTAGGTGAGGATGGGGCGCGTTGTATTAGGCGCGTCGGTCCACCTGATCCGTAGGACCAGTCGCGTGGCGAGTCCGAGACACGCTCTCATACTTGACGTTTTCCCTAGTCGTTCCGGTTTGGACTGGCGTCAGTCCCCGAGCGTGGTACTTAGCCGTTCGAGTCATTGCACCAAGAAAGTGGAGGACTGGGTCGCTATGGGGAGCGAATGCGGTTGTCTTGGCTAGGAAAGCCAGTCGAGCGAGACGACTCCGGTGGGGCTCCGGGTTGCATTTTTTCATGGATGACGAGGCCCGTAATTTTTTGGTGCCCTCGTACCGCACTACTTGACCGTGCCGGCCACGGGGAACCCGTTGCGATGGATGAGCTCGCGTAGGAACTTGGTGGCGGTCTTCCCGTCGCACTTGCGGACTGGCTTGGCCTCCACCTACTTTGTGAATTTGTTGACTGCGACTAGGAGGTGGGTGAAGCCAGAAGGGGCCTTCTTGAACGGGCCTACCATGTCCATGCCCCACACGGCAAATGGCCAGGTGATGGGGATGGTCTTGAGCGCCAAGCTTGGGACGTGGGTCTGGTTGGCGTACTTCTGGCATCCGATGCAGCGTTAGACGATGTCGACCGCGTCGGCGTGTGCGGTGAGACAGTAGAAGCCGTGTCGCATGGCCTTGGCGACCAGGGAGCGAGCACCAGCATGGTGGCCGCAGTCGCCAGCATGGATGTCTTGGATGATCTTGCGACCTTCTGCGGCTTGGACGTAGCGTTGGAACACGCCAGTCACGCTGCATTTGTGGAGCTCGCCGTTGATGATGACGAAGGATTTGCAGCGGCGTACTGTCATCCGGGCCTCCATCTCGTCAGCGGGTAGGGTGCCTCCTTCCAGGTAGGCGACGTATGGCGCGGTCCAATCGCTTGGCTCAGCGAGCATGGCGATCATGGATGCTTCTGGTTGCAGCGGAATTCCGATGTTGATCTCCCGTGGTGGAGAGATGGAAGGCTTGGTGATGGTGTCGAGGAAGACGCCGGAGGGTGGCGCGAGGCGAGCCGACCCGATGCGAGAGAGGGCGTCGGCTACCGCGTTCTTGTGCCGATCGATCCACTCAATGGAGTAGCCGGCAAAGTGGCCTCCCAGCTGGTCCACGGCTTGGCAGTATGCCGCCATGGTGGGGGAGACTGCATCGCAAGTGCCAGCGACTTGCCCGGCCACGAGGTCGGAGTCGTCGTAGCAGCACAGACAATTGATGTTCATTTCCTTGGCTGCTTGCATGCCGTGGAGGAGCGCCTTGTACTCGGCCATGTTGTTGGTGTAGTTGTCGTAACCTTCCTGCGGTCCATCATCCTGGTACTCCTCTTCATAGTCTGGCCACGGGAATAGCCAGGGATAAAGCCATGAGTACTCTTTAAGTACTCGCAAACTAATACTAACAAGTTAAGGGGGTTTTTGTAGTAGGATACTAAGCTCTAAGGTTGATTTGCAAAAAGCCAGATTTACCTCTACTAAGTTCAGAAGCAAAGAAAACTAGTTGAAATTTTTATAACACCTAAGTGGGAATTTGAATTTCATATCACAACTCTGTTGTGGTCAAGTCAAAGTCATACTTCATTTCACAAGTCATTTTGAAAACATCTGACGGGGGAACAGTATGGCCACTCAACTCATCCATAATCATGACGGCTTATTCGAATAGTTTGACACTCTGCAGAGATTGTACACTTTCACCACAACATTCGATACATCTGTCAGGAACAATCCTGAATTCACCATACTCAGTATGCGGATAATCAATCCTAACCTTTCAATTACACGCCCTAGTATAGGCACCTCTCCCGTGAGTTTGGCCTCCCAACCATGACCAACTGTCATCTTGGGTACTACACAGGTGGACAATCTTCACAAGGTAGCCTCAGCTCAGACCTTGGCCGCGAGGGAACCCATACTAAGGTATATAAATTTCTAGTCAAGCCCTACCAAAATTTCGGGTATTGTGGTTATACGATAAAATTGGAATGGTATCGCATCCAGACAACCATCGGTTTTATAAAGGGCTAAGGCTCATGCCTCAACATTTTCATCATCAAAATCATCTGGTGTTCGGAAACACATGTCAAAACATGTCAGTAGAATGACTCATCATTCTAAGGTTTTCGTAACCATTTTCACCAAGTATTCCCATCTAAAGTTGATCAAGTTTTATACTTAGCACTAGCATCTACAAGTGGTGGTAAATACTAATGAGGGGTGATAAACAAGTGGGGATTTGCTAAGTTCAATCTCATGCCTTAGGATGACATCAAGATTATCTAACTTAGGCCAAATTTTATGCTCTTTATGCTACCTTTAGTTATATTTCTAGAATCTACAAGTTACCATGTAAACTCTAAGAGAAAGCTTTGATAAAGAAAAATAAAGTACTCCCTCTGACCCATATTAGTTGATTTCAATTTGTCTAAATTTAATGAATCTAGACACTATTTAGTATATAGGTTCATCTAAATTTTGACAAATTCAAGTCAAGTAATATGGGTCGGAGGGAGTATTAAGCTTGCAAGTAAAACTAGGATTGGGTTATCAAGTGGGTATGATCACATATGCTTAAGGCATATAGTTGGCGTAGTAACAAGCAAGTATTGGCTTGCATAATTTGCAAGGGTTAGCCTGCTAAGTTAAAAGCTTGCTAATCCAACTAGTAGTATTAGGCTTGCATAAGTAGGGTATCTTGCAAGTGTTAGCTTGTCTTGTGCAGAGCAGTGGTTGAAGTTCTCCTCGGCTTCTTCCTCGTAGTATCCTCCTTCCTCCTTGTATCCTTGGTCGGTACTAGCGTCTATAAATAAATACGAGGTACACAATCACCAAACAATACTTAACTATTTCTAAACATCACTCAAAGGTTCACACTAGATGATCTATCATCATCATTATCATTACAAGATTAAAGCACTTGTCTTATTTATTTTAATTTGAGAAAAGTAATTTCTACTCATTGAAAAACTACTTAAGATTTAATATTCTCCAACTCAAACATGGAATCATGTTGACACATGTCATCACCACATATTTCAGTACATGGGAATGTGATTTAAAGTGGTGTCACAATTTAATAAGGTTTAACCTTTTTATTTTAATTAAATAAAGTGACTAGAAATTCCTATGTGGCATTATTTTATCACTTGACCATTATTTCTGCAAGTAAACCCATATGTTTTTATATATTCTGAAAGGTATGATCAAATGCGATTTTTGAGAGTTTGAATCAACTCAAAATCTTTTATGGTTGGATTTTGGAAAATGTTTGAATGTAGAAAAGCTTCTGCCTTGTTATTTTTACCATGGTTGGTCTATAACTCCAAATGGTTTGAATCCAACGGGCTTGGATTAAGCATTTCAGTACCTTTCTAACAAAATTGGTTTCATGCATTATGGTTCAGTGAATCGAGCTAGATGGATTTTTGAATCTAGGTACAAAACTATGTTTGAAATTAAATGAATAAACCTTAATTTGAATTGTTGGGTTGCGCGAGATGTTTTACTGGGCCGGCCCACTACACACAGCGCGTAAGCGGGCTGGTTAAGTGGCTGTCCCCAAGCGTCAGTGACACGGGGAAGGGCGAAGCGGTACGGGGCACTGTGAACCGCACAATCTAACTCTAATCGAACGGCTATGGTTCATCGTCCACGTCGGGCAGCGCCGGCGAGACAAAACCCTAGCGCGGCAGGTGGTGGTCATGGGAGGCTCACCAGGGAGCGGGCGAGGGTCGGCGACGGGGGCGAACGACGAAGTCGACGACAGCAGTTCTCCTGGTACCGGCAGCTTCTCCTGGGGCGGCTCCAATCGAGTGCTCCTTTCTTCTCCAGCAGCGGCGGGCTCCGACCAAATGCCGGCGATGCACTGCTCGCCTTGCTTCGGGAGTGAGGTGGGGTGGTTCTGGGTGAGAGGAGAGTGAACTGGTGTGGCGAAAACGAGCGGTGGAGGCCTCTATTTATAGTGGCGGAAGGGGACCGACGGGTGCGGGCTGTGCTCATCGTGGTCGATGGCATAGAGGGCTAATGGCATGGGCGACGGTAGGGGGCGGTGCTGTGCTCCCTGGCGAAGCTCAACAGCGCGATGGCGAGGCGTGTGGCGGTGCTGATCAATCGGAACCCGCTGATGCTCTGGGCGGGTCTGACGATGGTTTTAATGTCGCACAGCGCGTGTGGTCCGCGCGGCGGCGAACGGGCATGTCTGGCGGGGTGCTGGGGTGCTGGTGATCATCCCTGGAAGCGGCGAGGGCGGCGCGCGGTCTGTGGGTGCTGGTCGAGCGTGGCGCACTGGCGCGCTCTCGGCATGGTCGCAGAGGAGTTTGGCATGGGCGTGTCGTGTGGTCCAGGGGCTGGCATTGCTCAGGGCTGGGACAGTGGGTGGCTGTGGACGGTGCTGCATGTCCCAAACAAGGTTAGCGAGGCTAGTGCGGTCTCTAGCTTGCTGGCGACAATGGGGTGGCAATGGTGCTCTCGGCATGCTTGACATTAATGGCTAGGCTTGCTCGCAGTGGTGCTAAAGCTAGTTAGATTACTTTGATCATCTACTGAGAGTGTAGAGTGAGCTATAGAGGGAACAAGTTAGGCCAATTTTACTGCATACTATAGTGTTTGATGTTTGTTTGATTTGTATCTGCAAGGTGTTTGATGAAATGGCCGCAAGAACTTTAAATTTGAATTTTGGATTCAAACTTGGTGGGTTTTCTAGGAATATAATAGGGAGTGTCTGGTTAGTTGGATTAGTCAAGGGGCACTGGTTTGGTTGGGTTTTGAAAATGTGTGATCTTCACATATGATAAAGATTCAATTTTGAATTCTGATTTGAATGAGGTTGCCAAATGTTTCTGCAAGTTTGAAAGGTGGGATTTGATTTACTTTTACTTGTTCTAGCAAGGGGTGAAAAGAGTTGGAAAAGTTTATGTTTGAAATCTTGAACTAGAAACACTCAAAGTGACCTAGTGAGCAAGATTGGCAAAAATGACCATTTGCTTTATTTTATTTGTTTTTGATTTTCTCTTGTTTTGTTTCTGCATGGAAATGTTTTATATGATGTTATTTTCATCTTTAAACCATTTCTTGCTATTTAGGTTAATCACACAAGTTCATTCATTCATTTATCAAATCATCTCATTCACACATGCATTCATATGATTTTAAATTACTCAAAGTTTTTGTTAACCCTAATTTTAGTGATTAGAGTTTTGATGATCCTTGGGTTATATTTTTGGGATGTTGCAAGAGGGATGAATCCTTGAAGATGCATGAAGATGCTATGAAGGACGTGCAGGAGTCCGCCAACACGAAGATCAACCGACAAAAGAAGGAAATTGCAATCCTCAAGGAGCAGAACTACTCTGGGCCATATGACGGATAGATATACTCTGGGCCCTCTCGGTGGAATGTCATCCAATTGGCTTGCAAGCATGTGACTGGCTCACAAGGGATCACATATCATGGGAACGAGAAAAGGGTACTTATCAGTAACGAGGTTGAACTAGGTATGCAGAGATACCGACGATCAAAACCTCGGATAAGTAAACTATCGTGAGACAAAGGGAAATTGGTATCGTATGTAACTGGTTCATTCGATCGCAAAGTAATCGTTGAAATATGTGGGAGCCATATGAATTTCCAGATTCCTCTAGTGGTTATTGTTCCATAATTCACGAACCGTAGGGAGACACACTTAAGGATTCGATGTTATTGAGTAGTTATGGAATGAGTAAGAGACTGAATGTTGTTCGGAGTCTCGGATATCACGAGGAGATACGGAATGGTCCGGAGAATAAGATTCATATAAGGAAAGTCCTGTTTCGGGGTTGGAGAATGGTTCCGGTGTTTTCATCGGGAATGTTCTAGAAGGTTCCAGAATGTCCGACATTCCGGAGGGGAAGGGTACATGAATGTGTCATAACAAGTTGGAATGGTTGCATCATGTACTAGGTGTCATCGCTGAGAAAAATAAAGGGATAAATCAAATCCTAGTTTGAAAAGTCAAACGCCAATTTGAAAAGTCAAACGGCTATTTTGCTTGGTGGAGGGAGAGTAGGAAACCTACTTGGGGAGGAAGTCCCTCTCCCTCCACCGCCGGCCAAGGAGGCCGAGTTGGGGAGGGACTCCCCTCCCCTTGGCCGCGCCCTCCCACCTATATAAGGAGGGGCAGGGCTGCCCCTCCAAGACCTACACCTTGCCCTCTCCAAACCCTAGCCCAAAGCCACCGGCGCCACCTCCTGCTGCTGCCGCCGCCTCCTAGGGCAAACCCTAGCCACCGACTTGGGCTTCCCCAAGCCCTAGTTGTTGGTCAAGCCCTCTCTCCTTGGTGCGTCTAAACCCTAGATCACCAAGGCCTCTCTCATAGTCCACCATACTCGCTCCGGCTTAAGGCGAAGCCCTGCGAGATCTCCCCTCTACTTTCGGTACCACGCCGTTGTGCTGCCGGAATCGCGAGGAGAGTGCTACAACCTCCGCTGCCTGCTAGAACAAGGGAGAGGAAGGTCTTCATCGAGTATCGAACGTGTGACCGACTGCGGAAGCGCTGCCGGAACGCAGCGCCGGAAGGATCGTCTACACGATCTTGAGATCGGGAAGAGTACGACTACATCACCCACGAGAATCCGCTCTCGTTAAACACTTTGGAATCTTCGAGGGTGAGTTATTCTATCGACTCGTTGCTACAATCTAGTAGATAGATCTTGGCTTGTTTGTTTGTATGCGGTAGAATTTTTTTGTTTTCCATGCTACGAACCCCTACATAATGGACCAACCATGTCTATCCCCCAAACTGCAAAAGGCCAAGTTATTGGTATTGTTCACAGTTCTTGAGCTGGTACATGTGGTTGTCGGGCATAGTACTGGCATCCCATGCATGTCTCAACCATCTTGTCAGCGTCTGCCTTTGCAGTCAGCCAGTAGAATCCTTGCCGGAAGGCTTTGGAGACCAACGATCGAGGAGCAGCGTGATGCCTGCAATCTCCGAGATCTATCTCACGAAGGATTTCAATACCTTCTTGCTAGGAAACACATTTTAGGTATACAATAGTGGTGCTTCTTTTATAGAGCTATCCATTGATTATGGTATAGCCCTTCGCTCGACGTACTATTTGCCGACTTTCGACTTCGTCGATGGGCAAAGTTCCGTGTACGACATACTCCATGAATCGTTTTTTCCAAGACAGAGGGAGCTTTGTTATTGTATGAACAAATGAGTCAACTCTATCTGGGTTCTCGGGGTCTGCTCCCTTCACGGATGGTGTCCGTAGATGCTCCAGAAAAACTCCAGGCAGAATTGGTTTGCGCCCTGATCCAAGATTTGACAGTAGATCAGCCGCCTCATTTTCCTCCCTCTTGACATAATTGACTTCGTAGCCCTCGAAGAACTTGGCTATCTCGTCTACTTCATCTCGATATGCCGCCATCATAGGGTTCCACGCATTCTAGGTGCCAGCCACCTGCTGGGCAACCAAGTCGGAATCTCCATAGCAAACTATGCGCTTGATGCCAATATCCTTGGCTACGCGAAGTTCGTGAATGAGTGCTCCATATTACGCCATGTTATTTGTAGCCTCAAAGTGGATCTACAGAATGTAGTGTATATTTTCCCCTTGTTGGTGACTGTAGCAGTATACCAGCCCCCGAGCCATTGAGTAGCTTTGATACGTCAAAGTGCATCACCCAGTATTCTGGCTCTAGTACAGGGGTAGCATCCAGCAGCTCCATCCAATCTGCAATAAAATCCTCCAAGGCCTGTGATTTGATAGCATCGCGTCTCTTGTAAGAGATATCGAAGGCGGCAAGCTCAATTCCCCACTTCGCAATGCTTCTTGTAGCGTCGTTGTTATTGATGATGTCGGACAGTGGAGCTTTGCGCACAACTGTGATAGGGTGCTCCTGGAAATAGTGCCTTAGCTTCCGAGAAGCAAGGAACACTCCATAAGCTAGCTTTTGGTAGTGCGGGTAACGCAGCTTGGACTCTGTCAAGACCTCTCTTACATAGTAAACTGTCTGTTGTACTCAGTGCTCATGCGTTGGTTCTTTCCGCTCCACCACGACGATGGTGCTGATTACCCGGTTGGTGGCCGCCATGTAGATCAACATAGGCTCCATAGGCTCGGGTGCTGCGAGAACAGGTGCAGAGGAGACTATATCCTTTAGCTTCTTGAGCGCAACATCTGCTTCATCCATCCATGTAAATTTGTCTGCCTTCTTCAGCAACTAGTATAGCGGCAGATCCTTCTCTCCAAGTCGGCTGATGAACTGGCTTACTGCTGCAATCCAGCCTGTTAGCCGTTGGATGTCTTTCAGGAATGTCGGACGGTTTATGTTTAGGATCACTTTGATTTTCTCCGGGTTGACCTCGATTCCACGCTAGGAAATGATGAAACCCAACAATTTGCCGTCTGGAACCCCGAAGACGCACTTCTTTGGGTTAAGCATCATGTTGTATTTCCGGAGATTATCGAAGGTTTCTTTTAAGTCAGAGATTAAGCCGTTTGACTTTTTAGACATCACCGCTATATCATCCACATAGGCGTGAATGTTCCGACCAATTTGATCGTGTAGGCAATGTTGCATAGTCCGCTGGTACATAGCACCTGCGTTTTTCAGCCTAAAGGGCATCGTGGCATAGCAAAACATGATGTAGGGTGTGGTGAACGAAGTGGCCAATTAGTCCGACTTCCTCATTTTTATCTGGTGGTATCCTGAGTATGCATCAAGAAAACACAGAAGTTCTGAGCCGGCTATCGACTCAATGACTTGTTCAATGTGAGGCAAAGCAAACGGATCTTTTGGACACACTTTGTTCAAGACAGTGTAATCAATGCACATTCTTAATTCTTTGGTTCCCTTTTTGGGGACAAGTACAGGATTGTCCACCCATCAGGTGTGAAGGACTTCTCGGATAAAACTAGCCTTAAGTCATCTAGCTATCTCTTTTCCTATGGCGCGTCTCTTCTTGTCTCCGAAGTGTCGTAGAGGTTGTTTCACCGGTTTGCATTTTGGATCAATATTCAAGATGTGCTCGACAAGTTCCCTAGGTACACCTTTCATGTTGGAAGGTTGCCAGGCAAAGATGTCCCTATTCTCACGGAGGAACTCGACGAGCGCGCTTTCCTATTTAGGGTCCAGGTTCGTCCCAATGGAGGTGACCTTGGAGGCATTGCCTACCACAGGTTCCACCGGCTTGGTCTCGATGGTGGCCTTGAAGGCAGGATCGGAGTCAGAAATCTGCTTCTTTGATGCCAGCATCTCCGAGGCATCGCCCTTGCTCTGGATCTCCTTGAACTCTTCGCTGTAGAGGACAGCTTCTGCAAAGGCTGCTTCTCCAATCTCCCAGTCCCTTGCCTTTGTAAAGCTTCCGGATATGGTGATGACACCATTTCGTCCGGGTATCTTAATCTTGTTGTAGACAAAGAATGGCTTGGCCATGAAGGCATGGAAGATGTCGCGTCTGAATATGACATGGTACACGCTCTTTAAGGGGACCACTTCAAAGGTCATGCGTTCTTGGCTATAATTGTTAACATCACCAAAAGCGACCGGAAGCGTGATGCACCCAAGGAACCGAGCCTCCCGGCCAGGAACTACGCCATGGAACATGGTGCTGGTCCGCCTTAGGTTGGTCTCCATCAAGTTCATCTTGTGCAGTGTATCCAGGTACATGATGTTGATGCTACTTCCACTGTCCACCATGCATTTGGTGAACTCATTGCCGTCAATCAAAGGGTTGATGACCATGGCGTATTGGTTCTCTGTTGGGATGAGGTCTGGGTGATCCTTCCTGTCCCAAGTGATTGGAACTTACGACTAGCGTAGGTACTAGGGAACTGGGGGTAGGGTGGCCATCAGTATCCTCAATGAGGTTTTCTGTGCCCGAACAGTAGGGGTGCCAAGGAAAGTGTGGTAGATGGCGGCCTTCTTCTCGAAGGGGTTCTTGCCTTTGCCATCGCCCTTGTCGGCGTGCTTGGGGTCAATGTCCTCGTCCATGTCACTTGAATCCTTGGACTCCTCTTCCTTCTTCTTCCCTTTTCCCTTGCCTTGCGGTCTGTTCTTCCGGCTTCATTTGTAGCTGGACTCCGGGTCTTCCTTGAGGTCGTTGACGAACTTGCAATGGCGATTGGTGTGAGTGGCTTTGCCGTTGGCATCAAGGTGTACAAGGCATGACATATCACGGTACTCCTTGTATGTTTGGGGAATGCGGAGCGCTGCCGGGGTAGTTTCACTACCTCGCTGCTGCCCACGACCAACCCCTCGTCCTCGGCCACGCTGTCCGCCATCACCTCTTCCTGCAAACGTCATGGCGACCATGTCGGAGGTTTGCTTTTCTTCTGGCGGGCTCTTCCGCTTGGTGTTGTTTTTCCTCTTAGCTTGGGTTGGAATGGCTATTGCCGACAAGGAGCCGCAAGCATCGTTGTCGGCAGCCGCGAACTGACAGGCCAACTGGATTATCTGGTTGAGATCAAGCCTGTGATTGTCCTATAGGCGCTTCAATTTATGTCGGAGAAAAATACCTTTTTCCAATCCATCAATGTAGGCGGCCATGGTGGTCTGATCGTGCACTCCTGCGTAGGAATTCTTCGTATCCAGCCAGCGGGAGAGGTAGGCTCGAGATGTCTTGTATTTCTCTTGCACGCACTGTTGTAGATCACCGACAATGCAGGGACGCTTATACGTACCCTCAAAGTTATTTGTGAATGCTTCTTGCATATCCAACCAGTTGCAGATGGACTTTTCCGGCAAGTCATCAATACATTGGCGGGCCGTGCCCGTCAACATCAGTGGGAGGTACTTGACGGCAACGTTGGGGTTACAACCGGCGATCTCCACTGTGTTGCCGTAATCCTGCAACCACGTGGCTGGTTTTTGGTGGTGCCTTCATATGGCTTGATCGTCTAGTCATTCCGGAAACCCTTAGGGTAAGTTCGGTCCGTATTACAGGTCCAAAGCAACGTGGTCCCAAGTACTATCCTCCATGGGCCTCGTGAATCTTTTCCAGGCGTGAGCATGCATTGTATGGCTCCGGGCTTGTTCTTTTCTTCTTGCCGCCAAGGGATGGGCTGCGTGAACGACATGGGCCTCCTCCGCCATGGTGGCTGCTAGGTGGCGACGGAGGCAGAGGTGGTGGTGGATTAGCCTTCTTGCTGTTACCCTCATGCGATGCCTCGCGTCTGTCGCAGTTGCTTGTCAGACACGGAGGGTCATGGCGTGACCTGCTCTTGTGTCCTTGGTTGCGCTCTCCATCGTGATGGGGCTGCTCCACATTGTCGCGAATGACGATGCCACCCTGGGGGCGTCTTGGCGGAGGCATGCTCATATGTTGGTGAGCCTTTGGGTCTTCACGATGTCGAGGAGATCGGGGCGGTGGAGATGGGTGACGAGGATGAGCCTTGCCTCCGTGGTCGGAGGATATGGGGATAGCATCCTTCCTGTTGCGTGCATCCCTCCATCTTTGCTCTAATGAATCCGTCTAGGACCCGACATCATGAGGATATATCTCCCTTGGCGGCTTAGGATTGCAAGACTGGCAATATGCTAGGTCAGACTCAAGCCTCTAAGAGGTGGCCTTTTCCTGCTGTTTGACCGCCTTCGCTACAAGGTCATAGACATGTTCCACAACTGCGGGTGATCTATCCTGCTCCAGTAAGGTCTTGGTGACGGCTAAGTTTAGTATATGAGTGGGCATGACCTGCCTGCCCTTGCTGTCAATGTATGGCTTGCCTTGTGGCAGCTTTGGGGAGCCCATTCTAGATTGCATTGTACACTAGGATCATTGATGACGTGAGCCGGTTCTTTCCTAGCCTTCTGCTACTTGAGCAGAGTCTTGTACTCGGCCTCCATTGCTCTAGCTTTCTCGATTGAATTCTACGCCTTGGCCAGATCTTGATCTAGCTTTGCGCCTTGCTCCACGATGGCCTGCGCTTCCTCCAGTAGCTGCTGGCGCTTCTCGTCAAGCTAGACTACGTTCCGTATATGAGCCACAGTCATAGGCTCGATGAGCAAATTGTCGTACATCACCCTATCAGCTGGGGTGATTTGCGCAGCCGCAGACGTAGATGCCGGAGGCGGCGGATTTGCGGTGTGGAGGTTACTCGGACCGACGTTGAGTTCCTGCGGCTGCTGCACTAGGTTAGGCGGAGGGGGCATGGCCTTTGCACGATCATTATCGGCAGCATCAGGAGGTCCCTGCCCCTTTTCCAGCGCTTTAGGCGGAGCTTGTCCGGGTTGGTCTTCTTCCATCACACTCCCAATGGCGATGGACACCTCTCAGGATGTGATGGTCTTGTCAGCCTGCTCCTCGTGCTTGATGTCCTCCTCCATCTCCTGCATAGCAAAGTCGAGCTCCTTCGGGTTGATATCCATCTCCTCTGATTCCAAGCTGATGTCGACGTAGATCACGTCCAAAACAGAGTCGGAGGGTGCGGGGGCTTCCTCGACGACGGAAGAATATGCTGAGGTTGCATGGACGTTGACTGGAGGCAGTGGTGGTGGTGGCTGATGCAGCGGGGTGCCCGGTACGGCTGCAAGCACTGCTTGACCTTCTGCTTCAACAGTCGCGTAGTTATTGATGATGTCAACTATGCCCTCGAAAGTGAGGCGTCCCGAGGCCTGTTGCCGCCTTAGCATATGCTGGAGAAGTGTACCACAGTCCAGCCCTTCCATAAAGTGATAAATAGCATCATCATTGGGGTAATGTTCTAGATCAGCCCGTATAAGGAGCCACCTTTCTAGGTAATCTCGAGGGTTTTCACCCTCTCTCTGAATGCAATGCACCAGATCGAAGATGGTCACTACGCCGACGAACTGGGATCTCTGCTTTCCAGACGCATGGGCGAAGCCGGCGGATTTGTAGTGATCTTCCACCATTATATACTGCACACAGGGGCGGTTTCGGTGGGCCTTGAATTTTTCCGATCTAAGCCGGCAAACTCCAAAGAGAGATCCAACTTCGATCCTTCTGCGAACGTATCCTGCCCGTAGGAGGTCCATGCGTGTCTTGACGATCCTCCGGCTTCCAGGGAACTAGTGTCTGAGTCGGTTTCACCGATGAAGAGGTGGATGTCTCCGATTGGGACGATCGAGCAGCGGGTGGGGTTCGTCATTGCCGGGATCCATAACTCGTCGGGAGGGACGATCAGAACCTTGCCGGAGAAGATAACATGGCCGATGGATACGGTTTCGTTGATTCCCGCGAAGATCTTTGACCTCACCCGTTGTAGAGCCTGAAGCGCCTCTTGCCCCACGGTGGGCGCCAACTGTCGTGCTATTGCAGACGAGTACGCCATGGAGGGGTCCTCACAGTGCGTGTTTAGAGACGTGGGGTAAGGCGGAAGGTTGGCGGGTACGAGGTAACACAGCTTACCCAGGTTCAGATCACACGACGGTGGCGGAATCCTACTCCTGCTATAAATCACTATAATGGCAATACGCCAAGTTACAGGGATTTGTTCGCTCTGTGAGGTATGAGTTGTATCGTTCCCTAAAGGCTCCTATAGGTCCGGCTTATATAGTCGCCAGATCCTAGGGTTACAGGCAAAGTCCTAGCCGAACAGGTTACAGAGTCCTACACGATACACAACTAGTCTAACGTGTCTTGTACTCCAAGGCTTCGGGTACGCTGGTGACTCCTCCGTAGCCTTCCTTTATCCGGCATGGGCCTCCCTTCTGGATCCATCTAACTGGTCCGCCCAGCAGGCCATTGGCCCTGCTATCGACTATGGGCCACCCGGGTTATCCGGATTAGAGACATGCAATGGTGACACCCATTTAGCATACCCCAACACACTGAAGCCATGGGTTACAAACGATTATTAAGTGTAGAACACATATTAAAGAATTAAGTGGTGATGTTGTTGTGATCTCGAATGGGTCGCTAAGTGAAGACCGTACTACCCTTTCTATCACTGGGGTTCCTATGAGATCACCGCTAGCCAAGCATCTCACCTCAAGCCTTTATAAATCTATGGGATATTGGGTACCTACAAGTCCATAGATCGAGACAAGAGACAAAGAAACAAAAGATACAAATCTCAATTGCAAACAAAATACAATACTCCTATGATTAAATGCACATAGTTGCTACAAGGTTTCTCCCCAACCCGCAGCCCATGAGGACTACTCACTCATAACAAATATATCAAGGATAGAAAACATTGTGCAAAATACTTATATTGAAATCAAAAATTCTTACAACGGTCGCCAAATCACAAGGAGATCTAAAGTACAAAGCAATGTCTATGGTTAATGGAGGGATGGATGAGTGAATGGATGAATAATGGTGTGTATCTCCTTTGGTGGTGTTGTGATGAAATCTGAGAATGGCGGCCTCCTGGACGGCGGATGGAGCATCAAAGTATATAGGCATCTTCATGAAGGTTGTAGGGTTTGACGAGGCGGAGCCGCCACCACCCAGTATTGGCGAGCCATATGGGTGGGCTCCGCCCATACCGCAGGTCGTTACGAATACTATCGACGTGAATTGGCTTCCCAATTACTTGTTTGTGTAGACTTCCTCAAAATACTTCATTATGACCCCTGATTTCGCATTAAAACCCATGATTTCCTACACAACATAATTCAAAGCAAGGTTTTGCATATCTTTGCAATTATTAGTCATTATTGGCAAAGATTCTTGTCAAATGGTTGACTAAAAACAATGTTTAAACGCAAAGAAAGATGGCAAATATTGGAGCCATCACTACCCATGCCCGCTGAAGGATACTGAGCGCTGGAGGGGTTCATGTCCCTCATGTGCCTCAAGGTTCCGCCCGCCAGGCGGCCATCACGAACCACTTCTACCTCGAGCTCACGCCAGAGGAGCGGATGGATCCCCATTGGGATCCCGACAACTATGACACCTGTATTGCCTTCTTTGCTAACCGACAGGAAAGGGAGCTCGCTAGGTACGAAGGTGACGGCCCGCCCCCAGTGAACCACAACGAATTTTTCCACCTGTGGTGGGCAAACCGGACTATTGTCAGCGTGATGCGCGGGAGATCATCCCCGCCTGCGATGCCCACACTTTCACCCGACGTAGAGCCACAAGAAGCATGGTAGTGGTGAAGGCCGCGAGAGTGGCGGTGTCATCATCCAGGAGCCCCTCCCCTGTGCGTGGTGAATCCGAGGCTAGAGAGGCAAGTTCCCCTAGAATATGGCATGGCTAGGCTAAGGATCCATCCACGTGCGCCTAGCGACGACGACGATGATGACGATGACGAAGACTACCCTGAAGCTCCGTACTATAGGGCTAGACAAGATTATGACTAGTTTTTATTTTTTTATATTAATAAATGTCTTGCGTGTTGGTCTATCTACAACCCTCCCGAACTATGAAGATGGACGCATCTACATCTCCTCCTCCTAGTCCCCCAAGTGGACCAATGACACGCGCTCGGGCCAAACTCCTACAAGATAATGTTAACTCGCTCCTCTCCTCGTGTGATTTCGATACATCCTTGGATGGCTTAATACTTCATGCCAATACTTTGTGCATCCTCAGCCATGAACCCCATGAAGCATCGCCAAGAGAAGGACCCAAGGCAGCACGAGAAGAAGCTCCAGGACAACCCGGCGCCAAGACCGGTGAACCGGTTTTCCCGCTGGAATTTCTGGCACAGAGCCTGGTGGACCGACCTCCTCGCCAGAACTACCGGCAGCCACCGAAGCCACCCGGTGACTGCGGCAACATGCTTCTGTAAGGCATTTTGGTACGTGACCGGAAATTCCGGCGAGAACTCTGGCGCCGCTGGACTTACCGCCGGAACCGCCCAGGAACAAGTCAACTCTTGGGCTCGTCCCGTGTAATCCCCTGTTTCTCCTAGACTTTACCTTTTTGTTCCTAAACTCCCCTATTTAAGTGGCTGCCCTATAAATATCCCCCACCCTCCATTGTAATCCCTAGACTTGGATAATTGTAATAGAAGAAACCCTAGAGGATCTATCTATTGCTAGTCTCATGCTCCTTGACAAGGAGCACCAGTTATCCCCCAACCTCTTAGATTTTACCTAGTGCGCTCAAGTTGTACAAGTCCTTGGAGTGGGTGTCTCATCTCCAAGTAGTCAAGATCTCATCAAGCCTCTCACCCCCTATGTTGGTAATGGGAGAGTGTATTGCCCGTCACTAATCCTAGGGATTGTGCCGGACCGGTTGTCGTCTGCGTGAGCTATTGGTTGTATCATGTCTTCGTGTTTTTTGTGTGTTCATCGAGTTCTTCTATCCACCAAAAATTCGAAATTCCCCAAAAAAAAGATCCCCTCCTCTATAGGTTACTTCTATTGGTTGTATCGTGTCTTCCTTGGGTTTCATCATCTCCCTCCTCCCTCGCCTCCATCTCGATTTACACGGGAATTCATGAAAGATTGGGCAACCCTAAGGGGTCACCCCCCTAACATATCGGTATCAAGAGCAAGGTTGATCAGGAATTTTCCCTAAAAATTTTCTTCTATCCACCAAAAATTCGAAATTCCCTAAAAAAAGATCCCCAAATTGCCTTCGGATTGATCTCTGGATTTGGTGAGTTTTTCGTGGTTTTGGTCCGTAGATATGTTGCTTTGGGTCTTGATCTACATTCCTTTACCTTCCCCCAGCCCAATTTCAATAGATTTTTGACGGATTTCTCAGTTTGGCTTTTGGGAGTTCTTCACGAACAGGTTTTGGCGGGAGATCCAGCGAACTATCTCTGCCACCAGAAATTCCAGCAAGATCCTCGACACACCGGACCCATGACCGGAATTTCCGGCGACCGAACCGGCGTCGCCGGTTTCTGCGCCGAAATTTTTTTTGCCCCAATTTTGACAGTTTACTTCCTTGTGTGTTAGTGTTTCGCGTATGTGTCACCAAAACTAACAGCAAGTTCCACACCTCCATACATCTCGCGCTCATTCACACCATGACACCCGAGCATCTTCCCCAACACCGGTAGCAAGTCATCAACAATACCAAAGATATAACTTGCGCCACTTTGTTAGCCACCTATCTTCCTTTGTGTGTATCTATCCTATGAGAGCAGCTCATTTTTTGTTTGCCTAAGCATTGTGCACTTGCCTTTAGAAAGTGAGAGTGTGTAAGCAAGTACAAAAGCTAACATAGTAGTATAGAAAGGGAGAAAAAGAATCAAAAAGGAGAAAAAGAGAAAATGCAAAAGAAAAATAGAAAGATACATAGTATCCCAATACAAACAGATTATCAAGATTGTAAGCAAAAAGAGAGAGAAAGTTGACCAAGGCAAGTGCACAAATCCGTTGCTTACCCTCTTTTGGCAAATGATTTGTGGTATCTCCTTGCGTTGGCATGACACCGAGCTTAGTGTTTGTTAGGACATTTTGTGCTTGTTTTCATAGTCATGATAACCCCATTCATCTCCACGTGTGTGTTCCCTCGTGTTTTTGTACATTGTATCCTTTTTTCTTTTGATCTTTGGCTCTTTACCACCTTTAACAATAGCCTTTTTATTGGATCATTTTCGTTTATCTTTCCACAATCCTAACCTTCCACCAAAAGCTTTTGAGAGTTGTAGTTCTTCCTTTTAGTGTGAGTTTTCTTCGCGATTTCACTTTACACGCTTTTAGTTCTCACGTGTGGCAACTAGTGTGGTACAATCCCCAAGGTAAGGTAAACGGATAACCCCATCACTTATTACCTTCCATATACAATCCTTGTGGTTTTGCATCATGGATAGGAACGGTGATACGAACCAACCACCCCCACCTCAAGAGGAGGAAGACTAATACATGACAAGAGACTCCCATTGGAAGATTCGATCAGAGTTCATCTACCGTTGTGACACCCTTGAGAAGCGCCAAGATGAAAATTTTCGTGAAACCCAAATGGAGTTCAAGAGCATCGACAACCGTTTCGAGAAGATCCGAGGAAAAATGCATGTGATGAAATACAACATCGGACACCAAAATGAAGCTCTTCAATGTGCCATCGCCGCAAATGACGATAATATTCAACATCTCATTGATGGTTTGGCAAGGAAACATTCTCGCTCATCAAGCTCTTCAAGGCACTCCTCGAGTGCGTCAAGCTCTCCGCACCATCGTGCTCCAAGGCGAAACGAAGGACCCATACTCCACTCCATGAGCTCTTTGCAAGCGGTACCATCTCCTCGGCACGCCACAACATCAAGATATGATGGTGACCTCTCCGCGAGACCTCCAAGACGAGAATCGCAATGTCACCACGCAAGGGCACTAGTGATCCAACAAGAGAAACCACGTGAGAAACCTCAAGTGGAACCCCAAGTCCCTCGTCAACAGCCACAAGACATTCATTCAACAACAAGTGATGCATCTGACTC
Source organism: Avena insularis (assembly GCA_023614405.1). Lineage (NCBI taxonomy): Eukaryota > Viridiplantae > Streptophyta > Magnoliopsida > Poales > Poaceae > Avena > Avena insularis. The sequence goes on along the minus strand of CM042691.1, from coordinate 206,838,579 downwards.
GGAAGAACAACACTTTGTCAACGTGAATCACTTGAAGACCCACCAAGATGTCATCCTCGTCATGATCGTCATAGCCGACAACATGGTCACCATGATGAGTCCCCCCCTGAACATGAAGTAAGTGAGCATCCAATTGTACATGTGGCACGATGTGCTCCTCGTCACGTAGCTCAAGACCATGTATGTCGCCATGACGGCCAAGAGACGAACCAACCTTGTGAGGCCCAAGTGCCTCAACCTCGGCCACAAACACGCCAAGAGCAAGAGCAAGCTCCCTAAGCTCTTCGCGAGGACCAAGTTCCACCACCACCAAACGCAGTTCAATAACAACCGCATGGGAAACAACACCATTACCAATAAAGACGTGATAACTCGGATGATGAAGATGGCCACCAACATCATGGCAACTGTCGATACCGGAACCACAATGAAGAAGAAACTTTTCGCAAGCACAAATTCACCATACCCAAGTTCACCGGTTCCAATGATCCCGAAGAGTATCTCTCATGGAAACTCAAGGTTGACAAGATCTTCTGCATGCACAACTATAGCAATGATAAGATGATGGCCATGACATCTCTAGAGTTTGATGACTACACCAACCTTTGGTGGGAACAAGTCCAACTCGCTCGTGAAGCTAGGGAATAGAATCCTATCTCCACTTGGAAAGATATGAAGACTCATATGAGATCCTGCTTTGTTCCCTCATACTACATGTGTGACCTCTTAAACAAGCTTCAAACTCTTAGCCAAGGGACAAAGGCCGTGGAAGAGTACTTCAAGCAAATGGAGCTCAACATGATCTGTGCCAACATTGAAGAGCATGATGAGCAAACAATGGAACATTTCCTAAATGGCTTGAACCATCCAATTGAGCGCTTCACTGAGTTCCAAAAGTACAACAACATGGTTGAGCTTGTGCACATCGCAACAAAAGTCGAGTTCCCAAGTACAAGACGACATCAAGTACAACAAGCCAAAGACGTACTTCACCCACAAGCAAGAACCAACTGTGACACCCCCAGGATCAGGGCTAAACAAATCCCAGACCTCCGTAAGACATAAGCTTAACCTTGAGCTCGAGAATATCCAGTGAAGAATCGATAACACAGTAGTGACCCTACGACACAAAATTTATTACAGCAAGCTCATAACTGAGCAGAGAACCAAATTACTACAAGCAGAGGTCACTGACCACAAACATCAAACAGCGGAAGGCAAATTATGCTATTAAGTATAGCAAACTTAACAAATGGCCTAAGAGGCCTGAAGCATAACGATGATGTCCCAGCCCATAGATTCCAGCCTGCTGGCCAGGAACCCCAAGCTACTCGTCGATGTCGATGTAGTACGTAACTTGACTTCAGGTGAACACTTACTCTGCCAAAAGTATCAACAAAGAAAGGGTGAGTACAGGGTGTACTCCGTAAGACTTATGGTTGGTGGAGTTATTTTGCATAAATCCATCTTTGTTTTCAAAACAAGAGGGGGAAGAAGATCGTCTAATCAGAATATTTTAAAAGAGGATAAGAGAGCGACATCTCCGAAATATTGATCATCATCTTTATATCCACCAAGTCATCATCAAACCCTAACTAGGATCACCCCATCGTACCCATGAGGAAGCATCCTTAAGCACACGTTGATCTGCCAAGTTTTAAGATTAGGTTAAAGTTCTCTATGATCTTAGAATCTGGTCACCAAGTATTCATAACCGTGAACATGGCTTTTCTAAAATATTATTACCCTGCAGGGGTGTACAACTTTACCCACACGTACTAACCTTCTCTTAATGCCACATAATTAGCCCTCTTCCTTGGAAGGCTGACAAAGGATGGTTAGACACGACCTTTACCTTGCTTTCGCCGAGACCATGAGTCACGCAATAAGTATGGTTCCGCCGTAACGGGTCAAATCCCAAAGTCGGTACTTAAAGATGTGAGGAGAGGTTGGTTTACCAGGGGCGCTATCAACCCCAAGCAACCCGGTCCATGCTTCCCTACCTGTTATGAATGCACCTTCACCCGGCAAATCTTTCAAAAGGTTTTCTATACATATGTCGAATGGAACGCTTGAACTATGTGACTCATGGAATCTACTGGGCAAGTTAGTTGCTCGTGAGGTTTTCCAGGCCCCGTGTGGTTGTACGCTTGTCTCGGTTCCAAAGGCAAGAACTCGGGTCCTAGTGTGGCGATCATGGGACTAGAAAAACCACATCCCACTGTGGCCTACCATACAAGCCTTAGCATGTTTAATCTCATATCACCTCTGATATCATCTCATCACGTTCTCCTATCATACTAGATTCTCTACATCTGATACATCATCTGGATGAACCAGACACAACAGCTATGCATGGCTAATCAGGACACAGATAATAGCTCTAGCAGAGCACACAAGCCAAACCTAGTTATGCTAGGAGCAGTGGATCAGGTAATATAATCTCAAAGGGAGTAATGCAATAGGTAGGATACTCTAGCTATCAATAAAAGACCACAGTAGAATCGTATGCAACATGGCAAGAATAGAAATGCTTTTGAAATCATAGGATTATATCATGGTGGGGCTATGCTTGCCTTTGCCAGTTGATAACCGATAGGCACATCTTCGGAAGCCTTGTACTTTACTTGGTTAGAGTTGGTCAAGTATTGTTCGTCGATCTTTGATCTTTGATCTTCGATGGTGTTGTCCTCGGTCTTCAATCTCGATCTCGATATCATATTCTACCGGGAAGAACCAAACACCAGAAATAAAGGGGAAACAATCAACACATGGCATCGATGCAATGCTCAAACAAGGATGATGATATGACAAGTTAAAATGGTATTTAAATGTAACCCTAAGTCATGCTTGACCATTTAATCGGGGTTCCGAGGGGTATAAACCCTAACTCGAGAAACTCCGGATTCACCTGTGAGGGGTTACTATGTTATTCTAATTAAACTTGTCATGAAAGTTGTTGAACAATGCATGATTATAGCTTAGATAGATAGATCTTATTTTTCTGAACATTTTGACATATTATACACATTTTTTCAAGTTAATGTGAATAAGTTATTGATTTTACAATATTTAAACAGATTATGAAATTATTAAAACAATTAGTCAAACTTTTTACATCGGGTCTATGGTTACCCACTGTGACTGACTACTCAGCCCAAGGCCACATCAGTAGCCACGTGGGGACGCAGGACCCGCGCCCGGTTTGACCGGGTCTGACCGTGCCTTGGTGACGCGTCAGATGTTGTGATGTCGACAAGACGTTAGCGGTGGCCATCCTGTGTCGCAGACGGCAGGTCGCAGCGAGGCTCATGGACACAACAGATTCGTAGGGGATCAGGGGGAGCATAAAAGTGGCGGCGCAGCTCCATTTGGGTCACTGGAGCAACGTCGACAACGGCGCCCGACGGTGGTGAGTGGAATCTAACGGCGCAGGCATGAACTATAGCGGGAGGGGAAGGAAGGAGGCATCCAGGAGATTCGCTTTCTTACCCTTGACGCGTATATAGCCTCGGTGAGGATAGAGGAGGTCGGCATCAACGTCAATGGCGGCGGTGCTCATCGGGCTTGAGGAAGACAGGGGTCACGGGGCTCGATTTCGACCGCTTGCAGTCGATTCCTTCCGGGAGTTTGACGAGGGGAGCATGGCGGTTCTCCTGGGCGTCTGGCGTGGCTTGGGGAGGTATGGAACGACGGTGACGTCCGGCTACTGGGCGTCTAGGTTTCGGTCAGAGGAGTAACGCGAGGTAGAGAGAGCTAGGGAGAGGGAAAGAGGATGATGACGGAATAGGCGCCAGCGCGGGGTCTTATCCCTTCTCCAATCAGCGATGAACGACGTAAAAGCGGACGGAAGGATTTGCATCATCTGCCATGGAGGAGCTCTTCACAAGATGGAAGAAGAAAGGAGAGAAACGGCAGAGGGGTACGGCAGGGATGGGCCGGTCTGGGCCGCGGCTAGGCCGGCTGCGGTTGCACGGGCAGCGAATAGGAGAGATAGGGAGATGGTCTGCGGCCTGGCTTGCCTCTATAACTCTGTTTTTTTATAGAAACCTTTTTCTTTTTCTGAAATTTATTTTCTCTTTGTAATTTCATTTGAAAACTGTTTTGAATTATTTCAAAAATACAAGAGTCTTTTGTGAAATATATAAAATACTTATAGGGACCCTTATAACAAGTTGGGCTCCAATTGTTTTGGTAGTTTCCAAAATATTCAAATCCTTTTTGAGTTGCTTTCAAAGAGAGAGGGAATATAGGGTTTTAGGGTTTTGTCTTATTTTTCTTCAATGCAATTTTAAGAGATGATGTTCATGATGCACAAACAAACCCTAAATAATGTTTATCAAAAACTGGGGTGTTACACCAACCAATCTTAATGGAAGCTCCTCAAGTACCTCCAAGTTTCCCTTCAAGCCAACATTTCCTCAAGGAAAACCGCCCCCAAATAGAAAATATACAAAGTATGACCCACCATTCAATGGTGAATGCTACAAGTATGGAGGAAAAGTACACAAGTTGGACACATGTCGAAACAAGAAAGTTTCTTTCATCCATGACAATGGCGATGAAGAATACTTGAGTGAAGATGAGCTTGATGCAAGAGTCAAAGTAGCATTGGCAAGGCAACATGTGGAAGGTGATCAAGAACTACTCTTGTGTGATCATGACGCAAGTCCATCGCTTGTTGTCACAAGGGTGTTGACCACTCAGGCCCACAAGCATGAATATCAAAGATCCAACATCTTCCAAACACGTGACGGTATCAATGGAAAATCCACTAAAGTTTCCATTGATGGAGGGAGTTGCCACAATCTTGCAAGTACCGAGTTGTGTGAGAAGCTCAATCTTACCCTCCATCCACACAAGCACCCCTACCATATACAATGGCGAAGTGACCAAGGGTCGATGGAGATCAAGCACACCGTCTCGGTAACATTCTCAATTGGACCATACAAAGACATGGTGGAGTGTGACGTGGTCCCAATGACAGTTTGCCATATGTTGATTGGTAGGCCATGGCAATACGACAAGGATGCTTTGCATGATGGTCGCACAAATGTGTATACCTTCAAATGTCTTGACAAGACATGTGTTTTGCAAATGATGAATCCTAGCCAAATAATTGCGGATAATGCAAAGGCTTTAGCGAGGGTGCAAAATACACTATCACCTTGTGATAAGAGTGGTGGGTGAGAGAACCACCATATAGAGAGTGAGAGCCACAAGCCAAAATCGAGTGGAAAAACCAAGAGTGTTCTTCTTGCCACCAAAAGTAAAATGAGAGAAGTGCGGAACAACCCATCCATCTTGCACTATGTACTTATTTGCAAGGGACTAGCACAAGTCACTAATGACGTGAAAAATGTTCCTCCCTCTTTGATGGCTATTTTTTAGGAATTCAAGGATGTGTTTCCCGAAGAGCTCCCTCATGGACTACCTCCTCTTCGTGGAATCGAGCATCGCATCGACCTCATACCTGGCGCACGTCTTAAAAACCACGCCGCATACCACAGGAACCTGGAGGAGACAAAGGAGATCGAACGACAAATCAACCAACTGGTCTCCAAAGGTTTGATCCAAGTAAGCACTAGCCCTAGTCTGGTACCCGTGATTCTTGTTCCAAAAACGTATGATATGTTTCGGTTATGCATGGACTATCGTCCAATCAATGCTATCACCGTGTGTTATCGACATCCTATACCGCGTCTTGATGACATGCTTGATGAGTTGTGTGGTGCCACTATTTTCTCGAAAATTGATCTTTGTAGTGGTTACCATCAAATACGCATAGCCGAAGGTGATGAGTGGAAAATCTCCTTCAAGACCAAACTTGGTCTCTATGAATGGTTGGTTATTCCTTTTGGCTTATCTAATGCCCCTTCCACCTTCATGCGCCTCATGAACCATATTTTGAGATCTCTCATTGGAAAAAGTGTTGTTGTCTATTTTGATGATATTCTTGTCTATAGCAAGTCACTTGAGGAGCATGTTACACATGTTAAGGAGGTTTTACAAATCCTCCGTAATGAAAAGCTATATGCTAATCTCCCAAAATGCACTTTTTCCAAAGACAAATTGATTTTTCTTGGATTTTTTATTTCCTTGAATGGTATTGAAGTTGATGTTTCAAAAGATAAAGATATACGATATTGACCTATCCCTACCAGTGTAAGTGAACTTCGTAGTTTTCACGGTTTGGACGGTTTCTACCATCACTTTGTTAAAGACTTCTCTATCATTGCTTTCCCTCTCAACGAGTTGACCAAGAAGAATGTCACATTTGTTTGGGGCAAATCATAACAAAAGTCCTTTGATGAGCTCAAAAAGAGACTCACCGAAGCACCTCTCCTTTCTTTACCAGATTTTACAAAAACTTTTGAGATAGAGTGTGACGCTAGTGGTAGTGGCATTGGAGGTGTCCTTATGCAAAATGGGCGTCATATTGCATACCATAGCGAGAAACTTGATGGCGCACGCCTTAACTATTTGATTTACGATAAAGAGCGTTTTGCCTTAGTACGTTTCCTTTAAGTGTGGCAGCACTAACTTTGGCCCAAAGAATTTATCATACACTCCGATCATGAGTCATTGAAATATATTAAGGATCAAGCCAACTTGAGCAAAAGGCACGCTAAGTGGGTTTAATTCATGGAGTCTTTTCGTTACATCATCAAATATAAGAAAGGCAAATAAAATGTAGTTGCAAATGCATTGTCTCGCAAGAACACAAGCCTTCTTACGCGCCTCTAAGTAAATGTGTTGGGTCTTGATGACACCAAAACTTTGTATGCTTCTGGACCATTCTTTGGACCAAATTTTGCAAAGTGATCAATCGACAAAGGGGTTCATGATTTCTATCTGCATAAGGGCTTTCTTTTAAAACAAAACAAGCTTTGCATTCCGAAGTCGTTGCTCTAAATTTTGCTTCTTCAAGAATCCCATGGTGGAGGCCTTATGGGTCACTTTGGTCGTGACAAGACATACGACATGCTCTCCACTCACTACTATTGGCCGAAGATGAAACGCAACGTGGAGCGCCATGTCCAACGATGCACTACATGTGTCCAAGCTAATTCTAAGTCTAACCCATTTGGTCTCTATATGCCTTTGCCTATTCCTCACGCACCTTGGTCGTACATTAGCATGGACTTTGTATTAGGATTTCCTAGGTCTAAGCATGGTCATGACTCTATATTCGCTGTAGTGGGTCGCTTTTCCAAAATGGAACATTTCATTCCGTGCCATAAGATCGATGATGCTTCACATATCGCAAATCTGTTTTTCAGGGAAATAATCTGTCTTCACGGTGTACCACGAACAATCGTCTCCAACCGCGATGTCAAATTCATGAGCTACTTTTTGAAGACACTCATGGACAACCTCGGCATCAAGCTACTATTCTCGTCCGCCTCGCATCCTAAAACCGATGGCCAAACTGAGGTCGTAAACCGAATCATCGGAACACTCCTCCGCGTGTTGATAAAGAAGAATCTTAAGGATTAGGAGGAATGAATCCCCCAAGATGAGTTCTCCTACAATCGCGCCAAGCACTCGACCACCACGACAAGTCCGTTTATGATTTTCTATGGATTCGAGCCCCTCATCATGCTCAACATCCTACCCTTTCCTCTCCACGAGCGCAAAAACATGGACGTCGACAAGCGTGCCCAAGCAACAAAGAAACTTTATGAAGACACAAGAGCTATAGAGCAACAAGTGCTTTGCCAAGCGTCAAGGATAAACAAGACAAAGAAAGATCCAATCTTCAAAGAAGGCGACCTTATGTGGATTCACTTGAGTAAAGACCGCTTCCCCAGGGATCACGACTCCAAGATCAAGCCAAGGGGGGATGGGCCTTTCAAAGTCCTCAAGAGAATCAACAACAATGACTACATCATCCACATCCCAACATCATAGTACCTCGTGAGCCCGACATTCAATGTGAAGGACCTCTCACCTTTCCATGGAAAATACGAAGTTGATGAGGTTGAAGAGTCGAGGACGACTTTTACCAAGGTGGAGCTGATGCAGCCCATCCCACGGATGCCTCTACATCTCCTCCTCCTAGTCCCCTAAGTGAACCAATGACACGCGCTTGAGCCAAACTTCTACAAGCTATGGTTAACTCGCTCCTCTCCTCATGTTATTTCGATATATCCTTGGATGGCTTGCTACTTCATGACAATACTTTGTGCATTCTTATCCTTGAACCCCATGAAGCATCGCCAAGATAAGGACCCAAGGCAGCACGAGAAGAAGCTCCAGGACAAACCGGCGCCAGGACCGGTGAACTGGTTTCCCCACCGGAATTTCTGGCACAGATCCCGGTGGACCGACCTCCTAGCCGGAACTACCAGCAGCCACCATAGCCAACTGGTGACAGACAAACACGCTTTTGTAAGGTGTTTTGGTACGCGACCGGAAATACCTGCGGCAGCGGGAAATTCCAGCGACAACTCCGGCGCCACCGAACTTACCGTCGGAACCGCCCAGGAACAAGTCAACTCTTGGGCTCAGCCCGTGTAATTCCCTATTTCGCCTAGACTTTACCTTTTTATTCCCAACCTATCCCTGTTTAAGTGGTTGCCCTGTAAATATCCCCCACCCTCCATTGTAATCCCTAGATTTGGATAATTGTAATATAAGAAACTCTAGAGGATCTATCTATTGCTAGTCTCATGCTCTTTGACAAGGAGCACCAATTATCCCTCAACCTCTTGGATTTTGCCTAGTGCATTCAAATTGTACAAGTCCTTGGAGTCTGTGTCTCATCTCCAAGTAGTAAAGATATCATCAAGCCTCTCACCCCCTATGTTGGTAGTGGGAGAGTGTCTTGCCCGTCATCGATCCTAGGGATTGTGCCAGACCGGTTGCCGCTAGCATGAGCTATTGGTTGTATCGTATCTTCATGTGTTTGTGTGTGTTCATCGAGTTCTTTGCATGTGAGTCCTTGGGTTTCATCATCCCCCTCCTCCCTCGCCTCCAAATCGATTTCCACGGGAATTCGTGAAAGATCGGGTAGCCCTAAGGGGTCACCCCTAACAAGAACTATGTGGCGCTTTGGCTCATCGTATGATATTGTATTATTTTGATTATCTTTCCTTTTTCTCGGTTTGGTATACATGTACTTCACATAGAAAACCTGAGAAACATCATTGGCTAGGACGAATGGTTCGTCTCCGTAAGCAAGATTGTTGGGATCCACTATTGTCATTCCATACCGCTGGTCTACCTTTACCCTGCCTCCTGTCAGCTTCACCCATTTGCACCGAAACAAAGGGACATTAAAATATGGTCCATAGTGAAGTTCATGTATCTCCTCTATGTAACCATAATATGTGTCCTTTTTCCCATTGTTGTCTGTTGCATCAAATCGGACACCACTATTTTGGTTGGTGCTCTTTTTATCTTGGGCGTGCGTGTAAAATGTATTCCCATTTATCTTGTACCCTTGGAAAGTTAATATAGTCGAAGATGGTGACTTGGCCAACAAGTACACCTGATCTCCAACAGTGGTTTCATTCATGAGATGTGTCTGCAACCAACCACCAAAAGTTTCCATGTGTTCAACCTTAATCCAAGAGTCGGACTGCCCCGGTTTTTTGGAGCGTACGATATTCTGGTGTTCCTCGATATACGGAGCCACCAAGGTGGAAGTTTGCATAACTGTGTAGTGTGATTTAGTGAAAGAATGCCCGTCCGTACATATTCTTGATTTCTTTCCTAGCGTGCCTTTTCCACTCAGTCTCCCCTCATGTTGTGATTCAGGAACACTGATCGGCTTAAGGTCAGCAATAAAATCAACACAGAACTCAATGACCTCCTCTATTCCATAGCCCTTGGAGATGCTTATTTCTGGCCTAGCACGGTTATGAATATATTTCTTTAAGACTCCCATGAACCTCTGAAAGAGGAACATATTGTGTATAAATACAGGACCGAGAATGGTAATCTCTTCGACTAGGTGAACTAGGAGGTGCCTCATAATGTTGAATAAGGATGGTGGGAACACCAACTCGAAGGTGACAAGACATTGGACCACATCTTTCTGTAACCTTGGTAGACTTTATGGATTGATTACCTTCTGAGAAATTGCATTGAGGAACGCACATAGCTTCACAGTGGGGACTCGAACATTTTCTGGCAGAAGCCCCCTCAATGCAACCTGAAGCAACTATGTCATAAGCACGTGGAAGTCATGAGACTTTAGATTTTGGAAATTTTCTCTGTCATATTTATTATTCCCTATATTCGATGAGAAGCCAGACAGGACCTTGATACTTCTCAGGCATTCAAAAAAGATTTCCTTCTCTTCTTTTGTAAGAGTGTAGCTGGCAGTACCTTGAACATCTCTAAATGCATGTCGTCTTAGTCTTTCATACGTTGCTAGTCCTGTTGTGCTTCTAGTGTATCTTTATTCTTCCCATACACGCCCAAGAAGCCTAGCAGTATCACACAAAGATTCTTCATCAGGCGCATCATGTCAATTGCAGATCGGACCTCTAAAACTTTCCAATAGGGTAGCTCCCAAAATATAGATTTCTTCTTCCACATGGGTGTGTGCCCTCTAGAGTCATTCGGAATAGATTGTCTGCCAGGACCCTTTCCAAATATTACTTTCAAATCATTCACCATATCAAATACATCATCACCAGTACGGCGTATAGGCTTACTCAAGTGATCTACCTCACCATTGAAATGATTTCTTTTCTTTCTTAGGGGATGCGTGGTCGGAAGAAAATAGTGATTTCCCGGGTACACATTCTTCTTCCATTTATCCAAATAAATACTTTCAGTCTCACCTAAACAGTGTGTGCATGCATTGTATCCCTTGATTATCTGTCCTGAAAGGTTACTAAGAGCAGGCCAATCATTGATGGTTAAGCACATCAAGGCTCGTAGGTAAAATTCCTCCTATTTATGCTCATCCCACACACGTACACCTTGTTCGGCCCACAACTGTAAAAGTTCTTCAACTAATGGCCTTAGGTACACATCAATGTCATTGTCGGGTTGCTTTGGGCCTTGGATGAGCACTGGCATCATAATGAACTTCCGCTTCATGCACAACCAAGGAGGAAGGTTATAGATACACAGAGTCACATGCCAGGTGCTATGACTGTAGCTCTGCTCCCCTGATGCGGCTCAGATCATTGTAGAGCTTCGTTGGGAAACCCCAAGAGGAAGGTATGATGAGTACAGCAGCAAGTTTTTCCCTCAGTAAGAAACCAAGGTTATCGAACCAGTAGGAGGAAGGAAACGACTCAAAGGTGTTGATAGCAACTTGGAAACCTATAAAACACAAATTCAAGACTTTTCCCCAACGAACAGTGAGGTTGTCAATCTAACCGGTCTGCTGAAAACAAAGGATTAAACATATGGTGTGGAAAGTAATGGTGCCTTGCAGAAAGTAAACAGTAGCAGTGGAAAATGTATCAATGGTAAAGATTGGACCGAGGTCCACAATTCACTATAGGTTCTCTCCTTCAAATAAACATCATAACATGCTGGGTAAACAAATTACAGCAGGGCAATTGACAGGACTAAGCAAGGCATAACAATGCAATACTAGACATTCATGATCCTATGAGATTTGATTGGGCATTACAACAAAATACATAGACCGCCATCCAACTGCATATATGACTAGTAATCCACCTTCAGGTTATCATTCGAACCCTCTCCAGTATTAAGTTGCAAGCAACAGATAACTGCTTTAAGCAAAGTGTGTAAAGTAAACAATACAATTGTTCCATGAACAAAAGATAGTTTTTTCTCCCTAGTAGCAATAGCACATCTACAATCTTAGATATTTCTGTCACTTCCCCAGATTCGATAGAGGCATAAACCCACTATCGAGCATAAATACTCCCTCTTGGAGTCAGTAGCATCAACTTGGCCAAGATACCTACTAGAAACAGAGAGCTTGCAAGATCTCAAACAACACAGACATGATAGAATCAATTAGACAAAACCATTAATCAATCTGACATAGTAATCTTAATATCCATCAGGTCCCTACAAACACAACATGCATGATTACAAATAGATTAGATCTTGATCATGAACGGAGCTCACAAGATCTATACATGAAAGCACAAAGGAGGAGATACAACCATCTAGCTACTGTATGGACCCATAGTCCAAGGTGGAACTACTCACGCATCATACCGGAGGCTAGCATGGTGATGAATAAGGCCTCTGGAATGTTCTCTCCCCTCTGGCAGGGTGCCGGGAAGAGCTTTAGATCCCCCCTAATATAGGGACGATGGTGGCGGCGGCTACGGACTATTTCGTGGAAGACTGATCGGGTACTTAAGGGTTAGGTATCGGGGGTTTCTTATAGTTAAAGAGGGAGGTCGAGGGGGTGCCCGAGGCGACTGCACCCCCCAGGCGCGGGCCAGGCCTGGCCACGCGGCCAGGGGGTGTGTCCCCCCTCAAGGCCCTCCTTCGTCTCGTCTTCTTGCTCCGTGTTCTCCTCGGTGAAATATTCACTTTGGCTTTTGTCCCATCCAATTCCAAGAATATTCATTTTCTGGCTTTTCTAGAACCAAAAACAGCAGAAAACAGGAAATTGACTATGGCATCTTGTTAATAGGTTAGTCCCAGAAAAACATAAAAATACCTCGAAGTGTAGACAAAGCAAAGCAAAGTAGATATTAAACAAGCATGGAACATCAAAAATTATAGATACGTTTACAACGTATCAAGCATCCCCAAGCTTAACTCCTGCTCGTCCTCGAGTAGGTAAGATAAAAAGAACAATTTTTTAGGTGACATGCACCATCACAATCAAGATCAAACCATTTGCAAGCATTGAAAGCTAGGATCAAAGAACTCTAAACATGAGCATGAAAGATGAAGTTGTAACAATAGGACATAGTAACTATGCTGCAACATGAAAGGATACAAACAAAGATCATGAATAACATTGCATTGAAAGATGTGTGTTTGTTTCACATATAGAAAACGTAGCATAGTGGTATTTAGCTTGTCCCTCATTGAGTAGTAATAAATGCATAGGACACCTTCAAAGTTCATAAGGGTGACTAGATACGAATAGTTCAAGAGAAGGCAATATCAACAATATGAATCAATCAATAAGTTTTGGGACAATGCACATAGAACTAAGAATGGCAACTATGCTCTCTTAATTGGTGCCGAAGGATAGAAGGTGGAGACTCAATATAAAAGTGGAAGAAAGGCCCTTCAAAGGGAAGCAACGATTTCAAGTTTCAAAAAGAGATACCAAAAATTATGGTACTTGTTAGCTTTCAGCTCTCATTTCCCCTATCATAAGCATCTTGAAGTGATTAAGGTTAAAGTGAACAAACTATGGAGTATATGCTTGAAAAAGTATAAGTTGGCAATCTCATGTCCCTTGAATACGAGGGCCTCTCCTCATGCTACTCAACTTTAGTCACCGGTAAGTTCTTGTCATAGTAAGTACATGTGTATCATAGAGAACCGCCAATGGGGTGCCCCTTGCATATGATACAGGAGCTATCCCATATCAAAATGACAAGGCAAGCAGACAATGAGCATCTCAGCAATCTTCTTATTTACCATGGGAAAATGGTGATTTTTTCAATCTTTCCTATTTTCAATATGTCTCTCTCTTTTTATAAGAAGAAAGCTTCATAGATTGCTCAATATGGTGATGCTGCAAGTTTCCACCATGATTAGGCATGGCTTAGACTAGCGGCCCAGGCGTTTCTCTAACACACATACATAACTCCATGGACTTACAAGCTCCGCTTTCATTTCACACCGACGACATCCATAAACAAAAGAGCATGATATCAACTGCGTACAATGTACAGGTGCAATGTTCAAAGCGTTCCCCATGACAACATGGTTCTGCTAATTCCAACGTATAAGTGCAAACATATACAACATAGATGACACAATGGTTCAAGTTCATTAGGGGCAAGAAAAATAAAGTGTGCCATGAAGTTTATAAGAGCTTTAATCACTAATTTTTCACATAACAAGTTTAATTTGGAAGATAAATAAAACATGAATATACTTGGAATGGTGTAACACACCATGCATAGGAATTTATAGTGGACACTTTGGAATAACTTGGTTTCTTGGAAGTTGGATGCATGAGTAGAGCTTACTCAATACAAGTGGAGGCTAGCAAAAGACTAGGAGCGACCAACTACGAGAGAAATAATGGCCCTAATCATGCAGAGTGATAAAACATTACTAATCAAAGCATAAAGTGGTACCACAAGTCAAAAACTAAATGATCATAGAGGCTAAGGTGACTTGTTCATAGTCATAACATGGTGTGAGCATGCGCCAAATCAACCCAAACAAAGCATCAAAGGAGAATACCACAATACTATGCTTTTGTATGCTAAAATGATACGTCGTAAACATATCTATAATTTTTTATGTTCCATTCTTGTTTAGTATCTACTTTGCTTTGATTTGTCTACAGTTTGAGGTGTTTTTATATCTTTTCTGGAACTAACCTATTAACAAGTTGCCACAGTGCCAGTTGCCTATTTTCTTCTATTTTTGGTTCGAGAAAGGCAGAAAAAAATATTCTCAGAATTGGATGGGACAAAAGCCAAAGTCAATATTTTACTATGGGGGACACGAATCCAGAAAACGAGACGGAGAAGCAAACCAGGGAGGCCAAACCCCCTAGGCGCGGCCAGGGGTGGGCTCACGCCTGGGCAGGGTGTGGCCCCCCTATTCGCCTCCCGGCCTCGCCTCCTTCGCCTATAAGAAGCTCCTGGGGAGAAAACCCTAAATCATCCATCATATTTCCAGAAAAACCTCCGTAGCACCACCGCCACCGAAAGGGAGATTTGGGGGACAGAAAGTCTCTCGTCTGGCACCCTGCCGAGACGGGGAAGTGCCCCCGGAGCCATCTCCATCAATCTCCATCACCATCTTCATCACCGTTGCTAATTCCCATGTTGAGGAGGGAGTAGTTATTCCTCGAGGCTAAGGGCTCTATCGGTAGCTATGTGTTCATCTCTCTCTCTATGCATGATCTTGTTGTGGTCATGAGCTTTGTAATCTAGTAGATCTACCTTGCTACTCAAGTGCTTCAATAGATCTCTGCTCTCCCCATGTGTGTGAAAGTGAAAGCGTGCACGCCATGGTGGCACTTAGGTTTGAGTCTACATAAATACTCTTTGTGCTTTAATAGATCTATGATTTTCCCCACATGTGTGAAAGTGACAGCGTGCATACCGTGTGTGGCACTTTGGCTAGATTGAATATTTGTTATGAGTTATATTTGGAGTTGGATGTCTATATGAAATTGTGGTATTTGTTGGAACCATCTAGCGCTCAAGGTGATAGTGTGGGGTTATCTAGATTGGGGAAGGCAGACTTTGAGGTGTGCTGTTATAGCCCTACCATGGATTAGAGTGTCCAACCGGAGAGTAGTTAAGAGTAGTATCATTGATAGAGGATATTTATATGAGAGAGTGTTCACTAGTGAAAGTATGATACCTAGGCCTTGTTTCTAAGCATTGAAACACCGTTTGCTACTAGATCTGTTGCATGTTTGCTTGCTTCCAGTCTTTTCCTCCATGCCATCAGCTATTTTCTGGCACCGTTACCACTTGTATTTCACTATCTCTTCGTCGAACTAGTGCACCTATACACCTTACAAGTGTATTGGGTGTGTTGGGGACACAAGAGACTTCTTGTATCTTGATTGAAGGGTTGCTTGAGAGGGAATACCTTTGACCACTTCCTCCCTGAGTTCGATAAACCTTGGGTGATCCACTTAAGGGAAACTTGCTGCTGTTCTACAAACCTCTACACTTGGAGGGCCAACAACTGTCTACAAGAATAGAAGTGCGTAGACATCAAGCTATTTTCTGGCGCCATTGCTGGGGAGGAAAGGTAAAAGGCACTCACACACGTTACCCCACGGCAACAGCAAGCCAGAAAGATATTTTCTGGCGCCGTTGTTAGGGAGGTAAGGTAAAAGGTACTCACATCCTCCGATGTGATTGCTCGAAGTTATTTCCTTTAGATTCTACTTTTTTGTCTTTTTGTTTCTTGTTTTCACTAGTTAGGCTTAATGGAAAACAACAACAAAATTAGAGAGCTCTATAGCATTTATCTTGAGTTGGGACTTGAAGTGTTTGAAGAGAAAATTAAAAAACCTATGGAGCTTTATTTGCATGCTAATGGCAATGTTATTAGTATGAATTCTTTGATCACCATTATTGATAATGCTATGGAGACGTCTAATATTGGGGAATCTAGTTTTTATGAAAATGATCTTTTTAGTTCCCCAGCTTTGGAAGATAGCTATTCTATTGCTTATGATAATACGAAACCTCCAATATGTGATGATTACAATGATAATATGATATTTGCAGTCCACCTACATTTGAGGAGAAAATTAATTATGATTACAATATGCCTCCTATATTTGATGATTATGGTGATGAGAATAATAGTGATAGCTACTTTGTTGAATTTGCTCCTACTATAATTAATAAGAATGACTGCTTATGTGGAGAGTAATAATTATTTTATGCATGTGGCTCATGATAAGAATGTTTTATGTGATAGTTATATTGTTAATTTTATTCATGCTGCTACTGAAAGTTATTATGAGAGAGGGAAACATGGTCTTATGTATCTCAACAATATTAAGTTTCCCCTCTTTATGTTGAAAATTTTGAAGTTGCACTTGTTTTGCTTTCCTATGCTTGTTGCTTTGTGCTTTCATGACTTGTTTATTTACAAGATTCCTATGCATAGGAAGTGGGTTAGACTTAAATGTGTTTTGAATTTGCTTCTTGATGCTCTCTTTTACTTTAATTCATATTTCTTATGTGAGCATCTTCTTAAACTATCAAGCCTAACTTAAAGGCGGTAAAGAAAAGTACTTGTTGGGAGATAACCCAAGAGTTTTCTTGAGTCTTGGAAGTTATTACTTCAGTAGTGACCTCTCCATATCCTTTTTGTTTGCTTTTTGTGCCAAGAATGACCTCTAATGAGAGGGAAGTAAGATTTGGGGAGTTGCTATCCCGAAACAGATTTCTATCCTCCATAAAAATTCGTGAGGAGTCTCTTTAAGTCGGGTTGAGCTGAAAATTTACGAATAAAACCCCCAGTATGTTAGATAATTTTTGTTAGTTCAACAATTTTTGATTTGAGCAACATAAGGTCTTAGAAAAAATCGGTTTCTACCTACTGGTCTGTTTTGACAGATTTCTGCCATTATTTGCATTTGCTTCATATTAATTCCTTTTTGGGTTCTCTTTGGAAAATTGAGATTTTTGAAGGAGTTTCTACAGTATCTTGTGTTTTTAGTGAAAAGTTTTTCTGTTCCAAATCTTTTCCTAAGGGTCTAATATCTTTTGAATACACTAATGTTGCTAATGAAGATTGTGTGAAGTTTTGTATGAAGGAAAATTTCAGGTATAGAGAGAGAATGATGTAATGAGATGAAGAATGGACAAAAGATCAAGCTTGGGGATGCCACCCCGGTGTCACCCCAATAAATATCCAATAGGTACAAGTGTCAAAGCTTTGGTATGCCCAAGGCATCCCCTTCTTCATCAATAAAAATCTCACGTCTCTCTAGACACTTCGTTTTTATTGTTTCATGCATTGTTGTGTTGTTCTTGGAGCGTATTAGTTTTCGTTTGCTTAGTTTGCTTGAGTAAGTTGGTTTGATCACAACACACTTATTTTGGAGAGAGACGCACCCCGTTATTCATTGCCTAGAACACTCTAGTTTTCACTCTTATTGTTTTGTGAGTGTTCTCTTTTGCTAGCACTATGTTTAGCCTTAGTTTTCTTGTGCTTTCAGCTTAGAACTTTTTAGTTCTTCCTTGTTGATTTGTGAGACTTTCTCACTGGTATTTATTGATTATTATCTTTGTGAGTTGTTTCAAATAAGTTGCTTGGTGTTTGAAAAGAGCAGAAAGCTTCATGCTTAAGTGGAACGAAAGGGAGCTTGTTCTGGCTGTGGCTTAGACTTTATCATGTCATGCTAGATCTTGTTTTGACCTTATGCTTAGTGATTATTGCTGTAGCATGACTTGTTCCAAACAATTAGGATTTCTTAACGTGCCTTGAAGGAATCATGCGTTGTTTTAACATACAAAAGCATAGTATTGTGGTATTCTCCTTTGAGGCTTTGTTTGGGTTGACTTGGCACATGCTTACACCATGTTATGACTATGACAGTCACCATAGCCTCTAAGATCATTTAGTCCTTGAATTGTAGTACCACTCTATGCTTTGATTAGTAATGTTTTGTCGCTCTGCATGATTATGGCCATTATTGCTCTCTTAGTTGGTTGCTCCCCGTCTTTTGCTAGCCTCCACTTGTATGAGTAAGCTCTACTCATGCTTCCACCTCCAAATAAACCAAGTTATTCCAAGGTGTCCACTATAAACTACCATGCATGGTGCGTTACACCTTTCCAAGTATATTCTTGTTTTCAGCTATCTTCCAATTAAAAACTTTTTTGTTATGTGAAAACTTAGTGATTAAAGCCCTCACAAACTTGATGGCACACTTTATATTCTTTGCCCTAATAAACTTGAACCATTGTGTCGTCTATGTTGTATATTCTTGCACTTATGCGTTGGAATTAGCAGAACCATGCTGTCATGGGGAACGTTTTCAACATTGCACTTGTACTTTGTACTCAGTTGATATCATGTTCTTTTGTCTATGGATGTCACGGGTGTGAAATAAAGAGAGAACTTGTAAGTCCATGGAGTTTGTATTTTGTGTTAGAGAAACGCCTGGGCCGCTAGCCTAAGCCATGCCTAATCATGGTGGAAACTTGCAGCATCACCGTAGTGAGCTATCTATGAAGCATCCTCAATAAAAAGCTATGCATATAGTAAATAAAAAGATCACTGAGATGATCATTGTCTGCTTGCCTTGTCATTTTGGTTATGGGATAGCTCTTGTACCACGTGCAAGGGGTACCCCGTTGGCGGTTCTCTATGATACGCATATACTTATAATGACAAGAACTTATAGGTGACTGAAGTTGAGTAGCATGAGGTGTGGCCCTCGTATTCAAGGGACTTGAGATTTCCAACTTATACTTTGTCAAGCATATACTCCATAGTTTGTTCACTTTAACCTTAATCACTTCAAGTTGCTTATGATAGGGGCAATGAGGGCTGAAAGCTAACAAGTACCATAATTTTTGGTAGCTCTTTTTGAAACTTGAAATCCCTGCTTCCCTTATGAAGGGTCTTTCTTCCACTATTATATTGAGTCTCCACCTTCTACCTTAGGCACCATTAAGAGAGCATAGTTGCCATTCTTAGTTCTATGTGTAGTGTCCCAAAACTTATTGATTGATGCATATTGTGATATTACTTGTTCTTGTGCTATTTGTTTCTAGTCACCCTTGTGAACTTTGAAGGTGTCATATGCATCTATTTGCTACTCTATGAGGGACAAGCCGATTGCCACTATGCCATGTTTTCTGTATGTGAAACAAACAAACGTTTTTCAATGCATGTTATTCATGATCTTTGTTTGTAGCCATTCATGTTGCATGCATAGTTACTTTGTCTTACTGTTAGAACTCCATATTTAATGCACATGTTTAGAGTTCTTTGATCCCAACTTTCAATGCTTGCAAATGGTTTGATCTTGATTTTGATGGTGCATGTAACCTCAAAAATTATTCTTTTTTTATCACTTACCTACTCAAGGACGAGCAGGAGTTAAGCTTGGGGATGCTTGATATGTCGTAAACATATCTATAATTTTTTATGTTCCATGCTTGTTTAGTATCTACTTTGCTTTGCTTTGTCTACACTTTGAGGTGTTTATATATATTTTCTAGAACTAACCTATTAACAAGTTGCCACAGTGCCAGTTGCCTGTTTTCTTCTGTTTTTGGTTCGAGAAAGGCAGAAAATCAATATTCTCGTGGACGGGACAAAATCCAAAGTCAATATTTTATCGTGGGAGACACGAATCCAGAAGATGAGACGGAGAAGCAAACCAGGGCGGCCAAACCCCCCTAGGCGCGGCCAGGGGTGGGCCCATGCCTGGGTAGGGTGTGGCCCCCTGGTCGCCTCCCAGCCTCGCCTCCTGCGCCTATCATAAGCTCCCGACGAGAAAACTCTAAATCATCCATCATACTTCCAGCAAAACCTCCGTAGCAGCGCCGCCACAGAAAGGGAGATTCGGGGGACAGAAAGTCTCTGTTCCGGCACTCTGCCGGGACGGGGAAGTGCCCCCGAAGCCATCTCCATCGATATCCATCACCATCTTCAGCACCGTTGCTGATTCCCATGATGAGGAGGGATTAGTTCTTCCTCAAGGCTAAGGGCTCTACCGATAGCTATGTGTTCATCTCTCTCTCTCTATGCATGTGTTGTGGTCATGAGCTTTGTAATCTAGTAGATCTACCTTGCTACTCAAGTGCTTCAATAGATCTCTTCTCTCCCCATGTGTGTCAAAGTGACAGCGTGCACGCCATGGTGGCACTTAGGTTTGAGTCTACATAAATACCCTTTGTGCTTTAATAGATCTATGGTTTTCCCCACGTGTGTGAAAGTGATAGTGTGCATACCGTGTGTGGTACTTTGGCTAGATTGAATATTTGTTATGAGTTATATTTGGAGTTGGATGTCTCTATGAAATTGTGGTGTTTGTTGGAACCATCTAGCGCTCAAGGTGACAGTGTGGGGTTATCTATATTGGGGAAGGCGGACTTTGAGGTGTGATGTTATAGCCCTACCATGGATTAGAGTGTCCAACCGGAGAGTAGTTAAGAGTAGTATCATGAAGAGAGGATATTTATATGAGAGAGTGTTCACTAGTGAAAGTATGATCCCCAGGCCTTGTTTCTAAGCATTGAAACACCATTTTCTACTAGATCTATTGCATGTTTGCTTGCTTCCAGTCTTTTCCTCCATGCAATCAGCTATTTTCTGGCACCGTTACCACTTGTATTTCACTATCTCTTCGCCGAACTAGTGCACCCATACACCTGACAAGTGTATTGGGTGTGTTGGGAACACAAGAGACTTCTTGTATCTTGATTGCAGGGTGGCTTGAGAGGGAATACCTTTGACCACTTCCTCCCTGAGTTCGATAAACCTTGGGCGATCCACTTAAGGGAAACTTGTTGATGTTCTACAAACCTCTACACTTGGAGGCCCAACAACTGTCTACAAGAATAGAAGTGCGTAGACATCATAAAACAACGCATGATTCTTTCAAGGCACATTAATCAATCCTAATTGTTTGGAACAAGTCATGCTACAACAATAATCACTAAGCATAAGGTCAATACAACATCTAGCATGACATGATAAAGTCTAAGTCACACTCAAAGCAAGCTCCTTCTTGTACTACTAAAGCAAGAACTTCCTACTCCTTTCCAACACCAATCAACTTATTTGAAACAACACAGCAAAAAGGGCATCCAACTACTTTATTCAAGCAAACTAAGAAAACAAAAACCAAAAAACAAAAACTAAGACACTCCAAGAACAACACAACAGTGCATGAAACAATAAAAACGAAGTGTCTAGAAAGACCTGAGATTTTTATTGATGAAGAAGGGATGCCTTGGGCATCCCCAAGCTTTGACGCTTGTACCTCTTGAATATTTCTTTGGGTGACACGGGGTGACATCCCAAAGCTTGATATTTTGTCCATTTTTCATCTCATTACATCATTCTTTCCTTACACCTGAAAATTTTACTTCATACAAAACTTCACACAATCTTCATTAGCAACATAAGTGTATTCAAAAGATAATAGACCTTTGGGTTTAGTTTTAAAACAAAAAAACTTTCACTAAATACACAAGATATTGTAGCAATTCCTTCAAAAAGCTAAATTTCCCAAAAAGAACCTAAAAAGGAATCAATAAAGAAGCAAATGCAAATAATGGTAGAAATCAGTCAAAACAGACCAGCAGGTAGAAACCGATTTGTTCAAAGACCTTTTGTTGCTCAAATTAAAAAGTGTTAAACTAATGAAAGTTAGCTAACAACCTGGGGGGTTTATTCATAAAATTATAACTCAATCCGACTTACAGAGATTTTACGTGAATTTTTATAGTCGAGCACAAAAATCTGTTTCGGGATAGCAACTCCCCAAATCTTACTTCCCTCTCATCAGAGGTTATTCTTGGCACAAAAATCAAACAAAAAGGAAAGGAGAGGTTATTACAGAATTAATAACTTCCAATACTCAAGAAAACTATTGGGTTAGCTCCCAAAAAGTACTTTTCTTTAACGCCTTTAAGTTAGGCACAAGAAGCAAGAATCAAGTATTTTCAAATGAAGAAGCATTAAGATCAAGTTTCTTGATCCTACCTTTCTTACATTTCTTCTTATCTTTAGGGAATGTATGATTTCTTATTGGAGAAGCAAAATTCATAATGCCTTTTCCCACATCTATTATTGCTCCAAGGTGTTTCAGTAGGGATCTTCCAAGTGTAATATGTCCTTTTCCTACACATTCAATAACAAGATAATCAGTAGACACTACTTTCCCTAAGATATTTGTAAACACACCTTTAGCTATTCCAATGTGTAATATAGTTGCATTATTGGTAAGAGATATTTATTCTCCTCCTTCTGAAAGTCCCCAAAGATTCAAAGACTCATAGATATCTTTAGGCATAAGACAAAATTCATACATGATATC
Source organism: Avena insularis (assembly GCA_023614405.1). Lineage (NCBI taxonomy): Eukaryota > Viridiplantae > Streptophyta > Magnoliopsida > Poales > Poaceae > Avena > Avena insularis. The sequence continues at coordinate 206,815,931 of CM042691.1, read as the reverse complement.
ACAACGAGCATCAAAAGTTTCACTATTTATAGCAAATTTTATTGTAGGAAACCATTTTCAAGGCTCATAATTTATTGGAACATAATCATGGTTCTCTCTAAGCATGTTATAGAAATCTTTCAAAGCAATTGTACTGGTCTCAAGAGTGTTCAGCCTAGCATAGATGTTTATAAAGGAACAATCAGACTTGCTAGGCATATTATAAATTGTAATCAACTTCTTTATGGCATCCAAAGCTTCATTCTCATTACATTGAAAAATATCTCTCCCGGCTACAGCATCCAAAGTATATCTATAACAAAGAACGAGACCATGGTAGAAACTGCTAATAATTAGGCCTAAACACATTTTAGGCTCAGTTTTTTCTTGTAAATTAGAAATTCTAGACCAGGCTTCTTTGAAACTCTCTTCACTTCCTTGTTTGAAAGTAAAGATCCTTTCCTTAGGTGATACAGTGATTGGAACAACACCAGACATGGTAGCAACTAGAGTAGGAACTAATTTTTTTTGCATTTTCGATAAGAGAAAGCAAAACAAACGAAACTAATTATTTAGGTAATTTTTGATAAAAAGAAGCAAGAAAAACAAGGCAAAAGAAAGTAAGCAAAACAAAAACAAAGTAAAGAGAGAGATTGTGAAGGACTCCCCTTGTGAAGCCGTCCTTAGCCTCCCTGGCAACGGCGCCAGAAAAAGGCTTGATGCGGCTCAGATCACTGTAGAGCTTCGTTGGGAAACCCCAAGAGGAAGGTATGATGAGTACAGCAGCAAGTTTTTCCCTCAGTAAGAAACCAGGGTTATCGAATCAGTAGAAGGAAGGAAACGACTCAAAGGTGTTGCTAGCAACATGGAAACTTGCACAACACAAACTCAAGACTTTGCCCCAACGAACAGTGAGGTTGTCAATCTCACCGGTTTGCTGAAAACAAAGGATTAAACGTATGGTGTGGACAGTAATGGTGCCTTACAGAAAGTAAACAGTAAAAGTGGAAAATGTATCAATGGTAAAGATTCGACCAGGTTCCATAGTTCACTAGAGGTGCTCTCCTTAATATAAACAACATAACATGCTGGGTAAACAAATTATAGCGGGGCAATTGACAGGACTGAGCAAGGCATAACAATGCAATACTAGACATTAATGATCCTATGAGATTTGATTGGGAATTACAACAGGATACATAGACCTCCATCCAACTGCCTCTATGACTAGTAATCCACCTTCAGGTTATCATCCGAACCCCCTCCAGTATTATGTTGCAAGCAACGGATAACTGCTTTAAGCAAAGTGTGTAAAGTAAACAATACAATTGTTCCATGAACAAAAGATCGTTGTTTTCTCCCTAGTAGCAACATAGCATCTACAACCTTAGAGATTTCTGTCACTTCCCTAGATTCAATAGAGGTATGAACCCACTATCGAGCATAAATACTCTCTCTTGGAGTCACTAGCATCTACTTGGCCAAGATAGCTACTAGAAACGGAGAGCATGCAAGTTCACAAACAACACAGACTTGATAGAATCAATAAGACCAAACCATTAATCAATCTGACATAGTAATCTCAATATCCATCGGATCCCCGCAAACATAACATGCATGATTACACATAGATGATCTTGATCATGAACGGAGCTCACAAGATCTAAAATGGTAGCACAAAGTAGGAGAAACAACCATCTAGCTACTGTATGGACCCATAGTCCAAGGTGGAACTACTCACGCATCATACCGGAGGCTGGCATGATGATGAAGAAGTCCTCTAGGATGATCTCTCCCCTCCGGCAGGGTGCTGGGAAGAGCTTTAGATCCCCCGATCTAGGGACGATGGTGGCGGCGGCTACAGACTGTTTTGTGGAAGATTGATCGGGTACTTAGGGTTTAGGTATCAGGGGCTTCTTGTAGGCGAAGAGGGAGGTCGAGGGGGTGCCCGAGGAGTATGTCCCCCCAGGCACGGGCTAGGCCTAGCCACGCGGCCAGGGGTTTGGCCCCTTCGAGGACCTCCTTTGTCTCGTCTTCTGGCTCCGTGTTCTCCTCGGTGAAATATTGACTTTGGATTTTGTCCCGTCCAATTCCGAGAATATTCATTTTCTGGCTTTTCTGGAACCAAAAACAGCAGAAAATAGGCAACTGGCACAATGGCATCTTGTTAATAGATTAGTCCTAGAAAACGTATAAAAATAACTCAAAGTGTAGACAAAGCAAAGAAAAGTAGATACTAAATAAGCATGGAACATCAAAAATTATAGATACATTTACAACGTATCATCCCCAAAAGGATTCATGCCATATGTACTTAGACCAAACCATAAGTTCCTCGCGTCACCTGCAAAGTCCGGGAACTCTCTCTCGATTTTTCTCCACTGTGACCCATCAGCGGGGTGTCTCAAGATATCGTCTTTCTTACGGTCTTCTTTGTGTCATCACAACAACTTGGCATACTCTTTGTTTCTGAACAAACGTTTCAACCGTGGTATTATAGGAGCATACCGCATCACCTTGAAGGGAACCATTTTCCTGGGGAGCTCACCTTCAACATCACCAGGGTCATCTCGTGTTATCCTATACCGCAATGCAGTGCATACCTGGCATGCATCCAAATTCTCGTACTCCTCACCACGGTAGAGGATGCAGTCATTAATGCATGCATGTATATTCTTTGCTTCATACGTACTGGTGGGCAGTTCGTTATCCTTTGGAAGAAGGTTCTTCATTATTTTCAGCAACTTTTTAAATCCCTTGTCAGTCACATCGATCTCTGCCTTCCATTGCAGCATTTCTAGTGTGCTACCCAGTTTTTTGTGGCCATCTTCGCAATTCGGGTACAATAATTTGTCGTGATCCTCTAACATCTGCTCGAATTTCAACCTCTCTCTTTCACTTCCGCATTCTCCCTTTGCATCAAGAATGACCCGACCAAGATCATCATCTGGCTCATCTAATGTCCATTCTTTAGCTTCTTCTTCATCATTGTCTTCCATTGTAGTACTACCATATTCATAGGACATAGGATAGTTGTCATCATTCTCTTCTTCTTTGTTGTCTTCCATCATAACCCCTCTTTATCCGTGCTTGGTCCAACAATTATAGCCGGACATGAAACCTGACCAAAACATATGGTCGTGAAGGACTCTTGCGGAAGAGTATTCCTTCTGATTCTGATAGTCACCACATGGACAACGCATAAAACCATTCCCCTTGTTTGCCATGGCCACAACGAGAAAAGAACGCACGCCTTTAATGAACTATTTAGAGATTTAGTCAGCGTACATCCATGGCCGGATCATCTGCATTATATAAGTACATTAAACAGAATGTCGATGCTAAAATTAGTACCGGTCTAAAATTAAAAGCACACAATGCAGCGACATACTATGTACTAAAACTATGTACTGATTTAGAAACTTTCTACTCAATCTTTAGTCTCGGTTGGACACACCAACCGGGACTAAAGGGGTTGTGGAAGGCTAGGGCCAGCGTGAGCATGTTTAGTCCCGGATGGTGTCTCCAACCGGGACTAGACGTGGGTGATGACAGTATTCGGTAGGTGGCGACACAGATACATGGGTGAGTGTCGACACTATGTCATGAGTGGCGGCACTATGCCAATGAGTGGCGGCACTATGCCAGTGAGTGGCGACACTATTTTGATGGGTGGAGACACTATGATAGGGGTGAGTGTCGAAATTATGTCAGACCAAACCACACCGCCCCATGCCTCGCGACCATGTCATTGAGCATCGCCAGGAGACACAGCACCGTCCCCTACCCTTGCCCATGCCATTAGTCACCAGAACGTCGCCCGACAGGCTCACTGCGTCTTGACGGTCCCCTCGCTCGACTATAAATAGAGGCCACCCCCGCACGATTTCTTCACACCATCTCACTCCCCTCTCCTCACCGACCGTGCCACACCATTCTTAGAGCAAGGCGAGAACCACCTCGGAATTTCACCGAGCCCGCCTCTGGGAAGAAAGGAGCCAGCGATTGGAGCCGCCCCAGGAGAAGCCACCGGTACCAGGAGGTTAGCCGTCGTCGACTTCGTCGTTCGCCCGCCTCGCCGACCCTCGCCCGTACCCCGGTGAGCACCCAGCACCCCTCACTGGCCGCGCTAGGTTTCATTCTCGCCGGAGCTGTCTCGCGTCGACGATGACCCACAGCCGTTGGATTAGAACTAGATCGAACGATCCACGTTGCCCCATACCGCCCAGCCCGTGTCACTGAAGAGTGGGACACCCACTTAAGCAACCTGGGAGCACCAGCTTAGCAGGCCGGCCCAGTAACATTTCCCGCGCAGCCCAACATTTCAAATTAAACCTTTTCTTTTTAAATTCAAACACACTTATGTACCCAACTTCAAAAATCAACCCAGATCGATTCAGTGCACCAATTTGAATGAAACCAATTTTGTTGGAAATGTCTGTGAATGCTTAATCCAAGCCCGTTGGATTCAAATCATTTGGATCTGTAGATCACCCATAGTAAAAATAACAAGGCAGAAGCTTTTCTGCATTTAAACATTTTTCAAATTTAAACCATAAAAGCTTTTGAGTTGTTTCCAACTCTCAAAAATCACATTTAACCATACCTTTCAGAATATATAAAAATATATAGGTTTACTTGCAGAAATAATGTTCAAGGAATAAAAGAATGCTTCATAAGCATTTCTAGACACATTAATTAATTAAAATAAAAGGGTAAAACCTTATTAAATTGTGACACCACTTTAAATCACATTCCCATGGACTACAATATGTGGTGATGACAGGTGTCAACATGATCCCATGTTTAGTTTGGAGAATATTAAATCTTAAGTAGTTTTTCAATGAGTAGAAATTACTTTTCTAAAAATAAAAAGATTTAAACCAAGCCTTAACCTTGTAATGTTAGAGATGATGCTAGATCATCTATAGGACCCTTGTGTGTGATGATTGCAAGTAGTTAAGTATTGTTTGGTGATTGTGTACCTCGTATTTATTCATAGACGCTAGTACCGACCAAGGATACGAGGAGGAAGGAAGATACTACGAAGAAGAAGCCGAGGAGAACTTCAACCACTGCTCTGCACAAGGCAAGCTAGTAACTATGCAAGCTTATACTCATATTGATGCAAGCTAACCCTTGCCAGATACCCTACTGATGCCACAAACCCATACTTGTGATATGAATACTATATGCCTTAAGCATATGTGATCATACCCACTTGATAAACCAATCCTAGTTTTATGTGCAAGCTTCCTATTTTATTTCTTTATCAAAGCTTACTTAGAGTCTACCTAAGAGTTTGGTAGATACTAGATAGTTGTGCTGAAGGTTGCATAAAGAGCATAAAATTTGGCCTAAGATAGAAACCTTGATCTCAGCCTAAGACATGAGATTGAACTTAGTAAAACTCCACTAGTTACCACCCCTCATCAGTACTACCCCCACCTGTAGATGCTAGTGCTAAGCATAAAACTTGATCAACTTTTATATGGGAATACTTGGTGGAAAAATGGTTATGAAAACCTTGGAATGATGGATCATTCTATTGAAATGTTTTGGACATGTGTTTCCAAACACTTGATGATTCTGGTGATAAAAATGTTGAGGCATGAGCCTTAGCCCTTTATAAAACTGATGGTTGTCTGGATGCGATACCATTCCAATTTTTTCGTACAACCATAATACCCGAATATTGGGTAGGGCTTGACTGGAAACTTATATTCCTTAGTATTAGTTCCCTCACGGCCAAGGTCTGAGCTGACGCTACCTTGTGAAGATTGTCCACATGTGCAGTACCCAAGATGACAGTGGTCATGGTTGGGAGGCCAAACTCACAGGAGAGGTGCTTATACTAGGGCGTGTAATTGAAAGGTTAGGATTGATTATCCGCATACTGAGTATGGTGAATTCAGGATTTGTTCCTGACGGATGTATCGAATGTTGTGGTGAAAGTGTATAATCTCTGCAGAGTGTCAAACTATTCGAATAGCCGCGTCCACGGTTATGGACAGTTGGAGTGGCCATATTGTTCCTCCGTCATACTTTTCAAAATGACTTGTGAAATGAATTGAGACTTTGACTTGACCACAATAGAGTTGTGACCTGAATTACAAGATCCCACTTAGGAGTTATAAATTGTGACTAGCTTTAGAACTTAGTAGAGATAAACCTGTCTTTTTGCAAAACAACCCTAGAGCCTAGTGTCCTATTATCCAAAAACCCCTTACCTGTTAGTATTAGTTTGCGAGTACGTAAAGAGTACTCATGGCTTTGTCCATTGCTATTCCCATGGCCAGACTATAAAGAGGAGTACCTGGAAGATGGACCCCCGGAAGGTTACGACAACTAGGATCATCTCCCATCGTCAGCATTGCCTATGACCCCGAAGATGGAGCTTCGTCTATGCTACCGTTATTATTACGTATTCCGCTGCTTGATGTTGTATTAAGAACTGGATCATGAGATCCCTATTTGTGTAAGAACTTACGTATCGTTTGTAATGGATGAAGTACTATGGTATCCAATTCTGTTATGTCTCGCAAAAATGGTAATCCTGGGATTGCGATGTATGGCATAATAGGCATCTAGGATTGAAAAATCCGGGTGTTGACCCAAAGACATGCAAATACACACGGACCTGAAAGCATCAGATCCGTAGATTATGTTAACCACTTGCAGTTTCGTATATGGAACACCAGAAAGCCATAGGTGTTCAATACGCAAAGTTTTCAAACTAGATTATTGTCTCTAGTGCAAGTGGGAGACTGAAAGGAATATGCCCGAGAGGCAATAATAAAGTGGTTATTATCGTATTCCTTATTTATGATAAATGTTTATTTTGCATGCTATAATTGTATTAATATGGAAAAGTTAATACATGTGTGTTTAATAAACAAAAAGGAAGTTCCTAGTTATGCCTCTCTTATAAACTAGCTTGTTGATTAACAAGATGATCAAAGTTTCCTGATCATGGACATTGGATGTTGTCAATAACGAGGTCACAACATTAGTGTAATGATGTGATGAACATTCATCCGAAGTATAGCATTACGATCAAAGTCATTGAGTTTATATTGCTATAACAACTTACGAAGTGATCCTAATCCTTAGACCATGAGATCATGTCAATCACTAACACCGGAAGAGTTTCTCGATGACATCAAACATCACACCGTAACTGGGTGATTATAAAGATGATTTCAGAACTACTAAAGTGTTATGTTGAGACCCATGGATCGAGAGTGGAATTTGTTCATGCCGATGACGGATAGATATGCTCTGGGCCCTCTCGGTGATATCACATTGATTAGCTTGCAAGCAAGTGATTTGATCACTAGAATGTTATATCACGGGAACGAGAAAAGAGTGCATGTCGGTAACGAGATCAAACTAGGTATGGAGATACCGATGATCGAATCTCGGACATGTAATATATCGTGAAACAAAGGGATTAAGATACTAGCGTAAAAGGTTCACATGATCACAGAAGTCATCGTTGAATGTGTGGGAGTCAGTACGGATCTCCAGGTCCCGCTGCTGATTATTGATCGGAGAGGGGTCTCGATCATGTCTGCATTATTCGCGAACCGTAGGATGACACACTTAAGGGATACCGACACCATTCAGAGCAAATGATATGCCAGAGAAAGAAAAAGGAAAGCGCGGGAATTTATTTCACTAGACAATCAAACTGCTTTGGTTTGAAATTGCTGAAACTGGTTCTGCATGTGAAATGGAATACTAGCAAGGGGTTTTATGTGAATGTTTGTTAATTAAAGTAATTAACAAAATTCTGAATAAATAAATAAAAGAGTTTTATTTAAATGAGAGCTTGCATTAAATTTGGTGGAAATTTAATGCATGTGAGTGGATTTTTGAGTGGAGGATCTTTTATGGGAGTGGAGGCTTTTCATTTTGAGTGGGAGCTCCACCCACATGAATGTGGAAGAGGTGGGGGCAGCCCCATGGCTGTGCGCCATGCCCCTTGGGTGCCCCCCTCTCCTCCTCTCAAAGTACACCTCCTCGCGAAGGATCTCTCTCCCTCCTTTAGAATTTCCCCATGGTCTCGGATCAGCGAGATACATGTTCCCGGTGGATTTTTCTGGAAGGATTTGTTGCTTCCGCTGCTTCGCTGGAGCGAGGGCGCGGAGGTTGTCGGGGTACCCGTACGTGTGTGCGATCACGGATGCACCACTGCTTTGAGGTGTTGGACTTGATCGTGCTGGACCGGCTGGAACAGATGGACTTCATCACGATCTTGAGATCGGCAAGCGTTCGTCTATATCATCCACGAGTACAACCTCGTTAACGCTATTCGGTCTTCGAGGGTATGTATTCTATGGGTGTATATCCACCCGTTGCTTGTATCTAGTAGATAGATCTTGGTACATAGATGTTCCCATTGTAGGAAATTTTTTGTTTTCTATGCTGCGAACCCTACAACTTTTGCTACACATACTTTGTTTTTATAATTAATTCAACTCTTCGTCAATGGCATGTCCTATGCTAGAATATTAGAGGATTGAATTCAGAGGAGAAACATAATGCACTTCGCACACATATTGATTCTTTAGGTTGTTCCATTATCTGCTTGCAAGAAACAAAAAGAGAAGACTTTGAATACTCTTATCTAAGAAAAAAATTCCCTAGGATATTTGAGAAATTTGCCTTTTATCCTTCTATTGGTAACTCTAGGGGACTAATAATAATTTGGAATAGTGCTATTTTTAGAGGTAAAATGGTTCGGAATTTTTCATGGGCTATAGTTATGAAATTCCACTCAACAAATTCTAATAATACTTGGTTTCTTGCAAAACTTTATGGTCCATGTTTAGAAGAAAATGGAAATGAGTTTGTTCAATGGTTATATGAACTAGAAATTGAAGATTCAGAAGACTATAATTTCTATAGATCTCAAACAGATAGAAACAGAGGAATTAGCAACATTACATATATGTTTACTTTTAATGATATTGTTAGAGCTCACGGTTTAGTTGATTTACCTTTACATGGAGCAACTTGCACATGGAGTAATATGCAAGTGGATCCATTAATGGAACGTTTAGATTGGTTCTTCACATCAAATAATTGGACTACTACTTTTCCTGACACTACTTTACAGGATCTGTCAAGGCCTGTGTCAGATCATGTACCATGCCTGATTTCAGTTTTGAGATTTTTTTGATATTTTTTGGGTGCAGCATCCTGGCTTTAAAGAGATTGTAAAATCTTCTTGGGAAATTCAAGTGAGAAACAAAAACTCTGCAACATCTCTAAATGCTAAACTGAAGAACGTAAGGACGACATTAAAACTCTGGAGTAAATCATTATCTAAACTATCACTACTAATTAAAAATTGTTAGAAGGTTTTAAGTCAAGTGGATGAAATTGAACAAGTAAGAACATTGTCTACTCTGGAATGGAATTTTAGGAAAATCCTAAAGGCTCATATTACTTACTTTCCTATAAAAAACAATATTGGAAAAAGAGATGCACAGAGAGATGGGTGAAATATGGAGATGAGAATACAAAAAAATTCATAGAGTGGCAAAAAAAAGACAGAGAAGAAATGGAATTGCAAGCATTGTACTAGATGATAGAACAATTGTATAGGACCATGAAAAGAAAGCTAATGCACTATTTCAGGCTTACAAACAAAGATTGGGTGTATCTGATGATCATCAAATGAAATTTGATCTATATTCCCTCTTTAATCCTTTACAAGGCTTATCTAGTATCTCATCTGCCTTTAATAAAGAGGAAATTGATAAGGTTATACAAGGATTATCGATAGATAAGGCTCCAAGACCTGATGGCTTTAATGTCTGCTTCTTAAAACTTGTTGGGATATAGTGCCCCCTGACTTTTATAAACTATTCCAAGACTTTGCTGAAGGAAGTGTGATATTAGACAGTATAAACAGTTCATTAATCACTCTCATTCCAAAAAAGAACTCCCCATCAAGTGTAAATGACTATAGGGGTATCTCTTTACTGAACTCTTCTCTGAAACTTTTAACTAAATTATTGCAAAATAGATTACAAGAATGGATTCTCAAGTTAATTCACCCAGACCAATATGGTTTTATTAAGTGCAGAAATATACAAGATTGTATAGCATGGGCGTTTGAGTTTTTACACGAGTGTGAAACATCTAAAAGGGAAATTATTATATCAAAAATAGATTTTGAAAAATCCTTTTATATGATGGAGCATGATACAATCCTTAAAATTCTAGAACATATGGGATTTGATCCAACTTGGTTAAAATGGATTAAATGCATTCTAAACTCTGGCCATTCCTCTATCCTACTGAATGGTGTACTTGTTAAATCCTTCCACTTTAAACGAGGAGTACAACAAGGTGACCCACTTTCACCATTATTATTTGTTGCTCGTGCTGAATTGTTACAAAAAGTGATAAATAAAGAGTACCAAGAAGGTCGTCACAGTCTACCAATACCCTGTGGGGGTTACTTCCCGATTATACAGTATGTAGATGACATGATTTTGGTGATGCAAGCTTGTGGAACTCAGTTGATACATATGAATAGGATCCTAGTAGATTATGCTACCTCTACGGGTTTCAAATTAACTTTTAGAAGTCCAATTTGGTGCAATTAATATTTCAGCACAAAAAGCTCAGGAGTTGGCTCATATTTTTGGTTGTGAAGTAGCAAAGATGCCCTTCACATGTCTGGGTCTGCCAATGGGAACTACAAAACCCACAGTGAATGATTTCTTACCATTGGTTGACATAATAGAAAGGAAGGTAACTAGTACAACATTACTACTATCATATTCTTGAAAGTTAGCTCATGTTAATGCAATCTTATCATCCATTGCTATATACACTATGTGTTGTCTTCAAATTGATGCTAAAATGATGGAGCAAATTGAAAAAAATAATAAGAAGGTGTTTATGGAATAATAAAACATATGATGGAGAAAAATACATATCACTTGCTGCTTGGGACATGGTATGCAAACCAAAGGACAAAGGTGGTCTTGGAGTTATTAACATGAAGATTCAGAACCAAGCTCTTCTATTAAAACACCTAGATAAATTTTATAACAAAAAAAATACCTGCAATGGGTTCACTTAATATGGTCCTCTTGTTATCAAAACACGATTCCCCATGCCTCAGATTCTTGTGGCTCCTTTTGGTGGAGATCAATGATGAAATTATCTCCCATATATAGAGGTGTTGCAAAGTGTCCAGTTGGTCAAGGCACTACTGTGTTATTTTGGAAAGATGACCGAAAGAACACTGTTTGGAAGAATCTCACCCATGTCTATTTTCCTATGTGCAAAATGAATAGTTGCACATTTCCTTTCAAACTTGAATCTAAGGGATCTCTTCCATGTTCCTCTGTCCAATGAAGCTTTCAATGACTTGGAAGAAATTAATGGTATGATCAAAAATGATCTGATCATAACTGATATGGTTGATACCTGGAAATATAAGTGGAGTGATAATTACACACCAAAAAGCTTTTATAAATACTTCTTCAGAAACATTACGCCTCCAGTACCTTTTCTATGGATTTGGAAATTGAAGCTATGGCCTAAGATAAATTTTTGACCGGTTATTATTGACGGATAGACTAAACACAAGGAACACCTTAAAAAAAGAAGAAATTTCAATATTGGTGTGGACTTCAGCTGTCCAATGTGTAATACAGGAGAAGAGGAAAAGCATTGGAACATCTATTTTTTAGATGCATCTTCAGGACCACCAGATGGTCATGACTAAATATAAACTAGCCATTAACAGTAGATAAATTTGCTTTAGTTAGTCAGGCTAAAGAAACATATCAGGGGCCATTGTTCTTCAAAATATTTGCATTAGCGGCATAGGGAATCTGGAAAGAGAGGAACAGGATCTTCTTTAAAGATATCAGACCTTCTAGAGCTTCCTGAAGAGAAAGGGTTAAAGCTTATTTACTACTATTAAGGTTCAGGGTTCCTCAAAACCTGGTTGATAACATTTATAACCTTATAGATAGAACTTAAATTTGATTTCTAATCCCTATAAGGAAGATGAACACATATTCCATGTAAATATCTTTGGTATTAATATAATACAATAGTAGAAGCCTCTCCTACCGTTTTTGGTCAAAAAACGAGATAAAAAGATAAAGTTGCTAACCTTTTAGAACCCTTGGATAGATGTGAAGCCAAAAAATCTTGACAAATCTTGAGAAAAAATGCGAAAAGGATAGAAAAAGGGTGCGCTCCTGGGAGGTCGCGCGTGCGTCGCTGCTGCTGCCTGCACGTGGCGGGCGCGGAGTGCCTCAAGTGTTATCCCAGACTTCTCCGGTGCGACACGTGGTGGATGCGGAGAGGGTCGCAGGTCCTTTTTCCTTTTCATTTTGTAGATTTGAATATGAAAACTGCGATATCTTTCAAACAGAGAGTCCAAATCGTTATCCGTTTTCACGACCTTGCTAGCCATGTCTAGATCTTCAAAACTAGATCCATTGTTGATATGTTTCGACAAACTTTTTTCTCATACTGCCTTTGATGCGTAGGTTGCACTGTCTTTTTGTTCTAGTGCACGGTGTCTTCGATTGCAATGCATGGCACGGTGTTCTGGCAGTGCACTGTCTTGTTGTATTGTGTTGCACTGCCTAAGGTCACATTGCACTGCGACATGTCCTGGTAGAAAACCGTCCATGCACTACCTTGTTATACTGCGTTGCGGTGCCTAAGATCGTAGCACACTACGCGATGTTCTAGCAGTGCACCGTTGATACACTGCCTTGTTGTTCTGTGTTGCACTGCCTTAGTTCGCAGTGCACTGCACGGTGTCTTGGCAGTGTACTACCTTGCACTGCCTTGGGTCATAGTGCACTGTGCGGTGTCCTGTTAGTGTACTGCCTCGTTATACTGCCTTGCACTGCCTTCGATCGCAGTGCACTGTGCATAGTCCAGGAAGTACATCGTCGATGCACTGCTTTGTTGTACTGTGTTGCACTGTCTAAGGTCACATTGGACTGCACGGTGTTTTAGCAGTGCACGGTTTATGCACTGTCTTGTTTTTACCGCTTTACGTGCACTTGCACTGTGTTGAACCGCCTTTGGTCAGCTAGCCACGTGTCGGGCTGCGGCCGGAAATACGCGCGCAGCCAAGCGGTCGGAATTCACACGGATGAACATACACACGCCACGTGTCAGGCTGCCGTGTGGCTGAAAATACACGCGCTGCCGAGCGGCCGAAAATACACACGGGTGAACATACACACGCCACGTGTCAAACTGCCGTGCAGCCGAAAATACACGCGCTGGCAAGCTGCCGGAAACGCGAGCTCTACGGCTAAACACGCGCTTCCTGAATAGCTGCTTGCGCTTGTTGTCCTGAAAAAATAGGAATAAACTTGAGCAGATTGAAGAAAGAAACAAAGAGAGATGCCACCAGTTTGACATGGCTTGGACAAGATAGAAAGATGATATAACCGGGATAATAGCCCCGGCAAACGAGACTAAATGTCCATCTTTAGTCCCGGTTTCTGTAGCAAACCGGGACTAACCTGTCTGACTATGTATGTGTATTAATCCCGATTTGTTATATAACCGGGACTAAATATTCATTCAAATCGGGACTAGTGCTTCTAGCCGTTGGAATTAGACCAAAGCCTGTTTTCTGCTAATATATTTTTGCACTACAATTGTGTATTATTATAAAATATTTTACTAAAAACTTCCCGTAATTTTTTCAATTTCTTTCAAGACCTATAGATTAGATTGACCAATTTTTATAATGTAAAGAGATCGCTTGTGCTCGAAAGCCAAACAGACTTTTCCAATTACACTTGAATTAAACTAACATGAGAACCGCTAGTACATATATAGGTAAAATAACTGGTGCATCTTGGCCCATAAACCAAGCGTGATACGTATAAATTTACTTTGAACTAGACATACCTGAAGGTATATGTACCTAAATTATACATACCTAGACATACGTATATATATATATGGCAAATAGTGGGCTACTCACCCGGCTAGCTACGCATGCCTGATGCGGTTATCCAGCATACCACTGCATGTGTAGTACACTATAGTCGTTGACATGACACTCACAGAATACCGTTCTATAAATATCACATCTCTCAGAGTGGTACAACAGAAATATTACGGGTCCATATTACAAACATTCATACATTATTATTACAATACCAGAAGTTCAAGACTTCAAAATGTTCAACTTACAAACCAAAATATAAAGTATTTTAGCGGAATTTCAATGTAGCAACTCCGACTAGGAGTTGAGCTCAGCAGCTTATTCTATAGAGTTCATGTTGCTTGACTCTGTTGGTTACTACTAACTAGGATACTTAGTTGGATTCGTTATCGTCAACACCATAGCGGATTTCGTAATCCACTCCTTCAACACCTCCTGACAGGTCAGGCTCCTCGTAGAACACATCTTCTTGACATTCCGCTGCATACATTGGCACGTCTTCGGGATTATCAGAGTCTAAGCAAAGGATCAAAGGAAAGGATGAGTAACAGCGTTACCCAACAAGTTCATTATATGCAAGGTGGGAAGTTTGATGCTCTAACTACCACCTCGGATTATAAATCCTTGGCACTATGCAATTTTTGTAAATCTTTTTTTAAGATTGATTTTATTATGAAAATCTATGACCATCAGCCTTCACAGGTTGACCAGAACTTTCATGGAGTTCCTTTCCTGCCGCGTTCGTAGATCCTTCCCGGAACAAGGAGTAACAAATTACAATTCTTAAACTCTGCAGAGGTGCGTTACTTTATCCATGAGAGATCAACTCCTTGTTGCACAATCGGGCGTACTTTCCCGTCCACAATTCCATGATGTGGGGCCCAGTAGTTGGTCCAAGCCAATCACTGCTCCCTTTGCGACCTCGCATGCCTCCTTGGTGTACACAATGCCCACATAATGAATTACGGCAATGGTTTGTACAAACCGTTAGATGCCAGAACTATCATGGGACGATGAGGGTTTCCACCATATCCTCTACGAATTACCAATTAATATGCACGCTACGAGGATAACAGCCACGACCTGCACATCCGGCTTCATGCGAGAGGATGAAGATACAGCTGACTTCTCTGTCCTGTTCCAAATCTCATGGCTAACGCGTAATATACGGCGCTAGAATCACTGATGTCATGGGTTATTAAGTCCCTAATTGATCATCATTGTTGCAAATAGAACCCTAAGTTCTATTGCTCCATTATATCATCGCTTAGGATGATATCTATGATTTCTTTATTTGTGAAATTAATATTTTATTTATTTTAGAGTATATATGATAACACACAATTTACAAATACTTTGATAAAGACTCTTCAAAAGATATGATCAAGTGATGAACTTGCCTTGTGATGGCAAGGTAGTGAAGTCTGATGCTTGCACTGGACCTTGAGCTTCTATGTCTATAAAAACATCATTATTGCCCGGTAAGGACAATATTTAAAGAAGTAAAAATGATTATGCAAGTAATGTAATGCATCATTTTATTTTATATGCATTTTCCCCATTATTATAAAACTTATTTTTAAATAATAAAGGAGGTATAAATATTAATTTTAAATATTTATAATAGAATATAGTGTTCTTTTATTTTATTTTCCTTTTATTTGGCTTTTATTGATTTAATAATTCTTTTAGGAATTATAACTTAAATATCAAAAGTTGTGATAAATATTTATTTAATATTTTTTAGAAATACTACAATATTAATATATAATGAAAGTGACTTTTATTTATTTTTATCATCTTTCAATAATTTTGTAAGATTCCATAAGGCATATATAAATTACAAAATTCTCAATAAAATTTAAATGTCTAAAATTTTATATCTTAACTTATTTGGATAGTTTGGATTTTTGTGAATTCAAAAATATTTTATTTATAATTTTTGGACTTTTATTTCATTTTCTAGAATTAAATTAATTTCAGGGGCATTTTGGTCTTTTCTATTTATAAAAAAACAGGCCTTAAAGTTTTTGGGCTGGCTTATTCTTATTGGGCCCTTGTGGCCCATTAGGCATAGTCAAAATAAGCCACCCCAAAGGGTTCTGGCCCACTCAGTCCACTCACTCGCTGTCTCTCACCCTCGAGCTCACTCCTCTCCTCCTCCGTCCCCGACCCCGTGGTTGGTGATGTCGTCGCCGATGATTCTCGCCGTCGTGGACCGTTCTGGTCGCCGCCGTGATGCAGGAGGAGGTTGTCGAGTACGCCCCTCCTTTCTATCCAACTGGATTTGAGCATGGAGCTCTCCTGCGACAGATCGATGCCGTCCCGAACCCTAGGGTTTGGGGTTGGCACGGAACCTGGCGCCGCCGCTGCTGTCGTGTGTTGTGGTGATTCACCTCGCCTCTAGGCGTGGCTATGGTCACCGCCATGGCGCTGTATGGGTCGCAGCGCCCTCCTGGGGGTGCTCCCTGTGCCGCCATGGTCATCAGCCACCTCTACTTCCTCTTCTAGTTTGCAGCGATGACCTTTGGTGGGTTCTTTTCCTCTCCCCTCATGCTCTCTGTGCTAGCTCATCCTATACTAAATGTTGGTAGTGACCCCTCTGGTTACTGTCTTGTCCCGATTAAGATAATTTGTTCCATTTAGGGTTCATATCCTATTGTTGATTATATACTGGATGAATTAGATCATGTGTTGATGGTCTCTAAGCATGCTGAATGATTATTAGATTGAGGCTTGCTGCTTAAGATGAACTATTATGGTTCTGGGGCTCATTAGATGATTTTATGTTTAGATTTCACATGATTCAGATGATATAGTTGCTCTGGAATCAATGCTTGGTAAAGTGGGGGGGTTGATAACTTACCACTGTCATTACTTGGTTAATGATAATGGGTATGGTGTGATGAAATCTCTGTCTTAGTGTTGTTGGCTTGACAATTCATGTGTGGTTTAAGATCACAATGATCTCAAACAGTGAGGATATACATAGGAATGTTCTAATTATGATTCCTGTAATGATAGGAAAATGATTGGTAGATTGATTGATTAAATTTGTGAAGATGGAATGCTTATTCTGATTCATGTAGAATTATTCTTGTGACACCATCTTTGCATGGCACACAAGATTTATTCTAATCCATTGTTTGGGTTGGTTTAAGCTTAAGGCAAGCTTGGCATTAAAAGATAAGTAGAAATGTTCTTTTCTGAAATCCCTAAGACCAATGATGTTGGTCTGAGGCTTAGGGATTAGGCTTTATCTAGTTGATTCATATGGATAGTTCTGGTAGTGGTACCAACATCGCTTCTTGAATCAAAGCTTGGAAAAAATGATAGTAGGCTTGATCATTTATATGGATCCAAAATATTAACTTCTAAGGTGCTACCCTTATCTTAGGGATGTGCCTAGAGGTTAAATCTTAGCTATATTTATTCTTGAATTGAAATATAGCTTGATAGCCAAATCAATGATGTTGTTCTGAGTTTTGGTTGGATCTTTGTACTTTGCTATTTGCTTTTAGAGTTTAAAACCTCAGTGATGGATTCACCCCACTTGGGTGCTTTCTAAGAGTCTGAATGTGATACAGATCATGTATGCTTGTCTAATATTTAGACAGATAGATCATGTGATGGCCTATGTACTCACCAATGTCACTTGATGTTGTGGTTACTAGTGGTGGATATTGTGGTAGCTTGATCTTGTGGTTGATATTGTGCTCCCCTGGTATATTTAGCTCCTGTCTTGTCCTTGATCTAGCCCATTATCTCCTGATCCTGATGGCTTGACCTTGGTCTTGCTATCCACCTGATCTTCCCCCCTCCTTATGTCACCATCCTAGTGATGTGATCCTGGGCTTTGGTTGGTTTGGTTGTTGGCTGTTGTGCTTGGTTTAGCTGCTGGCTGCTGAGCTTGATGTGTAAAAGCAAAGGAATGATGTGGTTGTGTGCTTGCCCACGGCTGTGTTGATGGTTTTGTGTTGCTGGGTTGTTGCTACGGTGCTGACAGCACACGCACCATGCAATTTGGTGTGTGTGCTGCTTGTGTGCTTGTTGCACAGATGTGGATATGTTCAGAATTTTGAAAGTTACTTTTATCTGATTACTTTTACTTGGCTGGTGAAACTTGCCCCTCTTTGCTGTCATTTGACTTCTGGCTTCAAATTATGAAAGATACATTCTTTCATATTGGTGAAACTTGCCCCTTTTTCTAGAATTACTCAATGATGAATCTTGATCGGTGCACTTCACTGACAAGTCTGAGAGTAAAACATTACTAACCCTAACATTCTTTATTTTTTTTGTTTGTGTTTGTTTTGCAGGTACCAGACTTGGAAATTCAAGATTCTAGTTTAGGTTTTCTTCTTTATTTATAGAATAGTCAAATGTAATATTATTTATTCTTTTGTAATTTTTATTCTATCCTTTTTGTAATCTTTATTTTAGTATTTTGTAATAAATATTATACTATGATCAATAAAGAATTATTATTCTTTATTTATTTGCTATGGTGAAGATTGTGGATATTTCTAATAAGTTACATTTTTGTAACTTATTTGTTGAATGAAAATATGAAATAGATATTCATATTCTTAATTGCTTTCTTTAAATAAAGTTTGAGTTAAATTGGTTAACTCATAATTAAATCAAGATTCAAACATTATTCAAAAATCATTTGAATTATAATTTTAACACTCAAGTTTAAAATTCAAATTTATTTCCCAAAACACATAATTTCTCAAAGATCATATCAAAGTCTATAACAATCATCCTTCAAGACTATACCTAATATCAAAGTATGAAAGAAACCTTGATCACTTTAGTTTTTTTATTTGGCGAAAAATTTACCCACATTTTCACAGATAAATGCATTCAACATTTCAAATTCCTAAATCTACTCTTTGTTAGTTTCTACATGTTGGGATGTTACACCTGCAACGCCGTAGGATAAAAAACAAGAGCATAATCCGATTAACGGATGTGATATAAACCTATTAGAGAAACTAATATCTGTTGTATTGGGAGCATGGGGTTGATTTATTAAGTAAATGATGCATGTTATCCATACACATCGTTTTTCCCATAGTGTTATTCATGCCATCCACACACATGAGTTCTTCCTACGATATTACCCATCCACACACAAATGTTCTCTTCATCTAACTTTAAAACTTACAACAATATGCATTTTTCCGCATGTCCCACATGATAGAACACATAGCCAAGGACATGCGTCATATCACATATGCTATAGTTCACAGAACCAAGAACATGCGTCTTCACACGAACCAAGAACATACGCTTTTTTACAAAATGAAATAGGACGTCCTCTTGTTCAGAACACCATGCTATAGGAAAACCACAACCATGTGAGGATGGTGGCTAATACACAAGTGAAAGGACAAATGACATCTCCTTTATGCTCTATTTGGATGCACAGAATTCGACTTAGGAAATGAATTAGATGGAAATTCCAAATCCTGCTTGGAAAGGAAATGGGTGTCAATTCGAATTTTGTTGTTTGGGTGGCTTAGAATTTGCTATTGAAATCATAGGGTGCTATCCAATTCTAATTCTTGTTTGGAAGTACAAACCATGGAATTGGATTTTTTTGCTTTTGGCTAATATATACTTGTGTAAATATATGAATAGTCACATGTATATATTTTAGAATGTATGTATATTATTTCCCACATATACAAAAATTAAAATGATGTGAACAAGATCAAATGGAACTCTCGCAAGGAAGGATTGCAGCGCCTACATCCTGTATGCTAGGAAGCTTCTAGAACATTCCATTTGCCATCACCATTGTCTCTGCCTCTGCTACTGCAGCAGCCTCACATCCCGTCTTGGTGCATGCAAGGAAACTGAACTTGTCGGTCGACTAAACCAACACACGTCTTGCATAGAACAAGCTACGACCGCCGGTCCGCCCGTTCCGGCTCTTCCACCGGTTCTGCAAGCAATTCGGGCAGCTGCACGCTTGGAACTGGGAGCTGGACTTTCAGAGAAGTATGCGGGTATCGGCTTCCCGGCCAAACCACAAATCGAACAATCATAGCTCCAAATTTCCTAGATGGACTGATCGATTCGCACGAAAAATTGCTTGCACGCACGCGGCATAATCGATCAGCACTGTGGATGACTCCATCAAAGTAGCCATACCTCAAACTTTCCTCAACCGCTACTACTTCTCATCAATGGAATCTGCAATAGTCAAAAACATAATTTTTAAATATCAAACATCAGACCATAGATTTTTACGGTGTTGCAATAAGGTTCCCAGAGCGGCGGCGCCCAGAACGTCTGCCGCCGCCGTTGACCCTCCCACCGCCTGCTCGTCTCCATGTTTAGGGTTCGGAGGGCGGGGAGGGGGGCTGCCAGGAGGGCATGGACGGGGCTCGCGCCAGGGGGATGGAAGGGAGGTGCGGCCATGGGGGAGAAGGAAGGGAGGGGCAGCCATGGAGAGGCTCGCGGGGAAGGATCTTCACATGTGCCGCCGCCCGTCTGTGTCTAGGTCGCCTGAGGAGATGACCGAGAGCGCAGCTCGCGTAGACATATGTGGCTTCGCGTTTCCGTACGATTCCGAGGTCCTGACCTTCGTATTCATCTAGGGCGTTTTCAGGAGCGAGCCGGCCCGGTGCGGAATTGGTCCCAAATTCCTTGCGTTGATTTCTAGCCCACCCAAACGCCCAAAATCGGGGCTTCAATTCCAATTCTCTGATTCCTAGCCCAATTCACTGCAACCAAACATAGTGTTAGCCTATTTTTAGCAGAATTTTGACGGATGATAAGAGAACGCCGTTAGTGCCAACAACCAACGATGCGGATATTGTGGGATTATATGGTGGCTATATCGCATGCATGCGCAGGTAGCATGGTGGCTAGCAAATCCGCGTTTAATGTGATGTCTCTGTTAGACATCCGTATATTACTTTTATAGTATATATAATAATAATAGATTTCTTTCAAGACCTATAGATTAGATTTACCAATTTTTATAATATAAAGAGATCACTTGTGCTCGAAAGCCAAACAGACATTTCCATTTTACACTTGAATTAAACTATCGCCAGTACATATATATATATATATATATATATATATATATATATATATATATATATATACTAGCTGAATGCCCGTGCATTGCCACGGAGCAACAACCGTTTGATACAGAGGTATTGATCTAGACAATATTATAATTTACAATGTTATTACTTTGCGTGTGTGTGATGAAAAACAAAATATAATGTTTGCAAGAGGGTGGACTATATAAACAAGATATGTCTGCAAGAGAATGATGTAGAGCTCCATATCATGGTCCTAGACGTACTTAAGTGATTCATTTCAACAATAAATAACATAGAAAACCATAGACGAACAACAATGCAATCATTATCATTCAACGTTTATCAAATCAAATATAGGATGTGGATAGGATGCATTTCATTTATTCTTCCCGTGACAATTAGCACTTCCAAATGGAAATGATCTACAAATCGAGTACCAGACACAAAATTTACTCTTTTATTTTCTGTGAACCAAATCTGTCATATGAAACTCTTTTGTTCCAACCTGTCTAATAATTTCACTTGTGCGGTCATCATTTAAGAACAAGATTTGACAATGAAATAGCAAATTAACAATCTGAATACATGAATGTTGAATTTTGCAAACCTGAATTTATTGAGTAGGTTTAACAGGAACTACAGACTTCCATAAGAACAACTACTTCTACATTTTTTTTGCGAACTACTCCTACCTTTTCTTCAGGTGTGCCCCTACTGCTCCCTCCGCCTGCCCTTATATTTTTCGTTAAAAGTATTATTACATACCAATGTTCATCATGATATTAGCACCACGGTCTTGGAAGATAAAAAAACGCCATAGTTCAACCCTTTCAGTTCAAAGACTCATCTCTCATTCAACAAAGTAGTGCACCTGCCACGCTGACATGTAGTATGCTGTATAGGGCGCTCCAAACGCATGCGTCCAGCGCCGGGAGGCACCATGCGTCTGACGTAGGGTTAAAAACGGAACGGAAACGGACGGAAACATGTGTTATCGTTTTCGTTTCCTCTTGTGTTATCGGAATCGGAAACAAAACGAAAAACTCCGGAAACGAACACGAAATCGGAAATCATCGGAAATAACTATGATACGGATACGGGACGGATACGATACGAAAACGGACATTTATCGGAATATAATAGTGGTGTAATATCATGGTATATAAATTAAAAGTAACGATAATGCACAAAGAATATCTCACAACTTTGAAAAACGACTATTGAATATATAGTAACACACATAATTTAACACTAGAACAAGCACACAAGTTCACATAATTAGTTTCACGTCAATGCTAAGTCACTCACTTGGTTAGTATGTCGCATGGGTTGGTTTCATGTATTACATAGACCGTTCATATATTCCATGGCTCAACAAGCGCAAGAGAAATCACTAATGCAAAGTACTAACTCGTACATGGGTATGGCTGGTTATATTTCCGGAAAGTTTCCATATTTATTTATCCGGAATTTCCTTACCGTTTCCGTTTCCGCCGAAAATTTCTCCACCGTTTCCTTTTCCGTTTCCGTTTAAAATATTCCGTTTCCGTTCCTTTTTCGCAAAATGTCGTTTCCGTTTCCTTTTTTACTTCTCCATTTTCTTTTTCTTCGGAAACGAACGGAAAGTTTCCTTACCATTTTCAACCCTAGTCTGACGACCCGGCAACCTACTCCTCCCGTCGGACACAACCGCTGCGTCCACCTCAGATGTCAACGACACAACGGCCACAGACGGTTGCCCACCTTTATTTCTGGCCACCGGGGGTTGATATCTTCTTCCGGCAGCCGACCGCCGTGACCTTCCTTTCCCTGCCCGGTCGTTGAGCACGGCGCCGAGCACGAAGAGTGAGAACCATAGAAGGAAAGCAGCGGGAGTTCATAGGATCGTCGTTAAGTAATGGCGCAGATGTGCTCGTCCGCCGTCGCGCCATAGGACCCGGCCGCCACCGCTATGTTCCTGTACCGACGCTATTGGGACCGGGCAGTCACTTCCGCTCTTATCACTCCTCCACCTACCACTTTGTAGGAGGCGGCCATTTCACACCCAGGCTGCGGGTTGGGGAAGGAGGGCCAGGTGGCCGACGCAGAAGAGAGGCTCGGTTTGGTACGCTTCATTTTATTATTATTATTTTGTCCCAAGACCAGGAGGAGATGGTTACCACTGTGCTTCATTTGGCAGCCTCATCAATTCCTCCTACAGATGAGAAAGAATACACGTAGAATAAAATGAACCTTAGAACCACCTATGAAAGTGCAGTAACAGTTACAGAACAAGTTGTAAACCTCAGCAACTTTAAGAGCACATTTCGTCTTCTGGATCATCCGCTTTTGCTCTCCACTTGCCTTCTGGAGCTATCAAGAATAAAATTGAGAAATAAGAACAATTTGATCAACATCTAGCATGCTTGTTCAGTTTAACTGTACTCATCACAGCAGGCCTTCAATAGGGACATTGCTCTTCAGGTCTAGGGATCTCTCTGCGATGCCTGCCTCTATAGAACAAATAGATGAGGATCTTGATGAGAAAATTCAACTACACCTCTGATCCAAATTAGTTGCTGCAGGTTCACTGAAACTAGACAGATTTAGGAAATATTTTGCCTAAATCTGCGACAATTAATTTGAATGGAAGGGAGTAGCATAATTAGTAGCAGCCAAGTGGCACTTTTGGAGAAATCAGCTAATCTGGTATGCGAAACATACACAAGTTGTGTGGCTGGCGGTGGAAACAATTACTATAAGACATAACTGAACTCTTAGTGTTAAATCTTATCTGGACTAAAGTTGGCCAATTTTTCTAAAGTAAATTCTAGGCAAAAAAATATGGATTCTTTTCATATCCAACCACTACAGAAACAATGCTCCCAAAAGGTAACTTTTGTACAGTAGAAAAAAAATCAGACAAGGTAACTTTTATACAGTAAAAAAATCAAACATATAGTTTTTTATTGAACCAATGACTTATGCAACTATATAAGATAGGTAGGACCAAAATCAGCATAAAACAAGAGGGGAAATTATCAGAATAGCAGGCCAGTTGATGAATTGAGCAGTGAATAACACCTGAGCCACGCAACACGAGAGATTAAATCATCACGTCGACACTAAACCCCTACAAGACGAATCCGGTGCAGCTTGTCCCCAAAACTTAACCCCTTGGCTCCAGCCCAGCGCCATCCATCAATCCAAGTGAAACATGGCTGATTTAACCTAGCTCTAGAGCACAAATCAAATCATACACCGTCCCCAACCCAATCCCCTCCTCACCCCCACAAAATAAAATACAATAGGGGAGTAATTAATAATTTAACACACCCTCCGATTTCGAACCGAGAATGCAGCGAGAAGGGCACTGAAGAACTGACCTAAGGGGGATCTTCTTCTTGGGATGCGCCAGCTCCGCCCTGAGCGCGGCGGCCTCCACAACCTCCTTGATGCCGACCGCGATCTCCCTGGCCACCGCCGGGTCCACCGCCGTCTGCTCCTCCGCTGCCGCCACGGCCACCACGGCGGCGATCAGCAGCGCCACCGCGAGGAGGAACCACCTCGAGATCCCCATATCGCCGACTCGCCCCACTGTTGGGTCCACCGCCGCCTGCTCCTCCGCGGCCGCCATGGTCACCACAGCGACGATAAGCAGCGCCACCGCGAAAAGGAACCGCCTCGAGATCCCCATATAGCGCCACCGCTAGGAGGAACCGTCTCGAGATCCCCATATCGCCGACTCGCCGAGCCCCCCCAAATCCTTTGGTTTGGTTCTATCGACGCCCACGACCGCCAGTCTGCGAGGGAAAGAACGAGTTTGGGGTTTCGCTGGTTCGTATCCGAAACGAACGACAGAGAGTCCAGGCACGGAAGGACGACGTACGACAAACCAAACGAACGAAACCACACTAGACAAATTATATAGTAGAGATAGAGATAGAGGAGGTTTTCGTCGGTCTGTCCCGTACGTGTTCGCTTTTCCTATTCCTAAAGAAACCTGATCAGTTAAAAAAAAAGAATCTGATCGGTGTGAGAATCCATGATCAATTCAACCGATCGGTGATTAAAAACGGTATGAGAACCTAGAACCTGGCCGTCGTCGTTCGCCTAGACCATGGCGACCGGCAGGGGGTGTGCTCTGCCGTTGTTGCTCGTAGAGACCATGGCGAGCGGCAGCGGAACGTGTTTCAAATGCGTCGCTTGACACACGCAAGCAGCAGGGGCACGGACTGGAGCAAGCGAACTGGTGGACATGGGAACTATAGCTAGCTATGTGGTACTGTACTATCCATGTATCCCGATCAATTTCGTATACCGATTCCATAGCTAGGTACCTAGCAAGGTGGTGCTATCCATCGTGATTAAGCTAGCTAGCTAGATGGCGGTGAGCCCGAACAAGGGCGTGAGAAAGGCAGGGGGAGACCCAGCGGCAGCCCGAGCAGTTCTCGTGGAGAAGATAACTAATAAAAAAATGGCCAGAAGTGCCATCTACATGTACAACTTTTATTGTACAGTATTTGTTTTTGTCCGGGTCAGTATCACACCGTAAAAATATTTAAGGTGTCTGTATACAAGTTTGTAAGGGTTGAGTTTTACCGTTCATTAGGGTTGTTCTTATGTAAAAAAAATATGTTGTTACAACACACACGACGACATATGTGCTAGACAAGGGTCACACATGTGGATATATTTTGTGGTAAAATTTGGGCCATGCCAAAGCTCAAAACAATTCGTTACGTGCTTTACAAGGTCATATGCTGTGTTGTAGAGATGATCGACGGTCGAAGGTCGATAACGAGGCGTTTGTGATGATTTTTTCAATCTCAAAACCCGCTGGATCAGTCTCTCGGATCCAGTTTTACGGAGGTGTTCATAGGCGTGAGTGTATGTACATATTTCTGAGCATCTAAGTTTTTATTGGGTTTCGCAAAAAAAAGACGGTGGTGGTGGTGCGAAGGGTAGAGATGGCAAGATTAGGCAGAGATGGCGAGAGTAGGCAGCGCATCACTTGGTGATTTAACAAAAAAAAATTAGTGGCCTTTCATAGAATTTAGGAAAAAAATTATAGGTATTTTGTTACCGATTCATAAGTTTGTGTGATGATTTTATTAATTTAGATATCGAACATAAAGATCTGCGAACTTCTTAGTTTACACCCGCTGCAACGCACGGGCACTTTGCTAGTTATAATATAGATAGAGATAGAAAACGTATTTATGGTGGAACGAAAACGTATTTAATTAACCTACCTTAAAGAAAATTAATAGATAGATAGATAGATAGATAGATGTTTCTTTTTTATCGGAAAGAATTTCTACTATATAATTTTGCTAGAGGTGGTTTTCGTCGTTGCAATATTTTCGTCCGTCGTCCGTGTTGAAATAAAATCGCTATAAAAACCGGTTACGGATTGGTAGTGATATGGTACGTTTTATTCCCTCCTATCCCGTACAGAAAACATCGTGGATAAAAACCAACGGCACAAAAAACCTGACAATCCAGCAGCCACGGACGCGAAGAGAAAACCGATCGTGGGCTGGCCGGCCGTATCTAGCCCATATTCAAGTACGCGATCGATTCGATCGTCTGTTATCAATCGTTAAAAATCAAGTTCAGAACGTGGCTCCACTGTTCGTGCTTGAGAAGAATTCTTCTCTCAGTCGAAGCCGATCAAGTTCGACGCGCTGGGCATATAGTAAGTAGGTGGGACAGAGAAGATCCGATCGAGACGCTTCAGTTCGAACGCGATCAGATGACCAGTACTATTCTCAAATCTGGAAAGATCTCGGACGAAGGCTGTAGCATCCGGTCGCCGTGGCCGTCAAGGCGGACAAGGGTCGCTGTGGCCGTCAAGGCGGACAAGGAGAGCAGACGAGGTGGCGGCAAGGAAGTGCGCGGTCACATCGCTGGGTGTTCCTGTAGCTCAGTTCATTTTTCCCGTATCGAATCAAAGCTGGACTGATTGATTCACTGTCGTATGCTCATAGCTAGCTGATCGATCCTTTGTTGCTTGAGGACTCGCTCGATCTACTGCTAGCGCACACGAAACTCAACACGAAAGCCATCAATTTTCTCGGGATGTCGAACCTGTTAGTCAGAGCCAGTTTTCTTTCACTTTGCTTGGGCAGCATCCTTACAATAGATTTGACTTGATTTGATTTGATTTTGCAGCAGGGCAAGAAAGGAACAGTCGGTGGGTGGATCCTGGTACTTCTGTGACTGAAAAAGAAAAGAAATCTTCGGTCTCACAAGAGTCAGGGCAGAGCTTGACAACAATGCACAACTTTCAGTTTGAGTAAAGCAATTATGTATACTTGGTAATTTTTACGGAGCTAACGGTAATAGCAATCTTCATTTTTTGGTTTGTTTTATCTATAATTTGTAAACTAGGGAGATATAAACACAACCGGACTGTGGACACCGTCCTACAGCACTAAAGACAGAGAACCCCCGTGGCAGAGATCTCCCGAGCCTACGACCCCGTGCCCCAGCTGCAACGACCCAGAGGGTACGGGATTGCAAGGAATACGACAGGGACCTTCAGCCGCCGAGAAGTGAGCGTAGACTGAAATAACCTGTTTAAGAAATTCTTACTACTGGTTGGTGAGAAAATGGCATCTGTAGTATGTATTGTGTGTTAGTTGTGTAGGTTGGAGCTCAGGTTGTGTCGAAGTATGTTGAAACAGAGGTGAGTAGAATGACTCCAGTTGTCTAATTGAAAAATAGGATGATATCATAGGTATTCTGGTGGAGATAGATGATGCGAAAGACATGAAGCCTCTCAGGGACCATGTTCATATCAGCGTAGAGATCTTATATATATTTATTCTGTACATCTGACTATATTAAAATGTATGGCTTGGATGGTGCACTGTTGTCAATTAAGTGGGGACGGAAGATTCAATTTTAGGTTACTATGTAGATCACCCTAAGTTGTGGTATAGTACTAATTTTCTGTTTGTCTTTCCCGTATAACAGGTAGATGTAGCTCAATGGAGTATATAAAACAACTGGTGGTATGCTGCTTACCGGTAGTGTTAAACCGCAGTCCGTTAATAGTTCTCTTGGAAAATCATGTTATCTATGATGCCTAAGTTTCTGAACTGCATGGCTAGGCCTTCAGTTTAGGAATGTACCTTTGCATCTATTCCGAATCAAAGTTATTACTAGAGCTAATGGTATGCACTCATTGGTCAGATGTAGGTCATTGTTGTTGGCCCAGGCGGCTATAGGCCATCTGGATAGCAAGGCAAGAGGATCCCCTGCCGGATAAAAAGGATTCATTGAGGCTAGATTTTCAACTTTGATTTATTTATCTTTTTGCTTTCTAGAGAATGATATCCGACCATAGATTTAAAAGATGGCATTTCAATTTGACATTCAACTATTTGTAACGAGTCAAGGCACGCACCAAAAATACGAGCATGGAGGCTCGAACACCTGCCAGGTTAGGACATATCTACACGTCATAGCTACCGGCCTACAACTCGGTCCGCATGTTTCAACTAATCGAAACGAAGAGAGTTACATTGGGTTCTTGTTGTATGAAGTGGAGAATGTGGTCGGTGATCTAGAAGCAACAACCACTTGTGAAATATAACAAAACAAACATATTCATAATTTTATATGTTAAATTAAAATTTATTGGACCGTAGCAAAGCACGGGCATTCAGCTAGTCACTAATTATTTTTGCAGAACCATCCGATGTAGTACGTGTCATCTGAAGGTCGTCCGGTCCGAACGATGGAGCACCTGGAGATATAGATCATGGATGTAGGCTTTTCCGTAGCTGCATGCTGCATGTAGGCATGCAGGTCACTAGTGGTCGAAGTGACACGACGCGTGCAGTACTAGCGTGAAAAGATGAGCTAGCTACGCGTCGTCGCATCTAGGAGCAGTACATATCCGTGCCTGTCGATCCGGCCGCAGCCTCGTCATCCTCTCTGCCTCACTTGTGCTCTCCCTTCCTTGCTAGCTAGTAGACCAGAAGAATCCCAGATGGGCCGCCGCCGCCGCCGCTGCCGCCAAGTCTTCTTCCTGCTTCTCCTCTTCTCCTTCCTGCGGTTGCAGGCAGCTCTCCTGGTCCTCGCCACTTCTACAGCCACCACCACCTCCTCCGAGAGCAGCAGTCATGCCGATGCCAACGCACAGGCCCCCATTGCCGAGGTACGCACGTTCCTCATCAGCTGCTTTGTCAACTATTACATGCATGGTCGGTCACCGACGATTGGTTTCGCAGGAGGAGGAGAGCATGATGCTGAGGAAGACGCTGGGTTCCCATCCGCCGATCTGCGAGGGGCGGTGCCGGTCGTCCTGCGGCCGCCGGTGCGAGGCCGTGCAGGTGCCCGTCACTCCGCACGACCTGCTTCAGCTGCTGCGCGACAGGAAGAAGAAGAAGACGTTGCGAGAAGCAGGAGCAGGAGGCGTGCCTAACTCCTACGACGACCACTCCAACTACAAACCGCTCGGCTGGCGATGCAAGTGCCTCCTCCACTCCTAGCATTACCAAAAGCCTCCAACCTGCTGGCCTTCTTCATCGACCCATCCATCCATCCATGCATGGATATATATGGGTTTTCCTCAGATTAGTAGGTAATCTTCTGTGCATATATATATATTTATGGGGTTAATTGATTTGTAGCAGCAGCAACTTGTTCTTGCGGCCTCTTCAAATGCTCTCTTAATTTCCCCTCCCACTAATATTGTAATGATCTTGGTTGTAATTGACCAGTACTAGTAGTATTTCAAGCTAGAGCTTTGCGTCGTTGGTGATAATGTGAAGATTTTGATCAGATGGGATCAAGCACGTAGCTAGGTACCTGTCCTATGATTTAATTTTTTTTGACACGTATGGTTTGAATTATTGTTTGTGTCAAAATATAGTGCATATGTACGTATGATTTGCGCACGTTTGTCTTTAGTATACTGCAAGATACAAATTTTGTGATTATATATATTAAGCGGGTATTATTTCCTTTTTTATTTGCGGGTATTATTTCCAACTTGGTAAAAAATTGCGGTACGTGTTCTCTTTTTTAGTATGCTGATCCATCATTTCGAAAAAAAAGGCGTTCTCCTTTCTTGTACTATGGCTAGGACTAGGTTCAGTACAAGCTTATTTTTTTTCGAATAAACTTGTATTAATCAAAAACAGGAATTACGATCCCTACGGCATGCACTCAACCAAACCCTGGGGACCTGAGACGAGGCACGCTGCCGTTTTAAGTATTTTTATTTCTAGCATAGTTCAGCAGAAGATGACTAGTATTGTAATATTTTGGGCTCTTCAAATAGTAGGAGTAATATAAGTTTGACAAGCCGAAGCGAATACTTAGAGCATCTCCATTCGCCCCAGGACTATCCAAGACGCTGATTCGGACGTCGAAAATCGGTCTAATCGCGTATTCAGGGACCTATTTTTGTTCGGATTTGGCGTGTTTTGGTCCGGCCTATCCAGGCCGAACATAGGTTTCCGGGTACGTCCTGGTGACACCGGACGCCAAAAAAAAGGGCGTGAGCCAGCTCTGTCGGCGAGACATTCTCATTCTCATCCATTCCGCTCGCCCAGACTGCGACAAAGAGCTCCCAGCGTCCCCTGTCGCCATGATTTGGGGACGAAGCTCCTGCGCGCCAAGACATGCCCACGCCTCTAGCTACGCTCGCCGTAGTTGCCGCCCAACACCACGCCTTGCAGCCGCTGTTCTCGCCGACCTAGCTTCGCCGTAGCTCCGCTTCGCTCCGTGTTCCCACCACCACGCCCGCGAAGTGTTCGATATTTGGCCGGATTGGCCACGGACTCCGACGACGATGAGATACTATCCACTGACTCCGACGAGGATGAGATACTCGTCATGGATTCCGACGACGAGGAGTTGCTCGCCGTACTCCTGTAGGAGGAGAGCGCCGAGGTCACCAAAGGTGAAGAGCACTTGCAGATCCTCGCATCGCTCTCCCAGCTGTACATGTAGATGGCAAAGCCGAAGCGCGGTGGTTCGGCCTCATGTCGCATGAAGTGCAAGGCGAGACAAAGGATAGAAGGCTACTGCATGTTGTACGCTGACCAGCCACTTTATGGAGAGGACATGTTTCGCCGCCATTTCAGGATGAGCCGGAAGCTCTTCCTCAAGATCGTGCATGCCATTCGGGAGTTCGACCCATATTTCCTTCGCAAGAAGGACTGCACCGGCTTGGTTGGGTTTTCCTCGCTTCAAAAGTGCACCGTGGCGATGAGGTTGCTTGCATATGGAGCGGCTCACAGTGCCGATGACTATCTCCGCATCGCCGAGTCCATCGCCCTTGATTGCTTGTACAGGTTCTGTAGGACAGTAATTGCAGTGTTCGGGGAAGAGTACTTGAGATCACCCACTGCTGAAGGCACTGCTCGGATCCTCGCAATCAATGAAAGTAGAGGATTTTCTGGTATGCTTGGAAGCATAGATTGCATGCATTGGAAGTGGAAGAACTGTCCATTTGAATGGCAAGGAATGTACAAAGGCCACAAAGGAGGTTGCACGGTGATACTTGAGGCAGTTGCTACACATGATCTTTGAATCTGGGACTCCTTCTTTGGTATGGCAGGATCGAACAACGACACCAATGTCCTCAACTTCTTAACTGTCTTTTCCAAGCTTGTTGAGGGGCATGCTCTCCTGTTGAATTTGAGATCAGTGGACACCACTACAACAAGGGATACTATCTAGCAGATGGCATCTATCCAAGATGGCCAACATTTGTGAAGACTATCTCAAGCCCAATGCTTCCCAAGCATTCTCATTTTGCCAAGGAACAGGGAGCTTGCAGGAAGGACGTGGAGCGGGCATTTGGTGTGCTCCAGCAGAGGTTTGCAGTTGTTCGGTTCCCTGCTATGACCTGGTTGAATGATCAGATGTGGGAAGTGATAAACTGTTGTGTGACTTTGCACAACATGATCATTAAGGATGAGAGGAAGGATCCAGTGAGTTTGCTCGAGGAGGACGAGCCATACTACAGACAGGGTCCTCTTGCCGAGCCTGATCATCAGGTGCCTCCAACATAGGCTGCATTCATCACAATGCGTCAGGAGATCCGAGATCTGGCGATACCAACAACTACAGGATGATCTTGTTAAGCACCTATGGATACGCAGGGCAACAGGGCAACAGGTCATAGATGCTCAGCGTGAACTAGATCGAACTTGGTCGAAATATGTTATATTTTCACTTCTGACCGAACTATGTTTACATTTACGCAGAACTCTGTTTAAAATTTCGCCGAACTTTGGCCTTAAAGTGTTTTGTATTCAGTATATGACGAACTATGCCAAAATCTGGACGAATTTGAGCCGAATTTGAGCCAAATTTGAGCAGAAACGGACGACCCGAGTTCTCGGCCTGGGTACGCGAGTGGAAACTAGGCCAAAAATTTATGCCGTTCGGTCAAAGTTTGGTCCGAATTTCAGCATGATTCGTCAACTAGTGAAGATGCTCTTATATTCATCGATTAGGAAGTGGTCGTGCGCGGGCGGACACTCACACGACGACAAGAGACAGCGAGAGGAAGCCGAGGGATTGTCACGTCCAATCCAATGAAACGAAAAGCATCAACTCCGCTGGAAAAGGCAGGCAGCAGCTACGTACCCAAGGATGATCACATCGCAAAGATCTTGTGTAGTAGTGTACTGATGCATGCATGGCAGTCCAAGAAATGCACTGTGTTTCTTTAGAAAAGGTTCATTGCTGGATCGATACCTGTACTGTGCTGTACATGTACTACTATGTATTACACCCTCTGTTTCAAATTACTCCGCCGACGCGCTTATGTAGGTGAACTAGTACTCTCTTATTTTTCATTCAAAAAAATCCGCGAATTTTTAAAATAGATAGTATGAATTATGTACTACTTATACTAAAAATTCTAAGAATTTTTTGATGAAAAATAAAAAAATACTAGACCATCTAGATAAACGTGCGCGTGGAGTAATTTGAAACAGAGGGAGTATCGTGTACAAGGATCCATGGACAGATATATAGCAGAGGAGACGATGGATCCTGGTCCCTCCTGCAGGCCGTCGTCATGCATGTCTAGTCTACTCCGAGCCTGCACGGCACGTCCTGTCATGATTTATTTATGGAAAACCATACATATCATCCGGGATAATAAAACGTCCAACCGTACGGAACTAACTGCACGTCAATATCGCGTCCCTCCATTACCGCCGCTGCCATCGCCCGCCGCTTGCGCGCGCTCGCTGCGTGCCTCCGCTTGCCGCCGCCATGCGCTCTCGCCGCGGCACTCCCATCTGCTCCACTGCTCGCGGGCAGTCCAACCTCACTGACTCGTCGGTCATCCTTGTAGCGGCCGAGTCGCTCCCTACATCCCTTTCCTCCTAGTTTCCTCCTCCCGCCGCCATGGCCTGCTCCCACCGCCATGGCCTGCTCGCGTATGTAGTGTGTACTGCGATTGATTTTTTGCTACCACCAATAGGTGAATTTGCTATAGACGACAGGAATCGTTGCTACCGAAGACACACTTGATTTGCTTCTTTAGATTTACCCTTTTGGGGAATTTTTGCTGAGATAAGGATTTGCTACATATCAATGATGCTACAATGTCACATTATTTTTGCTACAACTATTTTATGATCTTGCTACAATAGTACAAAAATGTTGCTACGTGATCTCCGACGAGGTATCTGGGGAGTTCTCCCAGCGAAAGTTCCCGACGTGTCTCAGACGAGGTCGGGTTTCTGCTACATTAGAACATTTTTTTCTGCTACCACCGTTATCTGGTTTTGCTACAATAGCGTAAAACTTTTGCTACGAGGTCTCCGACGAGGTTTTTTCCGGCAAGTCTCCGGTGATATTTTTCGGCGAGGTCGGTTTTGCTACATTAGCATATTTTTTTGATACAAGGTCGCCGACGAGGTCTTCGGCGAACTCTCCAGCAAGGTCTGATATGTCTGTTCTTTTTTCTGACTTGAACCGTTTTTTGCTACAGTGTAGCAAAAACGGGACATATGTAGCAAAAGCGGGTCTGATTATAGCAAAAACGAATTTTAGATGGACACGTGTCAGCACGAGGACCCGGGAGACGAGAACCCGGGAGATCAGAAGTTTTTATTCCCTACCACTGTCCTTTATTTATTTAACAAAAGGGATGATGCCACCAGAAAACAACAAATGTGCTCATGTCTTCTGTCCTTGGGTGGCTGGTCAAATCGCATGCACTAGCTGCTGCAGGTTAGTCGCTCACTGTGTCCAATCAATCGCCCAGGTCAGGTCAGATCGTTCCGCGCTAACTCATCTGTCCTGTCAGATCGAGCGAGTTCTAGCATCTCTCCCCCTTAGTGCTTGTTCGGTTAATCCACTTCACAAGTGGATTCCAGTGGATTGGGTGGGATTTAGAGGAATTTTAACTTACATGGAAATTAATTCACCTCCATCCACTCTAATCCCTTTTAAACCGAACAAGCCTTTATAGGAGACCGTGCCATGTGGCTGGCTCTCCACGCGCGCGGCCTTCGTCGGTCGACTCGATTATGTCACGGTGGATGGATATGGATACGCTCCAGGCAGTGTCTGGTTTCGGAACTCCAAAGTCGATCCAAACCGGCAGGACTATCTATTTTGATCATTTTCTCTCATATTTAAGCTACTTTAATGCTTAAATATCACTGTTTGGAACAAAGTCAATACTGTTTTATTTACTTTTCGATTATTTTAATGCTATGCGGCGTCGTCACCTTAAGCCTCACCAAAGACCATTTTTTTAGCAGCCCTATTTATGAATGACTGTGTTCAGCATGTCATCGACGGCTATGTCCTATGTAGTACATATATTTTCCATACTAAGTTTATGACAAATGTTAGAAATATAAGCGATAATCCATATGATTTAATCCGAATAATAAACTGATAAATCATGATCATACAAACGGTACTAAAACCAATTATGCAGATCAACAAAGTAGATCAACAGATTACATCTATAGGAGATAAACCTATCACATCTACACCAAACGCTAGAAAAAAGAACTCTAGCATAATCCGAAAGAGAGAAATCGAGATCACATACGATGTAGGCTGAATAGCAGCCACAGCGGTTGCAGCAGCGTCGTCCATGTTGAAGTTGTCGAAGAGATCGCTCACGTCCGGGAAGAAGTCGTCGTTTGTTAACTCGTCGTCAGACGACGTCGTGGTTGGCAGTAGTCGCGCTTGAGCGCTCCCCAAAAACCTGATCGCCCCTCACCCGTACAGGTTCACGAGAGGTGGGATTCCGGAGGCCTACTGTCCCGATCTGCGGTGCACACCGCAAGCCGGGATGGGGAAGACGAAAGCGGCGGCGCAAGGTTCTGGAGGTAGGCGCGTGTGTGGATTGATTCGGTGCCAATTAGGTTTAGCCCCAGACGCTTATATAGTGCAGGTTAGGAGGATCGTGGGCTTATCCCACGTCCGAGTCGGTAACAGCCACGTCCATAAAAACTGGAAACAGCTGTAATTAACGCGTCCGTTAATGACTCATAATCAGTCTTCTCAACAAGCAAAATAAAGCTCGGCTCGGCGATATTCCCGCAACCTGCAACCCGTGGCGTGCCCGCGACGTCGGAGGAGGAGTGCGCGAGGGCTACTCTTCTTGTCACACCTGAGGGCTACTCTTCTTGTCACACCTTAGTGAGTGGTGCAACACTCTACTATATAAGGTGGTCTAACTCCCCTTAAACTAGCAATGTGGGACTAAATTTTAGCACCACTAGAACAGCCATATGCTACCATATACAAGTGGGACAAAGAGAATTTTAGAATTTGTCTAATGGGCCAACAGCCCAAAACTCACCAAATTCCAACAACAAAATCCAAAAAAAACATATACATAACTTTAATAATTCAAGTCAAACAAAGGCGTCGTATCTTGTGAATCCGTCCCCTTCCTGCATCCCTGCATTCGAAGACTCTCCGTCATCCAGTCAAAATCATGCAGCCGTCTCAATTCCATGTGGATTTGCACTTAATTGCCCACGATTTAGCCAATATTTTGTGAAGTAACCCCTAAACATTAAAATTTTGCAACCTGAATCATACTAGATGGACCTTGCGCGCGCCGTTTTCTGTTGGTCGCATTACATTTTTTATTCTTAACATAAACCCTAATCTTATTTTTTTTATTCTTAACATAAACCCTAAGCTATTCATGATGGTTCTCACAATGAGATAAATCTCTATCCACACTCGTCTACAATAAAATCAATTGTTTCTCACTAATGTACACATAATAAGATTATTGAAAAAATAAGAAGTGTGCCTACCCCGTGGATGGGAGGAGAAATACTCTGCTTTCTTAGTTAAGCTAGCTTGTGCAGGATCCTATAGTAATACAATATACATAGCCCTTGGATTCCTTTAATAACAAACAAACTCAGTTTACCATTCATTTAGTATATTGCAGTATAGAATGCCCATATTGGTTTTTAAAGAAACTATTTCCCCGGAGTGTCGCCACTAACTTCCTAGAAGATGTACCCTCTAGCCATAAAATGCATGGTGCATGATTGACACCAAAGTTAAAAATGCTTACATTATTACTTTGTAAAAAGATTAGGTTATCACAGTAAATGAACTAGCTAGGACTGGCGCCGGCGGCACGCCGTGCCCTCTTTAACTAGAAGTCAAAAAACAAAAGATGCTCAGATGTTAAATTGTTATGGCAACTTGTAGGTGTGTTGGAATGGGGGATAGCACCATGTACAAACATCCAAAAGTGAATACACTATTGTTCTGCATGATGAATAAATATCAGGCTGATATTTATTTACTCCCTCCGGTCCGGTTTATTAGGCACACATGTAGTTTAAAAACAACTTTAACCATTAATTTTGATTAACAAATTTACATAATGTATCATAATTATACCATTGGATTCATCTTCAAAAGTAGTTTCCAATGATACATTTTATGGGACATATATTATATATTTTATTGGTTAAAATTGATGGTCAAAGATTTTTCTAAACCACGTACATGCCTAATAAACTGGACCAGAGGGAGTAGATTAGATTACATAGCTCATTAAACGGTGGACGCTAATAAGATGCATTAAGACACATGCAGCAAATTGAACTTAAAACAGTGGAATAGATCACTATGCCCAGGTGCTTGCTCTGGTTATTCCTGCCTCTTACACGATCAATTGCTTACCGGTATTGTTTTACTCATCCGAGGAGATAATGATGATGTCATTAGTTGTACATGCAAGGCTGATGAATGGCGTTGTTGCCTCGTCTTGTTACAATAAAATCCTTCAAACAGAGAATTAAAAACAAATTGCAAGCTGTGAAGCACGCCTATTTCATTGAAATATGCCCAGAAAATATGCATCAAGACAAAGTTCTAGAATATCCATTCCTGATCATGCAATATCTACTGCAGATGTCTGCAGTTGTCCCTCTGGTTGTTAGCATGTCATCAGAGGTACATGTCTTACATGATCTTCCAATTTAGCAAACTTACTTGTGAAAAGACAAATTAGAAAGGCTACATCTATTCTATCTATTATATACTAAAAGCAATATAAGGATGTTTTTCGAGACACCAGGTTGATCCACATCACCCCAAATAATATGAACCGTTAGATCTATTACTTAAGGTCATGATTTAATTAGTAGATTCGTACAGCTGATCCAAATATCACGACTACATGGACGATACATTAATGAGCAAAAAAAGTAAACGGGCCCTCTCCCCCTAAAAAAAAGAAACAGACCCTTTCATGCACGAACAGAACTCACGTTCACGTTCCAATTAATACACGATGTGAGCAAAAGAAAAGAGACCGTCTCATGCACTATTTTCACAATCAAAGAAAAAAGTTGACCGGTCAGTTAGGATATCTCAGACTTCCAAAGAATAAGTGCCCTTGCTAAAAAGCTAGAACCGTGAGCTGCTTGGAGTCTGTAAATTTTACTCCATGTAATTTTCAGTGTGGAGTCCATGCCACGCACTACAAATGTTAATTAAAAATGTTCGTGTCAACGTTGTAAGAAAACTATAGTTGGATGTGAAATGGCAATTATATCTAAGATTCTTTTGGCTAAGCTATGGTTTTATTTAATAATCTAAATAAATCATATTTGGTAGACCCAGAGAACATTTAAGCGGACGCCGCAAAAAAAAAACTCTCATGTGCTAGAATACAATGATCAATATGTGTACATGGTTGAGAATATTTATCTATACATGGGCATGGTTGAGTATGTTTATCTATG
This sequence comes from Avena insularis, assembly GCA_023614405.1. Classification (NCBI taxonomy): domain Eukaryota; kingdom Viridiplantae; phylum Streptophyta; class Magnoliopsida; order Poales; family Poaceae; genus Avena; species Avena insularis. The sequence continues at coordinate 206,777,688 of CM042691.1, read as the reverse complement.
TACATGTGCATGGTTGAGTATACGACAATCGTCATAAGTGCGCTACATATGAACATGCTAGAACTTTTCACAAAAATGCAAGCATGTGACTATCAATATTGTGGATCCTGTTCTTATTCGAGTACTAGAACAGGTATTCAGAATGCACACAAGATCACAAGCAATAGAGATCATCACGATCGTCATGTGACATACCAAAATTGGTCGATCTTGAAACTCCGCTGAAGTAAATCCTATCGACGGATTATCATATCATGTCTATAAATTAGGGTACACTTAGTGCATTGCATTCAATAATCATCTTTAATTGAAACAAAACATATCACATGCCATGGACTTTATAAATAACATTCGTACAATTTTAGTTTATCGGAAAAAGATTTACGATCATTCTTTGCTTTGGATGATTAGATATCTCTGGGATATTTTTAGTGTTTTATATGATGTAATGAAGTGAACATAAGAGCACATGTCATCCCATTCACACAATAAAACCTACAATTGATTAATTGATAGGGTATATGTGTCATCCAAGCCATGACATGTCAAATACATGCATCAAGTGTGCATACCACTCTATTGGGGGTCAACATAAAATGGATAGATTTTAGAAATATGGACAAAAATGCCATATGAAAATATTTGATGATCTAGAAATCTTGAAGTGATATTTTTCCCACTTTGGCTACTGAGGTATAAACACGCTAATGAGTCTGTTGGAAATAAAATTGGTCAAGTTTCTCCATGCGAGACTATATTAATATCCAAAAGTTGCACATTTTGAAACAATTTAAGTAAGCGTAAGGAAGAAACATGTAGGAAGGTAACAATTATTATTTTTATTTTGTCCTGCCTATTAACGATGATGATTACCCTCCTTTTATTTCAGGAAGAAAATTTATCTCAACAGGTATTGATCTAACATCACATAAAATACTTAGTTCTGTTCAATATCACTTACAGAAAGAACATCGTTATTATTAATCTCCTAAAAATAAAGTTATTTAAGATGTTACTAGCATGTACCATAAAACCGTAGTATATCTTATTAACAAATGTGATACCCATGTTATGGAACATTACTTCAGCCCACTATAGATGGTGTCCTCGCATTTGCGAGGGACGCTGTGCTAGTTAACTATAAGAGCCATATACACAGTTAGTATTAACCTATAATTGTACACCATAGCTTGCTTGCGGGATCAAGTATTTCTTAACACCGAAATATGCTAATGACACGGAAAGTGTTAACCTTTTGACCATTGGTTCCCCAAATACTCATTATTTTGTCGTCTTCAAAGTGGTGCATTGATTCTGACTCACTTGCCTTTTAGTTGTATATGAAAAATGATTATTTTTCTCTGAAGGTGTGTCCCTCTTGAAGTCCACGTGATAGAGTATAGCCATGTAGAGTCTTGTTAAAAATTCTAATATTGGCATTTGGAGGACTGCAAGTCATGGAAAAGCGCTACTACAACCTATAAAAATTGCACCGCGTAAAATCAAAAGGATTCCATGTCATTACCGCTCTGCCGCAGAACTGCCACCCACCAGCGAAGCGAAGGTAACCTAGTTTTGCCTGCGTTGCTTGCTCTGGCAAGCCACAGGCTCAGAAGCATGCGGCTCCATGCCGCACCGCCCATCATCTTCTTCTCGCCGGAGCTGGAGAGCCCCCACATCGATTTTTTCAACCCGCATGTTGGGAGAAAGGAAGGCAAGGGAGAGGCAGCGCACTGGCCCGCTCGATGCCGGAAGGTGGAGGGGCGAGTTGCTGGTCCGATTTCGTTCAAAGCACCGCCTTGGTCTCCTCCATCCCCCGTCGCCACGATGTCGGCGACGATGTCTCCTGTGGGTGACTCCCGAGGCGGTCGCCGGCCATGGTAGGGCTCTCTTGGGGAAGAATACGGGGCAGGCCGCGGCTCGGGGCTAGGAGAGATCACGCCGCACCCTCCACTCCTGTGGCGGCTGCCGCTCAACCTATATGCGCTAGCAGCTCGGGCCGATCTCGACGCCGCCCGCCGCCTCTACCTTGTCGCCCAGGAACCGACGACCGCTGTCGCCTATGCCCGTCCTTAGTGCCTGCTCCATCGGCCGTATCTGCATCGTTGGCCGCCTGCAAAAATTGAAGCACATGCAACTGGGGAACACTTCAGATCAAGTTTACATGCAAAAAATCGAAGAGTATTATGCAAAAAAATCAAGAGCATGACAAAAAAAAAGGATGTGTAGGAAAAAGAAAAAATCAAGAGCACGACACAAAAAAAACCCTCTTCACGCTCGACATTCTAGCCTGCTCGTGCTCGATGGCAGCAGGCCCTTATTCATGCTAGAGGACGACGAAGTCCGGACTGGGTGCTCGGTGGCGGCGGCTTCCTCGCGCTCGACGCCACAGCATGCTCGCACTCGACGACAATGGATTCCCGGCTGGGCGCTAAACACCGGCGACCTCCTCGCTCCCGCGTCAAAGCTTGCTCGTATTGGCGATTTGATTGACGACTCGTGCTCAAGCCGGCGACCTCTCGCTCTCCCGCCGCAGACTGCTTGCACTCCACGATGAGCTCGGCTGGCGCGCTGCCAAGCGGCGACCTCTGCGTTCTCGCCTCGCAGCCTTTCGCGCTCAACGACGATTTAACTCCTAACCGTGCTAGGCGCTTCTCGCTGGTGCGTGCTCGGCGACATCCTTCTTGGCGCAACGTGAAGGACGCGCCCGATGAAGCGTCTGCCGCGCCGGGCGCCTGCGGACGGCAGCCCGCCGCCTTCTCGATCCGCGGCGCGCTGCCGTCGCCCGAGCTTCTGGCCCATCAGTATCCTTGCGTCTCGCTGGGCGCCGCGCACGCTGGCTCCCTCCTCCTCCCACGCCTCTACTCCCGCACCGTCAGCGCCTCCGCCCGGCCGTGCGCACCGCCGCGAGGTTGCGCCTCTCCTCGTCAACGTGTCCTTCGGGCTGCGCCCGCGTCGGCCTCCTCTGCGGGGCATCGTCTGCGTCGGCCCCCGCCACCACACGCCCGTGCCGGCTCCACCGAGCCAGCCGCTCTCACGCGTGCCCATGTCGGAGCTAAGCTTGAGCTCCACCCAGATGGACTCAGAGGACGGTGGATGGAGAGAAAAAGAATCTCATGGCTCGTCTTTGGTTTGGAGGGCAATATAAATAGGAAGCAAAAGAGACACCTAACGTTTCCATAAAGATCGAGAGAGATGGTAGCGTGTAGGGAAATAAAATGAAGGAAACATGCAAGCCAACACGTTAGCCGTGACTATTCATTTGCATGTCTAGGTGTTGAGTTGTTGTGATAAAAGAACACAAGATGCAATGATGAAAAGTAGTAGGAGTCATAGGGAGACAAGTTAAAATGATGAAAATCATGCATAGAGACAAGAAAAGGAACGGTTGTCAAGAAAAAACAAAAACAATGATACAGAAAAAACAATTATACAAAAAACAAAAGAAATGATGATGAATCATGCATATGAACGATTGTCAAGGAAAAAATATACAAAAAAACAAAAGAAATGATGATGAATCATGCATAGAGACAAGAAAACGAATGATTGTCAAAGGAAAAAACAAAAAACAATGATACAAAAAAACAAAAAAACAATCATACAAAAAATTAAAAAATCATTGATACATGCATGTATGTGACGACCCCGATCAATTATGTGCAACCTTGAGATAGGGTATCGATAAGTACACACAAAAGAGAGCAACGTTTCTTTCCCCATGGCAATGACATGCGGGCCAACCAAGACACATGGAAGCATCATGCACGCCTGACCCACCAAGAGGAAATGCTACAACCACCGAAGAACGCACACAGACGTAGCATGAGGACACTTGTCAACGCCATGTTAATTCAGACGGCTGGCCAAATTCTCACAAAAAAGAGAAGGTTGCCGGTTTAGGATATGTATATATGCAGGTGAATTGACACTGTTTTTGTTCTAATAATATACAAAATTATAACTAAAACCTTGTGTACTCAGATAACATAAATAATGCAAGACTTGATCTCAGTTTTGGTCACAAATCTGCACATCAGCATACATATTATAGATTATATGTGAGCGCACAAGAATCACAGCTGAACGCAAAACGGTGCAATGGAGCCATGGGTCTGCATTTGTGATAAATAACAGGTAAAACCTGCCACAAATAGAGGCAAAATATAAAACATGCATCATGAAACACAACTAGGGACATGATTATATCCATTGTGTGTAAAAACGGGTGGAACTTGACAGTCGAAAAGGCGCGCGACAATGCTGAGTTAGCATAACACAAGAGAAATCGAGATAGAAAATCAATCCTATTCCTCTTTGGGTAGTAAGCTAGAGGAGATGACCATTTTTCTGACTGACAGTCGCTGATGAACAAATCAACACAGATAGATGCCATGAATATCGTGACACTAAAAAAAGAAAGAACAAAAGAGGAAGGCATAGAGCTCGACCTGGACAAAATCAGGATGGATGCTAACAAGCATTTGGAAGTCTGGACAGGAAAGCATTTGTGTAACATCTCAGGATGAGCACCTCGAAATAGACAGGACGCATGTTTGTGCATTGCATTCATGCATAAGAAAATCCAGGGAATTTTCGCGCAGAACTAAAGAAGCTATAGAGGGATCGAGATCTCTCTTGTTCTGATGGAAACATCAGGACAAGTGCGATGGATTTCGACATAACTTCTATTGTGCTTTTATCTTTCAGGGGAAGATAATTCAAAATTTGAATTTTAAATTGAAAGATCTGAATATTAAAAGAATTTGAAATGGAATAATAATTGGAAATTAAATTGTAATAATAAATAAAAGGTGAACTTTTATTTATATTTAAGATACAGTATTTACAATTATCTAAGTATACAATATAATTGAAATTCAAACACAAAAGGAAAAAAAGGATTTACAATAAGAACTGAGTTCATAATTATAAACAAGATATGAATATTACAATAATTTAGATTACAAATAGAAAGAAAAATTAAGCTTTATTAAGATTATATAGTATTACATTGTCTTTATAAATGAAATATAAAACAAATAACTTTATTAAATAAGATACAACTATACAATGTCTTTACATTATTTAAATAGAAAAGAAATTACAATAATAGTTAAAAGAAAGAAAAGAAAGAAAACCTAAATTATTTCCTATCTACTTTTGTATCATGTTTTCTTCATCTCTTCTTATCCTCCTTAGTCTTGAACCCTGCAAGAAAGCAACAAGCAAAAGAAATAGAAAACACAGGGGGTTATGGGGGTTATGGTACTCTCAGATTTTAGCAATGTAATGCATTGCTTTGCCTCATCATTGAGTAATATCAAATTAAAAAGGGGCCATTGTAAAATCTGTTCTTATCTACAATTTAGTGCCTCAGTACAACCTCATTGGCTAAGGGGCAAATTTCACCAATCTAGTAAAAAGTAAGAAGGAAGATAGTGATAACCAGACAGAAAAGATCTTCTCAGTTGAACTGATCCACAAAGGAAGGGTCCCACTTGCAAGTAGCTTACACAACACATGCATAGCTCTGCGTTGTCAACACCACAAGCACAGGGGCATCACAAGGAGTACAAAAGTAAGCCCACAACCGTAGTTGATAAGCTAGAGGAAGATCAGAGTTTCTCCACACACCATACTTAGCCAGAACTCCACTTAGATCACTGGTTCATCCTTAGGAATAACACATGTTATTTCTCATCACCACAAGATCACACATTCATTTCTTCACACCCTCACCAAACCCACCACCCAATCAGCATCTGGTTGCTTATTTAAGCCATCCAAGAGGAGATCAAGTAGTAGAAGGAGGGGGAAAGGAGGCATATCACAGGAGAATAAGTAATCACAAGAATTCAGTTCTATAGGATCCAGAAGGACAAGGTCCAGGAGCACAAGATTCACATGTGTAGGATGATTAAGAGCAAGGCAGTAGTATTAGAAAGAGCAAGCCAAGTAAGCAGTAAGGAGGAGCAGATCCAGAAGCATACAGGAACAAGATTCACTAGGAACCACAAATCACAGCATAGAAGCAGCAACAACAAAAGGTTGCTATACCACTCATCATGCACAGTATCTGTTTTTGTTCTATTTCACCATCATAAACAAGGGGATAAAGGGGGTTATTGCAAACAAATATCTAATCAACTACTCTGCAAACTAGCACCTTTCTAGGAGAGTAGGAGAATAGTTTATCTCTCAGAATTGCATAGAAGTGCTATGCAAATTCATCATAGAGGGTCAAAGGCAACCAAGTAAGTATTTGTTCTTATCAAGACTTAGTGTCTCAGCCTTTGCATCATAGACTGGAACATATTGCACACAAACAAAATTCAAGGGCTAGTGACCCTTAACCATGTAAAACTCATTTCAGAGTTAATTAGCCTCAGACCATGCATCATGGGCATTCAAGTCCTAAATTTTCATCCAATCAATTCACACCAGCCACAATACCAACACATTTACCCTCACTGCTAGCAGCAAATTAACCAACAGATCCATATTGGTATTGGTTCTTATCATTTAAGCAAGCAAATCATTTGAAAAGCAAGCTCTCAGTGAGCATAGTGTTGCTATGCTAATTACATCCTAGAGCTAGAATAAGGCAACCACAGTATTTTCTCTAAAATGAATCCAAGCCTCAGTCTTTTGCATCCTTGGCATTGGAGTAGACATTTAGCCAGAAAAGAAGCCAGAGATATCTATCATTTTCCTAGACCATGAAACCAGGAATCAATTCTAGATCATCTGAACACTTCACTGCCATTTTGACAGTAATAACAGCATATGCAAGTTATACTTGTAGAGCATCTTTCTTTAAAAGAAAAACTCAATTCTCCAACAATACATCCAGTAATCTTATTTTATTTGCTTTGTTGTCAATACAAGCATACCGTTAAATCAAATATCAACCATGAATCAGGTCGCATGGCTAAGTAACACTACAACTAGCAGTATGGAATCATCAATCCAACCACATCATAGAAGTCACCAGATATGAGTCACTAGACTAAGAACGGCCAGTAACCTTACTTAACTGCATCAATATATAACAAGATCAAGCTTCTTGTAGAGATGGAAATACAAGGATTTATACCACAAGCCATCCAATATTTTTCATCAACATAGTTTCCTCCACTTAGCAGTTCAAAGGAAATCAAATCCTTATCACACAAACACTAGGACAGAGCATCTATGCTACTCAGGATCATCCTATCATCACCGAGAAAACTCCAGAGAGGAATTAAGTGGAGAAAAGAAAAAGAGAATTTCCACTTACAGTGGTCCTCGCTTAGAGATTGAAGAGGAAGCAGATGGGGTCGTTGAGGGCTGGTACAGCACGACGGCACAGGGAGCACGGTGGCACTCGACCTGCACTAAGCCGCAACCTGTAATCCATTAGCGTCGGAGCACCACATCCTCGGCAACAGCGCAAACCCTAGCCAACAGAGAGAGACGCGCGGCTAGGAGAGAGCTCGAGCATTAAATCGAGCTGGGGCCATTGATGCAGCGTCATCCACAGCGTCATCTCACGCCATGGTGGCGGCCGTGGTGGCCGGAGCCGGCGATGGAAGGTAGGGCGGCGGCCAGTGCGTGCGTGTGAGAGGCAGAGGAACGAGATAAGGGTTTGTGCCTGCGTGCGTGCTCGCGTGTGAGGGAGAGAGATGGGTTGGGGGTCAAAGTGACCCCAAGCCCAATCCAGATGGGCCAGGCCAGCCCACGAACCCAACCAAACGGCCCAAGTGAATTAGATTTAAAAACAAAATAAAAATTAAAAAAATAAATGAATTATTAAAATAACCCCAAACATTTTTAGCTATAGAAAATTATAGAAAAATCCTAAAAATACATATGATATATCAAAATGACCACAAAAATAATATCTACTTAATAAAAATATAATTTTAAGTGTTTAAAAATAAATTTAAAGTAAAATAATTATTAACACCATTAAATCTTAAATGAAATTTTATAAAATAAAACTAAAATCCTAAAAATAAATAAAAAAATCATTTTTGTGTATGAAAATAACTTTATTATTTTATAAAAATATTCACTTAGAGTTTTACAAATAAAACATAAAACAAATATTTAAATATACTTAATTCTTTGATGAATTTTATAAAAATGAAGATAATACTTAAAAATAAATAAAATTCATTTTTAAGGTCTTGAATAAATATATTACACTAGAAAAATATTACATATATTATTAGAAAAGTCCTTAATATTTTAAATAATAAATCCTTACCTAATACCTATTTTGTGAATTCTTTAAAAAATAATTCTTAAGTAAGAAATAGTCACAATTCTTATAAAACCTTGAGCAATTAATGTCTTAGTACTAATTCCAAACCCATAACTTGAATTCATAGTCAAACTTAAGTATAACTTTTAACGTTAAAATATTCTTTTAAAAATCTTATTAAGAATCCTTTTAAATAAACATTGGTATCACCCATTTATATAATATGGTGAATAATCATTATATCTTGACCACTATTAACATAACTTTAAATTATAACAAATTACTAAGACCATCTAATTATTCTTACATTAAATAAATACATATTTTTTAATAAGCAAAACAAATTTAATCCAATCATTCACTTAAATATAAAGTGAATAATTCCACACCTTAGTTATACCTATCATAAATCTAAAACTTGGGAATAATTAAAACATATTACATCTTAAGTTTACTTACCCTTTTAAAGTTAACTTTAGTCTCAAAGCTTATAAACATTATGTCTAATAAACAACTTATGTTTTTATAGTTAACTTTGGTCTATTTCAATTAAGACAAAATGCATCTCAAGTCCAAACTAATCAATCAAATACCAGAAGGCATTGATAACATTTTATTAACAATGAAGATTGCTTAAACATTGTAAAGGTCATTACTTGTAAAGTAAAATTTGAAGATAAACCAACTCTGAAAAGAATCACTTGAATTCACTTCACTCAAAGTATTGGGATTCAATTTGGGAGTTTTACAAAAATGCATAGCATTACTTATGCATAACTACATATTGCTTCTTTAAACATTAGTCCTTACCGGACCAATGATGCTGATTTCAGATATTGGATCTTATATTGTCTTGAAGACCGTGAGTGCATAATCTTGCAACCACAAAAGGAAAGTTCACACTTGCTCATGTCCTTTGATTATTTTCTGTAAAGTATTTTACAAATCCAGTGTTGTCATCACCTGCATTTGAAAAAGGACAGAAAACACTATTTTCATCATAATGTGATTATAGGTTATTTACCATGAGGTAATAACCTACTATAAGAGTTCCGGTGGTAAAGGAACATATTATCTAGAACTTAACAACCAAGGTCGCCAGTGATTCTTGCGTCGTACATTACGTGTTGACCATGAGATTTGGAATGGGATGGAGAAGTCAGTTGTATCTTTTCCCTCTCGCATGGAGCTGGATGTGCGGGTCGTGGATGTTATCACTCGTAGCATGCATATTATTTATGGTAATTCGTACAGGATATGCAGCATATGGGTGGGAGCCCTCAACGTCCCACGATAGTTCTGGCATCTGAACGGTCTGTACAAACCATTGCCGCATTCGAAAGGTGGGCATGGTGTACACCAAGGAGACATGCGGGGTCGCGGCGCAGGCAGTGATTGGCTTGGATCTTAGGTTGTGCCTCAAACCAAGGAAGTTTGAACGGGGACATACTCCTGGCCGTGCAACAAAACCTAAGGTCTCTCATGGGTAAAGTGACGAACCTCTGCAGAGTGTAAGAACTGTAACTTGTTACTCCCTGTTCCGGAAAGGAGCTACGAACGCGGCGGGAAAGGAACCCCATGAAGGTTCTAGTAAACCCGTGAAGGCTGACGAACATAGCTTTTCAGAATAAAAGCAACCTTTGAAGAAATGTTTATGAAAACTTGCATTGCCTACGACCTACGGTCTGTGGCTGTAGATATAGTGCATCAAACACTCCTTTTCTAGTGAACTTGCTGAGTACGCTCGTACTCAAAGTATCTTCTTAACCCTTGCTAGGTTCTAAAGCCAGTACAACCAACGTCTACATCAAGTTATGCTCCAGGAATCATCATCAAAAGCTAACGCTCTTCAATAAAGTCAAGAAAGTCAACTTATACATCAACTCAACTGAAGACGAAGTTGCTGATTAGATAAGAATAGAATTTCTAACCATAGAACCTACTTCTATAGCGTATTGCAATAGCAGCAATGCAAGCCTCGTAGTTCAGCTATTAGTTTTATAAGTATGGTAGCTATGAGTTATTTATTCCTGATTCTTCTTTGTAGAAGTTTCTTTCTCTCTATTTAACCTAGAGTGTTCTCTGGATCTTGTGTAAAGAGTTGAGTTGTAACCTATAATCATGTCTTGGACCTGCTATGTTTCTGTTGTACTACTCTGAGGGATGTAATACTAGTGAACAGTGTTTTATTGGTGTTATGTTAACGAATATAGTGTACTACATCATGCAGTGGTATGCTGGGTCACCGCAATTTGTCACCATACCTTGGCGTCCATCCGTAGGCGATGAACTCTCGAATTGATCTCGTGCTGGACCCAGCCAGATGGTCGAACCAGTCGGATACAATGGATGTGACGGCGGAAGATAGGTACTATAGTTCGGACCGGTGGCAAGGAACTCGTGGCCGGAGAGGGCTCTCTACCTCGCCTTCTCACGGTCTAGTGTCGTGTTCTCCGGAAGATCACGTCGGTGCACCGCCGTCCTACCCATGGGCTTCCATCGAGACGAATTTTCCTACCGTGTAAATTCTAAGCACTACTATATATCATTGCTTGAGTGTTCATATAAGGTTCTCACACCTAGACATTGGATGTGCACCACGGGCCCATAATATTCAGAATATGAGAGATCTGTAGTAGAATAAAAGGAAAATCGCTTGACATTCCCAAGACAGGACAGCTAGGAGTTGGGCGATATAGGGTGTGTTCAGTTGGTGGAACCTGTTAGGAATAGGAAACTTGTATTCCTCTGGGGCCAAAGGCCACAATATATAGTACAGGTACAGGGCAAATATGCAGGAAGCCCCCTAACATATGTGGAAATACAATATACAGATATATACATCTAACACCCCCCCTCAAACTCATGGTGGATCAACAACACTGAGTTTGGAGAGAAAATCATCTTGCATACTCTGCATGCCTTCGTGAAGAAATCCGCCATGTAAATCAAGGCACATCTTGAAGCGCAACAACAACTGAGCTGCACTGAGCACGTGTATAGAAAGCATCAACACCAATATGCTTGGTAAGCTCATGCTTGACGGATCACATGCAACACTAATAGCACTGTCTTGTCGGACAAAACCAGACGGGTGTGGTAATAGAGACCCCAAAATCCGCAAGTAACCACCGTAACAGGTCACCTCAGCGATCAACAAGGCTAGAGCACGCAACTCAGCCTCAACACTCGAGCGAAACCGTATGCTTTCTTCGTCTTCCAAGCAATGAGCGAACCACCAAGAAACACACAGTAAGCAGAAAGTGAACGACGATCCGAAGGATCACTCGCCCACGTAGCGTCCGAATAGCACTGGAGCTGGAACGAGGAAAGAAAAGGCGACGAGTAATCGTACCACGAAGATAACAAAGAACACGGAGAGGATGACTATAGTGAACAGTAGTAGGAGCAGAAACAAACTGACTCAGAATATGAACGGGATAAGAGATGTCAGGACGAGTGACATCAAGATAAACGAGAATCCCAACGAGATGACGATAACGCGTCGGATCAGAAAGAGGATCACCATCAGTAGGTTGAAGCTTAACATTAAGCTCCATAGGGGTCTCAACAATGCGCTCATCCCCAAGAGCAGCACGAGCAAGAAGATCCTGAATATACTTTTCCTGAGAGATGTAAAAGCCATCAGAAGTGGAGGAAACCTCAATCCCAAGAAAGTATCGAAGAGGACCAAGATCAGTCATAAGAAACTGGTCACGAAGACGAGCCTTAACAAAGGCAATATACTCAGGGTCATCACCAGTAATGATCATATCATCAACATAGAGAAGAATAAGAGTGCGTCCACGAGGAGAAGTGTGAACAAACAGCGCTGGATCATGAGCACTAGGGGAACTAGACGGAGCAGAAGAGGACGGTGTCGAAGAAGAGACATCAGGGGGAGGAGATCCTGAAGAAGACACAATAGGGGTAGAAGGAGGTGTGTCAGGGAAGAGAAGAAAAGAGATATCTTCCACCGGGTAAGTACTAGCAGTGGGACGAGGATAGAAAGGACGCGTCTCATCAAAAGTAACATCACGAGAGATACGCATCCGACGACCAACAGGGTCCCAACAGCGATAACCCTTATGCTCATCACTGTATCCGAGGAAGACACACTCAACGATGGCGGTCGGTTTGGTGCGTTAGCGAGGAGCAAGGAGAACATAGCAAACACAACCAAACAAGCGAAGCATGGAGTAGTCCGGATCTTGTCGAGAGGCGCTCAAGAGGATACCACCACGCAAGGCAGCGAAGGCTGAATATTGATGAGGTAAGCCGGCGTGGCAGCGACCTCGGCCAAATGCGGCGGAGAGAAGAAGCAATCATCATAGCGAGTGGTCTCAAGAAGATGGCGATGCTTACGCTCAAGAACGCCATTCTAGGCATGTGCGCCAGACGGAGAACTGATCAAGAGTGCCACCTTTCGAAGAACACCGCGCAACATCTGGGAGATATACTCACCAGTAGAATCAGCACGAAACACACGGATGGGGGTAGAATATTGAGTACGGACCATGGCCGCAAAACGATGATATATGGAGAGCACCTCACTACGAGAGCGCATAAAATACAACCAAGTGTACCGAGAAAAATCATTGATGAATAAAATATAGTAGCGATGGCTCCCTTTCGAAGCGAAGGGAGCCGGACCCCAAACATCGGAATGAACTAAATCAAAAGGTCGCTGAGATACAGACGCGCTAGTAGGATAGGGAAGCTGAATCTGTTTACCCAACCTACAGCCCTGACAATGCAAAGACCCTTCTCCTGAGACAGACCCCAGAAGACCACGATGAACTAATGACGACAGGCGAGAGTCACAGAGGTGACCAAGACGATGATGCCACTGCTGAAAAGAGCTGGTAGCAGAGGCGACAACTGGAGAAGAACTGGCAGATGAAGTGGCAGCGGAAGGAACACGAAGCCAGTCTAACTCCCAAAGACCTGAAGAGTCACGGCTGCGAGGGCCAGCTCCAACCAGGGCCTGGGTGCGATGGTCCTGAACAACACAAGAATCAACATCAAGAATGACGCGACAACCAGAGTTAGTAAGCTGGCTAGCAGAGAACAGATTCATCTTAAGAAGAGGGACATGAGAAATATCAGGAACAAAAAAAGAAGAAGTAGAAAGGGTGCCCCGACTAGAAACAGGAAGAAAGGTACCATCAGCCGTAAAAACATGGACAGGAGAAGGGAGAGAACAAAGAGCGGACAGAAAAGAAGACTCAGAGGTCATATGAAAAGAAACTCTAGAATCCAGATACCACGGAGATGTACCTGACTGTGTAGAAGGTGGTGGTCGCACAGTGCCTAAAGAGTCGATCCACGAACCAGCGGTGCCGTCGAAGAAGAGCACATGGCAAGCAGACCGCGAAGACTCCTGATAATGTCCTGATCTGAGAGAGCAACTGCTGAAGATCCGGAAGAAGCCGACTGCCCACGAGCGTGGTGCTGGCGGCGTCTGGGGTCCCGTGTATAACGGGTGGCCCAAGTGTGACCATCCTGTTGCGAAGAGCGATGATGAAGAGAACCACGGCGACCACGACCACGAGCCTCTGATCCGACTCGACCACGAGGCTCTTGGTGCTGAAGCTGACCATGACCCTGACCTGGAGGAGTGGGTAGTATCGACGGCGGCGGCACAGGGGACCGTGGCTGAGTCGAGGGAGCAGACGACAAAGGAGCACCATGAGTAGCAAGCGCAGATGGAACCGCAAGAAGACCAGCACCACGGAGACGGGTCTCCTCAGCCCGAAGCTCAGACAACACCTCAGAGAGAGGAACACGACCACGAGCATTTAGCTGAGCACGCCGAGGCTCAAACTCCTGGCGAAGCCGAGACAGAAACTCATAGATGCGGTGAAACTCCAAGTCCGAGCGCACAATTTGGCAAAGACGAGCATGTGCCACAAACAGCAAGACGGAGAGAATCAAGTCGACGCCAGATAGCAGCACTGAGTATAGAAATCATCAATAGTAGAATCACCCTGGAGAGCATGCTCTGGCGAACCACAGACGGTAAAGAGCATCCCAGACGGCCGATAAGCGGACGAAGATGGGCCCATTGGCGGCAACAGAGGGAGACTCATGAACTCAGCGACATCTTTGAGGCAGAACATGGAGGTGAGAACAGCGGCAGACGAGCATCCTCATCAACCCACGAGTGTAAGCGAGCGTGTCGATAGGCCTCGAGATCAAGAGTACGCTTGAACTTGGTCATAGCGACAAAGACTATCATCGCACTCTGGCAGCATCCTTGGCCTCTGAGAAGCATCAGACCGAGAACAATCGGCATCGGCGGAAGAGGCCACAGAGCAGGGGCACGGCAGACGGAGACCTCGCCGGAGAGCACACCCCAAAAACGGAGACCGCGCATGTGAATGCGCATAAAGGCAGCGAAATCAGGATAATTCGCGCCATCGAAGATCACCGGGCAGCGAGGAATCGCAACATAGCCCGATGCAGAAGACATCTCTCTCTCTCTCTCTCTCTCTCTCTCTCTCTCTCTCTTTTTTTGGATTTTTTTTGACTAGATCTGACTGGAAGTCAACGCTCGCGAATCAGAAATCTCCGGCCAATTCCGCCTAGAACAGGGCACCACCGGTGATCTAAACACTGGAACAAGATAGATCAGGACGGCGCGAACCTATTCTGAAGAAAATTGAGACCAAAAGAAAAGGCGGCTCGGATGGGCCAGCTGCGCTTAGGCGAAAAGCGACGCCAGCGGCAATGAGGCGGCTGACGAGGCGGCCGGCTCAGACGGAGGCCACACGTGATGTGGAGCAGAGGCGGGTCCCGCGTGGAGAAGGTGGACGCCAAGGACCGGGAGAAGATCGAGGCTGTGCGCAAGGAGATGCACAAGCAGGCGCCGCTCTCCGCCAAGCAGACGCAATACTGCAACGACGCGTGCGTGGAGCAGTTCCTCCGGTCGCGCGGGGACAGGCGACGGGAGCAGGGAATCAATCCAGCAGGGAATCAATCCAGGCGGGCCTTGGAATCAATCGTCGGGTAGTCCTGATCGATCGGCCAGCAGCTTGGAGTCTTGATCGGTATCGGATCTGACTGCTCAGCACTAGGGAGTCGATTGAGGGAGTTCACCGGATCACGATCCAGATCTGAAAACGGGAGAAAACGGGCGGCGACCGGTGGCGACGACGACGGCAAGGCCGGCGGCGATAGGGACGGTGGCGGCCGACGAAGTTGCGAGAAAGAGGACGGAGCTAACGTGGCTCTGATACCATGTTAGGAATAGGCAACTTGTATTCCTCTAGGGCCAAAGGCCACAATATATAGTACAGGTACAGGGCAAATATGCAGGAAGCCCCCTAACATATGGGGAAATACAATATACAGATATATACATCTAACAGAACCAAGTGGAATGGAATGGAACCATTCCGCACCTGGAGGCAATTCCGGTGTTCAGTTGGGTGGAGGAACAGAACCAACTAGTTCCACAAAAGGGAATATTCCTCTAATATGCCGAACCTACTCGTTCCACCGAATCGGTGGAACGTGCTGGAACGAGCCGCTAACCACGCTTGTTACCCGGGAAAAAAATCTAATCCTATTCTAACCCCGCACTCACCTCTCCCGGCGGACCTCACTTCTCCCAGCGGTTGGCGCGGCGGCGGGCAAGGCGGCTGGCAGGGCGGCGGGCGCCGGAAGCTGGCGCAGCGGCAGGCGGACGAGCAGCACGTGGCGGCGGGCGCGAGCAGCTGGCTGGGCACCAGGCGACGAGCAGCACGCGTGGCGGTGACTGGCGCGAGCAACTGGCTCGGCGGCGGGCGGACGAGCAGCAAGCGCGGCGGCGGTGGCCAGAAGCAGGCGCAGCGGCGATGGCTAGAAGGAGGCGAGAGGGCGGCGGCGGCCGGAAGCAGGCGAGGAGGTGGTGGCGACCGGAAGCAGGCGATACGACGGCCTCTGTTTTTCGAGACTGGTTGCTCTCTTTTATGTTGCTAATCTGTACATGCTAATTGAACCGAACACCAGATGGAACCATTCCATTCTATGCCATTCCTCTAACTGAACATAGAAATGGAACCGTTCCATTTCACTGGAATGAAACCATGCCATTACATTCTACTTGGTCCACGAACTGAACACACCCATAAATAACATCGTTTGAAGTCCTGGGCTATGATTCCTATCGAATATGAGGAAAAGGAAGGGGACAACAATATTGAGATTATGCAAGAAACTATGTTTTTTGTTGTGAGAAATAGTAGCAACGAGATGGTAACAAAGACCAAAAATTTATAAGAGGCCTACTGTGAGCATTTCTGAGTACCCTGCACGATTCGAGAAGAAAGGTGTTAGGAAATAGATAGCCCAGGTTTTATCTAATTGGAACATAACTAGATAGAAAATCCAGGTTCTAGTAGCTAATGATGGTTGGAAATACACCAACGAGATAGAAATAAAGCATGTTGGTTTCATGTTGGTTTCTTACCGGTTCATTTTTTCTATAAATTTATCTATCAGCGCAATAACAAGAAATTAAGCTAGTACAAATCATTGTTTAATATAGATTGTTCCCGTCGCTCCTAACTTTTTTTCCATGATGGACTGAAACTTATGGAATCCTGGGCCTATTGGGCCTAATCTGTGCCGGTTAATCCAAGCCGTCGGTATAAACCATAATTTTTTCACCACTGTTACCAATAAAAGGTACCGTAAAACATTCCTTTTTTCAGCTAATGCTCGTCTTCCGCAAGATTGCCCAATAGTTCTGTGACGACACTCGTAAATCTTTCTTGTTTTTCAGCATTGATCTAATGGACAAAACTGCACTTGTTCATGACAGCTTGTTGTCAATTTGTTCTAGCTAACGATGTTGCTAGTTATAAATTATATATATTCTTCATCTATTTATACTAAATATTTCTACCTTGTCACATCGATATTGTTTTTTGATAGGTCACAACCACTAGTACTAACTTTAAATCACTAACAACATTAAAACTAATAAATTTGTAGCTGTAAAATTCTATTGGTAAAGGGGAAATGTACTTGTTGCAATTTTTGTTTGTTTATGTTAAAGTGTTCAGTAGAAATATTATTTCATAGTGGGTTTCACAATAAATCCGAGCGCACAAATATCTTCACATTATTCGACCCATTAATGTATCATAATGTGTGTGTATGTGCATGTACCATTTTCTATAGTTACTTTCGGTATCTTTTAATTCATTGTAGTGTACTTTTAATTATATATAGATGTGCCAATTAACTTCTCAGAACTATCTCGAGTCCTAAAATATGAAGGTAATGTGTAACAAAGTGGATATTTCTCAGGTGGATGGAGCTATATATGGCTAGTAGTCTGTTCACAAATACGGGCGCACAAAGTGTTAACTACTACGAGTAGTTTTTCATAAATCCCTTGTTTTCTCATGCTTATTGGTGGCACATGATTCTTCGAAATTGTCCTTCTTATGTTTAAGGAACGGTAGTTAGCATCAACAAGTTTGGAGTATATCAAATCATAATGAAATATCAAAAACATCTTATATGGATGAACAGGAAAGTAGGTACTACATTTATTTACCATGATCGATAAGTATTGGGGTGAGCTAAATCTAAATAAGGAATATGTCGAAAAGGACCTTGGACCTCCCCCTTCAACTAGGAAAGGTATCTTATCCAAATGAGTTTTAGAGGATCCTTTCTCATCTCTCTTAGGTTCACAAATTTTATCAAATGGGTTTTCAGGAACAATTCAATCAAAATTCATTTTTAAAGCTTCATGCATTCCTACAAGCTTAAAATGGGTAACTAATTTCCTCTCTAGGTTTGGCTTTATCTAGAGTACCCATAACATCTACACATAGCCTAGCATATTAAAACGTTCAAAGACCTTTTTGGCTTTCTTAGAAACATCATTGAACTCTTTTAGTAAAGTTTCTAGGATAAATTCTCTATTTTTAGGATCCTCCTCTTCTTTTAGTTTAAGAAACAAAATTTGCATCATGGGGTTAAGGTTAACAAACCTAGCCTCCAACATGTGAACTAAAGAAGTTGTAGCAATTTCATTATTAGGAGCAAGTTCTGCTAAGGATCTATTCTCAATATCCTCATGTTTGCTAACATGATTAAAGAATTCTTTAATATTTTCTTTCCCTATTATGGAGCCACTACCTATTGAAAGGTCTTTCAGGGTGAACTTGGGAATCAACATGGTGAGCTAGAGCAAGGTGACAACTAGAGTAGGAACTAATTTTTGTATTTTTGATAAGATAAAGCAAACCAAACTAAACTATTTTTTGAAGTTTTTGATAAAAAGAGGCAAACAAAACCAAGAAAAAGAAACTAAGCAAAAAAACAAAGTAAAGAGAAAGGTTGTGAAGGACTCTCCTTGTGAAGACGTCCTTAGCCTCCCCGGCAACGGCGCCAGAAAAATCTTGATGGTGGCTCAGATCAATGTAGAGCTTCATTGGGAGTTTCCAAGAGGAAGGTGTGATGAGCACAGCAGCAAGTCTTCCCTCGGTAAGAAATCAAGGTTATCGAACCAGTAGGAGGAAGGAAACGACTCAAAGGTGTTGCTAGCAACTTGGAAACCTGCACAACACAAACTCAAGAGTTTGCCCCAACGAACAGTGACGTTGTCAATCTCACCGGTTTGCTGAAAACAAAGGGTTAACTATATGGTGTGGAAGGTAATAGTGGTTTGCAGAAAGTAAACAGGTACACTGGAAGATGTAACAATGGTAAAGATTTGACCGGGGTCCATAGTTCACTAGAGGTGTTCTCCTTAAAACAAACAAACATGGCATGTTGGGTAAATAAATTAAAGCAGGGCAATTGACAGGACTGAGCAAGACATAACAATGCAATACTAGACATTCATGATCCTATGAGATCTGATTGGGCAATACAACAAGATACATAGACCGCCATCCAACTGCATCTATGACTAGTAATCCACCTTCAGGTTATCATCCGAACCCCCTCCAGTATTAAGTTGCAAGCGACGGATAACTGCTTTAAGCAAAGTGTGTAAGGTAAACAATCCACTTGTTTCATGAACAAGAGACCGTTGTTTTCCCCCTAGTAGCAACATCACATCTACAACCTTAAAGATTTATATCACTTTCCTTAGATTAAATAGAGGCATGAACCCACTATCGAGTATAAATACCCTCTTGGAGTCACTGGCATCTACTTGGCCAATATAGCTACTAGAAACGGAGAGCATGCAATATCACAAACAACGCAGACATGATAGAATCAATAAGACAAAATCATTAATCAATCTGACATAGTAATCTTAATATCCATCGGATCCCCGCAAACACAACATGCATGATTACAAATAGATGATCTTGATCATAAACGGAGCTCACAAGATCTAAACATGGTAGCATAAAGGAGGATATACAACCATCTAGCTACTGCATGGACCGGTAATCCAAAGTGGAACTACTCACACTTTATACCGAAGGCTGGCATGATGATGAAGAAGGCCTCCGGGATGATCTCCCCTCCGGCAGAGTGCTGAGAAGAGCTTCAGATCTCCCCGATCTAGGGACGATGGTGGTGGCGGCTACGGACTGTTTCGTGGAAGATTGATCGGGTACTTAGGTTTTTGGTATCGGGGGTCTTTATAGGCGAAGAGGCGAGGCTGACAGTGGCCGCGCCCCTAAGCGCTGCTAGGGCTAGCCTGTGACGGTGTGTGGCCTGGTGGCTCCCTCATCTCAGATGCAGCTACGTGTTCCCATGATAAAATATTGACTTTGGCTTTTGTCCCGTCCAATTCCGAGAATATTGATTTTTTGCCTTTTATGAAACCAAAAACAGAAAAAACAGGCAACTGGCACTGTGGCATCTTGTTAATAGGTTAGTACAGAAAAACATATAAAAACACCTCAAGGTGTAGACAAAACAAAGCAAAGTAGATACTAAACAAGCATGGAACATAAAAAATTATAGATACGTTTTCAACATATCAGTGTTGGGCGTGTGATCCTCGCGCTGGATTCCGTGGGACGGCGAATCTGGTTGCTGATGGTTCTGTGGAAGAAGATGGTGCAGATTGACTCGACGACGATGGCGGCCTTCGGAGTAGGTCCGTTGGGACCGGTGCTCGGCGACTTCCCGTTCGCCTGGGGACTGCCTCCGATCCAAGGCATCAAGGGAGACAGCGGCGACGGCGCGCCACCGACAGCTTCGTCTTGTTGGCATGATCGTCTTGCAGAGGGGCTTGGTTGTATTTTTGCTTTCTTTGTGGACCTCTCTGTGATGTGGTTGATCTAATATTATCTTCTTTTACCCGCAAAAAATCTAAATAAGGAATTAATAGAACATGGGCCCACATAGCTTCGTTCAACCATAGCACGCTACCACTGTACAACCCAGCCCGCAAGACCGCAAAGCTGGCCCTCCAAACACCGTACGCATTTGGTGACACGTGATCGATTAGTACTGGGCTGAGCTGAATCCAAGCAAGGAATTAGTAGGCATAGCCCACATACTAGCTTCTTTTAACCGCGAATGACCGGCTGTGGCTTGCTCTGCTCTCCTCGTCATCATGGCAGAGAAGAGGAATGGCATGCCGGCGCTGGGCGGTGGCCATCCTCCTCCCCCCTACAAGCAGGCCCGGCCCTGGGGCGGCGCGAGCGGGGCAGCCGCCCCGGGCCCGAGAATTCAAGGGGCCCCAAAATCTAATCCAGCTAAAGCGCATGCAGCAGCGATTCAGAAGGATCTAATGTGCCGGCGCCATTAGAGCATGTTAGAAGTTTTCTCTCGTAAGATTTCAGTGAGGACGAAGCGTTGTGCTGGTTTTCCGGTATAGGCCGGAACTTGGGCCTTGATCGTTTTTATTTTGTTAGGCCTTCTTTTCGGTTCAGTTAGCAACAAAGGGATTAAGTCTGGATAGAGGCCGTCAGTTAAAACAGAAGTGGGGTGTGGGCGTGGGGCGCTGTATAGTCACGCAGGTCAACGATCCCTCAACAAGGAAAATCATTTTTTTAAAGGAAGATCAATTTGAGTGTTCTAAGTAATCAATTTGAGAAGTACAAAATTTAAAAATACCTCGTTTAGAAGCGAGAGTTAGATAAAAAAAGACGGATCCATTTAATGTGTCATTCAAATGTACTTTTTTTGCGAGGCGTTCGAATGTACTTGGACATGAGCGACTCATGGTCGGCCCCTACACGGCCATGCTAAGTTATGAGAGGCCAAGTTGCAGTGAGGAGAAAAAAATGGTGCCCATGACCACCTCGATGACGCGATTCTAGACAGAGTTGATGCCATATAGTCGGTAAGATTGATACTGGCATATCATCATCTTCGACTTAAAATCCAAAAAATATTAAAAGAAATTTTAAGAGAATATATATACTACATTTTTTACACAATAATCGCTTTCGTACTAATAGCATTTTATACATAAACCTATAAATTACTATTGTGATGCTTCTCGGAGCCCTAATTTTTGGGTTTGCCCTGGGCCCCTAAATTCTCAGAACCGGCCCTGTCTACAAGTAGCTTAAATAAGTCGTGTCTTTATATATAGTATTATGTACCAATCAGTTGCTGACACGTAGGCTTTAGCTACAACATATTTTTTTTAAGCTCCTCTTCTTAGACACTTTTGACTGTTATTTTTCATGCAACTCTCTACGTTTGTAACTGAATGTTACGTTTCTTTTACTTAATTACTCAACAATGGAACCACATCTTTTACGTCTCTTTTTTTAACTATTCGAATGTAAATTTTTACCCTACTTTTTGATCGTAATTTCTCTACGGTCGTTACTCTACATTTTTGACTGGCTGTTACGTTTCTTTTACTTAATTACTCGATGGTAATTATTTGCCGCACCTACTCGGCCGTGATTTTCGGACTGTAATTAGCCTATGTCTTCGATAATTTTTTTAGCTTTTCTCTAAGATGCTTTCTGACACAACCTATCAAGGTAATCTTATGATGGTATTTACCCTACGAATTTCTCGAGGGTTCATAATTTTCTAGCCGTAATTTGTCGTCGGTTACCTACGTCCCTTTTCCCCCTTTTTAACCACTTCTTGAGAGCACCTTTCCATTCTAAACTTTCCGACGGTAGTTCCCCTGTGTCTACCGTAGTATTTTTTTCAGGTCCTTCTTTTAATTACTCAACAGTAATTAGTAATTTCCTAGCGGCAGTTACCCTGGAGTAATTCTTTCACATTGATTCCTCCTAGAGCGGCCTCTTTTATTATGCTGGAAAAATGCTACTGATGTCCTAGCAAAATGCACGAAAGGCACGCGCTGCTCGCGGGGGGGCGAGGGGGGGGGGGGCAATTCTCCATCGTCGGCACCATTTGGCATGTAGACCACTACAATTTTTGAAGAGATCGTCTAGAAGGTCTTGTGACAAGTCCGATAATTCGCTTTGCATAAGCATGGGTTTTTTTCTTTTTCTTTTTTTTGTCGCGCGGGGTCACGCGGCGATTTTAACATCAAGAAAATGCATGCGCGACCGACTGTCTGCAGGTGTTGATTGGGAGAAGAAGCATCACAACATGTTAAGGCAAATATGGTTTCGCATGCATACTTGGCGATGTCCATGTCAAGACCATGCGGTGCGAGTGACGACCGTGAGCATGTGGCGTTTGGTGCTTCGATCGCAACATGGTTCTCGACACTAGCAAACCGGGTGTTGCCAATAATGGTGGTTGATGTTCCTATCGCATCCCTTCGCTGGGCCTTTTTTTTGCTATGTGCTTCATTGATGGTTTCACCTGTTGGATCGGTAGACAAGTCCTAGACAAGTCCTAACGAACGAAGATGAAGTCTGTGCGGCAAGCAGTTCCCTCTATGTGAGATTGTTGTCCAAGGACTGCGATCACGGCCTTTTGCAACAGCTGGATTTTCTCAACATATACAGAAAGATGTTAGCATGAGGCCTTTTGTGCCTTGCACATAGCGCAAAGCTTTCTTTACCATCTTCCAGTGCTCTATGCCTGGATTCTCTTGATATCTACCGAGTACCCCGGTGATAAATGCTAAGTCAGGACGAGTGCACACGTGTGCATACTGTAAGCTTCCAACAGCCGAAGCATATGGTACTGACTTCATTTGATCGATCTCATATTGATTGTTTGGACATTGGGATTTCCCAAAACTGTCGCCCTTGACTATGGGAGCAGGTGTTGAATTACTCGCATGCATATTGTATTTCTTTAAAATCTTTTCTGTCGCTTCTGCGACAGTCCTAACACTCCATTCTTTCTGTCTCGGTGAATTTCTATGCCCAAAACATAAGAGGCTTCACCAAGGTCTTTCATGTCAAAGTTTGATGACAAGAACTTCTTTGTCTCTAGTAGTAGACTAACATCACTGCTGGCAAGCAGAATGTCATCCATATACAAAATTAGGAAAATATATTTCCCACTTTTGAACTTTGCATAAATGCAGTCCTCAACATTTTCTTTGAATCCAAATCTTTTAATGGTATCATTAAACTTTAAATACCATTGCCTAGAGGCTTGCTTTAACCCATAAATGGATTTCTTTAGGCGGCATCCCATATGTTCCTTCCCCTCCATGAAAAAACCCTTGGGTTGTTTCATGTAAACATTTTCTTCTAAAACTCCATTTAGAAATGTCGTCTTGACATTCATTTGATGTAACTCTAAATCAAAATGTGCAACTAGTGCCATGATGATTCTGAAGGAGTCCTTACATGAGACCGGAGAAAAAGTCTCATTGTAATCTACGCCTTCTCTTTGCGTAAAGCCTTTTGCCACGAGTCTAGCTTTGTACTTTTCTACATTCCCATTGGAGTCATACTTTGTTTTGTAGATCCACTTGCATCCTACTGTTTTGGCTCCTTTGGGAATTTCCTCTAAGTCCCAAACATTGTTGGAACTCATCGATTTCATTTCATCTTCCATTGCCTCTACCCACTTGGCTGAGTGAGGGCTACTCATGGCTTCTTCATATGAGGTAGGATCGCCCTCCATATGAACTACATTGTAAACTTTGTAGATTTCTTTGGAAATGGCTGGTCTTCGTTCTCTTTTAGACCGTCTGAGTTCATCGACTCTTGCTCATTTCTTGCCTCGGGTCGAGCACATTTACACTAGGTGGCTACGACAGCTCCTTTCGTGCTCAATAGTGGGTTGGTGGCTCTGATGGACGGTTCGAACTTTCGCCCATTGTTGTCACGTGTAGAGTCACAACAGTGCGGCACCACAACCTCGGGGTTGTAGATGGTGGCACAGTGTAGCGAGAAAATGGCTCTGAATCATCGGATTAGGTGCATGCACCCTCTTCTCCTCAAGATCAATTTGCCTAGCTACCGTGCTCCCCTCATCAATTTGTCCTCCAAGAAGGCGCATGTCTCGTTTCTACAAACTTTGTATATCTGTCGGGACAGTAGAAACGATAGCCTTTGGACTTATCTGGATAGCCAATAAAATGGCAAGATACTGTTTTCGGGTCTAACTTTGCAATGTTTGGATTGAAAACTTTTGCCTCAGCTGGGGTCCCCAGACCCTCAAGTGGTGTAGAGAGGGGACTCTGCCTGTCCACAATTCATACGGTGTTTTGGGCACCGACTTACTTGGTACTCTGTTGAGAATGTGAATGGCGGTTTTAAGCGCCTCCATCCACAATCCCAATGGGAGGGTGGAATAGCTCATCATCTTGCGCACCATATCCATAAAGAATGCAGTTGCACCTTTCGGCTACTCCGTTTCTTTGAGGTTCGGCATAGAATCTTTGGGCGACTATTCCATTTTCTTGCGGGAACCTTGCAAAGGGTCACAGTACTTGACCATATGGAGTATGCCAGTAGTACTCCCCACGATCGGACCGAACTATTTTAATTCTTTTATCATGCTGATTTTCTACTTTAGCTTTGAAAATTTTAAATTTATCCAATGCTTCAGATCTTTCTTTAATTGGATAAATATAACCATACCGGGAGTGATCATCCGTGAATGTTATGAATGAATCATAGCCATCCACACTTTTCACCGGAAACGGTCCACAAATATCCGTGTGGATTATTTCTAGTGTAGCTATGCTTCGGTTTGCACCCTTTTTAATTTGTTTGACATACTTTCCTTTAATGCAATCTATGCATTGTTCTATGTCGGAGGACTCTAACGGAGGAAGAATGTCATTTTTAACGAGGTTTTCTATTCTTTCCCTCGAAATATGGCCTAGTCTACAGTGCCATAGTTTCGATGAGTTTCGATGAGTCAAGAGTTCGCTTTCTTTTCTTTTGTTCTTTGTTCTACAAGGAAACTTTTTCATTCACATCACACACAGAAAGAACTTTCTCATGCAGGGATAACAAATATAACTTATCATATAATGTAGCAACACCCACACACTTGTCTTTCAACCAAATGGCACACTTGCCATTTCCGAAATAACATTCATATGAATCTTTGTCCAAACAGGAAACACTTATTAAATTTCTATGTAATGAGGGAACGAAAAGCACATCTTTGAGCAAAAGGAAAGAGCCATCAGCCAGCTCCAGAGGGACGTCACCAATGGCCTCCACTTCTGCTTCTATTCCATTCGCCACTTCAATGTGTCTTTCTCTTCTTGGCATGGTCCTTGTCGAATGGAACCCCTGTAAAGAATTGGCAACATGAACAGTTGCACCAGAATCAATCCACCAAGTAGATCTAGTAAACTTTTCATACAGAGATTCATTAACAAAAGAAACTACATCTTTACCATTTTTGGCCATGATGTACTTCAGCCAAATTGGGCAGTCTTTCTTGTAGTGGCCCGGCTTTTTACAGTGATGGCACTGATCTTTCTCCCCAGGGGTGGACTGGTGATGCTGGTACTGGTGCTGCATTGGACCCTTGCCATGTGGCTTGGAGGGTGAGCCACCATGGTTGCCGCTTGTGAAGCCTCTCTTCCTATTGTCCTTCACGAAGTTTAGGGAACCGCCGTGAAGGGCTTTCAGCCTTTCCTCTTCTTGGGAGCACATCCCAATGGTCTTTTCTATGTCCCACTTTTCAAGGGACATATTATAGTTTATCACAAAGTTTTCAAAAGGCTGTGGAAGTGAGGCCATCACAAGGTGCACCAAGAGTGCTGGCTTTAGCTCGAGGTCCTCATCCATGGGCTTGAGCTTCGCTGCCATGTTTGACATCCTTAAGATGTGCTCTCTTATTCCGTGGGGTCCTCCCGTATACTTTAATACTGGTCGCATACATCTTTGAAGAGCCAAGATGGCTCTTTATCTTGAGATACTACCACGCAGTACACTCTCCAATTGAGCCCACTATTACGTTCTCAATTGTGTTCTTTACGAAGGCCAAGCACTTCATGTTGGCGTTCACCCATTTCTGGTTATCAATCGAGTAGGCCAGCTCCAATGGAGCATGGTCCCTCTTCCTTTTCTCAAAGTCAGCACTTTCCTCAGTAGCTCCCCTGACCGGGTCAGCGGGCTTGACTGGTTGCTTGGTGTCAACCACCCAATCCACTTCAAGCATCTGAACGCTAAATCAACTTTCTTCCTCCATTCGAGTAGTTGTCCCCTTAGGAGCGGATGTCCTTCAAGCGAGCCATGAGGTTGAGACCTCCTGAAAATCACAAAAGATGTGAGATCACCAAGGAAAACAACTGTATGCGTTAATTCAACGTTGGTATAAATTAAGCATGCAATCGTTTTGTGCTATTTAAAATTACATCACCGTTGGACAGAAATAAAGTTAAATGCACCTTTAATACTCGATGGAAAAAATTATGGTCATGTTTATTAATAACGTTGGTCAATTAATAACATGAGACATAATCATTTTTAATCACTTTATCACATCTTTATGTCAAAATTTAAACAACTTTTATTGCATTGTTGCAATTTAAACCATACATTTGCAATTTAAAATAACTATTTGTAGCGGAAACTTTAATAATGACTTTCATAAAACTCATGCTTTACAGAAAAAATTCTGCCTTTATAACGTTCTCTAGTCAAAATATACATAAAAATAAAATGACTAGAGAAAACTATGTTGAAAAAATGCTTAAAACTAAGCAAAGAACCATTAAAAACAACTCTGTAAAAAATAAAACAGAAAACTGTTAAAAAACATGCCCTTTGGGCCAAGCGTGGTAGAGGTGGCTGGTTGGCTGTGGCTGCAATGCCATGCGCCAGCATCTGCCGACAGCGCCTGTAGCGCCCAGGTGCCAAGCCAGCCGCCGCCCAGCCAACTGCTTGGCCCAACAAGCTTGGCCCAGCCTGGCCAGCGCTTCGATCCTGGCCGTCCACGCGGCCAGACCTTGATCCAACGGCCCGCCGTCCTCTTCGGAGGGATAAAAGGACCAGCCGCCGCCCCCTCCTAAACCTAATCCCCATTCTCCCCCACTCTCTCCCCGCGTGCCACATGCTGGCGCGCGTCCAGCAGCTGCCATGGCCAGCGTGGTCAGCGTCCGCGCGCGCGTCCAGCGCGCGTCCACCGCGGCGGCGCCGCGTCCCTCGGGCCGGCTGCCCCGCGTCGGCCCCGTGTCTTCCCTGTGCCCTCTCCGCGTGAGGCCGAGGCGAGGAGGCTGCGTTTCCGCGCGCCCCTCCCTCTTCCTCTCATCACCGGCGGCGCGAGCCCTATGTGAGGGCCGAGGCGAGGCGGCGCGTTTCGCCCCTCCCTCTCCCTCTCTATGGCGGCGAGCCCGACGTGAGGGCCGAGGCGAGGCGGCGCGTTTCGCCCCTCCCTCTCCCTCTCTGTGGCGGAGAGCCCGCGAGTCGGGCGAGGCGAGGTGGCCGCCACGGCGCGCCCCTCCCTCTGCTCCGCTCGTGATCACCCCGCCCTCCTTGCCGGTCGCGTCCACCGGGGTGGGCGCGCACCACCGTCAAGAGGGGTGGTGGTGGAGCCTTTTCGCCCTTTTTTTGTTGCTTGGTCCATAGTGAAAAAACGGCGGCGTCCCCCACCTTGCTCCTTGCCGATGTGTGCATCCACCCGAGGGTGGGTGCACCGTCGTCAAGTGGCCGAGGTGTGGGGCGGAAACTTTCCGGCGATGGCCGGAGTGGACCCCTTTTTTGATTGCCTTTTCTTTGGGGATCTTTTGGGGTTAGAACTTGCGTTCGGGATCTTTTGGGGTTTTAGATCTAGGGTTTTTCTTTGCCCCGAAGGGTGTGTTCTTCTTCTAGATGTCTCCACAATGGATGCCCATCTAGATCGAGAGGAACGGCGCGGCCATAGGGCAGGCGCACTTTGGATCTAATTCTTTTCTTTTGGACTCTTGCTTTCTACAAATGCACTGATAAATCTAGCAACTAAAACCTGGCTCTGATACCAATGTTAAAATCACCTTTACAACGGATCTAGTCTAGATCTAACAGTAGCACTATACATCACCTTTGTAGATCGAGAACAGAGAGAGAGAGAGAGAGAACCGAGATAAACTCTACCTGCTCCCTGGCTCGACAAACACCAGCCAGAGGGAATGTCCGAGCTGGTGCCGGAGCTAGAACCTCCGTCGTTGGCCATGGGTGGTAAGGGGGAGTGTGGCGAGCGTGCGGTTAGGGTGGCGGCGGTGAAGCTTCCCGTCGGCACAGCGCTAGCCTAGATCGGATTGGCTTGTAGGTGGGGCGGCTAGGGCATGGCTAACCTCGTAGGTCGTGCTGCCGGCTCCCCACCACTTTATATAGCGCTGGCGACAGGGGCCACCAACCTAGATAAGGTTGGGCGCCCCCGATTAGGGCGCAGTTAGGGGCGTGCTGGGCCGTTGGGCCCAGTCACGTTGAGATCTGTCTAACAAAAGAAACTCAGCTTCTTTTGAATTCTGAATCTTCCATGGTTCTGGTAGAATCATGTACCCTAGACATAGAAACTGGTCCTGCTGGAATGAATAATTGGGTGTGTACTTGCTGCTGCTACGACGTAGTATCATCGCTGCAAAATGTAGTCATGAACACTCTGATTTCTCAAGCAGTGACTGATGCTGTACATGCATGGGCGTATGTTTGGCCGGAGTGTGGACACTCCTGAAGTGAACTGCACGCTCTGTATCTTGTGTGCGCCGGCAGTAAACCTGGACAGCAGGCCTCTTTTATCGAGCGTCCTTCCTGTCGTTCGTCTACGCCCTCGGTCATTTCCTCACCGAATACCTAGTTGCTATATACCATACCATGGCTGCGGGCTGCGGCAGACCTGATCACAGTTGGTACTGCTGAACTTGACTCTGAGTGCACCATTTGTTTCACTTTCACCTATTCAATTATTTCTTCCAAAACATTATTTGCTTCAGTACTACATTATCATAAGGACACCAACTGTATGGTTGTAGCTTCAGTGCCGTCAAGCAGCCATGACCCATGATTAATTAGCTCTGGGGAGGACGCTCGACGAAGTCTTGTGGAAGGCCTTTCCACCTCTCTGCATTTTATATTTGATTTTTCTTAATATTTTGCTTGAGACATTCTTCGTAGATTCATCGTTCATGATTCAGACAACGCAAGCTGTAGCAAAGTAACAAGTTCTGTTCCACTTTCGTGTCTCAATGTCGCTGGATCTGTTTCAATTTCACTTTTTATGTGCGTTATATCCCTCTTTGGAACTCAGTAGAAGCAATGTATGGAAGGAAAAATCTCAAAGAAGTGCAGTAATTTAGGAGGCGCTGTTCTATGAACACATTTCTAGGTCAACTCGGTTTACATTTGGGGGTGTGTGTGTTTGGTGGTGGGGGGGTACATTAAGAGAAACAAAGATATTAATAGTGGCATGCAAAACAGTAAAAAGTATCAATAATCAAGTTTCATCTAGAAGTTTTACATGTTTATACTAACATTACCTCGTCTAAATGTGGTATTATTTTAATAATAAAAAATATATAAAACTAGTACGCGTGTCTTATACAGAAAGGAGTTTTTTTTATCGTAGCAGTGGTTTCCACCGGATACACGATAACACCTGCTTCTTAGAGAATTCAGCTCTGTTTCATTTTTTTGTTAATGTCCACGTATCAGTTGTGCTCCATTGCACTGTATGGTCTACTAAGATATCTTGATAATGATCAATAAATTAATTAGTACAGCAAGCTTTCATAGCTCAGTTGGTTAGAGCACCCGTTTAGTAAGCGGGAGGTCTTGAGTTCAACTCTCAATGAAAGCAATTGTTTTAAATCATTTTTTGTGCACATGTTCACGACAGGCATATGCTCCGGTTCAAGAAATAAAACAAGGCTACACTTACGTAAAATATGTTACGGAAAAGTTTTACGGGATGAGGTGGAACATCCTGGCTGGTCTATTTTTTTTTCTTCCGTGATTCAAGGAACTGAAAACTCCTGGTGATTCCCAGGTCTGCCTGTAAACCAGGTCCCGTAAAAATTACCCCGTAAGTGTAGCATTATTGATATCAGACAGCCATGCATTAAAGTGATTATTTTTTGTCAGGTTGTTTGGATCATCTTTCTGGTTGATTGTTGCTAGTTGCTACACATCAAGACATGCCATGACATTGCTTGCTTGCTTGCCATAATCTTCACTTGGTCCACCTTATTTGCATCCATCATCACCTATCCGTCAGGATAGTTAGATGCTTGCATTGACCACAGAAAACCAAGGCGCATTTCTTTCATACACATTCCTGTTTTGCTTCCTTGGCAGCAGGAAGAGAAGGGAACTGGGATCTTGCTGCAAGGTTAGTGCTCACCTTGTATTTTTTCCTTTCCCATCCACATCCAGCATACCCCTGTCCTCATGCCATTGACTCATTGCACATACACTTTCCAAGATGCTCTACCATCGACATCTTAACAAGTCGTCGGTCTTCGACTGATCAGGACGGTAGAACATTGGACCGACGAGGACGATCCTCCGTCCGTCGGTCAGAGGCTTAAGTTGACTACTTCACAAATCACAACCTCTCAGTCTCATAAACTTTTGCTGAACATGCTTAATTCAGCATACAAATAGAAAGACTGGGGAGGTTAAGACAAACCATGGGTCAATCAACTTCAGCCCTGTCTGCCCCTATTCAGAACCATCTTTTACCTTTACCATTTTCTCCTCTTTTCTTTAATTTGGCGCATCAGTCATACTCAGACAAACATCCAGTTGCTAGCTAAGATGGCACTATGACATGAAACAAAACATGCTCTGTTCATGGAAGATCATGGATGGAAGTGTCTTGCTGACGACCGAATGGCATCCTGCTCAACATGGTGAGGCAACATCACCATGGATGGCCACAGAAATTTGCATGGTTCAAGTAGTCAGCTGCTACTGCTACCAGCCACTGATCCCACTAGCAAATCCATCAGTGGACTGTCATTGCTGCACTTGCATCGCCACTATGTACGGTTAACGACAGAGGGGATCAAGCACACCTTGCTAGATACTACCTATGACACTATGCGCTTTGCGGCTACTGTTTCCAGCTTTCTTTCTTTAAACAGAGCTACGAATTGCTGCTGCATTTGATTACTGATCTATCAAGCACCATCTAAATAGTTCCCCCTAGTTCTTATTGCTCTGAATTTTTTCTACAGAGTTAAGTTTGTCCAGGGTTGCAATAGTCGAAAACACTATACAGTACTAAGGATGTCTTTCCTGCACATATTGCACAGAAAGTATGCTTGTGCGAATGCAGATTGAATTTATGATACAAAGGAACTATGGTAGGATTGCGATGGGCATTAATCATTAAAAATGTATGAAGACAAAGTTCTTTTTTTCGGGGTAAACGAGGCTGGAGACGAAGTTCAGGAAGTGGGTATTTTGACACATCCGGCCATCTGCTGAGATAAGAAAAGTTAACAATACAGTATAGCTTCATTTTTCCTGTACGCTGATGCTGCGCTCCTTTTTCCCTTCAACTTTTTAGATATATTCTTAATATAATTAAATCTTAATTCGCAGGTTCAGATAAAAGTTGATGTTGTTTCTCATATGTTCGTACCAAATATCCCAGCCCTAGAGATAGGATGCCACATTGGAAGTAATCATGGACCTACTTGCGGTAGACTGAGTCAACATCCATTGCGCTCGTGCACTGATTAATCATTCGCCATTTCCTCCTACTCACAATGTGCCCACTGCCACGTCACTGTTATAGGCCCCCCACACAGAATCCAACTTCCTTTTCAAGTGGAAATGTACACTCTACTGCAACCAAACTTTTCGAGTGTTGGTTAGCAAAGAACGGAAAAAAAAACAAGTGGTTGTCAAATGGTGAAGTGACTTGAATTTTGTTCTTTTCTACCTTAAGATCTATAATTGTCGTATGCTAGTACTCCCTCCGTTTCAAAATATAAGATGTTTTAGGTTTGTAAAGAAAATGTATTTAGACTTGTTTTAGTGTATAGATTCACCCCAAAGCTAAGTGAACCTACACACTAAAACAAGTCTAGATATATTTTCTTCACAAACCTAAAACATCTTATATTTTGAGACGGAGGGAGTATTTGTCATCCAACTAGTCCAGGGTTAATTGATTTTCCATTTTCTAAAGAAAAAACAGACTAAGTGATGTGCAATTTTAGATGGCTGGTAAAAATAAAGTTGAACTATTTAATCTGAAATACATGTTCATCCAACCAAAATCATAGGAAATTTAAATTCGGGTTTTGCGTTTAATATGTGTCAATGATATGAGAATGTCTTGTATTTAAGCTAACCACATCCTTTAGCCAAGATCGAGCTAGTTAAATATGCATACATGCATCTGGTCACTAATCGGTATAGAAAAATAAGTACAGATTAGATGCTCCAGTTCAGCTTAATTAGGTCAGCTGCTCCTAGGCAAGGGCTACTCAATCCAGCCTCAGATTTCATTGTTCCAGGAAAAAAGGACAAGAGCTAAGTGAGAATTCATTCTGTCTCCACTACTATAAGCTAATGCCACATGACTGTATTTTTCACCTTGTTAATTAATGGCCCCGTAATCATCTCTCACTCCCCCTCTTTTCTTACCACTGAATTTATAGATTTTTTTTTTTACATCCTGTTAGTATCCATGGTGAAAAATAAAGAAACAAAAGCTTTACCAGATATATACCTAACTACTCCATTCCACATTGTGTTGTTATCTTTCGCATCAGGGTGTATATTGCATATTGTACTCTTAGTTTGGATTCAAGATTTTACCGAAGCGCCATAAATTACTGAAGAAATTTTACTCGCATGTAATCAGTTCTCCAAAACAAGTTACTATAACTGATCAATAAAGCACGAGCAGCTTTCTTAACACCAAATATATAATATCAATTAGTAGTAGTTTGATTGATACAAAAGTGGGCCCCCTTCTTCCATATGTGGCGATTCGTCTCTAAATTTTACCTGATCAGATGTGTGTGCTGCTGGACCTAATGCCTTTCACCAATCAAGAAACACATGGATGTATGCATCATGTTCATGTATGTGCAAACAAAGGGTTTATTTTTTCTTTAGCATGTCAAGGTCTTCCCTTTTCCACCTCCCCGGCCACCATGGTGAGTTTTATATAATCGCAAGTGCTCCCTTTTGAGTGAGCATCTTTTGTCTTGTGTATTCATCACCAACCTTTGCCATGCATGACACACATATATAGGGAGGGAGAGGACACCTCCTTATCCACTATGGATTCCTTGCAATGGACCCACACCATCTCTAAAATATTTGTTCTTATTCATTCACCTTTTGCAAATTGTAGAAAATTTTGTTTGACTTCTATACGTGTCGTTATTTCCCTCGGGGGATTGTCTTTTATATTGTATATTCCGACTTGCGTATAGATTATTGTGGTTGCTCAAGTTTGTTGAACTTATCTTATGATCTGATAATATCCGTGGAAGTAGGAAACAAATGGTTGGCTACGACATACATTAAAGAAGGTTATTATACACCCATGAATACCATGACCCAATGCAGTCACAAATATTACCATATAAATCATTAATTTTAAGGAAGTCATCAAAGGCTAGATTACCTCCTTACAAAAACAATTCGAAAAGATAAGAGAAAATATTTTAACAATTAGTCATGAATGTTTTTTCTTAAAAAAGTCATGGATAACTGCCATAGCAATATAGCCCAAAATGAAAGGCGGTAAAATTTCATTAACCAACATGCACATGGGCCTTCAAATTCTCCACAAGAGTACCGAAAAAATATGCCTAGTTGAAATATTACTGAACCAATGAAGTAATTTCTTTTGTAAAAGAGAAATATTATTAAAGCATTATGCAGAGTATTAAAGCATCAAGATTATAAAAATTAGTATACCTCCTTTTGTGAGGGACAAATAAATAGACCTGGCTTTGCATTAACATTAAAAAAATCAAGAGAATCAAGTAATATATAGCTTGATAGAAATAACCAAAACAATAACAAAATATATAGAATGTTAGCAACAAACATGCACACGAGCCTTAAAATATTCGCAAAAGTTGGACCTATGATTTAAAGCTAACGATCAAATGGAGCAATATTTTTTATAACAGAGCAATTTTATTAAATAATTTTGTGGGTATTAAAAGCATCAAGTTGGTATAAACAAATATACTTGTTTTTACAGGGAGAGAAACATAGAACCCTCGGACAATAGCACGAATGCACGACAACAAAGCATCAAGAATGGAGTAATATATATGCCGGTGTATGATCAATATTGTTTTTGCGGGAATTTGTTATTTTTATTCGGTGTTATCCACAGACCAATGTCCCTACTACTGAAGAATCTGGAGCACACATATTCATGTTGATGTCTGCATTTGTTCCGGTGACATTTTAATACCAGTGCAGAATATGTGCCAACACCCTGAAATGCTCTAATAACACTAATGGCCAGGCGCCTAAATTTTGAAAGAAGCCGTGAAAATTAATTTAAATAATTAAAGAATTTTGACTAGCTGACACTGAGCAGCAAGATTAGTTCCCATATCTTCCAGAGCAGCAAGATTTCCCTCAAAAGTTCTGCATCCTTTCTGGCTTTACCACTCCATTAGCATTTGGTGAATATAATAGAGCAAATTAAAGTTCATGACCAATCCATGAGCTACACATACTCTCTCACTCAAGATGGAAAAGGTGCCGGTTGGCATATACATGCATGCACACACATTGTCAATTTATTTAATGTCAGTGAGCAACACATCATCATCTTTTCGGACCAATACTTGCTCAGTTGCTGCTGCTTTCCGAGCAATATTTTTTAGGAAGAAAAAGGTCTTTGCATATATTAATTATTTGTTAGCTCCTTCTACTCCTAAAGTGTTGGCAATGACTGGGATGGGCACCAAACAAATAAGATGGTTTTGTTCCCCATGGAGATTGCAACGAGTGCACTAGATTTGTTAAGCCTACGGAGAGCATTAGCAGTACAAGCTTAACAGTCGCCTCCATTTGTTAGACCAAAATTGGTAGTTGCATTATATGTTCTTCTGGCACGGTTGTCATCATCATAATTACCCACTGCTAATTTGTTGACATTCCTACCAAAAATGTAAAACACGATTGGGTTCAGTTGGGCCTGGGCCCTTGACAGCCACATGCCTAAGGGTGGGGCCTGGTATGGCCTGGCCTATGCTGGGCTAACACTGGTATAAAACAGTTCTATATGTTGGGCGGAAGATCGCTGACGCTCAGGAATTCTTACGTGTTCTTGTGGTCTATGTAGGGTCTTTCGCAGTTAATTGTATAATCATGAGCATAGTGTTCCATCATTCCACAGGTTTCATCCTCGGGAAAACATGTGCGTAGACGCATACTTCGATATGGCACGTAGCAAGAAGACCGCTCACCTCTCTCTTGTGTCTGGAAGTTCCCATTGGCGCATGATCACGGTGTTGACCATGGATCTCTGGTGGTGGAGGAGGAGAAGTCCCTCCTGACACGGGACCATGAAGATGGCTCCTCCCCCTCATACTCCAGTTGATCCTCCTCGGATGACGACTACGGAAGGATTTGGAGGACGACGAGGACTGGCTGCGATGCCGGAAGATGATTCACGATAGTTCGAATGGTGGGAGGGGGCTGAGTGATGGGCTGAGGAGGAGGATGAGATGCTCAAGAAGCGGGAGATGTTGTTGGAGTCCTTCGCGACTCTCCGCGAGGAATACAGAGAGTGCACGATAGACGTGGGGAATGTTGCCACTACCAACGATGTTGAGGCCTCTGCCTCCAGTGTAGCGTCGACCTCGTCAACCATCTACGAGATCATCTACATCTCCTCCTTTGACGAGTAGAAATAGTAAGTATATTTGTTGTCTTTAATTTGTAATAAACTTATATCTATGGCGAAACAAGATCGTTTTGTATTGCCCACGGCTTGAATCAAAAAATTCTTTGGGATGCGCCTCATCGCACATGTTTTTTGGTACACATCGCATAAAATAGTTCATCCCAAAACCGTTTGTGAAACATTTGGTCCTTATACCTTCCCGAGATTTTACGAGTTCGTTCAGAATGCAAACTCTTATAATGTTTGCGTTGTTTATCATCGCCTATAAAATGCCTCGCATAATCTTCCCCTGGTTGCCTATCACATCGGTACCATGCCTCCCTGTGAATCCACTCTGGGTTACATCGACCACGCATCATCTGATGTGGAGGAGGAGCATTCCTCACCGCACGGTGCAAGGGGAAGCATCATCAACCTCACTAGGTCTGATTAGGAGTAGGAGCGTGCTCCAAAGAAGGAGGAGAAAACTAATGTTGCGACATTGGATGAGCTGGACGGGATGCAGCGGGAGGACTTTCATGAGCATACAGTGGTGGAGGACTCCATCGTGTCGACGCGACGTGAGGAAGCAGCGGTGCATCAAGCGTGGTGGAGTCCTTAGAGACTCTCCATGAGGACTAGCTATGTGCATGTCTACGCTCCAAAAAGAAAGGTAAGAAGGCTAGCTACGCAGTAGGCTATCCGAAGTTTCCCCTCAGCGGGTTGGACAAGATTGTAGAGATTTGGATGGCCACCATAGC
The DNA here is from genome assembly GCA_023614405.1 of Avena insularis. Taxonomy (NCBI): domain Eukaryota; kingdom Viridiplantae; phylum Streptophyta; class Magnoliopsida; order Poales; family Poaceae; genus Avena; species Avena insularis. The sequence goes on along the minus strand of CM042691.1, from coordinate 206,740,575 downwards.
AAGAAGGAAGGACGCCTGGGAAGCCTGGGAATTGGGTACGACGTCGGGCATCATCAACCATTTAGCCAATGATGCCAAGGCATCAGGCTCCGGAGAGGGCGTAGGCTCCGATGATGTAGAGGCATCAGGCTCCGGAAAGGGCATGCCGTCTACGACGACTTCATCGACATCTTATCTATAGACGAGGATGACGTTTAGTATGTAGTTATTACAGTTTTATTAGGACCTATGTATGTATTAATGTGAACTTAGCGGTCTTTTATAAAAGGAAGGGGAACCCTGTTTGATTCGAGCCCTTCTGGCCGATGTCCAAACATTATTAATGGTCTTTTGTAATAGGAAGAGCAACCATGTATGATTGGTGCCCTTCCAGATAAGCCAAATATTATAAACTATTCTTTAAGTTGCATCTTCCATGCACAAATAAGTGCAGACAACGAAGACAACGACATAGGGTTATTCAAACATTTAGCGTGTGCAATACTTCACTTCTACACACAATTTTATGTGACTTTTTTGTGTGATGTTGGGACCATTAGGGCCTAGCATATGCAACTCTACCATCATTCTCCTATACTATATATAATGAGCAGCAGGGATCCGTATAGTCTCACTCCACTTGATAGCCGCCACCCTCTCTTTAGGACCACACAAACACAGCTTGATCCCCCCCAGAAAACTCACCTGGTTGTTAAGTGAGAAGCTAGGAAGCTACTAGAGCCCTGCCGCGCTAGAATGTAGATGATCTCGTCGGCGACTTCTTCACCATGTAATCGTCCCGACCCGCGCGGTCGAAGACCGGAGGTGCCCACTATCATGCCCTAGATTTCTACATCAGGGATATGAAGTCCTCTTTTTAGTTTGGCCAGGGGCACAATACATGGCAAGCTTAATCGGTGAATGCGAAGATCACAAGAAAACATAGGTCTTTTACCCAGGTTCAGGCCGCATTGTGCGAAACCCTATGTCCTGCAGCTATGGTGTATCCGGTGGATGATGAAATGATTATAAGTGGTGTTTCCCGGGAAGGGTATGTTGATTCATCCCGTCTAAGATAGCTTGAATATGCTCTGGTTGATCTCCCCTTCTATCGGCTCTGGACCTCCTTTCATACTAGTAAGGGGATTCTACACATGCCAGTCCCACGGATCAAGTAATGTGTGCATGGATACAACATGGCAATGCAGTCCTGCGGCCTGACCATGCTATCAGTAGCGCATGGAGGCGTACCGCTCTCAATCCATCCGTGTGGCCTTGTTTAGGTATCGTTTTCCATCTGTCTCTACTCTTCGAGGATTCTGTCGCCGGGCTCCAAAGAGGTTTCTTGGTTAGGATCCCGCTGAGGGATCCTAGGTTAGGAGAGGCGTCCTGTCTTTTGTCTCCAGGGATGGTCATCATCCCGATGCTCGGGGTCATCTTCTGTTGATTAGGGCAAACCTTAGAGTGCAAGAGATGGGTCATAGACACGGACGGCCACCGGGGGTGATAATTCCCCGAGCTTCCTCCTGCTTCACATTGTGGGCCGATAGGTCCTTGCTCGGAGGACCGTGTACCCCCGATTTCCACGGGAACGAAAGTAGCCCTGGGTAACGTCATGTCCTATGGTGACCTTGTTGGTTCGGCGCCTTCCCCACTCAAGCAAGGACCATGGTTGTATAGGGGATTGAAGCGGGCCCATCCCCGGGGTCTAGCTTCTGGGCATAGGCGAAGATGTGGAAGGTGTCTCCTAGTTGGAAATGTGTAGTGGTTAAAAGAGCTTTGGTAGAGCTCTGCCGACCAACTTGTCTTTCTTTCGTCAAGGATCTTCCTTGGTTTATGTGTGAAGAACTAGTTGTCGGCAAAGCTGTACAGAACCGTTCTTTCCTTTTGCTTCCTTACACTGAGGTGATGGCATTTGACGGGACTGGCCCCAACATGCCCACGATGAAAGGATCCTATGGGTACCTAGAGGGGGGGGGGGGGTGAATAGGTGCTACTTCAAATTTTACTCTTCTTCAAATTAGGGTTTGACACAAAAGGTAAATTCTCTAGATGAAACTATGGTGAATTTACCTATATGTAACCTAGCACAACCACTAAGCAAGAACAAGATAAGTAAAGTGCGGTAAAGGATAGAAGTAACCAAAGTGGAGCACGCGGAGACATAAGGATTTGCTTTCCGCAGTTCCTTCCTTTTGAGGGGAAGTACGTCTGTGTTTGGATAGGTGGTGGTTTCAAACCACCAACGCCACGAGAGGCCTCCCTTGTTCTCTGATGAACCTCACCCCAAAGGGTTTGATTCACCTCTTCCACTATATAGGCAACCTTCGAGGTGGAAGCCGACACCTTTATAACAAGTTCGAGGCACACATCCACAACTGAATTGGAGGCTCCCGAATGCAAGCAAGCCGTCACACAATCAAAGACAAGCTTGTAAGAACCAAATCAAGAACTAGGATTTCCAATGAAACACTAGAGCAAGGGGACCTCAAGTAAATGAGGGGGAAATGAAGATCTCTCTTGGTGAAGCTATAGATAAAGGCCTCCTCCTTCGATTCTCCAAAGATCAACGACTATGGGTGGTTGGATGAAGAGATCTTGGTGATTTGGTGGCTCAAATGGTGGGGGTCTTCTTTTCTCGAACGAGCAGCTGGAGGAAGGGGATGAGGTCCCCTATTTATAGCCCCTCGGTGAGTGAAGAGTTTTCTGACCGTTGGACCCACTTCCACACAGAAGACTCCGGTCTCTAGACCGGAGACTCCAATCTGACTATGATCCACACCGGAGACTCCGACCCGTCTCCGGTCAGATTCCGGACCACCATACAGAATGTCCTAGCCAATGTGGAGAAGCCCCCTCTAGAGATTCTTCAAATATTCTGGCTTGGAGTACAAACGAGACTCTAGTGTTTTCACAACGGAGACTCCGGTCTGGAACGTGCGCGTCGGAGAATCCGGTCTGGCTCCGGACCATCTCCGAAGCAGCATACAGAAGGTCCCTAGCAGTTTTCTAGAAGCCCCTCCGGCGACATTGGACCATCTATGTAGCAGCATACGTATGGACTCAAGGCGAGCCACGGGAGCATATGTCTCTCCATAATCAATGCCTTCAATTTGAGAGAACCCTTGAGCTACCAATCTTGCCTTGTTCCTTACAACAATACCATGTTCATCTTGCTTGTTCTTGAATATCCACTTAGTGCCAATAACATTGTGGGAATATTTTGGCTTTTCAACTAACTTCCACACTTTGTTTCTCTCAAAGTTGTTGATATCTTTATGCATTTCTTCTAGCCAATCTGAATCTTCAAGTGTTCCCAAACTTTCTTTGGCTCTACCATGGATATATGTGCTTGATTCTCACCAAAATGCTTCAATTGAGCTCGAGTGGACATTCCTCTCCTTAGTTCACCAAGCATATTCTCAAGAGTGTGGTCTCTTATTTCCAACATCCTATCCACTCCAGCTTTACGATGATTTTCGATCTCCTCGTTGTCTCTTATGGGGATCTCTTCGTCATTTTGGTCCTCGTCTCGACCTAGATCTTCACTGGGATCATTCTCATCATCATGAGGCATAGATTGACCTTGGTCTTGATCACACAAACTCCTGGACATGCATTGAGATGATCTTGTGGCTGATTGTATAAATCTGCCTTGACCAATAGACTGAGTAGCGCTAGACAATTCAGTAAGTGGAGAGTCCTTTTCATCCTGGTTAGAGGTTTCGGCCTAATCAACTTGTTGAGGGTTCTCAGATTTTCTTTGGCTTGGGTCATCATTTTCCTCAATATCAGGTGCTTGTTGATGTTGTGAAGATGAGGGATCCACCTGAGTAGAGCATTGTTCTTCTTGATCCGCCACAAGGGGTTCCTCAACGGGGCAGATGAATCCCGCACCCATTCTTCTTATGGTATCTTGAGGCATTTCATCATCTACATCACAGACATCAACACGCCCCTCTTGGGGACCATCATATTCTTCGAAAACCACACTACAAGATTCTATGACAACTCCAGAGAGTTTATCATAGATTCTATAATTGTGGGATTCGAGACCATAGCCAACAAAAATACCCTCTAATTCTTTGGAATCAAACTTGGAAAAACAACACCCTTTATGCACTAGAAACACTTACAACCGAACACCTGGAAGTATGAAACGTTGGGCTTGTTACCGGTAAGAATTTCATATGGAGTCTTGATTAATTCTTTGCAGAGGTAGAGCCAGTTTGATGCATGGCATGCAGTGGAGATTTCTTCATCCCAAAAGTTGTAAGGAGATTTAAAGTCCACCAACATGGACCTAGCCATATCAATTAGAGTTCTATTCTTCCTCTCAGCTACACCATTTTGTTGAGGGGTATATGCAGCGGAATATTAGTGTTTTATCCCCTCATCCTAAGAAATCCATTCAAGGTGTAGTTATTGAACTCGGTGCCGTTGTCACTCCTTATTACCAACACTAGGACATTGTATTAATGTTGAACCATGTTCATAAAGTCAATGAAGTTTTCTTGGGTCTCACTTTTCAACTTGAAGAAGTATACCCATGTGTATCTTGAATAGTCATCAACAATCACCAAACATTATTTCTTCCCACCAAGACTTACATGAGATGGAGGGCCAAAGATATCCACATGAAGGAGCTCGAAGATCCTCTTGGACTTGATGAAGTTCTTTGGATTGTGGGGAGAATCATGCATCTTTCCTTCAACACAAGCCCTGCAGACGCGATCTTTGGCAAAACAAACATTTTATTTTAGTCCAACAAAATGGCCACCCTTGTGGAGACTTTGCAAAGTTCTCATGTTGACATGGGCTAGACGGCAATTCCATAGCCAACCCACATCAGCCTTTCCGAATAGTCACATCGTACTTGTAGCGGTTTTCCCCGAAAAGTCCACCACATACAAGTCATTTTCGACGTACCCAACTAAAGCGACATTTAGAGTCTTTCTCCACAAGAGGACCACAATATCATTATCAATAAAGATGGCAAAGCCCATCTTTCCAAGAGCATGGTCTGAAAGTAAATTATATCCAAGGGTCTCAACAAGCATGCCGTCCACGAGTGTGATATCGTGAGCAACCACAACCTTGCCAAAACCCCATTACCTTAGACTTTGACCTGTCGGCATATGTCACGGTTATTTGATCATGATTTTGTCTCATATCCTTGACAATGGTTTTGCTTTCGGTCATATGACTTGTGAATCCACTATCAAGCACCCACTTTGACCCTCCAGAAGCATAGTTCTACAAAATATCAAACTAGTTTTGAGGTACCCATTTTTCAATGGGTCCTCTTTTGCTATCAACAAGGGTCTTGGGAACCCAAATGGACCAAGAAATATAACCATCAAACGAGCCAACATATTGTGCATAAACATCACCATAATAATCATGTATTAAGACACAGTGAGGGTTAGCACTTCCCGCAAAGTCATCTTGTGACATAGTTTTGGCACTCGTGGTCTTACGACCCACAATGGCCTTGTCTTTTGCTTGTGTGGGCATGGCCTTCTTATTATTGTTGTTCTTCTTGGCTTTGGAGACAAAGCCAATGCCCCCTTTCTCATTATTTGACCTTTGCTTACTCAAAAGATCATCAATAAACTTGTTTCCTTTGGGAAAGGTGGCATTAGCAAGCTCCCCCTTCAACCTAGCAATTTCTTCAATGGTGTTTGTACTACTAGAGGGAATGAAAATACTTGGTGAGGCAATATTAGTCAATTGAGTTTGATGTTTTTCACTAGACTTTGTGATCAACAAGAGTTCACTCTCCAAGGCCTTGTGAGCCTTGTCAAGCTTCCTAAAGTCCTCGGCAAGTTTGTCATGAACAACACCAAACTCAACCTTATCCTTTTTAGCCTTTTTATACTTATAAATGGCATGATCACGATCCCTTATGAGTTTATTAATAATTTGATCATTTGCCTCATCGAGGCCTTCAAGCTTTATTTCAAGGGACTTCCTAGTCTCTTGCTCTTCTTCTAGAGCATCCACCTCAATAATGTGCTCTCTCCCTAGTTTACATCTCTCATCAAGAAGCTCTTGTGTGTGAGAAAGTTGACTTAATAGGTTCACAAAATGCTTCTTGTGATCCCCTTGCAAGTTAGTCATAAACACATCAAAATCAAATAATTCCTCTTTGACTTCAAGTGATATATCCTCATCAAGTTCATCATCAATCATCGAGGTGGGGTGGAGAGATGATAATTCCTCCGATCCTCTTGCCATTAGGCAGGACACTCTTGTTGGAGATATTCTCATTTGGCGAGTCGAAGAGTGATGAAGTGGAGGTAGAAGTAGTGGCAAGAGCAGCCACACCATTTGATGTTTCCTCTTCTTTATCTTCATCATCTTCATCATCGGAGGAGTATTCTTCATGTGTTATCAAAACAATATCACCTGACTTCTTGTTGGCAGGATTCTTCTTGATGAAGGGCTTCTTGAAGGGAGTCTTGGAGTTTTTATTTAACACAAGTTTGCCCCCATGATCTTCTCTTTTCTCATAGGGACAACCGGCAACAAAAATGATAGCGGTCACCACAGTTGAAGCAAGTTCTCAGTTTTGAGTTATTATCTCTTATTCCATTTGGGTTGCTTCTTTGTTGCATTTCCATTTTGGCCTTGGCGGGGTCTTTCCAAAAACTTCTTGCATAGAAGGCCATGTATTCACCATGAGTAAGCTTGACATCTTCGGGGTGGCTCATAGATAAGCCTTCATCACTTCCTTCTTCATCCACATACTCAACGACTTTATCTTTTAGGGAAAAGTTGACACCATTATTCATTCTAAGAGATCGAGCACGGGCATCTTTGGCATTCTTGGCAGCAACCTTGAAAGCGTCCATCTCTTGCATAACTTTATTAGAGGTCATGAGATTGTAGTTGTGTCTTCCTTGGAGACTCTTCAAGTCGGTGGGCTCAAAGGGCATGAGCGCACTCCAAGCATCATCCACATGTGAGGCACCAACATTTCTAAATGCAGTGGGTGGATTTGAGTCTTCAATACATGTCTTCATGATCCTCACCATCCTTCATATACAAACCTTCAGCTTCATTGCTCAATGCATCATATCGGTTTCTTCTCATGCTCTCATTTCCAACAAACAACTCAATGAGAGCATCCCAAGCTTCTTTGGAGATGTTGAGGTGTTCAATGTGAGTGAAATATTTTGTCCCCAACCCTTGTTGAATCATGTGCAATGCAGTGGCATTGAGTTGACTATTGACAAATTCTCTCCTTGTCAAGTTGGTTGGATCCACAATTCTAAGTCAATAATATTCCACAATTCAATGCAAGAGCTGCGCACATGAGATTTCATTAATGATTTCCATTAAGCAAAGGTATGTGCAGCTAGCTTAGGTGGGACACCCCTATTTTTTATATGTGGGTGAGGGATTGGAGGGTCGGGAGAGTACCAACTAGGAACCTTATGGTGCTCTTCCTTCCCATCATCCCTTTTGGTGGATGGATTAGTGTTATCAGTATCATCCCACACCACCACAACCATGGGTGATGCCGAAGCATTCACATTTGGAAGTGTGGAGGGTTCCTCTAGAGGAGGAGGAGGTGAGGCCACTTTCTCCTTAACAAGCTGCTCAACTAAGTCACACAACTATTTGATTTCATTGCCCAGGGAGGAGCTCAAGCTTGATTCTAGTTTCTTGAGATCCTCCATGTACACCGTGTTACTAGCCTCACTCCCTCCTTCTCCATCTTGTCTACCCATATACTCTTAGGCGTTAAAGCCCGAATAAAGAGTCGAGGCTCTGATACCAATTGAAAGGATCATATGGGCACCTAGAGGGGGGGGGTGAATAGGTGCTACTTCAAATTTTACTCCTTTTCAAGTTAGGGTTTGACACAAAAGGTAAAATCTCTAGATTATGCAACTACGGTGAATTTACCTATATGTTATCCTAGCACAACCACTAAGAAAGAACAAGATAAGTAAAGTGCGGTAAAGAATAGAAGTAACCAAAGTGGAGCACGCAAAGACACAAGGATTTGGTTCCCGCAGTTCCTTCCTTTTGAGGGGAAGTACGTCTGCGTTTGGAGAGGGGGTGGTTTCAAACCACCAACTCCACGAGAGGCCGCCCTTGTTCTCCGATGAACCTCACCCCAAAGGGTTTGATTCACCTCTTCCACTATTATCGGCAACCTTCGAGGTGGAATTCGACACCTTTATAACAAGTTCGGGGCACACATCCACAAATGCATTGGAGGCTCCTGAATGCAAGAAAGTTGTCACACAATCAAAGACAAGCTTGTAAGAACCAAATCAAGAACTAGGGTTTCCAATGAAACACTAGAGCAAGGGGGCCTCAAGTGAATGAGGGGGAAATGAAGATCACTCTGGGTGAAGCTATAGATCAAGGCCTCCTCCTTCGATTCTCCAAAGATCAATGACTTTTGATGGTTGGATGAAGAGATCTTGGTGATTTGGTGGCTCAAATGGTGGGGGTCTTTTTTCTGGAACGAGCAGCTGGAGGAAGGGGATGAGGTCCCCTATTTATGTTGGAATTATGCCCTAGAGGCAATAATAAAGATGTTATTATTATAATTCTTGTTCATGATAAAGTTTATATTCCATGCTAGAATTGTATTAAGCGGAAACATTAATACTTATGTGGTTTGTGAACAACACCGTGTCCCTAGTACGCCTCTATGGACTAGCTCATTGATCAATGATGGTTAAGGTTTCCTAACTATAGACATGAGTTGTCAATTGATAATGAGATCATATCATTGGGAGAATGATATGGTGGACAGACCCAAACTAAGCGAAGCAATTAGATCGTGTCATCGTGTTCGTCTTTGCGAAGCTTTTCTTATGTCAAATATTGTATTCCTTAGACCATGAGATAATACAACTCCCTGGTATCGGAAGAAAGCTTTGAGGTCATCAAACGTCATCCTATGAGAGGGTGATTATAAAGGTGTCTCTCAGGTGATCGGAAAGTATCTGTTGGGTTGTATGTATCGAGATGGAATTTGTCCCTCCCAAGTCGGAGAGATATACTTGGGCCCACTTTCGTGTCGATATCAACACGCTTGCAAGCATGTGGTTAAGGAGTTAATCACAAAGTGATATCGGATTCTGAGCAGTAAAGTACTTCTGTGAACGAGATTGAACTAGGTATGGCGATACCGACGATCGAATCTCGGGCAAGTAAAATATCGCGAGACGAAGGGAATATATATATGGGATTGATTGAATCCTGGCATCGTGGTTCATCCGATATGATCATCGATGAATGTGTGGAGTCAATATGGGTGCCCAGACCCGCTGTTGATTATTGATAGAAGATCATATGCGCATATTCTCGAACCATGAGGGTCACACTTAACGTGTCTCGGCGCTAGGATAGATTGGATAATTGGTTTATGAATTTTTGTTCGAGTCTCGGATGGGATCCGGGATATCACGAGAGGTTCGGAATGGTCCGAATAAGATTCATATAAAGGCGGTGCAGTTTTGGAGTTGAATTGTTAGGATTAATCGGTATTGTACGGAAGCTTCTAGAACCTTCGGAAGGGGCCAACGTGGTCCCACCTTCCGGGAGGGTCATGGGCCTATGAGGGAGTGTCCTGGCCGCATTGGGCCAGGGCACAAGGCCCATAGGGCCCAACCGATTCTAGATAAGTTTAAACTCGTTTAAACTAGAGATAGAATTTCTGGATAAGGGATAAGTTTAAATCGTTTAAACTAGAGATAGGCTTGGAGGAGGGGCTAGGTCTGCGCCCCCCCTCTATATAAAGAGGGGTGGGGGCGCACCAACCCCCCACACCTTCCCCTCCAACCCTAGCCGCCCTGCTGCCCTTCCTCTCTCCCTCCCGACTGCTTGTAGGCGAAACCCTGCTGCAGAAATTCTCCACCAATTGCACCACGCCGTCGCGTTGTAGATCCAATCCATCTCTCCACCATACTTGCTGGTCCGAGGAAGGAGGAGACGTCGAGGTGCCGCACGTGTGCATCTCACGGAGGCACCGCCACTTGTGGTGCTAGATCGGATCGGATCGCGAGGAGGAAGCGAGCACGACTACATCACCCACGTTAAATGAGCGTTCCATTGTGCGAATCTTCAAGGGTATGAAGATCTAATCCAATCTCTCTCGTTGTTTGAATCTCCTAGATTAGATCTTGGCTTTCCCTCTGTTTGCTTCCGTAGAAAATTTTGATTTACTATGCTGCGAAACCCTTCAGTGGTATCAGAGCTAGATCTATGCATAGATGTGTTTCATGAGTAGAACACAACATGGTTGTTGCGGGCGTTGATGTTTTCTGTTGCAAGCCTCTTGTTTGTGTTCTTCTTATGACGCGGGATAGTGAGATTGAAGCGGTCCAGGCCAACCTTACGCGACGTCGTCATGAGACCGCTCCGACTTGACGTGTGGCTTGTACCACACATGCGGCTGGTGGATGTCAGTTTCTCTCACTATAGTTGTCATGGGATTAACACCGGAGTTTGACAACCATAATATCACCGTTGTGGCTTTCCGTAGGTAAGAATCGTTCTTAGCATCTACTCCCATAAGCCACGTAAAACATGCAACAACAAAGTAGAGGCGTCTAACTTGTTTTTGCAGGGAGTGTTTTCTGTGATATGGTATGGCCCAAGATGTGATGTGTATATTGTATGCGATGATCATGTTTTGTAATGTTTCACGACTTGCATGTCGATGAGTACACAACCGGCAGGAGCCATATGGTTGTCTTTATAATTGTGTATGACCTTAGTCAACTTCTTATCGCCATGTAATAGCTTTACTTTATCGCTAAGTAGTTAGCAATAGTTGTAGTTGCTATTCGTGGTGGAGGCAATCATGGTGAAGTGATGGAGATCATGTTTAACGCACAAGATGGAGATCATTGCGCGAAGATTGGTTATACCATGTCACATAAAGTTATATGCATGTGATGTTTATCCTTTTATGTATCTTATTATGCTTAGATCGCGACGGTAGCATTATAAGATGATTCCTCACTTAAAGATCAAGATAAAACCTGTGTTCTCCTCGAGTATGCACCGTTGCGAAAGTTCGTCGTGTCCAAGCATCACGTGATGATCGGGTGCTATAGACTCTACGCTCACATACAACGGGTGCAAGCCAGTTTTGCACACGCGGAAATACTTGGGTCTAACTTGACGAGCCTAGCATGTACAGACATGGCCTCGGAACACAAGAACCGAAAGGTTAAGCATGATTCATATGAATGATATGATTGACACTTCGTTGTCCACCATTGAAACCACATCTCTTCTCGTGATGATCGGATTAGGTGTGGTGAATTTGGATCGTGTTCACTAAACAACTTGAGGGATGTTGAATTTAGTGGGAGTTCATCTAGTAATTTGATTAAGTTGAACTATTTATCATGAACATAGTCTAAATTGTACTTGCCAATACTGTAGATCCAATGGCCAAGTCCAACTTCAATTTCAACGTTTTTGCTGAGAAAGAAAAGCTTAGAAACAATGGGTCTAACTTCACCAACTGGTTCCGCAATCTAAGAATCATTCTGTCTGGCGGACAAAAGGACTATGTCCTTGAGAAAGCGTTAGGTAACCCCCCTGCCGTAGATGCACCGGCTGATGAAAAAGCTGTTTATCAGTCATGCAAGGATGATTATGATTTGATTAAGATCGTCATGTTGTATGCTATGGAATCGGATCTTCAAAATCGTTTTGAGGAGTTCGCCGGGCCCTTTGAGATTCTCGAGGAGCTGAAAAAATGTTTCAGACTCAAGCCCGTTCTGAGAGATATGAGATCTCTAAGAAATTCTTTAACTACAAGATGGAGGAAGGGAGGTCCGTTAGTGAGCACGCCATTAAGATGTCGGGCTACACTCAAACGCCTTGAGCAACTGGACTGCAAGATTCCAGAGGAGCTCAAGATTGACACTCCTAGCTACAAAAGTTTTGTAGTTGATCACAATCAGATTAGTTCCACTGATATGATCACTGAGCTCTTTGCTAAGATGAAAGTAGCGGAGTTGAACATCAAAAGGAATAATCATGTGTTGATGGTCAACAATTTCCCCACCTTTAAGAAAGGTAAGGGTGCAAGGAAGCCCTTCAAGAAAGGCGGCGGCAAGCGCGTTGCCCCCGCTGAGAAGAAGCTCAGGTCTGGTCCCAAGCCGGACACTGAGTGATTCTATTGCAAGGACAAGGGTCACTGGAAGCATACTGTCAAAGTACTTAGCGGACAAGAAGGCACCATCAAAGGTATATTTGATATACATGTTATTGATGTTTTCCTTACTAGCCCTCGTTGTAGTGCCCGGGTATTTGATACGGTTCAGGTTGCTAATATTTGTAACTCAAACAGAGCTACGGAATGACGGCGACTGCGAGGATGAGGTGACGATGCGCGTTGGCAGCGGATCAAGAGTTGATGTGATGGCCGCCACACTCTCCTTAGTTTTACCTTCGGGATTAGTTTTAAACCTTAATAAATGTTATTATGTGCCTGCGTTGAGCATGAACATTATTTCTAGATCGTGTTTATTGCAAGACGGTTATTCATTTAAATCGGAGAATAATGGTTGTTCTATTTATACGAGTAACATCTTTTATGGTCATGCACCTCTTGTGAGTGGTTTATTTCTTCTAAATCTCGAAAGGGATGAAACACATATCCATAACATTGAGGCTAAGAGATGCAAAGTAGATAGTGATAATACTACTTATTTGTGGCACTGTCGTCTAGGTCATATTGGTGTAAAGCGCATGAAGAAACTCCATTCTGATGGACTTTTGGAGTCTCTTGATTTTGAATCATTTGACACATGCGAACCATGCCTCATGGGCAAGATGATCAAAACCCCGTTCTCAGGTATAATGGAGCGAGCAACGGACTTGTTGGAAATCATACATACCGATGTATGCGGACCGATGAGTGTTTCGACGCGCGGTGGATATCGCTATTTTCTCACTTTTACCGATGACTTAAGTAGATATGGGTATATCTATTTAATGAAACATAAATCTGAAACATTTGAAAAGTTCAAAGAATTTCAGAATGAAGTGGAGAACCATCGTAATAGAAAGATTAAGTTTCTACGATCCGATCGTGGGGCGAATATTTGAGTTATGATTTTCTCACGCATCTCAAAGCAAGTGGAATCGTTTCACAACTCACGCCACCCGGAACACCACAGCGCAATGGTGTGTCTGAACGCCAGAATCGAACCCTATTAGATATGGTCCGATCGATGATGTCTCTTACTGATTTGCCGTTATCATTTTGGGGTTATGCATTAGAAACCGCTGCATTCACTTTAAATAGGGCTCCATCTAAATCCGTTGAGACGACACCGTATGAACTGTGGTTTGGTGCTAAACCTAAGTTGTCGTTTTAAAGTTTGGGGATCGAAGCTTCGTCAAGAAGTTGATGCGGACAAGCTCGAACCCAAAGCGGAGAAATACGTCTTCATAGGATACCCTAAGGAAACTATTGGGTATACCTTCTATCACAGAACCGAAGGCAAAGTGTTTGTCGCAAAGAACGGTTCCTTTCTTGAGAAGGAGTTTCTCTCGAAAGAAGTGAGTGGGAGGAAAGTAGAGCTAGACGAGGTTATTGAACCTTCTCTTGAATTGGAGAGTAGCGCAGCACCTGAAATTGTTCCAAAGGTCACCTGCACCAACAACGGAGAAGCTAATGACAAGGATCATGAAGCTTGGACGATGTCGCTCTTGAGCGCAGGTCGACAAGGTCGTGTGCCCCTCTGAGTGGTACGCAACCTGTCTTGACTGTCTTGTTAGTAGAAGACAGCGAACCTACGAACTATGAGGAAGCGATGATGAGCCCAGACTCTGAGAAATGGCTAGAAGCCATGAAATCCGAATTGGGATCCATGAGCGAAAACCAAGTATGGACTTTGGTGGACCCTCCTAGCGACCGAAAGGCCGTTGAGTGCAAATGGATCTTCAAGAAGAAAGCGGACGGCGGATGGTAATGTTACCGTCTATAAAGCACGGCTTGTTGCGAAAGGTTTTCGACAAGTTCAAGGTGTTGACTACGATGAGACTTTCTCTCCGTAGCGATGTTTAAGTCCATTCGATTTTATTAGCAATTGCTGCGTTTCATGATTATGAAATATGGCAAATGGATGTCAAGATCGCTTTCCTCAATGGCAACATTGATGAAGAGTTGTATATGATACAACCCTAAGGTTTTGTCGATCCTAAGGATTCTAATAAAGTATGCAAAATTCAGCTCCATTTATGGATCAAGCAAGCATCTCGGAGTTGGAACCTTCGCTTTTGATCAAGTGATCAAGAGCTTTGGATTTGTTCCATATTGCTCTGAAGCTTGCATCTACAAGAAAGTGAGTGGGAGCTCGGACGCTTTACGGTACTATATGTGGATGACATATTGATTATTGGAAACGACATCAACATGCTTAACGATGAGAAGAGTTATTTGAACAAGTGTTTTTCAATGAAAGACCTAGGTGAAGCTGCTTATATATTGGGCATCAAAATCTATAGAGATAGACAAAGGCGCTGATAGCTTTAAGCGAGTACATACCTAGACAAAGTTACGAAAAGGTTCGAGAATGGATAAGGCATTGAAAGGTTCAATGCCTATGTTGTCGAGTAAGATATTGAGCAAGGCTCGGTGTCCAGCTATGGTAAATGATAGGAAGCTATGAGCAAAGTGCCTTATGCCTCGGCCATAGGTTCCATCATGTATGCCATCTTTGTGTACTAGACGGATGTGTCCAATGCTCTTAGTTTGTGACGGATATCAAAGTGATCCGAGTGGAACCTTTGGACCGTGAAGAACATCCTAAGGTACCTAAATAGGACTAAAGAAATGTTCTTAGTCTATGGGGGTGATGAACAGCTCGTCGTAAAAGGTTACGTCGATGCTAGTTTCGACACCGACAAGGATGATTCTAAATCTCAGACAGGATACGTGTATATTTTGAATGGAGGAGCTGTGAGCTGGAGAAGCTGCAAGCAAAGCGTGATCGCGGGATCTGATGAAAGCGGAATACATGGCTCTGCAGAAGCGTCAAGTGAAGGAGTTTGGATCAGAAACTTCATCCTTTGAGCTTGGCGTGGTTCAAGTGCATTGGACCCACTTTGGAGATATTGTGTGACAACACTGGCGCCATAGCACTCGCTAAGGAACCAAGATATCATCCAAAGACCAAGCATATCAACCGCAAGTTTCATATAATCCGAGATTATATAGCAGATGGAGATCTGAAGATTAGCAAAGTACATACAGATCTGAATGTCGCAGATCCTTTGACTAAACCTCTTCCACGTGTAAAACATGATCAGCACCTCAGTGCCATGGGTGTGAGATTGTTGCCAAATGTAAACTAGATTATTGACTCTAGTGCAAGTGGGAGACTGTTGGAATTATGCCCTAGAGGCAATAATAAAGATGTTATTATTATAATTCTTGTTCATGATAAAGTTTATATTCCATGCTAGAATTGTATTAAGCGGAAACATTAATACTTGTGTGGTTTGTGAACAACACCGTGTCCCTAATGCGCCTCTATGGACTAGCTCATTGATCAATGATGGTTAAGGTTTCCTAACCATAGACATGAGTTGTCAATTGATAATGAGATCATATCATTGGGAGAATGATATGATGGACAGACCAAACTAAGCGAAGCAATTAGATCGTGTCATCGTGTTCGTCTTTGCGAAGCTTTTCTTATGTCAAATATTGTATTCCTTAGACCATGAGATAATACAACTCCTGGTATCGGAAGAAAGCTTTGAGGTCATCAAGCGTCATCCTATGAGAGGGTGATTATAAAGGTGTCTCTCGGTGATCGGAAAGTATCATTGGGTTGTATGTATCGAGATGGAATTTGTCCCTCCCAAGTCGGAGATATACTTGGGCCCACTCGTGTCGATATCAACACGCTTGCAAGCATGTGGTTAAGGAGTTAATCACAAAGTGATATCGGATTACGGAACGAGTAAAGTACTTCATGTGAGCGAGATTGAACTAGGTATGCCGATACCGACGATCGAATCTCGGGCAAGTGAAATATCGCGAGACGAAGGGAATATATATATGGGATTGATTGAATCCTGGCATCGTGGTTCATCCGATATGATCATCAATGAATGTGTGGGAGTCAATATGGGTGCCCAGACCCCGCTGTTGATTATTGAAAGAAGATCATATGCGCATATTCTCGAACCAGGTCACACATAACGTGTCTCGACGCTAGGATAGATTGGATAATTGGTTTATGAATTTTTGTTGAGTCTCAGATGGGATCCGGGATATCACGAGAGGTTCGGAATGGTCAGGAGAATAAGATTCATATAAAGGCGGTGCAGTTTTTGGAGTTGAATTGTTAGGATTAATCGGTATTGTAGGAAGCTTCTAGAACCTTCGGAAGGGGCCAACGTGGTCCCACCTTCCGGGAGGGCATGGGCCTATGAGGGAGTGTCCTGGCGCATTGGGCCAGGGCACAAGGCCCCATAGGGCCCAACCGATTCTAGATAAGTTTAAACTCGTTTAAACTAGAGATAGAATTTCTGGATAAGGGATAAGTTTAAATCGTTTAAACTAGAGATAGGCTTGGAGGAGGGGCTAGGTCTGCGCCCCCCCCCTCTATATAAAGAGGGGTGGGGGCGCACCAACCCCCCACACCTTCCCCTCCAACCCTAGCCGCCCTGCTGCCCTTCCTCTCTCCCTCCCGACTGCTTGTAGGCGAAGCCCTGCTGCAGAAATTCTCCACCAATTGCACCGCGCCGTCGCGTTGTAGATCCAATCCATCTCTCCACCATACTTGCTGGTCCGAGGAAGGACGAGACGTCGAGGTGCCGCACGTGTGCATCTCACGGAGGCACCGCCACTTGTGGTGCTAGATCGGATCGGATCGCGAGGAGGAGAAGCGAGTACGACTACATCACCCACGTTAAGGCGCGTTCACATCTTGAATCTTCAAGGGTATGAAGATCTAATCCAATCTCTCTCGTTGTTTGCATCTCCTAGATTAGATCTTGGCTTTCCCTCTGTTTGCTTCCGTAGAAAATTTTGATTTACTATGCTGCGAAACCCTTCAATTTATAGCCCCTCAGTGAGTGAAGCGTTTTCTAGCCGTTGGAGCCATTTCCACACCGAAGACTCCGGTCTGTAGATCGGATAATCCGGTCTGACTATGTTCCACACCGGAGACTTTGGCCCATCTCTGGTCAGACTCTAGACCACCATACAGAATGTCCCAGCCAATGTGAAGAAGCCCCCTCCAGAGATTCTTTAGAGATTCCGACTTGGAGTACCTTTGGAGACTCGGTGTTTTCACGGAGACTCGATCTGATTATCTTGCTTGAGAATCTGCAGCTCAGGACCATCTTGAGCGACATCTGAAGGTCCCTAGCAGTTTTCTGGAAGCCCCTCTAGGGACATTGGGGAAAACTCCAAACCACACCGGAGAATCCGGTGTTTGCACACCAGAGACTCTGGTCTGGAATTTCCTGAAAGTTGCAGATTATTACAAGGACGTATCCATTGGGTTATGGGCTTTTCACTTTTCAGTATGTCATCCTGTAGACATTAGCACACTGTAAAATGATCTACAAGTTGTTAACGAACACCAAAAACTAATTAATACAATAAATTTCTTTTCACACAAAAAACAAGCAACATATCAATGTGACTCTCCATTAGTGGAAAGCCCCTAGGTGAACGAGAAAGAAATGAGTACGCGAAAGACCAACTCATTTTTAGTCATCAACATGGGCAGTCTTGGATACACTACTTGTGCTATGGGACCTAGACGGAGCACACGTATTTTAGTTAATACAAGGCGACAACCCTCAAGTATTATGCTCGATTGGTAGCCTGGCTACCAATGGAGACAAACTGTGGGAAAGATCGACTATGCTATCTGCCTTGGTGGCGCAAGGCCACTAGGCAAGACCTTTAATTGCGAGTTGATCCCGCCAAATCTTTATGCGATGCACGGGTAACTCGGCGACATCCAATCTTTTCTTGAGCTCCTTAGGGGTAGAACTTACGAGGATGGTACTCGTGCAGGTGCTTGATATTCCATGATTTCTCCATTGGTGTACCATATTTTGTTTCCATGTTGACCACTCCGGGCCTGGAAACTTGAACTACCCGGTAAGGGCCCTCCCACTTTTGTTGAAACTTGTTCCACTTTTCGAAGTCGGGCCCGTCGAAGGACGAATTTGCCTTCTTCCACTTTTTGAGATCGGATCTGATGGCTATGATAGCGTTACAGGATTTGCTGATAGCAAGCTGTGAAGGCATAGCGGCCTGGTCCTGAACCTCTTTGAGAAAGTTGACGTTGTCGATCCTCCATTCTCCTTGGGGGACTCATCATAATTTTGCACCTAGGGAGACCCGTAACAAAGTTCTGTGGGCAATACCGCTTCTGCCCCATAGACCAAGGAGAAATGCGTTTCCTCCCTGGCTCTGTTGGGGTGGTTCATATTGATCACAGAACTGCCAGGACCTTCTCAATCCTGTTTTTCCCACTACTTTTGAGCCGGACGAAGGTTCTTGTGTTAAGCCCACAAATCACCTCCGCATTGAGGCATCCGGCTTGCCTGTTGCTTCGAGGGTGCGCCAGTTATGCTTAGCATATCTTGGTGCTGAGGCCATCAAAGTAAGCAAAGAAAGCGCCATTGGTGAACTTGGAACTGTTGTCATTAACTATGTGGTTGGGTACGTGATGAGTTCAAATATTATGCATATTTAAGCATACAAATTATTCATATTGTCACTCATTACATGTTATATCAAGCTACAACCATACCCATTATGCATGATTACTAGTAATCATTCATTTTCACATGAACTTTGAACAACTAGTAGTTTAGTAGGATTTTATTACTATTTCCTTGTCTTTGACTTGTGTGTAGGTGCTATGGACACTCATGGACAGAAGGATCCAAAATGATGCAATATGGAGGAGTTGTAGACACCAGACTTAGCCATTTTAGGGGAGGAAAACGTGGATTTTCCATCAAGTCCAAATAAATATCCAAGGCCATGGTGTTGTATCCCTCATCCATACGAATCCAAGGATCCAAAGAACACCTCAATCGAAGTCTGTATGAAGAAATGGTGGCCAAAACACTATAGAGTACATAGGGCTTAACGACCTGCGGTACGAGCGGAGCTCGTCCGTACTGTATGGTCATACTGCCATCTGACGGCTTAGTTTCATCAAACGTAACAACATTTGTGAAGTCCCAATGGGCATATTTGGCCCCGGGCTCCGTCGGTTTGCGAAACCGACCTCCAGAATGCCTATTTAAAGTGGGGAAACCCTAGACGCCAAGGGGGAGAGTCCACACACGCGGCAGACGGATCCCTGTCGCTCTGTCGCCTACATAGCCTTTGCACACAAGATCTCCACCACCATACCACTCAAGAGGAAGATGAGACTTGCATCTTGAAGGGCTACACATCGGCCTTCATCAACAACGTCTCCAACTTCGATACCCTTTGTTTACTTTGTTGTAATACAAACTCTATTGTGGAATTGCACTTGTATTCAATTGAACCTTCATATTTCATCCATATTATTTCCATGATGTTGATCCCCTTCATGTATGAGTAGTTGCCTTGTTATTGGGTAGAGATGGTGAAACCCTAGTATTATTATGCATTGAAATAAAGATGATCTATAATGTTGGTCTTTGATCTATTGATTTATGATTTTGTGTTAGATCTCTCTCTTTAGATGGAATGTGAAGTCAGCCACATCTCATTTGCCTTTAAGACTAAAGAGAGTTAAATACTCTTTGTACGTGCATGGGAGTATGTCTAGTGCTATTTTTGTGACTACAAGCATTGGCTTATAACCTACATGGTTAAAGGGTGAATTAAGAGAGACTCACTAAGCTTATTACGATATCCATGGGGAAACCCTTAATTGTGGGTCTGTATGAGTTATTGCTTGCAGGAATCATAGTGGTTATTAAGAGATGACCTCATTACCTGATTCAAGAAAGTGACTTCCCACGAGTCTTGTAGCGAATATCTTATTATTGAGCTCTCTCCACACATATCATGACGAAATACATAGATTATCCTAATCATTCATAATTCTCCCATGCTAGTGGTGAATCATACACTCCTTGAGAACCCCTCAATCATATCACACAACACTCCATAAACACTCTCTTGCTTTAGTTTACTTTTGTTATTTACTTTTTTACTAGTTACTTTAAAGCTCTCATGTTTACTATTCTAACAACTTATAGTGTATACTATTTCCAAACACCATTTTGGGTGCGAACGTGGCCTCACTGACAACGTGGCTGTGGGGTTGTGTTGTTGCCATCTGCAAAGATTCCATGGGACGAACTTCCTAATAAATAGTTGCTGCTATAAGTATTGCAATAACCCTGTTGTTGATCGCAGGAACCCGGACATCAATACACTGAACCAATAGATGAACTCAAGAATGAAATTTACGGTGTCCTGAGCGGCGATGACTCGGATAGGTTCCACATTAGGCCACTTGGTTAACTTATCGATAGCAACAAAAATGTATTGGTACCCTCTCACCACCCACGGGATGGGTCCAACAATATCCAGCCCCCAGACCACGAAGGGCCAGGGGAGGGGGATGGTTTGCGGGTATTGATCGGGTTGGTGTATATTCTTGGCAAGAATTGGCATGCATTGAAAGTTCTGACCAGGTATTTGGTGTCAAATAACATCATCATCCAATAGAATCCTTTGATGAAATTATTTCCCTACTAGGACCCACGAGGCGAGGTGGCTCGAGCACTCTCCCCCATGGACCTCCTCGAGGATTTTTCTCCCTTCCTCCTAGGAGATGCACCAAAATTTCATGTCGGAGTCATGTCCCTGGTATAATTCTCCGTCGATTAGGGTGTACATCTTGGTTTGAAAAAACACCATTTCTGCTTCTTTGTGGTCGGCGGGGAGCTCCTTGTCCTGGAGATACCACAATGTGTCTGTTGCTCAAGGTGTCTCTCGCATCTCCACCACTCTAACCACATGTTTGATGGGAATGACTGCATCATCGGGGTCGGTGTCTTCTTTGTTCCTGGGGGCACTTGGCTCCACATCCATCGCTTCTCTCATGATGGTTAGAGCTGTGGGATCTCCTCAGGGATCTTCGCTTGTTGGGATCTTTGTGCAGGGTGGGGGCATGATAGATGGCCAAAGTAGCCGTTCTACAAGGAATTATAGGGGTACGTGTACCTAGGCCACATCGATCTTGTTTAGCCATCGACAATGACGTTGGAGCCGCGCTAGAAGTGTTCCATCCGGAGCTCATCGAAGTATTGCTCCAATTTTTCTGACTTCTTCCACGTATGGGGCCATCCGTAGGGAGTCATATCTTTGTTGATCTGGTTGATGACCAGTTGGGAATCCGCAAGAATGACCAGGCGCTTGATGCCTAGTTCTTTCACGATCCTGAGTCTGGTGAGCAAACCATTGTGCTCGACCTTGTTGTTGGTAAAGTACTCTCGATGGTAGATCATCTGAATCATGTACTCTAGCTTTTCCCATGTTGGCACCGTAAGGAACACACCTGCCCCTGATCCATCGAGGGGGTATGAGTAGTCGAAGTACATGATCTAGTCCTGCGGGTCGGCCTTCCCGGGAAGGGAAGAAACTGTCTCCTCCTCGTCTTTCGAAGTGGGAGTCCACTCAACAATGAAGTCTGCCAAGGCCTTGATCTTGACGGTTTGGGTGTGGTAAAAGTGGAGGTCGAAAGTACATAGTTCGATGGCCCACTTCGCGACGCGCCCCATGGCTTCCCGGTTGGGAAACATGCACTCCAAGGAGTGCTTGGTGATCACGGTGCGCTTCTAAGTAATGACATAGATTCCTTGATGCCATAAGTATGCTGAGCAAGAGATTTTGAAGGGTATGGTAGTATGCTCAGGTGTCTTGCAGTATAGTACTAACAAAATACACTAGTTGTGACACCCTCCGCTTCTTTGCGGGGTCATGTTGCTCCTGATCGTTCAAGTTGTAGGATCCGAGGAGGCGCTTCCAGGAACCTAGGCTCTCTTCCCAACTCATTGAGTTCGGGAGGTGTGCCTTGCTGGATCTCTAGAATGGGGCCCTCAATGCTGACACTTCTGTCATCTTCCCTCGCGGATCCTACCTCGTTGGGATCAGGAAGAGGCGCTCTTAGCCTTCCAGGGCATCCTTAGGCTCCTCACTGAGCTTGGAGGATGCGCCTGGCTTGGTCCTAGGAACAGGGTCATCAGCGATGACCTTTAGGTCATATTATTACCTTCCCACAACAAGCACCACACTCACCACCTGACTTGTGGCAGCGACATATAGTAGCATGGACTCTCCTGGCTTGGAAGCCACAAACACCGGAGGGGAGGACAAATAACACTTCAAATCTTGTAGCAAAACCTAGGCCTTCGGTGTCTAGTCAATGGGCCCTAATTTCTTCAGGATTTTTAAGAAATGTAGGGCTTGTTCCCCATCTGGATATAAAGTGTTGAGGCGCTGCACATCTTTGACCCGCATAGGGGCCTCCATCCCATTGATGGCTTTGATCTTCTCGGGTTTGGCCTCAATTCCCCGGTGAGATACTAGGAAACCAAGCAAATTCCCCGAGGAAACACCAAAAACGCATTTCTCGGGGTTTAGCTTGAGGTCGACCTTGCATGATTTATTGAATGTCTCGTACAAATCCTGAAGCAAGGAGTTCTAGTGTTGGGTCTTGACGATGGTGTCATTGATGCAGGCCTCCACGTTGCGTCCTATATGCATTCCAAGGTACTCCCACATAATGTGATGGAACGTTGCTCTGGTGTGCTTCAACCCAAAAGGCATGCATGTCTAGAAAAAACATCCTTCTGGGGTAATGAACGTCGTCTTCTCTAGCCATCTTGATCTGGTGGTACGAGGAGAAGGCGTCGAGGGAGCACAAGAGGTCACACCCGGTCGTGTAATCAACGATCTAGTTAATTCAGGGTAGTGGAAATGGATCTTTGGGAGGCCTTGTTCAGATTTGTGAAGTCGATGTACATACTTTTGTTGGATTTGTGCGGTTTTGGTACCACGACGGGGTTATCTACCCACATCAGGTGTAGTACTTCTCGGGTGACCCTGGCCACCTTAAGCTTCCTGACTTCTGAGACAATGAAGTATTTCTTGTCTAGCGTTTGGCTCTGAACCTTCTTCTTTATCAGGTGGGCTCTCGGGCACACTGCGAAATGATGCTCGATCACCTCCCTTGGTACCCTGGGAAGTCTGAATGGGTCCTAGGAGAACACATCTTAATTATCCCCAGAGGAAGGAGATGAGTGATCTTTCTTGCCGATCGGTGAAGCGCGCCCTGATAGTGACAGGGCATCCCCATCCTAGAATGACAGGACCTTCTTGGTGAGGTTGTGGTCTCGACAAGACGCTTCTTCCACATGGGTGACAGATCCAACGCATTCTGATCATGTGATCCCAAGGAGTCCGCTACTGTGGCCTCCTAATAGGACCTACTCCATGCAGAAGATGGCGTCTCAAGTGTCAGTCTTGTTGGTGATGACTCCCTTCTTGGTCGGAATCTTCATGGTGTTGTACACATGGTGCGTAACTGCCATGAACTTCGCCAAAGTTGGCCGCCCGAGGATGTTGTTGTAGGGTAAGTGGATTTCCACCATGTTGAACGTGATGTTCTCTGTGCAGAAGTTGTCTCGGGTTCTGAATATGACTAGCAGCATGACATATCCTAAGGGCTGCATAATCCCTGGGTTGATCCCCTACATTTACCCCGTGGGTAGAAGCTGCTCGGCCGAGACCTGGAGCTGCCTCAGAAGTTGCATGGACAGGAGGTTTAGGATCGCACCTCCATCCACGGGCATCTTATTCACCCTAATGTGGTCGTGAGACCACCAGTGATAGGGTCCCCATGTCCACACATCATAGAGGTGATCCTGGGCATCAAAGGTGACTAGCGTGGCCCGACCACTTGAGGGGGTGGTGTGCTTCCATGCTTGGATGCACGACCCACAACTCTCTAATTAGTATCTTGACGTGATGGGGTTTGTTGCATAGAAAACAAAAATAATTCCTACGGTTTCAACTGCCAAGATCAAATCTAGGCGATACTTTGTAACAGTTTCAAAAGGATTCACCCTTGTTCCCACAAACAAATTTGGTTGGTGCAAAGTGTACAAGACCGTCCTCAGCGCCACAAGGGGCAGCGCCTCCGTAATTGGTCACACATACAGTGTGCCAACAAGTTCCATCCCTCGCTCTAGCCAGTCAGCGAAAGTAGAGGATCCTCAGGAACTCTAGCAGCTCTACGATATAGTGGTGGTGGTGGAGAAGATCTTGAGCAGGGTTTCTCCTAAGCACCTCGCTCGTGGCAATGGACAAGCTAGAAAAGGATGAAGATGCCATCCAAAGGGCATATGAGAGGAGAGGGAGTGATTTGTGAGAGAGAGGTCTCCACCTCCTTTTGTAGGGGCAGGAGGGCAGCCCCCTCCCTTGGCCGGCGGCCAAGAGGATGCCCCCTCCTCTCCCCTCATCATGGCTAGTGGACTCTCCACTCACACATATTAATCTCCACTTTCTGCCATTGATTCTCCACTCAAAAACCAAAGGTCTTTCCATTAAATAACTTTAATTATCTTGGTTTAATGCCACTCAATTAATGAGTACTTCATTTAATGAACAATCAAATCACTTGCTCGCAAGATATGTTAATGTGATATCATCGAGAGGGCCTGAGTATATCTCTCCATTATCTGGATGGAAAAATTCCACTCTTGATCCACGAGCCTCAACTAACACTTTCCAAGTACCCTACGACACCTTTATAATCACCTAGTTACGATGTGATGTTTGATGGAATCAAAGTACTTTTCAAGTGGAAGCGATTGACATGATCTCATGGTATAAGGATATTGAGTTACTTTGAATGAGATAGCAATATAAACTTGAGGACTTGATCGTATTGCTAAATATACTGTGTGTGTGAACGTTCATCATATCATTCTACAATGATATGACCCTGTTATTAACAACATCCAATGTTCATGATCAGGAAACCTTTATCATCATTTAATCAACAAGCTAGAATGAAGATAGGCATTACTAGGAACCTTTTCTTTTGTTTATAAATCACACATGCATTAATGTTTCTGGTTAACACAATTATATCATGAGAAATAAACATTTATGATAAACATGGAATAATATAATAACCAGTTTATTATTGCCTCTCGGGCATATTCCTTTCAGTCTCCCACTTGCACTAGAGTCAATAATCTAGTTAGAAACAACTTGCGCATTTAACAGATATGGCACTTTGGTGTTATATATACGCTTTTGATAGTGGTAAACATAATCCCTAGATCTGACACTTTAAGGTCTGTGTATTTACATGTCTTTGCGTCTCTACGCATCACTCATTCTCAAATGAGGTGTCTTTGTATAAATTTGATGAGACCTTAGTTCCTTGGGGTTTAAAATATATTGATATAATATTCATACAATATATATTCATAGTACTAGCCCATCGAACCACATCTAGTTCCTTTGCTACTACCATAGTAGTCTTCTACTTAGACTTTCGTGGTAGTATCTTTTACAATGTCCATAACTTTGGAACTTATCCAAATCCATCATGAAACTTTCTTCCATTACATTGTGCTACCTTAACCTATATCCTAGATAGAGATAAACTTAGTTTGTACCTTTTGACAAAACTAGTACCAATGTAACTCTTTACAATGAACTATTTGTATAGTGCCAATGTAACACTTTACTATGAACTATCTGTATAGTGTCAATGTAACACTTTACAGTGAACTATCTATCACTTATTTATACGAAATATATTCTTAGTTCTTCCAAAAGGTCATAAGAATATAGTTACTATCGTCCAATGATCATCTTACGAGTCATCCTGGTATAAGCTCATAACATTTAGAACATAGGACATATCTGGATATGTACATATCACAGAATGATTGATTAAGATATTCATGTGTTTTTACTCACCAAGTGTCAAAACACTTGAATCTCGTTTATCAAGATATCCATGTGATTTTACTCACCAATTGTCAAAACACTTGAATCTTGATTATCAAGTTATCCATGTGATTTTACTCACCAAGTGTCAAAACACTTGAATCTTGATTCAACATTTTCCATGTGGCAAGAACCTTTCTCGTTGTTTCCATATTGAACTCATTCAATATTTCATCTATGTACATTTGGCATAACTACATTAGCATATAAATCCATCCAAATAGACATTGATGCCTAATATTCAGGTTAGCCTAAGTCTTTCATCCAAATCTAATTTCAATAAAATTCTTAACTTGTGTCAAATAAAAGATACATTATTTCCAATCAACAATATGTCTTATACATAATGTATTAGAAATATGTCTCAATGTTCTCACTTAATTTCTTGCAAATGCAAGCATCTTCATTATCTCCTATGAAATTAAACCTTTTAAAAATTTCATCACGGTGAAGATTCCAACTCCGTGATGCTTATTTCAACTATTGAAGTTTGCATGCCTTTTTAGCATCCTTTGATTTAACAAAACCCCTCGGATCGTGTCACATACATGTCCTAGGTAACCATTCTATTATAAGAATGTTGTTTTCTTTGTTCAACTAGCATATACAATAATTGACATATGTAGTGGTTGCTACACTAATCCGTCCAAACTAAAAATCGCTACGAAAGATCAAATCTTGTCATATTCAACTACTTGAACATTGTCATAAACTTTTTACCGACATGTCGACTATTTCACGGATGTGAAACATCCATGTCTGTTTCTTTATATATCCACATACAATCGATATGATTTATGCCTTCCAGAGGGTCTTCCAACTTCAGTAACTTCGTTTCTCGTGTATGGAACTATCACAGATTTTATGGCTTCAAGCCATTTGATGGAGTCAAGGACCATCATCGCTTCTTTGCATGTAGTCGGTTCACCATTTTCAAACAATAATGATTTAATCTCAAATCTTAGTATTTGATTGTTTACCCAATCTATGCGGTTCAATAGGAACTTAGTTCTCCGTGACTACAATCTTTGAGGTACGTGATTCATGGGCATTGTGGCTGCCTCCGGGAAACTTTCTAGTGCTATGCAACTCGGCACATATAGCTATGGTTCAATAACCTTGTCAAAGTTCTATTGTCCTCCCACTTAACTTTTCACGAAAAATCCCTTCTCAAGCAATTTTATGTTTCCAAGAGACAAACACTTTTGTCTTTGGTGTTATGGAGGAATACCCAACGGTTATTCGGAATAAACTATAAAGACATGTCATCTGACTTTGGTTGTAAACTTTTTAATTATGCCTAGCATACCAAAATTTAAGAAAAGACAACTTGGGTTTTATCCCAGACCATAACTCATATGGTGTCATTTGAACGGATCATGATGGAGCTATTTTTAGTGTAAAAGTGGTAGTCACTAAAGCTTCATCTTTTAAAATATAATGGCAATTTTATAAATAACACCGTTGATACTACCATGTTAAACTGGGTTTGATTACATTTCGCGAACAATCCATACTCCTATGGTGTTTCGAGAAACACAAGTCAATGGAACGATTCCTCAAATCATACTAAACTTGTAACTCAAGTATCTTCCTTTATAATCCAATCATAATTTTTTTATTTTCTTGTTACAATGATTTTCCACTTCATTTTGAAATCATTTGAACATTTTCAAATGTTTCATACTTCTCCCTTATCAAGTAAATATACACATGTATTTACTCAAATTTCAGAGAAAGCCTATGAAGTTTAAATACATCGCTCATGACTACACGTAATGGAAAATATACATCAAGATGCACTATGTCCAATAGGTTAGTTGTTCGTTCTTCTTTGGCCCATGAATGCGGTTTTAGCTATCTCTAGGAAAGTTTCACAAGCGTCAATTGATCAAAACCAAAAGACTCCAAAAATCCATTAACATGGATTTTCTTCTTATTTTTCTTTCCAATATAATTTAAACGGCGATAGATGTCACTCAAAAGTGATATTCCAATCATTTGTCTTGCGAATTCTTAGCATCAACGTTTATGGACGTGATTTATCCAACTAGATTTATAAAAGTTCATGCATCTTCTATGGAATATGGTAATTATTTGAATAACCATTATTCTCATAATATCAGAACAAAATAACAATTACTAATACAAATCTGGAAGGCGAGTTTTGATGTCAACGAGAAACACAATAGCACTTTATTTGTTTTCAATGAACATCATCATATATTCTTTTGCTAGTTACTTAGGCCATTGTAGTTTATGAATTTTGTTGTTCTGTATGACACTTCATACCAATAAATTAGGTATCCAATACCCAAGAACCACATTGTTTAACAAGCAAAGAATACACCCATAACATGTATATCATCTATATACCTAATCTGGACATTTCCAGTCTTTTTCCTTTCTGCCAAATATTTACCAAATTCTCTTTTAGCATTACCTTTCCTTTTAAAAAGAATCTATAAACATCAATAGTGGTGCCATACATACGACACATGGTCCAAATCATGTATAGTCAAATACTAATACATTTGGACTTTCACTTTGAAGTGGATCACCATCATCAAATGTTTAGCATTCTTTTAAGTTTTATTCCTTTTAGTAATCCTTTTAATGTATTAAACATTTTACCTACATCTTCTATCCATCCTTATAATGACAACTTTCATGATCAAGCTACTATAGCTTATAAAGGTGAATTGCGAGTATAATGTTAGTTCCCAAATTTTTTTGGGAGATCAAGATGCATAGCATCTCTAACCTTCGCAAATTCCCATACAATATGAGGAGATGTATCTTACTAATACTATATTATATCATATTGCAACCAAACATTGTTTCAAATATTGTAATATCTTTGACGGATGATGGTTTTTGAAACAATTCTTTTAGCTCCTAGATAACCTTGATACTAAAATAACTTTCGAATATCACAGATCATGGAGGAAAGCATGATATTTAGATACTAACATTGGAACTATTACTCTTGATTCAATACTAGTTATTGAATTTCACGGAGTAAGTGAGGTTTTGCTGAAAGTTTGCAATAGTACTTCAAACTTTATATTGTCACTCATAAAACAATACGATACTAGTTCGTAAAGTAAAAAATTATAGAATCCTATAGTTATATTATCTCAATCATAGCTAAACACAGGGCAGTAAACGAATGATAGTGACTACAACGAAACTATGCAAATTCACTTCGATTCAGTTTATGATAAATTGAGTCTAACTTTAATCATACTACTATGTGAACGAAATTCACTATGCCACAACAGATCATCATGAGTGGTGGAGCAGATCCAATGGCGAGCATCATATGGGCATCATATCATCCATATGCCTCGTGCTTTACCTTTTGGTTCATGTTCCGAGGCCACATCTGTACATGCTAGGCTCGCCAAGTAAGAACCTTAGTATTCACGTGTAAAAACTATCTTACACCTGTTGTATGTGAACATATAGTCTATCACACTCGATCATCACGTGGTGCTTCAAAATGACAAACTTTCTTAATGGTGTATACTAAGGAAGAACATATTATTATCTTTATATTCAGTAGGAGGGATCATCTTATAATCCTACCGCCAAGTTCTAAGCTAGACATAAGCATAAATAATATGCAAACAAACATGATATATAAAAGTGACATGATATGGTTCTTGCACTTGATCACTATCTTGTACATCATGGTATGATCTCTATCATTCTATTTGTGTCACGCCAAGGTATATGGAGCTTCCACTTATTTGTTATAATTCTCGAGAGTATCTTACGATACTAAAATTATAACATTTACCATATCATAACACAATCCCAGCAAAAATAAATCTAGACATCTCTAATTTATGTTTTGCAAGTTTTACATGGTTGTGGGCTTTCTAGGAAAGAACTGTTCTACCTACAAACTTCAAACCCAACGGAGATAATCAAGTTATTAGCAAACCGTTGTAAATCAGATATTAACTATAGTGGGAGAGACAAACACCCGCTAGCCACGTGTACAAAACTGTTGCATGTCAAGTGTGGAACATGTCTCATGTGCGGGGACATGTAAAGTTTGTGCGGGCCGCTTCATCACACTATGCCGCTAATATACAAAGTACATAAAAGTTTGCAATAACATGATCATCAACGCCCACATCTCTATGTGTTCTAACCGTACAAAAAATGTATGCATAGACATAGCTCTGATACCACTGGTGGGGTTTGTTGCATAGAAAACAAAAAATCCTATGGTTGCAACCGCCAAAATCGAATCTAGGTGATACTTTATAATGGTTTTAGGACTCACCCTTGAAGACCGTAAGCGGGATAATGTTCCCGCAAACAAACGTGGTTGGTGTAGAGTGTACACGACCATCCTCAAGGACATGTAAACGATCAACACCACAAGGGGCAGGCACTCCATAATCGGTCACACATACGGTGTGCCGACGACTTCTGTCCCTCACTCCAGCCAGGCAGTGGAAGTAGAGGATCCTTAGAAACTCCAGCAGCACTAGGACATAGTGGTGGTGGTGGATAATATCTTGAGCAGGGATTTTCCTAAGCACCTCGCTTGTGGCAATGGACAAGCTAACAAGGGGGATAGATGCCATCTAAAGGGCATATGAGAGGAGAGGGAGTGAGTTGTGAGAGAGGGGGTCTCCACCTCCTTTTATAGGGGGAGGGGGCAGCCCCCTCCCTTGGTCGGCGGCCAAGAGGGTGCCCCCTCCTCTCCCCTCGTCATGGGTAGTGGACTCTCCACTCACACATATTAATCTCCACTTTATCCCATCGATTTTTCACTCAAAAACCAAATGCCTTTCCATTAAAGCACTTTAGTTCTCTTGGTTTAATGCCACTCAATTTAATGAAAACTTTATTTAATGATTACTTTGTTTAATGAATACTTTATTTAATGAGTACTTCATTTAATGAATACTTTATTTAATAAACACATTAACAATTCAATCTCTTGCATTATTTTGATACACTGAAACTATTCCGGAAGATTCGTCAGAACAGATTCTGTGATGTCTAGTATTTTCTCCTGCGTTCCTTACCCAATCAAATGTGTCGACTACTCTTAAGTGTGTCTCCATATGGGTTCGAGAACTATATGTACATGATCGATACTTTCTCCAATCAATAATCATTAGCAGGGCCTGAAGATCCATAATGACTCCCACTAGCTCTACGAAAATCCAATGATCGTCTGAACCATTTTTGCAGTAAGAAAATTCATTTTGTCTTGCGATATTTTACCTGTCCGAGATCCGATCATTTGGTATCATCCATACCTAGTTCAATCTCGTTACCGACAAGTACTCTTTTTCTCGTTCCCGTGATATAACATTTAGTGATCAAATCACTTGCTCACAAGCTATGTTAATGTGATATCACCGAGAGGGTCCTGAGTATATCTCTCCATTATCTGGGTGGAAAAATCCCACTCTTGATCCACGAGTCTCAACTAACACTTTTCAAGTATCTAACGACACCTTTATAATCACCTAGTTACAGTATGATGTTTGATGGAATCAAAGTACTTTTCAAGTGGAAGTGATCAACGTGATCTCGTGGTCTAAGGACATTGAGTTAATTTGAATTATATAGCAATATAAACTTGAGGTTGTGGTCGTATTGTTAAATCTACTGCGGGTGACTGTTCATCATATCATTCTCCAATGATATGATCCTATTATTAACAACATCCAATGTTCATGATCACGAAACCTTGATCATCAGTTAATCAATAAGCTAGTATGAAGAGATGCATTACTAGGAACCTTTTATTTTGTTTATAAATCACACATGTATTAACATTTCCGGTTAATATAATTATAGCATGAGAAATAAACATTTATCATAAACATGGAATAAGATAATAACCACTTTATTATTGCTTCTCGGGCATATTCCTTTCATGACGACGATGTGTCAAGGGAAGGCCGAGACGCCTCCCTGAATGCACAATACGTCATGCATCCCAAGATTGTACCAGGATCGGTCTCGTGCCGCTCCTGGGCAGGCGTATGTCTAGGGCCTAGAAAGAAACCTGAGAATTCAGAGGTCTCTCCCTTTCTTCTTCTTGGCGAGACAACGACGGTGCTAATGAAACAAGAAACGCATGCGCCTCCTACCTGGCATTCTAGATGCCGTGTCCTAGATTTCGACACTAAGGATATGCACTCCCCTTTTTAGTTCGGCCAGGGGCGCAATACGTGGCAAGCTCAAAAGGTGAAAGCGAAGATCACAAGAACACACAAACACACACGTTTTTACCCAGGTTCAAGCCTCATTGTGCAAAACACTACATCCTACAACTATTGTGTATCTGGTGGATGAGGAACCGATTACATGCGGTGTTTCTCGGGAAGGATATGTTGATTCCTTCCCTTCTAAGCTAGCTTGAATATGCTCCGATTGACCTCCCCTTCTATCGGCTCAGGCTCTCATTTTATACTGGTAAGGGGACGCTACATGTACCAGTCCTACGCATCAAGGTAATGCGCGCATGGATACAACATGGCGATGCGGTCCCGTGGACCAACATGCGTTGGTAGCGCATGACCACGTAGCGCTCTCGCTCCATACGCATGGCCTTGGTTAGTTATCGTTTTCCAGCTGCCTATGCTCTTTGAGGATCCTATCAGCGGGGACCCGAGACGTTTCTTGGTTAGGATTTCGCCGAGGGATCCCGGGTCCAGAGCGGTGGCCTATCTTCTGTCTCCGGGGATGGTCCTCACCTTGATGCTTGGGGTCGTCTTGTGTTGATCAGGGCAAACTTTTGAGTGCGGGAGACGGCGTAGACACGGATAGCCACCGGGGTGAGAATTCCGCGGGCTTTCTCCCACTTCACACCGTGGTTCGATAAGTCCTCTCCCGGAGGACCATGTACCCTCAGTTTCCACGGGAGCGACACCGATGATAACTCTAGTCAAGCCGGCTCATCCTCGCCAGCTCCACTATCCGTACATGATGCCTGCCCTGTGGTATATGTTGTTACCAAGCATTTTAACATGTATATAGTATAGATCTGCTGTGTAAGCATATTTAGCAAGATCGAATCCATTAGAATATTTATACGTGCATGGTGAATTCTTGGTTAATTATATATTGCTCTAGTCTAGCGAGACTTACGAGTTGATAATAATAATAAATATATAGAAGATAAAGAAATTTTTAAAGATAATTTTTTTTTGCTTTGGATAAAAAAAACTTGTTAGGCGGAATTAGCACGGAAGTACGAAATGTGTTTTTTACCATAATAATGAGACAAATCAAATATTTGTTCTTCTGATCCAATTTTGCTCAATCTATGTTGTCAGTCGTCCAATTAGCTTCAGCCTTGTATCCCCTATTAGTGTTGCCAATACTTTTTTGAACTGACTACTACGGTAGAAGCGATTGTCCTTATTTGGGCTGTTGAAAAATAAATAAAATAGTCCCTCTTTTCACAATATAATCCTTTTTAGCGTACCATTGGAGATCTTCGGATGGATTTATCGTCTCTAGCTTGCACCTTGACATTCCTCCATGATTTTGGTGAAAAAAACCCGATTAAACCATGATGGTGGTGCCGGAGGGACAGTGCACCGGACCGTAGAAGAGAAGAGAAGGGAAGGGAAGAGGATGAGTGAATTTGGGCATCTTCTTCCACTTTTGCTTTCTATCGTCATCATCGCCATCAACAATGACAAATGCACAGATTCTCCCTCCACTTATATACTCCCTCCTCTCCCTCCATCCATTTCCTCAATTCCATCCTCTGATAGGCATCTCAGTTTTGCAACAAGCTCAGGTGGCCATAGGAGTGCTCCATCGATCCGTACGTGATCTTCTAGGTAGTGCCTGACAGCCTGACATGGTAGCCACCGCTCTCTGCTCGTTGTCATGTCTCCTGGCCGTCGCTGTCCTGCTCGCGGCCCGTGAAAACAATGGTGCGGCGGCGTTGGATGCCCAGGCCGCGTACCTGTCCCGGTTGAAGCAAGATTTTGCAGGGCCGGCCATGGCACGGTGGGACTTCTCGTCGTCGCCGGTGGTGGACTATTGCAGGTTCCAGGGCGTGGCCTGCGACGACAAGGGCGACGGAAATATCACGGGCATCGACCTCACGTCGTGGCGGCTCACCGGCAGGATCCCTCCCGGCATCTGCGCCGCGCTACCGGCCCTCCTGGACCTCCAGCTCGGCTTCAACGATATCCGCGGCGGGTTTCCCGCGGCCCTCCTCAACTGTTCCTCCCTCGAGACGCTCAACCTCAGCTACTCCGGCGTGTCGGGCGCCGTGCCAGACCTGTCCCCGATGCTGGCGCTCCGGGCGCTCGACATGTCGAACAATCTCTTCACCGGCGCGTTCCCGGTGGCGTCGCTCGTCAACATGACCACCCTCGAGGTCGTTAACTTCAACGAGAACCCCGGCTTCGACGTGTGGCGGCCGCCGGAGACGCTCACGCGGCTGCGGCGCCTCCGCGTGCTCATCCTGTCCACCACCTCCATGCGCGGCGGCGTGCCGGCGTGGCTTGGCAACATGACGTCGCTCACCGACCTCGAGCTCAGCGGCAACTTCCTCACGGGCCGCATCCCGCCGTCGCTCGGCCGCCTCGCAAACCTGGAGTTCCTCGAGCTCTACTACAACGAGCTCTCAGGCGCCATCCCCGACGAGCTCGGCAACCTCTCGCGGCTCGCCGACGTCGATTTCTCCGAGAACCGCCTCTCCGGCGCCATCCCGGACTCGCTCTGCGCGCTCCCCAGGCTCCGCGTGCTCCAGGTCTACACCAATTTCCTCACCGGGCCCATCCCGGCGGTGCTGGGGAACTCCACCCAGCTCGAGATCCTCTCCGTGTACAAGAACCAGCTCACCGGCGAGCTCCCCGCCGACCTCGGCCGCTACTCCGACTTCAACGTGCTCGAGGTCTCCGAGAACCTACTCACCGGCCCGCTGCCTCCGCACGCCTGCGCCAACGGCAAGCTCCAGTACATCCTCGTCCTCAGCAACCTCCTCACCGGAACAATCCCGGCGGCCTACGCGGACTGCTCGCCGTTGCTCCGGTTCCGCGTCAGCAACAACCACCTCGAAGGCGACGTGCCGCCCGGCATCTTCGCGCTGCCGCACGCCTCCATCGTTGACCTCTCCTACAACCACTTCACCGGCGCCGTGTCCTCGTCCGTTGCCGGTGCCAAGAACCTCACCTCTCTCTTTGCCTCCGACAACCGGCTTTCGGGCGTGCTTCCGCCGGAGATCGCCGAGGCGGGAAACCTCGTGAAGATCGACCTCAGCAACAACCTCATCGCCGGCCCGGTCCCGGCTGAGCTGGGGAAGATGGTTAGATTAAACCAGCTGTCGCTGCAGGTGAACCGGCTCAACGGCACCATCCCGGAGACGCTCGCCGACCTGAGAAGCCTCAACGTGCTGAACCTGTCGGAGAACGCGCTATCGGGGCAGATACCGGAGGCGCTGTGCGCGCTGCTGCCGAATTCCCTAGACTTCGCCGGCAACAATCTGTCCGGGCCGGTGCCGCCGGCGATGATCAAGGACGGGCTGCTGGAGAGCGTCGCCCGCAATCCGGGGCTATGCGTGGCGTTCCGGCTGAACCCCAGAGACACGACGATGCCGATGTGCCACAGGGATGCAGACAAGCGGGGCCTCGCCGGGAGCGCATGGATCGTGGGGGCGTGCGCGGTGGTGTGCGTTGTGGCAATGCTGGCGCTAGCGCGGCGGTGGATGATGCGGCGATGGGCGGCGCAGGACGGGGAACAGGACGGGACGTCGTCTTCGTCGCCGGGGTCTAGGAGGGGCCACGGCGTGTCGTCGTACGACGTGACGAGCTTCCACAAGCTGAGCTTCGACCAGCACGAGATCGTGGAGGCCCTGATTGAGAAGAACATCGTGGGGCACGGCGGGTCCGGCACCGTGTACAAGATCGAGCTGAGCAGCGGCGAGCTGGTGGCCGTGAAGAAGCTGTGGGTGTCCTCCTCCAAGCAGAAGCAGCAGCGCGGCGGCCATGGCGGCTGGGGCGGCGAGGAGGACGAGGGGCGCGAGCTGCGGACGGAGGTGGAGACGCTGGGCAGCATCCGGCACAAGAACATCGTGAAGCTGTACTGCTGCTACTCCGGCGCCGACAGCAACCTGCTGGTGTACGAGTACATGCCCAACGGCAACCTGTGGGACGCGCTGCACGGCGGTGGGTGGGGGTTCCTGGACTGGCCGACGCGCCGCCGCGTGGCCATCGGCGTGGCGCAGGGGCTGGCCTACCTCCACCACGACCTCTTGTTCGCCATCGTCCACCGCGACGTCAAGTCCTCCAACATCCTTCTGGACGCTGACTTCGAGCCCAAGGTGGCCGACTTCGGCATCGCCAAGGTGATCCAGGCCACCGCCTCCTCCCGTGGCGACACCACGGCGTCCACCACCACCATCGCCGGCACCTACGGGTACCTGGCACCAGAGTACGCCTATTCGTCGAAAGCCACGACCAAGTGCGACGTGTACAGCTTCGGGGTGGTGCTTATGGAGCTAGCCACGGGGAGGAAGCCCATCGAGCCGGAGTTCGGGGAGACGAGGGACATCGTGCAGTGGGTGACGGCCAAGGTGGCGGCGGCCGCGGAGGCGGAGGCGCTCGACAAGGGACTGGCGTGGAGCCCGTTCAAAGAGGAGATGGTGCAGGCGCTGCGCGTGGCCGTCCGGTGCACCTGCAGCATCCCCGGGCTACGGCCCACCATGGCCGACGTCGTGCAGATGCTCGCCGAGTCCGGACCCGCTGGCCGGATGGGCAAGGCCGACAAGGATTACTCCAGCAAGCAACCCAAGCCCGTCGTGTAATTGATCAACTAGTGTGCGTACGTCGATCGATCATGGCGCAAGTGCAAGTGACCGATTAACCAACAACTAGTAGTAATTACGAAAATTATTAAGAGCGGCTCAAGAAGGTGATCGGTTCATCTGGAGAGCCCACTTTAAGAGTAATTAGGCTACTATTATATAGTACTACTAACAATAATTAATAAGAAGATTAAGAACGTCTATAGAGATTGTTCCAAGTTGCAAAGATTGTTCGATCTTGCACTAGGCCGGAGAGTGATGAGTGAGTGAGTGATAGCTAGCTGGATGGTAGAGTGTAGCTGCATAGATAGCTGGCTTTTATTGGGTCATTTTCTACTAGACTGCTTGGTGTTTAAGCAGAATCTGATGCTTCAGTCAGTGGATGTATGGACCTGCATAAATCATCTACAAATATATATGGATGGATACAACAAAAAGTACTAGCTTTGGATTGTTCCTTTCTTTTTGGATGCATGGACATCTTTTGTTCTCTCTTTTTCTGGTGCCCTTTTTTGTTTTGGTGAGAGTGATGCCACCCTCACAGAGGGGACGCAGGATATCCTCCAGTGGACCTGGGATCCGTCCGGCTGCTACACTGCAAAGTCTTGCTACCAGGCCTTGTTTGCTGGTCGGACCTCGATGGCAGGTGCGCTACAAATCTGGCGCTCTCGAGCACGTGCCAGTTGCAAGGTTGCTCTTTGGCTGGCTGTGAGGAATAGATGCTGGACCGCTGATAGGTTGACTCGACGCGGGTTGCAGCACCCGGCAGCATGTCCTTTCTGCGACCAGTGTGGAGAATCCATTGACCACCTCCTCATGGGATGTGTCCTTGCTCGTGAGGTGTGGAGCACTTGCCTTGGATGGTGGGGCAAGAGCCAGTGGTTGCCCGAGTGCGACACGAAGTTGGTCGCTTGACTGCAGGGGAGGCGCCGTGGGAAAGGGCGAGAGCGTGATCTATGGACAGGAGTCGCCTTGGTGTGTTGGAAGCTTTGGCATCATCGGAATGATCTAGTTTTCGAAGGTGCCTCCCCCTCAGCCGCAGTGGTCATACAGAAGATCTCTATAACATCCCAGCATTAGAGCCTAGAAATAAGCTGAAACCAGATGTGTGCATTGCATTCATGCATAGAAAATCTGAATAATTTTTGCGCTTTTGAACAAAAATTGTCAAAGTGATTAAAGCTTCTCTTAACTTGATGGAAATGAAGTAGATCATCAAGTTGACTGCGATAAGTTTTAATATGACCTTTGCTAAAACCTTATTTTGAGTAAGGGAGATTTGATCTAAGGGTAGATCAAATGTACTAAAAGTTAAACCCTAATACATTATGATTTATATTGATCCTTAGGTGACCATATTATAGTATTCATTATAATCACTCATAAGTACCAAGTTAAGGATATAACACAAATAAAAAGAATTTAACAACTATATCTTAATCTTATCTGCATATACCATGAGTATCATGGTAATACCTAACCCTACTTCTTAAGTAAGATTGAGTAGGAAAGAAACTAAGTTTAGATCATTCACCATATATCTTTCTTTTCATATCAATCTTTACCATCTCTGTTGAGTTATATTCCAATATCTATTGTTCATCAATGTTGAGAAATCAACCATTGATTCACCCATTCTCAATCTATCAAACTCTTGATCATAACACAACTTATAATTAAGTGTCTACAAAGAAACAACTAAGAAGGGGTAAATAGTAATGCTAGCTTTAGAAATCATCTATAGGATGGGAATGATTGAAAAGAATCCAATCAATGTGATAATTGAAGGATTTAAACTCACTCCTGGTTGGATAGAAGAGTTATTTGAAATAAAGATATATATGGTAACAAAGAGGGTTCCCAGGATGAATACTAAAGATAGTTACCAGGAGTAGTCCTATTGGATCAAGTAGGTATAGTCAATGAATTATATCTCTTAATCCAATAGAGCTAAATAGAAGATAATTTTAATACAAATGCAATATTGTATGGATGGAAGCCTTGATTAGCCAACTGGAAACCTAAACCATAAAGGATCAAAAGATTATAATGATCAAGCCTTATTCACCAAGATTGAGTGCTTATATCATGTATAAGTGGCATTGGTGGATAAAACATGATTGGAACCCTAGTATAGATATGTTATCCTAATATAGCTATGACAAGTCACATTAATATAATGTGAGGTTGGAGTATGAGATACTCGAGTTAAGTAGAGACAAGATAGTATGATTAAGATGATGCTAGAGCAACATGGGATTATAGAAGTAGTAGTTTCCTCTTGGGAAATACCAACACTTGATGTGAAGTAGTTTGATCTAGACATCTATTGAAGAAATATTAGTGATGGATGATTAAGGAAGATTATGAGTGGAGTTTGAAAGAGCTACTTGTTGGATTGAAGATTATCAACAGAAGAGTAGTGGGTATAACCAAGCAAAGATATGAGGAAACTGAAATGCTTTAGTATCAAACTCATTCGATTCATCCATGAGTTTAGAATAATAATAGGTGAATAAGAATATTCATGTGAAGTAAAGCTCATCATGTTAACACATGATGATGGATATGAAAGAATAGTATATCTAGGAAAGGAATTCCTTAATTAGAAGTCCAGAATTATTGAAGTATGAAAGATAGGAATTCTGGATAAAACACTAAACCCTAAATCTTTAACCAAACATAAAATCCATTTCATCTAATTGAATTATCATCTTAATTTCACAAGGCTTCATAGGAATATTTTCCTATAGCAAACTACTTCAGCACATCTTTGTCATATTCAATTATCATCACCGTATGTGCTTAGGAGTTAACTTTATCAAATCTTTCCCTTAGGACATTCCAGTGAATAACCTTTCTATCTTAAGGGTGATAACATTAAAGATCACAAACATAAAGACAATATGTTTAGTCGTCAATCTTTATTTCCATCAACAAAAGTATATAAGTATATTAAGTACCCTAAACCCTAGGGTAAGCATTTTTAATTCAAACCTCTAAATCATATTGACCACATAAATGGAAATTACTATAAACCATTATGCCCAATATTATATCCATATATTAATCACACTTAAGTAAGTAGTGAACAACTAGTTCCAGAAAAGAACTAGGCAAATTCTAAATAAGATGGGTGGTTAGGATTCACCTGTTATTAGATTTTAAATAATAGAATTCACCATATAAAAGTTTCCTTATTATTATGATTTAATGAGAATAAAATCTCATTAGTTAATAGTAATACATTCTATAATAAGTTTGTGGATATTAGCTTAATTAAAATTCATATCAAAGGCCCTCACAAATAATAATAGAAAAAGGATATATATAAAGAAAATATCACAATATATAATAAAAGTTCACAAATTGATTCTTAATAACTTATTGTTGCTGCAAGTATTCAGCAAATAAAATTCCATAAAGAAAAGTTCAAACCAAATTTGAAAATACAAACCTGAAAATAAAACATAAATCAGAAAAGAATAAAAAATGGACTCAGACCAGAAACTGGCCCATGGCCCATTACCCCTCTTAGTTACTCGTCGCTCGCGTGCATCACTGCTACTGACCCACTTGACCAGCCGACTGCGACCAGCCCACCAGCAGCGCTTGACCTACATTTCTCGTCATCTTCCTCACTAGCAGAAGCAGCTGCGTGGCGTCGCGGCGGTCGTCGATCTCCGACGCGTTACGATGTGCGCCGCCTCCAGTGAGGAGGGGGATAAGAACGCCCGCGAGCTCCTCTATCCACTCGTACCCGAATCACTCTCTCTCTTGCTCTCTCCAAAATTTCCCCAATCATGCTGAAACCCTAACTCGCTGGAATTCCCCGTTGTCGCTGTTCAAGACCGCCCCAAGGTCAACTGAAGGTTCCACTAGCTCCGCCATGATGGAATTCGTCTGCTAGGAGGAGGAATCGAGCCGGGAAGCCTGAAATCATGTGCATCGAGCTCGTCTGTCCGTCGTTCGCCGTCGACCATGGCGACACCGTCCGAGCCCGCCTCTCCTTGTTGTTGCCACTACAAGCTTCCTGTTGAGATTCTGCTTCTGCTAGTTCTCTCCAATTTAACCCTAGTAGTCTGTGGCACCCAGTACGCATGAACCCTAGCGGGCCACCGTCGGAGCTTGTTGGAGCTAGTGCTCCGGTGACCATTCCGGGGTGGTGCAACCATTGTTCGACTCGCCGTTGCACCCTCTCTTCAACGCACCAGGCCACGCGTCTTTGAAAGCGCCCAGAATCGTCGCCGCGCCCTTGATCACAGTGGTGGAGGTCGTCTTGGCGTCGTGAGACGTCGTGCTGGAGTCACCCTGCCACCTCAGCATTGTTTGACCAGGTCTTTGTCCCGTGTGGCACACCAACGTGGTCACGGCCCACCAGTCAGTGACTAGGGCTAGGTGTGGGTGCGATGTAAAATTTTTTGTGTCTGTTTAGGAAATAAATCAAATATTATAAATCCAAATCTAAATATTCCAGAAATATAATAAAATCATTAAATCTTCTTTAATTAATAACTTTTGTTTTGTAATTCAGAAAAATATGTATAATATATGAAATTTTTCAGAAAAATAAAATCTATAACTTCAAACTATTATCAGATATTATTAGGATGATTATTTAAACAAATATTTTTTAATAAAGGTTTTATAAGTAAATAAACTTTGCTAATTCATATTCTAATAATGGTAAATGTTAAAAAAATATAAATAAAATACCAAAAATCTTAGAAAATTAGTCTAAGATTAGTCTTAGAATATTACTAATAAGTCATAATCATTCAAAACATTAGAAATACTATTATATTGAATTATCCTCCTACCATATAAATGTATTATATTTAAAAAAAAATCTTTAATAATTATAAAATCTTCAAGAATGATATATCAATCAAATACAACCTTATAATGGACTAAATCCAAATATAATTCATGAGTAGTCACTAGTACTATATATTTATCCACAAACTATAATCATACCTTTATAAGTAAACAATAAATCTTGTTCCACTACAAAATTAAGAGACCATTACTTAAATAGAAGAATAACCATTCTTAAGTAACCTTAAGACAACATTACCAAGTACCCTAGGTACAAAGGTTATAAGCATTATACTTTCAAACTATCTTTGTTTTAAAGTTAACTTTAGTCTATAAGAATCTAAATATAACACTATAAACATTGTTATATGTTTTATAGTTAACTTTGGTCTGAAATAGTTAAGTTATAAAGCATCTCAAGCCCAAACTATTCAAGCAAGCACCAATAACATCGACC
Organism: Avena insularis; assembly: GCA_023614405.1. Taxonomy (NCBI): domain Eukaryota; kingdom Viridiplantae; phylum Streptophyta; class Magnoliopsida; order Poales; family Poaceae; genus Avena; species Avena insularis. The sequence goes on along the minus strand of CM042691.1, from coordinate 206,698,482 downwards.
ACCACTAAATAACCACAAAAATTGTTTAAACCTTAAAAAAGAAATCTTTTCTTCAAATGTTATTCTTTTTGCCACTTCAAACAAGAACTCTTATATAAGCAATCTTGAATAGCATTTCACCTTTTGTGTGTGTTCCATTGTTTATGATATTGTAATTTTATGGTTGTTTCACACACACTCACAAGCCTTAATAAGAAGCACGAATATGAAACTCATCCAAAAGTACAACACATTTCAAATACATCATTTATAGTATCCAAACCCTAGAACAACGTTACCCCGAGATTCGCGTTTATAAAATGCATCAAATTACTTATGCATAAGAGCATATTGCTTCTTCAAACATTAGTCCTTACCGGACCAATGATGCTGATTTCAGATTTTGGATCTTATATTACCTTGAAGACCGTGAGTACATAATCTTGCAATCACAAAAGGCAAGTTCACACTTGCTCATGTCCTTTGGTTATTTTCTGTTAAGTATTTTATAAATCCAATGTGGACATCACCTGCATTTGAAAAAGGTCCAAAAACACTATTTTCATAATAATTTGATTATAAATTATTACCATGACTATAAAAGTTCTGGTGGTAAAGGAACATAATATCTAGGATTTAACAACCAATGTCACCAGTGATTCTTGCACCGTATATGACGCGTTAACCATGAGATTTGGAATGGGACGAAGAAGTCAGCTGTATCCTTTTCCTCTTGTATGGAGGCAAGACGACCTTAACGTGACGCTGTGATTCCTTGTGTGGATCCAACATAGGGGTGGGCACCCTTACGCCCCACACTTTTGGTTTCTAGATTATCTATCGATGGTGTTTAGTGGATGGACCATTTAGTATGGCACTTGCCAGGGAAACATCAGGTCATAGAGTCTTCGGGAACTCATCAGGATTTTAACCTGCCCGAAAGGGGGCTTAACAAAGGTGAGCGAGCCCGAAGGATCGTGCAGACATATGAGGTCATGGAGAGGGCAGTGATTGGCTTGAATCATCTACTGGGCCCCACAACATGGAATTGTGGACGGGTAAGCTGCCCGGTTGTGCAACAAGGAGTTGATCTCTCATGGGAAAAGTAACGCACCTCTGCAGAGTGTAAGAACTGTAACTTGTTACTCCCTGTTCCGGGAAGGAGCTGCGAACACTGCGAGAAAGGAACTCAATGAAAGTTCTGATAAACCCGTGAAGGCTGACGGACATAGCTTTTCAGAATAAAAGAAACCTTTGAAGAAATATTTATTAAAACTTGCATTGCCTACGACCTATGGTCTGTGGCTGTAGTTATAGTGCATCAAACACTCCTTTTCTAGTGAACTTGTTGAGTACGCTCATACTCAAAGTATCTTCTTAACCCTTGCTAGATTCTGAAGCCGGGATAGACAACATCTATATCAAGTTATGCTCCAGGACTCGTCATTCAAAGCTAAGATTCTTCAAAGACAAGGAAGTCAACAAATACCTCAACTCAAGTTAAGACGAAGTTACTGACTAGATAGGAATATAATCTCTAGACAAAGAACCTAATTCTGTAGTGTATTGCAATAGCAGCAATGCCAATTCCTTAGTTAACATACTAGACTAAATAGTATATTAGTCCTTGCGTTGTTTATCTTTGATTCTTCTTCATAAGAAGTTCTTTCTCTCTCTTTAACCTAGAGTGTGTTGGAGATATGCCCAAGAGGCAATAATAAAGTAGGTTATTATCATATCTTCATACTTATGATAAATGTTTACATACCATGCTATAATTGTATTAACCGGAAACATTAATACTTGTGTGATTTGTAAACATAAAAGAGTCCCTAGTAAAGCCTCTTGTTAAACTAGCTTGTTGGTTAATATATGATCATGGTTTCCTGATCATGAACATAGAGATGTTATTAACAACAGGGTCATATCATTAGGAGAATGATGTGATGGACATACTCCTATAGATAAGCGTAGCATAAAGATCAAGTCATTTCAATAGTTCAATTGCTATATGCTTTCTGATACATAGTTATCTAATTCCTTAGACCATGAGATCATGCATATCACCTTTACCAGATGGATGCTTTGATGTCATCAAACACCACACCGTAACAGGGTGGCTATAAAGGTGGCATTGAGTGTTCGGAAAGTATTGGTTGAAACACATGGATCAAGAGTGGGATTTGTCCATCCATATGACGGATAGATATACTCTGGGCCCTCTCGGTGAAATGTCATCCAATTAGCTTGCAAGCATGTGGCTCACAAGGGATCATATATCAGGAGCGAGAAAAGAGTACTTATCGATGTGAGGTTGAACTAGGTATGCGAGATCTGAAGCGATCATAACCTCGGATAAGTAACATATCGTGATACAAAGGGAAATTGGTATCGTATGTAAGTGGTTCATTCGATCGTAAAGTAATCGTAGAAATATGTAGGAGCCATATGAATTTCAGATTCCTCTATTGGTTATTGTTAGAGAAGTGTCTCGATCATGTCCGCATAATTCACGAACCGGGAGACACACTTAAGGATTGACGTTGTTTGAGTAGTTATGGTATTATGAGAAAGAGACCGAATGTTGTTGAGTCTCGGATGGGATCCGGGATATCACGAGGTGATCCGGAATGGTCGGAGAATAAGATTCATATAAGGAAAGTCCGTTTGGAGTTGGGGAATGGTTAGGTGTTTTCATCGGGAACATTCTAGAAGGTCCCGGAATGTCCGGCACTCCGGAGGGGGAAGGGTACATGAATGTGTCATTGTAAGTTGGAATGATTGCATCATGTACTAAGTGTTCTCGCTGTCCAAAATAAAGGGTTTATTTAAATCCTAAATTGAAAAGTCAAACGGCTAGTTTGAAAGTCAAACGGCAAGTTTTGGAAAGTGGAAAGAGGAGGAAAAGAGGGAAACCGAGTTGGGGAGGGAGACCTCCTCCAACCGGCGGCCACCACCCAAGCCGAGTTGGGGAGGGACTCCACTCCCTCCCCTTGGCCGGCCAGCCCCTCCCACCTATATAAGGAGGGGCAGGGCTCCCCTCCTAGACACACAAGTTCCTATCTTCTACCTCCGGTTTAGAGCCGTTTTGGTTTAGAGCTTCTAATTGCTTTAGCCAGCGGTTTAGAGCCTTCTAATTGGTTTAGAGCCTTCTAATTGGTGTGTCTAATTACTAGACCACTAATAGCCTCTCTCATAAGCTCCACCATACTCGCACCGGCTTAAGGCGAAGCCCTGCGGGATCTCCCCTCTACTTCCGGTACCACGCCGTTGTGCTGCCGGAATCACGAGGAGAGTGCTACAACCTCCGCTGCCTGCTGGAACAAGGGAGAGGAAGGTCTTCGTCGAGTACCGAACGTGTGACCGACTGCGGGAGCGCTGCCGGAACGTGGCGCTGGAAGGATCGTCTACGCGATCTTGAGATCGGAAAGAGTACGACTACATCACCCACGAGAATCTGCTCTCGTTAACCGCTTTGGAATCTTCGAGGGTGAGTTCCTCTATCGACTCGTTGCTACAATCTAGTAGATAGATCTTGGCTTGTTTGTTTGTATGCGATAGAAAATTTTTGTTTTCCATGCTACGAACCCCTACAGTGGTATCAGAGCCGTGTCTATATGTAGATCTGTTGCACGAGTAGAACACAATGGTCATTGTGGGCGTTGATGCTTTTATTGTCGATTACTTCTTGTGTACTTTGCATCTTGCGGTATGTTGGGATGAAGCGGCCCGGGCTAACCTTACATGACATCGTTCATGAGACTTGCTCCACGCTTGACATGCAACTTGTATTGCATAAGTGGCTTTGCGGGTGCCTGTTTCTCCTAGCATAGTAAAGATCCAATTTACAACGGGTAATCAACAATGCTAGTATCAATGTTGTGGTTCTTGTTCGTAGGTTAGAACGACACTTATTGAAAGCCCCAAACCACGTAAAATATGCAAAGAAAGTAGAAGCGTCTAACTTTGTTTTGCAGGGGTGTGCAGTGATGTGATATGGCCATGATTGTGATTATATATGATGTATGCAATGTTCCTTATTGTAAGTTGGCAACCGGCAGGAGCCATATGGTTGTCTTTAATTTTGTTAAGACCTGCGTGTCTATTCAAAATAGTTGTAATAGTTGAAGCTGGTGGACGACAACCATGAAGAAGCGTCATTGACCTTGATGCTATGCCGGTGATGATGGAGATCATGTTCGTGCTTGAAGATGGAGATCGGAAGCACAAAGAAGAAAGGCCATATCATATCACATATTATGAATTGCATGTGATGTTAATCCTTTATGCATCTTGTATTGCTTAGTAGACGACGGTAGCATTATAAGATGATCCCTCATGCACATAAATTTCAAGTTCTAAAGTGTTCACCCTTAGTATGCACCGTTGCCAAAGCTTGTCGCTCAAGCACCACGTGATGATCGGGTGTCTTTGATTCATGGTGAATACAACGTAAGCAAGCCAGATTTGCTTATGCGGTAGCTAAGGTTTGATCTTGACGAGCCTAGCATGTACAGACATGGCCTCAGGAACACGAATTACCGAAAGGTAGAGCATGAGTCATATAGTAGATATGATGAACATGTTGATTGTTCGCCATTGAAGCTATATCAACTCTCGTGATGATCGGTTTTGATGTGGTGGATTTGGTTCGTGTGATCACTAAAACAATGTGAGGGATGTTGTTTTGAGTGGGAGTTCACCTAGATTAATTTAATTATTAATTAGAACTCAATTTATCATAAACTAAATCAAAGTGAATTTGCATAGTTGTTGTAGTCATTGGCATCCGTTTACCACCTTGCGCTTAGTTATAATTGAGATGATAGAACTATAGAATTCTGGTTAGTTACTTTACGAACTGGTATCGTATTGTTTTGAAGTGTTAATCTAAAGTTTAAAGTCCTATTGCAAACTTTCAGTAAGTTCCGGTTACTCCATGAAGTTTAATAATTGGTATTAAAACAAGAGTGACAATTCCAAAGTGTTAGTATATGAGTATCATGTTTGTCTCCATGATTCTTGATATTCAAAAGATTATCTTAATATCAAGGTTATCTAGGATCTGAAAGAGTTGTTTCAGAAACCATGATGTGTGGAAGATATTGTGATATCTGAAACGTAGTTTTGGTTACAACATGATAGAGTATAATATGGCAAAGTCATGTTCTCATGTTTGATGAGAATTTGCAAAAGGTTGGAGACACTAGTTGTCCTAATCCTCCAAAAGGTTTTGGAAAGCAACATTATACTCATAATTCATCGTTATAAGCTAAAAGTAGCTTGATCATGGACGATTCCATGATAAGGTGAATATTTGATGTAGGTAAAATGTTTACTACACCAAGAAATTACTAAAGAAAGGAATTTGAAAGAACACCAAATATTTGATAATGGTGATCTACTTCAAAGTGCAAGTTCAAAGACATTGGTATTTAACTATACACGCTTTGGACTATGTGTCATATGTATGACTCCACTATTGATGTTGATAGATTCTTTCAAACAGAAATACTGAAAGAGAATCTCATAAATATGTGGCAGAAAAGAAAAGACTAGAATTGTTCAGCTTAAAGTATATAGATGATATACATGTTATGGCTATATTCTTTGCTTATTAAACAATGTGGTTCTTAAGTACTTGATACTGAATTTGTTGGTATGAAACGTCATACGAAACAACACAATTCATGAACTACAATGGCCTAAGTAACTAGCAAAAGAATATGTGATGATGTTCATCGAGAACAAAATAAAGGGTTATTGTGTTGCTCGTTAAACATCAAAGCTTGCCTTCAAGATTTGTTTTATCAGGTATTATGAGAACAAAAGGGTTGTTCAAATAATTGTCGTAATCCATAGAAGATGGATGATTCGCAAATCTCATTGGAGACATCACATCCATAAAACTAGTGCTAAAAATGTCGAAAGACAAATTGATTGAAAGATCACTTAGGAAGTGACATCGCCGTTTAAATTATTGGAAAGAAAACATGAAGAAAATCCATATGGATGGAATTTTGGAGTCTTTTGATTTTTGATCAAATGACGTTTGTGAAACTTTCCTAGAGATAATTAAAACTTCGTTCATAGGCCAAAAGGGAACGAATGACTAGCTTATTTGAACTTGTACATATTGTTGTACAAAGTCCATTATGTGTAGTCAAGAGCGATGAATTTCAACTTCATATGCTTTCTCCGAAAATTTGAGTGAATATATGAATATTTACTTAATAAGGATAAAGTATGAAACACTTGAAAAGTTCAAAGACTTTCAAGATGAAGTGCAAAATCATTGTAACAAGAATATAAATAGTTTATGATAAGATCATAAAGGAAGATATTTAAGTTACAAGTTTAGCATAATACCTAATATTTAAGGAATCGGTCCGTGGATTTGCATTTCCCGAAACACCATAAGAGTATGGAGCGTTCGAGATATGTAATTGAACCTTGTTTGACATGGTAAGATCGAAGGTATAATTCATAAAACTGCTATTATATTTTAAAGATTAAAAGCTTTAGAGACTACCGTTTTCCACTAAAAGAGCTCCATCATAATCCGCTGAAATGACACCATATAAGGTTATGGTTTGGGATAAAACCCAAGTAGTCCTTTCTTAAACATTGGTATGCTATGCATAAGAAAGATGTTTGCAACCAAAGTCGGATAAACCTGTCTTTGTATTACTGTTAAGTATTCCTCCATAAACACCGAAGACAAAAGTGTTTGTCGCTTAGAACGTCAAGTTTCTTTGAGAAGGAATTTTTCGTGAAAAGTTAAGTGGGAGGACAATAGAACTTTGATAAGGTTAAAAGAACCTTAGCTATATGTGCAAAGTTGCGCAGCACCGAAAAGTGTTCCGGAGGCAGCAACAATGCTCATGGCTCACGTGCCTCAAAGGTTGTGGTCACGGAGGTCTAAGTTTCTATTGAAATAAGTAGGTCGTATGAACAATCAAATACCAAGATTTGAGGGTCGAATCATTATTTGAGAATAATGAACCTACTACATGCAAAGAAGCGATGATGGGCTCGACTCGTCAAATGGCTTGAAGCCATATAATCCGTGATAGTTCCATACACGAGAAATCAAGTTTTGAACTTGAAGGACCCTCGAAAAAGGTGTAAGACCTTGCAGTTGTGTTTGGATCTATAAAGAAGTAGACATGGATGTTTCACATCTATGAAATAGTCGACATGTTGGGAAAGAGTTCACAACAATGTTCAAAGGTTGTATATGACAAGATTTGATCTTTCATAGCGATTTTAGTCTAGACGGATTAATGTAGCAACCACTACATATAATTTGTTATGTGGTAGTAGAATAAACAAAACAAGTTCTTCTAATAGAATGGTTAACTAGGACGTGTGCATGACACGGTCCAAAGGGTTTTGTTAATTCAAAGGATGCTAAAAGCATATGCAAACTTCAATGGTTGAAGTAAGCATAGCGGAGTTGGAATCTTCACTATGATGAAACTGTTAAAAAAAGTTTAATTTCATCGGAGACAATGAAGATGCTTGCATTTGCAAGAAATTAAGTGGGAGCGCTAAGACATGTTTCTAATACATTATGTGGAAGACATATTGTTGATTGGAAATAATGTATCTTTTATTAACACATATTAAGAATTCCATCCCGATGAAAGACTTAGGCAAAACCCAAATATTTGGCATCAATAGACGCTAATGTGGTTGTGCCAAAAGTACATAGATGATATATTGAATGAGTTCAATATAGAAACTACAAGAAAGTTTCTTGTCGCACAGAAGGGATTGAATGAGTTCAATGTTGATGATATATTCAAGTGTATTGACATTTGGTAAAGTGAAACAAATAATCAAGTATAGATTGATACTTGATGTATGAAATCACAAAGAATATTTATATCAACCATACTGTGATATGTACAAGTCCAGATATGTCCTATGCTCTAAATGTTGTGAGCATATACCAGAATGATTCGTAAGATGATCATTGGACAATAGCAAGGATATTCTTATGATCTTTTGGAAGAACTAAGAGTATAATATTTGTAGAAGTGACGAATAGATGGTTAGTTCATTGTAAAAGTACTACATTGATACTAGCTTTGTCACAAAATACAAATTAAGTTTATCTCAATCTAAAACTAAAGGTGGCACAATATAATGGAAAGTGAGTTCCATAATGGATTTGGATGAGTTCCAAAGTTAAGACATTGTGAGATACTTCAACAAAAGGCTAAGTATATGACTGCTATTATAGCAGCAAAAGAGGGCATTTGTGTCAAGTAGTTTGTTATCAAACTAGGTGTAGTTCACAGTGGGATAATACTATGAAGATATATTGTGCGACAATATTATCAACATGTTTTAACCCCAAAGAACTAAAGGTCACACCGAAAGACCAAATTATACAAAGCCATCTCATTAGAGAATGAGTGATGCGTAGAGACGCAAAGATATGCAATTACACACGGACCTGGAAGTGTCAGATCCGGAGATCAGTTGACCACTAGCAATCGTGTACATGCAACACCGGAAAGCCATAGGTGTTGAATACACAAAGGTTTGAAACTAGATTATTGACTCTAGTGCAAGTGGGAGACTGGAGATATGCCCAAGAGGCAATAATAAAGTAGGTTATTATCATATCTTCATACTTATGATAAATGTTTACATACCATGCTATAATTGTATTAACCGGAAACATTAATACTTGTGTGATTTGTAAACATAAAAGAGTCCCTAGTAAAGCCTCTTGTTAAACTAGCTTGTTGGTTAATATATGATCATGGTTTCCTGATCATGAACATAGAGATGTTATTAACAACAGGGTCATATCATTAGGAGAATGATGTGATGGACATACTCCTATAGATAAGCGTAGCATAAAGATCAAGTCATTTCAATAGTTCAATTGCTATATGCTTTCTGATACATAGTTATCTAATTCCTTAGACCATGAGATCATGCATATCACCTTTACCGGATGGATGCTTTGATGTCATCAAACACCACACCGTAACAGGGTGGCTATAAAGGTGGCATTGAGTGTTCGGAAAGTATTGGTTGAAACACATGGATCAAGAGTGGGATTTGTCCATCCATATGACGGATAGATATACTCTGGGCCCTCTCGGTGAAATGTCATCCAATTAGCTTGCAAGCATGTGACTGGCTCACAAGGGATCACATATCACGAACGAGAAAGAGTACTTATCAGTAACGAGGTTGAACTAGGTATGCAGAGATACCACGATCATAACCTCGGATAAGTAACATATCGTGAGACAAAGGGAAATTGGTATCGTATGTAAGTGGTTCATTCGATCGCAAAGTAATCGTAGAAATATGTAGAGCCATATGAATTTCCAGATTCCTCTATTGGTTATTGTTAGAGAAGTGTCTCGATCATGTCGCATAATTCACGAACCGTAGGGAGACACACTTAAGGATTGACGTTGTTTGAGTAGTTATGGTATTATGAGAAAGAGACCGAATGTTGTTGAGTCTCGGATGGGATCCGGATATCACGAGGTGATCCGGAATGGTCAGGAGAATAAGATTCATATAAGGAAAGTCCGTTTGAGTTGGGGAATGGTTAGGTGTTTTCATCGGGAACATTCTAGAAGGTCCCGAATGTCCGCACTCGGAGGGAAGGGTACATGAATGTGTCATTGTAAGTTGGAATGATTGCATCATGTACTAAGTGTTCTCGCTGTCCAAAATAAAGGGTTTATTTAAATCCTAAATTGAAAAGTCAAACGGCTAGTTTGAAAGTCAAACGGCAAGTTTTGGAAAGTGGAAAGAGGAGGAAAAGAGGGAAACCGAGTTGGGGAGGGAGACCTCCTCCAACCCGCGGCCACCACCAAGCCGAGTTGGGGAGGGACTCCACTCCCTCCCCCTGGCGCGCCAGCCCCCTCCCACCTATATAAGGAGGGGCAGGGCTCCCCTCCTTAGACACACAATTTCCTATCTTCTACCTCCGGTTTAGAGCCGTTTTGGTTTAGAGCTTCTAATTGCTTTAGCCAGCGGTTTAGAGCCTTCTAATTGGTTTAGAGCCTTCTAATTGGTGTGTCTAATTACTAGACCACTAATAGCCTCTCTCATAAGCTCCACCATACTACTTTTGCTTAAGGCGAAGCCTGGGATCTCCCTCTACTTGGTACCACGCGTGTCTGCAGGAATCACGAGGAGAGTGCTACAACCTCCATTTTCTTTGGAACAAGGGAGAGGAAGGTCTTCGCCGAAAGTACCGAATGTGTGACCGACTTGGGAGCGCTGCCGAACGTGGCCTGGAAGGATCGTCACGCGATCTTGAGATCGGAAAGAGTACTACATCACCCACGAGAATCTGCTCGTTAACCGCTTTGGAATCTTCGAGGTGAGTTCCTCTATCGACTTGTTGCTACAATCTAGTAGATAGATCTTGGCTTGTTTGTTTGTATGCGATAGAAAATTTTTGTTTTCCATGCTACGAAACCCCTACAGTGGTATCAGAGCCGTGTCTATATGTAGATCTATTGCACGAGTAGAACACAATGGTCATTGTGGGCATTGATGCTTTTATTGTCGATTACTTGTGTACTTTGCATCTTGCGGTATGTTGGGATGAAGCGGCCGGGCTAACCTTACATGGCATCGTTCATGAGACTTGCTCCACGCTTGACATGCAACTTGTATTGCATAAGTGGCTTTATGGTGCCTGTTTCTCCTAGCATAGTAAAGATCCAATTTACAACGGGTAATCAACAATGCTAGTATCAATGTTGTGGTTCTTGTTCGTAGGTTAGAACGACACTTATTGAAAGCCCCAAACCACGTAAAATATGCAAAAGAAAGTAGAAGCGTCTAACTTTGTTTTGCAGGGTGTGCGATGATGTGATATGGCCATGATTGTGATTATATATGATGTATGCAATGTTCCTTATTGTAAGTTGGCAACCGGGAGCCATATGGTTGTCTTTAATTTCTGTTAAGACCTGCGTGTCTATTCAAAATAGTTGTAATAGTTGAAGCTGGTGGGCGACAACCATGAAGAAGCGTCATTGACCTTGATGCTATGCGGTGATGATGGAGATCATGTTCGTGCTTGAAGATGGAGATCGGAAGCACAAAGAAGAAAGGCCATATCATATCACATATTATGAATTGCATGTGATGTTAATCCTTTATGCATCTTGTATTGCTTAGTAGGCGGCGGTAGCATTATAAGATGATCCCTCATGCACATAAATTTCAAGTTCTAAAGTGTTCACCCTTAGTATGCACCGTTGCCAAAGCTTGCGCTTGAAGCACCACGTGATGATCGGTGTGTCTTTGATTCCGGGTGAATACAACGTAAGCAAGCCAGATTTGCTTGCGGTAGCTAAGGTTTGATCTTGACGAGCCTAGCATGTACAGACATGGCCTCAGGAACACGAATTACCGAAAGGTAGAGCATGAGTCATATAGTAGATATGATGAACATGTTGATTGTTCGCCATTGAAGCTATATCAACTCTCGTGATGATCGGTTTTGATGTGGTGGATTTGGTTCGTCTGATCACTAAAACAATGTGAGGGATGTTGTTTTGGTGGGAGTTCACCTAGATTAATTTAATTATTAATTAGAACTCAATTTATCATAAACTAAATCAAAGTGAATTTGCATAGTTGTTGTAGTCATTGGCATCCGTTTACCACCTTGCGCTTAGTTATAATTGAGATGATAGAACTATAGAATTCTGGTTAGTTACTTTACTTAACTGGTATCGTATTGTTTTGAAGTGTTAATCTAAAGTTTAAAGTCCTATTGCAAACTTTCAGTAAGTTCCGGTTACTCCATGAAGTTTAATAATTGGTATTAAAACAAGAGTGACAATTCCAAAGTGTTAGTATATGAGTATCATGTTTGTCTCCATGATTCTTGATATTCAAAAGATTATCTTAATATCAAGGTTATCTAGGATCTGAAAGAGTTGTTTGAAACCATGATGTGTGGAAGATATTGTGATATCTGAAACGAAGTTTTGGTTACAACATGATAGAGTATAATATGGCAAAGTCATGTTCTCATGTTTGATGAGAATTTGCAAAAGGTTGGAGACACTAGTTGTCCTAATCCTCCAAAAGGTTTTGGAAAGCAACATTATACTCATAATTCATCGTTATAAGCTAAAGTAGCTTGATCATGGACGATTCCATGATAAGGTGAATATTTGATGTAGGTAAAATGTTTACTACACCAAGAAATTACTAAAGAAAGGAATTTGAAAGAACACCAAATATTTGATAATGGTGATCTACTTCAAAGTGCAAGTTCAAAGACATTGGTATTTAACTATACACGCTTTGGACTATGTGTCATATGTATGACTCCACTATTGATGTTGATAGATTCTTTCAAACAGAAATACTGAAAGAGAATCTCATAAATATGTGGCTGAAAAGTAAAGACTAGAATTGTTCAGCTTAAAGTATATAGATGATATACATGTTATGGCTATATTCTTTGCTTATTAAACAATGTGGTTCTTAAGTACTTGATACTGAATTTGTTGGTATGAATCGTCATACGAAACAACACAATTCATGAACTACAATGGCCTAAGTAACTAGCAAAAGAATATGTGATGATGTTCATCGAGAACAAAATAAAGGGTTATTGTGTTGCTCGTTAAACATCAAAGCTTGCCTTCAAGATTTGTTTTATCAGGTATTATGAGAACAAAAGGGTTGTTCAAATAATTGTCGTAATCCATAGAAGATGGATGATTCAAATCTCATTGGAGACATCACATCCATAAAACTAGTGCTAAAAATGTCGAAAGACAAATTGATTGAAAGATCACTTAGGAAGTGACATCGCCGTTTAAATTATTGGAAAGAAAACATGAAGAAAATCCATATGGATGGAATTTTGGAGTCTTTTGATTTTTGATCAAATGACGTTTGTGAAACTTTCCTAGAGATAATTAAAACTTCGTTCATAGGCCCAAAGGAGCGAATGACTAGCTTATTTGAACTTGTACATATTGTTGTACAAAGTCCATTATGTGTAGTCAAGAGCGATGAATTTCAACTTCATATGCTTTCTCCGAAAATTTGAGTGAATATATGAATATTTACTTAATAAGGATAAAGTATGAAACACTTGAAAAGTTCAAAGACTTTCAAGATGAAGTGCAAAATCATTGTAACAAGAATATAAATAGTTTATGATAAGATCATAAAGGAAGATATTTAAGTTACAAGTTTAGCATAATACCTAAGATTTAAGGAATCGGTCGTGGATTTGCATTTCCGAAACACCATAAGAGTATGGAGCGTTCGAGATATGTAATTGAACCTTGTTTGACATGGTAAGATCGAAGGTATAATTCATAAAACTGCTATTATATTTTAAAGATTAAAAGCTTTAGAGACTACCGTTTTCCACTAAAAGAGCTCCATCATAATCCGCTGAAATGACACCATATAAGGTTATGGTTTGGGATAAAACCCAAGTAGTCCTTTCTTAAACATTGGTATGCTATGCATAAGAAAGATGTTTGCAACCAAAGTCGGATAAACCTGTCTTTGTATTACTGTTAAGTATTCCTCCATAAACACCGAAGACAAAAGTGTTTGTCGCTTAGAACGTCAAGTTTCTTTGAGAAGGAATTTTTCGTGAAAAGTTAAGTGGGAGGACAATAGAACTTTGATAAGGTTAAAAGAACCTTAGCTATATGTGCAAGTTGTTGAGCACCGAAAAGTGTTAGGAGGCAAAGAACAATGCTCATGGCTCACGTGCCTCAAAGGTTGTGGTCACGGAGGTCTAAGTTTCTATTGAAATAAGTAGGTCGTATGAACAATCAAATACCAAGATTTGAGGGTCGAATCATTATTTGAGAATAATGAACCTACTACATGCAAAGAAGCGATGATGGGCCCTGACTCCGTCAAATGGCTTGAAGCCATATAATCCGTGATAGTTCCATACACGAGAAATCAAGTTTTGAACTTGAAGGACCCTCGAAAAAGGTGTAAGACCTTGCAGTTGTGTTTGGATCTATAAAGAAGTAGACATGGATGTTTCACATCTATGAAATAGTCGACATGTTGGGAAAGAGTTCACAACAATGTTCAAAGGTTGTATATGACAAGATTTGATCTTTCATAGCGATTTTAGTCTAGACGGATTAATGTAGCAACCACTACATATAATTTGTTATGTGGTAGTAGAATAAACAAAACAAGTTCTTCTAATAGAATGGTTAACTAGGACGTGTGCATGACACGGTCCAAAGGGTTTTGTTAATTCAAAGGATGCTAAAAGCATATGCAAACTTCAATGGTTGAAGTAAGCATAGCGGAGTTGGAATCTTCACTATGATGAAACTGTTAAAAAAAGTTTAATTTCATCGGAGACAATGAAGATGCTTGCATTTGCAAGAAATTAAGTGGGAGTGCTAAGACATGTTTCTAATACATTATGTGGAAGACATATTGTTGATTGGAAATAATGTATCTTTTATTAACACATATTAAGAATTTCATCCCGATGAAAGACTTAGGCAAAACCCAAATATTTGGCATCAATAGACGCTAATGTGGTTGTGCCAAAAGTACATAGATGATATATTGAATGAGTTCAATATAGAAACTACAAGAAAGTTTCTTGTCGCACAGAAGGGATTGAATGAGTTCAATGTTGATGATATATTCAAGTGTATTGACATTTGGTAAAGTGAAACAAATAATCAAGTATAGATTGATACTTGATGTATGAAATCACAAAGAATATTTATATCAACCATACTGTGATATGTACAAGTCCAGATATGTCCTATGCTCTAAATGTTGTGAGCATATACCAGAATGATTCGTAAGATGATCATTGGACAATAGCAAGGATATTCTTATGATCTTTTGGAAGAACTAAGAGTATAATATTTGTAGAAGTGACGAATAGATGGTTAGTTCATTGTAAAAGTACTACATTGATACTAGCTTTGTCACAAAATACAAATTAAGTTTATCTCAATCTAAAACTAAAGGTGGCACAATATAATGGAAAGTGAGTTCCATAATGGATTTGGATGAGTTCCAAAGTTAAGACATTGTGACAGATACTTCAACAAAAGGCTAAGTATATGACTGCTATTATAGCAGCAAAAGAGGGCATTTGTGTCAAGTAGTTTGTTATCAAACTAGGTGTAGTTCACAGTGGGATAATACTATGAAGATATATTGTGCGACAATATTATCAACATGTTTTAACCCCAAAGAACTAAAGGTCACACCGAAAGACCAAATTATACAAAGCCATCTCATTAGAGAATGAGTGATGCGTAGAGACGCAAAGATATGCAATTACACACGGACCTGGAAGTGTCAGATCCGGAGATCAGTTGACCACTAGCAATCGTGTACATGCAACACCGGAAAGCCATAGGTGTTGAATACACAAAGGTTTGAAACTAGATTATTGACTCTAGTGCAAGTGGGAGACTGTTGGAGATATGCCCAAGAGGCAATAATAAAGTAGGTTATTATCATATCTTCATACTTATGATAAATGTTTACATACCATGCTATAATTGTATTAACCGGAAACATTAATACTTGTGTGATTTGTAAACATAAAAGAGTCCCTAGTAAAGCCTCTTGTTAAACTAGCTTGTTGGTTAATATATGATCATGGTTTCCTGATCATGAACATAGAGATGTTATTAACAACAGGGTCATATCATTAGGAGAATGATGTGATGGACATACTCCTATAGATAAGCGTAGCATAAAGATCAAGTCATTTCAATAGTTCAATTGCTATATGCTTTCTGATACATAGTTATCTAATTCCTTAGACCATGAGATCATGCATATCACCTTTACCAGATGGATGCTTTGATGTCATCAAACACCACACCGTAACAGGGTGGCTATAAAGTTGGCATTGAGTGTTCTGAAAGTATTGGTTGAAACACATGTATCAAGAGTGGGATTTGTCCATCCATATGACGGATAGATATACTCAGGCCCTCTCGGTGAAATGTCATCCAATTAGCTTGCAAGCATGTGACTGGCTCACAAGGGATCACATATCACGAACGAGAAAAGAGTACTTATCAAGAACGAGGTTGAACTAGGTATGCAGATACCGACGATCATAACCTCGGATAAGTAACATATCGTGAGACAAAGGGAAATTGGTATCGTATGTAAGTGGTTCATTCGATCGCAAAGTAATCGAGAAATATGTAGAGCCATATGAATTTCCAGATTCCTCTATTGGTTATTGTTCGGAGAAGTGTCTCGATCATGTCCGCATAATTCACGAACCGTAGGGAGACACACTTAAGGATTCGACGTTGTTTGAGTAGTTATGGTATTATGAGAAAGAGACCGAATGTTGTTCGGAGTCTCGGATGGGATCCGGGATATCACGAGGTGATCCGGAATGGTCCGGAGAATAAGATTCATATAAGGAAAGTCCTGCTTTGAGTTGGGGAATGGTTCCGTGTTTTCATCGGAACATTCTAGAAGGTCCCGGAATGTCCCAAGCACTCGAGGGGGAAGGGTACATGAATGTGTCATTGTAAGTTGGAATGATTGCATCATGTACTAAGTGTTCTCGCTGTCCAAAATAAAGGGTTTATTTAAATCCTAAATTGAAAAGTCAAACGGCTAGTTTGAAAGTCAAACGGCAAGTTTTGGAAAGTGGAAAGAGGAGGAAAAGAGGAGGCCGAGTTGGGGAGGAGACCTCCAACAGCGGCCACCACCCAAGCCGAGTTGGGGAGGGACTCCACTCCCTCCCCCTGGCGCGCCAGCCCCCTCCCACCTATATAAGGAGGGGCAGGGCTCCCCTCCTTAGACACACAATTTCCTATCTTCTACCTCCGGTTTAGAGCCGTTTTGGTTTAGAGCTTCTAATTGCTTTAGCCAGCGGTTTAGAGCCTTCTAATTGGTTTAGAGCCTTCTAATTGGTGTGTCTAATTACTAGACCACTAATAGCCTCTCTCATAAGCTCCACCATACTCGCACCGGCTTAAGGCGAAGCCTCAGGATCTCCCTCTACTTCGGTACCACGCCAGCTGCCAGGAATCACGAGGAGAGTGCTACAACCTCCGCTGCTGGAACAAGGGAGAGGAAGGTCTTCGTCGAAAATACCGAATGTGTGACCGATTGCGGAGCGCTGCCGGAACGTGGCGCTGGAAGGATCGTCTACGCGATCTTGAGATCGGAAAGAGTACGACTACATCACCCACGAGAATCTGCTCTCGTTAACCGCTTTGGAATCTTCGAGGGTGAGTTCCTCTATCGACTTGTTGCTACAATCTAGTAGATAGATCTTGGCTTGTTTGTTTGTATGCGATAGAAAATTTTTGTTTTCCATGCTACGAACCCCTACAGTGGTATCAGAGCCGTGTCTATATGTAGATCTGTTGCACGAGTAGAACACAATGGTCATTGTGGGCGTTGATGCTTTTATTGTCGATTACTTCTTTTGTACTTTGCATCTTGCGGTATTTTGGGATGAAGGCCGGCTAACCTTACATGACATCGTTCATGAGACTTGCTCCACGCTTGACATGCAACTTGTATTGCATAAGTGGCTTTATGGGTGCTGTTTCTCCTAGCATAGTAAAGATCCAATTTACAACGGGTAATCAACAATGCTAGTATCAATGTTGTGGTTCTTGTTCGTAGGTTAGAACGACACTTATTGAAAGCCCCAAACCACGTAAAATATGCAAAGAAAGTAGAAGCGTCTAACTTTGTTTTGCAGGGGTGTGCAGTGATGTGATATGGCCATGATTGTGATTATATATGATGTATGCAATGTTCCTTATTGTAAGTTGGCAACCGAGAGCCATATGGTTGTCTTTAATTTCTGTTAAGACTGCGTGTCTATTCAAAATAGTTGTAATAGTTGAAGCTGGTGGACGACAACCATGAAGAAGCGTCATTGACCTTGATGCTATGCGGTGATGATGGAGATCATGTTCGTGCTTGAAGATGGAGATCGGAAGCACAAAGAAGAAAGGCCATATCATATCACATATTATGAATTGCATGTGATGTTAATCCTTTATGCATCTTGTATTGCTTAGTAGACGGTAGCATTATAAGATGATCCCTCATGCACATAAATTTCAAGTTCTAAAGTGTTCACCCTTAGTATGCACTGCTACAAAGCTTGTCGCTCAAGCACCACGTGATGATCGGGTGTCTTTGATTCCGGGTGAATACAACGTAAGCAAGCCAGATTTGCTTATGCGGTAGCTAAGGTTTGATCTTGACGAGCCTAGCATGTACATGGCCTCGGGAACACGGATTACCGAAAGGTAGAGCATGAGTCATATAGTAGATATGATGAACATGTTGATTGTTCGCCATTGAAGCTATATCAACTCTCGTGATGATCGGTTTTGATGTGGTGGATTTGGTTCGTGTGATCACTAAAACAATGTGAGGGATGTTGTTTTGAGTGGGAGTTCACCTAGATTAATTTAATTATTAATTAGAACTCAATTTATCATAAACTAAATCAAAGTGAATTTGCATAGTTGTTGTAGTCATTGGCATCCGTTTACCACCTTGCGCTTAGTTATAATTGAGATGATAGAACTATAGAATTCTGGTTAGTTACTTTACGAACTGGTATCGTATTGTTTTGAAGTGTTAATCTAAAGTTTAAAGTCCTATTGCAAACTTTCAGTAAGTTCCGGTTACTCCATGAAGTTTAATAATTGGTATTAAAACAAGAGTGACAATTCCAAAGTGTTAGTATATGAGTATCATGTTTGTCTCCATGATTCTTGATATTCAAAAGATTATCTTAATATCAAGGTTATCTAGGATCTGAAAGAGTTGTTTGAAAACCATGATGTGTGGAAGATATTGTGATATCTGAAACGAAGTTTTGGTTACAACATGATAGAGTATAATATGGCAAAGTCATGTTCTCATGTTTGATGAGAATTTGCAAAAGGTTGGAGACACTAGTTGTCCTAATCCTCCAAAAGGTTTTGGAAAGCAACATTATACTCATAATTCATCGTTATAAGCTAAAAGTAGCTTGATCATGGATTTCCATGATAAGGTGAATATTTGATGTAGGTAAAATGTTTACTACACCAAGAAATTACTAAAGAAAGGAATTTGAAAGAACACCAAATATTTGATAATGGTGATCTACTTCAAAGTGCAAGTTCAAAGACATTGGTATTTAACTATACACGCTTTGGACTATGTGTCATATGTATGACTCCACTATTGATGTTGATAGATTCTTTCAAACAGAAATACTGAAAGAGAATCTCATAAATATGTGGCAGAAAAGAAAAGACTAGAATTGTTCAGCTTAAAGTATATAGATGATATACATGTTATGGCTATATTCTTTGCTTATTAAACAATGTGGTTCTTAAGTACTTGATACTGAATTTGTTGGTATGAAACGTCATACGAAACAACACAATTCATGAACTACAATGGCCTAAGTAACTAGCAAAAGAATATGTGATGATGTTCATCGAGAACAAAATAAAGGGTTATTGTGTTGCTCGTTAAACATCAAAGCTTGCCTTCAAGATTTGTTTTATCAGGTATTATGAGAACAAAAGGGTTGTTCAAATAATTGTCGTAATCCATAGAAGATGGATGATTCGCAAATCTCATTGGAGACATCACATCCATAAAACTAGTGCTAAAAATGTCGAAAGACAAATTGATTGAAAGATCACTTAGGAAGTGACATCGCCGTTTAAATTATTGGAAAGAAAACATGAAGAAAATCCATATGGATGGAATTTTGGAGTCTTTTGATTTTTGATCAAATGACGTTTGTGAAACTTTCCTAGAGATAATTAAAACTTCGTTCATAGGCCAAAAGGGAACGAATGACTAGCTTATTTGAACTTGTACATATTGTTGTACAAAGTCCATTATGTGTAGTCAAGAGCGATGAATTTCAACTTCATATGCTTTCTCCGAAAATTTGAGTGAATATATGAATATTTACTTAATAAGGATAAAGTATGAAACACTTGAAAAGTTCAAAGACTTTCAAGATGAAGTGCAAAATCATTGTAACAAGAATATAAATAGTTTATGATAAGATCATAAAGGAAGATATTTAAGTTACAAGTTTAGCATAATACCTAAGATTTAAGGAATCGGTCCGTGGATTTGCATTTCCCGAAACACCATAAGAGTATGGAGCGTTCGAGATATGTAATTGAACCTTGTTTGACATGGTAAGATCGAAGGTATAATTCATAAAACTGCTATTATATTTTAAAGATTAAAAGCTTTAGAGACTACCGTTTTCCACTAAAAGAGCTCCATCATAATCCGCTGAAATGACACCATATAAGGTTATGGTTTGGGATAAAACCCAAGTAGTCCTTTCTTAAACATTGGTATGCTATGCATAAGAAAGATGTTTGCAACCAAAGTCGGATAAACCTGTCTTTGTATTACTGTTAAGTATTCCTCCATAAACACCGAAGACAAAAGTGTTTGTCGCTTAGAACGTCAAGTTTCTTTGAGAAGGAATTTTTCGTGAAAAGTTAAGTGGGAGGACAATAGAACTTTGATAAGGTTAAAAGAACCTTAGCTATATGTGCAAAGTTACAGCGAAAAGTGTTAGGAGGCAGAATAATGCTCATGGCTCACGTGCCTCAAAGGTTGTGGTCACGGAGGTCTAAGTTTCTATTGAAATAAGTAGGTCGTATGAACAATCAAATACCAAGATTTGAGGGTCGAATCATTATTTGAGAATAATGAACCTACTACATGCAAAGAAGCGATGATGGGCCCTGACTCCGTCAAATGGCTTGAAGCCATATAATCCGTGATAGTTCCATACACGAGAAATCAAGTTTTGAACTTGAAGGACCCTCGAAAAAGGTGTAAGACCTTGCAGTTGTGTTTGGATCTATAAAGAAGTAGACATGGATGTTTCACATCTATGAAATAGTCGACATGTTGGGAAAGAGTTCACAACAATGTTCAAAGGTTGTATATGACAAGATTTGATCTTTCATAGCGATTTTAGTCTAGACGGATTAATGTAGCAACCACTACATATAATTTGTTATGTGGTAGTAGAATAAACAAAACAAGTTCTTCTAATAGAATGGTTAACTAGGACGTGTGCATGACACGGTCCAAAGGGTTTTGTTAATTCAAAGGATGCTAAAAGCATATGCAAACTTCAACGGTTGAAGTAAGCATAGCGGAGTTGGAATCTTCACTATGATGAAACTGTTAAAAAAAGTTTAATTTCATCGGAGACAATGAAGATGCTTGCATTTGCAAGAAATTAAGTGGGAGTGCTAAGACATGTTTCTAATACATTATGTGGAAGACATATTGTTGATTGGAAATAATGTATCTTTTATTAACACATATTAAGAATTTCATCCCGATGAAAGACTTAGGCAAAACCCAAATATTTGGCATCAATAGACGCTAATGTGGTTGTGCCAAAAGTACATAGATGATATATTGAATGAGTTCAATATAGAAACTACAAGAAAGTTTCTTGTCGCACAGAAGGGATTGAATGAGTTCAATGTTGATGATATATTCAAGTGTATTGACATTTGGTAAAGTGAAACAAATAATCAAGTATAGATTGATACTTGATGTATGAAATCACAAAGAATATTTATATCAACCATACTGTGATATGTACAAGTCCAGATATGTCCTATGCTCTAAATGTTGTGAGCATATACCAGAATGATTCGTAAGATGATCATTGGACAATAGCAAGGATATTCTTATGATCTTTTGGAAGAACTAAGAGTATAATATTTGTAGAAGTGACGAATAGATGGTTAGTTCATTGTAAAAGTACTACATTGATACTAGCTTTGTCACAAAATACAAATTAAGTTTATCTCAATCTAAAACTAAAGGTGGCACAATATAATGGAAAGTGAGTTCCATAATGGATTTGGATGAGTTCCAAAGTTAAGACATTGTGACAGATACTTCAACAAAAGGCTAAGTATATGACTGCTATTATAGCAGCAAAAGAGGGCATTTGTGTCAAGTAGTTTGTTATCAAACTAGGTGTAGTTCACAGTGGGATAATACTATGAAGATATATTGTGCTACAATATTATCAACATGTTTTAACCCCAAAGAACTAAAGGTCACACCGAAAGACCAAATTATACAAAGCCATCTCATTAGAGAATGAGTGATGCGTAGAGACGCAAAGATATGCAATTACACACGGACCTGGAAGTGTCAGATCCGGAGATCAGTTGACCACTAGCAATCGTGTACATGCAACACCGGAAAGCCATAGGTGTTGAATACACAAAGGTTTGAAACTAGATTATTGACTCTAGTGCAAGTGGGAGACTGTTGGAGATATGCCCAAGAGGCAATAATAAAGTAGGTTATTATCATATCTTCATACTTATGATAAATGTTTACATACCATGCTATAATTGTATTAACCTGAACATTAATACTTGTGTGATTTGTAAACATAAAAGAGTCCCTAGTAAAGCCTCTTGTTAAACTAGCTTGTTGGTTAATATATGATCATGGTTTCCTGATCATGAACATAGAGATGTTATTAACAACAGGGTCATATCATTAGGAGAATGATGTGATGGACATACTCCTATAGATAAGCGTAGCATAAAGATCAAGTCATTTCAATAGTTCAATTGCTATATGCTTTCTGATACATAGTTATCTAATTCCTTAGACCATGAGATCATGCATATCACCTTTACCAGATGGATGCTTTGATGTCATCAAACACCACACCGTAACAGGGTGGCTATAAAGGTGGCATTGAGTGTTCGGAAAGTATTGGTTGAAACACATGGATCAAGAGTGGGATTTGTCCATCCATATGACGGATAGATATTCTGGCCTCTCGGTGAAATGTCATCCAATTAGCTTGCAAGCATGTGACTGGCTCACAAGGGATCACATATCACGGGAACGAGAAAAGAGTACTTATCAGTAACGAGGTTGAACTAGGTATGCAGAGATACCGACGATCATAACCTCGGATAAGTAACATATCGTGAGACAAAGGGAAATTGGTATCGTATGTAAGTGGTTCATTCGATCGCAAAGTAATCGTAGAAATATGTGGGAGCCATATGAATTTCCAGATTCCTCTATTGGTTATTGTTCGGAGAAGTGTCTCGATCATGTCCGCATAATTCACGAACCGTAGGGAGACACACTTAAGGATTCGACGTTGTTTGAGTAGTTATGGTATTATGAGAAAGAGACCGAATGTTGTTCGAGTCTCGGATGGGATCCGGATATCACGAGGTGATCCGGAATGGTCCGAGAATAAGATTCATATAAGGAAAGTCCGTTTCGAGTTGGGGAATGGTTCCGTGTTTTCATCGGGAACATTCTAGAAGGTCCCGGAATGTCCGGCACTCTGGAGGGGGAAGGGTACATGAATGTGTCATTGTAAGTTGGAATGATTGCATCATGTACTAAGTGTTCTCGCTGTCCAAAATAAAGGGTTTATTTAAATCCTAAATTGAAAAGTCAAACGGCTAGTTTGAAAGTCAAACGGCAAGTTTTGGAAAGTGGAAAGAGGAGGAAAAGAGGGAAACCGAGTTGGGGAGGGAGACCTCCTCCAACCGGCGGCCACCACCCAAGCCGAGTTGGGGAGGGACTCCACTCCCTCCCCCTGGCGCGCCAGCCCCCTCCCACCTATATAAGGAGGGCAGGGCTCCCTCCTTAGACACACAAGTTCCTATCTTCTACCTCCGGTTTAGAGCCGTTTTGGTTTAGAGCTTCTAATTGCTTTAGCCAGCGGTTTAGAGCCTTCTAATTGGTTTAGAGCCTTCTAATTGGTGTGTCTAATTACTAGACCACTAATAGCCTCTCTCATAAGCTCCACCATACTCGCACCGGCTTAAGGCGAAGCCTGGGATCTCCCTCTACTTAGGTACCACCAGTTGTCTGCGGAATCGCGAGGAGAGTGCTACAACCTCCGCTCTGCTGGAACAAGGAGAGGAAGGTCTTCGTCGAAAATCAATGTGACCGATCATGGGAGCGCTGCCGGAACGTGGCGCTGGAAGGATCGTCTACGCGATCTTGAGATCGGAAAGAGTACGACTACATCACCCACGAGAATCTGCTCTCGTTAACCGCTTTGGAATCTTCGAGGGTGAGTTCCTCTATCGACTTGTTGCTACAATCTAGTAGATAGATCTTGGCTTGTTTGTTTGTATGCGATAGAAAATTTTTGTTTTCCATGCTACGAACCCCTACAGAGTGTTCTCTGGATCTTGTGTAAAGAGTGAGTTGTAACCTTTAGCCATGTATTGGACCCGATGTGTTTCTGTTATGCCATTCTGAGGGATGTAATACTAGTGAATGGTGTTTCATTGGTGTTTTGTCAACGACTATAGTATACTACATCATGCAGTGGTATTGATGGGTCACCGCAATCTCCGAGGAGGCAGGCTTATGGATAGCTGTGCAGCTCTTCCGGGACTGCTTGAGTCAGGTAGATAGGTGGAGATGTCGCGAGTAGTTAATTAGAAGTGTGTGATGCCTCGCAGCAGCGTGGTTTTTGCGCTCTGGGCGTCTGTGCCGCGGCGTGTTGTAAAGATTGGCCGTATAGCCCTCCTTCTATGAAAAAGATACGTCTCCTAGGACGTATCCTTGAAAAAATAGCTAGCTAGCTAGGGAATAATAAACTCACAAAGAGGTATATGTCTATTTTTCCAATAAATCCACACTTCCTCCAGTTAAAATGGAAAATAATGAAAGCAATTTGGTTGTTATGACATGTGGGCCAGTTTTAGTTTTATGTGTCAACAATCTAAAACCGCGCATTGCCAAGCCTATTTTTTTTAGGTTTTCGCTTACATAAGTCTAGTGGAATCTAGAACCAAATCACAAGAAAATTCCGTGCACCGAAATAAAATCGAGGTGAAAACTATAATGACTTTTTTGCAAACATATTCACTAACACTAAAAAAACCTTTGCATATTACAAAAACACACTTAGCAATATGAAATAACCATTTTGCATGTTATAAGTATATATATACATGTTAGACCAAATAAAGTTTGAAAACCCAGAATGTACAATTAAAATAATCAAATATATACAATTTCATATTACAAATACAGTGGTTGTGCATTTTTGTGAAATTGTTGTAGATTCAATTTTGTCCAAAAAATTAGTCAGCTGCATGGAAAAAGGAAACAATCGACTGATTTCATTATAAAAACTAGTCTACTTATCACACACAAAAAATTAGTCAACCGATAAAAAGCACATTGTTTTATAATAAACTAGAGGATTTATCACTCAACATGTTGGATGCCAAATAACATAAGAGAAAACTGGAGGTTGCATGGAGATCTTTATAAGGTATAAAAGAACATAATGCTGAGTAATAATAGACATGAATGGATGTTCGAAGGCCAAAAAAGGGACCATCTGAAGCACAACAAAATTCAAGTCTACATCAGCATTTGATAGCCAATAGTTATTTTTCCCTTTATTATTAAACAACATTGGCTGCAAGTAGAGTGTACATTTCCACTGGAAAAAAGGTTCTTACGCGAGTCCCATTAAAGTGATGTGGCAGCATGCGTATTATGATACTCCCTCTGACCTAAATTATTTGACTCAAATTTTTCTAGATTTGGTAGCTTTGTTTTAGTGCTGGATATATCCGAATATAGACAAAACCAAGTCAACTAATTTGGTCAGAGGGAGTATTAGCTTGATAGGAGGAAATGATTTATTACAAGAGTGCAATGGATGTTGACTTAGTCTACTACAAGTAGGTGCATGGACTATTATTATTACTTCCTCCAACCCAAATTAGTTGATTTAGATTTGTCTAGATTCAATTGTATCTAGACATGTATTAGATTTATTCGTATCTTGAAAAATTGGAGTCAATTAATTTGGGTCGGAAGAAGTAATAAAAATAATTTTTGTAGGGTTGTGATAGCTAGTAAAACTATAGATATATATAAAATAATTCAATGGGAAAAGGATAAAAGCATTAGCTTGAAGGGAAAGTAAAGTGAACATTATATTGCCGACCTTCTTTATGTGCAGGATGTGTCCAAATAATTATACTTAGTTTTCACAAGATTTGTTCTCTATTTTCTCTAAGGGTTTGCTAATTCTAAGTCTACACGGAATGAACTTAATTCATAGTCAGAAAATGCCATTCAATGTCACTTCCAACTCCTACTTGTATCTCACCTTAACTGAAAAAATCCAATTGCAATTTGCAACTAAAATTATTCAGCTACAACCCCACTTACAACTGAAAATCTTTGTTTTAGAACAAAATTACAATACAAATCCAATAGCTTAGGATCTAGCTGAGCTCTAACTTAATTTTTAATCGACGGAAGAATTAGCAAAACCATTTCTTCTAAAAGAGAAGTAACAGTTCTCATCCATTCTTTGAATCAATGGGACCATTGAATCCTGTTCAGCTTGTTCTATGATCGGTGGACCTGGATCCTAGACTCCATCATTGACTGTTGACACCGGTCCATTTTTTTCTCAAGAAATTTTACTCTACAGCATGGTGTTAGAGGAGCTTTACTAATTACTAATCTCAACAGGTTGCTAGTAACCGCAGAAAGGGCCAAATATATAGATGATGTGGCCTAGTTAGAAGTTGAAATAGATTAATGACCCGAGGATGCAGGCCTCCCAAATAAAAAATGTGATGGCCTTTTTTTTTAAAAAAGGAGTGATTGTTTTCTTTGACCATTTTCTATTTTCATTTTTTTTAAATGAAAGGCCAAAAAATGGTGGAGATGTGATGGCGGCTTTGTGTATCGACCTCCTCTATTGTGTCTCCTTCTAGTTGCCTCACATCTCCGTTGGAAATATAAGAAATAATTCATATGATTTAATCCGAATAATAAACTGATAAATCATGATCATACAGACAGTAGTAAAACCAATCATGCAGATCAACAAAGTAGATGAACAGATTACATCTATAGGAGATAAACCTATCAAATCTACACCAAACGCTAGAACAAAGAACTCTAGCATAATCTGAAAAAGACAGTTGAATATCACGTACAGTGTAGACTGAATAGCGGTTGCAGCAGCGTCGCCCATGTTGAAGTTGTCGAAGAGGTCGCCGACGTCCGGGAAGAAGTCGTCGTTCGGGAACTCGTTGTCGGACGACATCGTGGTTGCCAGTAGTCGCGCTTGAGCGCTCCCCAAAAACCTGATCGCCCCTCACCCGTACAGGTTCACGAGAGGCGGGTTCCGGAGGCCTACTGTCCCGATCTGCGGTGCACGCCGCAAGCCGGGATGAGGAAGACGAAAGCGGCGGCGCAAGGTTCTGGAGGTAGGCACGTGTGTGGATTGATACGGTACCGATTAGGTTTAGCCCCGGACGCTTATATAATGCAGGTTAGGAGGATCGTGGGCTCAGCCCACGTCCGAGTCGGTAACAGTCCACGTCCATAAAAACTGAAAACGGCTGTAATTAACGCGTCCGTTAATGACTCATAATCAGTTTTCCCAACCAGCAAAATAAAGCTCGGCTCGGCGAGATTCCCGCAACCCGCGGCGCGCGCGCGTCGTGACGAGGCGAGGCGAGGCGAGGCGAGGCGTGGCGAGGCGGGCGGCGTCGGAGGAGGAGTGCGCGAGGGCTACTCTTCTTGTCACACCTTAGTGAGTGGTGCAACACTCTACTATATAAGGTGGTCCAACTCCCCTTCAACTAGCAATGTGGGACTAAACTTTAGCACCACTAGCACAGCCATATGCTGCCATGCACAAGTGGGCCAAAGAGAATTTCAGAATTTGTCTAATGGGCCAACATCCCAATATACACCAAAGTCCAACAATCCCCCACAAAGTCTCATTGGCACATCACAACACTTTTCTTCCAGAACGTTGTTTTATATACCGGTGTGTAGTGAAGACTGTTAAGTTGAACTTCCACGTTAAACTTCATGCTACGCTAGCTTGCAACTTGAATAGTGGACTATGCCTTGAACTACAAGTTTTCTGCGCGCTAGTTTCACATAAAATCTAGACCGGTGCAGGGCTACCGTCGGCTTCCCCGCGGCTTGGAGCTTATGCGTCATACTCCAGGGCCTTTCATGAGTTTATTAGAGAGCACCCAACTCTCACGGACTGCGACGTTTGACAGTCATACTCATATAGGTGTGTTCCTCAAGAGATGTTCTGCAGGACAACATCTCCGCTTATAAAAAGCCACTTGGAACACATTAAGATAAATATCAACCTGTCATGCAGATTAGGAGAGTATTGCATCTTTATGGAGATGTAAATATAATATGGGAATACTCTCCTCTCAGCTGACCAACAGCTTGTCTCCCAGCTCTAATTCACGGGATCTCCGATCACATAGAGTGGGTTGCCACTGGGATCAACTCATAGCGTGGGTCTCAAACCCATCTCCCTCGATGCATTATCTATCACATTGCGTGATAATCCCTTTGTGAAGGGATCTGCCAGATTCTTAGATGTTTGGATATAATCCAACGCAATAACTCCGGAGTTTCTCAGTTTTCTGACAGATTTCAATCTCCTCTTCACATGCCTTGATGACTTCATATTATCCTTAAAACTGTTTACTTTGACGATCACAGTTTGATTATCACAGTTCATCGGGATAGCGGGTATTGGTTTTTCAACCACAGGTAAGTCCATCAAGAGCTCAAGCCACTGCTTCAACTTGATGGGTTGTGTCTAATGCTGTGAGTTCTGCTTCCATTGTTTACCTTATTAAGATGGTCTGCTTGCAAGACTTCCAGGAAACAGTGCCACCACCAAGTATAAACAAATATCCACTTGTGGCCTTAATCTCATCAGCATCAGATATCCAGTTTGAATCACTATAACCCTCAAGTACCCGAGGATACCCAGTATAGTGAATACCATAACTCGCAGTGCCTTTCAAATAACGCAAAACTCTTTCAAGAGCATGCCAATGATCATCTCCAGGATTTGACACAAATCGACTCAGTTTGCTTACAGCAAAGGAGATGTCAGGTCTAGTAGCGCTGGCTAAATACATGAGCGAGCCAATAATTTGAGAATATCTCAATTGATCTTTAGCAGTCCTTCGATTCTTTCGAAGTAGCACACTCGGATCATAAGGCGTTGGAGAAGAATTGCAGTCGCTATACCCGAAGCGACTCAATATCTTTTCCACATAGTGAGAATGAAGCAATGTAATCCCACCATTGTCATCCTTTAGTAGCTTGATGTTTAAAATTACATCAGCCACTCCCAAGTCCTTCATCTCAAAGCAGCGAGATATGAACTCTTTGACCTCCTCGATAACAGCAAGGTTGGTCCCGAATATCAATATGTCATCAACGTAGAGACACATAATAACTCCCTCGCCCCCACCATGGCGATAGTACACACATTTGTCAGCTTCGTTTACAACAAAGCCTTCAGCAGTTAAAGTTCTTTCAAACTTCTCGAGCCACTGCTTAGGAGCTTGCTTAAGACCATATAAAGACTTCACTAACTTACACACCTTTCCTTCTTGACCATCTACTACAAATCAAAGTTGCTCCATATAAATTTCCTCATCTAGCTCTCCATTTAGAAAATCTGTCTTAACGTCCATTTGATGAACGAGAAGACCATGTGAGGCAGCCAAGGAAAGTAGTACTCGAATAGTGGTCAATCTGGCTACATGTGAGTAGGTATCGAAGAAGTCTTCACCTTCCTTTTGGGTATAACCCTTAGCCACAAGACGTGCCTTGTACTTTTCAATAGTACCATCAGGTCTAAGCTTTTTCTTGAACACCCACTTACATCCTACAGGTTTGCACCCATAAGGACGATCAGTGATTTCCCAAGTACCATTTGTAGGGTTCGCAGCATAGAAAACAAAAATTTTCCTACGATGGGAACAACTATGTACCAAGATCTATCTACTAGATACAAACAACGAGCGGATGTATATCCGTAGAGAACATACCCTTGAAGACCGACAAAGCTTAACGAGTTCAACTCGTGGTTGATGTAGACGATCTCTTGCCGATCTCAAGATCGAGAGGAAGTCCTAGCGCCGCAAAACAGCTGTGCATCCGTGCTCGCACACACGTTCGAGGCACCGAGCAACCTCCGCCTCCTCGCTCCAGCGATGCAGCGGAAGCACAACTCTTTCTTGCCGAATAGCCACCAGGAACATGTATCTCGCTAGTCTGATACCATGGGGGATAAATTCTAGAGGGGAGAGAGATCCTTCACGAGGAGGTGTGTGAGAGACAACTGAGGAGGGGGGGCTCCTTTTATAGGAGGAGGGGGATCCCCAAGGGGGTGGCCGGCGCATGGGGGCTGCCCCTTGCCCTCCCCTCTTCATGTGGGTGGACACTCCACTCACAAAATTCCTTTAAATTCTCTCCACTCAAAAGTCCACTCAAATTCCCATTAAATTTCCACCAAATTTAATACAAACTCTCATTAAATAAAACTCTTTTATTTTATTCAGAATTTTGTCAATTACTTTAATGACAAACATTCACAAATAACCCCTTGCAAGAATTCCATTTCACATGCATAACCACTTTATGCAATTTCACTCGAAAACCCGTTTCGGTATCTAGTGAAATAAATTCCTGCGCTTGTTTATTCTTTCGGCATGAAACTTTTGCTCCAATTGGATGTCGGTGTCTCTTAAGTGTGTCACCCTACGGTTCGTGAATAATGCGGACATGATCGATAATAATAATCGGTTGATCCTGGAGACCCATACCCACCCTACACATTAAACGATGACTTTCTTGTGATCGGAAAACCTTTTACGCTAGTAACTTAATCCCTTTGTTTCACATTGATATAACATGTCCGATTCAATCATCGGTATCTCCATACCTAGTTTGATAGTTTGATCTGGCACGACATGTACCTTCTTGCCCTGATATAACATTCTAGTGATCAAAAACACTGTTGCAAGCTAATCAATGTGGGATATCACCCCACAGGCCTAGAGTATCTATCGCCATCAGATGAAAAAATTCCACTCGATCCATGGGCCTCAACATAACACTTTATTAGTTCTAAATCCATCTTTATAATCAATTTACCCATACGGTGTGACGCTTGATCATCATCAAAACTCTTAGGTGTTAGTGATCGACATGATCTCATGGTCTAAGGATTGGTCTAAGGATCACCGTAAGTTGTTATAGCAATATAAACTCAATGACTTTGATCGTAATGCTATACTTCGGATGAATGTTCATCACACCATTACACTAATGTTGTGATCCCGTTATTAAGAACATACAATGTCCATGATCAGGAAACCTTGATCATCTTGTTAATCAACGAGCTAGTTTATGAGAGAGGCATAACTAGGAACTTCATTTTTGTTTATTAAACACACATGTATTATAACGCTCGTATTAATACAATTATAGCATGTAAAATAAACATTTATCATAAACAAGGAATAATGCATAATAACCACTTTATTATCATAGTGCCCCTCTGGGCCTCCTGCCTCTCGGGCATATTCCCCGGGCCTCCCTTGCACTAGAGACAATAATCTAGTATGAAAACTTTTGATTCAGGTAACACTTATGGGTTCTCACGCATCACTCATTCTCCAATGAGATGGCATTGTATAAATTTGGTCTTTCGGTGAGACCTTTAGTTCTTTGGGGTTAAACCATGTCGACTTACTGTATTACAATATTATCTTTAGTTAATTAGCCGCCATAAATCACACCTTAATTTGATTTCAAACTACTTGACACAAATTCCCTCCTTTGCTGCTACTATAGCAGTCATATACTTAGCCTTTTGTTGTAGTATTCGTCACAATGTCTTAACTTTGGAACTCTTCCAAATCCATCATGGAAATTCCTTTCCATTACATTGTGCAACCCATAGTTTTAAATTGAGATAAACTTAATTTGTATCTTGTGATAAAACTAGTATCAATGTAACACTTTAAAATGAACTATTTGTAATTGTTTGTCACCTCTACACAAATATATTCTTAGTTCTTCCAAAAGATCATAAGAATATCCTCACTATCGTCCAATGATCATTTTATGATTCACTCTGGTATATGCTCATAACACTTAGAGCATAGGACATATCTGGATGTGTACATATCATGGTATGATTAATCAAAACATTCTCGTGATTTCACTCATCAAGTGTCAAAGCACTTGAATCTTGTTTCACTTATCAAGTGTCAATACACTTGAATCTTGATTCAATTCCTTTCCATGCGATAAGAACCGTTTCTTGTCCTTTCTATATTGAACTCCTTCAATATCTCATATATGTCGTTTAATAACCATATTAGCGTCACAGTCTATCCACTATAGACATTCACGCTAAATATTCGGGTTTTGCCTAAGTCTTTCATCAAAATGAAATTCTTAACCTTTGTCAATAAAAATTATATCATTTCTAATCAACAAGATGTCCTCCACATAATGTATTAGAAATATGTCTCAGCGCTCCCACTTAATTTCTTGCAAATGCAAGCATCTTCATCGTCCCCTGATGAAAACTCATTTTCATTATGGTGAAGATTCCAACTCCGCGATGCTTACTTCAACCGTTGAAGTTTGCATGCCCTTTTTAGCATCCTTTGAATTAACAAAACCCTTTGGACCGTGTCATGTACACGTCCTAGGTAACCATTCTATTAGAAGAACTTTGTTTTGTTTATTCATCTACCATATACCAAATTATATGTAGTGGTTGCTACTTTAATCCGTCCAAACTAAATATCGCTATGAAAGATCAAATCTTGTCATAGTCAACTCCTTGAACATTGTCATAAAATACTTTACGACATGTCGACTATTTCATAGATGTGAAACATCCATGTCTGTTTCTTTATAGATCCAAATAAACCGATAGGTTTTACACCTTTCGGAGGGTCTTCCAAGTTCAAAGCTGGATTTCGTGTATGGAACTATCACGGATTTTATGGCTTCAAGCCATTTGGTAGTCGGGGCCATCATCGCTTCTTTGCATATAGTCGGTTCATCATTGTCAAACAATAATGATTTACTCCCAAATCTTAGTATTTGATTGTTTATCCGACCGACTTGGTTCAATAAGAACTTAGATCTCCGTGACCACAACCTTTGAGGCACATAAGCTATGAGCATTATGGCAGCCTCCGGAACCATTTTCGGCGCTGCGCAACTCAGCACATTTAGCTAAGGTTCGTTAACCTTATCAAAGTTCTATTGTCCTCCCACTTAACTTTTGCGAAAAATTCCTTTTTCAAGAAACTTCACGTTTCAAGCGACAAACCCTTTTGTCCTCGGTGTTATGGAGGAATAACCAATTGTTATTCGAAATAACCTACAAAGACATGCTCATCCGACTTTGGTTGTAAACATCTTACTTATGTTTAGCATACCAAAATTTAAGAAATGACAACTTGGATTTTACCCCAAACCATAACTTCCATGGTGTCATTTCAACGGATCAAGATGGAGCTCTTTTCAGTGTAAAAGCGGTAGTCTCTAAAGCTTTAATCTTTTAAAACATAATGGCAGTTTTATGAATAACACCTTTGATCCAACCATGTCAAACAAGGTTTCATTACAAGTCTCAAACACTCCATACTCCTATGGTGTTTCGGGAGATGTAAATCTAGGTGTTTTGCTAAACTTGCAACTCAAATAAATCCCTTTATGATAAAATCATAATTCATTTATTTTCTTGTTACACTTGTAACTCAAATAAATCCCTTATGATAAAATCATAAACCATTTATTTTCTTGTTACAATGATTTTCACTTCATCTTGAAAGTCTTTGAACATTTTCAAATATTTCACACTTCTTTCTCATTAAGTGAATATTCACTCAAATTTCTGGAGAAAGTATATGAAGTTGAAACCCATCGCTTACGACTACACATAATGGACTACATACATCGATATGTATAAATTCCAATATTTTAGTCATTCATTCTTCTTTGGCCTTTGAACGAAGTTTTAGTTATCCCGAGGAAAGTCTCACAAGCGTCACTTGATCAAATCAAAGACTCCAAAAATCCATGAAAATGGAGTTTCTTCATGTTTTATTTCCAATATAATTTAAACTGCGATGTCACTTCGTAAGTGATCTTCCAATCATTTGTCATGCGACATTTTAGCATTATCTTTATGGATGTTATTTCTCCAACTAGATTTGTAAATCATCCATCTTATATGGAATATGATAATTATTTGAACAACCTTTGTTCTCATAATACCTGATTCAAATAACAATTATTAAAACAAATCTTGAAGTCAAGCTTTGATGTCAACGAGAAATACAAACAATGGTTTGTTTGTTTTCGATGAACATTATCACATATTCTCTTGCTAGTTACTTAGGCCATTGTGGTTCATGAATTGCGTCGTTCCGTATAAAATTTCATACCAACTAATTCGGTATCCAATACCCAAGAACCACATTGTTTAACAAGCAAAGAATACAACCATAACATGTATATCATATATATACCTAAATTGGATATTTCCAATCTTTTCTTTTCTACCAAGTATATTTTATCGATTCTCTTTCAGCATTTCCTTTTCATTTTAAAAGAATCTATCAACATCAAAAGTGGTGCCATATACATGACCATAGTCCAAAGCGTGTATATTCAAATAATAATACCTTTGGACTTACACTTTGAAGTAGATCACCATCATCAAAATGATCGGTATTCTTTCAAAATCCATTCTTTAGTAATATTTTAGTGTAGTAAACACTTTTACATACATCTTCTATTCATCCTTATCATGACGACTTTCATGATCAAGCTACTGTAGCTTATAAAGGCGAATCGTGAGTATAACATTACTTTCCAAAACCCTTTTGGATGATTAGGATGTCTAGCATCTCCAACCTTCGTAAATTCTCATCCAATATGAGAACATATATTATACTCTATCATTTTGCAACCAAAACATTGTTTCAGATATCGTTATATCTGCCACACATGATGGTTTCTGAAACAATTCTTTCAGCTCCTAGATAAACTTGATATTA
This sequence comes from Avena insularis, assembly GCA_023614405.1. Classification (NCBI taxonomy): domain Eukaryota; kingdom Viridiplantae; phylum Streptophyta; class Magnoliopsida; order Poales; family Poaceae; genus Avena; species Avena insularis. The sequence continues at coordinate 206,663,512 of CM042691.1, read as the reverse complement.
AAACAATCAAGAATCATGGAGGCAAACATGATACTTAAGATACTAACACTGGAATTGTTACTCTCGATTTAATACCAATTATTAAATTTCATGGAGTAAATAGAGTTTGCTGAAAGTTTGCAATAGGAATTTAAACTTTGATTGACACTCAACACAATACAATACCAGTTCGTAAAGTAAATATCCAGAATTCTATAGTTCTATTATCTCAATTACAACTATGCATAAGGTAGTGAACGAATGCCAATGACTACAACAAATTATACAAATTCACTTTGATTTAATTTATGATAAATTGAGTTCTACTAATCCAAATTAGAAATGAACTCCCACTCAAAAACGACATCCCTCGTGTCTTTTTGGTGATTACATGAACCAAATCCACTACACCAAGTCCGATCATCACGTGAGTCAGCATAGCTTCAAAGGCGAGCATCCATATGGTCATCATATCTACTATATGACTCATGATTAACCTTTCGGTCCGTGTTCCGAGGCCATGTCTGTACATGCTAGGCTCGCCAAGTAAGAACCTTAGTATTTGCGTGTGTAACTGTCTTACACCCGAGATATGCTCATGGATTCAAGTACACCCGATCATCACGTGATGTCTTGAAGCGACGAAACATTGTCGGTGCATACTTAAGGAAGAACACATTCTTATCTTGATATCTAAATGAGAGATCATCTTATTATGCTAATAAAACGCCAAACAAGCAATATAAGATGCAATCAAAACATCACATGCTTATAAGTGAAATGATATGGTTCTCACATATGATCTCCATCATGTGCATCGTGGTATGATCTCTATCATACCTTTATGTGTAAGGCCAAGGTCTATGGAACTTACACGCTATGTGTGTTGTAAGAGTATCATCTCATACTTCTACTTACAACATCACCATATCATAACACTAGCCCAGCAACAATCTAAACTAGACGCCTCTAATTTGTCCATTGCAAGTTTTACGTGGCTTAGGGCTTTCGAAGATAGAACCGTTCTTACCTACGAACATGAACCACAACGAGGATAACCAAATTGTTGACAACTCGTTGCAAATTAGATATTGACTATAGTAGGAGGCAGGACACCGCTAGCCACTTATGCAAAACTAGTTGCATGTCAAGCGTGGAACAGGTCTCATGTGCGAGGACATGTAAAGTTTGTCCGGGCCGCTTCATCCCACTATGTCACCAATATCCAAAGTACAACTAAGAAGCAATAAAATGATCATCATCGCCCACATACTCATATGTGTACTACCCGTGCAAAGTATCTACGCATAGATCCGGCTCTGATACCACTGTAGGGTTCGCAGCATAGAAAACAAAAAATTTCCTACGATGGGAACAACTATGTACCAAGATCTATCTACTAGATACAAACAACGAGCGGATGTATATCCATAGAGAACATACCCTTGGAGACCGACAAAGCTTAACGAGTTCAACTCGTGGTTGATGTAGACAATCTCTTGCCGATCTCAAGATCGAGAGGAAGTCCTAGCGCCGCAAAACAACAGCGCATCCGTGCTCGCACACACGTTCGAGGCACCGAGCAACCTCCGCCTCCTCGCTCCAGCGATGCAGCGGAAGCACAACTCTTTCTTGCCGAATAGACACCAGGAACATGTATCTCGCTAGTCCGAGACCATGGGGGATAAATTCTAGAGGGGGAGAGAGATCCTTCACGAGGAGGTGTGTGAGAAACAAGTGAGGAGGGGGCTCCTTTTATAGGAGGAGGGGGAACCCCAAGGGGGTGGCCGGCGCATGCGGGCTGCCCCTTGTCCTCCCCTCTTCATGTGGGTGGACACTCCACTCACAAAATTCCTTTAAATTCCCTCCACTCAAAAGTCCACTCAAATTCCCATTAAATTTCCACCAAATTTAATGCAAACTCTCATTAAATAAAACTCTTTTATTTTATTCAGAATTTTGTCAATTACTTTAATGACAAACATTCACAAATAACCCCTTGCTAGAATTCCATTTCACATGCATAACCACTTTATGCAATTTCACCCAAAACGTTTGGTATCTAGTGAAATAAATTCCTACGCTTGTTTATTCTTTCGGCATGAAACTTTTGCTCCAATTGGATGTCGGTGTCTCTTAAGTGTGTCACCCTACGGTTCGTGAATAATGCGGACATGATCGTGACCCCTCTCGGATCAATAATCAGAAGCGGGATCTGGAGACCCATACTGACTCCTACACATTCAACGATGACTTTCTTGTGATCGTCGGAACCTTTTATGCTAGTAACTTAATCCCTTTTTTTCACGATATATTACATGTCCGAGATTCGATCATCGGTATCTCCATACCTAGTTTTATCTCGTTACTGACATGCACTCTTTTCTCCTTCCCGTGATATAACATTCTAGTGATCAAATCACTTGCTTGCAAGCTAATCAATGTGATATCACCGAGAGGGCCCAGAGTATATCTATCCGTCATCGGGATGAACAAATTCCACTCTCGATCCATGGGCCTCAACATAACACTTTATTAGTTCTGAATCCATCTTTATAATCACCCTGTTATGGTGTGACGTTTGATGTCATCAAGAAACTCTTCCGGTGTTAGTGATTGACATGATCTCATGGTCTAAGGATTAGGATCACTTCGTAAGTTGTTATAGCAATATAAACTCAATGACTTTGATCGTAATGCTATACTTTGGATGAATGTTCATCACACCATTACACTAATGTTGTGATCCCGTTATTAACAACATCCAATGTCCATGATCAGGAAACCTTGATCATCTTGTTAATCAACGATCTAGTTTATGAGAGAGGCATAACTAGGAACTTCCTTTTTGTTTATTAAACGCACATGTATTAACGTTTCCGTATTAATACAATTATAGCATGTAAAATAAACATTTATCATAAACAAGGAATACGATAATAACCACTTTATTATTGCCTCTCGGGCATATTCCCTTCACCATTAGCTAAGATGGAGTCCATCTCGCTTCGGACAGCTTCCTTCCAGTAGTCAGCATCTTGAGATGCATAGGCTTCTGAAATAGAAGTGGGAGTATCATCCACAAGGTACGCAATGAAATCATCACCAAATGACTTTGTAGTCCTTTGTCTCTTGCTCCTTTTGGGAGCTTCATTGTCATCCTCCACAGGATCATCAGAGTGTTCTATCGGCATAGTGGGTTCAGGACTTATAGAAATTCCTGACTAGATGAACTAGTTATCTCCTGATTTGATGAGCTAGACATGCCTTTCATAGGAAAGATGTCCTCAAAGAAAGTCGCATCATTCGACTCCATAATTGTACCAACATGCATGTCGGATACTTCAGATTTTACTATCAAAATCTATAGCCAATGCTATGAAAAGCATATCCCAGAAAAACACAATCAACGGTTTTTGGTCCAAGCTTTCGCTTCTTGGGTATTGGAATATTGACTTTCGCCAAACAACCCCAAGTTCGTAAATAAGAGAGTTTAAGCCTTTTCTTTTCCCATTCCTCAAATGGAGTCATGGTTTTATCCTTTACAGGAACACGGTTTAGGACATGACACGCAGTCATTAGCGCCTCCCCCCACCATTCCTTGGAAAGACCCGATGTATCTAACATGGCGTTAACCAAATCAGTTAGAGTGCGGTTCTTTCTTTCGGCCACCCCATTTGACTGAGGTGAGTAGGGAGGCGTCCTCTCATGTATAATACCGTGTTCCATACAGAATAAATCAAATTCGTTTGAAAAGTACTCTCCACCATGATCCGACCTTAGCCGCTTGATTTTAAGATCAAGTTGGTTTTCTGCTTCAGCTTTATAGATTTTGAAGTAGTTCAAAGCTTCATCTTTAGATTTCAGAAGATAAATATAGCAGTATCTAGTGGAGTCATCAATCAACGTCATAAAGTATCTTTTTCCACCTTTTGTCAACACACCATTCATCTCACAAAGATCTGAATGTATAAGTTCTAGCGGTGCTAAGTTTCTCGGTTCATGATGTATGAGACTTGCGGGGTTGCTTTGCTTGCACACAAACTTGGCACTAGAACCTTTGACAGTGGTAAATTTCGGAATTAAACTCATATTGGCTAGCCGCGTCATGCAACCAAAGTTAATATGACAGAGTCGTGAATGCCAAACATTGGACTCATTATTATTGCAAACATGATTAATAACTTTAGTACATGAGTCTGACAGAGACAAGCGGAACAGACCTTCACACTCATAACCCTTTCCAACAAATTGTACATACTTAGAAATTACAACTTTATTGGACTCAAAAACCAACTTAAAGCCATCTCGACATAAAAGAGATCCGCTGACGAGATTCTTATTGATGGAGGGAACATGCTGCATGTTCTTCAGCTGTACGGTCTTCCCCGAAGTAAACTTCAGATTTACCGTACCAACACCATGAACAGAAGCACGTGAGTCGTTTCCCATCAACACGGAAGAGGTCCTTGAGACCTGATAAGAGGAAAACATGGAAATATCAGAACATACATGTGTATTAGCACCCGTGTCTATCCACCAATCAGGAGAATGACATACTGAAAGGATAGTAGGTAAAATACCGTACCCAGCATCCTTCATCTCAGTATCACTAATAACAACATTCGCGGTCTTGCTGCTGTTCCCATGTTGACGCTTGTCAAAGCGATTAGGGCAGCTAGGAGCCCAATGATCAGGATCACCACAGACGTGGCAAGAGCCTTTCCTCTTATCATTTTTCTTCTTGAAGTTGGTTGAGTGCGTGGCCTTGTTCTTGCCATCGAACTTTCCCTTTCCTTCAGTTTTGTTCTTATTCTTAAACTTGTGGGATTGGAAGTTTTTCCTCTGCACTAAATTGGTAGTAGAACCTCCCTCAAGTCCTCGAGCAATTTTGTCCTTTGATCTCGCCTTATCTTCCACATGAAGAGACCCAATAAGATCCGTAACGGAAAACTCTTGTCTCTTATGTTTCAGAGAAGTAGCAAAGTTCCTCCACGAAGGAGGAAGTTTGGCAATAATGCCACCAGCCAAAAAATTGTCCGGTAAGGAACACTTGAACTGCTCAAGTTCTTTGGCAAGTGATTGTATCTCATGAGCTTGCTCAACAACGGAGCGCTCATCAACCATCCTGTAGTCATAGAATTGCTCCATGACATACAGCTCAGTGCCAGCGTCCGAGACCCCAAAACTTGGCCTCGAGCGCTTCCCACGCGTCCTTGCCATTATCAAATGACATATAAGGGTCAACAATGTTGTCCCCAAGAACACTGAACAAAGCCGCCATAAACATGGTATCGGCTTTCTTAAAGTTCGCTTCGCTTTCGATGAAAGATCTCCTCCAGGCTTGCCAAGAGTGGCGCTATAGCAGTTTAGGTTTTCAAACCAGAGAACTGCTCTCTTGCGCCATCTCTTATAGTGCATGCCATCAAAAGGAGGAGGCCTAGTAGCCATGGCTACACCAGTGGAATTCAGTTGCCTATAATCAGGTTTTTGGATTGTTGGAAATATAAGCAATAATCCATATGATTTAATCCGAATAATAAACTGATAAATCATGATCATCTGAGCATGTAGTAAAACCAATCATGCAGATCAACAAAGTAGATGAACAGATTACATCTATAGGAGATAAACCTATCACATCTACACCAAACGCTAGAACAAAGAACTCTAGCATAATCTGAAAAAGACAGTTGAATATCACGTCGTGTAGTGAATAGCGCACGGTTGCAGCAGCGTCGCCCATGTTGAAGTTGTCGAAGAGGTCGCCGACGTCCGGGAAGAAGTCGTTGTTCGGGAACTTGTTATCGGACGACGTCGTGGTTGCCAGTAGTCGCGCTTGAGCGCTCCCCAAAAACCTGATCGCCCCTCACCGTCTGAGTTCACGAGAGGCGGGTTGAGAGCCCTCTTGTCGATCTGCGGTGCACGCCGCAAGCCGGGATGAGGAAGACGAAAGCGGCAGCGCAAGGTTCTGGAGGTAGGCGCGTGTGTGGATTGATACGGTACCGATTAGGTTTAGCCCCGGATGCTTATATAGTGCAGGTTAGGAGGATCGTGGGCTCATTACGTCCGTCGATAACGATCCGTCCATAAAAACTGGAAACGGCTGTAATTAACGCGTCCGTTAATGACTCATAATCAGTTTCCCAACCAGCAAAATAAAGCTCGGCTCGACGAGATTCCCGCAACCCGCGGCGCGCGCGTCGTGACGAGGAGAGACGAGGCGTGGCGAGGCGGGCGGCGTCGGAGGAGGAGTGCGCGAGGGCTACTCTTCTTGTCACACCTTAGTGAGTGGTGCAACACTCTACTATATAAGGTGGTCCAACTCCCCTTCAACTAGCAATGTGGGACTAAACTTTAGCACCACTAGCACAGCCATATGTTGCCATGCACAAGTGGGCCAAAGAGAATTTCAGAATTTGTCTAATGGGCCAACAGCCCAATATACACCAAATTCCAACAATCCCCCACAAAGTCTCATTGGCACATCACAACACTTTTCTTCCATAACATTGTTTTATATACCGGTGTGTAGTGGAGACTATTAAGTTGAACTTCCACGTTAAACTTCATGCTACACTAGCTTGCAACTTGAATAGTGGACTATCCTTGAACTACAAGTTTTCTGTGTGCTAGTTTCACATAAAATCTAGACCGGTACAGGGCTACCGTCGGCTTCCCCACGGTTTGGAGCTTATGCGTCATACTCCAGGGCCTTTCATGAGTTTATTAGAGAGCACCCAACTCTCACGGACTGCGACGTTTGACAGTCAGACTCATATAGGTGTGTTCCTCAAGAGATGTTCTGCAGGACAACATCTCCGCTTATAAAAAGCCACTTGGAACACATTAAGATAAATATCAACCTGCCATGCAGATTAAGAGAGTATTGCATCTTTATGGAGATGTAAATATAATATGGGAATGCTCTCCTCTTAGCTGACCAACAGCTTGTCTCCCAGCTCTAATTCACGGGATCTCCGATCACATAGAGTGGGTTGCCACTGGGATCAACTCATAGCGTGGGTCTCAAACCCATCTCCCTCGATGCATTATCTATCACATTGCGTGATAATCCCTTTGTGAAGGGATCTGCCAGATTCTTAGATGTTTGGATATAATCCAACGCAATAACTCTGGAGTTTCTCAGTTTTCTGACAGATTTCAATCTCCTCTTCACATGCCTTGATGACTTCATATTATCCTTAGAACTGTTTACTTTGACGATCACAGTTTGATTATCACAGTTCATCGGGATAGCGGGTATTGGTTTTTCAACCACAGGTAAGTCCATCAAGAGCTCACGAAGCCACTCTGCTTCAACAGTGGCTGCTGAATTGGATAAGAGAAGGTCCTCACAGGTTATGTGTTCACTGTTGGTGGATGTGTTGTGAGTTGGAAGGCAACACTGCAACCAGTTGGTGTTGAATCTACCATGAAGGCAGAATACATGGCTATTGCTGAAGATTGAAAGAATTTTTTAGTTGAAAGGTTTGTATGTTGACATGTGTGAAGATAATTCTTGCATTAGTTTGCAATATGAAAATTAAAGTGTTATATATCGTACTAAATATCAGATGTTCCATGGGAGAACGAAGCACATTAATGACAAGTACCATTATATTCGGGACATTGTTGCACGAGAAACTAAAGGTATGCAAGATTAGTACTCATGATAATTCCGTTGATATGATGACAAAGCCAATTCATGTTGCCAAGTTTGAGTTTTGCTCAAGCTTGGTTTGTATAACTGATTAGCTCAAGTGACTATTGGTGCCGAAAGTGTTTTCTTTGTTTGCTTAGGGAGATGTTGTTTAGTATGGATTGTTGATGACCTAAGGTTTTAGCCGCCGACTGGGATAATTCACATACTACCTCCATCCCAAGTCTTAAGGCATATAACTTTTTTCAAAATTCAAACCAACTAAAGTTTTGCCAAGTTTTTAGAGAAAATTGTTAAAATTTACAATACATAATCCATACCCTTTCATACATCATGAAACATATTTTCACATGGTATCTGTATAATATAATAGTTCTTGATAGTTTTTTCTAATGGTTTGATCAAACTTTACAAGGCTTGACTTTTCAAAAAATGTATATGCCTTAAGCCTTGGGATGGAGGTAGCATGAGATAATCCATGGTGTTGTGTAAACACTCCTCATATAGTGACGTTTCGCTAGCTAGTTCCTATGCGTTTTTTCTCTCTTTGTTGAAGAGGTTTTTCCATGTTAAAATCTTGTGTCCCCTGTATGTGGTTTTTTGTTCTTTTTGCTTGTCATGTTTATAACAAAATTCATATGATAATTACTTCGTCAACACGTGGCATATAATTGTTGAGTTGATTTAGACTTCAAATCAAGACTTGATGGATGGTTTTCCTGCTGATAGGAGGTATGTGACACCCTTAGGATCAGGGTTAGAAAAATCCAAGATCTTAGACTGACATAAGCCTAACCTAGGGCTCAAGAGTTTACAGTGAGAGAACTGATAACACAACATTGCCCGTACGACTCCAAAGTATTACAACAAGCTCATAACTGAGCAAAGAACCAAAATATTACAAGCAAAGATCACTAACCATAAAACATCAAACAACGAAAGGCAAATTAAATATCACAAACTTAACAAATGGCCTAAGAGGCCTAAATCATAACGATAACGATGACATCCTAGCCATGGTCGTACGCAGGGGGCGGGCCGGGTGGGCCGTGGCCTACCCAGAATTCTAGAACTTTTTTAGAGCACCCTCGTCCGCGTGATATTGTGAGAGCGCATGAGAGCCAGGTACCAAGGCGGTACATGTCCTTGCTCGCCAACCACCTAAATCGGCATCCCTACTGCCTCCTCCCTTGCCAACTCTCCCTACCGCCGCCTCCATCACCGACTTTCCCCCATCCTGACTCCCCCGCTGGCCGGGGCTGTCCGCTCTGCTGCTGCTCGGCGCCTCAGCAATAGTTGCTCCCTCAGTTCTTGTCGCCTCGGCCGCTCGGACTGTCAGGCGTAGGCGCTACTGGCAGCATCTAGTAGGCCATCCCTGCCGTGGAGCCTCCCCGGAGAGAGACCAAGAGAAGGTATGCTCCATGCCTCTGTGCTCGTGCCGACGTGCGCTGCCCACTGCTTCCCCCACTAGGCCACTACTGAATGTATGAATAATTGAACACCAAATTGCCTCTACTTTGTGTTACTGTCAATTCAGTGTACGATTACGCAACACCAGATTGTGTTACTGAATGTTTCTATTGTAATTGTCTATGAATACATATTACTGTACATGTTTCAGTTTGCAATGTTTTTGTTGATGGTATTCTTTTAGTAACCGAAATTATAAGTAGAAAATACTTAGAAATTCAACTGTAGCAAGGTCTCTGAGGTGTGTCGAATTGTTTTTCAGAATTTATTTATATGCCATGTAGATGGCTAAATATGAAACATTCAAATACCGGAAACGCATGCATTGTAATATGAGACACACCGTGAGCTGCCAAAGCTGTCAGAAGCTCGAAGTGCACACAGTAGGAAGCATTTTCCATAGCCCATCCAAAGGCGGCACAGTTCAGAAGCCTAGATTTCCGCGGGTCCAGTCTAAGAACCGCATCCCCGCCCGAGCTAGATAAAGTTGCAATGAGGTTAGAGTGTTCCATCCAAGACATCAACGGTGCTTGACATGGGTTTGGCTGCTGCTAGAGCTGCGAAATCTTTGCCATGTTTGCCCTTCTTCCATAAAGAGCTGCCAAAGCTGTATAGAAAAAACATCACATAAGAATTTAGAAGAAATGATTCCTATTTCAAGATACAATGCTAAAGATCAAGATGATGTTGAGAGAGGATATATCTTGAAAGGTGATATTTGAAGACATTGTTGATGTTTTGAACTATTTGTACTGGAATCATGCACATTTTAAAACGTAATATTGTGCATAAGTTAGCTACTTCTATTATTCTTTAGGAAAATTTTAGCGCACAAAGGCTATTGAAAAAAATAGAGAGTGCCCACCCTCTATTTTTTTCCTACGTCCACCACTGGTCCTAGCCCATAGATTCTAGGCTCCGGTCGGAAATCCCAAGCTACTCATCAGTGTCGATGTCATATAGAACTCATTTTCAGGGGAACACTTAGTCTGCTACAAAAAATATCAACCAAGCATGGGTGAGTACAGGTGTACTCCGTAAGACTTATGGTTGGTGGAGTTATTTTGCATAAAGCTATCTTTGTTTGTAAAACAAGAAAGAGTAGAAGCTCGACTAAACAGATTATTTTAAAAAGGGGTAAGAGAGTGATATCTCTAACTTGATCACAATTTTTTATATCAACTAAATCATCAATCTCAGTTGTCAACTAGGATCAACCCCTCGTACCCCTGAGGAAGCATCCTTAAGCACACATTGATCTCTCAAGTTTTATGAGTAGGTTGATGTTCTCTATGATCTTAGAATCTAGTTCCAAGTCATCTAACCATGGACACGACTTCTCGAAAAGATTTAACCCTGCAGGGGTATACAACTTTACCCACACGCGTCAAGCTTCTCTTAATGCCAATTAACATTTAGCTCTCTTCCTTGGAGAGATGACAGAGGGCGATCGACCAAAACATTTACCTTAATTTCTATTATCCATGAGTCACCAATAAATGGTGGTCCGTCTACTATAGTCGGCCGCACTCTCAGCTTGGTCCCAATCTCTATGTCCAAGAATCTAGAGTCTGGCCTTGTAGAGCTCGCCGCCCTGGAAACGCTCTATATGATGCACCATATTCAACCCATCCAAAATGCATATGCCAACTCCAAAACCAACTTATGGACTCATGGATCAAGCTAGGCAAGTTAGGGTCAGGGGTTCCCAAGCCCCCGTGTGGTTGTACACTCAGTATTGGTTCCAAAGGAAAGAACTCGGGTCCCAGGGGTGGTGAGCACAGGACTATGAAAACCACATCCCACTGTGGCATCCCATACAAGCCTTAGCATGTTTAACCTTCATACCATGTTCTCCTGCCATACTAGATTCATTTGCATATATCTGATACAACAATTGTTTGAACTAGCCTCAACAGCTGAGCATGGCAAAAAAGGACACAAGTAAAAGCTCTAGCAGTGTGCACAAGCCAAACCTAGTTATGCTAGGAGTAGTGGATCAGGTAATATAGCCTTCAAAAGGGAGTAATACAACAGATAAGATACTCTATCTATTGATAAAAGACCATAGTAGACTCGTATACATCATGGCAAGGATTGAAATGCGTACTTTGAAAGCATGGGATTGTATAATGGTGGGGCTATGCTTGCCTTTTCCTGTTGATAACCAACAAACCGATCTTCGGAAACCTTGTACTTGACTTGATGATGGTTGGTCAAGATTTGATCATCGGTCTTTGATGGTGTTGACCTCTGCGGTGACCCAGCATACCACTGCATGTGTAGTACACTATAATCGTTGACATGACATCCACAGAACACCATTCCGTAAATATCACATCCCTTAGAGTGGTACAACAGAAACATTGCGGGTCCATATTACAAACATACACACATTATTATTATTACAATACCTGAAGTTCAATACTTCCAAAAGATTCAACTTCCAAACCAAAATATAAGTGTTTCAGTGGAAGTTTCAAATTTAAAACTTAAACTCCAAATTGAGCTCAGCAACTTATTGCTATATATTGTTCATGATGCTCGGCTCAAGTGGTTACTAGAACTATAGTAATTATTTGGAATCCTGGAACTCTCCTCCGTAGACGATGTTGTAAGTCCTCCCCTTCTACGGCTCCATACAAGTTGGGATCTTCATAGAAGACCTCCTCTTGACTCTCAGATGCGTACATTGGAGTACCTTCGGGATTCTCAGAGTCTAAGCAAGGATTCAAAGGAAAGGATGAGTAACAGCCTTACTCAGCAAATTCATTATATGCAAGGTAGGAAGTTTGATGCTTTATCTACCACCTCGGACTATTAGTCGTTGGCACTACGCAATTTTCATAAATCTTTCTTTAAAGGTTGATTTTATTATGAAAATCTATGACCACCAGCCTTTATAGGTTGACCAGAACTTTCATGGAATTCCTTTCCTACCGCGTTCGTAGCTCCTTCCCGGAACAGGGAGTAACAAGTTACAATTCTTACACTCTACAGAGGTGTGTTACTTTTCCCATGAGAGATCAACTCCTTGTTGCACAACCGGGCGTACTTTCCCGTCCACAATTCCATGATGTGGGGCCCAGTAGTTGGTCCAAGCCAATCACTGCCCTCTTCGTGACCTCATATGTCTGCACAATCCTTCGGGCTATCTCACCTTCGTTAAGCCCCCTTTCGGGCGGGCTAAAACCCTGATGAGTTCCCGAAGACTTTATGACCTAGTGATGCCCGGATTAGTACCATTTACATGGACTATATCCCTAAACACCATTCATAGATAATCTAGACACCAAAAGTGTGGGGCGTAAGGGTGCCCACCCATATGTTGGATCCACACAAGGAATCACAACGTCACGTTAAGGTCGTCTTTCCTCCATATAAGAGGAAAAGGATACAGCTGACTTCTCCGTCCCATTCCGAATCTCATGGTTAACGCGTAATATACGGCGCTAGAATTGCTGATGTCATGGGTTATTAATTCCTAATTGTGCATCATTTTGGCAAGTAGAACTCTAAGTTCTATTGCACCATCATATCATCACTTAGGATGATATCTAATATTTAGTATCTTGAGAAAATATTGTTTTCTTTTTCTATAGTGTAGATGATAACACACAATTTGCAAATACTTTGATAAAGACTCTTCAAAGGACATGAGCAAGTGATGAACTTGCCTTGTGATTGCAAGGTAGTGAAGTCTGATGCTTGCACTGGACCTTGAGCTTCTATGTCTACAAAAACATCATTATTGCCAGGTAAGGACAATATTTAAAGAAGAAAAATGATTATGAAAAGTAATGTAATGCATCATTTAACTTGATATGCATTCTCCCCATTATTATAAAAATTCTTTTTAATAATAAAGGATTTATAAATATTACTTTTTAATATTTATAATAGAATATTGTATTATTTTATTTTATTTGACTTTTATTGATTTAATAATTCTTTTAAGAATTATCACTTAAATATCAAAAAAAATGTTATTAAATATTTGTTTAGTATTTTTCTAAAATACTAAAATATTAATATATAATGAAAGTGATTTTTATTTATGTTTAACATCTTTCAATAATTTTGTAAAATTCCATAAGGAATATATAAATTACAAAATTCTTAATAAAATTTGTATGTCTTAAATTTTATTTATTAATTTATTTGGATAGTTTGGATTATTGTGAATCCAAAAAAAAATTATTTATAATTTTTGGACTTTTATTTTATTTTCTAGAATTTAATTAAATTCAGGGGCATTTTGGTCTTTTCCTATTTATTAAAACGGATTCTAAATGAATTGGGCTGGCCATTTGGGTTTATTGGACCCTTGTGGACTAGTAGGGCAGGGTCAAAACAACCACCCCAAAGGGTTTTCAGCCCACCCAGCCCAACTCACCCGCTGTCTCCTCTCTCGAGCTCACCCCTCTCCTCCTTCTTCCCCGACCCCGTGGTCAGTGGTGTCGCCGTCGGCGACTCCCGCCATCGTGGACCGCCCTAGCCGTCGTCATGGTGCAGGAAGAGGTTGTCGACTCCGCTCTTCCCTCCTGTCCAACTGGATTTGGACATGGAGCTCTCCTGCGATAGATCGATGCCGTCCAGAACCCTAGGGTTTGGGTTTGGCGTGGATCCTGGTGCCGCCGCTGCTGTCGTGCGCCGAGGTGATGCTCCTCGCCTCCAAACGTGGCTATGGTCGCTGCCGTGGCGCTGTATGGTTCGTAGCGCCCCCTTTGGGGTGCTCCCCGTGCCGCCATGGTCATCGGCCCCTTTGCTTCCTCTTCTATTCTCCAGCGAGGACCTTTGGTGAGTGCTTCCTCTCCTATCGTGCTCTCGGTGTTAGTCCCTCCCATGCTCAATGTTGGTAGTGGCCTCTCTGGTGATTGTCTGGTCCTGATTAGGATTCTTGGTTCTGTTCAGGGTTCATACCCTGCTGTTGATTAGATACTGATGAATTGGATCATGTGTTGATGATCTTTGAACCTGTTAAGTGGTGACTAGCTGTAGCTTACTGCTGATGATTCCATGGTTAAATTTCATATGATTCAGATGATACAGTTGCTCTGAAAACAATACTTGGTAAAGCTAGTGGTGTTGATAACTTACCACTGTCATTAATTGGTTAATGACAGTGAGAATGGTGTGAGCAAGTCACTGGCTTAGTACTGTTGGCTTAAGAATTCATGTGTAGTTTGAGATCAAATGGTTTCAAACAGTGAAGATATACATAGGTTTTTTTAATTATGATTCCTGTGATGGCAGGAAAATGATTTACAGTTGGTTGGTTGAATTTGTGAAGATTGAATGTTTAACCTGATTAATATAGAACTGTTCTTGTGACACCATCTTTGTATGGCACACAAGATTAGATTCTATTTCATTGTTTGGGTTGGTTTAAGCTTATGATGAGTTTGGGTTTAAAGATAAGTAGAAATTTTCCTTTCTTAAATCCCTAAGACCAATGATGTTAGTCTAAGGTTTAGGGATTAAGCTTTATCTAGTTGGTTCTTATGGATGGTTCTGGTAGTGGTACCAGCTACTGTTTATTGAATCAAAGTTTGGAAAAATGATGGTAGGCTTGATCATTTGTATAGATCCATAAGATTAAATTCTAAGGTACTACTCTTATCCTAGAGATGTGCCTAGAAGTTAAATCTTAGCTATATTCATTCTTGAATTGAAATATAGCTTGATAGCTAAATCAATGATGTTGTTCTGAGATTTATTTAGATCCTTATACTTTTCTGCTTGTTTTTTTAAAGTTTGAAACCTCAGTGATGGATTCACCCCACTTGGGTGCTTTTTGAGAGTTTGAATAAGAGTCAGATCATGTATGCTTGTCTAATCTTAGACAGATAGATCATGTGATGGTCTATTTACTCACCACTGTCACTTGATGTTGTGGTTGCTAGTGGTTGATCTTGTGGTAGCTTGATCTGGTGCTCCCCTGGTATTTCCAGTTCCTGGCTTGTCCTTGATCTAGCCCATCATCTCCAGATCCTGATGGCTTGACCTTGGTCTTGCTATCCACCTGATCTACCCCCTCCTTATGTCACCATCTTGGTGATGTGATCCTGGGCTTTGGTTGGTTTGATCTAGCTTGGCTTTGGCTTGGTTTAGCTGCTGGATGATGTGCTTGGTGTGTGAGAGCAATTGAATGGTGTGGTGATTGGTTTTTCCCACGGCTGCGTTGACAATTTTGTTTGGTTGTGCTGCTGTTGTGGTGTTGACAGCACACACACACCATGCAATTTGGTGTGTGTGTGTGTGTGTGCTGCTTGTGTGCCTGCTGCACAAATGTGGATATGTTCAGAATTTTGAAAGTTACTTTCATCTGGTTACTTCTACTTGGCTGGTGAAACTTGCCCCTCCTTGTTGTTATTTGACTTATGGCTTAAAATTATGAAAGATACATTCTTTCATATTAGTGAAACTTGCCCCTTTTTATAAGATTACTCAATGACGAACCTCGATCAGTGCACTTCACTGACAAGTCTGAGAGTAATACAATTTTAACCTGAACTTTATTTATTTTTGTTTGTGTTTGTTTTGCAGATACCAGACTTAGGAATTCAAGATTTTAGTTTATGTTTTCTTCTTTATTTGAAGAATAGTCATATGTAATGTTCTTTATTATTTTGTATTTTAGTTCTACCCTTTTGTAATCTTTATTTTATTTTTTTTGTAATAAAGATTGTACTATTATTAATAAAGAAATATTATTCTTTATTTATTTCCTATTGTAAAAAAACTTGTGGATGATTTTCATGAGTTACATTTTTGTAACTTATTTATTGAATGAAAATATGAAATGGAGATTCTTATTCTTAATTATTATTTTTATATAAAGTTTGAGTTATTATTGGTTAACTCTTAATTAAATCAAATACTTAAACATCATTCAAAAATCCTTTTGAATTATAATTCAAACACTCAAGTTTTAAATTCAAATTTCATTTCCCAAAACACATAAGTCCACAAAGATCATATCAAAGTCTATAACAACCATCCTTCAAGACTATACCTAATCTCAAAGTATGAAAGAAACTTTGATCACTTTAGATTTTTATTTGGCGAAAAATTTACCCACATTTTCACAGATGAATGCATGCAACATTTCAAATTCCTAAATCTACCCTTCTTTAGTTCCTAAATGTTGGGATGTTACAGTCTTCCCCCCTTAAATTAAACTTCGTCTCGAAGTTTGTTGAGATATACATGAATAGTTCTGGATGGGCTTTTCTTAAATCCTCTTCTTTCTCCCACGTGGCTTCCCTTTCAGGGTGATGTTCCCATTGTACTTTGTAATATTTGATTGCTCTATTCCTCAATCTTTTCCAGTTCTCTTCCAAAATTTTACAGGGCTTTTCAACATAGGTAAAGTCTGCTTGTAGTTCTATCTCCTGATGTGTGATTGCATTATCCGGAACTTTCAAACATTTACGAAGTTGTGACACATGGAAAACATTGTGCACTTGAGCCAATCTTGACAGTAACTCTAAAGCATAAGCTATAGTTCTGTTCTGACTCAATATCTTGAATGGTCTAATGTATCTTGGACTCAATTTTCCTTTAACTCCGAACCTTTTCACCCCTTTCATTGGACTTACTTTCAAGTATGCCATGTCTCCCACTTCTGGATGCCAAGATCTTTGACTTTGATCAACATAACTTTTCTGCCTACTCTGGGCTATCTTCAGTCTATCCCTGATCTTATCAATGATATCTTGTCTTTCCTTGGTATAGTCCGGTGCAAATTCTTTGCTGCTACCAGGCTCATACCAACATATTGGTGATCTACACTTCCTTCCATACATAACTTGGTATGGAGCTGCCTTCAGACTACTCTGATAGCTGTTATTGTAGGAAAATTCTGCCAATGGTAGATCATCTTCCCATGTACCTCCAAAATCTAATGCACAAGCTCTTAACATGTCTTCTAGTATTTGATTTGTTCTTTCAGTTTGACCTCCTGTCTCAGGATGATATGTTGTGCTGAAATCTAACTTTGAACCAAGTGCTTCATGCAATTGCTTCCAAAATCTTGAAGTAAACACTGATCCCCTATCAGTTACGATCTTTTTGGGTACTCCATGCTTACTTATTATCTCTTTGACGTAAACTTCTACTAACTTCTCGGCATTATCTTTCTGATTTACCGGAATAAAATGTGCACTTTTAGCGAGTCTGTCCACAATTACCCATATCCCATCCTTTCGTTTAGGTGTCATGGGCAATCCCGTGATGAAGTCCATACCTATTTCTTCCCACTTCCATTCGGGAATTTCCAAAGGTTGTAATGGTCCTGCTGGACTTTGATGTTTAGCCTTCACCCTTTGGCACGCATGGCATTCTGATACATATTTAGCAATATCCATTTTCATGTTATTCCACCAGAATAGTTTTTTCAAATCCATATACATCTTAGTACTTCCTGGATGTATAGAATATGGTGTTTCATGTGCTTCTCTAAGTATGACATCACGAATCCCAGTCACATCTGGAACACATAGACGGTCTTGAAACCATAAAGACTCATAATCTCCAAGGCGAAAAACTGATTTTTGCCCTTGAGATATCCTCCGAATTTCCTCAACAATAAAAGGATCTTTTGCTTGATGTCTAAAAATTTCTTGCTTAAGATCATTGTCCTGCTCTGCAACTACCTTCATAGTAGCTAATCTTCCAAGAACCTCTGTTCTGATGAATTGAATCTCTAATCTTTCCAAGTCCATTTGTAACTCTTTTGGTAGCTCCCTATTGCTAGGCTGAATATCTGCACTCTTTCTGCTTAAAGCATCAGCTACAACATTTGCTTTCCCTGGAGTATAGTTGATTGTTAAATCATAATCTTTGATTAGTTCTAACCAACGCTTCTGTCTCATATTCAACTCCTTGTGAGTGAAGAAATATTTGAGACTTTTATGGTCAGTGTATAACTCACATTTGGCTCCATAAAGAAAATGCCTCCATCCTTTTAGCGCAAAAACTACTGTTGCTAACTCTAAATAATGAGTTGGATAGTTGACTTCATGTGGTTTCAGTTGTCTTGAACCATAAGCAATAACTTTCCGATCTTGCATTAACACACAAACTAAACCTTCTTTAGATGCATCATAGTATACTATAAAGTCTTTCCCTGTTTCTAGAACTGCTAAAATTGGAGTTGTGGTTAACCTGGTCTTCAACTCCTGAAAACTTGCTTCACACTTCTCATCCCAATAGAATGGTGTATTCTTTCTTAGCAATTTGGCCATTGTTCCAGCTATTTTGGAGAAACCTTCAATGAATCTCCGGTAATAACCAGTCATTCCTAAGAAACCTCAAATTTGCTTCACATTGGTCGGTGCAGTCCACTCTAATACTGACTGAACTTTAGATGGATTAACAGCAATTCCATCCTTACTAATCACTGTTGGAGATATGCCCTATAGGCAATAATAAATGTAGTTATTATTATATCTTTGTGTTTATGATAAATGTTTACATTCATGCTATAATAGTATTAACAAGGAAACATTGATACTTGTGTGAATTGTAAACTAAAATAGAGTCCCTAGTAAAGCCTCTTTATAATACTAGCTTGTTGGTTAATAAATGATTGTGGTTTCCCTATCATGAACATTGAGATGTTATTAACAACAAGATCATATCGTTAGGAGAATGATATGGTGGACATACTCCTATAGATAAGCGTAGCATAAAGATCAAGTCATTTTAATAGTTCAATTGCTATATGCTTTCTGATACATAGTAACCTAATTCCTTCGACCTTGAGATCATGCATATCACCTTCACCGGAAGGATGCTTTGATGACATCAAACACCACACCGTAACTGGGTGGCTATAAAGGTGGCATTGAGTGTTCGGAAAGTATTGGTTGAGACACATGGATCAAGAGTGGGATTTGTCCATCCATATGACGGATAGATATACTCTGGGCCCTCTCGGTGGAATGTCATCCAATTAGCTTGCAAGCATGTAACTGGCTCACAAGGGATCACATATCACGGGAACGAGAAAAGAGTACTTATCAGTAACGAGGTTGAACTAGGTATGCAGAGATACCGACGATCATAACCTCGGATAAGTAAACTATCGTGAGACAAAGGGAAATTGGTATCGTATTTAAGTGGTTCATTCGACCGCAAAGTAATCATAGAAATATGTGGGAGCCATATGAATTTCCAGATTCCTCTATTGGTTATTGATCGGAGAAGTGTCTCAATCATGTCCGCATAATTCACGAACCGTAGGGAGACATACTTAAGGATTCGACGTTGTTTGAGTAGTTATGGAATGATGAGTAAGAGACCGAATGTTGTTTGGAGTCTCGGATGGGATCCGGGATATCACGAGGAGATCCGGAATGGTCCGGAGAATAAGATTCATATAAGGAAAGTCCTGTTTCGGAGTTGGAGAATGGTTCTGGTGGTTTCATCGGGAATGTTCTAGAAGGTTCCGGAATGTCCGGCACTCCAGAGGGGAAGGGTACATGAATGTGTTATATCAAGTTGGTATGATTGCATCATGTACTAGGTGTCATCGCTGAACAAAATAAAGGGTTTAATCAAATCCTAGTTTGAAAAGTCAAACGCCAATTTGAAAAGTCAAACGGCTATTTTGGGAAGTGGAGGGGAGGTGGAATCCAAGTTGGGGAGGAGTTCCTCCCCTCCACCGCCGGCCCCCTTGGGGAACCGAGGAGGGGAGGGACTCCCCTCCCCTAGCGCGCCCCCTCCACCTATATAAGGAGGGGCAGGGCTGCCCCTCCTAGAACCCAACACCTCCACCTCTAAACCCTAGCCGCCAGCACCGCCACCTCCTGCTGCCGCCACCGCCGCCCTAGGGCAAACCGCCGCCTAGCTAACCCTAGCCGCCAGCCAAGCCTCCTCCTCGGCGTGTCTAAACCCTAGATCGTCGAGGGTCTCTCTCATACTCCACCATACTCGCTCTGGCTTAAGGCGAAGCCCTGCGAGATATCCCCTCTACTTCCGGTACCACGCCGTTGTGCTGCCGGAATCGCGAGGAGAGTGCTACAACCTCCGCCGTCTGCTGGAACAAGGGAGAGGAAGGTCTTCGTCGAGTACCAAACGTGTGACCGACTGCGGGAGCGCTACCGGAACGCAGCGCCGGAAGGATCGTCTACGTGATCTTGAGATCGGGAAGAGTACGACTACATCACCCACGAGAATCCGCTCTCGTTAAACACTTTGGAATCTTCGAGAGTGAGTTATTCCATCGACTCGTTGCTACAATCTAGTAGATAGATCTTGGCTTGTTTGTTTGTATGCGATAGAAATTTTTTGTTTTCCATGCTACGAAACCCTACAATCACATGACCGAGGAATTCTACCTCATCTAGCCAAAATTCACACTTACTGAACTTAGCATAAAATTTATGTTCTCTTAGTGTCTGCAATGCTATTCTCAAATGATCAGCGTCCTCTTCCTTATCCTTGGAATATATCAGAATATCATCAATAAAAACTATGACAAACTTATCCAGATATGGCATGAAGATTTTGTTCATCAAATTCATGAATATTGCAGGTGCATTGGTCAAACCAAATGGTACTATTAGATACTTATGGTGTCCATATCTTGAGACAAATGCTGTCTTTGGAACATCTTCCGGTTTGATTTTTATTTGATGGTATCCAGATCTTAAATCGATATTTGAGAATACTCCAGCTCCTTTCACTTGATCAAACAAATCTTGGATCCTTGGTAAAGGATACTTATTCTTGATAGTTATGTTGTTCAAATTTCTATAATCTCCACACATCCTTCTTCCACCATCTCTCTTATCCACAAAGATTACTGGTGTTCCCCATGGAGATACACTTTCCTGAATAAATCCTTTTCTGGCTAACTCATCAATTTTCTCTTTGAGTTCTTTTAACTCTTTGGGTCCCATCTTATATGGTGCTTGAGCTATTGGTGCTATACCAGGAATTAGGTCAATAGTAAACCCTATCTCCCGGTCTGGTGGCATTCCCGGTAGCTCTGCTGGAAAAACATCTTGAAACTCATTTACTATATGAATATCTTCCAATTTGACCTCTTTCATCGAGTTCAACTACAGATCCACCATGATATGACTGTGCTTATCTGCTTGGTAAACTATCCTTGCTCCACTTGGAGTTTTGATTGAGACAGTTTTCTCCTCACAATTTATCTGAGCTTCGTGTTCCATCATCCAGTCCATCCCCAACACTACTGCAATTCCCTTCAAAGGAATCACATAAAGGTCTGCAAAATATGTACAACCATAGATCCAGATAACCTGATCTTGTTTGATGTGGCGTACAATCACATTTCCCCTGCCGTAACTATGGTCATAGGGTTTTCTAACGTTGCCCTTCTAATCCCGAACTTATCACAGAATTCTTCAGAAATGAATGAAGTAGTTGCACCAGTATCAAATAGAACTTTGCCGGGATTGGTAAGGATATTGGGCGTACCTATCACTGCATGCTCCGAATTATCCACCTCCTCGAGAGTTGCACAGCTCAGCTTCCCGTAGTTCTGTTCCTCTTACCATTGTTGTTCTTGCCATTATTTCCTCCTTTATTGGGCTGTCCATTTCCTCCAATAGCTTGCCTTCCATCTCGAGCCGGCCAACCACCTTGTGGTTTGATTGGACAATTGGGCTTGATGTGACCTCTCTGACCACAAGCGTGACATACAATTACTGGTTTCGGGCAATCCCTGCTCATATGCCCTGGGAGTTTGCAATTGTGGCATATAATATTCTTTGCATTTGGATTTGCACTCCGATTGGAATTGTTGTTATTATAGGGCTTATTCCTTGGTTTGAATTCTAGATTGGGTTTGGGCTTGCTTGCTTGTATCCTCTTGGTTTCCTTCTTAGCTCTCTTCCTTTTATCCTCTTGGACATTCTTGTAGTCATCTTCAAAGGTAATAGCTGCATCTAGCAACTGCTGATAAGTTTGCTTATTAGCCAACCTCAACTGCATCCTCACAAATGGATTTAATCCATGCAGGAAATGCTTCTTCCTCTTTTCCTCCGTGTTAACCTCTTCCTCAGCATAACGAGATAGTTGACTAAACTCCCGGATATACTTCATAACACTAGTATATCCCTGCTACAGCTCTTCAAATTCTCTTCGCTTCAGTTCCATAACACTCTCCAGAACATGATATTCACGGAATCTCTATTTAAACTCTTCCCAGGTATACTCCCTTCCTGGTTGCTGCATGGCCAACTGATTTTCCCACCAAGATACTGCAGGTCCTATCAGAAGATGGGTTGCATACCTCAATTTCTCCTCCTCACTGCAACCTATAGTCTTCAGCTTTCTTTCTATATCTGCTAGCCAATCTTCTGCATCCATTGGTTCAGGTGCGGATGCAAAAGGTAATGGCCTTGCATTCTGGAAGTCAGATAGACTCACTCCTCCATCTTCAGGTGCCCTCTGATTTGCTCGTCCTAGCAATTCCTCCATGAACTTGTTCTGGGTCTCTTGCATCATTTGCATGCACTTCATAAAGTTCTTCTCCATTAACGGCCTCATTGGTGGTGGTGGCAATGCTCCCTGATTTGCTGCATCTGCATCGGCCTTCTCCTTGGCCTCTCGCTCCATCCGTTGCTGCTCAGTTTCGATTTCTACACCCGTATCCATGACCCTCTAGTCCTGCAACATAAAGCGAATACTCATAATTACATCATGCACATGTGTTCTGAGCTCGACTTTACGCACATAACTAGTCACATAATGAAGATCCAAAGAAAATCCAAATATGCATTTCACATATTATACATAATATCATAATAATACAAAGTCCTTACAACATATACCATATAGGTATAATCACAAAACTACCTTATTCATCTAACTATCTTATTTCTTGGAGTACAATACACGGTACTTGATACCCCTACATAGTTGCCTACTTCTAGTAGTAACTACGCTCATCATACATGCCTGATGTCCAACCGTGATGACGTGTCGTTCGTCGCACAGTTTGTGGAACAAATAGCCTTCCAGAAGGAACATACTCAGTATCTGAAGTGTCAGGACTTGAGTCATTACTCAACCTGAGTGCATTGACTCCTTCCAACTCAGCTGAAAAGTCTTCAGAAACATATTTAACATTATCTCCCGCTTGGATCTCCTGAGCTTCATTACTTGAGTTGTCAACATGATACGCAGATCCTGCTGCTTCCCGGGTGCTCCTTTGGGCAAGATAGTTAAACACTGGATAATGTATATTCCCTGGGTTTTTAGAAGATGTTGATGATTCAAACATTCTCTCCTCAGGATCTTCTCCTTCGTCCTGAGTATCTACCGACATGGCATTTCTACTACTATTACTAGGGTTAATTCTTGCACCCATCCATCTAGATTGTCCAACATTTCTGTCAAAACCATCTGTGGACATCTGATGTTCCTGAGATCCTTCATATGATCCCCTTATCCAACCATCGGAATTCTCAATAGGAAGCTCTGAGTCAGAACCATCCTCTAAACCATGTGGTACTGCATACCTCATATCCATAGTAGGATCATGTATAGGTTCAAGTCTTCGTGAATAAGGATATGGTATAAAAGATTCAGGATCTATAGGTACATCCTTAAAGATAGGTGTTGCACTACTACCTGCTTCCTTCTCTAACTGGAATGCTAACTACTTCCTCCTTTCCGGATCAGTTAGATCCTCTAACATGTCCTTTTTATCTTCAACAATCACTTGATGTGTCTTGTAAAAAGACGCAACGAGTGTTTGATATCTATCCATAAATTTGGAAGCTAACTTAGGATGCTTCTTAACCAAAGTAAGATGATCTGGTATAGGCTCCGAGTCTATAGAATCATGAGGTATCACAGAAAATGTGCTACCTTCTAACTTCTTGGCTTTATGCTCCCGGATATTAGTTATCGCCTCCACAACAGCAACATGATATGCTGCTAAGTGACTCCTACCTTCACCTATAGGTAGATCGTGATATAATCCAAGCTCCTCTAGAAGTTGGATACTCACACGATACTTGGATAACATCCGGCCATCAAGGTAAGTTATAGTATTCACTGAATTTCTAGTTGGAAAACTAAATATCTATAAAAGTTAACGAAGTTGGTCTGTGAATGATCCTTGATAATCATCAAGAGTCTCCTCTTTCCTTACCAAAGTCTGTTTTGGAAACTTTGGTGTCATAGCTCTGTATATCAGAAAAATAGTTTTGATTAGTAACCAATAATATATTGCATCATAACACAGAATTATCGCACTAAAACATATAACGGAATATTCTCATTTGAATACCCATTATATTACTTTTAGAGAATTCTTTATCGTTGCTACACTCCTATAGGTAATACCCTTTACTAGATTTCCAACCTAAGGTCAAAGCAATTTTCTCTGATACCAACTGCGGTAACCCAGCATACCACTGCATGTGTAGTACACTATAGTCGTTGGCATGACATCCACAGAACACTGTTCCGTAAATATCACATCCCTCAGAGTGGTACAACAGAAACATTGTGGGTCCATATTACAAACATACACACATTATTATTACTACAATACCGAAAGTTCAAGACTTCCAAAAGATTCAACTTACAAACCAAAATATAAGTGTTTCAGCGAAAGTTTCAAATTTAAAACTTAAACTCCAAATTGAGCTCAACAACTTATTGCTATATATTGTTCATGATGCTCGGCTCAAGTGGTTACTATAACTATAGTAATTATTCGGACTCCTAGAACTCTCCTCTGTAGACGATGTCGTAGTCGTCCCCTTCTACGGCTCCATACAAGTTGGGCTCTTCATAGAAGACCTCCTCTTGACTCTCAGATGCGTACATTGGAGTACCTTCGGGATTCTCAGAGTCTAGCAAGGATTTAAAGGAAAGGATGAGTAACAATGTTACTCAGCAAATTCATTATATGCAAGGTAGGAAGTTTGATGCTTTATCTACCACCTTGGACTATTAGTCGTTGGCACTATGCAATTTTCATAAATCTTTCTTTAAAGGTTGATTTTATTATGAAAATCTATGACCACCAGCCTTCACAGGTTGACCAAAACTTTCATGGAGTTCCTTTCCTACCGCGTTCGTAGCTCCTTCCCAGAACAGGGAGTAACAAGTTACAATTCTTACACTCTACAGAGGTGCGTTACTTTTCCCATGAGAGATCAACTCCTTGTTGCACAACCGGGCGTACTTTCCCGTCCACAATTCCATGATGTGGGGCCCAGTAGTTGGTCCAAGCCAATCACTGCTCTCTCCGTGACCTCATATGTCTGCACGATCCTTCGGGCTAGCTCACCTTCGTTAAGCCCCCTTTCGGGCGGGCTAAAACCCTGATGAGTTCCCGAAGACTCTATGACCTAGTGATGCCTGGATTAGTACCATTTACATGGGCTATCTCCCTAAAAACCATTCATAGATAATCTAGACACCAAAAGTGTGGGGCGTAAGGGTGCCCACCCATATGTTGGATCCACACAAGGAATCACAACGTCACGTTAAGGTCGTCTTGCCTCCATATAAGAGGAAAAGGATACAGCTGACTTCTCCGTCCCATTCCAAATCTCATGGTTAACGCGTAATATACGGTGCTAGAATTGCTGATGTCATGGGTTATTAATTCCTAATTGTTCATCATTAGGGCAAGTAGAACTCTAAGTTCTATTGCACCATCATATACACACTTAGGATGATATCTAATATTTGGTATCTTGAGAAAATATTGTTTTCTTTTTTCTATAGTGTAGATGATAACACACAATTTGCAAATACTTTGATAAAGACTGTTCAAAGGACATGAGCAAGTGATGAACTTGCCTTGTGATTGCAAGGTAGTGAAGTCTGATGCTTGCACTGGACCTTGAGCTTCTATGTCTACAAAAACATCATTATTGCCCGGTAAGGACAATATTTAAAGAAGCAAAATGATTATGCAAAGTAATGTAATGCATCATTTAACTTGATATGCATTCTCCCCATTATTATAAAAATTCTTTTTAATAAAAAAGGATTTATAAATATTACTTTTTAATACTTATAATAGAATATTGTATTCTTTTATTTTATTTTCCTTTTATTTGACTTTTATTGATTTAATAATTCTTTTAATAATTATCACTTAAATATCAAAAAATGTTATTAAATATTTGTTTTGTATTTTTCTAAAATACTAAAATATTAATATATAATGAAAGTGATTTTTATTTATTTTTATCATCTTTCAATAATTTTGTAAAATTCCATAAGGAATATATAAATTACAAAATTCTTAATAAAATTTATATGTCTTAAATTTTATTTCTTAATTTATTTGGATAGTTTGGATTATTGTGAATCCAAAAATATTTTATTTATAATTTTTGGACTTTTATTTATTTTCTAGAATTTAATTATGTTCAGGGGCATTTTGGTCTTTTCCTATTTATTAAAGCAGATTCTAAATGAATTGGGCTGGCCATTTGGGTTTATTGGTCCGTTGTGCCCCTATAGGACAGGGTCAAAATAACCACCCCGACGGGTTTTCAGCCCACCCGGCCCAACTCACCCGTTGTCTCCTCTCTCGAGATCACCCCTCTCCTCCTCCTTCCCCGACCCCATGGTCAGTGGTGTCGCCGCCGGCGATTCCCGCTGTCGTGGACAACCCTGGCCATCACCATGGTGCAGGAAGAGGTTGTCGACTCCGCTCTTCCCTCCCGTCCAACTAGATTAGTACATGGAGCTCTCCTGCGACAGATCGATGCCGTCTCGAACCCTAGGGTTTGGGTTTGGCGTGGATCCTGGCGCCGCCGATGCTGTCATGCGCCAAGGTGATGCTCCTCGCCTCCAAACATGGCTATGGTCACTGTTGTGGCGCTGTATGGGTCGCAGCGCCCCCTTTGGGGTGCTCGCCGTGCCGCCATGGTCGCCGGCCCCTCTACTTCCACTTCTATTCTCAAGCGAGGACCTTTGGTGAGTGCTTCCTCTCCTATCGTGCTCTCGGTATTAGTCCCTCCCATGCTCAATGTTGGTAGTGGCCTCTCTGGTGATTGTCTAGTCCTGATTAGGGTTCTTGGTTCTGTTCAGGGTTCATACCCTGCTGTTTATTAGATACTGATGAATTGGATCATGTGTTGATGATCTTTGAACCTGTTAAGTGGTGACTAGCTGTAGCTTACTGCTGATGATTCCATGGTTAAATTTCATATGATTCAGATGATACAGTTGCTCTGAAAACAATACTTGGTAAAGCTAGTGGTGTTGATAACTTACCACTGTCATTAATTGGTTAATGACAGTGAGAATGGTGAGAGCAAGTCACTGGCTTAGTACTGTTGGCTTAAGAATTCATGTGTAGTTTGAGATCAAATGGTTTCAAACAGTGAAGATATACATAGGTTTTTTTAATTATGATTCCTGTGATGGCAGGAAAATGATTTACAGTTGGTTGGTTGAATTTGTGAAGATTGAATGTTTAACCTGATTAATATAGAACTGTTCTTGTGACACCATCTTTGTATGGCACACAAGATTAGATTCTATTTCATTGTTTGGGTTGGTTTAAGCTTAAGATGAGTTTGGGTTTAAAGATAAGTAGAAATTTTCCTTTCTTAAATCCCTAAGACCAATGATGTTAGTCTAAGGTTTAGGGATTAAGCTTTATCTAGTTGGTTCTTATGGATGGTTCTGGTAGTGGTACCAGCTACTGTTTATTGAATCAAAGTTTGGAAAAATGATGGTAGGCTTGATCATTTGTATAGATCCATAAGATTAAATTCTAAGGTACTACTCTTATCCTAGAGATGTGCCTAGAAGTTAAATCTTAGCTATATTCATTCTTGAATTGAAATATAGCTTTATAGCTAAATCAATGATATTGTTCTAAGATTTATTTAGATCCTTATACTTTTCTGCTTGTTTTTTAAAAGTTTGAAACCTCAGTGATGGATTCACCCCACTTGGGTGCTTTTTGAGAGTTTGAATAAGAGTCAGATCATGTATGCTTGTCTAATCTTAGACAGATAGATCATGTGATGGACTATTTACTCACCACTGTCACTTGATGTTGTGGTTGCTAGTGGTTGATCTTGTGGCAGCTTGATCTGGTGCTCCCCTGGTATTTCCAGTTCCTGGCTTGTCCTTGATCTAGCCCAACATCTCCTGATCCTGATGGCTTGACCTTGGTCTTGCTATCCACCTGATCTACCCCCTCCTTATGTCACCATCTTGGTGATGTGATCCTGGGATTTGGTTGGTTTGATCTAGCTTGGCTTTGGCTTGGTTTAGCTGCTGGCTACTGTGCTTGGTGTGTGAGAGCAATGGAATGGTGTGGGGATTTGTTTTTCCCACGGCTGTGTTGACAGTTTTTTTGGTTGTGCTACTGCTGTGGTGTTGACAGCACACACCATGTAGTTTGGTGTGTTGATGCTTGTGTGCCTGCTGCACAGATGTGGATATGTTTAGAATTTTGAAAGTTACTTTCATCTGGTTACTTCTACTTGGCTAGTGAAACTTGTCCCTCCTTGCTGTTATTTGACTTATGGCTTAAAATTATGAAAGATACATTCTTTCATATTGGTGAAACTTTCCCCTTTTTTATAAGATTACTCAATGATGAACCTTGATCAGTGCACTTCACTGACAAGTCTGAGAGTAATACAATTTTAACCTTAACTTTATTTATTTTTGTTTGTGTTTGTTTTGCAGATACCAGACTTAGGAATTCAAGATTTTAGTTTATGTTTTCTTCTTTATTTGAAAAATAGTCATATGTAATGTTCTTTATTATTTTGTATTTTAGTTCTACCCTTTTGTAATCTTTATTTTATTTTTTTGTAATAAAGATTGTACTATTATCAATAAAGAAATATTATTCTTTATTTATTTCCTATTGTAAAAAAACTTGTGGATGATTTTCATAAGTTACATTTTTGTAACTTATTTATTGAATGAAAATATGAAATGGAGATTCTTATTCTTAATTATTATTTTTATATAAAGTTTGAGTTATTATTGGTTAACTCTTAATTAAATCAAATACTTAAACATCATTCAAAAATCCTTTTGAATTATAATTCAAACACTCAAGTTTTAAATTCAAATTTCATTTCCCAAAACACATAAGTCCACAAAAATCATATCAAAGTTTATAACAATCATCCTTCAAGACTATACCTAATCTCAAAGTATGAAAGAAACATTGATCACTTTAGGTTTTTATTTGGCGAAAAAATTACCCACATTTTTACAGATGAATGCATGCAACATTTCAAATTCCTAAATCTACCCTTCGTTAGTTCCTAAATGCTGGGATGTTACAACCTCTGACTTTGATCTTGGACTGGATCTCGAATTCTACCGGGAAGAACCAAACACCGGAAATAAAGGAAAACAATCAACACATGAAATCGACACAATGTTCAAGCAAGAATGATGATATGGAAATTTAAAGGGTACTCAAATGAAACCCTAATACAAGATTGACAATTTAAACAAAGTCCGTGGGGGTATAAACCCTAGCATAGGAAAAAAACGGGAGGCACCTATGGAGGTTGATTTGTTATTCTAATAAACTTGTTAATTGAAGTTGCTTAGTAATGCTTGATTTTTATGCTAAAGTGTAGATCTTATTTTTTTGATCATTCTGATATATTATTCATATTTTTATGACTTAAAATAAATTAGTCATGAATTTTACAAGATTAATACACTTTTTGAAATTTCTCAAAAATATTAAACACTTTAATGCGTCAGGATGACGTCAGCACATGCATTTAATAGTTTTTATAGGGACACATCATACCACTAGGCTCGCAAAGGTTTCCAGCGCCACATTAGGGCCATGTGGAAGCCACGGGGAGCCACATTGACACCATGTGGGATCGCCGAAAACCACCCCACGTGGTGGATGGGGACGACGCTAGAGAGCGAACTAGAATGCGCGCTTGCGCTCATTCGAACCATGAAATCAAGGGTAATCTAACTGTGCCCAGTCCGCTATTTTTGGTCATTGGAGTGTCTCCTGTGATGGTGTCCAATGGTGGCTCTCGACAATAGGGTGAGCCATAGAGGAAGGAGAATCAAGGAAAGGTTCCTGAGAACCATGAGCTCACCCTCAACGCGATGCTATCTTTAGTCGAAGCAGGGGAAGACAGAGTTGACAACACAGGAGACAGCGACGCTCGGACAGAGTCAGGGAAGACGACAACCTGGGCAACGATTCTCTGGGTCCTGGCTCGATTCCTCTGGCGATGAGGTGGAGGATAGTGAGGCAAAGTTCAATGTGTCGTTGGCGCGGCTTGGGGTCTTTAGAACGGCAGCGAGTGACAGAGCCCACAACCTAGGTTTTGTCCCACGCTAGGAAACGAGAGAGGGTGCGCGCGAGGGGAGAGAGGACTAGGATGAGAGCGAGGGCGAGGCATGGGCCTTATCCACACCTCCAGGCAGGTGCTTTGCCGTTGTCGACGAGTACGATGAGGTCGAAGGGGTAAGAGGGCTAGGCCAGAGTTTGGCCGGCTGCAGGCTACGAACTATTGCACACATGGGAGAGAATGAAGGGAGGAAGGGTTGGGCTGGCCTGAGTGCTTCTGGCTATGTTTTACTTTTCCAAAATGTTTTCTCTTTTTCTTTTCTCCTATTCTATTTTATTGTTAGACTTTGTATTATAGTCCAACTATGTATACCTATATTTTATCATTGTTCACTATTATATATATGAGATAGGATACCGCATAAAGGGTCGAGCCAGTTCCCCCAAAACTCTTTGTCTTACATGGTATCAGCCTAACCTAGATCCTCCCCACCCCAGCTGTCGTCACCGCCACAAACCCTAGCGCCATCGCCGCGACCGCCATGACCGCTTCCGCCTCAGTCTCCGCCAGCTCCGGGGCTCTCCCCATGTCTCTTGCTGATACGTCGTAAACGTATCTATAATTTTTGATGTTCCATGCTTGTTTTATATCATTTGTCTTATGTTTTGTCTACACTTTGAGGTATTCTTATACATTTTCTAGGACAAACCTATTAACAAGATGCCATAGTGCCAGTTGCCTGTTTTCTGTTGTTTTTGGTTCCAGAAAAGCTAGAAAATAAATATTCTCAGAATTGGACGGGACAAAAGCCAAAGTCACTATTTTTCTAGAGCGAACACGGAGCCAGAAGGACAGACGAAGGGGGGCCAGGAGGTGGCCACACCCTAGGGTGGCAAGGGTCCCCCTGGCCACGCCAGCCCTAGGTGTGAGCCCCTCGAGGATCCACCGACCTTGCCCTTTCGCCTACTTATATGTCTCCCCGAGATGTAAACCCTAACACGGGCTTCCATCCACAAAAAGTTCCGCCATGCCAATCAGGGGAGATTCGGGGATGTAAGTCTCTATTCGGCAGACTCACGGATGGGAAATTGCCCCTGGAGCCATCTCCTTCGATCTCCACCACCATATCCATCGATCTCCATCGCCATCTCCATCGCCATCTCCATCGTCGTTGCTAATTCCCATGATGAGGAGGGATTAGTTCTTCCTCGAGGCTAAGGGCTCTACCGGTAGCTATGTGTTCATCTCTCTCTATGCGTGATCATATTGTTCATGAGCTTTGTAATCAAGTAAATCTACTTTTCTACTCAAGTTCTTAAACCAATCTCCGTCTCTCCCCACGTGGTTGAAAGTGACAACGTGCATACCGTGGTGGCACTTAGGCTAGAGTCTACATAAATACTCAAGTGCTTCAATATATTTCTGCTCTCCCCACTGATACGTTGGAAACGTATCTATAATTTTTGATGCTCCATGCTTGTTTAGTATCTACTTTGCTTTACTTTTCCACACTTTGAGGTGCTTTTTACATGTTTTCTGGTACTAACCTATTAACAAGATGCAACAGTGCCAGATGCCTGTTTTCTGCTGTTTTTGGTTTCAGAAAAGTTAGTAAAGAAATATTCTCAGAATTGGACGGGACGAAGGACAAATTCAATTACTTTCTGTGGGGAACAAGAAGTTAAGAGGAAAGCCGGAGGGGCCGGCCAGGGGGGCTAGACCCACCCTAGGCGCGGGGCAGGTGG
Organism: Avena insularis; assembly: GCA_023614405.1. NCBI lineage: Eukaryota > Viridiplantae > Streptophyta > Magnoliopsida > Poales > Poaceae > Avena > Avena insularis. The sequence goes on along the minus strand of CM042691.1, from coordinate 206,631,374 downwards.
CTCACAGATGGTTATGGTTTACGCCCTGTCGCCACCGGACTCGCCTTCGCCTATAAGAATCCCCGATCCAAACCCCGAAAATTCGTAAATCCACGAAACCGTCTATAGCCGTCGCCATCATCGTCCCTAGATAGGGGGGATCTGAAGTTCTTCCCGGCACCCTGCCAGAGGGGAGATCATCCTAGAGGCCTTCTCTACGGTATGATTCGTGAGTAGTTCCACCTTGGACTATGGGTCCATGTAGTAGCTAGATGGTTGTATCTCCTCCTTTGTGCTTTCATGTATAGATCTTGTGAGCTCCGTTCATGATCAAGATCTAATCTATTTGTAATCATGCATGTTGTGTTTGCGAGGATCCAATGGATATTGAGATTATTATGTTGGTTTGATTAATGGTTTTATCTTTATGATTCTATCATGTCTATGTTGTTTGCGATCTTGCATGCTCTCCGTTGCTAGTGGTTATCTTGGCCAAGTAGTTGCTAGTGACTCCAAGAGGGAGTATTTATGCTCGATAGTGGGTTCATGCCTCTAGTTTCCAAGGGAAGTGACAGAAATCTCTTCGGTTGTAGATGTGTTGTTGCTACTAGGGAGAAAACAACGATCTCTTGTTCATGGAACATGTGGACTGTTTACCTTACATGCTTTGCTTAAAGCGGTTGTCTGTTGCTTGCAACTTAATACTGGAGGGGGTTCGGATAATAACCTGAAGGTGGACTTCTAGTCATATATGTAGTTGGATGACGGTCTATGTATATTGTTGTATTGCCCAATCAACCTCATAGGATCTTTCTGGCTAGTAATTGCATTGTTATGCCTTGCTCAGTTCCTGTCAATTGCTCTGTTGTAATTTGTTTACCCTTCATGCCATTTTGTTTATCTAAGGAGAGCACCTCTAGTGAACTATGGACCCCGGTCCAATCTTTACCATTGATACATCTTCCACTATTACTTGTTTACTTGCTGCAAACCAGTACCTTCCACACCATACGTTTAATCCTTTGCTACAGCAAACCGGTGATCTTGACAACCTCACTGATTCGTTGGGGTAAAGTCTTGAGTTTGTGTTGTGCAGGTCTCCACGTTGCCAGCAACACCTTTGACACGTTTCCTTCCCCCTTCAGGTTCGATAACCTTGGTCTCTACTAAGGGAAATTTGTTGTTGTGCTCATCACACCTTGCTCTTGGGGTTCCAACGAAGTGTCCCACGTCAACACTGGGTGCACGCATCAAGATTTCTGGCGCCGTTGCTGGGGAGGCTAAGGAGGCATTCACTAGGGGAGTCCTTCACTTCCTTTCTCTTTACTTTGTTTTTAGTTTTTTTCTTGGTTTTGTTTGCCTCTTTTCAAAAAAACCCAAAAAAAATAGTCTAGTTTGGTTTGCTTGCCTTATTCAAAAACACAAAAAAAAAAATAGTTCCTGCTCTAGTTGCTGGTCTGTTATTGCCTTGCTTGGTCATGCTTTCTATCAATTGATGGTTTCTTTGAAACTAGTTCTTATTGGCAAGATGGGTTCACGGAGGACAAAATTATTATTATAAGGAACAACGGTTGTCACAAAAAGGGAAACACTTATGGGAACAAATTGATAAGTTGAATACTATTGCTAGAGACGTGTGTTCTACTTATAATGTTACTTATTGCTTTGATAAATCCTGCTATTGTAGGAGGTATAAACACCTGCCTTTTCAATGTGAGTATAATGATAATGTTACCATATCCTCTTATGTTAAAGGAAATTATGACTTTTATGATGTGGAACAAATTGAAGAATTTATTTCCTTCAAGGGTGCATTTGAACTTGCCAATTTGCTTGAAAATACTGATGATGCACCTTATGAACATGAGGTTTATGAGATACTTAAATTTTGATTTGACAATTACAAGGAAGCAAATGGATATATTCTTGAATATTTTAATAGGTGCTTTCCACAACTGGAAGAGACTAATGCCTTGCATGAGCCTATGGAAGAAGAAATTGTTGAAACTGGAAGCTCACTAGATGAAAAAGAGGAGGAGAGTGATGAACAAAAGAAGGAAGAATGGGTGTACCCATGTCTACCTTCTAATGAGAGTAACTCTTTACCCCTTATATTATTTGATTGTCCCCGATGCTTACCAAAGGAGGATGAATGATATTTTCCTGTGGATCCTTTTGAAATATCTACTTTGGGTAAAACCTATGAAGGTTTTAATCCCACTATTTTTGAGCTTGATAAAAATTATGTGTTTGTATATCATGAAAAGCATGCTTTATGTGATAGCTATATTGTTGAGTTTATTCATGATGCTACTGAAAATTATTATGAGAGAGGAAAGTATGGTTGTAGAAGTTTTCACGGTACTAAAATACCTCTCTATGTGCTGAAAGTTTTGAAGTTGCTCTTGTTTCATCTTCCTATGCCTGTCACTTTGTTCTTTGTGAATTTATTTTCATACAAGATTCCTATGCATAGGAAGTGGGTTAGACTTAAATGTGTTTTGAGTTTGCTTCTTGATGCTCTCTTTTACTTCAATTCATATTTCTTATGAAAGCATCTTCTCAAGCTATCAAACCTAACTTAAAGGAGTTAAAGAAAAGTACTTGTTGGGAGATAACCCAAGAGTTTCCTTGAGTCTTGTAAGTTATTACTACTGTAATGACCTCTCATTATCCTTTTTTTTGCTTTTTGTGCCAAGAATGACCTCAAATGAGAGGGAAATAAGATTTGGGGAGTTGCTGTCCCGAAACAGATTTCTGTCCTCCACCAAAAAAATTAGTGAGGAGGATCTATAACTCGGATTGATCTCAAAATTTACGAATAAATCCCCCAGTATGTTAGGTAACTTTCGTTAGTTCAATACCTTTTGATTTGAGCAACATAAGATGTTCGAAAAAATTCGTTTCTACCTGCTGGTCTGTTTTGACAGATTTATGTCATTATTTGCATTTGGTTCTTATAATTCCTTTTTGAGATCTCTTCAGGTAAATTGAGTTTATTTGAAGGATTTAGTACAGTAGCTTGTGTTTTTAGTGAAAATCCTTGTTGTTCCAAAGTTTTTCCAGTGGTCTAATATCTTTTGAATAAGCTAATGTTGCTAATGAATATTGTGTGAAGTTTTGTATGAAGGAAAAATTTCAGGTGTAGAGAGAGAATGATGCAATAAGATTAAGAATGGACAAAAGCTCAAGCTTGGGGATGCCACCATGGTTTCACCCCAAGAAATATCCAAGATGTACAAGCGTCAAAGCTTGGGGATGCCCAAGTCATCCCCTTCTTCATCAATAAAAAGCTCAGGTCTGTCTAGACACTTCGTTTTTATTGTTTCATGCACAGTTGTGTTGTTCTTGGAGCGTCTTAGTTTTAATTTTCTTTGCTTAGTTTGTTTAGTTTTCTTTAGTAGTTTGGACCCCCGTTCTCGCTGTGTTGTTTTGCAAATAAGTTTGCTTGGTATTTGCAAAGGAGTAGTAAGTTCTTGCTTGAAGTGCAAGAGGAGCTTGCATTTGACTGTGACTTAGACTTTAGCATGACATGCTAGGTGTTATTTTAGCATTATGCTTAGTGATTATTGCTGTAGCATGTCTTGTTCCAAACAATTGGGATTGCTTAGTGTGCCTTGAAGAAATTATGCGTTGTTTTAGCATGCAAAAGCATTGTATTGTGGTATTCTCCTTTGATGCTTTGTTTGGGTTGACTTGGCACATGCTCACACCATGTTATGACTATGACAAGTCACCATTAGCCTCTATGATCATTTATTCCTTGACTTGTAGTACCACTCTTTGCTTTGATTAGTTTGCTTTGTTGCATTGCATAATTTTGGCCATTATTGCTCTCTTATTTGGTTGCTCCCAGTCTTTTGCTAGCCTCCACTTGTATGAGTAAGTTCTACTCATGCCTCCAACTCCCAAAAAACCAAGTTATTCCAAAGTGTCCACTATAAACTCCTATGCATGGTGTGTTACATCATTCCAAGTATATTCTTGTTTTCATCTATCTTCTAATTAAAAACTATTTTGTTATGTGAAAACTTAGTGATTAAAGCCCTCACAACTTGATGGCACACTTTATTCTTTGCCCCTAATAAACTTGAACCATTGTGACAACTTTGTTGTATATGCTTACACTTATAAGTTGGAATTAGAAGAACCGTGCTGTCACGGGGAACGTTTTCAACATTGCACTTGTACCTTGTTGTACTCAGTTGATATCATGTTCTTTTGTCTATGGATGTAACCGATGTGAAATAAAGAGGGAACTTGTAAGTCCATGGAGTTTGTATCCTGTGTTAGAGAAACGCCTGGGCCGTTAGCCTAAGCCATGCCTAATTGTTGGAGATATGCCCTAGAGGCAATAATAAATGTAGTTATTATTATCTCTTTGTGTTTATGATAAATGTTTACATTCATGCTATAATAGTATTAACAAGGAAACATTAATACTTGTGTGATTTGTAAACTAAAATAGAGTCCCTAGTAAAGCCTCTTTATAATACTAGCTTGTTGGTTAATAAATGATTGTGGTTTCCCTATCATGAACATTGAGATGTTATTAACAACAAGATCATATCATTAGGAGAATGATATGGTGGACATACTCCTATAGATAAGCGTAGCATAAAGATCAAGTCATTTTAATAGTTCAATTGCTATATGCTTTCTGATACATAGTAACCTAATTCCTTCGACCATGAGATCATGCATATCACCTTCACCGGAAGGATGCTTTGATGACATCAAACACCACACCGTAACTAGGTGGCTATAAAAGTGGCATTGAGTGTTCGGAAAGTATTGGTTGAGACACATGGATCAAGAGTGGGATTTGTCCATCCATATGATGGATAGATATACTCTGGGCCCTCTCGGTGGAATGTCATCCAATTAGCTTGCAAGCATGTGACTGGCTCACAAGGGATCACATATCACGGGAACGAGAAAAGATTACTTATCAGTAACGAGGTTGAACTAGGTATGCAGAGATACCGATAATCATAACCTCGGATAAGTAAACTATCGTGAGACAAAGGGAAATTGGTATCGTATGTAAGTGGTTCATTCGATCGCAAAGTAATCGTAGAAATATGTGGGAGCCATATGAATTTCCAGATTCCTCTATTGGTTATTGATCAGAGAAGTGTCTCGATCATGTCCGCATAATTCACGAACCGTAGGGAGACACACTTAAGGATTCGACGTTGTTTGAGTAGTTATGGAATGATGAGTAAGAGACCGAATGTTGTTCGGAGTCTCGGATGGGATCCGGGATATCACGAGGAGATCCGGAATGGTCCGGAGAATAAGATTCATATAAGGAAAGTCCTGTTTCGGGGTTGGAGAATGGTTCCGGTGTTTTCATCGGGAATGTTCTAGAAGGTTTCGGAATGTCCGGCACTCTGGAGGGGAAGGGTACATGAATGTGTTATATCAAGTTGGTATACTTGCATCATGTACTAGGTTTCATCGCTGAACAAAATAAAGGGTTTAATCAAATCCTAGTTTGAAAAGTCAAACGCCAATTTGAAAAGTCAAACGGCTATTTTGTGAAGTGGTGGGAAAGTGGGAAACCGAGTTGGGGAGGAGTTCCTCCTCCACCGCCAGCCCACTAGGGATCCGAGTTAGGGAGGGACTCCCCTCCCCTTGGCCGGTGCCTCCCACCTATAAAGGGAGGGGCAGGGCTGCCCCTCCTAGCACACAAGATTGCCCCTCTAAACCCTAACCTAGCCGCCGCCGCCCTCCATAGCCGCCGCCTAGGGTTTCTCCCTCAGCCGACACTTGGGCAGCCCCAAAGCCCCAGCCGCCCTAGCACCTCCTCCTTGGTGTGTCTAAACCCTAGATCGCCGAGGAGCTCTCTCATAGTCCACCATACTGCCTCCGCTTAAGGCGAAGCTCATGAGATCTCCTCTACTTCCAGACCACGCCAGTTGCCGGAATCGCGAGGAGAGTGCTACAACCTCCGCTGCCTGCTGGAACAAGAGAGAGGAAGGTCTTCACGAAAATCAACGTGTGACCGATCATGGGAGCGCCGAACGCAGCCGAAGGATCGCTCACGCGATCTTGAGATCGGGAAGAGTACGACTACATCACCCACGAGAATCCGCTCTCGTTAAACACTTTGGAATCTTCGAGGGTGAGTTATTCCATCGACTCGTTGCTACAATCTAGTAGATAGATCTTGGCTTGTTTGTTTGTATGCGATAGAAATTTTTTGTTTTCCATGCTACGAAACCCTACAGTGGTATCAGAGCCGTGTCTATATGTAGATCTGTTGCACGAGTAGAACACAATGCTTTTATTGTCGATTGCTTCTTGTGTACTTTGCATCTTGCGGGATGTTGGGATGAATCGGCCCGGGCTAACCTTACATGACATCGTTCATGAGACTTGCTCCACGCTTGACATGCAACTCGTATTGCATAAGTGGCTTTGCGGGTGCCTGTTTCTCCCAGCATAGTTAAGATTCAATTTACAACGGGTGATTGTCAATACTAGTATCAATGTTGTGGTTCTTGTTCGTAAGTTAGAACGACACTTATTGAAAGCCCCAAACCACGTAAAACATGCAAAGAAAGTAGAGGCGTCTAACTTTGTTTTGCAGGGGTGTGCTGTGATGTGATATGGCCATGATTGTGATTATATTTAATGTATGCAATGTTCCTTATTGTAAGTTGGCAACCGGCATGAGCCATATGGTTGTCTTTAAATTCTATTAAGACCCGTGTGTCTATTCAAAGTAGTTGTAATAGTTGAAGCCGGTGGACGACAACCATGAAGCAGCGTCATGGACCTTGATGCAATGTCGGTGATGATGGAGATCATGTTCGTGCTTGAAGATGGAGATCGGAAGCACAAAGAAGAAAGGCCATATCATATCACATATTATGAATTGCATGTGATGTTAATCCTTTATGCATCATGTATTGCTTAGTTAACGACGGTAACATTATAAGATGATCCCTCATGCACATGAATTTCAAATCATAAGTGTTCACCCTTAGTTAGCACCGTTGCTAAAGCTTGTTGTTTCGAAGCACCACGTGATGATCGGGTGTGTTAGATTCCGCAAGTGTATACAACGTGAGCAAGCCAGATTTGATCATGCGGAAACTAAGGTTTGATCTTGACGAGCCTAGCATGTACAGACATGGTCTTGGAACACGGATCACCGAAAGGTAAAGCATGAATCATATAGTAGATATGATGAACATGTTGATTGTTCGCCATTGAAGCTACATTAACTCTCGTGATGATCGGTTTTGATGTGGTGGATTTGGTTCGTGTGATCACTAAAACAATGTGAGGGATGTTGTTTTGAGTGAGAGTTCACCTAGATTAATTTTACTATTAATTAGAACTCAATTTGTCATAAACTTAGTCTAAACTATTGCAAATATGTTGTAGATCAATGGCAGCCCCTACCATCAATTTTAATGCGTTCCTAGAGAAAGAAAAGTTGGAAAAAAATGGAAGCAACTTCGCGGATTGGTTCCGCAATTTGAGGATTGTCCTCATAGCTGGTAATTTGACCTATGTGCTGGATGCACCACTAGGTGACCCACCTGCAGCTACTGCTACCGATGAAGTAAAGAATGTTTACCTCACTCTAAGACGCAGACTCCACGCTCAAAGGTGCTATCTTGTATGGTTTAGAATCGGAGATTCAAAAAGGTTTGAGAATTCAGACCCACATGATATTGTCCGTGATCTCAAATTGATCTTTGAGACTCACGCGGCAATTGAGAGCTATGAGGCTTCAAAAGTTCTTTAACGCAAGATGGAAGAAGGCACTCTCGGTGAGCATGTGCTTAAGATGTGCAGGCACGCAAACAAACTTCAAAGCTTGGGTATAGTGATTCCTAATGCTTTGGGGATTTACCGTGTCCTTCAATCACTACCACCAAGTTACAAGAACTTTGTGATGAACTACAACATGCGTAACATGAACAAGACGTTGCCGTAACTCTTCGCCATGTTAAAATCTGCAGAAGTGGAGATCAAGAAAGAGCACCAAGTGTTGTTGGTCAATAAGACCACCAAATTCAAGAAAGGCAAGTCTAAGCAAAAGGGACACTTCAAGAAGGGTGGTAAGAAAGTTACCGCGCCGACGAAGAAGACCAAGGCTGGACCTAAGCCTGATACTGAGTGCTTTTACTGCAAGGGAGAAGGTCATTGGAAGCGGAATTGCCCAAAGTACTTGGCGGATTTGAAGAACGGCAATATCAAGAAGAAAGGTATATTCGATATACATGTTATTGATGTGTATCTCACTAGTACTCGTAGTAGTGCCTGGGTATTTGATACTGGTTCGGTTGCTCATATTTGTAACTCGAAATAGGTGCTGCAGAATAAACGGAAGCTAGTGAAGAACGAGGTGACGATGCATGTGGGAAACGGATCAAAGGTTGATGTGATCGCGGTCGGCACGCTACCCCTTCATCTACCATCGGGATTAGTTTTATACTTAACTAATTGTTATTTGGTGCCTGCGTTAAGCATGAACATTATATCGGGATCTTGTTTATTGCGAGACGGTTACTTGTTTAAGTCCGAGAATAATGGTTGTTTGATTTATATGAGTAATATGTTTTATGCACATGCACCTTTGATAGATGGTCTATTGTTATTAAATCTCGATAGTGGAAATACACATATTAATAACATTGAGGCTAAACGTTTGAAATCGAGCGATAACTCGACCTATATGTGGCAATCGCTGCCTTGGTCACATTGGAGTGAAGCGTATGAAGAAACTCCATTCCGATGGACTTCTCGAATCACTTGAAAGATGCGAAGCATGTCTGATGGGAAAAATGACTAAGACTCCATTTTCTGGTCTGATGGAGCGAGCTACGGACTTATTGGAAATCATACATACCGATGTGTGTGGTCCAATGAGTGTAGCATCGCGCGGTGGTTATCGTTATGTTCTTACCTTCACGGATGACTTGAGTAGATATGGGTATATCTATTTCATGAAACATAAGTCCGAAACTTTCGAGAAGTTTAAGGAATTTCAAAGTGAGGTTGAGAATCAACGTAACAAGAAGATTAAATTTCTACGTTCTGATCATGGAGGTGAATATCTAAGTTACGAGTTTGGCGAGCATTTGAAGAAATGCGGAATACTTTCACAATTGACACCGCCGGAACACCAACAGAATGGTGTGTCCGAACGTCAGAATCGAACTCTCTTAGATATGGTTCGCTCTATGATGTCACTTACAGATTTACCGCTATCATTTTGGAGTTATGCATTAGAAACAGCATTCACTTTAAATAGGGCACCATCTAAATCCGCTGAAACGACACCGTATGAATTATGGTTTGGGAAGAAACCTAAATTGTCGCTCCTTAAAGTTTGGGGTTGTGTTTATGTAAAGAAGTTACAGACGACAAGCTTGAACCCAAAGCGAAAAATGCGTCTTCATAGGATACCCAAGGAAACTATTGGGTATACCTTCTATCATAGATCCGAAGGCAAAATCTTTGTTGCCAAGAATGGATCCTTTCTAGAGAAGGAATTTCTCTCGAAAGAAGTGACTGGAAGGAAAGTAGAACTCGACGAGGTTGTCGAACCTTCTCTTGAAATTGCGAGTAGAGCAGCACCGGAAGAAGTTCCTGTGGTGCCTGCACTAGTAAGAGAGGAAGCTAATGATGATGATCATGAAACTTCGGTTGAAGTTACTACAAAGCCTCGCAGGTCAATGAGAACTCGTACCACTCCTGATTGGTATGATTCCGTTATGAGTATCATGTTGGTGGATAACACCGATGACCCTGAGACATATGAGGAAGCGATGATGAGCCCAGATTCCAATAAATGGCAAGAAGCCATGAAATCCGAGATTGGATCCATGTACGAAAACCAAGTATGGACTTTGGTGGACTTACCGGATGGCCGGAAGGCCGTCGAGAACAAATGGATTTTCAAGAAGAAAACATATGCTGATGGTAATGTTACTGTCTATAAAGCTCGACTTGTCGCAAAAGGGTTTCGACAAATTCAAGGAGTTGACTACGATGAGACTTTCTCACCGGTAGCAAAGCTAAAGTCTGTGAGGATTATGTTAGCAATCGCTGCATATTATGATTATGAGATATGGCAGATGGATGTCAAAATAGCATTCCTCAATGGAGACATTGATGAAGAGTTGTATATGATGCAACCCAAAGGTCTTGTCGATCCTAAAGATGCTAACAAGGTATGCAAACTTCAACGGTCCATCTATGGATTGAAGCAAGCATCCCGAAGTTGGAATCAACGTTTTGATAAGGTAATCAAAAGTTTTGGTTTTATACAAACTTATGGAGAAGCTTGTATTTACAAGAAAGTGAGTGGGAGCTCTGTAGCATTCTTAATACTATATGTAGATGACATATTGTTGATTGGGAATGATGTAGACCTTCTTAATAGTGTCAAGGAATATTTGAATAATAGTTTTTAGTGAAGGATCTTGGCGAAGCTTACATATTAGGCATAAAGATTTATAGAGATAGATCGAGACGCCTAATATCATTGTCACAAAGTACATATTTGGACAAAGTTCTAAAGAGGTTTGGAATGGAAGATAGCAAGAAAGGGTTCTTGCCCATGTTGCCCAATACGACGTTGAGTAAAACTCAAAGTCCGACAACGATAGAAGATAGAGAAAGGATGAGTAAGACTCCCTATGCCTCAGCCATAGGATCTCTAATGTATGCCATGTTATGTACTAGACCCGACATTGCATATGCTGTTAGTTTAACTAGCAGATATCAAAGTGATCCAGGAGTGGATCATTGGACAACGGTCAAAAACATCCTTAAGTACTTGAGAAGAACTAAGGATATAGTTCTTTCTTATGGAGGTGATGAACAGCTCGTTGTTAATGGTTACACCAATGCTAGTTGGAACACCGATCCGGATGATTCTAAATCACAACTGGATAATGATTTATTTTGAATGGTGCAGTTAGTGGAGGAGTGCAAAGCAAAGCGTTGTGGCGAGATCTTCAACTGAATCAGAATACATGGTTGCTCGGAGGCTTCACAAGAAGCGATATATGGATGAAATAGTTCATTACAGAGCTCGTGTGGTTCCCAGCATACTGGACCCAATGTCTATCTATCGTGATAACATGGGCGCCATAGCCAATGCGCAAGAACCAAGGTCACACAAGAAGTCAAGCACATCAAGCTACGCTTTCGCTTATTCGAGAACATGTCCAAGATGGGGACATAAAAATTTGCAAAGTACACATAGATCTGAATGTGGCGGATCCGTTGACTAAACCTCTCCCGAGGGCAAAACATGACCAACACCAAACTGCCATGGGTGTTCGGTATATTACCATGTAATCTAGATTATATGACTCTAGTGCAAGTGGGAGACTGTTGGAGATATGCCCTAGAGGCAATAATAAATGTAGTTATTATTATATCTTTGTGTTTATGATAAATGTTTACATTCATGCTATAATAGTATTAACAAGGGAACATTAATAATTGTGTGATTTGTAAACTAAAATAGAGTCCCTAGTAAAGCCTCTTTATAATACTAGCTTGTTGGTTAATAAATGATTGTGGTTTCCCTATCATGAACATTGAGATGTTATTAACAACAAGATCATATCATTAGGAGAATGATATGGTGGACATACTCCTATAGATAAGCGTAGCATAAAGATCAAGTCATTTTAATAGTTCAATTGCTATATGCTTTATGATACATAGTAACCTAATTCCTTCGACCATGAGATCATGCATATCACCTTCACCGGAAGGATGCTTTGATGACATCAAACACCACACCGTAACTGGGTGGCTATAAAAGTGGCATTGAGTGTTCGGAAAGTATTGGTTGAGACACATGGATCAAGAGTGGGATTTGTCCATCCATATGACGGATAGATATACTCTGGGCCCTCTCGGTGGAATGTCATCCAATTAGCTTGCAAGCATGTGACTGGCTCACAAGGGATCACATATCACGGGAACGAGAAAAGAGTACTTATCAGTAACGAGGTTGAACTAGGTATGCAGAGATACCGACGATCATAACCTCGGATAAGTAAACTATCATGAGACAAAGGGAAATTGGTATCGTATGTAAGTGGTTCATTCGATCGCAAAGTAATCGTAGAAATATGTGGGAGCCATATGAATTTCCAGATTCCTCTATTGGTTATTGATCAGAGAAGTGTCTCGATCATGTCCGCATAATTCACGAACCGTAGGGAGACACACTTAAGGATTCGACGTTGTTTGAGTAGTTATGGAATGATGAGTAAGAGACCGAATGTTGTCTGGAGTCTCGGATGGGATCCGGGATATCACGAGGAGATCCGGAATGGTCCGGAGAATAAGATTCATATAAGGAAAGTCCTGTTTCGGGGTTGGAGAATGGTTCCGGTGTTTTCATCGGGAATGTTCTAGAAGGTTCCGGAATGTCCGGCACTCCGGAGGGGAAGGGTACATGAATGTGTTATATCATGTTGGTATACTTGCATCATGTACTAGGTGTCATCGCTGAACAAAAAAAGGGTTTAATCAAATCCTAGTTTGAAAAGTCAAACGCCAATTTGAAAAGTCAAACGGCTATTTTGTGAAGTGGTGGGAAAGTGGGAAACCGAGTTGGGGAGGAGTTCCTCCTCCACCGCCGGCCCACTAGGGATCCGAGTTGGGGAGGGACTCCCCTCCCCTTGGATGGCGCCTCCCACCTATAAAGGGAGGGGCAGGGCTGCCCCTCCTAGCACACAAGATTGCCCCTCTAAACCCTAACCTCGCCGCCGCCGCCCTCCATAGCCGCCGCCTAGGGTTTCTCCCCTAGCCGTCGACTTGGGCAGCCCCAAGCCCTAGCCGCTGGCCCTAGCACCTCCTCCTTGGTGTGTCTAAACCCTAGATCACCGAGGAGCTCTCTCATAGTCCACCATACTCGCTCCGGCTTAAGGCGAAGCCCTACAAGATCTCCCCTCTACTTTTGGTACCACGCCGTTGTGCTGTTGGAATCGCGAGGAGAGTGCTACAACCTCCGCTGCCTGCTGGAACAAGGGAGAGGAAGGTCTTCGTCGAGTACCGAACGTGTGACCGACTGCGGGAGCGCTGCCGGAACGCAGGGCCGGAAGGATCGTCTACGCGATCTTGAGATCGGGAAGAGTACGACTACATCACCCACGAGAATCCGCTCTCGTTAAACACTTTGGAATCTTCGAGGGTGAGTTATTCCATCGACTCGTTGTTACAATCTAGTAGATAGATCTTGGCTTGTTTGTTTGTATGCGATAGAATTTTTTTGTTTTCCATGCTACAAAACCCTACATAATCATAGTGGAAACTTGCAGCACCACCATGTGACATCTATGAAGCATTCTTCTTATAAAAAAAGAGACACATTTAGAAAAGAGAAAAGAGAGAAAAAACACCATATTCCCATGGTACATAAGAAGAATTGCTGAGATGCTCATTGTCTGCTTGCCTTGTCATTTTGGTTATGGGAAAGCTCCTGTACCATGTGCAAGGGGTACCCCATTGGCGGTTCTCAATGATATGCAAATACTTACAATGACAAGAACTTACCTGGACCCAAAGTTGAGTATGCATGAGGTGTGACCCTCGTATTCAAGGGGCATGAGATTGCCAAATTATACTTCGTCAAGCATATACTCCAGCTTTGCCACTTTAACCTTAACCACTTCAAGATGCTTATGATAGGGGCAATGAGGGCTGAAAGCTAACTAGTACCAAAAATTTTGGAAGATCTTTTTGAACCTTGTAATCCCTGCTTCCTTTACAAAAAAGGCCTTTCTTTCACCATTATTGAGTCTCCACCTTCTACCTTTAGGCACCATTAAGAGAGCATAGTTGTCATTCTGTGTGCAATGTTCCAAAGCTTATTAATTGATGCATATTGTGTTATTACTTGCTCTTGTGCTACTAGTTTCTAGTCACTCTTGTGAACTTTGCAGGTGTCCTATGCATTATATTGCTACTCTATGAGGGACAAGCTGATTGCCACTATGCTATGTTTTCTTCATGTGAAACAAACAAACGTTTTTCAATGCATATTATTCATGATCTTTGTTTGTAGCTTGCCTTGTTGCATGCATAGTTACTATGTCCTATTGTTAGAACTCCATCTTTCATGCACATGTTTAGAGTTCTTTGATCCCAGCTTTCAATGTTTGCAAATGGTTGGATCTTTATTGTGAGGGTGCATGTCACCTCAAAAATTATTATTTTACTACTTACCTACTCGAGGACGAGCAGGAGTTAAGCTTGGGGATGCTGATACGTTGGAAACGTATCTATAATTTTTGATGCTCCATGCTTGTTTAGTATCTACTTTTCTTTACTTGTCCACACTTTGAGGTGCTTTTTACATGTTTTCTGGTACTAACCTATTAACAAGTTGCAACAGTGCCAGATGCCTGTTTTCTACTGTTTTTGGTTTCAAAAAAGTTAGTAAAGAAATATTCTCGGAATTGGACGGGACGAAGGACAAAGTCAATTACTTTCCGTGTTGAACAAGAAGTCTAGAGGACAGCCGGAGGGGCCGGCCAGGGGGACCAGACCCACCCTAGGAGCGGGGGAAGGTGGGCCCGCACCTGGCTAGGGTTTGGCGGCCCTGGTCTCCTCAAGGATTCGCCCCTTCGCCTATAAGAAGCCCCCAATCCAGAAATCCTGAGTACCCGATCAGAAATCCACGAAACCGTTTGTAGCCACCACCACCATCGTCCCTAGATCGGGGGGATCTGAAGTTCTTCCCGGCACCCTGCCGGAGGGGAGATCACCCTGGAGGCCTTCTCTCCGGTATGATTCGTGAGTAGTTCCACCTTGGACTATGGGTCCATGTAGTAGCTAGATGGTTGTATCTCCTCCTTTGTGCTTTCATGTATAGATCTTGTGAGCTCTGTTCATGATCAAGATCTAATCTATTTGTAATCATGCATGTTGTGTTTGCAGGGATCCGATGGATATTGAGATTATTATGTTGGTTTGATTAATGGTTTTATATTTATGATTCTATCATGTCTGTGTTGTTTGTGATCTTGCATCCACTCTGTTGCTAGTGGTTATCTTGGCCAAGTAGTTGCTAGTGACTCCAAGAGGGAGTATTTATGCTCGATAGTGGGTTCATGCCTCTAGTTTCCAAGGGAAGTGACAAAAATCTCTTCGGTTGTAGATGTGTTGTTGCTACTAGGGAGAAAACAACGGTCTCTTGTTCATGGAACATGTGGACTGTTTACCTTACACACTTTGCTAAAGCAGTTGTCTGTTGCTTGCAACTTAATACTGGAGGGGGTTTGGATGATAACCTGAAGGTGGACTTCTATTCATAGATACAGTTGGATGACGGTCTATGTATATTATTGTATTGCCCAATCAACCTCATAGGATCTTTGTGGCTAGTAATTGTATTGTTATGCCTTGCTCAGTTCCTGTCAATTGCCCCGCTGTAATTTTTTTACCATTCATGCCATGTTGTTTATCTAAGGAGAGCACCTCTAGTGAACTATGGACCCTGGTCCAATCTTTACCATTGATATATATTCCACTGTTACATGTTTACTTGCTGCAAACCATTACCTTCCACACCATACGTTTAATCCTTTGTTACAGCAAACCGGTGAGCTTGACAACCTCACTGATTTGTTGGGAACAGTCTTGAGTTTGTGTTGTGCAGGTCTCCACGTTGCCAGCAACACCTTTGAGACGTTTCCTTCCTCCTTCTGGTTCGATAACCTCAGTATCTACTGAGAGAAACTTGCTGCTGTGCTCATCACACCTTACTCTTGGGGTTTCAACGAAGTGTCCCACGTCAACACTGGGTGCACGCATCACCCACGTGTGTGAAAGTGACAGCGTGTACGCCGCGGTGACACTTAGGCTATAGATTACATAAATACTTAGCATGAGTATATTTTGAGTTGGATGTCTTTATGAAATTGTGGTGTTTGTTGGAACCATCTAGCGCTCAAGGTGATAGTGTGGGGTTATCTAGATGGGGAAGGCAGACTTTGAGGAGTGTTGTTATAGCCCTACCATGGATTAGAGTGTCCAACCGGAGAGTAGTTCAGGATAGTATCATGAAGAGAAGATATTTATATGAGAGTGTTCACTAGTGAAAGTATGATCCATAGGCCTTGTTTCTAAACATTAAAACACCGTTTACAACTAGATATGTTGCATGTTTGCTTGCTTCCACCTTTATTTCAGATTTTCCTTCAACCTATTCCACCCGTCAAGCTCTTTTCTGGCACAGTTGTCTTCACTACTAGAAATCACCAAATTTCCGACGGTGAATTCTAATAACCGATGGACCGTCGGCTAATATGCTAATAACCGACGGTATCATTCATAACCGACGGTTATCAAAAACCTCTCGAGTATGTCTGCTATTAACCGATGGTACAGTCCATTGCCCAAGGGGGAGAATGTAACTCTCGGCTATTTGTGCTAATGCCCGACGGTGTGCACTATTACCCGAGGGTTCTACTTTCACGGTCAGGTGTTAAGTTTCATAGGTAATGGGAAAAAACTAACTCTTTGTTATTCAATGTTATACCTTACAATTTCATCCAATGCCCAACTGTAGTACTTCCACCGTCAACTATTATCTATTATAGCCGACGGGTCCATGATATGCCCTTTGGTTATCCATAGAAATGACCGACGGTCGAGACATGACTATCTGTATAAGAACAAATAGCTGACGGGATTAGTAATTCCCGGTAATATGTTTCGAATGGATGACTCAGCTAAGCATGAGTGACGACCATATCAACTAATCTAGTTGATCCCGCTGACCTTCGGGTCCAAATCCCAGGTAAACACCGGTATATATCATAAATTCGTATTTACATAGTTAGTTATTCAATTTATCTTATATCTCAGCTAAATGATTTTTTGGCAACGCATGCAGCGCGCCCGCGCGCATACAGTTGGAATTTCCATAATTCCCGCGGCGAGCTATCTCTTAGTATCTCAGTTTTCTTTTCTTTGTAAGATGCGGTGACCACAATGCCGAGAGCGAGTTGAGAAGGCCACATGTGCATCTCGGAGGTGACGGGTCCGGATGCTCTACCGGCAGGAGCCAAGGCGTGACTCCGCCTCCAACTGTCCCACCTGCTACCGTATCAGTCTGCCACGGGCTGGTTTTTCCAGATCTAGCCAAAATTCTCTGCTACGGGACTTAGACGCTCTAGTTCTTGTAATTGTCATGACATTTGTGCTGCAGTTTTTAATTGGAACCTGTGAAATCTTTGCAATGCTTAATTTATTTGGTTGTTAACAATGTCTTGTATCTCTCCTATGTGTAAAAGATCTTGGGTGACATGAGCTGAAATAAATAGAAATACAACGAGAATTTGCAAATCATGGGCGACATGGCTAAAGTATAAAGAGGTAAAAAAGAGAAGAGTGGATCGAAAAACAAAACGGGCCTAATTTTTCACGTAGGGAAAAATATTTTAGATGGTCAGAACTTTAGAAATAGATGCTGTTGACTGCCCTATAGTGATGCCCATGGTCAATAATCACAATAATCAACAGATGATTTGTCCTCATGGTGATAATTAACTCCGAGGGTAAAAAATGTACTGTCCATTATTACGAAACTTGACGGGCGACACAAACTCTTGGATAAAATATACCCTACATGAACTGTCGGCTATAAGCATCGTCAAGTTAATGCAAGGTAGGTGGTGATCAGAACATGTTCGACGGCTGACCGTCGGCTTATTACCTTCGTCAAAGATATTGGCCGACAGTACCGTCAGTTATTAGTGTAATGGCCGACCGAGCAAAGCCGACGGGAGATTTCCGACGGTGAACCGTCGAATATATGTGTCTCCGAGGGTGAATTTAAATAACTGACGGTAATTTGGCCCACGGCTAAAAGGGGATATCTAGTAGTGCTTATATCCATACCACTTGTATTTCACTATCTCTTCGCCGAACTAGTGCACCTATACACCTAACAGGTGTATTGGATGTGTTGGGGACATAAGAGACTTCTTGTATCTTGATTGCAGGGTTGCTTGAGAGGGATACCTTTCACCACTTCCTCCCTGAGTTCGATAAACCTTGGGTAATCCACTTAAGGGAAACTTGATGCTGTTCTACAAACCTCTGCACTTGGAGGCCCAACACTGTCTACAAGAATAGAAGCCTGTGTAGACATCAAGCTCTTTTCTGGCGCCATTGCCGGGGAGGTAAGGTAAAAGGTACTCACATCCTCCGGTGTGAGTGCTCGAAGTTATTTCCTTTAGATTCTGCAATTTTGTCTTTTTGTTTCTTGTTTTCACTAGTTAGGCTTAATGGAAAACAACAAAAAAAATTAGAGAGATTTATAGTATTTATCTTGAGTTAGGACATGAATTGTTTGAAGAGAAAATTTAAAAACCTATGGAACTTTATTTGCATGCTAATAGCAATGTTATTAGTATGAACTCTATTGCTAATGATGATACCAAACCTCCAATATATGATGATTACAATGATGAATATGATATTTTCAGTCCACCTACTATTGAGGAGGAAATTAATTGTGATTACAATATGCCTCCTATATTTGATGATTATGGTTATGAGAATAATAATGATAGCTATTTTGTTAAATTTGCTCCCACTACAATTAATAAGAATGACTATGTTTATGTGGAGAGTAATAATTATTTTATGCATGTGGCTCATGATAAGAATATTATATGTGATAGTTATATTGTTAATTTTATTCATGATTCTACTGAAAGTTATTATGAGAGAGGGAAACATGGTTTTAGGCATCCCCTTCTTCATTAATAAAAATCTCAGATCTTTCTAGACACTTCGTTTTTATTGTTTCATGCACTATTGTGTTATTCTTGGAGCGTATTTGTTTTTGTTTTTAGTTTTCGTTTGCTTGGTTTGCTGCAATAAGTTGGTTGGATCCCAACACACTTCTTTTGGAGAGAGACACACTCTGTTTTCATTGCCTAGAACACTCTAGTTTTCATTCTTATTGTTCTGTGAGTGTTTTCCTTTGCTAGCACTGCGTTTAGCCTTAGTTTTCTTATGATTTTTTCTTAGAACTTCTTTAGTTCTTCTTTGTGGATTTGTGAGACATGCTCACTGATCTTTACTGATTATTATCTTTGTGAGTTGTTTCAAATAAGTCGATTGGTGTTGGAAAAGAGTAGGAAGCTTCATGCTTATAGTGGTACAAAAGGGAGCTTTGTTTAGACTGTGGCTTAGACTTTATCATGTCATGCTAGATGTTGCTTTGACCTTATGCTTAGTGACTATTGTTGTAGCATGACTTGTTCCAAACAATTGAGATTGCTTAATGTGCCTTGAAAGAATCATGCGTTGTTTTAGCATACAAAAGCATAATATTGTGGTATTCTCATTTGATGCTTTATTTGGGTTGACTTGGCACATGCTTACACCATGTTAAGACTATAAACCAGTCACCTTAGCCTCTATGATCATTTAGTTTTTGACTTGTGATACCACTTTATTCTTTAATTAATAATGTTTTGTCGCTTTGCATGATTATGGCCATTATTGCTCACTTAGTTGGTCGCTCCCAGTCTTTTGCTAGCCTCTACTTGTACTGAGTAAGCTCTACTCATACATCCAACTCCCAAGAAACCAAGTTATTCCAAAGAGTCCACTATAAATTCCTATGCATGGTGTGTTACACCATTCCAAGTATATTCATGTTTTTATCTATCTTCCAAATTAAACTTGTTATGAGAAAAATTAGTGATTAAAGCTCTCACAAACTTCATGGCACACTTTACTTCCTTGCACATAATAAGCTTGAATCATTGTGTCATCTATGTTGTATATGCCATGAGCTCTACTCATGCCTACTCTTCACCGAGCAGCATGTCGAGGCTCACCACTGGCCATCACCGAAGCAGCCGCCATCTTCAGAAGGGGAAGCGTCACGGCTACTCTGCCTGCTAGCAAAACCGCCACTGCACCGACTCCTGGTGGGCTCCCAATGCTCGGGTGTGCCAACTGTGTGGCCATGAAAAACATGTTGCCTCCAAGTGTCATCGCCGCTTCTAGCAGAGCTTCCTCGGCCTCGGCAACGACAGCAGGGGCAACAAGCGCCAATTTGCCATGGCTGACTTCGGACCTTCCAAAGTCCCGGCTGCCCACATTGACACCAAGGGCAAGGAACCACGCGCCAAGCAGGGGTACACCCCGTCCTACCCCATTTATCCAACGTGGTACATGGATACAGGTGCCACGGATCACATGACGAACGAGCTCAACAAGCTCGCCACCTACCATCCCTACTATGGGCACGACAAGGTTCACACCGCCAATGGTGTAGGTATGCCCATCTCTCACATTAGCCAAGCATCTCTTTTAACTAGTCATCCTTCTAGGCAGCTCCATCTTCGTAATATTCTATGGGTACCATCCGTTACTCGTAATCTTCTATCTGTTCCTAAGCTCACCTTTGATAATAATGTCCTATGTGAATTTCACCCTTTCGATCTTTTTGTTAAGGACCGAGCAACCCGGGACGTTCTACTTAGTGGTCGCCTAAGCCAAGGCTTGTACCATCTGGAGATCCATCCGCCCCGCGCGTCTTCAGCGGTGTTCGTGTGTCGCCGTCACAGTGGCATGCGCGCCTTGTCCACCCCGCCACACCCATCGTTCACAACATTATTCACCGCCATGAGCTGACATTAGAGTCTAGCAATAAAGATATGTCCTTGTGTGATGCATGTCAACAAGGCAAAAGTCATCAACTCCCCTTTGTTTCATCTACTAGAGAAGTAAAGAGTCCTCTTGAACTTGTGTTTTCTGATGTGTGGGGTCCGGCACAAACATCTGTTAGTGGTCACAACTACTATGTCAGTTTTATTGATGCCTATAGTCGATTTACATGGCTTTATCTTATTAAGCACAAATCTTATGTGTTTGATATATTCACCAAGTTTCAATTGCATGTTGAACGTCTACTCAAGCATAAAATCATACATGTTCAGTCCGACTGGGGGCAAATATCGCAACCTCAACACTTTCTTTAATAAGCTTGGGATCTCTCATCGTTTATCATGCCCACATACACATCAGCAAAATGGCGCCGTTGAGCGCAAACATCGCCATGTAGTTGAAACCGGCCTCACACTTCTCGCTTACCTTTTAGATTTTGGAGTGATGCCTTTGCCACCGAATGTTTTATTATTAACTGAACACCTACTCGTGTCCTTAATATGAAAACTCCCATTGAGCTTATCTTGTAGGAAACTCTGGACTATACCCTTTTCAAGGTGTTCGGGTGTGCTTATTGGCCCCATCTTCGTCCATACAATAATCAAAAACTCGAGTTTCTCTCCAAAAATGCGTGTTCTTGGGGTATAGTTCTCTTCATAAAGGCTACAAGTGCCTCCATGTGCCAACAAATCGTGTCTAAATATCTTGAGATGTTTTCTTTGATGAGAACATCTTCCTCTTTTCCGCCATGCCACAGTCACCTATCGCATCCCCATCTACGCATTCATCTCTTATTATGCTTGGCCAATTTGAAGATGTTGCATATTTGCCTGTGTTGTTTGCCTAACCATGGTGCAGGAACTAGACACGGAGCTCGCCTAGAACTACTACCCGATGCAGCGCCTGAGGAGCACGTCGATCGGCCGGCGCATGTGCATGCACCGACTCTCGACTCCGCCTCTGGAGAGGATCCTGCACCTGGGCCGGATCCCATGCCGGCTTCCCCCGAGCAACCCATGTCACTGCCCCCTCGCCCGGACTCACCACCGTCGTCACCCACGTCGCCCGCGTGAGCGTCCCTACCGCCCACCTCGCCTGGCTCGACAGCACACAACTCGGCGCCACACACGGCATCTGGGACCTCGACGCCAGGTTCCCCCGGGTCACCATTGCCCGACCCCTCGTCGCCCGACCCCTTGTCGCCGGCATCCTCTAGGCCGGCGTTGCCTGCTCCTGATATGCCGCCGGCCCCTATGCTCGCCGCTCCACGGCGTCCGCACACGCGCAGTCATAGAGGCATTTCTTGTCCCAAGGAGCGCACCGATGGCACAATTGCATACTTGGCTGCTTGTCTGAGTCATGTTGTTGAAGATCCAACTGCCAAACCCCGCAGGTATCAAGCCGCTATGAGTATCCCACACTGGAGGACTGCTATGGAACAAGAGTATCATGCTCTTATGCAGAATGAGACCTGGACACTTGTTCCCCCTCCACCTCGTGTCAACATCATTGATTCGAAGTGGGTCTTCAAGGTGAAGAAACATGCTGATGGTTCTATTGAGCGCTATAAAGCGCGTCTTGTGGCTAAAGGTTTTAAATAGCACCATGGACTAGATTACGAGGATACGTTCAGCTCGGTTGTTAAGCCTACTACTATTCGGCTTCTCCTGTCACTTGCAGTTTCTTGTGGATGGTCTATCCGCAAGCTTGATGTGCAGAATGCCTTTCTTCATGGGTTGCTTGAAGAAGAGGTTTACATGCGGCAGCCACCTAGATTTGTTGATCACACTTAGCCTCATCATCTCTGTCGTCTGATGAAGGCTCTATATGGACTAAAGCAGGCGCCTCGTGCCTAGCATGCTTGTTTGGCTTCAGCTCTTCGTGCTCATGGCTTTGTTTCGTCGATGGCTGACACTTTGTTGTTCTTGTTTTAGCGCTCGAGTGTGACCATGTACCTGCTTGTGTATGTGGACGACATTATCCTGATCAGCTCTTCCCCGACTGCTGCTGATGCTCTTGTGACTGCGCTTGGTAGAGAATTTGCAGTAAAGGATTTGGGACAGCTACACTTCTTCCTGGGTATTGAGGTCTCTCATCAGGCCCATGGCAGCCTCGCTCTCACTCAGAAGAAATATTCTCTTGATCTCTTGCGCTGTGCTGGTATGCTCAAGTGCAAGACGTCTCCTACGCCCATGTCCTCCACCGATAAACTTTCAGCTACTACTGGTGCTCTTTTGTCTCCTGAGGATGCGACTGAGTATCGAAGTATTGTTGGTGGTCTGCAGTATCTGACTATAACACGTCCAGATCTCTCGTTTGCGGTTAACAGGGTGTGCCAGTATCTTCATGTGCCTACTGATGTGCACTGGTCTGCTATGAAACACATCCTGCGTTATGTGCATCTCACTGTCTCCTACGGTCTCCACCTACTCCCCAGTCCCTCTGGAGTCCTCTTTGCATTTTTAGATGCTGATTGGGCTAGGTGTCCAGATGACAGGCGATCCACGGGGGATATACAGTGTTCTCGGGGTCCTAACTTGATCGCTTGGAGTGTACGCAAGCAAGCCACTGTTTCCCGCAGCAGCACAGAAGCCGAGTACAAGGCAATTGCCGATGCGAGGGCTGAGCTCATGTGGATTGAGTCCCTACTTTGAGACCTAGGAGTACCTCATCCACATCCTCCGGTCCTTTGGTGCGACAACATCAGAGCTATGTTTCTATCGTCCAATCCGGTTTCCATGCACGGACCAAACACATTGAGATTGACTATCATTTTGTGAGGGAACGTGTTTCACAGAAGCTACTACAAATCAGGTTTATCTCTTCAAAATATCAACTTGCAGACATGTTCACCAAGCCTCTACCTTCACCGATGTTCGAGGTCTGTAGGCGCAATCTCAACCTTCTAGATGTATCAAGAGTGAATTGAGATTGAGGGAGGGTGTTAGACTTTTTTTATTATAGTCCAACTGTGTATACCTGTATTGTACTATTGTTCACCATTATATATATGAGATAGGCCACCCCATACAGGGTCAAGCCAGTTCCCCCAAAACTCTTTGTCTTATATTTATAAACTTCATTTGAAATATGGTTTGAACATTTCAAAATATAGAGGGTTTTGGTAAATATTTGGAAATACTACATGGGCCCTTGTGATCCATTTGGGCTCCATAACTTTTGTAATTTTCAAAATTCAAAATCATTTTTGATAGATTTACATAGAGATGGAGAAATTAGGGTTTAGGCTTTGTGACTATCTTCTTGTTTGCATTTTGCTTTAGCAAAACTAGATGATGCTCATGAAATGCACAAAAAATCCTAATTATAGGATTCACTAAACTAGGGGTGTTAGAGTATCTCCACCGGACCGACCTAAACAAGCGACCCAAAATGTTCGTTTCTATTTGTTTGGTCAGGCCGCGGTCCACTTTGGGTCGTGGTCCGGCCTGTCCGTCCATCCACGCCTAGTGGCGCGACCCATATGTCTGCGCTGGCCAGCATTTTCATCCTTTTGCAGAAGTACATAAGCAAATGTACATTTTGACAAGAAAATGAACTAGATTAGGTAATCAAATTAAAATAGTGCTTACATATGAATTGTTCACACTCACATGGTTCGATAAAAATAACCAAACGGTATTCAAATTACAAGAAAGAAATAAGGGTTAACCGATTTGGCTTCCCGCACGAGCCCATATATGCTCAGTCAAATCTAGTTGAAGCCAGTCATGGGTGTGCCTATGACGCAAATTTTCATTCGCTTGCATGAAATCTTTCCAAGACACTAGATCTGACTCTAACTCAACCAACTGACCTTGAAAATCCCAGCCTTGGTCCAAGATGTTGTTATCACGCTTGTCATCGATGATCATGTTGTGCATGATCACACAAGAAGTTACCACATCCCACATTATCTTCATGCTCCAGGTTCTAGCAGGGTATAGAACAATATCCCACCTTGACTGAAGCACACCAAATGCTCGCTCCACATCCTTCCTAGTGACCTATTGCTATTTCGTAAACCTCTTGCATTTCTCATCTCCAGGGTTGAGGACTGTCTTTACAATGGTGGTCCGGGAGGGATAGATACTGCCTGCAAGATAGTAACCCATTTCATATGGATTGCCATTGATCTCATAGGAAACCTGTGGGGCATTGCCTTCTGTCAGCCTAGAAAACACCAGAGACCGCTGCAGCACATTGATGTCATTGCTTGATCCAGCCATGCCAAAAAAGGAGTGCCAAATCCATAGATCATGTGATGCAACAACCTCTAGTATGACGGTGCACCCCTTCGCATGCCCTTTGAACTGCCCTTTCCAACAAAAAGGATGGTTCTCCCACTGCTAATGCATGCAGTCGATGCTGCCAAGCATCACAGGAAACCCCCTACTCTCGTTGATGGACAAAAGACGGGTAGTGTCTTTGGTGTTTGGCTCTCTCCATATGGTAAACTTTGCTAAACACCGCAATAACTGCGCTGCAAAACCGGTACATGGACTCATGACATGTGGACTCGCTCATGCATATGTAGTCATCAAGGAGATCACCGGCCACTCCATATGCAAGCTGTTGAATGGCAGCAGAACGTTTCTGGTAAGAGGAGAAGTACCGGTACAATCGTACTTGGCCTCGAAGTAGTCATCGCACTCCCTCACCCCATTGAGAATGTCTAAAAACAGGTTCCTGGACATACAATAGCGGCAACAAAATGCCTTCTCTTTGAAGATCAGATTAATTAGGTGAAAGTAGTCCTTGTAAAGGTGTATGTGGACAGCTTCTCGGTCGCGTTCATGGTTGCCTTCGTGCCGCTTCACCGAGCCACCTCTATGTGACGGGCAGGGGGTAGTTGTCATGCACCATCTATGTAGCGGCCCATAGAACTTCGATCTCACCGTCAGACTCCTCTTCTGACGATGACTCGACGAAATTCTTGTAGAAGAACTCGATTGCCCTTCGACTACTACCCATCTATTAAAGTATACGGACGTCAATGGCCATGCCAACTCCAGTAGGGACCAGATAACCTAGAAATGACCAACAAACGTACCTCAACCACAACTAGTCAAACGACCGAGCAGGTTGTGGGCGACACACTCCAGAGACTGTCGTGCGTCTAGTCCACAGGTGGCAGCCGGGCGGCAGGATGGACACGCTCAACTCCCGCAACGCGCATGGCCTGCAGTGCTGCTCAATATTGCGGGGGAGACAGCGGCAGCGGATAGTGGCGACAGCAACGGTTGTGCCTACTCTGGCCGCGAGATATGGAGGACGAGGGTTTGTGGGAGGAGAGTGTCTCTTGTGCCACTAACGAGATGGACGAACTAGTGGGAGGACGTGGGAGGACGTGGGAGGACAAGCACCCTGTCCAGACCGACGCAACCGAGGCTCAAATTTGGTACATGAATGGATCGGTCCACACAAGTCGGTCCGGATGGGTCGCCCTGCTGAACTGACGCGCAATTGCGCTAGTCCGCTCGGATCGGCTCGGGTTGACGTTTTTGATACCGAGGACATTGGCCAATGACAAGATGGACCAACGATGACGATGACCTGCGTCGAGTAAGGCTGGGGTCAATAGCTTCGGAGGCAAAGGAGAAAATTGAAAATCTACACAAACACAATTGGACAATAGTCGGCGAAGTGAAATAAAGATTTCTACAATTCGATTTCGAGTTCTTTTGAGCGTAAGCTTATGATTATTCCATGGGCCCACAGGCTCTTCCATCAAAACTTCTTCAATCCAATCCAATCCAATGCATGCTCCCATGTAGGGATAAAAGTGGAGCGGAAAGTTTCCGACTTTTCTAAGAAAAAACGGAAATAAAGTGAAAATACGGAAATGAAAACAGGAATTTTGTAAAACAAAAATGGAAATGGAATTGATTTGGCGGAAACGGAAACAAAAACTTAACAAATTTTTCTGGTGAAACAGACGCGGAAACGGAATTCCTGTTTCCATCTAATATGGAATTTCTGTTTTAGAATTGATGTGCATGGACGAATCTAATAGAACTATTACATGACCTTGTCAAATCAAACGTGTAAAGCTGCTGATCCTAGAACCGACGACCAATGTAATCCCTTCACACATTCAAGTAGGCTTCTATAATTTGATATTTTTATTATTCCCTTATAAATCTAGCACCGTGCTATAATTAGGAAACAACTTTGTTAATTTTCTTAAACGCTTGAGATATGTTGCATGATTTCAGAGTTCTTTTGGTTTCGGGTAAAATCTGTATTGTTTTGTGTCTGCATCGTATTTGGTTTATATTTGTTTTCAACAATATCTGCTTCTGTTTTTATTTTCAAGGTTTCCATAAAGTATAAAAATAAATCGTGACACCATTCGATTCGGTCCGTTTTGGCTCCGTTTTCATCCTACTCCATGGCCCCCATCGAAACTTCTCGGGCAGCAAGAACTGAACTTCGCCCCCCAAATCCCTCAAACTCCGACGCAAATCCCCCTCCCACCGGAGATCCCGACCAGGAAAACCCACCGGAGAGACCCGTTCCCCTCCCCCCGAGACTGTCGCGGAGCCGTCTTCCTCCTCCTTCCTTCCCACGAATCTGGGCTCGCCCGCTGGGGACCACGCCTGGTGGAGCTCGATCTGGCGTGAATGGCTGCGCCAGGGAGCAGTACGGGCGGTGGCGGCGGAAGATCCCAACTGCCTAGGTATACACCATGTTCTCGTGCGCGCAACTGGTCACTCGTACAAGTTGTAGGCGAGCTAATTTCTCTAGAGATGTGTGTGTGCACAGCAAGTGCGAGCATACTGAGTACCAACTGTACTAACTGGCCCCTGCTAGCTGATGCAATGAAACTGGGGCATCTTCACCCGACATACAGTTATGCATTCTCTAGTTAGTACCAACTGCTTGCTCCCTGCTATCTGCGTAACATCCTTGGCTCTGAACTGACTCTTCTTCTTTGTGTCGGTCCGTGTTGAATTGCATGCATTTTGCACTCCAACACTGATTTCAGTAATTTTTCCGGTTCACGTTTTGTCCTGCTAGTCCTTCATAGATGTTGTTATACGATGTTCTGCTTAGGCTTTAGATTAGCTGCTTGCTTTAGCCACTGCGTACTGAGTACCAGCTTTACTTAGTGTAGTTTGATGATGTAACCAGGTCATCTTTGACCCAACAGACAAGTGCTAACCCTGCTTGCTCCCTGGTATGCTGCATAACAGCATAATAATACGCTCAACTGAATATTCTTCTTGGACTCAGTCCATGTCGAAATGCATGCCTTGTGCAGAGCTCCTTCAGTAACTTGTTTTTCTTTTGGCAAGTAATGAAATACCACATATATCTTCTCCTGCCTGCTACGGCATCATCGTCTGGAGTATGTTTTGTTTCTCTCACATATTCCTTCGTAGATGTATTGTATATATATAACTGCTGGATTGAATTGGCCTTGTATTCACATCTTGTCGAGAGCTGAGGCAGGGGGCAACGTAGCTTTTTCCTTTGGAGAGCACTTGTTATACGACAGATAGAAGCACACAAAAAAAACTTGATGGTGTTATGCTAGGATCTTTTTGAGTTTTATTAGATTTTTTCCGATTCTTGTGAGGTATGTGCATATCCTGTGATGACTGATAACACGATTTATATGTTCGATGTGCGACATCATTCTATGCCTATGAATCCGGTCCAATTTTCCCACGCATGGTTAATAATGAAGCAAGCAATGGTTTCCTTCCTGTACAGAGTTCAGTAGTCACTAGTAGTTTCATCGTTGACGTTGACCAACCATGCTAGTACACTGTATTTTCAACTCTAACCTAAGTGGTTCTTTGTTCATTCGCTCAATCAATTTTGTGTATCTTTACCAATAATCAGCGGGATGTTTTATATTCTGTTTCCGGGAAAAGTCATATTCATGTTCTTGCACTAACACGTAGACGTTTCTATGTTCTTAATAATGAAGCAAGCAATGGTTTCCTTCGTGTACAGAGTTCAGTAGTCACTAGTAATTTCATCATTGACCAAGCTAGTACACTGTCTTTTCAACTCTAGCCTAAGGAGTTCTTTGTTCATTTGCACAGTCAATTTTGTGTATCTTTACCAATAATCAGGAGGATTTTTTATATTATATGTTTCTGGAGCAGTCATATTCAATGTGCTTGCACTAACACATATACATGTTTCTCTGTTCTTAACTGCAGAGTATATGGGCTGGCTGTCTATCTGGCTTGTCATGTTTTGGGTCGCAGAAGGGTGGAAAGCGTATAGTTCCCGCGACAACGTACGCCTGATGGGAAGCATCGACTAACCGTGGCAGTGCTCTCCAGTCTGCTGGCAATTCCAACCAAGACATGGCTATGAATCTATCTCTTTATGCGCCGCCGTCATCGCCAGCATCCTTCTCCAACTCAGCACTTCCTTCGACCGCTCAGTCACCATATGTCAATGAACCTCAGCTTGTCACCTCTGGCAGCCTTTTCGACGTACACGACCGAGCCCTCCATGGCACCACTGACCCCTCCTCCTGAACTCGCTCGCACCACCACTCCGTCATCTCCAGACGTTCCATATGCTCGGTTTCTTTTGTCGTCTATGATTCTTAGAATTGCAGGCAAGGAGCACAACATGCATTACTTGTCGACAACATACACTGGTGGCTCAGGACTCCAGGGGTCTTATCCACTTTACCCAGGCATCCCTTCTAGCAGCCTCAAATATCACCTGTCTCGGTGATTCCAAGGACCGGTCTTTCATCACCTATCCCTGAGCATGATGTTCCCACCACACACTGGAAAACATCTAGGTCTGCTGTTACAGGCCATATTCCATCCTTCGCCCATTCCTGAGCAAGAGGTCCCTGCTGCGCAGTGGAAGACCTCCAGATCTGCTTGTGACACCCCGAATTCAAGGACATCACCATCAAATATTTTTGGGCTTGATTCAGCTGCCCCTTGGAATTTCTTCCGTCCAGCTGCATCTGCTCAGTTCTACCTGGACCAGGCTCAACAGCATATATTTCCTTATAACGGTGGGAAACTCAGTGTTTCAAGGGATAATAGGAAAGATGCCAATGAAGTTGAAGCGTACAGGGCATCGTTTGGGTTCAGTTTTCATGAGATGGTTACAACCCAACAATATGCAAAAATACCAGATGCTGCACACGATGATGGATTCAGCATATCCCCTTCCGGAAACAACGCCAATGCTATGCAGGCGTGCCCATCTGATGATGATCTGTGTAATGAGGTTCAGAAGGTGGATAAATCACTTCTGAATGTAAAAGAGATGACAAGCCCAAAGAAGTCAGCGGACGAGCCTTTCAGTGGAACTCCACATGGTAAAATAGTGCACCTGGATATATTCAAAGGTGAATGTCCCGACTTTCCACCCCAGCCCAGTTATATTATCTTAGTATACCCGAACCATCGAGACCTGGATTTTCTTTTGTGAAGTGCTGCAGAAAAAAATGTTCAGTAACTTGAAATATACTATAGCACTGATTCTATAAACTGAACTCAAATGTCTTTGACCAGCATGCATCTATCGGTGTTTTGTTTATGTTTCTGCAATGTGCTCAAATGTCTTTTACCGCGTGCAGGAAGAAAAGATGGGCATCTGTCTGAGGAGTGAGGACGACGCCAGTGCGAAAAACTGGCATCCTTTGAGGAAGAATGGGGAAGATGAGATATCTCTAAAACCCATAGAGGTGAGGAAGAGAGGCCCGGCTGGGCAGGCATGCTCGGACGCCGAGGTTAAGTACAGGAGATCGAGGAGCCTGTGAGAAGCCAACAGCGTTTTGTCATGGCGCAGCACGATGTCAAGACAACTACGGTAATATGCAGGATGCAAAAGTCTCAGAGTTTGCTTAACTCCTCGAAACAGGCATGAGCCCAGCTATATTAATATAGCTACCACGGTTGATACAGCTGCTGGGCTAGACAACACAACGCCCAAAGAAACAACAAAGAAAATAAAAAAGAAAAAGAAGAGAAAACAAAGCCGACAACAGTGGCTTGACGAAAACCCCGCAACCGTTGCGCCCTCCGGAGAAATTCCACCATGCTCCAAAGCATCGCCTGTTTCGAGAAGCAGAACCTCCAAGAAGCAGCACTTTCAAGAAGAAAAACGACGACAAAGACGCTGTTGTCTGGACAGGTCCTCGGGTTTCCCCCGATACGCTACGAGAGGTGGGGAAGAGAGTCACCCGACGCCTTTTAGTAAGGACGGCAACACCCGCAGGCGTCATCACGTCGGTGTCTAGACGACAAGGATTTCTCCTGACCCCTCAAAAAACCACACTCCAAACACACCGCCTACCACCACACGCCACCACACGCCACCACGGTTTTGCAGTCACCATGCTGTCTCACGGTGACCCACAATGTGAGACTGGTACGACTGAAAAGAGGGAACTTTGGCGGGGGTCAACGTAACACGCTGGAGGGAACTACCTCCACCGCCGGAGGGCGATAGCCGACCGGATGTAGCAGCAAGGGCAAACCAAACCCTCTCTGGCCCGGCCGAGCCCAAATGGACTCGTGAAGCCCTGCCGCCACACTGCAGCAAGGGTGTCACCGTCGCCGCCAACCCTAGCACTATTCCTACTCCTTCGTCCCCTAGTGGATCCGTCGCCACCGCAGATCCCTGCCGCCAAGCAGCAACGCCATCGTGATTGTGGTCCCGCGGGCATGCCGAACCACCGTCGGTCTGAGAAGCACAACCTGCACGGCGAAAGCTACAAGCACGACGAGGCCGACAACCTAGACGAGGTAATCCAGTCCGAGCCCGCACTCGGCAGAAGAGGTGCGACGGGTAAGGCCGCCATGGCATCTCCGGGCTACTTACCATCATACCTCGCAAACCCTAGCCGGATTTGCCCGGCCTGGTTCTGGCCCCCAGCTACCGCCGGGGAGTAGGGCAGCCTCCTGGTCCGAGCCAAGGACATGGCGGCCAAGGCCCGCAAGGCCCAGATCAGGACCTCACTGGCCCAGATCTAGCCCGCCCGGCCCTGCCGCTGCTGTGCATTCTGACGCCTGCCGCTGCGTCATGCCGCGTCACCTTGGTCCTCCATCACCGCCGCTGCGCCACCATCGCCCTCACAGCTCACCACCACCGCCAGGTTGGGGAACGCCACCGCCTGCGCAACGCACCCCCCACAGCACGCGCCGCCCAACCGGCTGGCCGCCACTGGAAGAGCAGCGTAGCAGGCCACGCAGCCCTCCGCGCTGCCCCGAAGACTCACCGCCGCGCCGCTGCATCTCGCGCCACGCAGCGCCCCGGATCGACGGCGCCGTCCCGCGCCAGCCCCAACTGCTCGGGGGAAGAGAGATCCCCGCGGCGAGGGAGGAGTAGGGGGCGGTGGGGGAGAGGCTACCGGCGGCTAGGGTTTCTCCCGGTCGCTCGCGGGAGGGTCGGGGGAGCGTCAGAGTTTGCTTAACTTAGTGTAGTGGTAGTTTGCATCGATCGACCAGAGGTTTTAGAAGTAATCCTTAGTCGAGGGTAAGTAGCCTGTTGCACATATAGATGGCGCTAGCACTGGTTATGTGATGACCAGCTCCGGTTTGTATTGTATTTAAGAAGATTTCCATGTTGTGATGAAACGAAATAAGCTTCCGTAGTCGTGGTGCAGTACACTTTCAAGTTTCAAAACAATTACAGTAATTTCAGTGTCTGCTTAGCCTAGCTAGTATGCATCAGTTGATTGGAGCTGTTAGATGTAATCCATAGTTGAAGCGTAGATGATAGATGTTGATTTTTGATAGATGAGAAGCTCCAGCTTGTATTGTGGAGTATTTAAGCTTTCCATATTCTAATAGTTAGCCAGCTGGTGTAGTGTAATCAAATAAATGCTTCCAATGAAACTGCTTAAAGTACCATTCCTTAAGAAAAGGCAAACCTGATAACACTACTATGAAAACTGCTACATTCACAAATCGTATTGTACAATTTATGCTTTTCTAAAAGATAGTTTGCTCTACGGTTTTTTCTTCTTGAAAGATGTATATTTTGTGTTTTAGACTTATGTTTGATGTCATTTTCTTGATCAACAGCGTTGCTGCATTATATGTTGGCTGATAGGTTTTTTTAATTTTCATACTCATCTTCAAAGGAAAGAGAATCATGAATGGTCGGACTGGAAGTTACTAACTGGATCCGATCCGTCTTATATTACTATTTGGGTGAGTGCTTAATTGTGCAGATGTTTGTTTGTTTTGGACAAGACCTATACTTACATACATGAAGAACATGATCTAAAAGAAGTCTTGATAACATATATGAATCAGTAGACATTTGAATACTTGATTACAAAAATCTAAATATAGAATGTCTTGACTCATTTCTGAACCAATTTCCATTGTTTATATTCTGATCACTATGTTGTTTTGGATTTTTGCTAGGGACGAGGAAAACAATTATTGGTATTCAAAGCTTTGATCATGGAAGATTCTGAACGTATTTCATTCTAATATTTGATTGAAACACAAGTCATGATGGTGTATGCAATGTGAAATAAGAAATTAGCACGTAGTTTTTGTTAGGGAGAATATTGTATACAAAGATGTACTTGCATCATATAGTTGTGTTTGTACTGTGAAATAAGAATTTGCTTGCGGTTTGTGCTTATGTTTGATAAGAATCAGTATGTTTTTTTTTTGTTTTTTTCTATGTAACACATAATATATATAAACCAGGTTTCTGTTTTTGCGTCTGTCTGTCCGTTGCAATGCACGGGCATTTTACTAGTTGTATTTAAGAAGATTTCCATGTTGTGATGAAACGAAATAAGCTTCTGTAGTAGTGGTGCAGTACACTTTCAAGTTTCAAAACAATTACAGTAATTTCAGTGTCTGCTTAGCCTAGCTAGTGTGCATCAGTTGATTGGAGCTGTTAGATGTAATTCACAGTTGAAGCGTAATGATAGATGTTGATTTTTGATAGATGAGAAGCTCCAACTTGTATTGTGGAGTATTTAAGCTTTCCATATTCTAATGGTTAGTCAGCTGGTGTAATCAAATAAATGTTTCCAAGCTGGTGTAATCAAATAAATGCTTCCAATGGAACTGCTTAAAGTACCATTCCTTCAAAAGGCAAAGCTGATAACACTACTATGAAAACTACTACATTCGCAAATCGTATTGTCCACATCTAGGGCTAGACCCCATAAACGCAATTCTTGGCTAGTATGTCTTCTGAAACTGAAGAGAACGACGTAGCCTTCCAGCCGCGCAACCATCCTCCTCCAACTGTGGGTTGTTCAAATTTCCAAACGAAGGGTTGCTCAAATTTCCAAACGAAGAATCACTGGAACGGGAAAATTCTAATAGAAATGAAAAGAAAATCTTGTTAGTCTGGCAGCAACAATAATTGTACACAATGATTATCAAATTGTCAGGTTAAGTTACTTGGAGAAACGAGTCTTCTAAGTTATGCAGGTATGATTACCATGATCCTTTATTTTCCTCCAATAATTCAGAGTATCCCGAATATTCAATCATTCAGCCAAACGTGGAAGAAAACATATCTAGGCGCATGTAACATTGGACCTTTAACATGCTAATTCCTAAGGCAGGTGAGTAAATGTGAGACTAGACTATATATATAGTTTTTGTTAGCTAAGCATGCGATAAGTGTTGATCGAGTCATTCAGACATTATTTAATTCTTTTAGCATGCATGTATGCACCGTAGAATCATGTGATCATTATAGTTGAATGGTGAAAGCTTCATGAGATGTGTGGAGAAATGCCAATCACATGAAAAATAGTAAGAACTTCAGTGATGGCCATTATATAAGTACTTCCATGTTGGCCTCACTATGACTTGTGATCTGCAAATATAAAATCATCAATCTTTCAACGGTGCAAGTCTGGGATATTGGAGGAGAACAACATATGGATTATTACTATGCCAAGGAGGACGCATAATCTAGCTAGTCTAGATAGATTGTGCTATTCATTCGAGCGTAGCTCTTATCTGACATAGGTTACCTTACCTAGTGTACAGTTCAGGTCTACTGATAGCCGATGAGGCTCTGAGAGCTGTCAGTCGAATAAATCATCGACCCTAGCACTTGTATATTAGATGCCTAATTCCCTCTACACACTCTTGTCTTGTGTGGACACCTGATTGGCGTCCCTCTTCTTTGATCGTGAGTCTTATGTATGTTTTCCTCCAATATTTGGTAGAGCGGACATAGAGAGGTTCTACACTAGAGGGAGAAGAGAAAAAAATGTCCATTATAGGCATGCTCAGCTTGGAGAAGAAGTTCATCTAATGTTATTATGTTCCCTTCGTAGTCTTCTAATAAGGAAGTTTTAATATGCAAAGGAAATGTTTCTCGTTTCTCATCTTTTCATCGTGCAAGTATGAATGAAAAAATGCAGAAAAAAAGGCCCAGCAGCAAAAAGGGATTACCTAAAAAAAATGAAAATGCGAGAAGAAGGGCGATGAGCCAGCGCAGGCCTCTCTCAGGGTGGTGGCCAAGGGCACCGGCCTTCTCTCCGGATTCTTCGTCTACCGTGGATGCAACGCCGTCCTAGACCATGGATGCAACCCCTACAACTGCATCGATTTGGTTGCTATTCATGCAAGTCGCGTTGACATGTGGCATGGTAGGGCTTGCTCGGGTAGTCTTGGCATTAGCACAGTGGTTCCTAGTTTACATACCCTTCGATCAGCTGGGTCACCAGGTTAGCTCAATTAAATATTTTGGGGTTTAGGTTCCGTAGCTCACGATTCTTCACAATATACTACTACGTGGAGGAATTGGAGGTCATGGTTAGTTATACCGCATCACCGGTCATCAAAGTCCAATACTGTGATCTAACAACTGATGTATACGAGCAGTGACTCTACTAGCACTGTCTCTATAAATTGAGCTGAAATGTTTTTGACCAGCATACATCTATCAGCGTTGTGTTTATGTTTCTGCAATGTGCTCAAATGTCTTTTATGGTGTGCAGGAACCAAAGCGGGGCATATGTCTGAGGACGACGCCAATGTGAAAAACTGACATCCTTTCAGGAAGATGGGGGATGAGATATCTCTAAAACCCATAGAGGTGAGGAAGAGAGGCCCGGCTGAGAAGTCATGCTTGGACGCCGAAGTTTAGTACTCCCTCCGTCCTAAAATAGACGTCGTAGGTTTGTTAAAATTTCACTTTTTCTATTAAACAGCTAGCTGTTTTGCAATTGACAAACAGACACTTTTTGAACCGTTCGATTCTGTTTCCAAATCGCTGCGCAACTCTCATCCCATCAGCTGGCTGAGTCATGCGGGTACCTCTTTTTGAGTCCCTTACTCATTTTGTTTATTCAGTCGGAAGCCACCGTTTAGTGTCTTGGTTTGCTCAGGAGGGGAAGCAGATGCTATGGCGCAGAGGACTCCAGCGACGCCGCAGCTAGCTGAGCCGGTTATCGGATGGGGCCGTGCTTCAGGGTATGGGGAGACCGCCGATGGAGGGAGCGGCGACCCCGCAGTCTTCTCTAGCGGCGATTGAGAGAGCAACAGCTCGCGTCCTTCCTCGCCCAACGACGAAGAAATCGGCGATTCGCGAGGTATTCCTCCGACCTTCTTCCTCTGTATACTCTGCTCTCTGACTTCACTCTATTTATCTCTCGTACGTGTGTTAATTCTGGTGGTTTCGCTGTAGCGTTTGTCTAGGCGAAATCTGAAAATTTTGGTGATCTATTTTTCTACGGCGGCGGATGCTTGTTTTTCAGAGGTAGTGCGTCATATGTAGTGAAGGCGGGGTGCTCGAATTATGGCATTAGGGAGTTTATCCTCAGTTGGGTCAGTCTCCCACTCTCCCTAGTGCTTGTCTTTGATCTCCCCTTAGTTTGGGTTCAGTTTTTTGGGTGCTACATACTAAGAGGTAATTAAATTCACTGTTTATGAGTAGATCAAATTGGATGAAGGGTTTAACCTTTCAACTTTGCCATTCTGCTCCACCGGTATTATGCTCGGAGGATTGAGTTGCTCCCTGCTCCAGGTCTCTCATTGGTTAAACTATTAGCTGTGAAGAGCTTGCAGTAAATTGTAGTTGTATCCTTTCCCCCACGATTCTTGTGTATGGTGTGAAACAAGTGTGATTCAGTAGAAAGTAGTTGTGTATCAATTTGCGTTTGTTTTCTGGTGGAACAAGGATACACGAGAATGTACCATGGTGAACTGACAGACAGACATTGTATCACACTCTTTGCATTATTTTTTAAACTGAATTCCTTTGTGCTCTGGTTTTGAATTGTTGGCACAGCATTGCCGATATGTTCGCTCCTACTTACTTGCGCAACTATGAAACCTTCATGTTTATTCCAATCATCCATATCTTTGGGAACGTCGCCCCTCCATTTTCATGCCGCCTAAATTGTGTTTTTCAACTATATATACATCAGGTCGAGACTTGCATCGAATTTAGCGGATCGTCATCTCTTGTTCAATTTTTAGTAACACAAAACAGTTTAGTCCCTTGTTCATAACTAGATCATATTGTTTTGGGGTTTTCTCTCTCCTAGTTGTAGGGCTTTGATTCATCTTCAGTGTAGTTTAGTCGCTGTTTGTTTATTAGTTTTTAGTTCCATTTGGTGATTGTAATCAGATGAACATGTTCTCTTTGATTTGTGCATGGAATTGTTTGTGAATCTGCCTTTGTTCCATCAGTGTATGTGTTGTGCGAAACAGCTTTCACCTAGAGAGGTGAATCCAAAAGACAATATAGCATATTTTTACTCTTTTTTGTCATTGTGCCAAAGCAGGTACTATTTTCTATGTATCATTTTGTTCCATGCTCTTGTTGATTTAGATTTTGTGTCAGTTCAGGGCTAAGTGTGTGTTCTGAACTTGCAGGATGGTTTAGAAGGTTTGCCTGTCATAATTTTTTTTGGTCTTGCTGCAGGTTTCCAATGCTTCATTTCATTTCATATCTTGAGAAGTTGCTTCAGTTTCATTGCTTTATAGTTTAGGTGTTTAGGTATATGTTAGCAAGTTCTTATACCATGACTACTTATGTTGTTAATAAGTAAATATTTTTGTTTGGACCTAGAAATTGGACATGGATTGTCGTGTTGTAGCCTACATCCATGTTGTCCTTTTGGATGTCCGGATTTCCAGTATCTTATTCATTGTCTACTTTTTTTAGTTCCACATATGATGTTATGAGTTCTTGATCTGTCATATTGCATCCACTATCCTTTGTTTCATTAGATCTGTTTATCATTTTCTTCAGTCAAGTTTGCTCAGTCCTATTACTTAGTATCTCATTTTTCCAATGCAGAAAAGGTGCTTCAGTCATATTTCTTATCATTTATCATTCATCGATCTTCTTTCTTTCATTTTCCAGTCATGATTGTTTTTATCTCAGCCTTCTTTCTTTCCTTTTCCCTCTTTCTTCATTGTTCATCCATATTTTTCTTACTTATCATTTACTTTCTTAAGTTAGTCAATTCTTAATTTTCTCAATCCATGTATTTTATTTGTCTCTGATGAATCTTCAGTGTTTCTTCTTTCAGTTTCTCATTTTCTCAGTCATATTACATTATATTTCTCTTTCTGCTTAGTTTCTCATTTCTTCAGTTAGCATTCTCATTATCTCATTTATTGATATCCCGTTCTTCTTTCTTATTTGGTCCACTTTCTTAAGTTCATTCATCTTTCTTTCATTTTCTTTCTTAAGTTATTCTATTCTTAAGTTTCTCAATCATTGCCATTTTTTGGTCTCTAAATTTTTGCTCTTTCTTTTTTCAATTTCTCAATCATATTTCATTTTCTTTCTCTTTCTGCTTAGTTTCTCATTTCTTCAGCCCATAATGAGAACATATATGGGCACTTTTTTTTGGGTGGGGGGGGGGGGGGGGACAAAATGATATTGCGTTTCTTTTCATTGCATAGAAGATTTTTTCAGATTACAAATCACCCAGTTGGTGAGATTACACCAGTTTTTCAGATTACAAATCACCCAGTTGGTGAGATTACACCGCGCCAGCTCTGGCACGAAGGGCCGCTTCAGATCAGACTGTCCATCAACAGTGGGACTGAAGGTTGTTCTCGGTCGAAGATGCAAGTGTTCCTGTGCTTCCAGATCATCCAGGTGACCAACAGCGCCGCAGAGGCGAGGCCTTTGCGCATAGGTTTGGGGTGGCTTGCCTTGCAGCAGATTTTTCAAACATTGTATGGAGGTTTTTGTTTCACTTTTAGTGACGACAGCCCTGCGTTAGGAAACATCAAGGTACAAATCATTTTTCATGATGCAATGGCAGGTTTCGCAGTCCCTCTTTATTGATTCTTTTATGGCAGAGCGCATGTCATTTCCTGTCCCCCACGAAACTAGAAGGTACAAAGTGTTCTCCTTTTTGTTTTGTTTCTAAGTTTCTTCCTTAAGCTTCTTGGATATTCTTCCTGGAAATGGATGTACCGAACTTAATTCTGATTCTATTACAGGACAATGGTGCTTCTAGGCAATAGAAACAATTCGCGAGGCCATCTTTGTAGCAAGGTGGCATTGGTACCTAGTTCTTCAAATGCAATCGCAGCGGGACGTGATGGCTTGGAGGTACGAGGTAATCTGGCACGCCATGTCGACATGAACAAGGTAATCTTCACAACAGACTACTCGCAAATCCTGGTATCATTTGTGGAACTCAATGGAGTGTAGGAGAGCCGGCATACTCCAATTCTGAACGAGATAGTTGAAACATGTTCCAGTTATTTTGTGTTTATGTTAAGAGAGGTGAACATGGTATTGCTGGTAAAAATTGCCTCAGCCAAGCAACCAGATTGATTTTCATCTCGTCCTCTCATTCTGATCATCATTTCTTCGTCATATGGATTTTGCAGACCCGTGTTCACCTGATATTGGAGCATGCTGTAGAAGGCGAACTTTACAAGGAGCTGCAGAGATGCAAGCATTCTCTGAAATGAAAACTGGGACTCAAGACTTGCCCAAAACAGAGACTCAAAATTGAGCCGTTGCAATGTGGGCTGAGAGAAATAGGCTTGAAAATGTATCTGTTTGGCAAAAATGAAAACGGACACTTTCTAAACCCATGCATTCGTTGATTTTGAGACTTGCAGCTGTCATTTTCTGATTGGCTTTAAAATGTGTCTGTTTTCAAATTGAAAAACAGCTAGCTGTTCAATAGTCACTCCCAAAAATTTAAATGAATCTATATACTAAATAGTGTCTAGATTCATTCAAATTTTGACAATCTAAGACATCTATTTTGGGACGGAGGGAGTACAGAAGGTCAAGGAGCCTACTAGAAGCCAACATCGTTTTGTCATGGCACAGTACGATGTCAAGACAACTACAGTAATATGCAACGTAAGTTCCAGAGTTTGCTTAACCTAGTGTAGTAGTCATCGATCGATCGGAGGTGTTAGAAGTAATCCTTAGTCGGATGAGTAAGTAGCCTATTGCACATATAGATGACGCTCTGGATATGTGATTAACAACTCCAGTTTGTATTGTATTTAAGTTTCCCATGTTCTAATGAATCAGACGCTTCCGTAGTGGTGGAGCATTACACTCTGGAGACAAGGACAGTAATTTTAGGTTTTGCTTAGCCTAGCTAGTGTGCATCAGTTGATTAGAGCTGTTAGATGTAATCCGCAGTTGAAACATAGATGATAGATGTTAATTTTGGATATATGATGAGAAGCTCCAGATTGTATTGTATTTTTCATGTTTTAATGCTTAGCTCGCTGGTGCAATCAAATAAATGCTTCCAATGAAACTGCTTAAAGTATCCATCCATAAAAAAAGGCAAACCGGATAACACTACTATGAAACCCGCTAAATCTGGAAATCATATTGTTCACGTCTAGGGCTGGCAACCATATCAGCAATTCTGGAATGCCATCTTTCCTGAAATTGAAGACAACAACATAGCCTTATAGCCACGCAAACATCTTCCTCCAACCTCGCGTTGTTCAAGTTCCCAAACGGAGGCTCGCATGCATGTGAAAAATCTATTCGAAGTGAAAATAAAATCTTGTTAGTCTCGAAGCAACAATATTGTGCACAATGATTATCAAATTGTCAGGTTATGTTACTTGGAGTAATGACTCTTCTAAGTTATGAAGGTATGATTACCATGATCATTTGTTTTTCTCCAACAATTCAGAGTATCCTAAATATTCGATCATTCAATCTAATGTGGAAGAAAACATATCTAACAACATGTAACATTGGACCTTTGCCATGCTAATTCCTAAGGCAGGTGGGTAAATGTGAGACTAGACTATATATAGTTTTTGTCAGGTAAGCATGCGATAAGTGTTGATCAAAGTCATTCAGAAACTATTTTATTCTTTTAGCATGCATGTATGCGTGAAGAATCATGTGA
The DNA here is from genome assembly GCA_023614405.1 of Avena insularis. Classification (NCBI taxonomy): domain Eukaryota; kingdom Viridiplantae; phylum Streptophyta; class Magnoliopsida; order Poales; family Poaceae; genus Avena; species Avena insularis. The sequence goes on along the minus strand of CM042691.1, from coordinate 206,590,375 downwards.
TCTGTTATAGTTGAATGGTGAAAGCTTCATGAGATGAGTAGTTGAATGCCAATCACATGAAAAATAGTGAGAACATCAGTGATGGCCATTGTATAAATACTTCCATGTTGGCCTCACTATGACTTGTAATCCGCAAATATAAAAATTTCAACTCTATAGTCTAGGATATTGGAGGAGACCAATATATGAACTAGTACAATGACGAGGAGGACACATAGTCTAGATAGTCTAGATAGACGGTGCTATTCATTCGAGCATGGCTCTTACTTCACAAAGGCTACCTCACCTAGGCTGCAGTTCAAATCTACGGATAGCTGATAAGATTGTGGGAGATCTCCGTCGAATAAATCATCGATCCTAGCACTTGCCTATTAGATCCTAAATTCCCTCTACACACTCTTGTCTTTCGGATGCCTGAGTGACCGTCCTCTGCTTTTACGAGATGTGACTCTTATGCATGTTTTTCTCCAATATTTGGTAGAGCGGATATAAAGAGGTTATACACTAGAAGGATAGTAAGAGAAAAAATGTCAATTGTAAGCATGCTGACCTTAGAGAATAAGTTTATCTAATTTCATTATGTTCTCTTCGTAGCCTTCTTACCAGAAAGTCTAGATGTAAGGAAAATGTGTCTCGTTTCTCATCTTTTCATCCTGCAAGTGTGAATGACAAAAAAAAAATTAAAAGGCTTAACACACTACGGGAATAACTAAATAGGCCGACGGCCTTTTTATATGCCGACGGCAAAATGTCGGGGCCGTCGGCGTAGCTTGACGGGCCGTCGACCCAGTTTTCCCGTCGGCGTAGAATAAATAGGCCGACGGCCGCCGTCGGCGTAAACAGGACCGTCGGCGTAGCCCATTGGGCTAACGGCAGAGCAACGGCGTCAAGTCTACGCCGACGGCAAAGGTTTCAGACCTATGCCGACGGCAAAGCCGTCGGCGTAGCTATTTTTTTTCACATTAATCTTAAAAAAACATAACTAAATCATTTAAATTTAGAAAAATACATATAATATATCAAAATTTGCAGAAAATAAGATCTATCTATATAAACTCAAATATTATATATTTTTATTCAAAAAAATACATAAAAATTACAAATACTTTTGTATAACATATTTTTCATTTTCCGAGTGCAAAAAAGGAGTGTTTTGTGAAGTAACCACCAAAAGAAAGTTTCAAAATAAAAATACCACATTTTTCAAAAATACTAGACCATATTGAATGGACAATTTCCCAACCTAGGAATCTCAAACCTTTCCGTTCACCTCTCGTGAAAAAGATAAATTCCTGCCGAATCGGTAGAAAATGAGTTAGATTTGAACTACAGGTACATGATATGTTGCTCATGATTTTTTGCAAAAATCATTTTTAGGTTCACAATATGCTATTTCATCAGATATCTAATGCAAGTTTAGTGAGGCTCAGCCCTGATCTAAGAATCTTCATGCCCCTCAATTTAGAAAGTTTGACGATAGTTTGAAATGTGCATAAAAATTCAAAAATGATCGAAACAATGCAAAACCTTCGCGTGGTGTCATATTATATGACATAGTTGCATGGAAAAATACCAGACTTGGTATATTCATTGAGTCTCAAAAAAACCTTCACAAAATGACCTATCTCAATCGAGGTTTTCTGAATTTCAGGTCAAATGACCAATGTTATTGCGAGAATCGCGGTACAGTTTGCGATAATGTGTCCATATTATGCACACATGTGTATAATGGGATGGTGGACAATGTTGCAGGAGGAAGTTTTCCTTTTCTTCGCACCGAAAAGCCATTTTTCATTTTTCGAGTGCAAAAAACGTGGTGTTTTTGTGAAGCAACCACCAAATGAAAGTTTCAAAATGATAATACCATATTTTTTAAAAATACTAGACCATATTGAATGAACAGTTTTCCAATCTGAATATCTCAAACCTTTCCGTTCACCTCTCGTAAAAAAGACAAATTCCTGCCGAATCGGTAGGAAATGAGCTAGATTTGAACTACAGGTACATGATATATTGCTCATGATTTTTTGCAAAAATAATTTTTAGGTTCACAATATGCTATTTCATCAGAGATATAATACAAGTTCAGTGAGGCTCAGCCCCGATCTAAGAATCTTCATGCCCCTCGATTTAGAAAGTTTGACGATAGTTTGAAATGGGCATAAAAAATTCAAAAACGATCGAAACAATGCAAAACCTTCGCGTGGTGTCATATTATATGACATAGTTGCATGGAAAAATACCAGACTTGGTATATTCATTGAGTCTCAAAAAAACCTTTACAAAATGACCTATCTCAATCGAGGTTTTCTGGATTTCAGGTCAAATGACCAATGTTATTGCGAGAATCGCGGTATATTTTGCGATAATGTGTCCATATTGTGCACATATGTGTATCATGGGATGGTGAACAATGTTGCAGGAGGAAGTTTTCCTTTTCTTCGTACCGAAAAGCCATTTTTCATTTTCCAAGTGCAAAAAAGGGGTGTTTTGTGAAGCAACCACAAAATGAAAGTTTCAAAATGATAATACAACATTTTTAAAAAATACTATACCATATTGAATGGACAATTTCCTAACCTGGATATCTCAAACCTTTCCGTTCACCTCTCGTAAAAAAGACAAATTCCTACCGAATCTATAGGAAATGAGTTAGATTTGAACTACATGTACATGATATATTGCTCATGATTTTTTGTAAAATCATTTTTAGGTTCACAATATGATATTTTATCAGAGATATAATGCAAGTTTAGTCAGGCTCAGCCCCAAGCTAAGAATCATCATGCCCCTTGATTTAGGAAGTTTGACGATAGTTTGAAATGAGCATAAAAAATTAAAAAACGATCGTAACAATGCAAAACTTTCGTGTGGTGTCATATTATATGACATAGTTGCATGGAAAAATACCAAACTTGGTATATTGATTGTGTCTCAAAAAAACCTTCATAAAATGACCTATCTCAATCGAGGTTTTCTGGATTTCAGGTCAAATGACCAATGTTATTGCTAGAATCGTAATATAGTTTGCGCTAATGTGCCCATATTGTGCACTCGTATATATCATGGAATGGCGAACAATGTTGCAGGAGGAAGTTTTCCTTTTCGTCGTACCAAAAAGCCATTTTTTATTTTTCGAGTGCCAAAAACGGGGTGTTTCATGAATCTTGACATAGTTTCAGTTGGTCTAATATTTAAAAGTTATGATATATAATTAAATAGATGATAGGGATGTAATATTTGGATTCCTCTCATTTTTCTGATCGATTTGGATATATTATTTATCGAATTGTGATTTACGGATTTGTAGATATGAATTATTCAAATTTAAATGAAAAAAGCAAAATAAATAAAATTTATTTTATTTTTATTTGAATTCAGGATTATTATTACTTATTCATTGTTGTTTACTCAAATAATTGTATGGAATGTAAAAAAATAAATATGTCTAACATTATAGTGTAATGGTTAATAGGTTTGATATGATAATATTCACAACAAGTTCTAGTTTCTTTGTCGGAAGCTCATGTGAAAGGAACGAAGAAGTTAAGCGTGCTGGGACTGGAGTAGTATTAGGATGGGTGATCGGTTGAAAAGTTTGACTAATTGTGCAATTTGACTTGAGACTAAATATACTTAGAATTAAAAATGTCCACGTGAGATTAACAAGTTAAACAATTCAAAAATTGAAAAAAAATTAATTTTTTTTTGGAAAAATCTAGGCTGACGGTAAAGCCGTCGGCGTAGCCAAACGGCCGTTAGTCATCTAGGTGAGCCCCATATGGTCTACGCCGACGGGAGAAGGGGCTACGCCTACGGGGTTGTACGCCGACGGCAGCCGTCGGGCCAGCCTACGCCGATGGCATTTAGGGACTATGTCGACGAGACCCGACCGTCGGCGTATTCAGCTTCTCCTGTAGTGACATCAAACCAGGTCGGGCGAGCCCAGTTACTCTTGGAAATAATAAAATGCGCTGAGTAAGACAGCGTTCTTTGGGCCGTCTCCATTTTCTCCTTTTTAAGTAAAGCGAAAAGTATGCCCTAAAAAATTGAAAAGGAATAACCTAAAAAGGAAAATGGTGAGAAGAAGAAATCATATGCGGCAGCGGAAGAGGTCTCTCTCCTATGAGAGGCAGTGGCAGCCGAGCACATCAGCATGGCCGCAGCCCTAGCCCTGATCCTATTAGCCGCCCCATCACTGCCTCTGGTAATCTTTCTCCACCCCACCTTCAATCGATCGGTTTGGTGGGAAACCTCTACGGGGTTGGTTAGTGCATGCCTACCGGCGCCCCAATACGGTGCCCAATAGGTGTATCGGGCTCCAGCGTTAGTTTTGGGCTCACACCGGCGCGTCCAATAGGTTGTTGGCCGTTTTCCAGGCCCAAAAAACCCTCCTGCAAACCCAATCCATCCATGTCCCAGAGGGAACGACAAGGGAGTGCTGGCACATCCCGCCATGTTGGACGTGGCGAGTCGGCCCCAGTTGGCAGCTAGACAGCGTGCGGTCAGTGGAGGCCACAAACTTAAATGGTCGGGAATCTGCAGCGGCACCGACTTAGCCCATCGCCACGGACGCGTGTTGGCTCAACTCCTGACACTGGTGTAATGCCGCTCCATCGGCTCCGCCTACCGACCGACAATAAAAGCCCAATGCACATCGCCACTCCACTGACACCGCCTGCATCGCCTCCCCCATTCCCCCCACCACAACACACCTCACCAGCAGATGGCGCACAACAACGATGATAGGGGCTCCCGCAAGGGAAAGGTGGTGGTCATGGAAGATCACGACCACAAACTCAACATTGAGGAGGCGACTATGTTGTACCAGAACTTCCTCCTTGTGATGTCTGAGTACTTTCTGTCACACTGATGGAATCTCTATGTTGCCAGCTACGCCGCCCCACCCATCCCCGAGGGTGACGCGCTGACGGCCTACATCAACGAGTGCCACATGATGTTGATGCTGGCCAAGCAGGTGGTGGAGGGATGGGCACTGAGCACTCTGGCTCCCGCTGTTCGCGGGGGCGCTGCTGCTTCACCTAAAGCTGGAGAAGAAGTTGTCGCCATCGCGCGTCCACCTGTCCCTCCAATGCCCTGAGCAAGAGAAGCCTCCCTATTGCTACCGCCTGGCCACCTTTCTCCTGCAGCCGAAGAAGGAGGTCTGCCTGCTGTAGCCGAAGAAGGAGAAGGTGTGCGGGGAGGAGTGTTGATAGAGCTTGTCGACGCGGAGTTGCCTGAGCGCTGCGTGTTCGGCTGGAACTCGAGGTTGTAGCGGTTGCGGCAGTCGCCCGCTTCATGACCCCAGTAGTGGCAGATCTGGCAACGAGGACGCTCCTTCCTGCGGCCGTTGCGACCACCGCTGTTGTTGCGGTTGTAGTCGTTGTTGTGGTCATCGTTCTGACGCCGATCACCGCCCGCCCGAGGTGGGGCACGGTACATTGCCCTGGCCCTGCGAAGGATAGGCAGCAGGGGGCGCCCACCGGTGCTCTGGTTAGCCGGAGGGTAGTAGGGGCGCGCCTGGCCTGAGGTGTTGTAGGAGCCAAGACGTGAAGCGGCATTCGCAGAGGAGATCAACTCGTCGGGGGCCTGAGCCTGCTGTGCACGCAGGGCCTCGCAGCTGAGGACATGGGAGTAGAACTCATTGAGGGAGACCTCGCTGGTGTCACGGAGCATGGAGGCGGCGATGGGGTTGAACTCGGGGCCGGGCCCCGTGAGCATCTGGTCGACGATCTCTTCGTTGGAGAGAGGCGATCCAGCGATGACCATCTGATCGGCGAGGACCTTCACCTGGTCCATGTACGCACCGGCTGATGCGTCGAGCTTCCTCAGCGACTGGAACTGTCACCGGATGTGCCGAACATTGGCACGATTCTGGGCACCAAACATGGTGTGGATGGCCTTCCACATCGAGACAGTCGTGGTCTTCCCGATCATCTGATGGGCGATGTCCGGCCCAATGGATCCGAGGAACAGCCCGAGCACGCGTTGATCACGCGTCCACCACGTGGTGTACTCGGGGTTGAGTATGGTGGTGGCATCATCACCCGTGCCCTGGGTGATGGTCTTCTCAAGCGGCGGTAGAGTGCCGTCGAGGTGACCGTGGAGCCCTGCACCGACGAAGTTCGGCAAGGTGAGGGAGCGCCAGAGCATGAAGTTGCTATGGTCGAGGTGGACTTGAGGCGCGGGTATGGGCACGGCGGTGACGGTGGTCGGCGGAGTGACGATCGGTCCGAGGACGGTGGAGAGCTGGAGGGCCGAGGACGGCGAGGAAGACATCTCGGCGGTGCGGTTGCGAGGATCAGCAGCCACGGCGGCCAGCGATCTCCGGGTGGCGGCGGCGGCTCCTAGGGCAGCGACGGCTCCTAGGGTTTTAGGTCGGCGGCCGGCTAGGGTTAGAGCGGCGTCTCTGATACCAAGTTTGAATAGGTGTGTAGGGTTACATGGGTTATAGCCTACACGTGATCAGTTTATATAGACTTAGCAGGATAAATACATGATATGTATACGTACACAAGTCGTACGGTTACCTAACTCTAAACCGTTTCTAACACATCTATGCCGAGCTCGTTGGCCCCGGACCCTATCTCAAGGTCCTGTATCCCGTACATATGCACACGCCCGCCGCCCGCCTCCCCCATCCCCGCCGAGCTCGTCGGCGCCGGACCCTACCTCAAGGTCACAATCCTCTATCTTCTGCAGCATCGCCAACAAACCCCACAAAAGCAGTCGTTGGTGGTACTTGCTGGGGTGCTGCTGCACTGACTGAGTGTTGCGTCTATGCTTGACTGCTTAGATAGATGGATGGATGCTGGATGACCGGTTGGGGTGTATGTGCTACACAGCTTGTTCTAAGGTGCTTTCAGCATTGGTTCATACTTCGTGATGCTTCTCTCTGTGTCGTTGGATCAACTCGATGTGCATGCTTTTGATGCTTCTCTGTGTGTTGTTCAATCAACTGATACTTCATATTTCGTCAAGGAGGGGAATTTTGGCAGCGCGAGGGGGACACTGAGTTCTTGAACAAGTATACATTTTTGTAAACAAGAGGATGAAGATTGAGGAGAAGCTTGTTCAGAGGTTTCATCGGCGTATGTGTAGTGCCTTGTGGATGCGGCATTTTTGGGTGGATATAGAACAGTCTTCAGTAGCAATTGTGATGATGATAGTGAACTTCGTGAAAATGCATCTTCATAAATGGCTATATTCAGGAGGAGTCTCGGCTCAGCTAACTGCTGTGGTGCTTCGTGGGAGAGGTCCCCCTTCTCCCAGGCCCGGAAAAGGGAGGATTCTCCGGCGTGAGAGGCACAGGGGAAAGCAATTTTTGCGCGGGATCCCTTCTCTGTTCCGGTTTCAGATGGCGGATGTGACAGAGTCCGTTCGGGGCTTTTACCCCCTTCGTTGGCGGTTCCCGAAAAACCGTCTTTGGGCACCGATCAGTGGACCGTGCGAGGGGGTCAAGGAGGCGAGGGGCAGGTAAGGATTCTAGGGTTTCCCTTAAGGCGCCGCTCTTGGCCTGGATTCGCAAAGGGGTCGAGGGCGAACTACACTCTGACTGCTCCCCAACGACTTTCGTTGGCCTCACTTCCTACAAACCCCGCCTGATCCGTGATCCCAGGCTCTACCGTGCTCTGGAGACGATGGTCAATCAAGGGAGAGGGAGAGGGAGAGGGGTTGGGAACAACAGGCTAGAGGGGAGTGGATCCCAGACATGGCAGCAGCAGATGCAGCCCCAGTCCCAGCCAGTACCGCAGCAGATGCAGCAGTAGTTTGCGCCTCAGAATCAGCAGGCCCCTGGATTTGGGTTTGGGTTTGCTGCTCCCTGGAGCTTCCCTAACCAATTCCCTGGGCAAATTCCTCCCAATCAATGGATTAACCCGCATGGATCTTGGGCAGGATCGGGCTCTTCTCTGCCGCAACCACCTGTCTTTCCTCAGATGCAGGCACAACAGCAGTTCTTACAGCAGGCTTAGCCGCAGCAGCAGATGTTTGGGGGGCTTCCCCAGGGTCAGCAGTCTGGGCTGCAACAGCAGCAGTGTGCACAACAGTTTGGCCAGCAGCAGGGTGGTGGCAAGCAACAGGGGAATAGGAAGAAGGGCAAGGCAGTAGCAGCCGCTAGTGAGGGGTCTGCAACTGGTAAGGAAGGTTTGGCTAGGGCAAAAGATAGCTATCTAGCGGTGGTCTGCTTCAATTGTGGTGAACCAGGTCATAACAAGAGTCAATGCTCCATAGCTCCTTTCTGCTTCATATGCAAGATGGTGAATCACAAAGAGGATAAGTGCCATGTTAGGAAGCATGCTCTGCCTGCTGCTAAGCTTTATGGCAAATCTACACAGGGACTTGAATTCTTCCATGTGGAGGTGCCTGAAAGCATTGGGAATGGGATAGGGGATAAGAATGTGGGAATTGTCTTTGTTGAAGCTGGGGAAATAAGCAAGGAGGAGCTTGCTCAAGAATTTGCCATTATCTACAAAACCACTTGGCCTTGGCAGGTGAGGCAGCTAGATGAGTAGTCTTTCTTGGTCAAATTCCCCCCCACCTGCCAGTTGAAGATGTTGCAGGGTACCCCTGTTTTGGTCTGGTCAAAGATGGAGTGGCAGTGAATGTTGAGGTGTGGGATGGGGAACTTCAATCAATTGGAGAGAATGTTGAGGTTTGGGTCCAACTTAGAGGCCTCAAGCCTGAATGGTGTAGGTGGAATCTGCTAGCTCAGTTTACCTCTGTTCTGGGTGTTCTGGTGGATGTAGACTGGCTGGGCATGTTCCAAAATTTGTGTGAAGTGGTAAGGGTGAAGATCCAATGCAAGGAGTCACACCTCCTCCCTGAGTGTCACTTGTTTGAGATCAAGAAGAAGCACTATTCTATCTCTATTACTGTTGAATTTCCTGAAGAGACAGCCACAGGTAATGAAGGGCCAGATCCAGATGGTCAGTCAGGTGCGGACCCTCTCAGGACTGCTAGACTGGTTATGGAGGATCAGCCTAACCGCCAAGCTTAGGCAGGTGGGTCGGACACTGGGAAGAATGATGCAATTGGTGGGGTATCTTCTGTCCAGCACAAGAAAACTGCAGGAGGGGCGGTGGCTGGGCTCGATGAAGATGTTGAAGGTGATCTTTATGCCTCTCTCCCTTCCTTCTTGGAGTCTGCGAGGAAGGATATTATGGGATGGTTGACGAAAGATAATCCTGATGAAGAGCAATGCTTCAAGATGCTGAGGGATATGGAGCTGGTAGATGATGAGGGATGCTTTGTGTATGAGGATGCACAACTTGAGGTATCTGAGGTAGGAACTGGGCAAGACTCTAACTGTAAAAGAGGATTGGTGGCAGAGGACCTGGACTTGGAGCAGCTGTATAAGAAGAACAAGACATGGGGGTCGGTGCTGGGTACTAGGCAGAGTGCCAGGACTCATGGAAATGCTGGGAAGATGATTCTGGAGATTGCTCAGGAACACAAGAAGAAGAAGAATTTGGAGGTCCCTGTATCATCCTTTAAAGGTATAACAAGTACTAACCCTTTTCAGATTTTACATGCAGATTCCTTGAGAAACATGGCAAAAACTGTAGGTGTTGTCATTTTAGACTCTGTTTGTGGTGAAGTTGATGAGTCAACTATAGCTACTGATGATACTCTAGCTATTTTGCCTGATACTTTAGATTTAAGTTTTGTCTCTTCTACTTTACATGAGGTCTTGCCTGAGGGCAGTACTTCTGCCCTACCTGTTTGTACCAGCTCTCCCCGAACCCCTAGTGGTGCTGAGGTACCTAGAGGTGGGAGGGAGAATAGTGAGATGATCTGGACTAAAGTCTGTAGGAACCGTCGGGGCAAGCACCCCAAGAAAAAGAGTTTTTATGAATAGTTTAGGCTGGAACATTAGAGGGATTGATGCCCCTGGTAGAAAGAAATGCATCACTGATACGCTTGCTAAATCTCATGCATCCATTGTGTCGTTTCAAGAAACTAAAAAAGAATGTTTTTCAACTTCTTTTCTAGATTCTATTAGTTTAAATAGGAACTTTGTCTGGAACCACTTACCTGCAAAAGGTTCTGCTGGTGGCATTCTTGTTGGAGTGGATTCTGATTTGTTTGAAGTTATTTCCTGGGAAATTAAAGTTTTCTCAGGTTCTTGTCTTCTTAGGTTTAAAACGACAATAAAGTTTGGAGAAATATTTTGGTCTATGGTTCTCCTTATGAGGAAGGGAAAGAGGAGTTCATTTCTGAGCTTCACTCTCTTTTTATTGAAAATAATTTCCCTACTCTTATTAGTGGAGACTTTAATTTAGTTAGATTCCAGGAAGATAAGATTAATGGTTTGGTCAACCAGAAGTGGTGTGACAAATTTAATGCTTGGATTGAACTGTGGGGTCTCATGGAGGTTAAAATGTCTAATAGGAAGTTTACTTGGGCTAACAATCAAGAAAACCTTATCATGTCTACTATAGATAGGATTTTTTGTAATACTGAGTTAGATGCTATGTTTCCCCTGGCATCTTCTCAAGCTTATACCAGAATTAGGAGTGATCACACACCTATCCTGTGGGACTAAGGGGTGGCTCACTCTCATACTCCTGTTTACTTTAAATTTGAAAAGTGGTGGTTGCTTAGAGAGGATTTTAAGGATCTGGTTACTAAATCCTGGCAAGCACCTACCAAAGGTAAATCTGCGATAGATAGGTGGCAAGAAAAGATGCGTCGGTTTAGGATAACCTCCAAAGGGTGGAGTAGAAATATTGAGGCAGATCTCAGGCATCTTAAGCAGGATATGATGAAAGAGTATGATCCACTAGATTTGAAAGCTGAATCTGAAAGCTTGTCTGATACTGAGAATGCTAGGCTTAAAGAAATCAGCTCAGAAATGCAAAAAAATTGGCTTAAAGAGGAAACTAAGGCGAGGCAAAGATCAAGGGATAGAGATATTGTCGAAGGGGATAGGAATACTGCTTACTTTCACGCTGTAGCTAACCAGAGACGTAGGAAAACTCTGATTGTTTCGCTAGAAGGACCTGAGGGGCCTACTTCTGAACTCTCAGAAATGTTAGATATTGCTACTGATTTTTATAGAAACCTTTTCAAAGCTGAGGCAAAGTCTGGGTTCTCCCTGGACCATGATTTCTTCTCTCCTGGGGAAAAAGTTCAGGATATTCATAATGCTTCTTTGGAAGCTCCTTTCTCTGAGGAGGAAATCAAAAAAGCTGTTTTTGGTTCTTACTCTGATGGAGCACCGAGACCTGATGGTATTTCCTTTATGTTCTATCAAAATTTCTGGGATATAGTCAAGGAAGATATCTTAGATATTTTTAAAGATTTTTATGAAGGAAAATTGGACATTTTCAGGTTAAATTTTGCGGTTCTATCTCTCATCCCTAAAGAACCTGAAGCGTCCACAATGCAGAAATTTAGACCAATTAGTCTACTGAATTGTATTTTTAAAATTTTCACTAAGGTGTTGACTAATAGGCTAGGTCTGGTTATGGATTTTCTTATTGCTCCAAACCAAACATCATTCATAAAAGGTAGATATATTCTCGAAAGTGTGGTCACAGCTCATGAGGTCCTTCACTCTGCGGTCTGCGGGAAGGACAAAGGAGCGGTGCTTAAACTAGACTATGAGAAAGCTTTTGATAGAGTCAATTTAGATTTCCTTGATGAGGTCCTTGCCTTGAGAGGTTTTGGTCCTCGCATATCTAAGTGGATTCATTTGGCTACTAGAGGTGGGTCCGTAGCTGTCAAACTTAATGGTGTGGAAGGTAATTTCTTCACTACCAGTAGAGGGCTTAGGCAGGGGGACCCTCTGTCTCCGCTTCTCTTTAATTGTGCGGTCGATGTTTTTACTCGTATGCTTTTTAAAGCATCGAGCAATCACCTCATCAAAGGTCTGTGTACGGACCTTGTCCCTGGAGGTGTCATTAGTCTGCAGTATGCAGACGACATGATACTCTTTGTGGATAACAATGTGGAACTGGCTAGAAATATAAAATGGGTACTCACTTGTTTTGAGCAAGTTTCTGGTATGAAAATTAATTATAATAAAAGTGAGCTTGTGCCCATTAACTTATCTGATGGCGAAACTGAGGAGCTTAGTGGTATCATGGGTTGTGTGGTTGGGCGTTTCCCAATTAAGTACTTAGGAGTGCCCCTTCATCATGACAAGCTGAGGAGAGAAGACCTCCAGCCCATCATTGATAAAATTTTGCAAAGGATTGCAGGTTGGAGGGGAAAGCTCCTTTCATATGCTGCTAGGCTTATTTTGATTAAAACCTGCTTAGCTAGTATCCCGATTTATTTGTTGTCCTTCTTCAAATTTTCTAAATGGGCCTTGGACCTCATCAACTCACATATGGCTAACTGCCTCTGGTATGATTCCAAGGACAAAAGGAAATTACATTTAGCTAATTGGAATCTAGTGTGTATGCCTAAAAGCCAAGGGGGGCTGGGTGTTCCTTATCTTAGAGATGTTAACATTTGCTTGCTAGCTTCTTGGCTCAAAAGATTTGCTGCCAGTGAGGATAGGCTATGGAAGAACATCATTAAAGCTAAGTACAATACTCACAGTCCTAATGTTTTCTGCTGCGGGAGTGTAAATTCTTATAATTTTTTTAAAGGCTTTCTCTGGGCAGCTAGATCAGTTCAGTTTGGGTATAGATGGGTACTTGGGGATGGTGCCAAGGTCAGATTCTAGGAAGATGTTTGGTTTGGCACTTGTCCTTTATCTGTTCAATTCTGAGAGATTTATTGCATTTGTAATGAGCAACTAATCACTATTAAGCAGGCTTGGGATGGTAGTTCTCTAAGGTTTACCTTTCGTAGAAACTTCAGCCCTAAGCTTTATGAACAATGGTTAGAGCTGTTGCAGATTGCAACTAGCATTTCCCTTTCCTCTGACTGCGACTCCCTTATCTGGGAGTACATAGCTAATGGGCAATACTCAACTAGTTCCTGTTATAATATCCTCAGTTTTTGAGGAGTGACGCCTGTGTACATTCCTGCGGTGTGGTCACTGACTGTCCCTCCTCGAGTTCAGATTTTTCTATGGCTTCTATCTAATAACAAACTGATGACGAGGGATAATCTGAAAAAAAGGAACATGGGTAAACCTACTGATTGTGTTTTTTGCAATGAGGAAGAGTCTGTTGAACACCTTTTCTTTGGTTGTATTGTTGCTGTTAAAACCTGGGAGTTGGTTTCTAATTTCTTTGGTATTGAGCTTGGTCACGATTACCTATCTATCTCTAAGTTTTGGATCTCAAATAAAAAGCATAGAATCCCGAATGCTATTTGTGTTGCGGTACTTTGGAGTATTTGGAAATCGAGAAATGCTTTGATATTTGATTCTCAAACTTGGATCTCCATGAAGCAGGTGTGGTGGCTTGTGCTCAGGACAATCAAGAAATGGAGACTCGTTTTCAAAGAAGACATGATCCCTCAGGTGGACATTTTCCTGGATGTGGTGTACAACAGGTGCAAGGACTGCTGCAGATTGGAGGGGGTGTGACTGCTGCACGTGTTGCTCCTCATACTCCTCCCTGCGGCGTTGGTAGGGTGGCAGCTTCGCCTCTGACGCCGATGTGGGTGCATGCGTGGGCTGCCAAACCGAGTGTTGGCTTGCTGCCTGCGGAGAAGACCAGGGCTGCACTCTACAGCGTCTGCGAGCAGTACGGGACGGGAGCTAAAGCTTAGTTTCCACTGTTCCTGGGAGATAATCGTTTTGTGGGGGTGTTCCTGGTTCTTCCTGTAGGTGCATAAGTTTGTGTTCTGTTTCACTTTGCCCCCAGTCTGTGGTGGGTTGTTCTAGTTTTTGCTGATAGTCTAGTGTCTGTTTCTATCGTATTAAGTTTGGAGGAGGATAAAAAGAATGATGTCAGGCTTGGTTTCATTTTAATAAAATGGGACCGGGGCTCCCCTTCTGGGGCCCTTTTGATCTAAAAAATAAAAGGCTATACATGAGAAATTGGATCAGGTGTATATCAGGCAAACCTAATTCTTTTTTCTATATGAGCAAACCCAATGCTTTGATAAGCTTTTATTAGTTGGGTAACTGGCTTAGACTGTCCGGTTCACCAGGATAGGATTTTTAATCCGTGTAACATATCCTATTGAAAATATGAAGCTGAGAGGCTTTTATTTGTTAATGATTTGGGTTAATTATTTGATAGGCATATTTTTCTAGATGTTAATGATTTTGGTTTCAAGAATTCTGGGCAAAGCTTTTACATTGGAATGGAGTGGCAGAAGCCAAGGAAAATATGGATTGAAGCTGCTAGGTATCGAATCGATTAAATTGGTTTGGTTCCTGCTGCTCGTACTGCAAATGCAATTGATTCACAGTCTGCTCTTGAACATTAAGATGTCTGCGCACCACAAAAAGTATCAGGAAAAAGCAAGGTATCATATCAATACAAAGGATTGTTGGAGTTGCATGTCTTCAGTGAATAAATGAAGACAGATGAAACCTTGCCGATGATGCATCTTTTTCAAGGATACATCCTGGGAGGTGTATCGGTTTCATAGAAGAAGAGATCAAGATGGCCGATACCACGTCAAAAGGCTACAAGATACAAACACAACGCCATACAGAAACAACACAACTACACCAACCACACGACAAAGACTCTCCTTGAGCCATCTCCAACCAAGCATGGCAAGGGGATGACATACCGAGCTTCTAGACCGCGTCACAACCGCAGGAAGGAACTACACAAGACCGATCCAACCTAAGGAAGACACAAGCCAATGCACAGTTCGCCCATAGCACCCAAGTTGGCGAGCGAAATGGCAGGACCGAGCCCGACTGGAGGAGGCGTCGACGAGGGAGAACCAACAACAACGTACATAGTGCCCCGGAAGCCCAAGCTCTAGGCGGCAGCCAAGGCCAGACTCCAACTAGCGCACCGAGGACTCATCGAATCACCTGAGCGGCGCCTCCAACAAGGGAACGACACAGATGCATCGTCGCGGCCCAATCCCTAGACCGAATCAAGGTTTCCCCTGGTGATCGACGTGGGGAGGCACAAGCAGCGCCATGACGACGCCTCCAAGAAGGTGATGGCACCCACGGGCGTCGTCGTCGTCAGCATCACACGAGGATTTCTCCCGGCCCTGCCGTCGACTCCAACGCCTGAAGCACGTGCAGCAAGAGCCGCCTTTTGGAACCACCGCCGACGAGAGGCGAGCCGGAGATGCCGGTGGCGGGACAGGATGTTCATGTTGCTGTCCCACCTCAATCACCCGAAGAAGGGTGCTGGACGGAGGGGATCCAGCCCACCGCCGCCTGGTCGGCCGCCGGCACCGCCGCGCTACCCAGCAGCCAACGCCACCAGGCTCCACCGCGCTTGCCTACTGTAGGGGCCCAAACTGCAGGCCCACCCAAACCCATCTAGGCCCGGACGAGCCCATGGCTCCCACCCGCTGCAGCAGGGGCGCCTCCGCCGACGGGGAGGCCGCACAGCTCTGCCGTCATCGGACCCGTGTGCGCTGCCGGGAACCCGTGGCACCTCGCCGCCGCCTCCGCGCCGGAACATGCGCCGCCGCTGCCAGAACTGGAGCCGCCCACGCGCACGGAGAGAGCCCGGCCTCGCCGTCACCTCCCGGGCTTTGCCGGCGGGACCTCTGGCGGCGACGGGGAGGTAGGGGAACGAGTGAGGAAGAGCTAGGGACGGCGGCGGGGTTCTCCCCCCGTGTCGCCTAGGACGGGTGACGCGGGGTCAGGGTCAGGAGTTTCGTTCTAAAATATTAACATGGAATCTATAGGTTGTCCTTATTCTATATCGGGCATAGTTTTTATAGAGAAATTCCGCGCTGTTTGCATTTTTCTGAAGTTAAGTCAAGTTGTTCCAGGGAATAGCACATTGTGATGTGAAATGCTAACACACGGTAAGCCTTTTGTTTTTGTTATGGTGGAGTGTGCGATGAGGGTCTGGTCAAGTTGGCTCATGTGAGGAGATTTAAATTTGTGTTCATTTTGACATTTGAGCTTTTTTAAATGTAACTTCTTTTTGAAAACTTTGGGGCCGTAGCAACGCACGGACACTTAGCTAGTATTTAATTAAGGATGATACAATAAGTTAATTCAGTCTGAAATTCATTTTATATTGTGATGCATGTGAAAGTATATGCCACACAAACAGCTCCACCACGCTAATAAAACTTTTACTTTACAGGTAGACGACGTGACAACTTCACCACCAGTCTCGTCCCTCTCACGACGATTCTAAATTATCCCTATATTAACCACAACTAATGACAGTTCTTTCATTAACATATCGTATCTGCAAGTCCTGTAATATTAACTTCGCAATGATGTGTCCTGGATGAGTTGGCAAGATACCTTGAGTAACACATCAGAGGAAAGATGGCTGCATATTAGGTCCTACCGGGAATAGTCAGAAAAAATTGGCATAACTGCAAAATATACTCCCTCCGTCCCAAAATACATAATGTCTTAAATTTTGGTAAATCTAAGACATCTATTTTGAAACAGAGGGAGTAGCATTTTTTTCGATAATGGGCTTTTTATTACTTAAAGAGTTTTAAGCCGTATTACACCCGGCCTCTGCATAAAATGCACACAGCCGCACCACAACAAAGTCCGAATCAACAGCAACAAAACCAAAAAAAGGCGAATTACATATCAGAATGAGAAAGTGTAAGACGCCTATGAAGGAGCTTGGCCAATCCGTAGATTATGCTGCCAACCATGCTGAGAGAAAAGATGTCTCGCGGTGTCCTCTAGCCTCGTGCACACCTCCGTAAAGAGGTCGTGATCCTCCGGGCGGTGAAGCTGCGACCAAACTCGGAGAGTTCCAGTACAACGATAGATCACCTGCAAGAGAGAGCAATTTTTGTTATTAAAAACTTTGTCATTCCTGCATAGCCAGAGCAACCATATCAAGGCCATTGCTCCCACCCTGAGAAGAATCAAGTACTTGTACTCTATACCGTGTAACCAATTTTCAAAGATATTGGCAATACTAGTAGGGATATACAAGCCAGAAGCTACCTGGATGACTGACCATATAGAACGAGCAAAGTTGTATTGGAAAAACAGGTGTTTAATTGTCTCATCTTGCACATGTTTTACTACCATGCCAATTGTGCTTAATAAGATTATCTTTAGTAAGAATAACCCCTCGACGTAGATACCAAGCAAAGATTTTGTTTTTAAGTGGTATCTTCATCTTTCAGATTTTTTTATTGTCATAGACTGGCACGTCCGGTAGAATCAACGCTTTGTACATGGAAGCCACCGAGAATATACCATTCTCATGTAGATTCCATTGGAATATATCTTTCCTAGAAGTTAAATGGATATTAGCCAAACGTTGAAGCAAGGCCTCCCAATTAATAAGTCTAGGGTCAAATAAAGTCCTCCTGAACGTCATGTTTGGGGGATTAGACCCCAACACATTGGCAAATGTATCACCTTTATGACGCACAATAGCATAAAAAGCCGGATACTGTTCTCGGAGGGGCGTATTACCTAGCCACTTATCCTCCCAAAACCGAATCTTTGATCCATCCCTAACCGAAAATGATCCATGGCTAAAGAAAAAATTCTTCGTAGCCATTAGTCCAGCCCAGAAGTGAGAATCACCAGGTTTCCAAAGAACCTGTAATACCGCTTTGGAGCCAACATATTTTCGTCTAAGTATTGTTTGCCAAATCCCGTCTTTAGTAAGTAATCTGAAGAGCCATTTGCCAAGTAGGGCTGTATTTTTGACCTCAAGGTCCTGAATACCTAGCCCCCCTTGGTCTTTCGGACTACAAACAACACTCCACTTAGCCAATCTATACCTTTTCTTTTCACTATCGCCCTGCCAAAAGAATCTTGATCAAAAGAAATCCAATCTATTCAAGACTCCTTTTGGCAAGAGGAAGAAGGATAACATATACAGCACCATGTTAGATAATACTGAATTTATGAGAACCAACCTTCCTCCAACGGACAACAGTTTGCCTTTCCAACTACTTAAGCGTAACTGTAGTCTTTCCTCTACAATTTTCCATTCAGCATTCGTAAGTCTCCGAAAATGAATTGGGATACCCAAATACCTAATTGGAAAATGACCTTGATTGCATCCGAAAAGCTCGGCATACAAATGGGCATGTTCCTGAGCCTCACCAAAACAGAACAATTCACTTTTATGGAAATTAATTTTTAGACCCGAAAGGTGCTCAAAAGCTGAAAGTATCACTTTCAGATTTTTTGCGCTCTCCAAGTCATGTTCCATAAAAATGATTGTATCGTCGGCATATTGAAGAATAGATAACCCACCATCAACTAAGTGCGGAATCACTCCCTCAAACAAGCCATCAGTTTTTGCACGCTCAATCATAATAGCTAACATATCAGCCACTATATTAAATAGAATGGGTGATAATGGATCGCCTTGCCGCAGGCCTTTCTTGGTCTGGAAGTAGTGGCCTATATCATCATTGACTTTAATTGCCACACTGCCGCCAGACACAAAGGAATGGATGAGAGCACGCCACTCTGAAGAAAAACCTTTCATCCTAAGTGTTTGCTGTAGGAAAGACCACTTAACTTTATCGTAGGCCTTTTCAAAATCAATTTTTAGAATTACCCCATTCAACTTCTTGCTATGTAGTTCATGGACTGTTTCATGCAAAATAGCGACTCCGTATAGGATATTTCTACCTTGCATGAAAGCGGTCTGAGATGGACGAACTACGTGATCAGCCACCGTGTTAAGTCTGATTGTGGTTACCTTTGTGAATATTTTAAAACTAACATTAAGAAGACAGATAGGCCGGTATTGCTGGATCCTCTCCGCTTCACTAATCTTAGGTAATAAAATAATCTCACCAAAATTCAGACGAAACAACTCAAGTTGTACAGAGTGTAGAGAACTAAACAATTCGAGAAGGTCCATTTTATAACTTCCCAGAAATTTTGATAAAATTCTGCAGGAAAGCCATCCGGACCAGGTGCCTTGTTATGTTCCATTTGAAAAACTGCATTCTTAACTTCATTCTCAGAATAAGGAGCAGTCAGTAAGTCGTTTTCCTTAACAGAAACCTGGGGAATATCGTCTGTGCGGGTCTCATCCATATTAAACTTTTCTTCATCGAAAGACCCGAACAAACCCTTATAATAATTCATAATGTAAGATTTAAGATTCTCATGGCCTTCAATAGTTCCTTCATCTTGGACAAGTGAGTGAATTAGTTTCTTCCGGTGTCTACCATTGGCAACACTATGAAAGTATCTTGTATTCGCGTCACCTTCCAGAATGAATTGACTTTTAGACCTTTGATACCATTTGATTTCCTCATCTCGCAAAAGTCGAGCTATTTGTGCATTCGATTGGCTCTTCAGCTCAATCTCTTGCGGTAATAGAGGACGAACTTCCGCTAGTGCTTCGAGGTTATCAATGATATTGGAAAGTCTTAACTTTTCTTTTTTAAGAATCCTCGTTGTGTGCCTTGCCCAACCACCTAGGTGTTTACGAATAGATCGTATTTTGTTATTCCACCTTTCGATTGGAGTAGCATGGTGGAAAGTTCCGTTGTTTGCGCAAAATATAAATAAGCAATTCCACGTATTGATTTTCAAACCATATTTCTTCTTGCTAGGCCGATGATCAACTTCCAGTTATGTGCATACTGTCACTCCAAGACAGAAGAGCAGCTCAGAGATAACAATTAATTAGAATAGCCTTTCCCAGCTCAAAATAATAAACATCCAAAAAAGTCTCTTTAAGTCACCCAAGAGAAGTCCCGATGGTTCTAGCTGAACAAGAACAAGTGGTTTACAAGGAATACTACCTATATAAAAGGGCGTGCGATTTGCCCTCTATTAGCGATTCTTAGGCCGGCGATAATGGTCGTATCTTGCATGCCGTTTCTAATGCTGCCACGTCGTATCGCAAAAAGCTTCCGGTGTATCGTTTCCTTTCGTTGTGTGACATTAAATGAACCCTAGGATCTTCTATACTCTGTACCTATATATCTATAACTAGAAGAGAAAGGGAAAAGGGGGAAAGGCGCTGGTGCAGCCCACACAGGATCAACCATTATTGCTTTTCTCTCGGGCTACGGGACAAGAGCCGGTTCTTTGCTTGCATACAGCAATCTCCTCTCCCTTCATTAATTACCTCTCCACGTTGGCTCTAATCCTAGGTGGCAAGGTTAAGAGACGGCTGACTAGGACCATTGGCAAAGGCCTAAACGAAGCAGCGTTTTCTATAGTTACTGTAGACTAGCTAAATGCTTGTGTGTTGCTACGGGTAAATTTTATTTGTCTCACGGATGAATCCAAGATCCATGATGGCAGTTTCTCTTTTCTTATTCTCGGCGGCATCAAGCAATCAAGCATATACAAAAACGTTTAGATATCATGATACGAAGAGTTGATTCACTCAAAATCCACAAACTTACCTTAAAAAAACTTCTAGATTTTATTCTACAATCAGATATCATGAGAGTTCGTGTAACAAAATAATCATACATGTGCTTATATGAATAATAGAATAATAGAATTGCATATAAAAGGCATAGAAATTTGAACTATCTTTTTTCTAGCATTGATACACACATGGAATATTTTACGCCGATGCTGGGTGCACCTAGTACTGATTAGTCTTATCGGTAGAACTGAGCGTGCTTACAAGCACAGATACTCTGAAGGACACGATGCCATCTCAGTTGCTAAATCATCTCATGTAATGGATGAAAACATCGATAACAGGTTTACCAATTATAACATACTCCCTCCATTCAGGAATAACTTACTTGAGTTTGTATAGATTCGGATGTATGTATACACTAAAATACGTTTAGATACATTCGAATTTAGACAAACTCACGTCAGTTATTTCTGAATGGAGTGAGTACAATTTAAGATGTCCCTGAAATAACCACGCTTTCTTTCACATTTTTTCTTCTAACAACTACACTCCTATCGACACTCCATTATCATCACAATAATGCTTGACTGGTTCACCATCCTTGGATAACTCCTAGATCGGTTATCACTTGCTGGGATAATTTGTTGGCAAAAGGTATGTTGTACATATGAACAACATGCCCTGTGTGCCAGTAGCACTGGCTATCCGTGAACAGTCTTTAGATATCTGCTCTCGAGAGGATCCACCCCATTGTTCTACCACTCGTTGGCAGAAAAATGAAAAGATTTCTGAAAAATTGGAAACTGAAAAATAGAGGTAGAGATGCATTGTCATTTGTCAAATACCAATATCGCTTATGTAACCTCCATAACTTCTGACTCCCACCAGCTCTGCTCGTCACCTGACAGTCGTCCTATTTTTTGTATGTCATTATTATTAGGTAGTCAAATGAATCAGCTTGCAAGAAATATAAATGAAATGTTAGTTACTAAGTATTTCCATGGACCAAAAGAAGCCAGTTAAATGGAATTTGAAGTAAATACCGATGCCCACACTTTAGCTGTTCAGATGTGTCTACTTGGCCATTATTGACGGCAAAGAAGCACTCCATCGCAACAATCTAAGCAACAGTTGTTGGACACAAATTTAGAAAGTTAAATAGAGTTGCCTGATGATTTGAAGTGCCTTGATTTGGGTATTCGTCAATGATCTTCTTGGCCAATTAACAACGAAAGAGACAAGTTAGCCAAGAGAAATTGGAAGACGAAATCTAAAAATCGAGAGATATGTGTTTGAGGGGACGTACCAGGTGAGGTGGGAGATGGCCTTGGCTAAGAGGTGGTGGTGCCTCCATCGCATCCAAACCATTTGACAACTCCGAGTGGTATATGTGGACGCTGTGGCCCTTGGCATGGCGTTCAATGGTAGTAGCATGGATTTATGGATCATCTGCATTCGTGGTTGAGAGGATGAAACTAAAGAAGACGACGATGTAGTTGCAGCAAAGCGCGCACACAGGGGCGGAGGCGCTCGCGGCCTGATATCCGTCTCAATCCATCTCCCTCTCTTGAACCACCAGCCCGACCTCCCATCCCCATCACCAATCCCGACCCACTCCCCCTTGCCCGGCGCCGCCATCTTCTTCCCCTCCATGCACCTCACCGCTGCTCCTCCTCACCTTCCCTCCATCAGCCCCTCCCCCGCTCTCTCCATGGCGCTGCCAAGCAAATTCTCCTACAGATACATGCAACCCACTGATGTGTAGAACACATACAACGATTTTAGCACTTTGGGAGCATCTGATACCAATTGTGATTGTGCATAATTAAGGTGAATTCTATAGACAAGCGGTCTAAACAACGGTGACAGGGCAGGCATTGGGAAAATCGTGGAATTGTTTAAGGATGTTTCTCCTGGAAACGTCAAAGGAGTCAACTGCCAGTTGGATCAAACCCCACGTGAGAACTGCAGCTCGATTTAAAACTTCACACAGAAATTCCTCCCAAGAGATAGACTAAAATCCATAGAATTTCTTCAAGAAAAGAAAAGCAGCAAACCGAGATCATCAGGGCGTGGTTGGGTCTTCCTGGACCATCAGCTCCTGTGGCGGCAGGTCGTAGTTGAGCTCGTACGGCGGTCGTTCGTCATGGTCGGGCACACACGACCTCCGCTGCGTCACAAATGGACGGAAGGAGATGATGACGATGAGGACAACTTGTCAACACCCGGATTTTTAATCCCAGATGCCTGTTATGCCATACGTCGTAATTCCAGGATTACCATTTTTGCGAGACATAACATAATTGGATACCACAGTACATCATCCATTACAAACCATACATAAGGTCTTACACAAATAGGGATCTCATGATCCAGTTCTTAATACAACTTCAAGCAGCGGAATACGTAATAATAACGGTGGCGTAGGTGAAGCTCCATCTTCGGGGTCACAGACAATGCTAACGATGGGAGATGATCCTAGTTGTCGTAACCTTCCTGGGGTCCATCCTCCAGGTACTCCTCTTCATAGTCTGGCCACGGGAATAGCCAGGGACAAAGCCATGATTACTCTTTAAGTACTCACAAACTAATACTAACAAGTGAAAGGGTTTTTTGATAATAGGACACTAGGCTCTAGGGTTGTTTTGCAAAAGCCAGATTTATCTCTACTAAGCTGAGAAGAAAGAGAAGCTAGTCACAGTTTTATAACTCCTAAGTAGGAACTTGTATTTCAAATCACAACCCTGTTGTGGTCAAGTCAAAGTCTCAACTCATTTCACAAGTCTTTTGAAAACGTCTGACGGGGAAACAGTATGGCCACTCCAACTGTCCATAACCGCGGACGCGGCTATTCGAATAGTTTGACACTCTGCAGAGATTGTACACTTTCACCATAACATTCGATACATCCGTCAGGAATAAATCCTGAATTCACCATACTCAGTATGCGGATAATCAATCCTAACCTTTCAATTACACGCCCTAGTATAAGGACCTCTCTTGTGAGTTTGGCCTCCCAACCATGACCAACTGTCATCTTGGGTACTGCACAGGTGGACAATCTTCACAAGGTAGCCTCATCTCAGACCTTGGCCGTGAGGGAACTAATACTAAGGTATATAAGTTTCCAGTCAAGCCCTACCCAATCTTCAGGTATTGTGGTTGTACGATAAAATTGGAATGGTATCGCATCCAGACAACCATCAGTTTTATAAAGGGCTAAGGCTCATGCCTCAATATTTTCATCACCAAAATCATTAGGTGTTCGGAAACACATGTCAAAACATCTTAGTAGAATGATCCATCATTCTAAGGTTTTCATAACTATTTTCACCAAGTATTCTCATCTAATGTTGATCAAGTTTTATGCTTAGCACTAGCATCTACAAGTGGGGGTAAGCACTAATGAGGGGTGGTAAACTAGTGGAGTTTCAACTAAGTTTAATCTCATGCCTTAGGATGACATTAAGATTATCTAACTTAGGCCAAATTTTATGCTCGTTATGCAACCTTCAATTATCTTCTTAGAATCTATAATTCATTAAGTAAACTCTAAGAGAGAGCTTTGATAAGGAAAATAAAGTATTAAGCTTGCAAGTAAAACTAGGATTGGGTATCAAGTCGTGTAAGCTTGCTAGGTTAATAGCTTACCAATTCAACTAGTAGTATTAGGCTTGCAAGGTTAACTTGTATAGTAAGGCGTGCTAAGTAGAGTATCTTGCAAGTGTTAGCTTGCCTTGTGCAGAGCAGTGGTTGAAGTTATCCTCGGCTTCTTCTTCGTAGAATTCTCCTTCCTCCTCGTATCCTTGGTCGGTACTAGCGTCTATAAATAAATATGATGTACACAATCACCAAACAATACTTAAATACTTGAAATCATCACACCAAAGGGTCATATAGATGATCTAGTATCATCACTAACATTTAAGATTAAAGCTTGGTTTAATTCCTTTTATTTTTAGAAAAGTAATTTCTACTCATTGAAAAACTACTTAAGATTTAATATTCTCCAAACCAAACATGGGATCATGTTGACACATGTCATCACCACATATTTTAGTCCATGGGAATGTGATTTAAAGTGGTGTCACAATTTAATAAGGTTTTACCCTTTTATTTTTAATGAAATAAAGTGACTAGAAATGCCTATGTAGCATTCTTTTATTACTTGAACATTATTTATGTAAGTAAACCTATATATTTTTATATATTCTGAAAGGTATGGTTAAATGTGATTTTTGAGAGTTGGAATCAACTCAAAAGCTATTATGGTTTAAATTTGAAAAATGTTTGAATGCAGAAAAGCTTCTGCCTTGTTATTTTTACCATGGATGATCTATAGATCCAAATGACTTGAATCCAACGGGCTTGGATTCAGCATTCCCAGACCTTTCTAACAAAATTGGTTTCATTCAATTTGGTTCACCGAATCGACCTGGGTTGATTTTTGAAACTGGGTACAGAAGTGTGTTTGAAATAAAATAAAAAAAGGTTAAATTCAAATAACTGGGCTGCGCAGGAAGTGATACTGGGTCGGCCTGCTAAGCACAGCGCTTACGCGGGCTGGTTAAGTGGCGGTCCCCATGCGTCAGTGAGACAGGGGGGTGCGAAGCGGTATGGGGCGATGTGGTGCGTTCGATCTGATTCTAATCCAACGGCTGAGGGTCATCCTCGACGTTGGGCAACCCCGGCGAGACAGAAACCTAGCACGGCCAGTGGGGGTCGTTGGAGGCTCACCGGGGTTCAGGCGAGGGTCGGCGAGGCGGGCGAACGACAAAGTCGACGACGACGAACTTCCTGGTACCGGCAGCTTCTCCTGGGGCGGCTACAATCGCTGGCTCCCTTCTTCTCTAGAGGCGGCAGGCTCCGGTGAAATTCCGACGAAGTGCTGCTCGCCTTGCTCCAGGAACGGGGTGGCACGATCAGTGAGGAGAGGGGAGTGAGATGGTGTGCTCAATTCGGCTGGGGGTGGCCTCTATTTATAGTGGCGCGAGGGGACGGCGCAGGTGAGCTTCGCCGTGGTCGACAGACGGCTATCGGCGTGGCGGTAGGGGCGGTGTGGTGCTCCCTGGCGATGCTCAACGACACGGTGGCGAGACGTGGGGCAGTGCGGTTTGGTCGGAACGCGACGGTGCTCTGCGCGTGCCCGACGGAAGATTTAATGGCGCACAACGCGCGTGGTCTGCGCGGCGGCGAACGAGCGTGTCTGCGGGGTTACTGTGACGGTGGTGATCACGTATGCACGCGGCGAGGGCGGCGCGCGGTCTGTGGGCTTCGGTCGAGGGTGGCGCTATGGCGCATGCTCGGCATGGTTGCTGGCGAGCTTGGCATGGTTCTTGTGCATGGTCCAGTGGCTGGCAGGGTTCGAGCGCTGGACAGGGAGTGGCGATGGGGTGTTGGCTGCTTCCTAGACATGTTGTTTAGGCTTGGTGCTTGCTCTGGCTAGCTAGCCATTGTCGGCTGGCAAGGGGATGCTCGGGTTGGCATGGCATGGGGCAAAGGGTAGGGGCTAGGATTTGTCCAAGCACTGGTTGGCACTGGGGGAGACAATGGTGAACATTGCTTAGCCAAATTACTGCTCCAAACAGTGAAGTTAGGCCAGTTTGATTTGTTTCTGCCAAGTGTTTAATGAAATGGCCGCAAGAATTCAAGTTTTGAATTTTGAAAAGATTTTTGGTGGGTGTGCTAGGTTGGTGCTGGTGAGTCTGCAGATGCTTGGGTTTTGAAAGTTGAGCTTGTTTGAGTGGTTTTTGAAAAAGTGGGATCTTCTCATATGATAAAGATTCAATTTTGAACTATCCTTTAAACTATGCATTTGAAAGTTTCTGGATGATCACAAAGTGGGCCTTGATACCTTGTTATGAGTACAATCAAGGTGTGTAAAGATCCAGAAAAGTTTCTATTAAGTTCTGAAAGTTTGAGATAGCCAAAGTAGGCATGGGAGTTAAATTGGTCAAAATTACCATTCCCTTATTTTATTTGTTTTGATTTACTTGTCTTTGAGAAAAGTTTGGGAATTGTTTAGATGATGTTTATTTCACCTAAGCATCCATTTACAAGAAAAGGAACACACAAACAAGTTGGTTCAAAAGAATTCAAAATGAAATGCATACTCACATGCATGCTTTCATATTTTTATTTAGCAAAGTTTTTGTTAACCCTAAATTTGATGATTAGAGTTTGATGATCCAAGTTTAGTATTTTTGGGATGTTACAAACCTTCCCCCCTTAAACAAAATCTCGTCCCGAGATTTGAAAAAGGACGAAAAAGATTACCTAGGATTTGAAGAGATCGGGAAACTCTGTCCTGATGTGATCTTGGCGCCCTGTGTAGCTTCCTCTTCTGTGTGGTTGCTCCACTGAATCTTGAGAAACTTGATGCTTCGGGTTCGGGTAGTTCGGAAAGCTTCTTCCAAAATACGTATGGGTATTTCGGGATAGGTCAGGTCATCGTTGATCTATATGGTACGGTGGTCGATATTCTTGAACACTTCGGTCTTCTCTGGGACTTCGAGACACTTGCGAAGTAACGAGATATGGAACACATTGTGCACGGCTGACATCTCTTCGAGTAGTTCCAATTGATACGACACTTCTCCTCGACGGTTCAGAATCTTGAAAGGTCCGATATATTAGTTGGAATTATGCCCTAGAGGCAATAATAAAGATGTTATTATTATAATTCTTGTTCATGATGAAGTTTATATTCCATGCTAGAATTGTATTAAGCGGAAACTTTAATACTTGTGTGGTTTGTGAACAACACCGTGTCCCTAGTATGCCTCTATGGACTAGCTCATTGATTACTGATGGTTAAGGTTTCCTAACCACAGACATGAGTTGTCGATTAATAATGAGATCATATCATTGGGAGAATGATATGATGGACAGACCCAAACTAAGCGGAGCAATTAGATCGTGTCATCGTGTTCATCTTTGCGAAGCTTTTCTTATGTCAAATATTGTATTCCTTAGACCATGAGATAATACAACTCCCTGGTATCGGAAGAAATCTTTGAGGTCATCAAACGTCATCCTATGAGAGGGTGATCATAAAGGTGTCTCTCAGGTGATCGGAAAGTATCTATTGGGTTGTATGTATCGAGATGGGATTTGTCCCTCCCAAGTCGGAGAGATATACTTCGGGCCCACTCGGTAATCGATATCAACACCGCTTGCAAGCATGTGGTTAAGGAGTTAATCACAAAGTGATATCGGATTACGAAACGAGTAAAGTACTTGCTGTGGACGAGATTGAACTAGGTATGACGGTACCGACGATCAAATCTCGGGCAAGTAAAATATCGCGAGACGAAGGGAATATATATATGGGATTGATTGAATCCTGGCATTGTGGTTCATCCGATATGATTATCGATGAATGTGTGGGAGTCAATATGGGTTTCGCACACTGCTGATTATTGATAGAAGATCATGTCTGCATATTCTCGAACCCGAAGGGTCACACACTTAACGTGTATCGACGCTAGGATAGATTGGATAATTGGTTTATGAGTTTTTGTTCAGAGTCTCGGATGGGATCCGGGACATCACGAGAGGTTCCGGAATGGTCTGGAGAATAAGATTCATATAAGGCAATGCAGTTTTTGGAGTTCGGAATTGTTTCAGGTTAATCGGTATTGTACCGGAAGCTTCTAGAACCTTCCGGAGGGGGACCAACGTGGCCCCACCTGCCGGGAGGGGGCATGGTCCTATGAGGGAGTGCCCTGGACGCATTGGGACAGGGGCACAAGGCCCCATAGGGCCCAGCCGGCCAAACCTAGGGCAAACCCTAGGGGAGCTTCTAGAAGGGGGGAAACTTGCCCCCCACTCCTCCCTCCTTGGCCGCCGGCCCTAGGGCTTGGGGGAGGGGCAAGGGCTGGCCGCCGACCCCTCTATATAAAGAGGGCTGGGGGCGCACCCCCCTCCCACACCTCCTCCTCAAGCCCTAGCCGCCCTGCTGCCCTCCTCTCTCTCTCCCTCCCGACTGCACGTAGGCGAAGCCCTGCTGCAGAAACTCTTCACCACTTGCACCGCGCCGTCGTGTTGTAGATCCAATCCGTCTCTCCACCATACTTGCTGGACTGAGGAAGGAGGAGACGTCGAGGTGCCGCACGTGTGCATCTCTCGGAGGCATCGCCACTTGCGGTGTTGGATCGGATCGGATCGCGAGGAGGAGAAGCGAGTACGACTACATCACCCACGTTCCGACGAACGTTCCGCTGTGCGAATCTTCAAGGGTATGAAGATCTCATCTAATCCCCCTCGTTGTTTGCATCTCCTAGATTAGATCTTGGCTTTCCCGTTCGCATCCGTAGAATTTTTTTGATTTACTATGTTGCGAAACCCATCAGTGGTATCGGAGCTAGATCTATGCGTAGATGTGTTTCACGAGTAGAACGCAACATGGTTGTTGCGGGCGTTGATGTTTTCTGTTGCAAGCCTCTTGTTTGTGTTCTTCTTATGATGCGGGATAGTGAGATTGAAGCGGTCCAGGCCAACCTTCCGCGACGTCGTTCGCGAGACCGGCTCCGCACTTGACGTGTGGCTTGTTCCACACATGCGGCTGGTGGATGCTAGTTTCTCTCACTATAGTTGTCATGGGATTTACACCGGAGTTTGGCAACCATAATATCACCGTTGTGGATTTCCGTAGATAAGAATTGTTCTTAGCTTGCTACTCCCATAAGCCACGTAAAACGTGCAACAACAAAGTAGAGGCGTCTAACTTGTTTTTGCAGGGAGTGTTTTCTGTGATATGGTATGGCCCAAGATGTGATGTGTATATTGTATGCAATGATCATGTTTTGTAATGTTTCACGAATTGCATGTCGATGAGTACACAACCGGCAGGAGCCATATGGTTGTCTTTATAATTGTGTATGACCTGTGTGTCAACTTCTTATACGCCATGTAATAGTTTCACTTTATCGCTAAGTAGTTAGCAATAGTTGTAGTTGCTATTCGTGGTGGAGGCAATCATGGTGGAGTGATGGAGATCATGCCGGGACGCACAAGATGGAGATCATTGCGCGAAGATTGGCTATACCATGTCACATAAAGTTATATGCATGTGATGTTTATCCTTTTATGTATCTTATTATGCTTAGATCACGACGGTAGCATTATAAGATGATTCCTCACTTAAAGATCAAGATAAAAACTGTGTTCTCCCCATGTATGCACCGTTGCGAAAGTTCGTCGTGTCCAAGCATCACGTGATGATCGGGTGCTATAGACTCTACATTCACATAAAACGGGTGCAAGCCAGTTTTGCACACGTGGAAATACTTGGGTTTGACTTGACGAGCCTAGCATGTACAGACATGGCCTCGGAACACAAGAACCGAAAGGTTAAGCATGAGTCATATGAATGATATGATCGACACTTCGTTGTCCACCATTGAAATCATATCTCTTCTCGTGAAGATCGAAATAGGTGTGGTGAATTTGGATCATGTTCACTAAACAACTTGAGGGATGTTGAATTTAGTGGGAGTTCATCTAGTAATTTGATTAAAAGTTGAACTAGTTATCATGAACATAGTCTAATTTGTACTTGCAAATATTGTAGATCAAATGGCTAAGTCCAACTTCAACTTCAACGTTTTTGCTGAGAAGGAAAATCTTAGAAACAATGGGTCTAACTTCACCAACTGGTTCCGCAATCTGAGAATCATTCTCTCTGGCGGTCAAAAGGACTATGTCCTTGAAAATGCGCTAAGTGACGCCTCGTCAGATGCGCCGGCTGATGAGAAAGCTGTCTATCGTCAATAAATATGATTATGGTGTGATTAAGAGCACCATGTTGTTTGCTATGGAATCGACCTTCAAAACCGTTTTGAAGACTATCCCGCCCTTTGAGATTCTTGGGAGCTGAAACTATGTTTCGGACTCAGCCCGCTTCCGAGAGATATGAGATCTCTGATAAATTCTTTAACTGCAAGATGGAGGAAGGGAGTTCCATTAGTGAGCACGCCATAAAGATGTCGGGCTACACTCAACGCCTTGAGCAACTGGACTGCAATATTCCAGAGGAGCTCAAGATTGACAGGGTTCTGCAATCACTCCCTCCTAGCTACAAAAGTTTTGTAGTGACTCATAATCAGATTGGTTCCATCGACACGATCACCGAGCTCTTCGCAGCTGAAGGCGGAGGTGGACATCAAAAGGATAATCATGTGTTGATGGTCAACAAGCCCCCACCTTCAAGAAAGGTAAGGGTACAAAGAAGCCCTTCAAGAAAGGCGACGGCAAGCCTTGCCGCTCGCTGAGAAGAAGCTCAAGTCTGGACCCAAGCCGGAATCGAAAGTGCTTCTATTGCAAGGACAAGGGTCACTGAAAGCGCAATCGTCCAAGTACTTAGCGGACAAGAAGGCTGGCACCATCAAAGGTATATTTGATATACATGTTATTGATGTTTTCCTTACTAGCCCTCGTTGTAGTGCACGGGTATTTGATCTCGGTTCGCTTGCTAATATCGTAACTCAAACAGAGCTACGGAATAGACGGGCGATTGCGAGGGATGAGGTGACGATGCACGCTGGCAACGGATCAAGAGTTGATGTGATGGCCAAGACGCTCTCCTTAGTTTTACCTTCGGATTAGTTTTAAACCTTAATAAGTGTTATTATGTGCCCGTTGAGCATGAACATTATTTCTGGATCGTGTTTATTGCAAGATGCTTATTCATTTAAATCGGAGAATAATGGTTGTTCTATTTATATGAGTAACATCTTTTATGGTCATGCACCCTTTGTGAATGGTTTATTTCTTCCGAATCTCAAAAGGGATGAAACACACATCCATAACATTGAGGCTAAGAGATGCAAAGTAGATAGTGATAATACTACTTATTTGTGGCAATCGCTGCTCAGGTCATATTGGTGTAAAGCGATGAAGAAACTCCATTCGATGGACTTTTGGAGTCTCTTGATTTTGAATCATTTGACACATGCGAACCATGCCTCATGGGAAAGATGATCAAAACCCCGTTCTCCGGTATGATGGAGCGAGCAACGGACTTGTTGGAAATCATACACACCGATGTATGCGGACTGATGAGTGTTTCGACGCGTGGTGGATATCGCTATTTTCTCACTTTTACCGATGACTTAAGTAGATATGGTTATATCTATTTAATGAAACATAAATCTGAAACATTTGAAAAGTTCAAAGAATTTCAGAATGAAGTGGAGAACCATCGTAACAGAAAGATTAAGTTTCTACGATCCGATCGTGGAGGTGAATATTTGAGTTATGATTTTCTCACGCATCTTAAAGCTAGCGGAATCGTTTCGCAACTCACGCCACCCGGAACACCACAGCGCAATGGTGTGTCTGAACGCCGGAATCAAACTCTATTAGATATGGTCCGATCAATGATGTCTCTTACTGATTTGCCGTTATCATTTTGGGGTTATGCATTAGAAACCGCTGCATTCACATTAAATAGGGCACCATCTAAATCCGTTGAGACAACACCGTATGAACTGTGGTTTGGTGCTAAACCTAAGTTGTCGTTTCTTAAAGTTTGGGGATGCGAAGCTTACGTCAAGAAGTTGATGCCGGACAAGCTCGAACCCAAAGCGGAGAAATGCGTCTTCATAGGATACCCTAAGGAAACTATTGGGTATACCTTCTATCACAGAACCGAAGGCAAAGTGTTTGTCGCAAAGAACGGTTCCTTTCTTGAGAAGGAGTTTCTCTCGAAAGAAGTGAGTGGGAGGAAAGTAGAGCTAGACGAGGTTGTTGAACCTTCTCTTGAGTTGGAGAGTAGCGCAAGACTGAAATTGTTCCAGTCTTTGCACCAACAATAGAGGAAGCTAATGACAAGGATCATGAAGCTTGGACGATGTCGCATCTTGAACGTCGCAGGTCGACAAGGTCGCGTGCCCCTCCTGAGTGGTACGGCAACCCTGTCTTGACTGTCTTGTTGGTAGAAGACAGTGAACCTACAAACTATGAGGAAGCGATGATGAGCCCAGACTCTGAGAAATGGCTAGAAGCCATGGAATCCGAATTGGGATCCATGAGCGAAAACCAAGTATGGACTTTGGTGGACCCTCCTAGCGACCGAAAGGCCGTTGAGTGCAAATGGATTTTCAAGAAGAAAACGGACGCGGATGGTAATGTTACCGTCTATAAAGCACGGCTTGTCGCGAAAGGTTTTCAACAAGTTCAAGGAGTTGACTACGATGAGACTTTCTCTCCCGTAGCGATGTTTAAGTCCATTCGGATTTTATTAGCAATTGCTGCATTTCATGATTATGAAATATGGCAGATGGATGTCAATACTGCGTTCCTCAATGGCAACATTGATGAAGAGTTGTATATGATGCAACCCGAAGGTTTTGTCGATCCTAAGGATGCTGATAAAGTGTGCAAACTTCAACGTTCCATTTATGGACTAAAGCAAGCATCTCGGAGTTGGAACCTTCGTTTTTATCAAGTGATCAAGAGCTTTGGATTTGTTCCAAATTGCTGCGAAGCTTGTATCTACAAGAAAGTGAGTGGGAGATCAGTGACATTTCTGGTACTATATGTGGATGACATATTGATTATTGGAAATGACATAAACATGCTTAACGATGTGAAGAGTTATTTGAACAAGTGTTTTTCAATGAAAGACCTAGGTGAAGCTGCTTATATATTGGGCATCAAAATCTATAGAGATAGACAAAGACGCCTGATAGCTTTAAGCCAGAGTACATACCTAGACAAAGTTCTGAAAAGGTTCAGAATGGATAAGGCAAAGAAAGGTTCAGTGCCTATGTTGTCAGGTAAGATATTGAGCAAGGCTCAGTGTCCAGCTACGGTAAATGATAGAGAAGCTATGAGAAAAGTGCCTTATGCCTCGGCCATAGGTTCTATCATGTATGACATGTTGTGTACTAGACCGGATGTGTCTAATGCTCTTAGTTTGACGAGCAGATACCAAAGTGATCCAGGAGTGGAACACTGGATAGCCGTGAAGAACATCCTAAAGTACCTAAATAGGACTAAAGAAATGTTCTTAGTCTATGGAGGTGATGAACAGCTCATCGTAAAAGGTTACGTCGACGCTAGTTTCGACACCGACAAGGATGATTCTAAATCTCGCATGTGATACGTTTATATTTTGAATGGAGGAGCTGTGAGCTGGAGAAGCTGCAAGCAAAGCGTGATCGCGGGATCTATAGTAGAAGCGGAATACATGGCTGCTGCAGAAGCGTCAAGTGAAGGAGTTTGGATCAGGAACTTCATCACTGAGCTTGGCGTGGTTCCAAGTGCATTGGACCCACTGGAGATATTGTGTGACAACACTGGCGCCATAGAACTCGCTAAGGAACCAAGATATCATCCAAAGACCAAGCATATCAACCGCAAGTTTCATATAATCCGAGATTATATAGCAGATGGAGATCTGAAGATTAGCAAAGTACATACAGATATGAATGTCGCGGATCCATTGACTAAACCTCTTCCACGTGCAAAACATGATCAGCACCTTAGTGCCATGGGTGTGAGATTGTTGCCAAATGTAAACTAGATTATTGACTCTAGTGCAAGTGGGAGACTGTTGGAATTATGCCCTAGAGGCAATAATAAAGATGTTATTATTATAATTCTTGTTCATGATAAAGTTTATATTACATGCTAGAATTGTATTAAGCGGAAACTTTAATACTTGTGTGGTTTGTGAACAACACCGTGTCCCTAGTATGCCTCTATGGACTAGCTCATTGATTAATGATGGTTAAGGTTTCCTAACCATAGACATGAGTTGTCGATTAATAATGAGATCATATCATTGGGAGAATGATATGATGGACAGACCCAAACTAAGCGGAGCAATTAGATCGTGTCATCGTGTTCATCTTTGCGAAGCTTTTCTTATGTCAAATATTGTATTCCTTAGATCATGAGATAATACAACTCCCTAGTATCGGAAGAAAGCTTTGAGGTCATCAAACGTCATCCTATGAGAGGGTGATCATAAAGGTGTCTCTCAGGTGATCGGAAAGTATCTGTTGGGTTGTATGTATCGAGATGGGATTTGTCCATCCCAAGTCGGAGAGATATACGGGCCCACTCGTAATCGATATCAACACCGCTTGCAAGCATGTGGTTAAGGAGTTAATCACAAAGTGATATCGGATTACTTAAACGAGTAAAGTACTTTGTTGTGGACGAGATTGAACTAGGTATGACTTGCATCGACGATCAAATCTCGGGCAAGTAAAATATCGCGAGACGAAGGGAATATATATATATGAGATTGATTGAATCCTGGCATCGTGGTTCATCCGATATGATCATCGATGAATGTGTGGGAGTTAATATGGGTTTCCAGACCTCGCTGTTGATTATTGATAGAAGATCATGTCTGCATATTCTTGAACCCGAAGGGTCACACACTTAACGTGTCTCGACGCTATGATAGATTGGATAATTGGTTTATGAGTTTTTGTTCAGAGTCTCAGATGGGATCCAGGACATCACGAGAGGTTCCAGAATGGTCCGGAGAATAAGATTCATATAAGGCAATGCAGTTTTTGGAGTTCGGAATTGTTTCGGGTTAATCGGTATTGTACCGGAAGCTTCTAGAACCTTCCGGAGGGGGACCAACGTGGCCCCACCTACCGGGAGGGGGAATGGTCCTATGAGGGAGTGCCCTGGCCGCATTGGGCCAGGGGCACAAGGCCCCATAGGGCCCATCCGGCCAAACCTAGGGGCAACCCTAGGGGAGCTTCCAGAAGGGGGGGGAAACTTGCCTCCTACTCCTTCCTCCTTGGCCGCCGGCCCTAGGGCTTGGGGGAGGGGCAAGGGCTGGCCGCCCACCCCTCTATATAAAGAGGGCTGGGCGCACACCCCTCCCACACCTCCTCCTCAAGCCCTAGCCGCCCTGATGCCCTACTCTCTCTCTCCCTCCCGACTGCACGTAGGCGAAGCCCTGCTGCAGAAACTCTTCACCACTTGCACCGTGCCGTCGCGTTGTAGATCCAATCCGTCTCTCAACCATACTTGCTGGACCGAGGAAGGAGGAGACGTCGAGGTGCCGCACGTGTGCATCTCTCGGAGGCATCGCCACTTGCGGTGTTGGATCGGATCGGATCGCGAGGAGGAGAAGTGAGTACGACTACATCACCCACGTTCCGATGAATGTTCCGCTGTGCGAATCTTCAAGGGTATGAAGATCTCATCTAATCCCCCTTGTTGTTTGCATCTCCTAGATTAGATCTTGGCTTTCCCTTTCGCATCCGTAGAATTTTTTTGATTTACTATGCTGCGAAACCCATCAATATCTGGGGGCTAACTTTCCCTTGAGTTGAAAACGCTGCATTCCCTTCAATGGCGACACTTTCAGATATACAAAATCTCCTATGTTGAAGGCGAGGTCTCGACGTCTCTTGTCGGCGTAACTCTTCTGTCTGGACTGGGCGGTCTTGAGGTGCTCGCGAATCTTGTGAACCTTCTCTTCTGCTTCTCGTAGGATGTCGGGTCCGAAAATCTGACTCTCTCCTACTTCCGACCAGTTCAAAGGGGTGTGACACTTCCTTCCGTACATGAATTCAAATGGGGACACAACTTCGGTGGCTAGATTGGTCTCTCCGCTCGTTTCATCCTTTTTGGTCTCGATGCCAAAGGGGGAGAAAGATTAGAGTCGCTTCTTTCATGATTTGCCTCTTGCACAAGCCCTACTCTGCTCGCTTGTCTCTCATGGGCTTGTGCTTTTATTTGCTCTATCGAACCATTTGTGTGTGTGTGTGTGTTTGGACAACCTTGCAGTTCTCTTATTGTACTTGAATTTCCTATCACTATGTGCTTGCTATTATGTGCTAGATCTAATCATATCATAATATCCTTTTTTTACTCTAGCTCGGTTTGTCATCGTTAACCAAAAGGGGGGAGATTGAAAGGGTAAATAGCCCTTATCTACTATTTTGGTTAACTATGACATCGGAGCTAGAGGATGGACTAATGTTTCTATTAGCTTCTCTACAGGTGAGAATCCGCAGGTTGTTGGTGATAGGTGATGGGTGACCCCCCCCCATTCGTTTCTTTATGAAGAGCCGGTGGCATTGTTTATTATTCTCTCTTATTTATTCTTGAGTCAAATAGGAAATACCGCACTATTAAGAGGGATGATCTCGATGTGCTCTTTGGGGATGTTCTACACCATATATGCCTCTCATCATCCACCCACACACACCCGTTCGAAGAAAGAGAGAAAACAGCCTTGGAAAATGAGTCAAAAGAGGTTTCTACGAAATCGCTGTCGCCGGAAATTCTCGGTGTTCGCCGATATGGCTTACTGCATAGCCTTTCGGTTGTTCGCCGAGAATTTCGATCGCCGCCGAAAATTCCGGCGTGTGGTCCGGTCGACCGGAGCTGTCGTCGGAAATTCCGGCGAGCAACTCGGTCCGACCGGACTTATTGCCGGTTCTGTCGCAGGAACCCCCAAACGGCTCTTTTTCCCCTCACACTATATATACCCCTTTTTTCTCCACTATGAGGTTAGGAATTTGAGCTAACATTTCATTTCTTGAAGATCTCTCTCTCTCCCCATTGTTGAAACACAAAAGCTTGAGGATCTCCCATTCTACCCAACCAAATCCAAATCCCTTTGGTAGAAAGGAAGAGGAGGTCCCGATCTACGTTTCCACCAAGCCAAAGTTCATTCCCCCTTGAGTTCATCGAGTTATCTTGTTACTCTTGGGTTTGTGGGAAACCCTAGGCGGCTAGGGTCGCCCGGAGGCATTCGGCTTGTGATTTGCTCTGTGGAAAGTTTGTGAGGGTTTGGAGACTACCTTAAAGTCTACCATGAGTAAGTGAGCTATTCCTTCGTAGGATAGGCTCGGAGAAGAAGGTGAGCCTTTGTGGCGCGTGAAGAATCCTTCGTTGAACCTCACACCTCTCCAACGTGACGTAGCCCCCTTCCCAAAGGTAGTGAACACGGGAATACATCTTCGTCTCCGCGTGCTTCAGTTATTTCTTAACCAATCTCTTACTAGTGTTGTTTACCTTGTGATAGCCTTCGAGCTTGAAGTATCTTGTACATCATCTAGGTTGCTTCACCTAGTTTGCATTTAGGCTCACTTATATTCCGCAAAGCCTAAAACTTGCAAAAGATTATAAAGAATTTTGTAGAAACGTATTCACCCCCCTCTAGGTTAACCATCTTACACTTTCAGTTAGGGAGCAAACAATCTTCCCAAATCGAAATAGACCGACCAGAGCCCATTCGCTTTATAAGACCCAATTTCAAAGCCTCCCTTCCTGCCAGAATCGCACGCCAGGTTTTCGATGTTGTCCTTGGAGCATTGGCAGTCATCAACTCCTGGTTATGGAGATACCTGGTTCGAAGAACCCGGGAACACAAGGAGTCTGGCTTCATAATTATACTCCAAGCCTGTTTTCCTAGCAAAGCTACATTAAAAGCCTGCATATCTCGGAAACCCATACCCCCTTGGTTTTTTGGAATAGCCAATTTATCCCAGGCTAACCAATGCATAGACCTTCTGTCTAAATTTTCACTCCACCAAAATTGTCCCATAACAGAAGTGAATTTTTTGCAAGTACTTTTGGAGAGTAAAAAACAACTCATACCATGGATCGGCTTGGCTTGGACCAATGATTTTATTAAAGCTTCTTTTCCCGGGTAAGATAGATTCTTTTCAGCCCACCCATTCACACTACTTCTTGCACTTTCAGTAATATACTTAAAGGCCTCGCTTGTTAACTTGCCAATAGCAAGAGGCGCACCTGCATACTTTTCACTGAAGGCTTCAATATGAATATTCAGATGTTGTTTCACCACTTCCCTGTGAGTATCCGAAGTACAAGGACTAAAGAAAATAGCACTCTTCTCCTTATTGACTTTTTGTCCAGACGCCAAATGATATATATCCAGAATTTCATTGAGCCTGGCAGCACTAGCCCCGTTTGCATTGATGAAAATAAGACTATCATCAGCAAAAAACAGATGAGAGATCATGGAGATCTTTTGCACACACGAATCTCCACTCTCTATGTCGTTTTTTGTAAGCATTAGAGCTCATCTCATCTCTCAAGTGTTAGTATGAGGAGGACGTCCTGAACTCCACCTTAGATTGGATGTGGTAAGCTTTGATCCCAGGCATCAGCAGACACTCCAAGCTCCTATTCCCATGTTGTTTTGTTTTCTGGTCCGGATACAACATGTTCCATTATTCGAATTTTTACAGCTCCATACGTGTGCTACTGCTCAAGAGAGGCATGCATTAGCTGTGGTAAGCATAAGGGGAAGACAGCCCAAGAACTTCTTGGTATTGATTATTTTGATCATTACATCATGTTGTCAGTATTACCATCTTTTGTTCAGTCTTCCGTTACTTTTACATCAATATTACCTAACCCCAATATTCCCCACATTTGGTTTTCTCTGCAGTAGTAAGGAATTCAGTTGTTCATCTGACTTCCTATGGAAATTACTCCTGAATTGGTTCACCAATATTTTAGAGTGGAGCTTCTTTCTCTGTATGGATTTCCAAGAGCAGGTCGCGGTGGATTTGACGGTGTTCATGGTCCCCTTGTTGGAGATTTTTCTTCTGGGTTATTCGCTATGCAGGCCGGCGATTTTTCTTTGCATTTGTTCGGTGAAGGGAGTTCTGTTGAGCATCCCCGTTGTCTGTCTGATCTCTGTGTTTCTAATTTTCGTGTCCTGCTAATTTGTTAGGAATTATAAGATAGGTGAACCTATTGCCATGGATGCTCGAAAGTGCACAATTCGTCTTGATAAGCGGTTGGTCTACATGCTTGATTGTATCTCCTTTTTTTCATGTTGTTACGGTTGTTGGTGCTGTTGTTTCGTGTGTCATCGTGTGTTCTCATTTTATGTATATCTCTCTGCTCCTCCAAGGATATCCTGACATGCAGGGTAGTTCCTTCTCTTTAACACTATGAATTGAATCATATCATTGGCCTCCCTTCAGTCGTAAGCTTTCAGTTGGTCAGATATATTGTTCTCCACCTTATTGACGTCTCTTCTTTTGCAGAGGAAATTCCTGAAAAATATTTGCTCTAAACATATTGTCAAACGACCATGTTTCTCTCTGCAAATCCAAAATTATTTAAATGCTATAGTTTCCATGTACATCTATGTCATGGTGCTGATTTTTCATGGTGGCCCTCTGAATACTCATGTTGTCAGCAAAATATTCACGTTTGTACATGAAGATATCTATTCTCTGCAATTTGATATTTTGCTTACACTACTAGGAAAAGGCCCATCAGTGACACACCATTTTGGGACTTCTGTGGCGCATATGGGATACGCCACTGTTATCTCACCACTAAAGTTCAGTTTTGTGGCGCATATTGAAATGCGTCACAGAAGTCTGAAAAACTTCTGTGACGCATATGGCCAAAATGCGCCACAAAAGTCCCGAACCAGATCTCAAACTTCTGTGGCGCATTTGGCCAATATGCGTCACAGAAGTTTTTTTCAAATTTCAAAAAAAAAAACCCGGTCAGATCTGGCCGGAGGTGGTGCTCGCCGGAGGTGGGGATCACCGATGGAGGAGAGGAGGAGGCCGCCGGAGGAGGAGGAGGAGAAGGTCGCCGGAGGAGGAGAAGGTCGTCGGGGTGGAGGAGGAGGGAGGTGGGAGGAGGAGGAGCTCGCCGGGGTGGAGGAGGAGGGAGGTGGGAGGAGGAGGAGGAGCTCACCGGGGTGGAGGAGGGAAGAGCTCACCGGAGTGGAGGAGGGAGGATCTCACCGGGGTGGTGGTGGAGGAGGAGGAGGAGGAGAAGCTCACCGGGGTGGAGGAGAAGGAAGAGGATCTCACCGGGGTGGAGGAGGAGAAGGTGAGGAGAATGAGAGAAGAAGGTGAGGAGGGGAAGGGTGGAGGAGTGGAAGAGTATAAGAGAGGGAGAAGGGGCGGGATTCAAATTTCGAATTTTGGCCAAGACTTCTGTGGCGCATATGGAAGAAATGCGCCACAGAAGTTTGTCCTCCTTTTTTATTTTTTTGCAGGAAAAAACGATCTTTTGGCCATAACTTTTTACTTTTTTCGAATTTTAAAATCTAAATAATCGCTAAACGATCGTAGGTGGTTGCGAGCGGATGTGAAATCTCATTCTCGTCATTTTGGTATATTATACGTATTTTTCTAACATCGTATGCAAAAGTTACGGTCGTTTTACCGTGGCATAAACTTTTTTTGTATAAAAAGTCGAAATGCATGTTTGTTAATTTTCCTACAAACTAGACCATATTACTTATCATTATGTGAAAGGATTTTATTTTTTGAAGTGTTTTTTATTTTCTATTATTTTTTACAAGGCTAAAAGGGCGATCCGGGGGAGGGGGGTAGAATCTGTTTTTCGTACAGAAACTTCTGTGACGCATATGATTATATGCGCCACAAAAGTTCCAACTTCTGTGGCGTATTTTTCCTATATATGCGCCACGGAAGTGTGAAGACTTTTGTGACGCATTTGATGAAATGCGCATCAAATGCGCCACTAGACAACTTTTGTGGCGCATGGCATGCGCCACAGAAGGTCTGTCTATCTATAGCTAGTTTCCTAGTAATGTTAGTGCTAAAGCATCCGATTTGACATCTGGTTGATGTCTTGACTCTTGCCACCTGGAGAAGAACCGAAGAGAATATTGTTTAGAGCATAGTGACTTAGTTCTGCGCTGCCCTGAAGGTATGCAAGGTAAGCTAAATTATTTACTGCTTTTGTCTAAGCAATTTACTGTATATTCTTGACAGTTAGAAAAGTATGGACATAGGATGTTTTCTAGAGTTCTGAGCTATACATATGTACGTCAGTCCGTGCTACTAAATTGTACTAGCTACAGAATATGATACGCATGATGAGAATTAGCCTTTAATTATGTGGTCACTAATTTAGAGTATTTACAAGTTGTATTTTTCATCTATCCTTATATTTTATTTTGGGAGGGAAATATACACGTAGCCTATTTGACTCGAAAGAGTATTGTAGGATTTGAACCTTCTTAATTTTCTGATAGAAGTTCAATATTTAATACACGCAGTTAGAAACCATGGAGATAAATATAATCATTGAATATAATTTCTCTGAATCCAACAACTCATATTACAACCGTTTTTCTGTGGGGTAATGAAACACCATTTAATTCAGCTAAAGAAAACCATTATTTTTGGTGCTGGCTCCTACAGATACCATTCATGTAGGATTAGGAGGTTTGAACTCTACAAATTTTAATACTGTCATGTTTTCCCGATTCCTATAGGTACCTTTTTTGTGGAAGTGTGAATGGACTGTCATAGTGACTGAAATATGATGGCAGTAGTTCTACGTAGCTTATGGTTTAACATATATTCTTCTAGAGAGCCCTCTCTTATTTTCAGAATTTGCTTTCTAACTCTAACTGAAGTGAACAACATGTAACAGCTGGTGGAACGGTCGGTACCGTAGATATTTTATTGGATCAGAGGACAATACAGCCATATTAAGAAATTTGGAATAAAGTAATAGCACCTTCAAAAGAAAATTACAAGAATCAGAAGTTCCTGTCAGGAGAAGTTGACGAAGGAATCTTCAGACGACCCACATGTTGGAACAATGAGTTTACAAGATCGTGCAAGTACCTAATTGAAGAAATAGAAGTGGAAACTAAGGTATGCTTGCACTTAGTGGAAAGCTGATTTATATATGCCAACTGCTAGCATTAAAGCATCTTAAGATGGTTCTTTTTATTTTGTTTCATTTAGTTTGTACATGCATTTTCCTTTGATATGGGTTATTCCAGTGTAAAAACAAACATGTTGACACAGAGAAATAAAGATCTACTTGAGGGATGACAGAAGACCTAAATATTTGGATGATGACCTAAGGAAACAAGTAAGATTTGGATTTGTTATTAATGACCGAAGATTTTTAAATAGTTATATACTATAAGGTCCATTAAGTACCTCATACAACTGTTGGCACGTGATTACTTTCACATAGATATTCGGGGTTCCATGAATATGTATTCATTCTTTGATCAATGTTTTGGATATTTGCTGTGATTGTTCCCTGCAAATGACATAATATAGAAGTCGAGAAATATTGGGAACAAATTTCAGGACTATGATGGTCTCATCTTACCCACTTATTTCGAAATTTCAGTGGTACATTTATTGCACTTCATTGATTTACCATTGCAAAATGGTATCGCTATTGCCCTATGCATTTGAAAGTCAGTATATTCTAGCACTTCATGCAAAATACTGCTTAGTGCTCCTTGCAGGTTTCTCTAGGTCCTTAATCTAAAAGTGCGACTTCAAGGAGAATAAGGAATGCATATATGTCCGAGCAGAAATCAATGTTTCGCTGCTCTCCTTTACACACAGTGATATGCCACCCTGTCACTTGCTTTACATGTTCATGTTAAGGAGGTAAACACCATCTTCTTTTTGTTATTGAAGGGGAAAATATATGTGCAACCAAACAGAAAGACGAAAGCTGTAGCTCAATGGGGTGGATGCAACCTCCTTTTTTGTTCCGTCAAGGAAATTGGTTAATCTGAAGTTAAAAATATATACGCAACCATTCAGAAAGATGAAAGCCACAACTGAATGTCTGAGCTTGTGTTGGCTCTCAAAAATCTATTGTCATTGTTAGGATCGACTGCTCCATCAAAAGATAATTACTGGAATCAGGTGACCTTTCAGATATGCTTTTTTGTTGGCCGAGCTACCTCTGACATGTATTCGCCACAAATGAGTCCTTTGTGTAGTGCCATGGGCACGACAGGGTTTTGAAAGACTATTCATGTCCATCTATGTCATTTACTCACGAACTTTTTTCCATGGCAGACTAGGTACTAATGAGCCGAGCTGAGATGCGGAAGGACAATCGTGGAATTAAAGCTAAAAGGTTTACTTAAAACGAACCAATTGATACGTAAAAGGAACCAACTGATAGCTGTTTTGGATCCCTCCTCCATGCCGACAAAATGTTCTCATGGGATGTGTGATGTCATTTCCAACTGAAAATTTGCATTGCCATTAAACTGATTTGAACATGTACCAGAGTATAATGGCTCATTTCAGTGAGGTTTAATGGTAATTGTTGTATGTTTCTGCACAAAGAACTTTCAAGTTCAAATTCAGACCAATCAATTGTTTGCTTAATGTGATCAGAAAGGAAGGTCATAGGATGACGAATCGATCACGTCATCTGAAGAACTCTTATGCTTATTGTTGCTTAGTTCACCCGACTGAATGAGACAGGAGACAGTACTCAAATTCATGAGTCAATGTGGAAACTGGCCGTATACACAAATGAATTAACTCCCATGAGTCAATGTGGAAACTGGCCGTATACACAAATGAATTAACTCCATGGGCGCGGTGTGTCGCCGCGCCGACTTCCCTAGTACTCCCTCCGTTTAGGATTATAAGTCCCGCACGGATAACTAGGTTGCTAATTTGAACAACAAAATATAAATAATATAGCATAAAAATTATACCATTAGAAACTTTAAAAACTATATTTTCTAATGATATAACTTTTGTGATATATAAGTTAAATTTTATTGGTCAAATTAACAACCTAGGTATGCGCGTAGGACCTATAAGGAAGTAGTAGCTAACTAAGGAAAAATGCAACAAGCAATAAACAAGAAGCCTCGACATTACGTAGATAGTCTCAAAGTACTCTGCGGGAGTGTAGGAGTATGTGGTTGATTTTCTTATACATAGTGCGTTGACTTGCAGAATCGGCACGGTCATACTCCCTCCGACCCACATTAGTTGACTCAAATTTTGTCTACATTTAGATGAATTTAAACACTATTTAGTATATAGGTTCATCCAAATTTTAACAAATCTAAGTCAAATAATATGGGTCAGAGGGAGTACTATATTACACAACAATCGTACATTGACAATACAAACCATTCAATTATAGCATGACAGCGGGAGGTCGTTTATCCTCGTCTCCGTATGGCACGCCGATGCAGAGGTACAAGATTGAGGTCCAGGCACCAGGGTGGCTTGATCTCCTCCCTTGGAGAAGGTGGCGGCAACTCTCATGATTCCAGAGGAGGATGGGACCAGCATGCAGAGGGCTCTGGACTTCCGGCGAGGGCGTCAAATGGGGTCGATGCGGGGAAGGCGTTGGCTCCCGCAGGCGGCGGCGGATGGGCTCGGCGCAGGCGTGGATCCCGGCGACGGTGGAGGATGGAGCCGGTGCATAGAGGGT
Organism: Avena insularis; assembly: GCA_023614405.1. Taxonomy (NCBI): domain Eukaryota; kingdom Viridiplantae; phylum Streptophyta; class Magnoliopsida; order Poales; family Poaceae; genus Avena; species Avena insularis. Next base: position 206,545,802 of record CM042691.1, on the reverse strand, counting down.
GGGTGCTTCTGGCGGTTCTCGATCGTCTCTAGTTGTGGAGGTAGGGTCGCACTCCGGTGTGGGCGGCGGCCCTTGGCGAGCGAGAAAAGGAGAGAAGCCTGCATCAAACACCTAAGGCTGGTCACTAAGAGTCCATGTCAGCATTTTTACTTATGTGGCAATGATTTAATAAAGAGAGAGATGAATTGAGTAACTAGCTATATTACTGTAACATCACACATAACAAGATAAAGTGTGTCTATAACCTAATTAATGTGGCATTGCATGTTATCACACCTAAGTTATTTTCCACTATGAAGTAGTAACTTAGACTAGTAACATATGCATGTTACTACTCTAAGTTACTCCTCACTATGAAAGTTACTCCTCACTATGACCAGCCTAACAAAGCTCGCCACTGGGATACCAACTAATTAAGGCAGAGCGGTCCTGGAAGGTCTACTCATCGGAACACCTATAGTAGGAACAAACAACAGTGTTAGAACCGGTGGCATTGGCTGAATGCATGGAGCAAGACACGGGTAAATTGTTTCTTCTGGTATACCTATCAGATGATCCGTCCAGATTGTCAATGAAAATTTTGTTTGTTTCCAAGGTGAAGGTTTAAGCGATCCATCAAGATCTATCACTGCAAAACTGCTAGTGAGTACAAAAGGGAAAAAGGATGTCACCAAGGTATAAAAACAGTGTGAAAGAACATATCAACTACCTCTTGGCAGGGCGATTCTCTACATGGGAATTAGCATCGGGTGTAGCAACGTTAACTCCTTTAGCTCCAACCACATACGTACTTGCTAGTTGTCCCCTACACAAACACTATGCCATGAGAATAGAAAACACACAACACAATAGGATCTGTTATTAAAATCTCATCAAAAGCAAACCATAGGAGGATATGGAGTAGACGACGACCTAGATGGAACAGTCGTATGCAGGGTGTGTAGGCGAGCTCACACCAACGCCGTCGAAAGTTAAACCCAACAAATCATGCGAAAGCATAAACGGTGTTTATTACAGAATAATAGTAAGCTATGGCTTAGTAACCAGCAGGGATGCTCGGTGCACCTCAGCAGCAGCAGCAGCTGTGCGTGTGTCTTTCCCAGTAGCTAGGCACATCTGAAGGCTTTCGGAATCAGTATCAGCGAGAATGTGCACCACAAAAGCTAACAAAAACAGTGTTGGCCTCGACGTAAAATTGATGGACCTAGATGGAGATGTTCTCGTGCAGAAATGAAAAGCTCAACACGGAGACATCAGAGACATACTTCTTCCAAACAAGGCAGCTATTTCAGCAGGCACGACGTTTGATGGGCCATAGGATTCAACGACCAAAGAAGGTGTCACTTTGTCAGAAGCCTCAGACAATCACCAGGAAAGGCTAGAGGCCACAGGATTCAGCCATCAAAGGTGTCGGAAGCCTGGACAACGTGAGGGTTAAGATCAACCAGCTCCACCACTGTTGCTATCCTGATCTCATTAACATGTGGCCTCTCTCGCCAGAAGCTCAGAAGGGTGCTTTGTGTCATGGAACCTGGCAGGCATACAAAAAGAGCTCTGATTAGCATCTGAACTTAGAAGTTGGATGCCCTTTCACATCCAGCGTCACAATGGGCACCCGTAGCTACTCAGATGACATCTGCAAATACGCAAACACCATGGCAAGCAAGGCCCAGAACATTGTTACACCATTATCTAGAAAACAACACCAAAGAAAAACAATAATAATAATCAAACGCAAGGAGATGATGGAATGTTTTTCCTGTCCTCTATATAACTGCTGAGTAGAATCTTGTCCATTATATTGCAAGACATGCTCTGGAAACACCACAGACAAACACAAAAAAATATTCAGACCACACCGTTTCTTCCCGAAACCCACAAACCACCAGCAAAGTCACCCATCGCGCTATTCAAAATAAGAATGGTGAGTGCACTTGTCTGAGTTTTATGGATTAGTGTTCTAATCCTAGTTAGTCAGAGCTAGGTTAGCTGCTATATACACACATATTTAACCTACCTATGATCTATGTGATTTGAAAATAATAGAAAGAAACAAAGGCATGACATGAATATCTAACAATCCTGATTGCTTCACGTGAGTTGCTAGTAGATCGATTAATCAGTCGTGTTGGTTAGCTTGCTCTCGGCCAAAAGTCGAGAAAACACTTCCACAAAATTGTATCGGCACTTCAGCAGTTGGGAGCTACGCCAACCCATACGCGGCCAAACAGCTAAATCATGGTGACGAAAGAGCAGTCAGCTAACTAAAAATTAACCGAGCGGTCGAAGAATCAAACAAAGCCAGCTGCAAACAACTCTACATGAAAGCCTGCAAACAGAAGAGCACACAACAAACAAAAAGCACAATCAAGAGGATAAGCCACTGGAGCAAGGAGGATCAATTGAAGGGGAAAAGGACTGGGGGAGCAAAAGCGGAAAATCAAACCTTCAGCAAAACTCCGAGCAGCAGCAGCAGCAGCAGCGCCGGCCGATGATAAACCCACCCGACCCAGCCGGCAGACCCGAGAGAAGCACGGGAACAACCCACCATGTTGAGGAAGGGAACACTAACCAAGACCCTCACTGGCGCAGAGAAGATCCAATCCCACACACAACGGGCAAAGTAGTGGAGTCGACAAGCACTTCATAGGGGGCGGAATTAACTAAGATATTGGAGGTTTGGAATATAGACCACATAGTAAGTAACTAAGATATATGCCTATAGTTTTACAGCGGTGAGGATATCTACCTAAAGAGGACATGGCCACAACCTGCAAAACATATTTATGATAGGCTATAACCAGCGATAGCAGAATGAACAATCATTTATCTTACAAACACTCTGAATATTTTATGTTTCCTCCAACTGAATTTATACAAAAAGGAAGTCGTAAAATATAAATGGTACATCATTACTTATTGGAAAGATAGGTAAATTTCCTCTTTTAGCTCTGGGCAGAGACGAACATCATCATCACCTGCAGAAAATGAAACGGATGCATTAGGGCACTGCTTTATGTAATAACCATTTATCTATCATATGGAACGAAGGCTTCAGGGAGAAGCAAGAAAAATAAATTATAATTGTTGGGGGCAAACAAGGCATACAAAAAAGCATGCCTTTCTTTTCAGATTGGAAACACACGAATTACTAAAGCTTTGACAGTCCTTGTTATGGCCACATGAGCATCATAAACAGAAGCTAACATTTTCTGTAACTCCCGATATCAGAGTTATGGTAATACAACCATACCTGTCTATTTGAGGACCTTGATGTTCTCAAAAAGCAAACTCCAGGTTGTATCTCATGGTCTCCATAACCATGTAGCAAATCCTCCAAGGAATTAAACTGCATGGCAATTGGAAGATATTCAGATCACCATCCAACAACTACAGCAGCACAAATATCTCAGAGCCTTGTTTGGAACACATGAATTACACAAGAAATGTTATTTTTAGGAATCTGGAATGACCGCTTCTTCTTTCTATTAGAAGATAGTGGAACTGTTACAAAATTACAGGGTGTTCATAAGAGTCAGGAAAAATCCCAGTGCCCGTTGCGGCCTCAGATCAACAAATGGAGGAGCCCGGATGAAAAGGCAACATGGTACACTAATTAAGAGGGTAAGTTACCTCCGTAGCTGCAACATCATTATAAACGAATAGGAGCCACTTATTCTGGTCTCGAGCAATGCTGAGAAGCTTCCTTTCATGATAGAAAATCTGTAAACGGTTTAAAAATAAGCTAGATCAATGTATGCTTAGTGTTAGTAGTACAATCTCAGGCAAAATAGATAAGTGAACTGAGATGTGCAACAGGATGCAATAGGTAAGCATAACATCCTGGATATATGTCAGCAAACTGGACATGTACGAACCAGGTTCAGTTTCAGCTTCAGAGTTATCAACCATGGACAAAAGTACGCTTAATAATAAGTAAATAATGGCAATAACCAAGAATTTATAACTATCTTTTCCCTGAGCAAGGCACGATGGGCTAGAACGTACTACATACGGCAAGCATTAAAGAACGATACTAGCAACATCCACACAAGGTGCACAAGGGAATTGTTGCAACGGGCACTTAGTTCAAACAAATTTACATGGCAACTACAAAAGGAAAGAGCATAATCTTCAGATCCAAGGGTACGTAAATAACATAAAACAACATCTACTCATGACCTGTGTCACCAAAAGCCAACATTCTTGGAATGCAAAGTAGAAATCAGGTAGTGACTAATTTGAAGCCATTTAGATCATCTCAAAATTAGATCCTATAGTGTGCGGGCTGTCATGATCGTCACTGAGCTGGTTCCAAGCCTGACGACCTTCCTCCTATCTTCACCAGTGAATCTGGGGAGCGACATCAGAGGCGATCTCATCTATCTCCGGCGAATACACCCGAGCGGCATGAAGATTGCAAAGACAACCTCAACGGCAATTCTCAATTGATCCTTAGTGTAGAAGCCAGACCAAATCGTTGCATCCAAAGAAATGAAATTCACAACCTATTGAATTCCTTTTGGAGCAGGAGAACAAGGAGTCACCATCTCCTCTGATCTTCAGTGCAAATATGCCGACTTGAGGGCAACAAAGCCTAGTGATTCGGTTCCCTGATCATCACCACGACGGACAGAGCAAATTAGCAGCAGAGCAAGACCGAGCCCCGGACAGCGCCATCTTGAGGAGCACGAAGCAGAAGCAGCCACCGTCTCCTTGCCCCTCACTGCCACGGCCGGCCCGGGGAAGACGAACATGCCACTGCTCCACACCGCTGCACCTCACCCCTGCCACCACGACCAACCAGGCGAGGTTGGGCATCCCCTCTCATCCTCCTAAGAAGATTGGCGCCCAACAGACCCTTTATTCGTGGAGTCACCGACGCCGCCCTCCACCACCAGCTTCAGCCACCGGAGCTCCACAAGGAGAAGCAAGACTACCAGCCATGTGAAGATCTCGGCCCAGAGATCTCGCCCCCAACTCCCGGCATGTCGCCAAGCAACGGCGGAAGGCCACCACACCCTAACCCTACAAGACGTACAACTAACTCCGGCGCCTCTCCGATCCCATCTCCGACCGGCTATTCCAGCGGAGAGGTCGGCGGATCGGCCCGGCCTCCGGTAGGTGACTCTCAAGGGGAGGGGATTGGGCGAGAGGATAAGGTCTAGAGCTGTATTGTTCAAGCTTCTCATGTCGGTTTGCGATGATTTAACTAGGATGGTCAGGAATTACTGGTGGGGTTCATCGAAGGGGAAGCGAAAAATGCATTGGAAATCATGGAAAGTGATGACGCGCCAAAAAGAACAAGGTGGCATGGGTTTTTCGGGATTTCAGAGTCTTTAACCAAGTGCTTTTGGCGAGGCAAGCGTGGCGTATGCCCATGAAGGCTGAAGCCAGACAGCCTCTGTGCCTAGGTGTTGAAAGCAAAATACTACCCAAGGGGCCAACTAGAGGACACCGGCAACGCCTTGTCAACCTGGCAGGCAATTGTCTACGGGCTGGAGTTACTGAAAAAGAGACTCAGATGGGAAACAAGTGCGTGTGTGGCATGATCCATGGACCCCTAGACCGTATTCATGGAGATGTCATGTTCGAACCCACTGGAAGCAGAGCTAGCAGCATGTAGAGAAGGCATTGCCCTCATTGTGGAGATGGATTGCCCAGAAGCCCTCAGCTTGATCCAGGCGCAGGGATCAGACCGTAGGCAAATTCCTTTGTCGTTCGAGAAATAAAGATGCTGTTACAGTCCAGAAGCAACAGTGTTAGTAGCCATTCATCGGGAGCAGAATAATGTAAGTCATGCTCTGGCTAACTTTGGTAGAACCACAAATAGAACTATGACTTGGATCGGCTCCGGGCCTGATGTAATTCTGGGTCCTAGGCTGAGGGACATTTCTCCTCCTGCCCGGGTAATATATCTCATTTAAAAAAAACATTTACCTTGGAAATTGGATATAATACAAAGGAAGTTATGTACATTGTGCAAACTGCAAAAGATATGAGATATACAAATATACACCAGTTCACAATTATAAATTTAGAATGTCCACCGCCCACTATAAGCAATCTTCAAGCCGGCAAGTTAAAGCATACTCCCCTCTGAATATTTACTAGGAAGGGCAAGATGTATACTCACTCATTATATTGGTGATGATGCCAGAGTAACTAGCCAGTGATGTATATGACTTTTCCGAGTGAAGCATCTGCTCAACAGTCGCACGGAACAAGACATGCTAGTTTGTCCATTGCAAGCTTCACTACTTTGGTGTTTCCATTTTGTTTGGCAGCAGAACAAAGTAAACTCCAGGCTGAAGCACTAGATTCTGAAGGGACTACACTATCAATGAAATGCTCTGCTTCCTTGAACATTCCAGCATGACCCAAGACCTCAATCATATGGGAGTAATGACCTTCTGAAGGTTTTATTTTATAAACCTCGGTCATGGAAACAAAAAACTGGAAGGCTTCAGTTACAAGGCCAATTTCTGCACAGGCCTTCAGCACAGATAAGAAAGCAAGCGAAGTTGGTATTTTCTCTCTCCTTAACATCTGCACAAACAGATCAATAGCTGCCTCTGGACAGCCATTTTCTAGATGAGCTATGATTACCGAGGTCCAAGAAGATGCATTCTTCTCAGACATATATCTGAAGGCATCCAGTGCATGTTTGAGGCTACCGCAATTGGAGTACATGTCAACAAGGTGGTTACTGATGCATGATTTGGAAACAAGGCCACACTTTGTAAGGTACGCATGTGCTTGCAGCCCTTCACAAAGAAGTTCTAATTTTCCACAAGAGTTCAAGATGTGCAATGCAGTCGGGTACTCGAGAACCCCACCAGAACGTTGGATTATACGGAAAAGATTAAGTACTCCAATATGATCATCACCTTGAGCAAACGCCTTGACCAGTGTACCCCAAGAAATTTCATGGTTTGAGAGTGATAAGAACAAGTTAAGAGCCTGTTGGATCTGGCCTTCTCTTAAGTAAAATCTTATCAGATTTTGCACAACAGAAGCATTGTTTCCATAACCATTTCTGATGGAGTTGCCATGGATCTGCATGCCACCTACAACATCCCCAAGAGCCATGCATGCTGTAAGTAGAGAGGTATAAGTGAATTCGTTAGCTTGCACATGCTCCAGCTGCATCCTCCTAAACAAATGCATTGCTCTTTCAAACTGACCATTCAAACAGTTGCCCGAGATTACTGCAGACCATGCGGCTGTACCTGGATCCCTGGTTGTTGAAAAGAGAAGATGTGATTCCTCCAATGAACCACATTTAGCATACATGTCGACCAGTGAACTAGTGACAAAGGGATCTGAATCCATGTTAAACTTCAAAATGTAGGCATGTAACATCCTTCCTGCTGCTAAATCGAGATCAGAAGCACATGATCTCAAACTACTGGCCATGATGAACTGATCCAGCTTTCCCTGAACTAGCAAATAGTACCTTAGCATTCTCAAAGGTATCATACGCTGTCTCTTATGAAGAGTGGTCGAGTTGACATACATATCCATGAGAGCACTCAAAACATGCTTATCTGAGTCCAGACCAGTCCTAACGAGGTAACCATGTATTTCCATGCCATAATCAAGAGCACCTATTCTTGTAACAACATGCAAAATACTGCCCAACGTAAACTCATCGCATTCCGAGCATTCAAACATCATAGCACGGAAGTGAGACAAAGCCTGCTCATCACACATGTTATCTGCATAGCACTGGATGATGGTATTGGAAGAAACCAAATCATTGCCATCCATACCATCAAACACTTTCTGCATAAGCTCCAGTTCTGTGGACCTCCCATAGAAATCGATCAAGCAGTTCTCCAAGAACCCACTTTTAGAGAACCCTGACTTGATGATGCAGCAATGCAGCTGATGTCCAAAATTTCGATTGGCCAAACTAGAAGCTGCCCTGAGTGCAACCGATAGCGTGAACGCGTCACATCCAATACTGGCATGGGCCATTTCCAAGAACAGCATTAGCGCCTCGGTATGGCAGCCATTCTCAGTGTAGCCGCTGAGCATGGAGGTCCAAGAAACCAAATCGGGCACCACAATGCCATTGAACACCTTCTCGGCGCAGCACAGTGACTGGCAGCTCGCATACATGGTAAGGAGACCGTTCGCTACAAAGAGGTCGGAACCTACGTAGCCCATCTTGGCAGCGGCACAGTGGAGCTGCCTTCCAAATCTGAGGCTCCCAACTGCCGCACAGGCGCGTAGTGCTACTGAGAAGACGAACCCGTCAGGCCTCAGCGAACACTCCATCATGCGGAGGAGCAGCACAAGCGCCTCCGACGCGGGACCGTGGGTGGCATAGCCGGACATTATAGCAGTCCAAGCGACAAGGGACCTGTCCAGCGGCGGCATTGTGTCGAACACCTGCCGCGCTGGTTGCATCCGACCGGAGCGCGCATGGGTGAGAAGCAGCGACTGCTGCGCCGTGGCGGGAGAGGCGGTGCAGACATCAGGTATATTTTTCACTGAATTGGGTGGGGTTGCGTGGGTGACGCTTCTGGAGAAACAGGACGGGCGCGGGAACAAGGTAGGAGGGAACGCCATTAGGGGGATGCTCTGTGACTGTGAGCGGGGAGGATTCCAATGGAATGGAGGTCAGGAAGAAGAGGATAAGGTGCACGTGAGCCTTATAAGACGTTTTAGGAATTGTAGACCAGTTTTCCACTCGTTCGGCGTTCTTATACCAAAATAGCTAAATAGCCTGACAAAGCTAATTTTCGATTCGGTAACAGTCAATTTTCCGGTCGCGTTTTCAAACCAAGTTTCTGAATTTGGCTAAATCTCTACTACTAATAAAAGAGCAAACATTAACTTCTCTAGATGCACCCCATAAAAAATACACAGACCTATTACCACCATACGATTAGTCCCACTCTACTCAATCTAACGGCTAGCATTCATCTAATCAATGTCCGGTGTACACTTATGAATTTACTGACCACGCTCCACCGCAGAGGAAAACCTGCACTCCCATCCCGCAGCACCTAATCCCTCAATTCACGCGTCCAAAAAAATCTACCAGGGCATGCCTGATTTCACGGGTCAATTCCTCTCCACCTTCCGGATATCATGGCCCAAACTGCCGCCGCCGCCGCACCTCTCCTTGCTCCTGCCGTTGCGACCGCTTTGGTCCAACCTCCCCTGCCGCGAGCCAATCTCCATGTCGCCACGCTTCACCGAGTGCTGTCGAGGACGAAGACAGCGGTACCACCAGGCCCTGACCCTGGACTTGGGGATGACGCCTCGTCTCTCACGGACACATATCGCCGCCACCACCAAAGGTTCACCTGGTGCGCTGTCATCCATGGTCTCAGTGCCACAAGGGAACACCGTCGCGGAGGCCCCAGCCAGATGGACGACTACTACCAGGTGGAACGCGGCCATACAGCTACCGCTGCCGAGGACCCATCAGGACCAAATTTGATCAGGACACGCCGCTGCCACCGGTGAGGACCTGGGAAAGCAGCTTCCGTTGAGGCCCTATGGTAGATGTTGCAAGACATTGCGTGAGGATCGTTTCCCTTTTTTCCTGTTTTCACCCATCATCTGCTTGCAATACATCTTATCTACAGCGGTCCTTTGCCACACTGCTCTACACTTTACTTCCGCATTCGATTTTTGGTACACGCTTTCAATCTGGATGTGCAAGAATCATCTTTCAGATGTAGAATTGAAAAGCTAAAGCTTCTCTTCTTTGTGGAAAGACACTTGAATGTGATGTATCATATTAGAAGAATAGTTGATGCCTGCAGATTTAGAATCAAGTCAGTACCATACTATTAAATATTTTGTCTTGCAAAATAATCTGAAATCTGTAAATCAGTGCCTACGGGACAACTGTATGTTGACATTGTAGCATCATTATTTATTTTAAATGTTTGTTTTATCTTCTCATTTTATTATTTCAAGGGTTTTTAATGAAACGAGTGCCAAGGGCTTCAGTGTAGTATCTATTATTCAGGTGTGCTTTTTTAGCTGCAAAATTTTATAGTTCAATCTTGATTCGATACTACTACTCCTGGTAGCATATTCACTGTGTGTTTACTGGATATTTAAACGGCTTCTCTCCTCTAATTTGCATTACGATTTCTCCTTATGATGCTACACTCAGGCTTTTTGGTTGCATGCAGGAGAAGGTGTACAGAGTACAGGAAGTTTCAAAGTTAATAACCAAGATAAAAAACTGGAGAAAAAAGGGAGGAAACAAGAACTTAGGCTAACTGAAGGAAAATCAGTCCGGCCTTTTCGGTCTTTGCAGCAGATACACTTGCAGGTAAATATCATATAAGGATGGTTTAATAAAATGAGAATAAATCTTACTTGGCATAGACTCATACCCACCCACTAAAAGGTTTGCAGCGAGATATACCTCCTCTTTATTCATTTCTTCCTCTCTCCTACAACATATCTTTTCTTTCATATTGACTAATAGATCGTATCTACTTCTAAAGTTCTTTCTTATAATATAAAGTTGTTAACCCTTGAAGGTAACAAAACATCGGAGTCTCTAATGTAGATTAAGGAAAAAAATCTTACTGTAGGAAAAATTATAGAGGTGATGATGGTTTTATAAAAATCAACCCATTTGATTTTCTCGATAGTATAATTGCAGCAATTTGTTTTCCATATCTATGATTAAGATGTTTAAGCATGTTTTTCTGCTCTGATACCACAGTAAAATAGATATATGATCACCTAACATAAGTGAAATGTAGGCACGTATTAGAAGCTTTGAAGTCATGCTATTTTTTTTCAAATTGTGCCTATGTACATCCACTATTATTATAGGCTTTTTGTTTCAGAACAAAGAATGACTTTATAATATTGTACTCCCTCCGTTCTAAAAAGGATGTCTCAAGTTTGTTTGAACTTGGATGTATCTATATACTAAATAGTGTCTAGATTTATAAACTTCGGGTTTATTATCTCCGTATATATGTAGAAGGGAAGGATGATTCTCCTTTTGATATGTATTATTTTGAAATTTATTGGTCATGTTAAATACTAATATATGCAGGATCTATGCGGATGCATTTTAGCATGATCTTTTTAAAATCCAGTCTTCAAATTGCAGCTATCACCGTCTTCATGTACACTGGAGCTGGAGCGGCCAGGAAATAACAACAAGATCACCACCTAAAGTCACCAAGCATGACTACCCTATTTGCTTCAAGATTCTAGGGTGCATGCTGGTTAGCAAGTGGCTGACAATGCTCTTTCCGCGAACAACAATTGTGGTAAGTGGTGGAAAGGTCAAGCATGAGGAGCGCAACAAGTCTAGACCGATGACACCGGATAAGATAAAGATCTAGAGACACCTTATAGATTTTCATAATGCTTGTTCATTTGTAGGCTCGATACTTCTGGTGTGGTTGAATGCATTCTTCTCTGCCAATTCTTTCCTTATTGAAATTCTAAACCTACCTATGTGAGCGTTATGTTGCATGATGTAGTTCTGGCAAACTGTTTAGTTTGTCAAAATATCTACATTATTGAACAAATGATCTACTCCCTCGGCCCCAGAAACAATGTCACAATTTGTCGAAATTTACATGTATCTATACACTAAAACGAGTTTAGATTCATGTGAATGTAGACAAATCTGTGACATTATTTTTTGGACGGAGGGAGTAGTTAATGTTTGATAAGGTACATATGATTATGTTATTCATGACGTGCGAGTTGGACAATGCAATTCATCACTTTGATCTTGGAAATTTTAGGCTGTCTAATTCTCTGGAAAGGATTATTAGAACTGTTCTTCACTCTATTGTTCTTGGATATTATAACATTCCTATAGACATGTGCATTGTTCTTTGCATTTTGAGAAATGTTTGTACCATCTACTGATTTTCTATATTTTTGGGAAGTTATGCATGCTAAAAAATTTGTTATATATCTTGAATGATCTTTTTTATAATTTGTTTGTAGGACTAGACCGAGAATTCAAGAAAACACATGTGTCTCTTTGGAGGTAAAGAACGATTGATTAGGAATCTTAAGCCTTTGACGTGAGGAGGATGGTAGATTGTATATTACTATATATGATACTGTTGTGTGTATATATTAGTCCTCAATTTTATACAAATGGTCTACTATGTTTGCATTGATGCTTTTGTTACTATCGGTATATTTTCACGTGTAGATTTTTTGCCTCTATATTGTGAGAAAATATACTATGATATATGGATCTTCACATTTTCGGTATTTATTTGCGGGTGTTACTATTCACCATTTTCTGATTGTTTCTTTTGTTCAAGTACAAATCTTGTAAGTCAATCCGTTTAAAAATACATAGGTGGTCTAGGTTGTTTTTTAGCTAAAATTGTAACTCTTTAAATAGGGAAACAAATATTATGATGTATTTGATGATACTAAAACGAAGATTGTTTTAGTGCTCATATGTGTGCATGAGACCGACATGGGTAGGATTCCTTTGATGTTGATATGGTATCTCCATAGTTTCTGAATTACATAGGTATTTTTTGGCCCATCAAGGAAGAAATATTATGGTTGTATATCATCATGTCCATTGGTTTTTGGTGATAGATTTGATCTTGACGCACTTTAGCAAAGCTTGCGAAGTGGTGGATCCCGTTACAAGTAGGATTGCACAGATTGCAACTAGCCATATTTAGTTTGAAATCATCCATCTTGTGTAGTATAAAAAGTTTTGAAAATGCGTGCATTGCACGTGCACACTAACTAGTTTTAATCAAACTTGACAAACTTTGTATGAATATAGACAGTTTTTATTAGGAAAATGATTGCAATCCCCCGGGATATCTCTTCGCCATCGTCCTGATCACGCTTGGCGGACGGACGTGAGCATGTCGCTTTCCTTGGCCCCACACACGACCACGTCCGGTTGTTCCCTTCCCTTATCCCCTCCTGCGCTTGCGGTGGAGAAAGTCTGCTGCTCAACTTTCGTGAAACTGCTCCGCCGCCCGCTCCCTTGCATGCGCTCCGCCGCCCTAGGCAGGCTCCCTCGTCGGGGCTCCACGTACCACCCTCAGCACGTCACCGCGGCGCCGCCCTGCTTCCCACGGTTGGCTCGAGGAGGGCCGAAGGTTCCCGACGCCGCTGCCCGCTGCTGCTCCTCCGCGCTGCGCATGTCTGGTAGCGCGGTTCCTGGCTACTCGCACTCCTCGTCGCGGTCGCCCTAGCGGTAGAGGTCGCGGTACTCCTCTCTTGCTGCAAGTAGTGGTCGCGGGAGCTACAGACTAAGGATGGTGGTGCTCGTCGGAGCTACAAACTAAGGCGGCGGGTGCTACAAAGACTGGCCTCACATTTTGTTACATTGATATATATTTTTTGCTATCTCTATTTTTTTGTTTTGCTACAATACCTTAAAGTTTTTGCTATAAGTTCTCCGGCGAGGTCTTCCGGCTAAAGTCTCCGGCGATGTCTTCGAGGAATTTAGTTTTTTGCTACATTAGAAGAACTTTATTGCTACAACCGTCTTTTGGTTTTGCTATAACAGTGTCAACTTTTTGTTACAAGGTCTCTGACGAGAGTCACAGGCGAGTTTTTTCCAACGATGTTTTCGGCGAAATCAGTTTTGCTACATTAGCATAATTTTTTGTTGCATGGTCTCCGGCGAGGTCTCCGATAAGGTCTCCGACGAAACATTCTATTTCTGAAACGAACCGGTTTTTTGCTTCAAAAGCAAAAGCGGGGACATATGTAGCAAAAGCGGGCCGTTTTGCAGCAAAAACGGGATTTGGGGCGATTTTGGGGACACGTGTCATGCAGGGGAGGAGGACGATGGGAGATCCCCATCGTCTGGGGGACGCCCAGCAGTTTCCTTTTCATTAATAGTGGGCGAATTCATAAATATTATATCAAATTCGGGTGAACACTCGAATTCTGACTTCATTTAGACTAAAAAAACTTAAAAAAGGCTGAGGCCAATGCCGATGCCGCTGGACGCCGCCTCACATGTCGAAGTTAAGATAGAAGCATGTATAGCCGGGGTCGGCAGCATCGGCGCGCGGGGCTCGTTGATGACGATCCCCCGTGATCTCGTCCTCGGCAGCGAGCGCATCGGCGTGTCGGCCTCCCGCTTGACGGGCCGAAGAGCCTTGCCACTGGCTCGCGGCGACTGTGCCGGCAGAGCCGGATGAGCGGGAGGCCGAGGCGGCGGAGGACGACAAGCTGAGGCTGCCGATCCTCCTGGACAGCCAGTTCGCCGGAGGGTTGCGCCTCGCCCTCGGCGCGAGTGCCGGCGAGCGGGGGAAGCCCAACATGGGGCGGTTGCCGGCGTGGATGTGCTCTAGGACGGCGGTGAGCGTCCGTCCCGGCGCACTCCACCATCATCGTGTTGGAGATATGCCCAAGAGGCAATAATAAAGTGGTTATTATCATATCTTCATACTTATGATAAATGTTTACATACCATGCTATAATTGTATTAACCGGAAACATTCATACTTGTGTGATTTGTAAACATAAAAGAGTCCCTAGTAAAACCTCTTGTTAAACTAGCTTGTTGGTTAATATATGATCATGGTTTTCTGATCATGAACATAGAGATGTTATTAACAACAGGATCATATCATTAGGAGGCTATAAGCTTTCTGATACATAGTAACCTAATTCCTTCGACCATGAGATCATGTTAATCACCATCACCGAAAGGATGCTTTGATGACATCAAACACCACACTGTAACTGGGTGGCTATAAAGGTGGCATTGAGTGTTCGGAAAGTATGGGTTGAGGCACATGGATCAAGAGTGGGATTTGTCCATCCATATGACGGATAGATATACTCTAGGCCCTCTCGGTGGAATGTCATCCAATTAGCTTGCAAGCATGTGACCGGATCACAAGGGATCACATATCACGGGAACGAGAAAAGAGTACTTATCGGTAACGAGGTTGAACTAGGTATGCAGAGATACCAACGATCAAAACCTCGGATAAGTAAACTATCGTGAGACAAAGGGAAATTGGTATCGTATGTAAGTGGTTCATTCGATCGCAAATTAATCGTAGAAATATGTGGGAGCCATATGAATTTCCAGATTCCTCTATTGGTTATTGATCGGAGAAGTGTCTCGGCCATGTCCGCATAATTCACGAACCGTAGGGAGACACACTTAAGGATTCGATGTTGTTGAGTAGTTATGGAATGATGAGTAAGAGACCGAATGTTGTTCGGAGTCTCGGATGGGATCCGGGATATCACGAGGAGATCCGTAATGGTACGGAGAATAAGATTCATATAAGGAAAGTCCTGTTTCGGAGTTCAGAAAAGATTCCGGTGCTTTCACGGAATGTTCTAGAAGGGTCTGGAAGGTCCGGCACTCCGGAGGGGAAGGGTACATGGATGCGTCATGACAATGTGGAATGGTTGTATCATGTACTAGGTCACTTGGCTGGGCAATATGGAGAGAGAAATCAAATCCAAGTTTGAAAGTCAAATGCCAATTTGAAAAAGTCAAATCTGAAGTTTGCTTGGTGGAGGGAGAGTAGGAAACCTACTTGGGGAGAAAGTCCCACTCCCTCCCACCCGCCGGCCATGAGGAGGAGTAGGAGGAGGACTCCCTCCTCCCAAGCCACCCCCTCCCACCTATATAAGGAGGGGTAGGGTGCCCCCTGCCTTACACACCTAAACCCTAGCCCTTGGCGCCACCACCTCCAAGTGTTGCCGCCGCCTAGGTCTCCTCTTCTAGCCGACTTGGGGCAAACCCTAGCTTTCCCTAGCCGCCGGCCAAGCTCACCCCTTGGTTCCTCTAAACCCTAGATCGCCAAGGCCCTCTCTCATACTCCACCATACTCGCTCCGGCTTAGGCGAAGCCCTGCGGGATCTCCCCTCTACTTCCGACACCACGTCGTCGTGCTGCCGGAATCACGAGGAGAGTGCTACAACCTCCGGCTGTCTGCTGGAACAAGGGAGAGGAAGGTCTTCATCAAGTATCGTACGTGTGACCGATAGTGGGAGCGCTGCCGTAACGCGGTGCCGGAAGGATCGTCTACGCGATCTTGAGATCGGCAAGAGTACGACTACATCACCCACGAGAATCTGCTCTCGTTAACCGCTTTGGATCTTCGAGGGTTAGTATTCTATCAACTCGTTGCTACAATCTAGTAGATAGATCTTGGCTTGATCATAGATTAGATCTTGATTGTGTGTTCATGCGGTAGAAAATTTTTGTTTTCCATGCTACGAACCCCTACAGTGGTATCAGAGCCGTGTCTATATGTAGATCTGTTGCACGAGTAGAACACAATGGTCATTGTGAGCGTTGATGCTTTTGTTGTCGATTTCTTCTTATGTACTTTGCATCTTGCGGGATGGTGGGATGAAGCGGCCCGGGCTAACCTTACATGACATCGTTCATGAGACTTGCTCCACGCTTGACATGCAACTTGTATTGCATAAGTGGCTTTGCGGGTGCCTATTTCTCCCAACATAGTTAAGATTCAATTTACAATGGATGATTGACAATACTAGTATCAATGTTGTGGTTCTTGTTCATAAGTTAGAACGACACTTATTAAAAGCCCCAAACCACGTAAAACATTCAAAGAAAATTAGAGGCATCTAACTTTGTTTTGTAGAGGTGTGTTGTGATGTGATATGACCATGATTGTGATTATATATGATGTATGCAATGTTCCTTATTGTAAGTCGGCAACCGGCAGGAGCCATATGGTTGTCTTTTAAATTCCGTTAAACCCGCGTGTCTTTTATTCAAAGTAGTTGTAATAGGTGATGCTGGTGGATGACAACCATGAAGCGGCGCCATTGACCTTGACGCCATGCCGGTGATGATGGAGATCATGTTCGTGCTTAAAGATGGAGATCGGAAGCACAAGAAGAAAGGCCATATCATATCACATATTATGAATTGCATGTGATGTTAATCCTTTTATGCATCTTGTATTGCTTAGTTAACGACGATAGCATTATAAGATGATCCCTCAAGCACACAATTTCAAGTTTTAAAGTGTTCATCCTTAGTAAGCACCGTTGCTAAAGCTCGTTGTTTCGAAGCAGCACGTGATGATCGGGTGTGTTAGATTCTGCGAGTGTATACAACGTGAGCAAGCCAGATTTGCTCATGCGGAAGCTAAGGTTTGATCTTGACGAGCCTAGCATGTACAGACATGGTCTCGAAACACGGAATACCGAAAGGTAAAGCATAAGTCATATAGTAGATATGATGAACATGTTGATTGTTCGCCTTTGAAGCTACATCATCTCTCGTGATGATCGGTTTTGATGTGGTGGATTTGGTTCATGTAATCACTAAAACAATGTGAGGGATATTGTTTTGAGTGGGAGTTCAACAACAATATGATTAAAAGTTGAACACTATTTATCATAAATTAAATCAAAGTGAATTTGCATAATTGTTGTAGTCATTGGCATCCGTTTACCACCTTACGCTTAGTTATAATTGAGATAATAGAACTATAGAATTCTGGTTAGTTACTTTACGAACTGGTATCGTATTGTTTTGAAGTGTTAATCTAAAGTTTAAAAGTCCTATTGCAAACTTTCAGTAAGTTACGGTTACTCCGTAAAGTTTAATAATTGGTATTAAATCAAGAGTGACAATTCCAGTGTTAGTATATAAATATCATGTTTGTCTCCATGATTCTTGATATTTAAAAGATTGTTTAATATCAAGGTTATCTAGGATCTGAAAGAGTTGTTTTAGAAACCATGATGTGTGTAAGATATTGCGATATCTGAAATAATGTTTTGGTTGCAACATGAGAGAGTATAATATGACAAAGTTTATGTTCTCATATTTGATGAGAATTTGAAAAAGGATGGAGACACTTATCGTCCTAATCCTCCAAAAGGTTTTGGAGAGCAACATTATACTCGCGATTCACCGTTATAAGCTAAAATTAGCTTGATCATGAATTTCCATGATAAGGGTGAATATTTGATAAAATGTTTACTACACTAAGAGATTACTAAAGAATGGAATTTGAAAGAACACCAAGTATTTGATGATGGTGATCTACTTCAAAGTGTAAGTCCAAAGACATTGGTGTTTAATTATACATGCTTTGGACTATGTGTCATGTGTATGGCTCCACTATTGATGTTGATAGATTCTTTCGAACAGAAAAGGAAATACTGAAAGAGAATCTCATAAATATATGGCAGAAAAGAAAAGACTAGAATTGTTCATCTTAGGTATATAGAGGATATACATGTTATGGCTATATTTTTTGTTATTAAACAATGTGGTTCTTAAGTATTTGATACTGAATTTGTTGGTGTGAATCGTCATACGAAACAACACAATTCATGAACTACAATGGCCTAAGTAACTAGCAAGAGAATATGTGATGATGTTCATCGAGAACAAATAAAGTGTTGATGTGTTTCTCGTTAACATCAAAGCTTGCCTTCAAGATTTGTTTTATCAGGTATTATGAGAACAAAAGGGTTGTTCAATTAATTGCCGCAATCCATAAAAGATGGATGATTTACAAATCTCGTTGGATAAATCACATCCATAAAATAAGTGCTAAAATGTCAAAAGACAATTGATTGAAAGATCACTTAGGAAGTGACATCGCCGTTTAAATTATATTGGAAAGAAAACATGAAGAAACTCCATGTGGATGGAATTTTGGAGTCTTTTGATTTTTGATCAAATGACACTTGTGAAACTTTCTTAGAGATAATTAAAACTCCGTTCATAGGCCAAAGAGAACGAATGACTAGCTTATTGGAACTTGTACATATTGTTGTATGAAGTTCATTATGTGTAGTCAAGAGCGATGGATTTCAACTTCATATGCTTTCTCCGAAAAATTGAGTGAATATATGAATATTTACTTAATAAGGATGAAGTATGAAACATTTGAAAAGTTCAAAGACTTTCAAGATGAAGTGAAAAATCATTGTAACAAGAATATAAATAGTTTATGATAAGATCATAAAGGAAGATGTTTGAGTTACAAGTTTAGCATAATACCTAAGATTTAAGGAATCATTCCGTGGATTTGCATTTCCCAAAACACCATAAGAGTATGGAGCGTTCGAGATATGTAATTAAACCTTGTTTGACATGGTAAGATCAAAGGTATAATTCATAAAACTGCCATTATATTTTAAAGATTAAAAGCTTTAGAGACTACCGTTTTTCCACTGAAAAGAGCTCCATCATAATCCGTTGAATTGACACCGTATAAAGTTATGGTTTGGGATAAAACCCAAGTTGTCCTTTATTAAAAATTGGTATGCTATGCATAAGAAAGATGTTTGCAACCAAAATCGGATGAACATATCTTTGTATGTTATTTTGAATAATAGTTGAGTATTCCTCCATAACACCGAAGACAAAAGTGTTTGTCGCTTAGAACGTCAAGTTTCTTTGAGAAGGAATTTTCCGTGAAAAGTTAAGTGGGAGGACAATAGAACTTTGATAAGGTTAAAAGAACCTTAGCTATATGTGCAAAGTTGCGCAGCGCCGAAAAGTGTTCCGGAGGCAGCAACAATGCTCATGACTCACGTGCCTCAAAGGTTGTGGTCACAGAGGTCTAAGTTCCTATTGAACCAAGTAGGTCGGGTAAACAATCAAATACCAAGATTTGAGAGTTAAATCATTATTTGACAATAATGATCCGACTACATGCAAAGAAGCGATGATGGGCCCTGACTCCGTTAAATGGTTTGAAGCCATAAAATCCGTGATAGTTCCATATACAAGAAATCAAGCTTTGAGCTTGAAAGACCCTCTGGAAAGGTACAAGACCTTACAGTCGTATTTGGGTCTATAAAGAAATAGACATGGATGTTTCACATCTATGAAATTATCGACATGTCAGGAAAGAGTTCACAACAATGTTCAAAGAGTTGACTATGACAAGATCTGATCTTTCATTAAGCGATATTTAGTCTAGACGGATCAATGTAGCAACCACTACATATCATTTTGTTATGTGATAGTTGAATAAACAAAACAAGTTCTTCTAATAGAATGACGTGTGCATGACACGGTCCAAAGGGTTTTGTTAATTCAAAGGATGCTAAAAGCATATGCAAACTTCAATGGTTGAAGTAAGCATCGCGGAGTTGGAATCTTCACTATGATGAAACTGTTAAAAGAGTTTAATTTCATCGGAGACGATGAAGTTGCTTGCATTTGCAAGAAATTAAGTGGGAGCGCTAAGACATGTTTCTAATACATTATGTGGAAGACATAATGTTGATTGGAAATGATGTATCTTTTTATTAACACAAGATAAGAATTTCATCTCGATGAAAGGCTTAGGCAGAACCCGAATATTTGGCATCAAAGTCTATATGGATAAATTGTGACGCCAATATGGTTGCCAGAAGTACATAGATGAGATATTGAATGAGTTCAATTACAAGAAATGTTCTTGTTGCACAGGAAGGATTGAATAAATATTTAAGTATTTTGATACTTGATAGATAAAATCACAAAGAATATTTTATCAATCATGTTGTGATGTGTACAAATCCAAATAGTCCTATGCTCTAAATGTTATGAGCGTATACTAGAATGATTCATAAGATGATTATTGGACGATAGTAAAGATATTCTTATGATCTTGTAAAAGAACTAAGAATATATTATTTTGTAGAAGTGACAAATAGATGGTTAGTTCATTGTAAATGAATTACATTGATACTAGTTTTGTCACAAAGTACAAATTAAGTTTATCTCAATCTAAACTAAGGGTGGCATAATAAGATGGAATGTGAGTTCCATAATGAATTTGGATGAGTTCCAAAGTTAAGACATTGTGACAGATACTATAACAAAAGGCTAAGTATATAACTGCTATTATAGCAGCAAAAGAGGGCATTTGTGTCAAGTAGTTTGTTATCAAACTAGGTGTAGTTCACAGCAGGGATAATACTATGAAGATATATTGTACGACAATATTATCAACATGTTTTAACCCCAAAGAACTAAAGGTCACACCAAAGGACCAAATTTGTACAAAGCCATCTCATTAGAGAATGAGTGATGCGTAGAGACGCAAAGACATGCAATTACACAAGGACCTGGAAATGTCAGATTTGGAGATCAGTTGACCACTAGCAATCGTGTACATGCGACACCAGAAAGCCATAGGTATTGAATACACAAAGGTTTGAAACTAGATTATTGACTCTAGTGCAAGTGGGAGACTGTTGGAGATATGCCCAAGAGGCAATAATAAAGTGATATTATCATATCTTCATACCTACGATAAATGTTTACATACCATGCTATAATTGTATTAACCGGAAACATTAATACTTGTGTGATTTGTAAACATAAAAGAGTCCCTAGTAAAACCTCTTGTTAAACTAGCTTGTTGGTTAATATATGATCATGGTTTCCTGATCATGAACATAGAGATGTTATTAACAACATGGTCATATCATTAGGAGAATGATGTGATGGACATACTCCTATAGTTAAGCGTAGCATAAAGATCAAGTCATTTAATATAGTTCATTTGCTATAAGCTTTCTGATGCATAGTAACCTAATTCCTTCGACCATGAGATCATGTTAATCACCATCACCGTAAGGATGCTTTGATGACATCAAACACCACACCGTAACTGGGTGGCTATAAAGGTGGCATTGAGTGTTCAGAAAGTATGGGTTGAGGCACATGGATCAAGAGTGGGCTTTGTCCATCCATATGACGGATAGATATACTCTAGGCCCTCTCGGTGGAATGTCATCCAATTAGCTTGCAAGCATGTGACTGGCTCACAAGGAATCACATATCACGGGAACGAGAAAAGAGTACTTATCGGTAACGAGGTTGAACTAGGTAAGGAGAGATACCGACGATCAAAACCTCGGATAAGTAAACTATCGTGAGACAAAGGGAAATTGGTATCATATGTAAGTGGTTCATTCGATCGCAAAGTAATCATAGAAATATGTGGGAGACATATGAATTTCTAGATTCCTCTATTGGTTATTAATCGGAGAAGTGTCTCGGTCATGTCCGCATAATTCACGAACCATAGGGAGACACACTTAAGGATTCGATGTTGTTGAATAATTATGGAATGATGAGTAAGAGACGAATGTTGTTCGGAGTCTCAGATGGGATCCGGGATATCACGAGGATATCCGGAATGGTCCGGAGAATAAGATTCATATAAGGAAAGTCCTGTTTCGGAGTTCGGAAAAGATTCCGGTGTTTTCACCAGGAATGTTCTAGAAGGGTTTGGAAGGTCCGGCACTCCGGAGGGGAAGGGTACATGGATGTGTCATGACAATGTGGAATGGTTGCATCATGTACTAGGTCACTTGGCTGGGCAATATGGAGAGAGAAATCAAATCCAAGTTTGAAAGTCAAATGCCAATTTGAAAAAGTCAAATCTGAAGTTTGCTTGGTGGAGGGAGAGTAGGAAACCTACTTGGGGAGGAAGTCCCACTCCCTCCCACCCGCCGGCCATGAGGAGGAGGAGGAGGACTCCCTCCTCCCAAGCCGCCCCCTCCCACCTATATAAGGAGGGGTAGGGCGCCCCCTGCCTTACACACCTAAACCCTAGCCCTTGGCGCCACCACCTCCAAGTGTTGCCGCCGCCTAGGTCTCCTCTTCTAGACGACTTGGGGCAAACCCTAGCTTTCCCTAGCCGCCGGCCAAGCTCACCCCTTTGTGCCTCTAAACCCTAGATCGCCAAGGCCCTCTCTCATACTCCACCATACTCGCTCCGGCTTAGGCGAAGCCCTGCGGGATCTCCCCTCTATTTCCGACACCACGCCGTCATGCTGCTGGAATCACGAGGAGAGTGCTACAACCTCCACTGCCTGCTGGAACAAGGGAGAGGAAGGTCTTCATCGAGTACCGTACGTGTGACCGACTGCGGGAGCGCTGCCGGAATACGACGCCGGAAGGATCGTCTACGCGATCTTGAGATCGACAAGAGTACGACTACATCACCCACGAGAATCTGCTCTCGTTAACCGCTTTGGATCTTCGAGGGTTAGTATTCTATCAAATCGTTGCTACAATCTAGTAGATAGATCTTGGCTTGATCATAGATTAGATCTTGATTGTGTGTTCATGCGATAGAAATTTTTTGTTTTCCATGCTACGAACCCCTACACATCGATGCCCCGCCGGGTTGTTGTGCTTCGGCGGCATGCCGGGTGGCCCTTCGTGGGCGGCGAGCTCCCGGAGCCGATGCTTGGCGAAGAACTGCTCCCAGTACGCAAGGTTGTCGGGGTCTTCGACGAGCTCCGGGTCCTCCATCACCGTGATGGTGGCCTGGATATCCTCCACCATTTCGTCGTCCTGCGGTACCGGCAGCACCGGGATGCCGCCGGCGCTAAGCTTCCAGCAGGGCGACGGCCGGAAGTCCGGCGTCGATGAGCATCAGTGCCTCCCAGGGCTGGAGCATACGCTGGCCGAAGCCGTTCGCCGCCGCAGGGTCGCCGGGGTACCTCTCGACCATGGCTTTCTTCTCACCGGATTTGGAGTTCGCGGTAGAGGGGGAGTGGAGAGGCTAAGAGTGTGTGCTATGAGTCAGCGAGGGCGACAACTTTTATAGGCCGAAGTGGACGGAGAAGGCGGGAGGGGTGTAGAGGCGTGGGCGGAAAAAGGGGAAATGGTGGGAAGCCGACGCGGCGGTGGCGCGCCATTACGGTGACGTGTGGCCGACGCGATAGACAGTCATTGCCCGACGGTCCGTCGTGTGAGCTAGGCGAAGGGACGACGACGACCGGATTTTAGTCGCTAACCGGGCAGGGCTACACGCATAGCCGTTTTTTTCGCCGAATTCTCTTCGCCCGGCGTCCCAGCGCCCTGGGATCGGCCTGGGATCTCCGGACGAAAGTTGGCCCAAATCCAAACGAAACTTGCATCCTGGGAACATGACTAGGCAAATTTTCGGCGTCCAGACAAAAAATATGGCATGTAAACAGCGTGGTGGGAACCCGAGTGGAGACGCTCTTAGAGCAAGTCTAACAACGCCCTTAAAATGACGACGCCCTTATAATTTTGGCGGTTACACGGGCTTTTGGTCAGGCGGACGAGCTAACCGCACCTATAAACGACCTGACCTGTAAACGTAATTCACTAGGGCCAGTGAAAGGCCCGTAGCCGGCCCTATTTCTACCGGTCGGACGGGCGGAGACGGGTCAGAACCCGTGTCCCTCCGCCGCAAACCCTATCCACCGCCGCATCTCGGCCACGTACTCCGGCGAGCGATTCCTACCATTTCCTCACAGAGAGAGAGATGGCGACCAGGAGCGGGAGTTGCGGCCTCGGCGACGGCCGTGCTAGGGAAGGGAGGAGGAGTAGGAGGGGTGTCCGCCGTGCACCCGAAGGCGACGACAAGGAGCGGCACCGCATCCGCTCCGTCGGGGCAAGAAGTGCACCTGCAGGCGCTGGACGAACTGGGGGCGGACCCCCGGCTTCTCTGGACCCCTACGCCGCCGGCGCGCGCACCGTGCCAAGGCCGTCGCGCTCTCTGTCGGCTCAACTGGATCCACGGTTCGAGCTCGGGTAGGCATCTTCCTCCATGCTCGTCCTTTCTTCCGCCAAGCCAGCTTGGAGATGAGAGGAGGCGGCTCCGTCGTGGCGCTGGGTCCCTCGCCGACCTCGAGGCCAAGAAGCGGCGCAAGAAGGAGGACGCTGTCGCCGCCATCGAGCTCTCCAAGAAGCAGGAGGAGATCGAGGAGGCGGTTGCCGCCATCCGCGTCAAGGAGGAGGAGGCCGTACTGGGATCCGTCGACGACATGGACGTCGACGTGATCGTCCTCGACGACTAGGATGATAAACACATGCATGATCTTCCCTCATTAATTTAAATTTCAGTTTAAATCATGATTTAAGGATTGCTGATTTATAGTTACTGTTCTCTACTGATGAATTTGAAACCCTCAATCGCGAGTAGAGTTACTCGCGGTTTAAGAGTTGGCTATTTAAGGGTGCTGTTAGTCATGCTCTTAGCGTGGGTCGGTCGCGTCGCTCGCGCGGAGAGCTCTCCTGCATCTCCCTCCCTTGCACGCATCCCCACCGTGCGTCGCCGCCATCGTCCTTGTCAAGCATGTCGCCGTCGTCGTCGTCTCCCTCGCGCACGTCCCTGCCTCCATCCCTCCCGGGCACGTCCATCCCCCTCGCGCACGTCTCCCCCCTCACCATCCGGCGAACGAGTTTAAAATGCAACTTTTTGTCACACCCTCTACATCGATGGTGGACACAGAGTCGCTAGGCTGAGTTGGCGAGATCGCGGGGCCCAGAATTAGGGAGAATGGTCAATGAATGACGTGTAAGAGAGACTGAGTGGTGGGACCAAGTGTGTGTGTGGGTTTGCCCTGTCTTATAAAGCGATGGCATGTTGTACTGAAAAACTCATCAAATGAAAAGACAAGTCTGAATTCTTATCCTTTCGTCTCGTTCTCACCCGCCTGCTGTCTCTCATCCCAAATTCTCTCTGATTCCTGTGATTGATCCAATCCCCCTTCACCCGGGTCATCACAATCTGGTATCCATAGCCAATTTTCGCTCCGCTCGCGCTACGCAATCTCGAGATCCGACCTGTAAAATTCTACCATGAAAGGTGTGGTGTTGCTTTGGCAACGCTGCGCAAAATCCTGATCGGGGTTAGGTTGGATTCAGGGGAGAGTCATGACGGCGCCCGCGAAATCAAGCCATCCTTCCGCTCAGACAAACTTCGTCCTCAGTAGGATGGAGGATCTGGAAAAGGCGATAGCGAATCTGATGCAGACGGTGGACGCCATGGCCGTCGATTTGAAGATGGTGACAGGAGACGTGCATGGATTTCGGCAGCAGCTTGAGGATTTCGGCGGCGAGTTGGATGGATTCAAGCGCTCTGTCATCATGGCCGGCAAGCAGCCGGCGCAGTCGCGTGCTGACTCACGGGTGGAGTGTCCGCCGGCTTCGTCAGGAAGTACCTCGGCCGCGGCGCGTCTCGCCAATCGTGGCGCACCTCTGCTAGATTTACCAGTGGGCGCACCGGGGTACGTCACTACGCCCTCCTCACCTACGGAGGCAGGGGATTCGGCTGCACCGAACGACTACATCATGCATCCGCGACGGCATGATTTTCCACGGTTTTCAGGTGATAAACCATTACTTTGGGTGGATCTCTGTCTTACTTATTTTGACATGTACAAAGTGCCAGAGCATCACTGGGTCAGTTCGGTGTGTTTGCATTTGGATGGGCATGTTGCGTTATGGTTTCAAGCATTCAAACGTACTCATAGGTTGATCAGTTGGGATGAATTGATGCATGATGTGGCGGAGGAGTTTGGTTTGGATGAATTTGATGGACAGATGACTAAACTATTACAATTGAAACAAACTGGCACAGTCGCGTAATACCGTTTGCAGTTTGAGGAATGCATGTATCATTTGATCTCCATGGATGCCAGTCTCAGCTCCAGATAGTTTGTGACTCAATTCTTGTTTGGGTTACGGGAGGATATCAGATTACCAGTTCATCTGCAGGGTCCCACGAGTATTACACGTACTACATCTTTGGCACAGATTCACGAGGAAGAAACAAAGCATCATCGTCCTCGCACTCGTCCTACAGCACCTACCAAACATCCTCCTGCTTCTGCTCCTGTCCAGCAAACGGCTCTTCCTGCTGGGACTCGTACTAACTGGCCACGCAAGCAAGGGAATGACGATTTTAATTGTGAACGACAGTTGCAGGATTTCAGGCATGCCAACAGGCTTTGCTTCAAGTGTGGTGATAAATACGCCAAGGATCATCAGTGTAAACGTTCTGGGCAGCTGCTTATGATTGAAGTGGGTGATTTTGGCGAGGTGTTATCTGATGATATAGTACATGCACTCGAATTGTTGGACGAGATGGTGGCACCGGCAGCCTGTTGCCAGCTATCCTTGGATGCTTTGGCTGGGACTGAAGGAGAGGAAACACTTTGTCTCCGGGCATTAGTGGGCAACCAAGTTGTGTTACTTTTGGTCAATGGCAGCACACATACGTTTGTCTCCAAAACTTTTGTTGAGTGTGCTGGTTGTCTCATTTCACCTGCTTCTGCCTTGCCTATCAAAGTTGCTAACGGTGAACTTATGGTTTCCCAAGAACAAGTGCGGGGTCTCACATGGTGGACACAAGGTCACACGTTTGTGACTGATATGCGTATTTTGGATATTGTAGCATATGATGCCATTCTGGGGGTGAATTGGTTTAAACGGTTTGGCAGAACCAAAAATGATTGGATGGAGAAGAATATTTCCTTCCAACATAATGGCAAGGAAATTACATTGCAAGGTGTGCGCAACAAACCAACCACGAAACTCACAGAATTATCTGGTGATCATCTTCAGAAATGGTTGCAAGGCAATGAGGTTTGGGCGTTAGCAGTGGTGGATTCTGTCAGTGGGGTTGCCAACAGTATTACAACCTCTGTCTCACCTGATTTACAAGAGTTGTTGTCTAGATACAGTGATGTCTTTGCCGAGCCCAAGCAACTTCCACCTCAAAGAACCTTAGATCACGCCATTACTTTGGAAACATGAGCACAACCGGTAAACTCTAGGCCCTACCATTATTCTCTGTTACAAAAGGATGAGATCGAGTGTGTGGTGACCCAGCATACCACTGCATGTGTAGTATACTATAATCGTTGACATGACATCCATAGAACACCGTTCTGTAAATATCACATCTCTCAGAGTGGTACAACAGAAACATTGCGGGTCCATATTACAAATATACACACCTTATTATCATTACAATACCGGAAGTTCAAGACTTCCAAAAGATTCCACTTACAAACCAAAATATAAAGTGTTTCAGCGGAATTTAAAAGTAGCAACTCCGACTAGGAGTTGAGCTCAGCAGCTTATTCTATATAGTTCATGCTGCTCGGCTCCGTTGGTTACTACTAACTAGGGATACTTAGTTGGACTCGTTATCATCGACACTGTAGCGGATTTCGTAATCCACTCCTTCAACACCTCCGGACAGATCAGGTTCCTCGTAGAACACATCTTCTTGTCATTCGGCTGCATACATTGGCACGTCTTCGGGATCCTTAGAGTCTAAGCAAGGGATCAAAGGAAAGAATGAGTAACAGCGTTACCCAACAAGTTCATTATATGCAAGGTGGGAAGTTTGATGCTCTAACTACCACCTCGGATTATAAATCCTTGGCACTATGCAATTTTTGTAAATCTTTCTTCAAAGATTGATTTTATTCTGAAAAACTATGACAATCAGCCTTCACAGGTTGACCAGAACTTTCATGGAGTTCCTTTCTGCGCGTTCAGTAGCTCCTTCCGGACGAGGAGTAACAAGTTATAGTTCTTACACTTTGCAGAGGTGCGTTAATTTACCCATGAGAGATCAACTCCTTGTTGCACAACCGGGCGTACTTTCCCATCCACAATTCTATGATGTGGGGCCCAGTAGTTGGTCCAAGCCAATCACTGCCCCCTTCGCAACCTCGCATGCCTCCTTGGTGTACACCATGCCCACATAATGAATTATGGCAATGGTTTGTACAAACCGTTAGATGCCAGAACTATCGTGGGACGATGAGGGTTCCCACCCATATGATGCATATCCTCTACGAATTACCAATTAATATGCATGCTACGAGGATAACAGCCACGACCTGCACATCCGGCTTCATGCGAGAGGGAGAAGATACAGCTGACTTCTCTGTCCCATTCCAAATCTCATGGCAAACGCATAATATACGGCACTAGAATCACTGATGTCAAGGGTTATTAAGTCCCTATTTGATCATCATTGTTTGCAACTAGAACCCTAAGTTCTATTGCTCCAATATATCACCACTTAGGATGATATCTATGATTCTTTTATTTGTGAAAATAATATTTTCTTTCTTTTATAACATATATGATAACACACAATTTGTAAATACTTTGATAAAGACTCTTCAAAGGAGATGAGCAAGTGATGAACTTGCCTTGTGATGGCAAGGTAGTGAAGTCTGATGCTTGCACTGGACCTTGAGCTTCTATGTCTAAAAAAACATCATTATTGCCCGGTAAGGACAATATTTAAAGAAGCAAAATGATTATGCAAGTAATGTAATGCATTATTTAATTTGATATTTATTTACCCTATTATTATACAAGATTCTTTTTAATAATAATAAAGCATTTATAAATATTACTTTTTAATATTTATAGCATATATTGAATTATTTTATTTTATTTGACTTTTATTGATTTAATAATTCTTTTAGGAATTATCAATTATACATTAAAAATTGTTATTAAATATTTATTTAGTATTTTTTCAAAAATACTACAATATTAATATATAATGAAAGTGATTTTTATTTATTTTTATCATCTTTCAATAATTTTGTAAAATTCCATAAGGAATATATAATTTACAAAATTCTTATAAAAATTTAAATGTCTAAAATTTTATATCTTATTTTATTTGGATAGTGTGTATTATTGTGAATCCAAAAATATTTTATTTATAATTTTTGGAATTTTATTTTATTTTCTAGAATTTAATTAAGTCTAGTGGTATTTTGGTCTTTTCCTTTTTATTCAAACAGGTCTGAAAGGATTTCTGGGATGGCTTAATCTTATTGGGCCCTAGTGGCCCATTAGTCATAGAAAAAATAACCACCCCGAAGGGTCTGGCCCAACTCAGCCCATTCTCACTGCCTCCCTCTCCCTCGAGCTCATCCTCTCCTCCTCTGACCCCGACCCATGGCCGGCGATGCCGCCGCCGGTGATTCCCGCCGCCGTAGGCCGTTCTGGTTGCCGCCGTGGTGCAACAGGGGGTTGTCAACGACACTTGTCCTTTCTATCCAACTGGATTCGAGCCTGGGGCTCTCCTGTGATGGATCGATGCCGTCCCGAACCCTAGGGTTTGGAGGTTGGCGTGGATCCTGGTGCTGTCGCCGCCGTCGCGCATCGTGGTGATGCTCCTCGCCTCTATGTGTGTTCATGGTCGCTGCTGTGGCGCCGTATGGGTTGCAGCGCCCCTCCTAGGGTGATCCCCGTGCCGCCATGGACGTCGGCCCCTCTGCTTCCTCTTCTAGTCTCCAGCGAGGACCTTTGGTGAGTTCTTCTCCTCTCCCCTTGTGCTCTCTTTGCTCGCTCAACCCATGTTGAATGTTGGCAGTGACCTCTCTGGTTACTGTCTGGTTCTGATTAGGATGATTTATCCATTTAGGGTTCTTATCCTGTGGTTGATCATATACTGGATGAATTAGATTATGTCTGGATGGTCTGTAAACATGCTAAATGATTATTGGCCTGAGGCTTGTTGCTTGAGATGAACTGTGATGGTTCTGGTGGCTTATTAGATGCTTTTATGCTTGGATTGCATATGATTCAGATGGTATAGTTGCTTTGGAACCATGCTTGGTAAAGTTAGTGACTTGATAACCTTTCACTGTCATTTCATGGTTTAGGAGCATGGTTATGGTGTGATGAAATCAACTTGTCCTAATCTTTGTTGGCTTAGAAATTAATATGTGGTTTGAGTTCATCATGATCTCAAACTGTACAGATAAACATTGGAATGTTTTATTTATGATTCCTGACAGGAAAATGATTAGTAGATTGACTTGTTGAATCTGTGATGATTGGATGTTTATCCTGATTCACATAGAATTGTTCTTGTGACACCATTTTGGTATGGCACACAAGATTGATTCTTATTCATTGATTGGGTTGGTTTAAGCTTAAAACAAGCTTGGATTTATAAGATAAATAGAAATGCTCTTCTCTGAATTCCCTAAGACCAATGATGTTGGTCTGAGGCTTAGGGGTTCAGATCTTATCTAGTTGATTCATATAGATAGTCCTGGTAATGGTACCAGCTATTGTTTTTGAATCAAAGCTTGGTAAAATTGATAGTAAGCTTGATAATTATCTGGATCCAAAAGATTAATTTCTAAGGTGCTACCCTTTCTTTAGGGATGTGCCTAGAAATAGATCATAGCTATATTTATGCTTGAATTGTAATATATAGCCTAACAACCAGAGCAATGATGTTGTTCTGAGCTCTGGTTGGATCCTTGTACTTTGCTGTTTGCTTTTAGAGTTTAAAATTCTCTATGATGGATTCACCCCACTTGGGTGTTTTCTGAGAGTTTGTTTCATAAAACAACACATGCTTCTATCTAGATGATATGATTAGATCATGTGAAGGTTTTATGATACTCACCACATAATCTGATGTTTGTGGAGTAAAGTGGTGATGATGATCTTGTTTTGCTGAGCTTCTATGCTTGACCTTGAGCTAGCCTGCTTCTCCTAGCTCCTGGACTTGATCTTGTTGTCCACCTGATCCTTCACCCTCCTTATGTCACCATCTGGTGATGTTTGGTTGATCTTTGGTGGTTTAGTTTAGTTGTTGTGCTTGGTAAGCTGCTGTCTAAGCTGGTTGTTCTTGTGTGCAAGAAGTGGAGAGATGCACTAGTGCCTCTCCACGGTTGTGCTGGTGGTTTTGTGAGTTTGGGGCTGTGCTGTGAGGCTGATAGCACAACACATGCATTTAGTTGTGTGTCCTGCTTGTGTGCTTGCTGTGCACCTGTGGATATGTTCAGAATTTTTGAAACTTACTGTTATCTGGTTACTTTCACCTGGCTGGTGAAACTTGCCCCTCTTGGCTGTCATTTGACTTCTGGCTTAAAATTTATGAAAGATGGATTCTTTCATATTGGTGAAACTTGTCCCTTTTATAACTTTCTCAATGATGAGTTTGTTCAGTGCACCTCACTGACATGTCTGAGAGAAAAATAATTCTAACTCTAACTTTCCTTTTTCTATTTAGTTTACATTTGTTTTGCGAATGCAGATATAAAGATGAAGATTTTAGTTTAGGTTTTCTTTTATAGAATAGTTATAGAATAATCCAATGTAATTTTCTTATTCTTTTGTAATTTTCATTTTATTATTTTGTAATCTTCATTTTATTCTTCTGTAATAAAGATTATATAATTTTTAATAAAGATATATTCTCATCCTTTATTCATTTGTTATTGTGAAGTTTGGAAATGATTTCAATAAGTTTCATTTTTGTAACTTGTTTATATATTGATAATATGAAATAAGTTTTCATATTCTTAATTGTTTTCTTTAAATAAAGTTTGAGTCAAAGTAATTAACTCTTAATTTAATCAAGATTCAAATCTTATTCCTAATTCATTTGAAGTATAATTCAAACACTCAAGTTTAAAATTCAAATTCACTTTCCAAACACATAATTCCTCAAAGATCATATCAAAGTTTATAACAATCATCCTTTAAGACTAAACCTAATCTCAGAGTATGAAAGAAACATTGATCACTTTAGGTTTTTACTTGACGAAAATTTTACCCACATTTTCACAGTTAAATGCATGCAACATTCCATATTCCTAAATCTACCCTTCGTTAGTTCTTAAATGCTGGCATGTTACAGAGTGTCAGGTCCATGAAAAGCTAGAGGCAGGTATTATTACAGCTAGCATGAGCCCATTCGCTTCTCTAGTCTTTCTCATCAAGAAGAAAGATGGGTCGTGGAGTTTTTGCATGGATTACCGCATACTGAATACTTTGACAGTCAAGAACAAGTTTCCTCTGCCAATCGTCAATGAACTCTTGGATGAATTGGCCGGTACTAAATTCTTCTCTAAGTTGGATTTACGTGCTGGGTACCATCAGATCAGAGTGCGGCCGGAAGATGAGCTCAAAACAACGTTTAAAACGCATCATGGACATTTTCAGTTTTGGGTGATGCCTTTTGGCCTTACGAATGCGCCAGCCACATTTCAGTGCGTGATGAACTCGATTTTCGCTCCTTATTTGTGCAAATTTGTCATCGTTTTCCTCGATGATATTCTGGTCTATAGTCAGAATTGGGAGGATCACATCAAACATCTCCAGTTAGTTCTTCAGAAACTAAGAGAGGCACGGTTGTTTGCTAAACTGAGTAAATGTAGCTTCGGTCAAAACAGTATTCAGTACCTGGGGCACATTATTTCAGATGCGGGAGTGTCTACTGATCTAGAGAAGACAAGTACTATGGAGAACTGTCCTATACCAACCTCGGCTACTGAGTTGAGAGGTTTTCTGGGGCTGACTGGGTACTATCAAAAGTTTGTGAGGAACTATGGACTGATCACGAAGCCACTCACCCAGTTACTCACCAAAAAGGGTTTTGAGTGGACACCTAAGGCAACTGTTGCTTTTCAGCAACTGAAAACTGCTATGATGTCCACACCTGTCTTGGCTTTACCGGGTTTTAATTTGCAGTTCACTGTGGAAACGGATGCTTATGAGACGGGTGTTGGTGTTGTGCTCATGCAACAAGGTCATCCTATTGCTTATATGAGCAAAG
This sequence comes from Avena insularis, assembly GCA_023614405.1. Lineage (NCBI taxonomy): Eukaryota > Viridiplantae > Streptophyta > Magnoliopsida > Poales > Poaceae > Avena > Avena insularis. The sequence continues at coordinate 206,512,473 of CM042691.1, read as the reverse complement.
CCTTGGGTTTGTTGAACAGGAAACTTTCTATCTATGAGAAAGAGTTTCTAGCAGTGATTATGGCAGTGGATAAATGGAGACAGTATTTACAACGTGGTCCATTTGTTATTCTCACTGATCATGAAAGTTTGAGCAATCTGAATGATCAACTCTTAACTTCAGAGTTACAAAGGAAGGCCATGTCCAAACTCGTGGGTTTACAGTTTGTCATTAAATACAAGAAAGGGACATATAATGGGGCAGCAGATTCTTTATCCAGAGTGGGACATTTGCTAACAACTCAGGTTGTTTCTTTTGTTCAACCAGATTAGCTCAAAGAAGTGTTTAATTCATACACTACTAATGCTCAAATGACTCAGTTGTTACAAGAATTGGCACTGCATTCTCCCAATGATAAAGGGTTTTCTCTTGATCAAGGTCTCATCAAATATAAGGGCAGATTGGTGATTGGTGAAAATTTGGCCCTTTAAACTAAACTAATTGCTTCTCTCCATGATAGTGCTGTAGGGGGACACTCTGGTGTGCAAGCTTCTTATCAGAGAATTAAGCAATTGTACTATTGGCCTGGTTTGAAAATAGTTGTGGAGAATTATGTCAAACAATGCTCAGTTTGTCAGCTTGCTAAACATTCTCACCAGAAGTCAGCTGGTTTATTACAGCCTTTACCTCCTCCTGCTTTGCCTTGGCAAGATTTGACAATGGATTTCATCGAAGGTTTGCATGTTTCTGAGGGTGCAAATTCTATATTGATGGTGGTGGATCGTTTGACGAAGTATGCACACTTTCTTCCTCTTCAACACCCGTATACTGCTGCAACGGTTGCTAAACTTTTTGTGGATAATGTGGTCAAGTTACATGGCGTTCCTATCTCTATTATCTCGGATCGCGCCAAGATTTTCACAAGCCATTTTTGGAGGAAAATAATCAAAGCTGTGGGCTCCAAATTACACTATAGTATGGCTTATCATCCTCAAACAGATGGTCAGAGTGGGCGTGTGAATCAGTGTCTCGAGCAATATCTGAGATGTGCTATTCAGGACAATCCTCGACACTGGAAGAAATGGTTGGGGTTGGCTGAGTTTTGGTACAACTCCAGTTTTCATTCTTCTCTGGGTTGTTCACCCTTCAAAGCTCTGTACAAGCTGGATCCCAATTTTGGAGGTATGCCTAATCTAGCAGTGTCCGATGATTCTGTCGCGAAAGAGGCTACTCTAGATTATCAGGCTCATACGGAATTGTTGCGTGCTCAACTGCTTCGTTTCCAGGTGTGTCAAAAGCATTATGCTGATCGCAATTGAACAGAACGTGAGTTCCAGGTTGGTGAAAAGTACTGCTGAAGCTTCAACCATATGCGCAACAATCAGTGGTCAATCGTCCTTACCCAAAGCTTTCATACAAGTATTTTGGTCCATACACCATACTGGAATGAATTGGTGATGTGGCGTATCGTCTGCAATTGCCAGCTTCAGCTCAAGTCTACCCGGTTTTCCATGTGTCCCAACTGAAGCCTTTCACTGCTAGTTATACACTAGTCTTTACTGAATTGCCATCGATTCCTGACCTACAAACAGCGGCGCCAGTACCTGTGGAGATTTTGGAGCGTCGGCTGGTTCGCAAAGGCAATGCTGCTGCTCCTCAAGTTCTCATTCGTTGGGCTCACATGCCTGACAACTGCACGACCTGGGAAGACTACTAGTGCTGAAGACTCGATATCCTGATGCAGATATCTAGGGGGCTGAAGCACAAGGGAGGGGAACTGTCACACCCTCTATGTCGATGATGGACACAGAATCGCCAGGCTGAGCTGGCGAGCTCGCGGGACCCAGCATTAGGGAGAATAGTCAATGAATGAGGTGTAAAGAGACTGAGCGGTGGAACCAAGTGTGTATGTGGATTTGCCATATCTTATAAAGGGATGGCATGTTGTACTGAAAAACTCATGAAATGAAAAGACAAGTCTGAATTCTCATCCCTTCATCTCATTCTCACCCACTTGCTGTCTCTCATCCCAAATTCTCTCTGATTCATGTGATTGATCCAATCCCCCTTCACCCGGGTCATCACACTTCTCTACGGCAGCGGTGCTAGATCTTCTACGGCGGTGGTCGATCTGTCGAGCCAAGGTCAAGCCGAGATCCAATCGCGGTGATGGACGGCAGGGACTACCAAGATGGCGTTATGGTGGCATCATGACAGGGACACGCTGCCGGAGCTACTGCTGCCTCTCGAGTTTCTCCCCAGCTGCTGCTGCTCCAGCACGACAGGTTACTGCTCCTCCACGACAATCTGCTGCCAGTGAGTACCCTGATTAGATTAGGATTGCTTGGGGTACTGGTGGTAGCTGGCCTCCTGGCGACTGAGTACTCAACATAGGAATTTTTTACAATTTTCCCTTGATTACACATTACAGGATCATGGCTAAGAATTTCTGCACTAGTTTTAACACAGTGGTGCTTAGGAGATTGTATCAGTTTGTTATCCGTGTTTGATACTCTACGGTAAATTTAGCATGAATCCTGCAGTATATTCAAGATAAAGTTGTTAACGTTCCCGTGGAACTCTCAAGTAATTTTAGCATATATATGAGCTCTAGTGAATTTTTCCCAACCCCATGGTAGAAAAGGAGAAGTGAATTTTGTCCAAGATTTGTTGGAATATCTATAACTAAACAGTTAAAGTTTCTGCATGAATTTTTGTGTGTGTACTACCTGCAGTAATGAATCTATTTTCTTACTACATTGAACATATTCTTGCTTGTATTTTCAGTATGGCGAATGTACATATTCTTGTTACCCGTAGTTCATGATTGTACTAAATCGCCATATGAGTATGCATGAATATTTTGGTGCTTTTCCTTGCTTTGCCATCTCATCATTACCCACTTCTACTCCTAGTACTAATAGTAGCACAGTTTATGACTGGTAAATCAACCTACTCCATATGATTGTTCCATACATTTCTGAATATTCTGCCATAGCCAGTGAATACATTTGTTGCCATAGCTAGTGAAGGCATTACTTTGACAATGAGAATTAGTGATGTTCCTAATTGATTTGTTGCCAAAATCTACTTGTGATTGCTTCCTGTATTTATTTGGGGTCTCATAATTTGAGAATTTTGGATTAATGGAGTTTGAGAAAACTCTGCCATGTTGGGAAATGCTGAGCAGTAGTTATTTTACTTGATAAACATAATGTCAGTAGCTTGCTTGGAGTAATAAATCTGCAGCTTGCTTCGATTGCTTGCTTGTAACTCAAGAGTACTCCATCTGGTACTTGTCCTTGTGCTTTTCAGTCTAAACTGAATAAATGTTTGCATGATTATACAAACTTTCAATATTATACTGTTAGTGTATATGGAATCTGGGCATGATTACACAAACTATCAATAGTATACTGTTAGTGTATATGGAATCAACATTTAGGCAATGTATATGGAATCTGCTGAAGGGGTGTTTTCTTGTTCATGCACTCCTGCATTCATTTCTTGTTCATGCCCTCCCGCAGCTTGATACAGTGACATACTGATAATAGCAGTTTGTTGGTTACTCAAGTGCTTGTGCCATCTTTTATATTGATTTCTACAACATTTTCTTGATTGAAATATTATGGCAGCATGTGCCATCTTCATCTGTTTGTGGTAAAAGAATGCTTCCTACAAGCATGCCATCTTTAAAGCATAGCTCTGTTTGGTTTGCTGCTGGTCCTCTGTTTACTCCATGAATTTCTCCAAATTTACTACAGTAGCTAGGTTAGAATTTTTTTTGAACTCATTATTCTTGCTTAAGTTTGGTTTGATGTTAGGGCTCTCATTGGTTTGCTGCTAGTGCTCTGTTTACTCCTTCAATGGTGATAAAAAATAGGGGTGGCTTCACCTAGCATTAGCGTTGTGGTTAAAAGGCGGTGGAGTCGACGATTCTTTCCCAACGTTGAACAATGGCAGAGTAGGTATCTCTTTTTTAATGTTGGTTGCCTACAGGTTTATTACCTCCTTTTTAATATCGTAAGCCTGCAAGAAAAAACAGACGAATAAGAAAGTTGTTAGCAAGGGCAATTGTAGAGACACTATATGTTCTGTGCTACTATAAAAAAAGTTTACACCTTGGCTTCTTTCATAAGTTTTTCATTTTCTTTATAGGCAATGCCTAGCTTAGGTTTAAGAGATTCCGTCTCCTCTTGAAATATGTGTGCCCAGTTTGATGCAGCCAATAACTTCCGCTGGCAATCAGCAACAAATTTAGCTTCACAATTTGCAAGCTCGGTTTGATTAATGGCATCTACAAAGATAATGCCTATCTTTTGTAGATAAAGAAGACCGAGCAGCAATCCTTGTGATTTGAGAGCATCTTCCTCTGTTGGCTTGTAATCACCATGGATTTTTTGTTGTGTAACATAGAATATTGTCCATGCGCTGGTGCATTGATGCAGATAGAGCCAAGCATCTGGTTATTACCAACAGCGCATGCCCTAGATTCGTGTATCTCCAAAGATAGGCTTTTCAAAGCTTGTTGAAGAACAATTTCTTTGCAGATGTAGACAACCTTCCGCACAACCTGAGCAAAATGAAGCATAAACTGTAAAGTAAATAACTTTGATTTTGCTTTCATCTAAGAAGAAGAATTGCTCTAGTCTTACCTTTCCTGCTTTCACAGGCAATCTAATGTAGTACTCCCTCAGATCCATAATAAGTGTCATTCATCTAGTACAAAGTTTGTTCTAGCCTAGTACAAAATGAGCGACACTTATTCTGGATCGGAGGGAGTAGTGTTTTACATGGACCGAGTTAAAGATCGGGAACCAATAAAAGGTATGCGACCGACGGTCTTACCAGAATTATTTGTTTTTCCCAGGACACGCCGAATTGAGAATTATCCTAGTTCCCAGACTAGAGTTCAGATCGACCAGATCGCCAGGAGGCGGGCCGGAGGCAACCACATCGCAGCATAAGCTCTGTAGGTGGCGAGGGTGTGAACGCGTGTGGAGTTCGTCAGTCGGCAGCAACGGTGCAGGTGACGTCTCCGCCATACCACTTTTTTGTCCGATTCGATTTGGCTAAAGACTGCGCGCGTGTGCTCTTGTCGGAGATACGCTGCTGTGGCGCATGTCTGACTATCCGCAGGTGGAGCCATATCGCTCGTGGAACACCTAGGAAGATATGATGGAGTATAACACCGTGATGAGAGCATCCCCACTCGTTGGGCGAATCCGGGCCAAAATTCAGACCTTTTTTGGCCGGATGATACGCCCAATCTGCATCACCATTCTATATCATAATCTACCTCTATTTATTGATATTTGTCTTATTATGAGGTATTATTTATGGCTTTTCATCTGTTTATGCATGTTGGATGATTTTTGGAGGATGGACTGTCGGAGTCTGGATTCTGATAAAAAAAGGGCGTTTTGATGCAATTTCGCGAAGATCAGAAAAATACCAGAAAAATATGGGAAAATATTATCTTTCCAGAAGATTGAGGAAGCCAGAAGGAGGGACTAACAAGGGGGCAGGCCACACCCAGGCGCGGGCCCACCTCGGCGCGCCTTAAAGTATGGCTTTGCCACTGGGCTCAGCCTTACCTCGCTTTGTATCTTCCCTACGGAACCCTAAGGCTAGGAGAGCGACCACAGATAGATTTTCGCTGCCTCTGGGGGCGGAAAACACCGAGAGAGAAAGATCTCTCTGACAGACAGATTTCTGTCGAGGAAATTTCTTCCCGGAGAGGGGAGAACGTCGCCATCAACACCATTGTCAAGCTAGGCTTCATCGGGATCATCATCATCATCCACACCATTATCTCCACCAGCACCATCATCACCACTCCGTCCTGCTGTAACAATTGTGTTGGATATTGCTTTAGTTCTTAGGGGAAACTTTCCTGGTGTTAATTACTATTGTAGTTGATGCTTGTGAGTGGGACCATTGGTTATTATTTATGTTCAGATTGTTATCCATTATCATATCATCTTTGATCTTGATCCATATGATGTCTTGTGAGTAGTTCGTTTAGTTCTTGAGTACATGGGAGAAGTCATGTTGTTATTAGTGGATTTGTGTTGAGTTATTGTTTAATGGTTTAGTATTTAAGTTGTGGTGCTATTCTTCTAGTGGTGTCATGTGAACGTTAACTACATGATACTTCATTATTTATGGGCCTAGGGGAATGCATTGTGTATTTGGATACTAATTGTGGGGTTGCCGGAGTGACAGAAACTTGAACCCCCGTTAGGACACCTTTGCACAAGGGAGTGTAGGATCTTAGAGTTTAAGGCTGTGGTTAGATTTATATCTTAATTATTTTCCTGTAGTTACGGATGTTTGCAGGTGGTTTAATCACAAGTATGTATTAGTCCAAGTAAGGTCGGTACATTAGCACAGGTTCACCCACACAACACTTACAACACCAAAGAAGAGTACTCAGCTATATGAAGCGAAAGCACTTGACAGAATTCCCATGTGTCCTCGAGAACGTTTGGTCCTTATAAGTATTTCCACCGGCTTGTCCTTTGCTAAGAAAGGATTGAGACACTTGCTGCGTTTGTTCTTTGTTACTTGCACGTTGTTTTGTTGCCTTATCAGAAAACCCCTAAAAATCCGTTTGCTAAGTATTTGTAGAGAGTTCCTGCTCCATACCACCGTTCAGCACCTTCTGCTCCTCGTTGGGATTGACACTCCTATTTATCGAAAGTACTAAGATACACCCCCTATACTTGTGGGTCATCAATACTATTTTCTAGCGCCGTTGCCGGGGAGTGAAGCGCTATTCAAGAGTGGAACTGGTAAAGAAAACTTCTACTATGAGTATTTCTTTTGTTACTGTTTGTTACTTTGTTTCCAATTTTGATAACCCACTTGGTTTTCTGTTTGGAAAAACTACTACCACTTCTAGGGTAGTATATGAACCACCACCTATTAAGATAGATACTTTTAAGATACCTACAAGTATTGTTAATTGTGTTATGAATAATTATTATTTTGGGGATGGAACTGTCTATCCTGGTGATCACTTGCTTTTTATCCATGAATTATGTGGGTTGTTTAAGTGTGCAGGTATCACAACTGAACAGGTGAATAAGAAGTTACTCTCCATATCCTTGAAAGGGAGAGCTGAAGAATGGTATAAGCTGCTGAAGAATGGACAATCCATGGAATGGGAGGAAATAACATCTTTCTTTTATTCTAAATTTTATCCTCCCAGTGAGATTCATAAGGATACAAATCTGATATATAACTTTTGGCCTCGTGATGAAGAGAGTACAGCTCAAGCTTGGGGGAGATTGAAGTTACTAATGCTTAAATGTCCTATTCATGAACTCCCTAAAAATATCATTATCAATAACTTTTATGCTAGGCTTTCTCTTTATGATAAAGATTTACTAGATGCTTATTGTGCTGGATCATTCACATGTATGAAGGAAGAAGCTAAATGGGATCTTCTAGACCGTATTCAAGAGAACACTGAAGTTTGGGAGAATGACAAAGGAAGAAAGTCAGGTATAAACTATGATTATGAATGCATTAAATCTTTTATGGGAACTGATGACTTCCGTGATATTAGTAATGAGTTTGGTCTTGACCCTCAAGTTCTTGCAAAGTGTTTTAAGTCCTTTGCCTCTTATATTTAAATTCCCAAGAAAGAGTGGGACAAGTATCATGCTCCTTATAAAGACATTGTTATCCATGTTCCTGCCAGCGTAGAGGTTTGTACTGTTGATCCTATTTTGCAGAAACCTTATGTAGAGAAAATCCCTTTTCCTTCCAAGGTAAGGGAACATACTATTATAGCTAATGTGGTTAGCAAAAGCGCAAAGAAAACCGTGGGGTCCGATGAGCTTATTGATATTGAGCCTGTGGTAGCTATTGTGAAGGATCTTGTCACTAGAAATATAGAGGATGAGCATATTGTCTTCTGTGAAGACGCCACTAATAATGTTTCTCATCCTAAGAAAGTTAGAAAAGCTAGTGTCCCTGTGCTTTTTGTTAGAATTGGTAGCCATAGCTATTATGGTTTATGTGATATTGGTGCTAGTTCTAGTGCTATTCCTTATGAGCTTTACAGGGAAATTATGCATGAAATTGGTCCTTGTGAGATTGAGGACATTGATGTGGTTATTCACCTTGCCAATAGAGAGCAAGTTTGCCCCATTGGCATTGTAAGAGATGTGGAGGTCCTTTGTGGTAAGATTAAATATCCTGCTGATTTTCTAGTACTTGGTAAAGAAGCTAGTAAAACCTATCCTATTATATTTGGTAGACCCTTCTTGAATACTTGTGGGGCTATTATAGATTGTAGGAAGGAAAAAGTTTTGACTAAGTTTGATGGAGAGTCTTATGAGTTTCATTTTTCCAAATTTGCCAAAACTCCTTATGAAAATGAACTGCCTAATGATGATTTTATGGTTGAACAACTTTCTGCTATTTCTCTTGCTCCTAACAATGCCTTGCAGCAGTTCATGGAAGATCATGAAAGTGATGTCTTCATGAAGGAAAGAAATGAGATTGACGAGGTTTTCCTTCGTCAGCCTGAGTTACTTAAGCATAATCTACCTGTGGAAGATTTGGGTACCACACTACCACCTAAAGAGGACCCTGTTTTCGAATTAAAACCTTTACCTGATGATCTTAAATATGCTTATCTTGACAATAATAAAGTTTATCCTGTTATTATTAGTTCTAAACTTTCAGGAAAGGAAGAAGAAATGTTATTGGAAGTATTGAAAAAACACCGAGGAGCTATGGGTTATACTCTTGATGATTTAAAAGAAATTTCTCCTACCATATGCCAGCATGCTATTAATATTGAGCCTGATGCAAAACCAGTTGTTGAGCACCAACACCGTCTAAATCCTAAGATGAAGGATGTGGTAAGAAATGAGGTATTAAAACTCCTTGATACTGGAATTATTTATCCTATTGCCGATAGTCAATGGGTTAGCCATGTTCATTGCGTTCCCAAGAAAGGGGAATAACTGTTGTGCCTAATGAAGATAATGAGATTATACCCCAAAGAGTAGTGGTTGGGTATAGAATGTGCATTGATTTTAGAAAGATTAATAAAGTTACTAAGAAAGATCATTATCCTTTGCACTTTATTGATCAAATGCTTGAAAGGTTGTCAAAAAAGACACACTTTTGCTTTCTTGATGGTTATTCTGGGTTTTCTCAAATTGCTGTGAAAGCACAAGACCAAGAGAAAACTACTTTCACTTGTCCTTATGGTACTTATGCTTATAGGCGTATTGATGGGTTTCGCAGCATAGTAAATCAAAAAAATTCTACGGATGCGAACGGAAAGCCAAGATCTAATCTAGGAGATGCAATCAACGAGAGGGATAGATGAGATCTTCGTACCCTTGAAGAAATCGATGATGAAGCGTTCAACGAGCGTGGGTGATGTAGTCGAACTAGCCTTCTCCTCCTCGCGATCCGATCCGATCCAACGCCGCAAGTGGCGACGCCTCAGAGATGCACACGACGGCACGGCGTCTCCCTCCTCCTTCCTCGGTCCAGCAAGTGGGGTGGAGAGATAGATTGGATCTACAGCACGACGGTGTGGTGCAATGGTGGAGAGTTTCTGCGGCAGGGCTTCGCCTACGCGCAGTCGGGAGAGAGAGAGAGGTAGGGCAGCAGCTGGCGGCTAGGGTTTGGGGTGAGGGGAGGGTGCGCCCCCGGCCCACCTCATATAGGTGGCTGGCCGGCCCCCTTTCCCCCTCCTCCAAGCCCTAGGGCGGCGGCCCCAAGGGTGGAGTGGGGGGCAAGTCTCCCCCCCTTCTAGAAGGTCCCCTAGGGTTTTGGCCGGCTGGGCCTATGGCGCCTTGTGCCCCTAGCCCAATGCAGCCATGGCACTCCCTCGTAGGCCCACACACCCCTCCGACAAGTGGGGCCACGTTGGTCCCACTCCGGAAGCTTCTAGAACCTTCTGGTACAATACCGAACATTCCCAAACAATTCCGAAATCCAAAAACTGCTTTCCTTTATATGAATCTTATTCTCCGGACCATTACGGAACCTCTCGTGATGTACTGGATCTTATCCGAGACTCCGAACAAAAACTCATAAACCAATTATCCATTCTATCCTAGCGTCGAGACACGTTATGTGTGTGACCCTACGGGTTTGAGAATATGCAGACATGATCTTCTATCAATAATCAACAGCGGGATCTGGAAACCCATATTGACTCCCACATATTCATCGATGATCATATCGGATGAACCACGATGCCAGGATTCAACTAATCCCATATATATATTCCCTTCGTCACGCGATATTTTACTTGCCCGAGATTCGATCGTTGGTATCGGCATACCTAGTTCAATCTCGTTCACAACAAGTACTTTACTCGTTCCGTAATCCGATATCACTTTGTGATTAACTCCTTAACCACGTGCTTGCAAGCGGTGTTGATATCGATTACCGAGTGGGCCCAAAGTATATCTCTCCGACTCAGGAGGGACAAATCCCATCTCGATACATACAACCCAACAAGTACTTTCCGATCACCTGAGAGACACCTTTATGATCACCCTCTCATAGGATGACGTTTGATGACCTCAAAGATTTCTTTCGATACCGGGGAGTTGCATTATCTCATGGTCTAAGGAATACAATATTTGACATAAGAAAATGCTTCGCAAAGATGAACACGATGACACGATCTAATTGCTCTGCTTGATTTGGGTATGTCCATCATATCATTCTCCTAATGACATGATCTCATTATTAATCGACAACTCATGTCTATGGTTAGGAAACCTTAACCATCATTAATCAATGAGCTAGTCCATAGATGCATACTAGGGACACGGTGTTGTTCATAAACCACACAAGTATCAAAGTTTCTGCTTAATACAATTCTAGCATGGAATATAAACTTTATTATCAACAAGAATTATAATAATAACATCTTTTTAATGCCTCTAGGGCATAATTCCAACAGTCTCCCACTTGCACTAGAGTCAATAATCTAGTTTACATCTGGCAACAATCTAACACCCATGGCACTAAGGTGCTGATCATGTTTTGCTCGTGGAAGAGGTTTAGTCAACGGATCTGCGACATTCAGATCCATATGTACTTTGCTGATGTTCAGATCTCCATCTGTTATATAATCTCGAATTATATGAAACTTGCGGTTGATGTGCTTGGTCTTTGGATGATATCTTGGTTCCTTAGCCAGTGCTATGGCGCCAGTGTTGTCACACAATATCTCCAGTGGGTCCAAGGCACTTGGAACCACACAAAGCTCAGTGATGAAGTTCCTGATCCAAACTCCTTCACTTGACGCTTCTGCAGCAGCCATGTATTCCGCTTCTACTATAGATCCCGCGATCACGCTTTGCTTGTAGCTTCTCCAGCTCACAGCTCCTCCATTCAAAATATAAACGTATCCTGTTTGAGATTTAGAATCATCCTTGTCGATGTCGAAACTAGCATCGACGTAACCTTTTACGACGAGCTGCTCATCACCTCCATAGACCAAGAACATTTATTTAGTCCTATTTAAATACTTTAGGATGTTCTTTACGGCTGTCCAGTGTTCCACTCCTGGATCACTTTGGTATCTGCTCGTCAAACTAAGAGCATTGGACACATCCGGTCTAGTACACAGCATGACATACATGATAGAACCTATGTCCGAGGCATATGGCACTTTGCTCATAGTTTCTCTATCGTTTACCGTAGCTGGACACTAAGCCTTGCTCAATATCTTACCTGACAACATGGGTACTGAACCTTTCTTTGCCTTATCCATTCTGAACCTTTTCAGAACTTTGTCTAGGTATGTACTTTGGCTTAAAGCTATTAGGCGTCTTTGTCTATCTCTATAGATTTTTATGCCTAATATATAAGCAGCTTCTCCTAGGTCTTTCATTGAAAAACATTTGTTCAAATAACTCTTCACATAGTTAAGCATATCAATGTCATTTCCAATAATCAATATGTCATCCACATATAGTACCAAAAATGTCACTGAGCTCCCACTCACTTTCTTGTAGATACAAGCTTCGTAGCAATTTGGAACAAATCCAAAGCTCTTGATCACTTGATCAAAACGAAGGTTCCAACTCCGAGATGCTTGCTTCAGTCCATAAATGGAACGCTGAAGTTTGCACACCTTATCAACATTCTTAGGATCGACAAAACCTTTGGGCTGCATCATATAGAACTCTTCATCAATGTTGCCATTGAGGAATGCGGTCTTGACATCCATTTGCCATATTTCATAATCATTAAATGCATCAATTGCTAATAAAATCCGAATGGACTTAAACATCGCTACGGGAGAGAATGTCTCATCGTAGTCAACACCTTGAACTTGTCGAAAACCTTTCGCGACAAGCCGAGCTTTATAGACAGTAACATTACCATCTGCGTCCGTTTTCTTCTTGAAAATCCATTTGCACTCAATGGCCTTTCGGTCGCTAGGAGGGTCCACCAAAGTCCATACTTGGTTTTCGCTCATGGATCCCAATTCGAATTTCATGGCCTCTAGCCATTTCCCAGAGTCTGGGCTCATCATTGCTTCCTCATAGTTCGCAGGTTCACTATTGTCTACCAACAAGACAGTTAAGACAGGGTTGCCGTACCACTCAGGAGGGGCACGTGACCTTGTCGACCTGCGACGTTCAGCAGTAGCATCGTCCGAAGTTTCATGATCCTCATCATTAGCTTCCTCTCTTGTTGGTGCTGGCGGCACTGGAACAATTTCAGGTGCTGTGCTACTCTCCAACTCGAGAGAAGGTTCAATAACCTCGTCTAGCTCTACCTTCCTCCCAGTCACTCCTTTCGAGAGAAACTCCTTCTCAAGAAAGGGTCCGTTCTTTGCAACAAACACTTTGCCTTCGGATCTGTGGTAGAAGGTATACCCAATCGTTTCCTTAGGGTATCCTATGAAGAAGCATTTCTCCGCTTTGGGTTCGAGCTTGTCCGGCATCAACTTCTTGACGTAAGCTTTGCATCCCCAAACTTTAAGAAACGACAACTTAGGTTTAGCACTAAACCATAGTTCATACGGTGTTGTCTCAACGGATTTAGATGGTGCCCTATTTAAAGTGAATGCAGCGGTTTCTAATGCATAACCCCAAAATGATAACGGCAAATCTGTAAGAGACATCATTGATCGCACCATATCTAATAGAGTTCGATTCCGGCTCGGACACACCATTAACTTGTGGTGTTCCGGGTGGCGTGAGTTGCGAAACGATTCCGCCTGCTTTAAGATGTGTGAGAAAATCATAACTCAAATATTCACCTCCACGATCGGATCGTAGAAATTTAATTTCCTGTTACGATGGTTTTCCACTTTGTTCTGAAATTCTTTAAACTTTTAAAACGTTTCAGATTTATGTTTCATTAAATAGATATACCCATATCTACTTAAGTCATCAGTAAAAGTGAGAAAATAGCGATATCCACCGCGTGTCGAAACACTCATTGGTCCGCATACATCGGTATGTATGATTTCCAACAAGTCCGTTGCTCGCTCCATCATTCCGGAGAACAGGGTTTTGATCATCTTGCCCATGAGGCACGGCTCGCACGTGTCAAATGATTCAAAATCAAGAGACTCCAAAAGTCCATCAGAATGGAGTTTCTTCATGCGTTTTACACCAATATGACCTAGACGACAGTGCCACAAATAAGTTGAATTATCACTATCTACAGTGCATCTCTTAGCCTCAATGTTATGGATGTGTGTTTCATTGCTTTCGAGATTCAGAAGAAATAAACCATTCATAGCAGGTGCATGACCATAAAAGATGTTATTCATATAAATAGAACAACCATTATTCTCCGATTTAAATGAATAACCGTCTTGCAATAAACACGATCCAAATATAATTTTCATGCTCAACGCAGGCACATAATAACATTTATTAAGATTTAAAACTAATCCCGAAGGTAAAACTAAGGAGAGCGTGCCGACGGCCATCACATCAACTCTTGATCCGTTGCCAACGCGCATCGTCACCTCATCCCTTGCTAGCCGCCATCTATTCCGTAGATCCTGTTTCGAGTTATAAATATTAGCAACTGAACCAGTATCAAATACCCAGGCACTACAACGAGCGCTAGTAAGGTAAACATCAATAACATGTATATCAAATATACCTTTAATGGTGCCAGCCTTCTTGTCCGCTAAGTACTTCGGACAGTTGTGCTTCCAGTGACCCTTGTCATTGCAATAAAAGCACTCAGTGCGGCTTAGGTCCAGACTTGAGCTTCTTCTCAGCAGGGGCAACGCGCTTGCCGCTGCCTTTCTTGAAGGATTTCTTGGCACCCTTCCCTTTCTTAAAGCTAGGGGGCTTGTTGACCATCAACACATGATTATCTTTCTTGATGTCCACCTCTGCAGCTTTCAGCTTAGCGAAGAGCTCAGTGATCATATCAGTGGAACCAATCTGATTAGTAACTACAAAACCTTTGTAGCTAGGAGGGAGTGATTGCAGAACTCTGTCAATCTTGAGCTCTTCTAGAATCTTGCAGTCCAGTTGCTCAAGATGTTGAGTGTAGCCCGACATCTTAATGGCGTGCTCACTAACGGAACTCCCTTCCTCCATCTTGCAGTTAAAGAATTTCTCAGAGATCTCATATCTCTCAGAACGGGCCTGAGTCTGAAACATGGTTTTCAGTTCCTCAAGAATCTCAAAGGGCCCGGCGAACTCCTCAAAATGATTTTGAAGGTCCGATTCCATAGCAAACAACATGGTGCTCTTAATCACACCATAATCATCTTTGCGCGACTGATAAACAGCTTTTTCATCAGCCGACGCATCTATAGCAGTCACAAGCGCTTTCTCAAGGACATAGTCCTTTTGTCCGCCAGCGAGAATGATTCTCAGATTGCGGAACCAGTTGGTGAAGTTAGACCCATTGTTCTTAAGCTTTTCTTTCTCAGCAAAAACGTTGAAGTTGAAGTTGGACATAGCCATTTGATCTACAAAATTTGCAAGTACAATTTAGACTATGTTCATGATAACTATTTCAACTTAATCAAATTACTAGATGAACTCCCACTAAATTCAACATCCCTCAAGTTGTTTAGTGAACATGATCCAAATTCACCACACCTAATCCGATCTTCACGAGAAGAGATGTGGTTTCAGTGGTGGACAACAAAGTGTCGATCATATCATTCATATGACTCATGCTTAACCTTTCGGTTCGTGTGTTCCAAGGCCATGTCTGTACATGCTAGGCTCGTCAAGTCAAACCCAAGTATTTCCGCGTGTGCAAAACTGGCTTGCACCCGTTGTATGTGAACATAGAGTTTATATCACCCGATCATCACGTGGTGCTTGAACACGACGAACTTTCGCAACGGTGCATACATGGGGAGAACACAATTTTATCTTGATCTTTAAGTGAGGAATCATCTTATAATGCTACCGTCGCGATCTAAGCATAATAAGATACATAAAAGGATAAACATCACATGCATATAATTTTATGTGACATGGTACAGCCAATCTTCGCGCAATGATCTCCATATTGTGCGTGCCATCATGATCTCCATCACTCCACCATGATTGCCTCCACCACGAATAGCAGCTACAACTATTGCTAACTACTTAGCGATAAAGTAAAGCTATTACATGGCGTATAAGAAGTTGACACACAGGTCATACACAATTATAAAGACAACCATATGGCTCCTGCCGGTTGTGTACTCATCGACATGCAAGTCGTGAAATATTACAAAACATGATCATTGCATACAACATACACATCATATCTTGGGCCATACCATATCACAGAAACACTCCCTGCAAAAACAAGTTAGACGCCTCTACTTTGTTGTTGCATGTTTTACGTGGCTTATGGGAGTAACAAGCTAAGACCGATTCTTACCTACGAAAAGCCACAACGGTGATATTATGGTTGCCAACATCCGTTGTAAATCCCATGACAACTATAGTGAGAGAAACTGGCATCCACCAGTCGCATGTGTGAAACAATCCACACGTCAAGTGCGGAGCCGGTCTCGTGAACGAGGTCGCATAAAGTTGGCCTGGACCGCTTTGATCTCACTATCCCGTGTCATAAGAAGTACACAACAAGAGGCTTGCAACATAAAACATCAACGCCCGCAACAAGCATGTTGCGTTCTACTCGTGAAACACATCTACGCATAGATCTAGCTCTAATACCACTAATGGGTTTCGTAGCATAGTAAATCAAAAAAATTCTACGGATGCGAATGGAAAGCCAAGATCTAATCTAGGAGATGCAATCAACAAGAGGGATAGATGAGATCTTCATACCCTTGAAGAAATCGCACAGCGGAAACGTTCAACATAACGTGGGTGATGTAGTCGAACTAGCCTTCTCCTCCTCGCGATCTGATCCGATCCAACGCCGCAAGTGGCGACGCCTCCGAGAGATGCACACGTACGGCACCGCGATGTCTCCTCCTTCCTCGGTCCAGCAAGTGGGGTGGAGAGATAGATTGGATCTACAGCACGACGGCGTGGTGCAATGGTGGAGAGTTTTCTGGCAGGCTTCGCCTCTGCAGATCGGGAGAGAGGTAGAGGCACGGTGGTGGCTAGGGTTTGGGGTGAGGGGAGGGTACATTACTCGTTCCATAATCCGATATCACTTTGTGATTAACTCTTTCAGCACGTGCTTGCAAGCGGTGTTGATATCGATTACCGAGTGGGCCTGAAGTATATCCCTTCGACTCGGGAGGGACAAATCCCATCTCGATACATACAACCCAACAAGTACTTTCCGATCACCTGAGAGACACCTTTATGATCACCCTCTCATAGGATGACGTTTGATGACCTCAAAGCTTTCTTTCGATACCAGGGAGTTGCATTATCTCATGGTCTAAGGAATACAATATTTGACATAAGAAAAAGCTTCGCAAAGATGAACACGATGACACGATCTAATTGCTCTGCTTGATTTGGGTCTGTCCATCATATCATTCTCCTAATGACATGATCTCATTATTAATCGACAACTCATGTCTATGGTTAGGAAACCTTAACCATCATTAATCAATGAGCTAGTCCATAGAGGCATACTAGGGACACGGTGTTGTTCATAAACCACACAAGTATCAAAGTTTCCGCTTAATACAATTCTAGCATGGAATATAAACTTTATCATGAACAAGAATTATAATAATAACATCTTTATTATTGCCTCTAGGGCATAATTCCAACATGTATGCCTTTTGGTTTATGTAATGCTCCTGCTACCTTTCAGAGATGTATGTCTGCTATCTTTCATGGTTTTTGTGAAGATATTGTGGAGGTTTTCATGGACGATTTTTCCGTCTATGGAACTTCTTTTGATAACTGTTTGCACAATCTTGATAAAGTTTTGCAGAGATGTGAAGAAACCAACCTTGTTCTTAACTGGGAGAAATGCCATTTCATGGTTAATGAAGGGATTGTTCTTGGACACAAAATCTATGAAAGAGGCATTGAAGTTGACAGAGCCAAAATTGAAGCAATTGAGAAGATGCCTTGTCCTAGAGATATCAAAGGTATTCGTAGTATCCTTGTCATGCTGGTTTCTATAGGAGGTTTATTAAAGATTTCTCCAAAATTTCAAAGCCTCTTACTAATCTTCTTCAAAAAGACGTACCTTTTGTTTTTGATGATGATTGTAAGGAAGCTTTTGAAACTTCGAAGAAAGCTTTGACAACTGCTCCTATTGTTCAACCACCTGATTAGAGTTTACCTTTTGAAATTATGTATGATGCTAGTGATTTTGCTGTGGGTGTTGTCCTTGGACAACGTGTTGATAAGAAGTTGTATGTTATTCATTATGCTAGCAAGACTCTATATGCTACTCAAAAGAATTACGCTACTACTGAAAAAGAGTTCTTAGCTATAATCTTTGCTTGTGATAAGTTTATACCTTATATTGTTGCTTCAAAGGTTACTATTCATACTGATCATGCTGCTATCAAGTACCTTATGACAAAGAAGGACGCCAAACCTGGACTTATCAGGTGGGTTTTGCTTTTACAAGAGTTTGATCTGCATATTTTAGATAGGAAAGGTGTTGAAAATCCTGTTGCTGACAATTTATCTCGTTTGGAAAACATTTCTTTTGACCCATTGTCTGTTAATGATAGTTTTCCAAATGAGCAGTTGGCTGCGATAAAGGTAAGTCCGCACGAGAGTTCTTGGTATGCTGATTATGCTAACTTTATTGTTTCTAAGTATTTGCCTCCAACCTTTACAGCTCAGCAGATAAGGAAATTCTTTTATGATCTAAGCATTACTTTTGGGATGACCCACACTTATATAAAGAAGGAGTAGATGGCATTATGCGAAGATGTGTTCCAGAATTTGAACAAGAGATATTGAGAAAATGTCATGGCAGTGCTTATGGAGGACATCACGCAAGGGATAGGACTGCACAGAAAGTTTTACAATCTGGATTTTATTGGCCTACCCATTTCAAAGATGCAAGGAAGTCTGTCTTATCATGTGATGAATGTAAACGAGTAGGTAACATTTCTAGATGCAATGAAATGCCTATGAATTATGCTCTTGTTATTGAACCTTTTGATTGTTGGGGATTTGACTTTATGGGACATTTTCCCCCCTTCAAAAGGGAACACTCATATTCTTGTTGCTGTCGACTATGTTACAAAGTGGGTGGAATCCATACCTCTAAATAGTGCTGATGGTAAGACCTCTTTAAAAATGCTTAAGGATGTCATTTTTCCTAGGTTCGGTGTGCCTAGATATCTCATGACCGATGGAGTCTCTCATTTTATTCATGGGGTTTTTAGAAAAACTCTCGCTAAGTATGATGTAAACCACAGAATTGCTTCAGCTTATCACCCCCAAACTAGTGGGAAAGTAGAAATTTCCAATAGGGAAATTAAATCTATCTTGCAGAAGACTGTCAATAGATCTAGAAAAAATTGGGCTAAAAAGTTGAATGACGCTTTGTGGGCTTATAGAACTGCTTATAAAAATCCTATGGGGATGTCTCCTTACAAAATGGTCTATAGGAAAGCTTGTCACTTGCCTTTAGAATTAGAACACAAAGCTTATTGGGCAGTGAAAGAGTTGAATAGAGATTTTATACTTGCAGGTGAGAAAAGACTGCTCGACTTAAGTAATCTAGATGAGTGTAGAGGTGAAGCTTATGAAAATGCTAGGCTTTTTAAGGAAAGGTAAAAAGATGGCATGATAGGAAAATTCTCAAAAGGGAGTTCCATGTTGGTGAGAAAGTTCTTTTTTATAGGTCTCGTCTTAGATTTTTTGCAGGGAAACTACTCTCAAAATGGGAAGGACCTTTTTTTATCAAGGAAGTATATCGTTCAGGTGCCATAAAAATTTCTTCTCTGAAGGATGACACAACACAGGTGGTGAATGGTCGAAGACTAAAACATTATATTTCTGGAGATTCTTATAATGAAGATGTGGATGTTATTCAAATGGTGACTCTAGAAGAATTTATCAGAAGCCAAACACCAGAAATTGCAGAGTTCGTCTTTGAATAGGTAAAAGTGGTGAAAACAGAAGGTTCGTGAAACCCCAATCTTTTTATATTTTTTATGTTTTTAATACATAAGGGAAGCTACGAGACAGAACTGAAGAGGAAACAGAGTCCGGGGTGGACAAACCCACCCCAGGCGTGGGCCCAGCCTAGCCACGCCTAGAGGGGGTGTGCCACCCCTGAACTCCATTTCCGCCTCGTTTCCGTGTCAGAACCTGCCTTATGCATTGAAACTTCATAATATATAACCCCCCGGATTCCCCGAGGTTCTTGCATCGAGTTCTCGTCATGTTTTTGTTTCAATCTGTTTCTGTCAGGCAATTTCTCAGTTTTGGAGCTACAATGTCTTCCTCTGGATCACCCATGGAGGATTCATCTACAGATGTCCTCAACCCATACGTGTATGAGTTGAAGATCCATCCCATGGAGCTGATTCTCAAAGATGGGAAGGTACAGATGAAAGAAGTTCAAGGCCCCTGTAACATCCCAAAAATACTAAGCTTGGATCATCAAGCATTAGTCATCAACATTTAGGGTTAACAAAAACTTTTCTAAATAAAATTATGAATGCATGCATATGTGTATGCATGGATTTTGCAATTCTTTGGAACCACCTTGTTTGATTGTTTCATTGCTTGTAAAATGTTTCTTAGGTGAAATAAACATCATCTAAACATTTCCCACACTTTTCCTAAAGACACGTAAATCAAAACAAATATATTAAAGGAATGGTCATTTTGACCAATTTAACTCCCATGCCTACTTTGGCTGTCTCAAACTTTCAGAACCTAACAGAAACTTTTCTAGATCTTTGCACCCCTTGAATGTACTCATAACAAGGTATCAAGGCCCACTTTGTGATTATCCAGAAACTTTCAAATGCATAGTTTAAATGACAATTCAAAATTGAATCTTTATCATATGGGAAGATCCCACTTTTTCAAAAACCACTCAAACAAGCTCAACTTTCAAAACCCAAGCATCTGCAGACTCACCAGCACTAACCTAGCAAACCCACCAAAAATCTTTTCAAAATTCAAAACTTGAATTCATGCGGCCATTTCATCAAACACTTGGCAGACACAAATCAAATAAAATCAAAACACTATTATGAGCAGTGTTTCTTGCCTAACTTGTTTCCTATCTAGCTCACAACCAGCTTAGTAGATCATCTAGCAAGATTAACCAAGCACTAGCACCACTGTGAGCTTGCCATTGCCATCAATGGTGAACAACCGAGCACACCCATGTCACCCCCATGTCGACAGCAAGCTAGGAGGAGACACAAGCCTAGCCAGCATGTCTGGGAGGCAGCCCACCGTCCACCGCCACTCCCTGTCCACCGCTCGAACCTTGCCAACCACTGGACCACACGCACGGACCGCGCCGACCGTAGCGACCATGCCGAGCGTGCGCCAGAGCGCCACCCTCGACCGAAGCCCACAGACCGCGCGCCGCCCTCGCCGCGTGCATACACAATCCCCACCGACCCAGGAGACCGCCAGACATCCCCGTTCGCCGCCCCATGACGCATAGCCACCGCTCGCCATCGAAGACGCCGCCTCTGCCGCGCAGAGCGTCGCATGTTCCAGACCAAGACACACCGCCCCACGTCTCAAAACCATGTCGTTGAGCATCGCCAAGGAACACCGCACCGTCCCCTACCATCGCCCATGCCAGTAGCCGCCTGTAACATCGCCCCCGACGAGCTCACCGTGCGCCCCGTCGGTCCCCTCGCTCGACTATAAATAGAGGCCACCCCCGCTCGATTTCTTCACACCATCTCACTCCCCTCTCATCACTGATCGTGCCACACCGTTCCCGGAGCAAGGCGAGCACCACCTCGCCGGAATTTCACCGGAGCCCGCCGCCTCTAGAGAAGAAGGGAGCCATCGATTTCGTCCACCCCAGGAGCTGCCGCGACCACCCCTGAGTTTGCCGTCGTCGACTTCGTCGTTCGCCCGCCTCGCCGACCCTCGCCAGCACCCCGGTGAGCCCCCAGCAACCCTCACTGGCCGCGCTAGGTTTCTTTCTCGCCGGCGTTGTCTCGCGTCGACGATGACTCCCAGTCGTTGGATTAGAATCAGATCGAACGACCCACGTTGCCCCGTACGGCTTTGCCCCTCCCTGTCTCACTGGCAAGTGGGGACACCCACTTAAGCAGCCCGCAGGAGCACTACGCTTAGCAGGCCGGCCCAGTAACTTTTCCCGCGGAGCCCAGTGATTTGAATTAAACCTTTTTCTTTTTAATTCAAAGACACTTTTGTACCTATTTTCAAAACTCAATCCAGATCGATTCAGTGCACCAATTTGAATGAAACCAATTTTGTTGGAAAGGTCTGTGAATGCTGAATCCAAGCCCGTTGGATTCGAGTCATTAGGATCTATAGATCATCCATGGTAAAAATAACAAGGCAAAAGCTTTTCTGCATTCAAACATTTTTCAAATTTAAACCATAATATCTTTTGATTTGATTCCAACTCTCCAAAATCACATTTAACCATACCTTTCAGAATATATAAAAATATATAGGTTTACTTGCAGAAATAATGTTCAAGTAATAAAAGAATGCTACATAGGCATTTCTAGTCATTATATTTACATAAAATAAAAGGGTAAAACCTTATTAAATTGTGACACCACTTTAAATCACATTCCCTTGGACTACAATATGTGGTGATGATATGTGTCAACATGATCCCATGTTTGGATTGGAGAATATTAAATCTTAAGTAGTTTTTCAATGAGTAGAAATTACTTTTCTAAAAATAAAAGGAATTAAACCAAGCCTTAACCTTGTAATGTTAGAGATGATGCTAGATCATCTATAGGACCCTTGTGTGTGATGATTGCAAGTAGTTAAGTATTGTTTGGTGATTGTGTACCTCGTATTTATTCATAGACGCTAGTACCGACCAAGGATACGAGGAGGAAGGAGGATACTACGAAGAAGAAGCCGAGGAGGACTTCAACCACTGCTCTGCACAAGGCAAGCTTATATTGACATTGATGCAAGCTAACACTTTCAAGATACTTTACCTATGCAAGCAAATACTTGCTTGTTACCATGCCTACTATATGCTCTAAGCATATATGATCATACCCACTTGATAAACCAATCCAAGTTTTATTTGCAAGCTTCTTACTTTATTTCTTTATCAAAGCTTACTTAGAGTTTACTTAAGAGTTTGGTAGATGTTAGAACGTTATCTGAAGGTTGCATAAAGAGCATAAAATTTGGCCTAAGATTAGACACCTTGATATCATCCTGAGATATAAGGTTATACATAGTTGAAACTCCCCTAGTTTACCATCCCTCATTAGTACTCACCCCCACTTGTAGATGCTAGTGCTAAGCATAAAACTTGATCAACTTTAGATGGGAATACTTGGTGGAAAAATGGTTATGAAAACCTTGGAATGATGGATCATTCTATTAAAATGTTTTGGACATGTGTTTCCGAACACCTGATGATTTTGGTGATGAAAACATTGAGGCATGAGCCTTCGCCCTTTTATAAAACTGATGGTTGTCTGGATGCGATACCATTCCAATTTTATCGTACAACCACAATACCCGAATATTGGGTAGGGCTTGACTGGAAACTTATATACCTTAGTATTAGCTCCCTCACGGCCAAGGTCTGAGCTGAGGCTACCTTGTGAAGATTGTCCACCTGTGGAGTACCCAAGATGACAGTTGGTCATGGTTGGGAGGCCAAACTCACAGGAGAGGTGCTTATACTAGGGCGTGTAATTGAAAGGTTAGGATTGATTATCCGCATACTGAGTATGGTGAATTCAGGATTTGTTCCTAACAGATGTATCGAATATTGTGGTGAAAGTGTACAATCTCTGCAGAGTGTCAAACTATTCGAATAGTTGCGCCCGCGGTTATGGACAGTTGGAGTGGCCATACTGTTCCCCCGTCAGACTTTTCAAAAATTGACTTGTGAAATTAATTGAGACTTTGACTTGACCGCAACAGAGTTGTGACATGAGTTACAAGATCCCACTTAGGAGTTATGAAATTGTGACTAGCTTTGGAACTTAGTAGAGATAAATCTGGCTTTTGCAAAACAACCCTAGAGCCTAGTGTCCTATTATCCAAAAACCCCTTTACATGTTAGTATTAGTTTGCGAGTACTTAAAGAGTACTCATGGCTTTGTCCCTGGATATTCCCATGGCCAGACTATGAAGAGGAGTACCTGGAAGATGGACCCCAGGAAGGTTACGACAACTAGGATCATCTCCCATCGTCAGCATTGCCTGTGACCCTGAAGATGGAGCTTCGCCTACGTTACCGTTATTATTACGTATTCCGCTGCTTGATGTTGTATTAAGAACTGGATCATGAGATCCCTATTCGTGTAAGAACTTATGTATCGTTTGTAATGGATGATGTACTATGGTATCCAATTCTGTTATGTCTACTTAAAAATGGTAATCACAGGATTGCGAGGTATGGCATAACAGGCATCTGGGATTAAAAATCCGGGTGTTGACAAGTTGGTATCAGAGCCATCCTGAACATAGGAGACCCTAGTTAGACTGGACGTTTGAACCAAAAACTTAGTTTCAAAACCAAAGAAAACAAATATTTACAAAAACTTATTCTCATTCTTATCTCTTTGATTCTTTCATAAAAATTCATGTTCCTCAAAAACTCTTGCAAAATACATAAAATTTTGACACACTTGATCACTTTGCTAACCTACTCATCCTCTATTTTTATAGATGGACATGAAGTACAGCAAGTTTTACCAACTTGGGAATGGAGGAGACCTTATCTTTGAGAGGGATTTGGACCAGCTTTCGGAACTTCTAGAGCGTCCACACCCCGAGTTCTTCGGAGCTCAGCTCAATGATCAAGGAGGAGAAGACCTGCAGTGGCTAATTGTTGCAAGTCTCCGAGGAAAGATTGAACCTCCCACTGCGGAGGGAATTCAGTTTACCTTGAGGGAAAACAACTGGCTCGATGGACTTGCCAGAGCAATGCAGGAAGCTCTTTCCCGTCTGTGTGGGCAGAGCATCAATCAGATCAAGGGTACTCGCTTTGAGTTTTGCCCAAGGCGTGATGCAAATGGACAACCCCTGGAAGCCCCATACCACCCCGAGCTGAAGACTCAATTGGACCACCTCAGCTTCATGATGTATGATCGTCAGCAGGAGTTGGACAACTGTCGTGACTACTCCAACCACAAGTCGGCCATCATCAAGACGAAGGATCAGACCATCGCCATGCTAGCAAAGGATCGCAAGTCTCGCCGCCGTCAGCTCGACAAGAAGGAGCACATAATTTCCCGTCTTCGCCACCACATCTCATCTTTGGAGGAGACCATCCACGAGAGAGACATGCAGTTAGAGGAAAGGGAGAATGCCGGAGAGGATCTTCGTGGAGACCCTTACTCCTATCTCAGCGATGACGATGATTTTCTGGAGGATCAGGCCATGGACTTCTTCACCGATGAGGATGATTTCGCCTTCATCGATGATGATGAAGATGATGAAGCCACAGACTCCTAGGAATAGTAGCACTTGAGCACTAGCGTAGTGAGTAGTATTCGGTCCCACTGTATCGTAGTTTCCAGAATGGTTTTTAAAACCATCTGCTTTTCTTTGTTGTGGTGTGTGTTGTACTGTGTGCTATGAATGAATGAATGAAAAAACAAGTTGCTAGAAAAATCTGAGTCAAACCTTTAAAACTTTTCAAAATCCCCGAAACCTTAGAAATTTCCCTCTTTTCTCATGATCCATCTCAATCTTCAGATGCCACGCGGAGGAAGTGGTTCAGCCCCGGACCCGATGTTGCAGATTCTGCAAATGTTGACTTCTGACCGCGAAGGTGAAAGAGCGGAACGTCAAGACAACC